>CM065590.1:355417174-356767760 GCA_033119425.1 Bufotes viridis
TGGGGCAAGTACAGTGTCCTACTCTGAGTCATTAGTGAGGCCCTGTATATGTTTGGGCATTTGCACATATTTATCATTTCATTATATGCATGTTTATTAGTGATGAGCGAGCATGCTCGGCCGAGTACCGCTTTGGCTGGAGCATCACTATGCTCGGCCCATGGCGGTACTGGCTGAGTACCTCGTGTGCTCGGGCGAAATGCTCGAGTCTCATTCCCGCACGTTTGGCGCCTCCTAAGCAGCCAATAAACGTGCAGGTAAGTAATGCCCTTCATTGTAATGCCGTAGCCATGTTAGCTACTGGCATTACACTGATTAACTGGCTGGAACGAGCCATCGGGAGCTATATAGCACATATATAATCACACGTGTTTGGCTCAGTCAGTGTCAGGGAGAGCAGAGCGTAGGCAGGGAAAGATAGTGTGTGAGCGAAATTTAACAGATTTTATTATATAGTAACATAGTAGTAACATAGTAAATAAGGCCGAAAAAAGACATCTGTCCATCCAGTTCTGGTTAATTTTCCCCACTTAAGGGGAGTAAAAAATTCCTTCCCGACTCCATTCAGGCAATCAGAAGTACTCCCTGGATCAACGACCCATCTCTAGTAGCTATAGCCTGTAATATTATTACACTCGAGAAATACATCCAGCCCCCTCTTGAATTCCTTTATTGTACTCACCATCACCACCTCCTCAGGCAGAGAGTTCCATAGCCTCACTGCTCTTAATGTAAAGAATCCTCTTCTATGTTTGTGTACAAACCTTTTTTCCTCCAGACACAGAGGATGTCTCCTCATCACAGTGACAGTCCTGGGAATAAATAGATGATGGGAGAGATCTCTGTACTGACCCCTGATATATGTATACATAGTTATTAGATCTCCCCTCAGTCGTCTTTTTTATAAAGTAAATAACCCTAATTTTGATAATCTTTCAGGGTACTGTAGTTGCCCCATTCCAGTTATTACTTTAGTTGCCCTCCTCTGAACCCTCTCCAGCTCTGCTATGTCTGCCTTGTTCATAGGAGCCCAGAACTGTACACAGTACTCCATGTGTGGTCTGACTAGCGATTTGGAATACTGTGTACAGTTCTGGGCTCCTGAAACAAGATTTGCAAAGACCCAAAAGTCCTTTTAAGGACTACAATGTTTGTGTGTGTGTTTGAGGTTTTTTTGTGTTTTTTTAGTAACTGAGCTTAATTGATCATTCTCAGGGACAACCGTGCTGAGGAAGAGACACAGTGCAGGGAGAAAAATAGCTGTTTTAACAACTACCTAAAGCTTTTCATGCAACCAATAATCCTTTTAACCTCTTAAGGACATAGGGCGTTCATGTACGCCCTGATGTCCAAGTCCTTAAGGACATTCATTCCAGCAGGCACTCTGCGACAATGCTGAGGGGGTCCTGTGACCCCGCTGTATCGGCGATCGCAGCAATCCGCAGGTCAATTCAGACCTGTGGTTTGCTGCGTTCGAGACATTTGGGTCTCCGGTGACCCGATAACTAGAGATGTCACAAACTATTCGCGGCGAACATCACATGTTCGAGTTCGCCGCTACGGGCGAACATATGCGATGTTCGATTTGCCCCTATACTTTATCATTGAGCAAACTTTAACCCTGTACCTTACAGTCAGCAGACACATTCCAGCATACCCTCCTCCCAGACCCTCCTATCAAAAAGCAAGGACAGCATCCATCTTAGATTCATTCTGAAGCTGTAGTGTTAGTTAGAGCAGGGAGAGTCCTGCTGCAGCTGTATTAATTGGGAAAGCGTTAGCTAGGCCAGTGTTCTGTGTCCACTCCAGTCCTCAAAGACTCATCGGCCTCTTTCAAACGAGCGTGTCCAGATTAGGCCCCATTTACAAGTCTGTAGTGTGTTGCGTATAGAGATGTCCCGAACTGTTCGCCGGCAAACATCGCATGTTCGCGTTCGCCGCAGCGGGCGAACATATGCGATGTTCGATTCGCCCCTATACTTTATCATTGAGCAAACTTTGACCCTGTACCTCACAGTCAGCAGACACATTCCAGCCAATCAGCATACCCTCCCTCCCAGACCCTCCCACCTCCTATCAAAAAGAAAGGACAGCATCCATTTTAGATTTATTCTGAAGCTTGCGGATCCACAAATTGCAGATTCGCAAATTGCGGATCCGCAACACACCATGCCGGCACTCCCCATAGAAATGCCATAGGACATGTTCTATCTTTTTTGGAGCATCACGTCTGGCCCCATTCACAATGAATGGGTCCGCATCCATTCCGCAGATTTGCGGAAAGGATGGGGACAAAAATTGCGGATGCGTGAATGGGGCCTTAGGTCCGGATGCGTTGCGGATGCGTTCAGTGAAAACTGGGCGATTTCACAGGCAAAGCCATTCAGTTTTGCATGCGATTGTGTTCAGTTTTTTCCATGCGGGTGTAATGCGTTTTGGAGCATTTTCGCGTGAGTGATAAAAAACGGAAGGTTTACAAACAACATCTTCTAGCAACCATCAGTGAAAAACGCAACGCACCCGCACTTGCTTGCGGATGCAATGCGTTTTTCACGCAGCCCCATGTTCAGAATATAGAACATGCTGCGATTTTCACGCAACGCACAAGTGATGCGGGAAAAACGCTCATGTACACAGACCCATTGAAATGAATGGGTCAGGATTCAGTGCGGATGCTATGCGTTCACGTCACGCATTACATCCGTGCGGAAAACTTCGCTCGCGTGAAAGGGCCATCTGCTGTAAGGACATCGTCCTGACAGCACCCCAAAAAGACCTTTTTAGGGCTGGTACATCAGTCTGCTTTTATTTTTA
This sequence comes from Bufotes viridis, assembly GCA_033119425.1. Taxonomy (NCBI): domain Eukaryota; kingdom Metazoa; phylum Chordata; class Amphibia; order Anura; family Bufonidae; genus Bufotes; species Bufotes viridis. Next base: position 355,419,989 of record CM065590.1, read on the forward strand.
TATATATATATATATATATATATATATATATATATATATATATATATATCTATATTGCAGTTGCCTGCCCGTGTGTGAGAGGCCACAGGCCCACAGACTGTACTGTGTGCACACCACTCATATAGGGTGGCACAGTACCTTGCAGATAAAAAAGTCATTTAATTTTTACCCTTTAATATAATTGCAGCTACCTGCCAGTGTGTCAGGCACACAGACTGTACTGTGCCAACTGCCCACACCTCATATAGGGTGTCACAGTACATTGCACTGCACACGCGCAGTGACCTAAAATTCAAACAAAGCGGACCGAGCATGAGTCTTTTTCCATCTCCCGGGTTCCAAAAATCTATTCACTACACTGGCCCTGGCCCTGATAAGGGACAAAACAGAGATTGGACTCTGATAGGAATAGTACTTAGTTAACACTAGTTGCAAACACTAGGTGGCAAATTCCATTGCAAATGCCCAAAATTTGAAGGAAGCGGACAGAGAAAGCTTTTTTCTCTATCTCCCCATGCAAGGATTCAATTCAATACACGTCCCCTTAAAGGGGACATAACATAGATTAAAATGGTAAGAATAGTAGTTCACACTATTTGTATTGGTGGCACAGTACATTGCGCGGCGCACGCGCAGTGCCCCAAATTGGAAGTATGAGTACCGACCAATCATCTTTTTCCATCTCCCGATTCCTAAAATCTATTCGATACAAGTCCCCTGATAGGGGACGTAATAGGGATTAAACTGATAGGAATAGTACTACTTAACACACCACTCATATAGGGTGGCACAGAACATTGCACGGTGCACGCGCAGTGCCCCAAATTGGAAGGAAGAGGACCAACCAACCATCTCCGGTTCCTAAAATCTATTCCATACACCGGCCCGTTATAGGGGACAAAACAGAGATTAAACTGGTAAGAACAGATTTTTTTGGGGGATGCAAGTGCTTTTTTTTTTTTTTTTGTGCGTGCGTTGACTGTGGTCGTCACTCTTAGGGTCCGGCCACTGTTAGCGCATCGCCCACCCCACCGCTGATCAGCTTCGTACTGCTGATCAGCGAGTTTGAATAGTTTTTTCAAATTTTGGGGCTTTCATTTTTTTTTATTTTGTTTTTTTTTTCTGTTAGGTATAGGGTGGGTTAGGGTAGGGTATAAGTGAACGTGAACACCCGTCCCCCCACACACACGCACACTAAATAAAGTTTTACACACATGCACACACACACACTCCCCTATCGTCCGCCGGACGTTCTCGGCCGAAGAGGCATACACCCTGCTGGTCTCCGACTCAGAGAGCCCCAGTGAGGATGACCCCACTTTCCTCTTGTCATCCACGTCCTCCTCATCTAGTGACGATGATGAGCCCCCAAGGCAGCAGAGACGCCGCTAGGCGGAGCCAGGGGACCCCCATGCCAGGGACCCTGTGGCCCACACTAGTATGAGCAATCCTGGGGTTCGTACTAGTTTTCCAGACCGCCAGATAAGTCCACCTGAGCCCCCTACCGGTGAACTTGCCTGGGGTACCCCAGAGGATTTTGAGCCTGTGATCCCTGACTTTGTTGGCCAACTAGGAATCCAGATTCCCACAGTGGTCTTCACTGAATATGACTTTTTAAGTTTTTTTTTCAGTGACCACTTTGTGAATCTGATGGTGGAGCAAACTAACTTGTACGCCCAACAGTTCATTTCTCAACACCCGGGCTCCTTTTTGGCTAGGTCCGGTGGCTGGACTCCGGTGAGTGCGGCCGAGATAAGGAAATTTTGGGGCCTCATGCTGCACATGGACCTAGTAAAAAAAACCAGTGTCAGTCAGTACTGGAGTGGGGACATCCTATACCAGACCCCACTCTACTCTATGGCCGTGACACGTTCACGTTTGAAGGCCATTCGGAAGTGCTTGCATTATGCAGATAATGCAGCATGTCCCCCCCGAGGTGATCCTGCCTATGACCGCCTGTACAAAATCAGGCCGATCATCGATCACTTCGGGGTCAAATTTTTAGGGCCTATGGACCTGGAAGGGAGGTCGCTGTTGATGAGTCTCTCATTGCTTTCAAGGGGAGACTCATTTTTCGCCAGCATGTTCCCTTAAAGCGGGCGCGGTATGGCGTGAAGCTGTACAAACTTTGTGCCAATAAATAAATAGTGCCAATAAAAAAAATCCTCTCATCCCGCAAAAAATTAGCCCCTAAGACAATCGGCTAAAAACTAAAAAAAAAATGACTCTCAGACTATGGAAATACTAAAATCTTTTTTTTTTGTTTAAAAAAGGATATTATAGTGTAAAACCTAAATAAATTTAAAAAATTAGACATATTAGGTTTTGCCGTATCCATAAGAATCTGCTCTATACAAATAACACATGACCTAACCCCTCAAATAAACACAGTCAAAAAATAAAATAATAAATAAACGGTGCCAAAACAGCTATTTTTTGCCAAATTTTCCATTTTAATCAATTTTTTCAGTTAACAAAGCAAGGGTTAACAGCAGAGTTGAGCGAACACTTGGATGTTCAGGTTCGAGAAGTTCGGCCGAACTTCCCGAAAATGTTCGGGTTCGGGATCCGAACTCGACCCGAACTTCACCCGAACCCCATTGAAGTCAATGGGGACCCGATCTTTGGGCACTAAAAGGCTGTAAAATAGCCCAGGAAAGGGCTAGAGGGCTACAAAGGCAGCAGAATGTAGGTAAATCCCCTGCAAACAAATGTGGATAGGGAAATTACTTAAAATAAAATAAATAAAAATTGACCAATATCAATTGGCAACTTGGAGAAGGAGGAGGTGGAATAGGAGGTTGGGGTGGCATCAGGTGGGAATGCTATGGGAGTTAAAGTTCTCATCACAGCCAAAAAGGATTCATGTCTGCCTGCAGTGCCACAGGCCTCATTCACAGACTCAGGGCCATGGCACCCGCAAAGAGGAAAGCGGTCCTGTAACAGCAACACAGGCCTCAGGTCAACCTGCAATGGAACAGGCCATTATCATTTATGTAGGCCCCTGACACCCAGACCGAGGAGAGGTCATTTGACATTAAAAAGAGATTAATGTCTCTCACCCAGACAGCAAGCAATTAAACAAAATATAGGCCCTGACACCCAGACAATAGGGCAGTCATTAGACAGTAAAAAGAGTTTAATATCTCCCACCAAGACAACAAATGATTAAACGACATATAGGCCACTAAAACCCAGACAATGGGACAGTCATTAGACAGTAAAAAGTGTTAAATGTCTGCCACCAAGACAGCAAGCAAGTACGTGAAATTTAGGCCCCTGACACCCAGACAATGGGGCGGTCATGACAGTAAAAAGAGTTTAATATCTCCCACCAAGATAACAAATGATTAAACGACATATAGGCCCCTGACACCCAGACAATGGAGCGGTCATTAGACAGTAAAAGAGTTAAATGTCTGCCACCAAGACAGCAAGAAAGTATGTGAAAGTTAGGCCCCTGACACCCAGACAGAGAGAGAGGTCCCATAGCAGCAAAAGAGGCATCATGTCACCCACCAACGGAGAAGGCCACTTTTAGTTATTTAGGCCCCAGCACCCAGACAGAGGAGAGAGGTCCCAAAGCAGAGAATCAGGTTTCATGTCACCCACCAATGGAGAAGGCCATTTTCAGATATTTAGGCCCCTGGCACCCAGACGGAGGAGAGGTTCATTCAACTTTGGGTTGCCCCGCAAAATAATGGTAAAATTAAAAAAAGAGGATTCAATAAAGAAGTGCCCTGAAGTACAAGAATATATGGTTAAGGGGAGGTAGTTATAAATGTGTTTTCTGCACAAGGGATAGACAGGTCCTGTGGGATCCATACCTGGTTCATTTTTATGAATGTCAGCTTGTCCACGTTGGCTGTGGACAGGTGGCTGCGTTTGTTAGTAAAGACGCCACCTGCCATGCTGAATACATGTTCAGACAAAACGCTGGCCGCCGGGCAGGCCAGCACCTCCAAGGCATAAAAGGCTAGCTCTGGCCACGTGGACAATTTGGAGACCCAGAAGTTGAATGTGGCCGAACCATCAGTCAGTACGTGGAGGGGTGTGCACACGTACTGTTCCACCATGTTAGTGAAATGCCGCCTCCTGCTAACACGTTCCATATAGGGGTACTTTCACACTAGCGTTTTTGATTCCGTTTGTGAGATCCGTTTCAGGGCTCTCAAAAACGGTCCAAAACAGATCAGTTAAGCCCCAATGCATTCTGAATTGATAAGGATCCGCTCAGAATGCATCAGTTAGGCTCCGTTCCGCTTCTATTCTGTTTTGGAGGCGGACACCAAAACGCTGCATGCAGCATTTTGGTGTCCATCTGAAGAGGCGGAGCCTAACAGATCAGTTTTGAATTACAATGTAAGTCTATGTGGACGGATCCGTTTTCAATGACAAATATGGTGCATTTGAAAACGGATCCGTTCCCCATTGACTTTCAAGGTAATTAAAGACGGATCCGTTTTGGAATTTGTCATTTTTCTTTTAACTAATGCAAATGGATCCGTTCTGAACGGATCCAAACGTTTGCATTATAGGCGCAGATCCGTCTGTGCAAATAAACAGACAGATCCACACCAACGCTAACACTGTGCTAACACTGCCCTCAGAGGAGCTGGCCGTGGCACAGCTGCATTGGCGACCTCTCGCTCCTGCTCTGCCTTCGCCTTGGGCTTCCACTTGTTCCCCTGTGACAATTGGGAATGCTCTCAGTAGCACATCTACCAATGTGCGCTTGTACTCGCGCATCTTCCTATCACGCTCCAGTGGAGGAAGTAAGGTGGACACATTGTCTTTGTACAGGGAATCCAGCAGGATGGCAACCCAGTAGTCCGCACACGTTAAAATGTGGGCAACTCTTCTGTCGTTGCACAGGCACTGCAGCATGTAGTCGCTCATGTGTGCCAGGCTGCCCAGAGGTAAGGACAAGCTGTCCTCTGTGGGAGGCGTATCATCATTGTCCTCCGTTTCCCCCAGCCACGCACCAGTGATGGGCCCGAGCTGCGTTGGGTGCCATCCCGCTGTGAACATGCTTCATCCTCATCCTCCTCCACCTCCTCCTCGTCCTCCTTGTACTCCAGTAGTGGGCCCTGGCTGGCCACATTTGTACCTGGCCTCTGCTTTTGCAAAAACTCCCTCTGAGCCACTTCTAAGAGACTGGCCTGAAAGTGCTAAAAATGACCCCTCTTCCTCCTCCTCCTCCTCTTGGGCCACCTGCTCTTTCATCATCGCCCTAAGTGTTTTCTCAAGGAAACATAGAAGTGGTATTGTAACGCTGATAACGGTGTCATCGCCACTGGCCATGTTGGTGGAGTACTCGAAACAGCGCAACAGGGCACACAGGTCTCGCATGGAGGCCCAGTCATTGGTGGTGAAGTGGGGCCTGTCCCCCAAACATATGAGTTTCAGAACGGCCTGCTGACGTTTACCCGGGCTGTGCTGAAGTTGGTGGTGAAGGTGTGTGGCTGACTGGATGAGCAGGTGGAAGAAGAGGATGAGGAAGCCAAGTAGGAGGAGGAGGCTACAGGAGGCAAAGAATGATGCCCTGCGATCCATGGCGGTGGAAGGACGTGCGCCAAAGAACTCTCCGCTTGGCGCCCAGCCGCCACTACATTTACCCAGTGTGCAGTTAGGGAGATATAGCGTCCCTGGCCGTGCTTACTGGTCCATGTATCTGTGGTTAGGTGGACCTTGCCACAGATGGCGTTGCGCAGTGCACACTTGATTTTATCGGATACTGGGTTGTGCAGGGAAGGCACGGCTGTCTTGGAGAAGTAGTGGCGGCTGGGAACAACATACTGTGGGACAGCCATCGCCATCAGCTGTTTGAAGCTGTCTGTGTCCACCAGCCTGAATGACAGCATTTCAAAGGCCAGTAGTTTAGAAATGCTGGCATTCAGGCCCAGGGCTCGAGGGTGGGTAGGTGGGAATTTACACTTTCTCTCCAATGTTTGTGAGATGGAGAGCTGAACGCTGCCGTGTGACATGGTGGAGATGCTTGGTGACGGAGGTGGTGGTGTTGGTGGCACATCCTCTGTTTGGTGGGCGGCAGGTGCCAACATTCCTCCCAAGGCCGTTTTTAAGGTGTTTACTCCACTGCAGTTCATGCTTTGCATGTAGATGCCTGATCATGCAGGTTATGCTAAGGTTCAGAACGTTAATGCCTCGCTTCAGGCTCTGATGGCACAGCATGCAAACCACTCGGGTCTTGTCGTCAGCACATTGTTTGAAGAAGTGCCATGCCAGTGAACTCCTTGAAGCTGCCTTTGGGGTGCTCGGTCCCCGGTGGCGGTGGCCAGTAGCAGGCGAACTCTCTTTGCGGTGGCTGTTCTGCTTTTGCCCCCTGCTCCCTCTTTTGCTACGCTGTTGGCTCGGTCTCACCACTGCCTCTTCCTCTGAACTATAAAAGTCAGTGGGGTCTAGGACCTCATCGTCCCCTGCATCATCTTCCACACAGTCTTCCTCCATAACCTCCTGTTCGGTCTGCCCACTGCAAAAAGACGCAGCAGTTGGCACCTGTGTTTCGTCATCATCAGAGACGTGCGGACTCTGATGAGGTGGTATTCCCATGTCCTCATCATCAGGAAACATAAGTGATTGTGCGTCAGTGCATTCTATGTCTCCCACCACTGCGGAAGTGGTAGGTGGATTTCCTTGGGAAACCCTGCCAGCAGAGTCTTCAAACAGCATAAGAGACTGCTGCATAACTTTAAGGCTCAGACAGTTTTCCCGATATGCATGGGGGTGATGTGACAGACTGATGGGCTTGGTTTTCAGGTGCCACCTGTGCGCTTTCTGCAGAAGACTGGGTGTGAGATAATGTTGTGAACGTGCTGGATCCACTGTCGGCCACCCAATTGACTAGCGCCTGTACTTGCTCAGGCCTTACTATTATTAGAACGGCATTGGGCCCCACCAAATATCACTGTAAATTCTGAAACCTGTGGTAGTTGGTTCACTAGGACATGTGGCTGTGGCAGAACGGCCACGTCCTCTCCCAGCACCAGCGTGTGAAAAATATATAGGATTATGCTTTCAGCACTTGTATTGTAACACTTTGTGTAATATACCCTTTAACGGAATGAAATACACATGGAGATGCACGCTGAGTGTAATATACCCTTTTACGGACAGATTTACACTTGGCCTGCAACAGCTGGAACATCAGATTTTGGGTAATGTTATTTTGCCAATTAAATTTCACCCCAGAAAATAATATATCCTTTGACGGACACTATTAAACTTGGCCAGCCACTGCTCGGACACCAGATTTACTGGTATTGCTATTTTGGCAATTGAATTTCACCTCATAAAAAATATGTCCTTTGCCGGACACGATGAAACTTGGCCAGCCACAGCTGGAATACCAGATTTACTGTATTTCTATTTTGGCAACTGTATTTCACCCCATAAAATAATAAATCCTTTGACGGACACTATTAAACTTGGCCAGCCACTGCTGGGACACCAGATTTACCTGTCTGGCCTTCAGACAAGGCCCGTATGCCCTATAGCTGGCTTTATCTTTGGGTAAGGGAGACCTTCTCTGCAATATATTCTCTTGCTTGCAATGAACTTCTGCCTCTCAACTCTATACTCAACTGGATAAGGTTAGCACTGCTGTGGACTCTGCAGGTGGCAGGATGAGGAGTTACTTCTGCGTACCTCAGGGTTAAACCTGGATCCTCTGTACTCTGTCTCTGCAGGAAGGGTACCTCAGGAGGACTTCTCTCCTGGACTCAGGTGTTGAACCTGGACTATCTAGCTGCATGCTCTCAGCTGACACTAGGCTACTCCTTGGCTAGAGTAAAAACTGCCTCTGTCTTCAACTCCTCTGAACTAATTCTGCACTCCCACTCCTGGACTGGACCTATCTATATATACTAGGGGGTTCTCTAGCTCCCTCTATAGCTCTGAAGGAGAAACTACACTCCTAGCAGGCCTGGCACACAGGGAATACATGAGAAAATGCAGTACAATACATTACATTATACATTGATCAATCTCCCACAGGAGGTGGGGAACAACATGACCCAATTGACCCTTAGTAGTGCCCACTTTTACGTAGTGGGACACTACACTGGCAGGGTGTCATGAAACTGTTCCAGGCTTTGGAGAGTGTTGTCCTGCCTCTGTTGGAACTTCTGTGTGTTCCCCTTATCTCCCCTGCTGGATTGTACAAGAAACTACGTACTCTGCCTACAGCGTTGTCATCTATAAATTTATCAACAATGACATTCTGTTCTATTATTATTGTGGTTTGTGGTTGTATTATTGTTGTTAATATTATTGATATTATAATGGTTCATGGTTGTAAAATATGTTATGGTTATTTGGTTATTTATGCGTTAATTAACAGGCCATGCCATTCGTTTACAGATGTAGCAACGTTAACGATCCTTTTTTTTTTTGCATAATGTAACCAACTAATCACAAACCTGCAATTCATAACAAAGCCAGTAGATGGCAGCATTAACCAATCCTAATTAAAACAACATTAACTGTTTCAACAAAATTATATCTTAATGGATTTTTTAAACTTAATTTTAAATAGTTATATATTCCTTTTTTATAATATATACTTTTAAATAGTTTTAATTAATTTTATTTTTAAATATTATATTTTTATTACATTATTTATAACACACAGGCTATATGCCAAAAACCGGGTATAATGCAAGCCAGCACCTATTCATAAAACAGGTAACCGGGATACCTTACAATGGCAGCCTGGTGCACCATGAGAAATTTAACCTCCTCAGGACTGCCTAACGCATGGATGCGTTCGCCGGGCGGTCCTATTTCTCTGGGTCGACGCATCGGCGGGTCATCTCGCGAGACGCGAGATTACGCGCTGATGCCGCCGTGCATGCGCACTGCGCGGCGGTAAAAAGTTTAAGAAGGAGTTGGTCATCAGCCTTCCAGCCAATGATTAGCGCTGGCAGGCTGATGACTTAAAAAAAAAACGAATCACAAGCCATCTAACACATTATATTTATAAATATAATGTGTTAAATGTCTTCTGTGCTCTCTGCTGGGTCCTTTTCGTCGGTTGGACCCTGCAGAGAGCACATGTGACTGTAAGTACACCAAGCACTACATACTTAGCCCCAGATCACCCCCCATCACCCCAATTAACCCCTTGATCACCCCTTTCAATCACCTGTCAATCACTAGTGAAAGGGAAAAAAGTGATCAGTGTAAACTGTCACTTTTTTTTTCACTAGTATTGACTGTTAGGTTTAGTTTAGTTTAGGCCCTTTTGGTAGGTAGTTAGCTTCCGTTAGCGCCCAGCCCACCGCACCGCAGTCACCGATTCGCTGATTAGCGTAGCGCTAATCAGCATTTGTACTTTTATAGTATCTGTAAGTGATCAGAACTGATCACAGTCAGATCTATAATAGTATTAGTTTCACCTTAGTTCTCCCCCCACCCAAAACGCAGTGTTTGCCCGATCAGGCCTGATCAGTCGCCCACACGTGCGTTCACCCACGCCCACCCCGCCGCTGTGACAAAAAAATTTTTTTATTTTTTTATCACTGCACAATCACTTCGGCGATAAAAAATCAGTTTTGATCTTTTTTTCGATCGCAGCGGCTTCCGGGACTTTGCTAGCCTCCCATTTGTAAGACAGGCTTGCTCTTTTTCTTGGGTAGTCTCAGGGAATACCCTCTAAATTTAGTTGTCTAAATGTCAAATAAGGGGTATTCCTCTGAAGAGGCCTACAGGATTCTGACCCAGTCAGATGAGGAATGGGAAACCTCATCTGACGAATCTAGCGGGTCAGAATATGAACCTGTAGAAAGCAGTGCCAGTGCCCAAAGTTCAGACGAGGAGGTTGAGGTCCCTGATAGCACCAGGCGTACCCGGCCCCGTGTCGCTAGACCACAGGTTGCGCAGGATCTGTTTCAAGGGCAGCAGAGTGGGGCTGCCGCTGTCGGATTACGTGGTGAGGCATACACCAGCAGAGCAGCCCTTCCTGGACCTAGTACAAGCACTGCCGTAGAACATGGTGAAGTGGCGAGCACCAGAAGGGCACTTGAAGCTGGTACGGTGGCACGTGCAGCCACTGCACAGACAGGCCCGTAGAGCCCCTAGAATCCCTGAGGTGCTGGCAAACCCTGATTGGCAGCCCCCAACTTCAGCCGCACCATTATTTCCTCCTTTCACCGCCTAGTCAGTAGTTCGGGTGGAGACAGCTCAGATCGGATCGGCACTGGGGTTTTTTGAGCTGTTCTTCACTGCGGAGCTCTTTGACCTAGTCATGGCAGAAACAAATCATTTATAAATGCCAACCCGGGAAGCTCTTATGCCCAGTCTTTCCGGTGGAAACCAGTCCAAGTTTCCAAATTTAAAACTTTTCTGGGCCTTCTCCTCAATATGGGCCTAACAAAAAAGGATGAATTGCTGTCATATTGGTCCACGAACCCAATTCATCACATGCCCATGTTCTCTGCTGCCATGTCCAGAACAGATTTGAGGCCATCCTGCGTTTCCTGCACTTTAACGACAACACCACCTCCCGTCCCAGAGGCCACCCAGCTTTTGACCGGCTCAACAAAATTCGGCCCCTCATAGACCACTTCAACCTGAAATTTGCAGATTTGTATACCCCCGCACAAAACATCTGCGTAGACGAGTCCCTAATACATTTTACCGGGCACCTTGGCTTCAAACAGTACATCCCAAGCAAGTGCGCCCGGTATGGCGTCAAATTGTATAAGCTCTGTGAAAGGGCCACAGGCTATGCACACAAATTTCAGATCTATGAGGGAAAAGATCAGACCCTGGACCCTGGAGCCGGTCGGTTGCCCTGACTACCTGGGGAGCAGTGGGAAGATAGTCTGGGACTTGGTGTCACCCTTATTCGGCAAGGGGTACCATCTTTATGTGGACAATTTCTACACAAGTGTGCCCCTCTTCAGGCATTTGTTCCAAGAACAGATTGGATGCTGTGGCACCGTGCGACCTAGTCGCCGGGGCTTCCCCCAACGGCTCATTACCAACCGTCTTGCAAGGGGGGTAAGGGCTGCCTTGTGTAACAAAGAACTGCTCGCGGTGAAATGGAGAGACAAGCAGGACGTTTACATGCTCTCCTCCATTCACGCAGACACGACAATCTAAATTGAACGGGCAACCAGTGTCATTGAAAAGCCCCTCACGGTCCACGACTATAATTTGCTCATGGGAGGGGTGGACTTCAATGACCAGATGTTGGCCCCATATTTGCTTTCCCGCAGGACCAGACGCTGGTATAAGAATGTATCTGTATATCTAATTCAATTGGCTATATATAATAGTTTTGTTCTCTACAGTAAGGCTGGGAGAACAGGATCCTTCTTCAAATTTCAGGAAGAGATCATCGAGAACCTCCTGTATCCAGGAGGTTCCGTGGCCCCAACCACGAGTGTAGTGAGCCGTCTACACAAGCGACATTTCCCCAATGTCGTTGCTGGTACCTCAAACCAACTGCCACCCCGAAAAAGATGTCATGTCTGTAGCAGGAGTGGAATAAGGCGTGACACCCGCTATTTCTGTCCTGACTGCCCTGACCACCCTGCCCTATGCCTAGGGGAGTGTTTCCGGAAGTACCACACTCAGGTATACTTAGGGACGTAGGGATTGCAGGACACAGGTAGTTTTTGCACTCAGGATCTAGGGTCTCTCAGGATACTAGGTTTTGAGAGAACACATAGGGGTGCTGGTGTGCTACAGCAGAAATGTGAAATGGTAGAAACCTCTCCTTTCACTTGGGATAAAGTGCATAATGTACTTCGCACCATCTCTGTGTGATTTACACTTTACACATTGTCCCATGTGAAAGAAGAGGTTTCTGCTAGGAAAATAGTAAAAGTGAAATGTGAAATGGTAAAAATAAAAAAAATTAAACAGGTAGCAAGAAAAAGAAATCTTGAGTTAGTTCAGGTTTTAAAAGTTTTGATGTTCAGGTTTTATAAAAAATGTTTTATGTTCAGTTTTTATAAAGTTTGCAACGTTCAACTTTATGAGCCTGCTGCCTGTTTTTTCTTCTTCTTTTATTTTTTTTCCCCCTAACCACCCTTTATTTTCCAGGTAGACCAACAGACCAACCGACGAAAACGCTGCAGCACTGATGTGCATTCTGAGAGAAGCATTGCGCGGCTGTCAGAAGACACATGAAGTCGGTGTATGCGGCTCTGCAAGACGAGATTTCTCCTCTGCAGTACAGGTACGTTTGCCCAGGCATATGACCTGAGGAGAGGTGTTGGAGTTCATATGCTTTGGCAAACACTTTATATCAAAAGTCTGGCAAAGATGTCTTCCTCCACAACGATCGATTGATCGATGTGAATGGAGAAATCACGTTAGCCAGGACATAGGAGCTGAAGTGGGTATGGATGTTTGGGCGGAGCCCCTATGTCCTGGCAATCGCCAGGCCCCTTTTTTTTTTTTTTTTTGGGGGGGGGTGTATTTTTACATGTACCCATGCTGGGTGAGAAAAATATCTCTGTAAATTGACAACTTTGCATAAAAAAATTGAAAAAGTTGTCATTTACAGGGATATTTCTCACACACTGTATGGGTATGTGTAAAAATACACCGTAAAACACATTGCCCTACTTCTCCTGAGTACGGCGATACCACATGAGTGACACTTTTTTGCAGCCAAGATGCGCAAAGGGGCCCTAATTCTAATGAGTACCTTTAGGATTTCACAGGGCATTTTTACGCATTTGGATTCCAGACTTCTTCTCACTCTTTAGGGGCCCCTAAAATGCCAGCACAGTATAAATACCCCACAAGTGACCCCATTTTAGAAAGTAGACACCCCAAGGCATTCCGTGAGAGGCATGGTGAGTTCATGTAAAATTTTATTTTTTGTCACAAGTTAGTGGAATATGAAACTTTGTAAGAAAAAAAAATCAATTTCTGCTAACTTGTGCCAAAAAATAAAAACTTCTATGAACTCACCATACCCCTCATGGAGTACCTTAGGGTGTCTTCTTTCTAAAATGAGGTCATTTGTGGGGTATTTATACTGACCTGGCATTTTAGGGGCCCCTAAAGTGTGAGAAGAAGTCTGGAATCAAATGCGTAAAAATGCCCTGAAATCCATGCTGAGTGAGAGAAATATCTCTGTAAACTGACAACTTTGTATAAAAAAATGGAAAAAGTTGTCATTTACAGAGATATTTCTCACACCCAGCATGGTTATATGTAAAAATACACCCCAAAACACATTGCCCTACTTCTCCTGAGTACGGCAATACCACATGTGTGACGCTTTTTGCAGCCAAGATGCACAAGGGGCCCTAATTCCAATGAGTACCTTTAGGATTTCACAGGGCATTTTTACGCATTTGGATTCCAGACTTCTTCTCACACTTTAGGGCCCCTAAAATGCCAGGGCAGTAAAAATACCCCACATGTGACCCCATTTCGGAAAGTAGACATCCTAATGTATTCGCTGATGGGCATAGTAAGTTCATGGAAGTTTTTATTTTTATCACAAGTTAGCGGAAAATGAAATTTTTTAAAAATAAAATAAAAATCAATTTCCGCTAACTTGTGACAAAAATAAAAACTTCCATGAACTCACTATGCCCATCAGCGAATACCTTAGGGTGTCTACTTTCTGAAATGGGGTCATTTGTGGGGTATTTATACTGCCCTGGCATTTTAGGGGTCCCTAAAGCCGTGAGAAGAAGTCTGAACCCAAATGGCTAAAATGCCCTGTGAAACTTAGCACATTGGGCCCTTTGCGCACTTGGCTGCAAAAGTGTCACTATGTATCGCATCTGGAAGAAGTAGGCAATGTGTTTTAGTGTATTTTACATATACCCATGCTGGGTGAGAAAAATATCTCTGTAAATTGACAACTTTGCATAAAAAATTGAAAAAGTTGTCATTTACAGGGATATTTCTCACACACTGTATGGGTATGTGTAAAAATACACCGTAAAACACATTGCCCTACTTCTCCTGAGTACGGCGATACCACATGAGTGACACTTTTTGCAGCCAAGATGCGCAAAGGGGCCCTAATTCTAATGAGTACCTTTAGGATTTCACAGGGCATTTTTACGCATTTGGATTCCAGACTTCTTCTCACTCTTTAGGGGCCCCTAAAATGCCAGCACAGTATAAATACCCACAAGTGACCCCATTTTAGAAAGTAGACACCCCAAGGCATTCCGTGAGAGGCATGGTGAGTTCATGTAAAATTTTATTTTTGTCACAAGTTAGTGGAATATGAAACTTTGTAAGAAAAAAAATCAATTTCTGCTAACTTGTGCCAAAAAATAAAAACTTCTATGAACTCACCATACCCCTCATGGAGTACCTTAGGGTGTCTTCTTTCTAAAATGAGGTCATTTGTGGGGTATTTATACTGACCTGGCATTTTAGGGGCCCCTAAAGTGTGAGAAGAAGTCTGGAATCCAAATGCGTAAAAATGCCCTGTGAAATCCATGCTGGGTGAGAGAAATATCTCTGTAAACTGACAACTTTGTATAAAAAAAATGGAAAAAGTTGTCATTTACAGAGATATTTCTCACACCCAGCATGGTTATATGTAAAAATACACCCCAAAACACATTGCCCTACTTCTCCTGAGTACGGCAATACCACATGTGTGACGCTTTTTTGCAGCCAAGATGCACAAAGGGGCCCTAATTCCAATGAGTACCTTTAGGATTTCACAGGGCATTTTTACGCATTTGGATTCCAGACTTCTTCTCACACTTTAGGGCCCCTAAAATGCCAGGGCAGTAAAAATACCCCACATGTGACCCCATTTCGGAAAGTAGACATCCTAATGTATTCGCTGATGGGCATAGTAAGTTCATGGAAGTTTTTATTTTTTATCACAAGTTAGCGGAAAATGAAATTTTTTAAAAATAAAATAAAAATCAATTTCCGCTAACTTGTGACAAAAATAAAAACTTCCATGAACTCACTATGCCCATCAGCGAATACCTTAGGGTGTCTACTTTCTGAAATGGGGTCATTTGTGGGGTATTTCTACTGTCTGGACATTGTAGTGCCTCCGGAAACATGACAGGTGCTGAGAAAGTCAAAATGCGGAAATTTATTTTTTGCACCATAGTTTGTAAACGCTATAACTTTTGCCCACACCAATAAATATACACTTATTGGATTTTTTAAATCAAAGACATGTAGAACAATAAATTTAGAGAAAAATTGCTATAGAAATCTAGTTTAAAAAAAAAAAATTACAACACAAAGTGAAAAATTAAATTTTTTGCAAAAATTTCGGTCATTTTTGATTAATAGCAAAAAAGTAAAAATGTCAGCAGCAATCAAATACCACCAAATGAAAGCTCTATTAGTGAGAAGAAAAGGAGGTAAAATTTGGGTGGTAAGTTGTATGACGGAGCAATAAACGGTGAAAATAGTGTAGTGCAGAATTGTAAAATGTGGCCTGGTCATTAAGGGTGCTTAAGCTAGGGGCTGATGTGGTTAAAACCATCTCTCATCTAACTGAGAGTCAGTAAGTCTCAAAGTTGCCTGAAAGCTCTTGGATAGCTTGGGGACCCATGCACCTAGATCTTTATCATTAGGGTGACAGAATTATAATTTTTTTAAATTAGATATATTAAACTAGCTTTCTATCTAAATGAAATGTTCAAAAATTTTGGATTTCTAGGGGACCTGTGCACCTAAGTCGTTACCATTAGGGTGGAAAAAATTGTAATTTTTTTAAGCTAGCTAACTCCTCTTTCACTGCTTAGGAGAGCTGCATAAAAAATTCTGTTTTCTAATTGTCCTAACTATATTAACCATTCTATAATGTTTTGTTAAGTAAACTCATTTGCATAAACCTAATATGGGAAAGACATGTAAATTAGCAGAATCTGCCTGGTTTATTAGCTGAAACACTGTTTGCAATATCTTGGCCATATTTATGCAAATGAGTTTATTTGAGAAAACATTATAGAAAGTTTATTTGAATATACTGTAGTTAGGACAATTTGAAAACAGAAAATTTTTATTCAGTCCTCTTAAGCAGTGAAAGAGGAGTTAGCTAGTTTAAAAAATAAATAAAATTACAATTGTTTCACCCTAATGGTAACGACTTAGGTGCACAGGTCCCCTAGAAATCAAGTAAACCAATTTTGAGACTTACTAGCACTCTCCTTTTGGATAGAGAGCTAGTTTAATATGTCTCAGGTATATAGTCTTCAGTAAAAACAAGAACTGTTTTATGTTGTCTGTTGTGATTTTGCTAATAAAAAGTTATAAATGGTATGAAGGGAACTATATAATAAGTGGTTCCTAATATTAGGTAAAGACAAATTTAAGATATTTATTTGTCTTTTGTGTCTGTTTTTTTATACACAATTATGGGCAGGCGTGTGTCTCTGTGTCAGTATTGTAACCAACAGAAATGTATATCATTCCAGCTGTGACTAACAACAACATTGTCCATCTATTGTTCTCAAAGGGAAAAAAACAAAGGAACTGACCTGTGATGGAAGAAAGGGGATGCACTACGCCCTTTATTTTATTTTTTTCCTTTGAGAACAATACAGTATTTATAATTTTTTTTGCCAATGTAGGTTACTTTCACACTCTCGTTTTGCGAATCCATTTGAAAGTGATTTGTCATGCAAATGACAAAATGGAGGCGAACGGAGCCAAATAAAGTAAAGCGGATCCGTTTGTAGGCAACCTCTGACACTCAAGCTGTTGTGAAACTACAACTCCCAGCATGCATACTTCCTCTGCTCTTCTCAGAACTCTCACAAAAAAGAATGGAGCATGCTGGGAATTGTAGTTTCTCAACAGCTGGAGTGCCGAAGGTTGCTGATCCCGGGTTTAGCGGATCAGTTTTTAAGTAGATGGCATGTTTCAAAGTGTCCACCCGGTTAAAGGGGCAGGCACTGTGGATGCATCCTCCATAGCAGCCTAACCCCTTATCAGTAACATCCACGGTGCCTGCCCGTTACCCGTTAACAGTAGTGTTGAGTGACAGGGGCAATATTCGAATTCGCAATATTTCTCGAATATTTGGGCAAATATTCGCCATATATTCGAGAATTCATGATCTCCAGTCATTATTTTCTTGATTGCGAAAAGTCGCATAAAAAAATTCTCAAAAATATTTACATAAACTGGTATTTAAAAAAATGAATATTTGCAATAATTAATATACTTTGTGATATTCTAAACATTCGCAAATCCTCGAAGTGCCTATATTCGCAAGTAAAATTCGCAATTCGAATATTCGTGATCAACACTAGTTAACAGTAACATCCATAGTGCCCACCCCTTTAAAGGGGTTGTCCGGGTTCATACCTCCATTTAAACCCTGGCAGTCCCCTGACAGGTGCATCAGAGCAGTTTATGCTCCGATGCTCTCTCCTTTGCCCTGTGCTACATCGCACAGGTAAATGGCACTTTTGTTTATAATAACACACTGCCTGGCGGAAACTAGCTGAACCCATACGACCCCTTTAACAGTGACCTCTGCAGCAGCATGCCCCTTAACAGTAAAATATACAGTGATTGCCCTTCTAACAGTGACCTACACTGTGCCCACCCCTTTAACAGTGTATAAGGAAAATGAAGCTAGTCTGCAAAATGTAGGTTATAAGACTGTGAATCGAATAGATGGCGCTGTTCATGATAAGTGGAGAGACGGACCGTTCTTGCAATGCATTTGTGAAACAAATGCCTTCAGTTGTCAGCCAGATCGGCGGATCCAGCTGCTGCAAGTGTGAAAGAAACCTTAATCCAATAAATGGTGCTGTGTATGAGGAAAATTATGCTAGTCTGCAGAATGTAAGGCATAATACTGTGAATCCAATAGACAGTGCTGTGCATGAGAAGAACTTTATGCTAATCTGCATGATGTAAGGCATAAGACTATGAATCCAATAGATAGCGCTGTTCATGATGGAAAGTAGGCTAATCTGCATAATATAGGGCAATAAGACTGTGTCTTTCACATGTGCTATGTCTTTCATATTTATGCAAATTAGTTTACATAACAAAACAGTATAGAAGGGTTATTTAATATATAAGGACAATTAGAAAAACGTAAATTTTTATGCAGCCTTCCTAAGCAGTTAGAGAAGAATTAGCTAGCAATAGATAAATAAATAAATATATAACTAAATAAATAAATTAATTAAAATTATAATTTTGTCACCTTAATGATAAAGATCTAGGTGCATGGATCCCCCAAGCTATCCATGAGTTTTCAGGCAACTTTGAGGCTTACTGACTCTCAGTTAGATGAGAGATGGTTTTAAATGTCTCATGGTGCTCCAGGCTGCCATTGTAAGGTATACTGGTTACCTGTTTTATGAATAAGTGCTGGTTTGCATTATACCCGGCTTTTGACATATAGTCTGTGTGTTATAAATAGGCATTTAAATAAAATTATTCTTAATAAAATTATTATAAATGGTAGGATAAGTAAAAACTATAAAATATGATTATTAATATATAAAATAAATCAATAAAATATTTAAAAATAGCTATAAAAATATTGGAAGTGTTAGTATGGTCATTGTAAAGTGTCTGTAGGTATGTTAAAATCTTAGAATATAATAGTTCTATGCGCCATCTGCTGGTTACAGAGGTAAATTGCATTCTGATTTTTTAGTTTCCACATTTATTCTGCGCTATCGTTTTTGCTTTTGCGATTGTGAAAGGAGCAATCTGTACCTCCACTCTCGTGTGTTATGTTTTTAGTCATATTAAACCCTTAATGACCAATGACATGTACGTCATGATGTGGTGTTAGTTACTGCACAGTACGTCCTGAGATTAAAGTGTCACCGCAAGTACTTGCAGAGCTGTCCGGGCACCCGGCAGAGGACCAATTACAGCGGTCCCTGCCTTTGGATCGCTGCGATTGGTCAGTCAGATTTGACTGACCAATCGCAGCGTTCATCATTGAGTTTATGTGAGATCAGGGCCGCGCTGCTGTATTTCTGTGCCCCGATCTTCAGGATGGCCGAGCGGAGGTAAAATTTAACCCCCCGACCCCCCCTCCTCCTTACCTCTCACCCCTCCTCTAATTGTAGACTATCAGGATGGCCGAGCGGTGTTAGTGGATTGTCAGGTGTAACATACACCTGACAATCTACTGTAACGGCCAATATCAGTGTATGTCGCCCGTTTAACCCCTTCCATGCCACAGTCAGTAGGGACCGCTGCATGGAAGGGGTTAACAGGGAGGAAGCTATACCCCTCCCCTTCCAGCACTGCGCTGCTCTCCTCCCCTCTGCTACATGTTGAGCTGCCAGAGAAGAGGAGCTCCTCCTTCCCCTCCAATCAGTTGCCATAGTAACCACGAGACGCCACTGAAATGCCCGGTGGTTACCATGGTAACTGTTACCATGGCAACTGGACGCCATATGCAGGGATCCAGTTGCTATGGTATGTAAGCCTGATAGGCAGCAGCCTGAATAAGCTTCCTATGAATTAAAAATACACTGCAGTACATTATACAATGTACCATAGTGTATTGTAGAACCATCCGACCCGCTGGACCTTCAAGATCCACATTTATAATAGGTTAAAAATTAAGAAAAAAAATACGCTAAACATGTTTGGTGTCGCCACGTCTGTAAGAACCTGCTCTATAAAATTATCACATGACCTAACCCCTCAGGCGAACACAGTAAAAGAAAATAATAATTAAAAACAGTGCCAAAAAGACATTTTTTTGTCACCTACCATCACAAAAGTGAAACCCCAAACGATCAAAAGGGCATATACCCCTCAAAATAGTATCAATCACACCATCACCTCATCCCACAAAAAGTGAGACCCTACATAAGACAATCGGCCAAAAATAAAAAATAAACTTTGGCTCTCAGACTATGAAGATACTAAAACATTATTTTTTTGTTTCAAAAATGCTACTATTATGTAAAACTTAAATAAATAAGAAAAAGTGAACATATTTGGTATCACCATGTCCGTAATGACCTCCTCTATAAAAATATCTCATGAACTAACCCCTCAGGTGAATACTGTAAGCATTTTTTAATAAAAATAAAAAAAAAATAAAAAAAAAATTCTCCTACCAAGCGATCAAAAAGGTGTTTGCTCCGCAAAATAGCACCAATCAAGCAGTCACCTCATTCCGCAAAAAATGAGACCCTACCAATAATAACATCAACTCTTCCAGCAAAAAAAGCCCCTGCAAAAGATGATCTGCAGAAAAAAAAATATGGTGTACAGAAAATGGAGACACAAAAACATAATTTTTAATGCTTTATTACTGTATGTAAAACTGAAACAAACAAAGAAAGTAGACCTATTTGGTATTGCCGCTTCCGTAATAACCTGCTCTAAAAAACAGCACATGACCTAACCTGTCAGATGAATGTTGTAAAAAAATAAATAAAAACGGTGCCAAAACATCCAATCTTTGGTTACCTTGCTCACAAAAAACATAATATACAGCAATTAAAAATAATATGTACCCAAAAATAGTACCAATAAAACCTTTTCCCATAGTTTTCAAGATGTGGTCACTTTTTGATTGTTTCTACTGTAGGGTGCATCAGGGGGGCTTCAAATGGGACATGGTGTGTAAAAAACAGTCCAGCAAAATCTGCCTTCCAAAAACCATACAGCGCTCCTTTCCCTCTGCGTCCTGCCATGTGACCATACATCAGTTTACGACCACATGTGTGGTGTTTCTGTAAACCGCAGAATCAGGGCAATGAATATTGAGTTTTGTTTGGCTGTTAACCCTCGATGTGTTAAAGAAAAAAATGGATTAAAATGTAAAATCTGCCAAAAAAGTGAAATTTAGAAATTTCATCTCCATTTTCCTTTAATTCTTGTGGAACACCTAAAGGGTTAACAAAGTTTGTTAAATAAGATTTGAGTAACTTGAGGGGTGCAGTTTCTAAAATGGGTTCATTTATGGGGTTTCCACTATGTGAGCCCCACAAAGTGACTTCAGAACTAAACTGGTCCTTAAAAAGTGGGTTTTGGAAATTTTCTAAAAAGTTTAAGAATTGCTTCTAAAATTCTCAGCCTTCTAAAGTCCTAAAACAATAAAATGACATTTACAAAATGATGCCAACATAAAGTAGACATATGGGGAATGTTAAATAATAAATATTTTATGAGGTATCACTTTTTGTTTTAAAAGCAGAGAAGTTGAAAGTTTGAAAATTGCGATTTTTAAAAAAAAATTTGGGTAAATTTGGGATTTTTTTACGTATAAAGGTGAAATATTTTGACTCCTATTTACCACTGTCATAAAGTACAATATGTCACGAGAAAACAATATCAGAATGGCCTGGATAAATAAAAGCGTTCCAAAGTTATTACCACATAAAGTGACACATGTCAGATTTTCAAAAATAAGCCTGGTCACGAAGGTGCAAAATGGCCCGGTCATTAAGGGGTTAATGTATAAGTTTGAGATGTTTGTTGTGCATGGTACATATATGTTGTATGATTGCCATTAGTGATGAGCGAGCATGCTCGGCCGAGTATCGCATGTGCTCGAGCAAAATGCTCGAGTCTCTGCCCCGCACGTTTTGCGGGTTTTAAGCAGCCAATAAAGGTGCAGGTAAGTACTGCCCTCACTAAAATGCCAGTAGCCATGTTGGCTGCTGGCATTACAGTGATTGGCTGGCCAGAACGTGGCATCGGGTGCTATATAGCAACCGATGACGCATGTTCGGCTCAGACGTAGACAGGGACAGCAGAGCGTAGGAAGGGAAAGACAGAGTAGGGAGCGAAATTTAACAGATTTTATTAGAAACAAGATTTGCAAAGACCCAAATGTCCTTTTAAGGACAACAGTGTGTGTGTGTGCGTTTTACAGCAGCAATCAATTTAACTCCTGCAGTCTCAGGGACAGTACTTCTGAAGGAATAGATAGTGCAGGGAGAGAAATTTGCTGTTTTTACTACCAAAAGCTTTACAAAGACTCCACAATGCCTTTTAATGACTAGTGGGAGTGTTTCACAGCAGCAAGATATTTTTATTTTGTACCTATTAGTGACATATAGTGTACATCATCCGCAGACTGTGTCTTTAATAATCTTGCTCACATCTATGTGACATATACTGTCCGGCCTTCCCAAACAGTTTCTGTATTTCAAATTACATTAATCTAGGCATAATATAGTGTCCATATTTTGGGTGTTTATGTGACAGATAGTGTCCAGCATAAGAAAAAAGTGTCTGTATTTCAAATTGAAACAATCTGGATCTAATATAGTGTCCATATTCTATGGTTTTATGGGACATATACTGTCCATCATCCGAAAAGAGTGTCTGATGTGCAAATCTAAATAGTCTGGGCCTAATCTAGTGTCCACAGTGTGTGCTTCTCTGTGTCAAATACTGTATAACTGTTGAAAACAGTTTATTTTGGGGAAAAGTACCGTACAATATTTGTGCAACAGTTAGTGTCCACAGCGTGTGCCTCTCTGTGTCAAATAATATATAACTGTTGAAAACAGTGTATTTTGGGGTAATGTACATTACTTGTGCGATCTTTAGTGTCCATAGTGTGCGTCTCTCTGTGTCAAATACTGTAATACAGGTGTAAACAGTGTATTTTGCGGAAAAGTGCAACATTTAGTGTCCACAGTGTGTGCCTCTCTGTGTCAAATACTGTACCACAGGTGAAACCAGTGTATTTTGGGGAAATGTACATTATTGTGCAACATTTAGTGTCCACAGCGTGTGCCTCTCTGTGTCAAATACTGTACCACAGGTGAAAACAGTGTATTTTGGTGAAAGGTACATTACTTGTGTGATCTTTAGTGTCCATAGTGTTTGGCTCTCTGTGTCAAATACTGTACCACAGGTGAAAACAGTGTATTTTGGGGAAATGTACATTATTTGTGCAACATTTAGTGTCGACAGTGTGTGCCTCTCTGTGTCAAATACTGTAACACAGGGAAACCAGTGTATTTTGGGGAAATGTACAATATTTGTGCAACGTTTAGTGTCCACAGCGTGTGCCTCTCTGTGTCAAATACTGTACCCCAGGTGAAAACAGTGTATTTTGGGGAAATGTACATTATTTGTGCAACATTTAGTGTCCACAGTGTGTGCCTCCCTGTGTCAAATACTCTACCACAGGTGAAAACAGTTTACTTTGGGGAAATGTATATTATTTGTGCAACATTTAGTGTCCACAGCGTGTGCCTCTCTGTGTCAAATACTGTATAACTGTTGAAAACAGTGTACTTTGGGGAAATGTACATTATTCATGCAACATTTAGTGTCCACAGCGTGTACTTCTCTGTGTCAAATACTGTATAACTGTTCAAAGCGGTGTATTTTGAGGAAATGTACATTATTTGTGCAACATCTAGTATGTGTGTATTTCATGCATATCACTGACATATACTGTACTTTATCGTAAGACGGTGTATGCTACTCTGTGACATTATCAGGGTTACATCTCCTGTGTAAAGTGTGTGTATCCCAAATACCTGTTTTAATTTATTGGCTCATACACTTACAAATCCTCTGCTACTGTACATGTGACAAACTTTTAAGCATATATAACATTTAATATTAAGAATGCGGCCAGTAAGGGACGTGCAAGTGGCCGTGATGCTGATGGTGCACGCAGAGGCTGTGGCCCTGGGTGCAATGAAACTGAGTAAAAGAATTTAGCTGAGAGCCTACAAGTGTGCTAACCCTCTAAAACAGTGATATCGATAGCGAACCCTTAAGAGACTGAGTGCCGAAACTGCAACCCAAAACCCACTTATTTATCGCAAAGTGCCCACATGGTCAATTACCCTGACTACTACAGTCCAATATAGTATATCTTCCATGTTCCTTATCATTTAGCTATAGATGTAGTGCCATTTCGTGCCATGTGTCCTGTTTGGACACCCAGTAGTTGTAAGGCACAGAGGTATCACTGAGGATGCTGACACTGTCTGCTATGTTCTACTTCACCATCTTCCACATTTGTTTCCATCCTTGTGACACTAGGCCGCGCATCAAGGTGAGAGTGCTGGCGGGGTGTCATGAAACTGTCCCAGGCCTTTGAGAGTGTTGTCCTGCCTCTGTTGGAACTGGTGTGTGTTCCCCTCATCTTCCTTCCTGGGTTGCCCAAGGAACTACGTACTCTGCCGCCAGTGTTGTCAGATGGAAATTTATTGAGCAATTTTTAAAGAAAGACCTTCTGGTATTTTACCATTTTGCTAGTCCTTTCCACCACAGGAATTAGAGATGAGAAGTTCTCTTTGTAGCGGGGGTCGAGAAGGGTGAACTGAACAACCAGTAATCGCTGTTGTGCAAAATGCATAGAATGCGAGGGTCATAGGAAAGGAAGCATAACATAAAGTCAGCCGTGTGTGTCAGAGTCCCAACAGACAAGACTTTGCTGTCCTCATCAGGAAGATGACTTTCAATCTCCTTATCCTCTTCCTCCTCTCCTGCCCATCTTTGCTGAACAGATGTAATAAACCTGATATGGTTACTACCCTCTGTAGCGGAGGAAACCGTCTCTTGCTCCGCCTCCTCCTGCACATTATTATCCACTTCAAACTGACAAGACGAACTGAGGGTGGTTTGGCTATCACCCTGTGTAATGTCTTCCCCTAGTTCCACCTCTTCCACATGTAAAGCATCCGCCTTCATGGTTAGCAGCCAGCGTTTCAGTAGACACAGAAGTGGGATGGTTAGGCTTATAATAGCGGCATCGCTACTCACCATCTGTGTTTATCCTTCAAAGCTGCATAAAACCTCACAGAGATCAGACATACTAGATCATGTTGCAGCTAGTATTCCACTACTGCCTTCTGCTGCTCACAAAGCATGGCCAACATGTGTAATGTGGAATTCCAGCGCGTGCTCACGTCGCACAACAGTCAGTTAGCTGGCAAATACAAGCACTGCAGCAGCGTTGCCCGACCGTCAACAGCTGTAGATGACTTTCTGAAATTGGCACACACATGGAGAACCTTCACCAGTAGCTCAGGCAAATTGGGGTAGGTTTGGAGAAAGTTGAGAACACGTGGGCTAGGCACGGTATGGCCGGATCCCAGTACATCCACATGGCAATATCAGCATTTGTCCCATTTAAAAGTTTGCCTTCTTCACTGGGCAGAGGTTGTTTTCTGCCCAGTAATTAAGATTCTATTATTAGGACAGGTTTTTGAGAGTCAATTTCCTGACGTTTTGCTGTGGTCACAGGGCAGAGTTGTCATTTTGCCCGGAGAGGGTCGTGCTTGCCTGAGAGCTGGCCCTGTTATGTTCCAGTGTTTGAGTTGTTATTGTTATAGTTTGAGTTTGAGTTTATGACTACCCTGTAAAATATGTTTTGGTTACTTGGTTATTTATGAGTTCTTAAATAGGCCATGCCATTAGTTTACCTCCACTCTTGTGTTTTATGTTTTTATATATATTAATGTATACGTTTGGGA
Organism: Bufotes viridis; assembly: GCA_033119425.1. NCBI lineage: Eukaryota > Metazoa > Chordata > Amphibia > Anura > Bufonidae > Bufotes > Bufotes viridis. The sequence goes on from CM065590.1 coordinate 355,445,380, forward strand.
TGTTTGTTGTGCATGGTACATATATGCTGTTTGATTACCATGTGTGTGAGCTTGGCGAGCTACAAGGCTGCCAACAAGTTATGGCCATTATCAGACACAACCAACCTGTTCCCTTATACCCTGCCACAACAATGCTTGTCACCCAAGCAAATGAGTTTCAGCACGGCTTCTTGCCGTTTCCCTACTGCCGCTTTCACCCAGTGTGCCGCCACGGAAGTGTATCGCCCTTGCCAAAAGCACTCGTCCATGTGTCAGTCGATAAGTGGACCTTCACAATAACTGCTTTGATCACGGGTGAGGTTAAGTGACGCAATTGACGGTTTAATGCGGGGACGGCACTCAGAGAAAAATAGTGGAGGCTTGGGACTGAGTAACGAAAGACGGCCACCGCCATGAGGCTGAGGAAAGCCTCAGTGTCCACAGGCCTAAATTTCAACATCTCCAGGGCTAGACATTTAGAAAAGTGCGCATTTAGTGCCATGACCTGTTCTGGCTGGGTATTTGCGCTACGTTCAAAGGCCTGGGTTAAGGACATTTGTACACTGGCCAATTTGGTGTGGCCCGCCTTCTCCCTTGTGCCATACCACAGCCTCTTCCAGCCTGTTGCGGTACTGTGGATCCCTCCCCCTTGGTACTGCTGTCCTTTCTTCGCTTGCCACCTTCCCAGGTTGGGTCAATGATATCATCGTCCACCACGCCTTCTTCCACTTCTTCACTCGGGTCATCCTCCTGACTTGTGTTGTTGAACTAACAAGACCCTTACTTATTGCCAACTGTGTCTCATCTGCATCATCCACCTCATGAAACACTAATTGCCATACCCCGACTGTCATCTTCTTCTGACTGTGGATGCTGAAGAGTTTGGGAATCAGTGCACAAGTTCTCCTCATGTCCCTCTTCAGGGAGGGTCAGCTCACCTGCAGGCCCTCACCTACAATATTTTAGAGGGTCAGATCACCTGCAGGCCCTCACCTACAATATTTGAGAGGGTCAGCTCCACTGCATACCCTCAGCTACAATATTTTTGAGGGTAAGCTCCACTGGAGGCCCTCACCTACAATATTTTAGAGGGTCAGCTCACCTGAAGGCCCTCAACTACAATATTTTACAGGGTCAGCTCACCTGCAGGCCCTAACCTACAATATTTGAGAGGGTCAGCTCACCTGAAGGCCCTCAACTACAATATTTTACCGGGTCAGCTCACCTGCAGGCCCTAACCTACAATATTTGAGAGGGTCAGCTCACCTGAAGGCCCTCAACTACAATATTTTACAGGGTCAGCTCACCTGCAAGCCCTCAACTATAATATTTTACAGGGTCAGCTCAGCAGCAGGCCCTCATGTAAAATATTTTACAGGGTCAGCTCAGCAGCAGGCACTCGCCCATCATTTTTTCAATGGTCAGCTAGGCAGCAGGCCCTCACCCCTAATGTTTTAGAGGGTCAACAGCAGGACCTTGCTCCTAATGTTCTGGAGGGTCACCAGCAGGCCATCAATGATAATTTTTCAAGGGTGTGTATGATGCTCTCCTTTATGTGTAACAAAGGGTGTATTGTAGTGCCGATTCCTTGTAATTTTTGGCAGCCCTTTCACTTAGTGCATAAACTTTATGAGTGTAGGAGTCCCACTACCTGAACAATTGTACCACAATGTGAATGAGGTCCTCCTTTATGTGATACAGGCTGTTTCGGAGTGCCTCTTGCTTGTACTTTTTACAAATTAATATACAGGAAAGAATGTTTCTTAACAATTTTTCCTGTGAAATTGATTTTTTTTTTTTTTTTTGGGGGGTTTGTGTGTATTTTTGTCAGTCTGTAAAAGTGGCGTACAACTCGGACAACATGGTTCCCAGCAGCGATCTGGGAGTCAAAGATGCATCCACAAATTGTCCCCATGCTGTTCCAGATCCATTTCGGTGGTGTTTCTGTCACTTTCTGACCTTTTCCAATGGACCAGGGACCCTCCGCTCTTCAGAGCAGGGTTTGCCTAGTTGTCTCCCATTGACTTTCATTATACTCAGGTGCACTGCTCGGTCGAGCACACGCAATGTGTTCGGGCAGAACACCCGAATACCTTGGTGCTTGATCATCACTAATTATTTGGATTTTAGAAATTTCTATATTCAGATAATTTTTGTGCTATTGTGCGCTAAGAAAACTATTAAAGTGTATATACATGCAGGAAAAATTAACGTTCACATTTTTCTGCACTTTGATTGAAAGGTCCAGGCAGGCGAGATGATGTTTTCACTGCCTGGCCCTCTAAATCAAAGTGCAGAGGGTGCGGCAGTTGCAGAGAAAGCTGAGCCTCTAGGTGTAACGGCAACGCCCTCGTTGCTCATAGAGGCTCATTTGCATGTTTTAAAAATAATTTTTCTCAGCAATGTGGGCACATATCAACATGGTACGAACACAGATGCTTTCAGCTGCCAAGTGCACATGCAAAGCCAGCTAGGTACAAATCTGTTGACAGATGCCCTTTAATGTATAGTGGTAAAAGATATGATAAAAACCACAGCAAAATCTGCATATTATAAAATAAACTGCTACAACATGGCTACCAGTCAAGAATCCAGCTTGTACTACGCAGGGCAGCTCATTACAAGGTATAGAGACACAATATGACATATTTTATCACCAGCTGGAACATTCAGGGCCTGAACGCTTCAGCCTTCGGATATAAAAATGCACGATCCAGTCTTTTCCCAAAGACTGAAAAACATTGACATATAGATCCTCCTTGAAACATGGACTAAGGCAGAGAATAAACCCCTGGAGACCACTGGATACAGGGAGATCTATGACCCTGCCCTAAAAACAAAAAGCGTCAAACAGGGCCGGAGGAATATTAATCTGGTATAAAGAGGAGCTCCATGAGCAGATCAGACCAGTGAAGAGAAGAGACAGCCACATCTTGGTAAGAATAGGCCATTCTATTCTGACCTCTCGGGCTGACATCTAGCGCTGTGCAGCATACATAGCTGCACCAGAGTCTCTATTAGTGATGGACGAACATCTGCTGGGATGGTTCGCGACGCAAATGCGGTCAAATGTTCGCGAACCACAGGTTCGCGGTGGGTCCCATTCATTTTAATGGCAGGCGAACCTGAAAAACCTCAAGGTCATATTTGCAGCCACAAAATACTTACTAGATGTGCACACATAGTCCCACAACATGGACACTGACATACCAGAAGTATTAAGCGAATCTGAGATCTACAAGCATTATTTTTTTATATGCGAAATTTCAGCAAAGTATTAATCGCAAGAGCACATGCGCTAGGAAGGCGTGGCCTACAGCAACTGGTTTGCACCGACTAGAAATTACATGGATGCGATGTTTGGAACCAAGTTCAGCGACGAAGAAGAAGAACTCCCAGTGACTGTAAGTAATCTTACATTAAAGTAGTGTATTTCATTACATTTTACCTGCATGTCTGAACAATCGCTTTTATATGTATAAAGTGTGTAAAATCTCCAGTCGCGAACTTCTGCTATTCTAATTTTTCTTAAGTGTACTCAACTTCACATTTTATAAGGTCTCACTAGATATTAGTATTTGTTGCAGTAAGTATTCCTGTGACATCACACCCAGTATGTTAGTAGCATATTTGTATGGAAAGCAGAGAAGTATATATCATATGTACATTGCACATCCATTGTCATGCCGCACACTATACAGTATACCACACACACACACACTATATACCGCACACACACAGACGCACACTATATACCGCACACACACAGACGCACACTATATATCGCACACACACAGACACACACTATATACCGCACACACACAGACACACACTATATACCACACACACACATAGTCTATAGATTATAGATTGTATCATGTTGGTCAGGACTCAGGAGAAGCATTCTTTGTCAGACCGCCAGTATTTGATGGTTCATTAAGAGTTACTCAGGGAGCACCATGGGGAGGCGAACCAGCTGTCCACCCCATACCGTACCTTCACTTCACTAGACAGGTACATCTCTGCTTAGCTGGAAAATATCCAAAAACCCGGGCTGCTGTCCTGCAGAGTGGACGAGCGCACGGCGTCATTGGTTGCTAATTCGCTATGACGCTGTGCACTTCTGGCTGCCACCACTGTATAGTAATACACTTGTATAGATCATACAAGTGTATCACAGTACAGCGGTGGTGTCCGGAAGAGCATGGCGTCATAGCAACCAATGATCTTGTCCACTATGCAGGACGGCAGGCCATATTTGTACGGTCCGTAGTTGTGAAAAAACACACCCGTGTGCAGGCGGCCTAAATCTAATATTTCCACTTCAAAGACTTACATACATTTTGCAATTTACTTGGGTAAATTATTTTTAATACTATTATTGTCAAAAATTGGGATTATATGCTCGCGTTTTTATCTTGCAGCGGATGTTGGGGCGCGGATATGACCACACCCGGTCCCAAGGCAAGAAGCAGCGAATTGTGTGGGAGCTGGCCTATGAGATCTGGCGCAAAACAGGTCTCAAACACCGACGTCTGGCCATCATTACAAAATGGTCAGACATGAAGCGCAGACACCCCCATTTTATAAAAAGAATCCGGGACGAAAAATGCCCAGGTAGATGCGTAAATAACTTTTGTATGTTTTGCCTACACTCTGTAATGTATACAGTGCTAAGCAAAAGTATTCACCCCCCTTGACATTGTTCTTTTTTTGTTGTCTCACATCCTGGAATTAACATGGATTGTTTGAGGATTTGCATCATTTAATTTGAATAACATGCCCACAACTTAGAACTTTTTTTAAATTGGATAATTGTAAAGCAAACAACAAATAGGACAAAATAACAGAAAAGGTCAATGTACATAACTATTCACCCACTAAAGTCAATACTTTGTAGAGCCACCTTTTGCGGCAATCACAGCTTCCAAGTCGCTTTGGATAAGTCTCTATGAGCTTGCCACTTCTTACCACTGGGATTTTTTCCCATTCCTCCTTGCAAAACTGATTCAGCTCCTTCAAGTTGGATGGTTTGCGCTTGTGAACAGCAATCTTTAAGTCTGACTACAGATTTTTTATTGGATTGAGATCTGGGCCTTGACTAGGGCATTCCAACACATTTACATGTATCCCGTTAAACCACTCAAGTGTTGCTTTAGCAGTGTGTTTGGGGTCATTGTCCTGCTGGAAGGCGAACCTCCATTCTAGCCTCAAATCACGCACAGAGTGGTACAGGTTTTGCTCAAGAATATCCCTGTCCATCTTTCCCTCAACTCTGACCAGTTTCCCAGTCCCAGCTGCTGAAAAACATCCCCACAGCAGGATGGTGTTCTTTGGGTGATGTGATGTGTTGGCTTTGTGCCAGACATAACGTTTACTTTGAGTGTAGAAAATCACAATTTTAGTCTCATCAGCAGGGCCGGCGCGTCCTATACGCGGAATAGGCAGCCGCGTAGAGCTGCTAGGAGTGCCGGCCCCCTCATGCTGCAGCCGCCCGGCGCTCTGAATTGAGCCTCAGGCGGCTGCAGCACTGCCCAGGCTGGTGCGTCCATGAGGGCGCACCGCCCGGGCGCAGCATGAAGAGAGGAGCTGACAGGAGGGAAGCGCTCAGCGCTCCCTCCTGTCACTCCTCATTGTAGCGTGGCCGAGCTCTTTAAGGTCCGCGGGTACAGGAGCATCTGTCTCCTGTACCCGGCCGGACTGACATGAAGTGCGCACACAGTGTGCGCTTCCTATCAGTCAGCCCGGGTACAGGAAACGAAAGCTCCTGTACCCGTGGAGCATAAAGAGCTTGGCCACGCTACACCAGAGGTAGGGGGAAAGAGAATGACAAGGGAAGGGGGGAGAATGACAAGGGGAGGGGGAGAATAAAAAGAGGGAAAGAGAATGACAAGGGGAGGGGAGAGAGAATGACAAGAGGAGAAAGAGAATGACAAGGGGAGGGGGAGAGAGAATGACAAGAGGGAGAAAGGGAATGACAAGGGGGAGTGTGAAGAATGACAAGGGGGAGAATGACAAGGGGGAGAATGACAAGGGGGAGGAAGAATGACAAGTGGGGGAGTGTGAAGAATGACAAGAGGGGGAGAGAATGACAAGGGGGGAGAGAACTGGCGTTAGTTAAAGGGGTTCTGCAGTTTGTTACAACTGATGATCTATCCTCTGGATAGATCATCAGCATCTGATCGGCCGGGGTCTGACACCTGGGACCCCCGCCGATCAGCTGTTTGAGAAGGCAGCGGCGCTGCAGGAGTGTCCTTCTCTCTGTTTACTGCAGGCGCAGTGACGTCACGACTAGTATCACTGGTCTTGGCGGGGTTAAGCTCTGAAGCTTAGCCCCACCCAGGCCAGTGATACTAATCGTGACATCACTGCGAGAAGGCTGAGGCGCTACTGCCAGCGCAGCAGTCTTCTCAAACAGCTGATTGGCAGGGGTCCCAGGTGTCGGACCCCTGCGATCAGTTTAAATAAACTGCAGAACCCCTGTAATATGGCAGATCATATGGGTGGGGCATTGTGATGTCACATGGGAGCGGCAAACTTTTCTTTTGCCTAGGGTGGCAAAAATCCTTGCACCGGCCCTGCTCATCAGACCAGAGTACCTTCCTCCACAGGCCTTTTCGCAAACTCATAATGTGCCTTTTTGTTTTTAGCTGAAAGTAATGGCTTTCTTCTGGCCATTCTGCCATAAAGCCCAACTCTATGGAGCTTACGGTTTATTGTCATCCTATGTACAGATATTCCAGTCTCTGCTGTGGAATTCTGCAGCTCCTCCAGGGTTACCATAGGTCTCTGTGCCGCCTCTCTGATTTATCCCCTCCTTGCCCTGTTTTGGTGGGAGGCCATCTCTTGGCAGGTTTGCTGTTGTGCCATTTGGTTATGATAGATTTGATGGTGCTCCTGGGGTTCATCAAAGGTTTGGGAATTGTTTATAACCTAACCCTGACTTGTACTTCTCAACAACATTTTTCCTTACTTGTTTGGAGAGTTCCCTGGTCTTCATGGCAGTGTTTGGTTAGTGATGCCTCTTGCTTACGTGTTGCAGCCTTTAGGGCCTTTCAAAATAGGTGTGTATATATAATGACAGTTCATGTGACACTTAGATTGCACACAGGTGGACATCATTTTACTAATTATGTGACTTCTGAAAGTAATAGGTAGCACCAGAGCTTTTTATGGGTTTCCGAACAAAGGAGTTGAATACACACGCACATGGCAATTTTCGGTTTTCTATTTCTAAACAATAATTTTATTTAGATATTTTTCTCATTTCACTTGACCAACTTAGACTATTGTGTTCTGATCCATCACATAAAATTCAGATTAACAAAACCTTTAACAAAAGGCTGTAATGTACCAAAATAAGCAAAAAGTCAAGGGGGTGAATACATTTGGAAGGTACTGTATTTACAGTAATGAAAATAAGTATTTATCCCTTTACAACTGATTAATTAGTACCTGGTGGGAACCCAGATTACCCAATTACATCCGACATCTCAACCTAGCTGTGGTTGTATTGTGTATATATATATTTAAACACATAGCGCGATAGAGATTTTCGATGTAACCAGCTGATTTCGTACAAGTGACGGACTCAACCATCACTGGGTCTGCAGTAGAATCCTGAGGGCTAGCCTCCTTCCTACGGGCTATGGACCCAGGACTATGGAGACCCCCACTCTGACCTATTTGGGTTAGAGTGAACTATAAACCATGATTTATTGGTTGAGTTTATAGGCCACATCTTTCCTATTTCTCATTAAAGTTGCATGGTGTGAATCCATAAACGCAATAAGGGTTAACTCTGCTCTGAGACTCCCAATGAATGTGTTAGTTTATTTGTCCCCTTGTTCTATTCTGTTAGTGATGGGATTAGGAAGTAGCTGACTCTGGTGTAGAGAAGTAGATCACCCTATGATACACTCAGGAGATAATCCCATCCCATGGGTCTCCTCTCTCCCTATTGTTTCATCAAGACACTGTAGAGGGGATGTCTGTTTGCATGCTGTTCATTTTTGATTGAGTTATGTGGCATAAAGCTGGCAGCCACTGCAATTATATATAGATCCCTCCATATTGGAATTTCTTTATATCTAATGTTGTTAAGATTTCGGAGTTCTTCCTCTAAAATCTGAACATTCTGTGATTACAGAAGTTCCTATTCCCTCCATTCGGAGAAGGTGATCGGCGGAAGCCGTGGAGGTGGTGGAGGTTGAGGAGGAAGCCGGACCCTCCCAGCCTATTGAGCCACCCCCACCAGATGTGGGAGTAGTGAAAGAGGTGGAGGTGGAAAATGCTGGACATTCCAGCACCGCCCCATCTCAGGACTCGGAGAAAGAGGAAGCGATCACCAGCCCCCGCCAGGAGGGTAAATATGTGCACATAGCAATATGATTATGTATCAATAACATGTACATAAACATTAAAGGGGCCAATAATGAGGGGACAACATACACTATAGTAATACAAAACAAGAACACTGGACAATAACTTTAATCTACATTAAAACCATTAACTTAACAAATAAATAATATTAAACTCTATTGAACTATCACTAACTAACAAACAAAATAAAATTATACTCTACTGAAATATCAGAAACTAATAAACTATATAATCATCATAAATATCACTAACGTATTGAGATTTAAAAAAGGTAAAGGTAGAAAAATTGAAGTAGTAAGGGGGTATATGTTTCATCAAACTGCAAAGTGACAGGTACCACGCCCCTTTTATACAGCTACCTCCGCCCCTTTTATATTGCTTGATATAAAATTTATATTGCTTGATATTAAATTTCAGCTTACTACAGTTGTATTCAACCATTAATGGTTTATCACATCTCAGGTTCCTGCTAATGGCCTTCAGTTACAAATGAATACAAAAGCAACCATAATAGACGTTTCTTAAACAAATTTCTATTAATACAAGAATATGACATCTTACTACAGATGTATTCAAGCAATTATCACGTCTAAGGTCCTGCCAATGGCCCCCGTTTACAGCTGTCTAAAACAATCCTTTGCTACTGCAAAGGTTATGACATCGGTCCCAGACATCCTTCTCAGATTCCGCCAATGTTTACAAATAAAGACAGAAGCACACCTGTTTACAATAGGTTCCCAGAAATCTAAAGCCCCGCTGTTAAAAGCCGTCATGACATCTGTCTGGACAAGACACAGTATTCTTTTCTCTCATTTATACCCCTTAAAAAGATTTTACATGCCTCTAATAAAACATATAAATTGTACAGTAATGGTCGCACACAGTACTAACGGCATCTTGTATTTCATTGCGGCTTTATAAATAAATGTTGTTCTTTTATAACATTTGATAAAGTCATTTATAACATTTGATAAACATTTAATAGGGTTATGATATAAAAGCCACCCCACTTTGATATGAATTTATATCAATTTATACAGTTTAATAATCTTCATTTTGATTAAAATCATATTTTTTTATAAAAAAAATTTGATACCTTTTTATAAACCCTATTTTGATTTAGATAAATAATATAAATAAGTAAGTGTCGGCCAGTACAGGCCCCAAAAATTACAATGCACGCTCCACAAAGAAGGCAAACGGTACGATGTCACAGGTGGCGCCCTGGCTGCGACTGACCAGTTTGGTGATCTCTTCAAATGGCCGCATAAGTCTGTATGCGCTGGCGTGGTAAAAAAAAAAACAAGCTCTCCAGAACCTGTCCTGCCGCAGAGTTCGTACAGGTAGACGTTAACTGCACGTTTCTGCTGGAGCAGCCTATCGAGCATATACAAGGTTGAGTTCCATCGCGTCGGGCAGTCACAAATAAGACGTCTGATGGGCAGGTTGTGTCGCCACTGGATTTCAGCAAGGCGAGCCACGGCCGTGTAAGATCTTCTGAAATGGCCCGCGATTTTTCTGGCCTGCCGCAAGACACCCTGGAAATTTGACAACGAATCACTGCACGACCAAGTTCAGGACGTGTGCCATGCACGGCACGTTTGTAATTTTGCCCTGTTTGAGCACGCTCAGCAGATTGGCACCGTTGTCGCACACCACATTACCAACTGTTAAATTGAGCGGTGTTAGCCACTGATCTGTCTGTGAATGCAAAGCTGAATGGAGTGCAAGGACCGGTGTGGCTTTTGGCTTCCAGGCACAACAAACGTAGCACAGCATGGCAACATCTAACCTGGTATGTTGAATAGGTTCTGGGGATCTTGGTTGGCTAAATGGAAGAGACGGTAGCAGCCGAAAAGGAGGAGTCAGCCGAGGATGAGAGGGAGGATGGAGTAGGAGGACGAGAAGAAGAGGAAGGCCTGCATGCAATCCGTGGCAGTAAAACCAAATCTACACGGGTGCCACGGGTTACATGCTTGATGGCCGTCAGAAGGTTCACCCAGTGGGCAGTAAAAGTTATATACCTTCTCTGCCCATTTTTGCTAGACCACGTGTCTGTGGTAAGATGTATCTTGGCACCGACACTGTGTGCCAGAGATACATTCACTTGCCGCTGAACGTGTCCATATAGCCCTGGGATGCCCTTCTGCGAGAAATATTTCCTTCCTGGGACCTTCCATTGTGGTGTTCCAATGGCCACAAATTCTCGAAAGGCCTCCGAGTCCACAAGTTTATATGGCAGTAGTTGGCGGGCTATCAGTTCCAACAAGCCAGCAGTCAACCGTTGGGCAAGAGGGTTATCCGGCATCATCATTTTTTTATGCTCGAACATGTGGGCCATGGAAGCCTGCCTTTTTCCTGACAAACGTGAGGACGGCATGATGGAAGGTGGAGTGGAGGACAATTGGCAGGAGAGAGTAGAAGGAGAAGAGGCTGGACGGTAAGAGCTTGGAGTGTGGCTTTGTGGGTTCTGACGGCGTTGCTCCCACTGGGCTCGGTGATGTGAGGCCAGGTGCCTTCTTAAGGCGGTCGTCCCTAGGTGATTGTTGGGCTTACCGCGACTTATGCGTTGACTGCAAAGGCTGCAGATGACAACACTATTGTCAGCAGCTGACACATTAAAAAAATCCCACTGTGGAGCCATGTACTGGCATCCTGGGAGCGCCAGATGTGACCGTCCATGGTTGATGGCTCGCTCCTGATACATTAGCAGTCTGGTTTGTCCCTCCTGTGCAATGTAAGTTCGGCCTGCTTCTCCTCCCTATCTGCTGGTCCATCTATTCCTCTGAACTCCCCTCCTCTTCCTCTCTTGTGGGCACCCATGTTACATCCAGAGACACGTCATCATCGATGTCACCTTCCCCACCACTAACATTAGAGATCTCTGAGTAGGCAGCAACAGCGGGGACCAACTTTCTTGGGCTGATCTGGGTACTGTCATCAGACTGCTGAGTGGCGGCTGTTGCACTTGCTACCTCCTCTTCCTGATCAGATGCCAAGAATGGCTGCGCATCGGAAATGTCTTTTGATGCATCGGAAAATAATTCCTGTGACTCAAGTGGAGGGTATATGGTGGTGGTGGTGTCTTTGGGGGTTGTGCACACAGCAGAGAGTGAAGAGGGTGCAGATAGAGAGGATAAGGAGGGTACAGAAGTGGAAGGCTGAGTGAGCCACTCAACCAAGTCTGGTGCGTCCTTTGACGAAATTGAACGCACCTTCTGCAACTTCCCACTTTGGCTCCGGCCTGGTGCTCCTGCCCTATCCCTACCACCCCTGCAAAAGGGCCTGCCTCTTCCTCTGCCTGTCATTTTTTAAATGACCCTGTGACAAAAGTCTATAGAGAAGCGCAGTGTATATGGAAGAAGGTATATAACACCCTGCTTCAGTATGTCGTTTTGTTGTCAACTGGTCTATAATCACCAGTTTAACTAAAATATTATTTTACATTTTATCACTGTGTCTAGCAGAGGTAACACAGTGAAAGCGGCAAAATTTATCCAGTAGTGTATTAGTAGATAATACTCTACTTCTATATGTCGTTTTGGTGTCAATTGGTCTATACTCACAACAGTTTAAAAAAAAATATATATTTTACATTTTCTCACTGTGTGTAGCAGAGGTAACGCAGTGAAAGCGGATAAATTTGTGCAGCACACAACTACACTATTTGAGTATATTCTTAGATAACACCACGATTCTTTATGTTGTTTTGGGGCCCACTGGTCTTTCACACCAGTTTGTTTTCATTAAAATTTTCACACTGTGTGTAACAGAAGTAAAGCAGTGAAGCGGATAAATTTGTGTAGCACACAAATTAAATACACTATTTGAGTATTATATTCTTAGATAACACCCCAATTCTATATGTTGTTTTGGGGCCCACTGGTCTTTCACACCAGTTTAGGTTTTCCTTTAAATTTTCTCACTGTGTGTAGCAGAGGTAAAGCAGTGAAAGCGGATATATTTCTGCAGCACACAAATACACTATTTGAGTAGTAAATTCTTAGATAACACCCCACTTTAATATGTTGTTTTGGGGGACACTGGTCTATCACACCAGTTATAATACTTTTTTATAATTGCGTTTGTCACTCTTTGTAGTTGTAGTATCGCTGCAGAACCGATCACAATTCACAATGCTGCACTATACAAATCCGCTATAATATGCTTTCTATATTAGAAAGTATATTATAAGTGTATAAGAAAAAGGGCAGGGCACTCTCAGAAATTTCGGACCATTTAGAGAACCAATTTGAAATGGTATGTTTATTCATCCTAAATACTCCAAAACTAGGGATGTCCCGATACCGATACCGGCATTTTCACGAGTACTTGTACTCGTGAAAATGCCGCCGATACCGCTGCCGATACCGGAAGTTCCGGTCCGGCAGCTCCTATAAGCTATTAAAGTAAACCTAACCTTCCCAGTCCCCCTCAGGTCAGGCGCTCAGTCCCTCCATGCTCCTCCTGCCCCGCCTGCCTTCTTCATTCATAAAAGTGGGCGGAGCGAGCAGGCGGGACATGAGGCGCATGGAGGAACTGAGAGCTCAAGCTGCACGATTCCTCCAAGCACCTCACGTCCCTCCTGCGCGCTCCGCCCACTTTATGAATGTAGAAGGCGCTGGGCAGGAGGAGCATGGAGGACTGAGCGCCTGACCTGAGGGAGACCGCATCAATAGTTAGTAATTCCGGCCACATTAATAAAGATTAAGTTTAGGTCAATAGTGTATGGGAGATCTCTGGATGACACTATGGGAGATCTCTGGATGACACTATGGGGATCTCTGGATGACACTATGGGGATCTCTGGATGACACTATGGGGATCTCTGGATGACACTATGGGGATCTCTGGATGACACTATGGGGGATCTCTGGATGACACTATGGGGGTCTGTGGATGACACTAATGGGGATCTGTGGATGACACGTATATAGCATAATATGCTATATATGTGTCATCCACAAAGCCCTGACAGTGTCATCCAGAGATCCCCATAGTGTCATCCAGAGATCCCCATAGTGTCATCCAGAGATCCCCACAGTGTCATCCAGAGATCCCCCACAATGTCATCCAGAGATCCCCACAGTGTCATCCAGAGATCCCCACAGTGTCATCCAGAGATCCCCACAGTGTCATCCAGAGATCCCCCACAGTGTCATCCAGAGATCCCCCACAGTGTCATCCAGAGATCCCCATAGTGTCATCCAGAGATCCCCCATAGTGTCATCCAGAGATCCCCACAGTGTCATCCAGAGATCCCCCACAGTGTCATCCAGAGATCCCCACAGTGTCATCCAGAGATCCCCCACAGTGTCATCCAGAGATCCCCACAGTGTCATCCAGAGATCCCCCACAGTGTCATCCAGAGATCCCCCATAGTGTCATCCAGAGATCCCCCATAGTGTCATCCAGAGATCCCCCATTAGTGTCATCCAGAGAACCCCCATTAGTGTCATCCAGAGATCCCCCATTAGTGTCATCCAGAGATCCCCCATTAGTGTCATCCAGAGATCCCCCATTAGTGTCATCCAGAGATCCCCCATTAGTGTCATCCAGAGATCCCCCCATTAGTGTCATCCAGAGATCCCCCCATTAGTGTCATCCAGAGATCCCCCCATTAGTGTCATCCAGAGATCCCCCCATTAGTGTCATCCAGAGATCCCCCCATTAGTGTCATCCAGAGATCCCCCATTAGTGTCATCCAGAGATCCCCCCATTAGTGTCATCCAGAGATCCCCCATTAGTGTCATCCACAGATCCCCCATAACAGCGTCATCCACAGATCCCCCATAACAGCGTCATCCACAGATCCCCCATAACAGCGTCATCCACAGATCCCCCATAACAGCGTCACCCACAGATCCCCCATAACAGCGTCATCCACAGATCCCCCATAACGGCGTCATCCACAGATCCCCCATAACAGCGTCATCCACAGATCCCCCATAACAGCGTCATCCACAGATCCCCCATAACAGATCCCCCTGGAGGCACATTGGTTGGAAAACACTATTATATTCCCATTTATCAATTTATTAACACTTGTACAAAGGAAAAGAAAAGCCGTTGTCCATAGCAACCAAATTCCAGCTTTAATTTTTTTCATTGCTATCGGCAACTGCGCCGCTATTTATACGAGGTATCGGTAATTGGTATCGGCGAGTACTTAAATAAAAGTATCGGTAATCGTACTCGGTCTTAAAAAAATGGTATCGGGACATCCCTATCCAAAACGATAAAACTTGTTGTAAAAACATAAATACTAAATGGGATTAATTGGCAACAAATAATATCAAAAACAGTAGTACGCAGCCCACACTGGTAGACACTGAGGAAGGGGTGAATGAACATACCCCGAAACGCATCTGGTGTCACATACCCAGTTATTTGTGACCAGATACACCTACAACCATCAATCGAAACTGACCCGAAAAAAGTGGGATTTGGAACCTCCCCAAGTTACCCGTGCGATTTGACGGCCAAAGTAAGGGTTGGGACACTTACCAACCCTCGTGTGGATTAACAAGCCGCCAGCGTGGTCTTCCTGAGAGGAAAGTGCTCCCGACATCGTAGTGCGACGACATCATCAGCACGAGGCAGGGAGCATCAATACCCCATGGCTTGGTTAAGATTGACTCGAGGAAAGCTGGATGAAAGGTAAACTCATTGTTGCTTGCAAGCATATAAAGTAGCGGGACGCCGCTACTCATCCTGTTTAAGCGGGACGCCGCTGTGACATTAGTAACCTAAAGTTCAGGATTGGCATTGGTGCGAATACTACTAAGGCTTTTAAGATACACCATTTGAATGACACAGACCCCTAATAGGGTCTGATTAAATGCCTTTTGGATACCATCATACATTAGAACTTCTGATTGTCAATATCTGACTCTTTCATATATACTACAAAGGTGGACTTGATACATACCTTCGATTTTTGATTTTACAGTACAACGTTTTACATGCAGTGTGGGCTGCGTACTACTGTTTTTGATATTATTTCTTGCCAATTTATTCCCATTTAGTATTTATGTTTTTACAGAAAGTTTTATCATTTTGGAGTATTTAGGATAAATAAACATACCATTTCAAATTGGTTCTCTAAATGTTCTGAAATTTCTGAGAGTGCCCTGCCCTTTTTCTTATATTCATTTTAGTGATTGAGTGAGTGTTTTCGATTGGTAAGGGGCACCTCCCTTGGTTTTCAGTTATCCTTGTGCAACATTTAACCCTGTTTACCCTATATTATAAGTGTATTACACCCCTCTGTACTGCACACCAATCAATAACACACCTTTACCAGTCCTTAAAAGGACTTTTGTGGACCTATTAGCTAGCGATTTTTGTCACTATTAACACTCTAACCTCCTGTCCCTGCTCCACACAGCAACCTCTCCCTACACTGACAAAAGACGGAATGTAAAATGGCAGCCAGATCAGGTCTATTTATAAGGTAGGGGGTATGTCCATATGCTGAAACATATTAATTGGCTGTCCTGTACCACCTGATGGATGTGTCATGGGTCAAAGTTCTCACAATGTAAAAAAATATGGCACCGGCAAATATCGCCATATGTTTGCATGTTCGGTGAACCGCGAATGAGTAAAGTTCACTGCGAAATGACCATACTTCAATCCCGACAGCTTTGGGATTCTACATTGGGAACCTGCCCATTTCCAGGCCCTGGGCAATGTTCCCATCCATGGAGACCTCAATGCAAAAACAGGAAAGGGATAGAGACTACCTGACCACTGATGGAAACGTCTAAATATTCAGAGAAGAAACTGAAGGTGACAGCTCAGTGCACTGAGGAGAACAGCTATGACGGCACAGTAAATAAAATTGGCAGAAAATTGCTAAACTTATGTCGAAGCCTTCGGACTTCGTTTTCTTAATGGCCGTACCAATGGAGACTCTCTTGGTAGACATACCTAAACTCCCATGTAGACAGCAGTGTGGTGGACTATGCCATAACAGATATGGACCCCACAAATTGTAGTGATTTCATAGTCACCACAGACACACCTGTCATACAGTACCACAACCAACTCCACAAGCAAACCACCTGCCCAAATACCACAGCAAACCAGTATCTTCGTCCTACCTCCATCTTTCAAATGGTCCAAGATGTCAGCCCCAAAGTATATGAGACCATAAAAGAGCAGAGATCCAGGAGATACTCCATAACTTCTATAATAAAGTGCATGAGCTGAACCCAGAAGGAGTAAATATCGCAGTAAAGGACTTTAATAATATACTTTACACCATGGAGAAAACGTCCAACCTCAAAAGATGCAACAACAAGAGGCCAAGAAAGCAACAACCTAACAGTTGGTTCAACCGGGAGTGTACAGATATAAGAAAGGCAGTAAGAATGGCCTCTAATAGGAAACACCAAGATCCGAACAACCCCAGTCTGAGGGAAGCCTACAACAACATACAAAAGCAGATATAAAACCATCCTCAAAAAGAAAAAGCAAGGCAACATCTCAACTAAGCTCCTCCAACTCCAAGATGCTCTCCATGACAACTCTTTCTGGGAACTATGGAAGCACATGGACAAAACCAGTAAGAACACCAACCTCCACATCCAAAACTGCAACATTTGGCTCCAGTACTTCAAGGATCTTTATAAAGACATCAAGGGAGGACCAAAGCCCAGAACAAAAAGAAATACGAAAAGCTGAAGGATATGGAAGATAAAATCAAAGATTTCCTAAACCCCTGGACACACCAGTCACACTGCTGGAATCTCAGTGATCAAGAGTAAAAAAAGCCAGTGGCCCAGATGGGATTCTCCCAAAAATGATCAAATACATCACACCAGATATCCAGGCCGCAATAGTTAAGTTCTTCAATGATGTGATGAGTGTCAGGCACTTCCCCAGAGCTAAAACCAGGGCCTCATCACCCCCATACACAGGAGCAGAGACAGGTATGGCCCGGCCAACTACCCTGCAGAGTCTCATCAAGACAAATGTTCACAATACAAAGCATGGAAAGATCTATGCCTGCTTTGTGGACTTTAAGAAGGCCTTTGACTCAGTTTGGCACACAGGCCTATTACTGAAACTTCTCGAAAGGAGAATAGGAGGAAAAACATATGATGTCATCAGAGGTTCCTATACTGAGAACAGATGCAGCGTAAAGGTGAATTGGAGGAGAATGGCTTATTTCTGGCAGAGCCGAGAAGTCAAGAAGGGCTGCAGCCTCAGTTCAACCCTCTTCAACATCTACATCAATAAGCTGACGGAGCTCTAGAGTCCTCCTCAGCACCTGGTCTCACCCACCATGACACCAAGGTGAAATTTCTTCTTTATGCAGATGACCTTCTGCTACTGTCACCAACTGAGAAAGGTCTCCAAGATAACCTGAAAATTCTGGAGAAATTCAGCACCACGTGGGCATTGTCCATCAATCGAAAGAAAACCAATATCACGGTGTTCCAGAAGAGAAACCAGAAAGCCTTCCTGCTAAACAACTGTCCACTTTCAGAAACCGACAGCTACACCTACCCGGGCCTAGAAATCAGCCAATTAGGGAGTTTTAAGAAAGCCATAGAAACACTGAAAAACAAGGCGTGCAAAACCTCCTATGCCATCAGAAGGCGTCTATTATCTCATGGCACCAGTGAATGTCTGGCTTAAAGTTTTTGATACCATCATCGCCCCAATCCTCCTGTATGGCACTGAGGTATGGGGCCCAGCCACATACCCAGACTGACAAAGTGGGACTCTGGGCCAACAGAAATATTCCATCTAGGATTCTGCAAACACCTTCTCCAGGTCCACAGGAACACTTCTAACAGTGCCTGCCAAGCATAACTGGGCAGATTCCCACTTTACCTTGCTGTCCAGTAGTGGGCACTATCATTCTGAGACCAACTGCATAGCAGCAGTCCCAGCTCCTACCATCACAAAGCCTTGCTAAACAAAGAAGGCTCCGAAAAACGAAGCACCCCGCAACAAGTCACCCAAACCCAGCCTGACCAAGCCACCAACCAATACAGCCTGACAAAGGGGGGAAATCCAGGGGATGATGCACAAGAGTAAAGAGTAGTGATGAGCGGCAGGGGCAATATTCGAATTTGCGATATTTTGCGAATAATTAACATAGTAACATAGTATATAAGACCGAAAAAAGACATTTGTCTATCCAGTTCGGCCTGTTTCCTACAAGTTGATCCAGAGGAAGGAAAAAAAAAAACTGTGAGGCAGAAGCCAATTTTCCCCACTTAAGGGGAAAAAAATTCCTTCCCGACTCCAATCAGGCAATCAGAATAACTCCCTGGATCAACGACCCCTCTCTAGTAGCTGTAGCTTGTAATATTATTACACTCCAGAAATAAATCCAGTACCCTCTTAAATTCCTTTATTGTACTCACCATCACCACCTCCTCAGGCAGAGAGTTCCATAGTCTCACTACTCTTACAGTGAAGAATCCTTTTCTATGTTTGTGTACAAACCTTCTTTCCTCCAGACGCAGAGGATGTCCCTTGTCACAGTCCTGGGGATAAATAGATGATAGGACAGATCTCTGTACTGACCCCTGATATATTTATACATAGTTATTAGATCTCCCTCAGTCGTCTTTTTCTAAAGTGAATAACCCTAATTTTGATAACCTTTCAGGGTACTGTAGATCCCTTATTCCAGTTATTACTTTAGTTGCCCTCCTCTAAACCCTCTCCGGCTCTGCTATGTCTGTCTTGTTCACAGGAGCCCAGAACTGTACACTGTACTCCATGTGTGGTCTGACTAGTGATTTGTAAAGTGGTAGGACTATGTTCTCATCACGGGCATCTATGCCACTTTTGATGCAACCCATTAACTTATTGGCCTTGGCAGTAGCTGCCTGACACTGGTTTTTGCAGCTTAATTAGCTGTTTATTAAAATTCCTAAATCCATTTCCATGTCAGTGTTACCCAGTGTTTTACCATTTAATATGTACGGGTGACTTGCATTATTCCTTCCCATGTGCATAACTTTACATTTGTCAGTGTTAAACCTCATCTGCCATTTTTCTGTCCAAGTCTCCAATCTATCCAGATCCCTCTGTACCAGAAAACTGTCCTCTTCAGTGTTAATTACTTTACACAGTTTAGTGTCATCTGCAAAAATAGATATTTTACTGTGCAGGCCTTCTACAAGATCATTAATAAATATATTGAAGAGAATAGGGCCCAATACTGACCCCTGAGGTACCCCACTAGTTACAGTGACCCAATCTGAGTATCTACCGTTAATAACCACCCTCTGTTTTCTGTCACTTAGCCAGTTACTTACCCACATACAGACATTTTCTCCCAGTCCGAGCATCCTCATTTTATATACTAACCTTTTATGAGGTACGGTGTCAAATGCTTTGGAGAAGTCCAGATATATGACATCCATTGATTCGCCGCTGTTAAGTCTAGAACTTACCTCCTCATAGAAGCTGATTAAATTAGTTTGGCATGACCGATCCCTCATGAAGCCATGCTGATATGGCGTTATTTGCTTATTTTCATTGAGATACTCAAAAATAGCATCTCTTAGAAACCCTTTAAACAGTTTACCAACAATAGAGGTTAAACTTACTGGCCTATAATTTCCAGGCTCTGTTTTTGGACCCTTTTTGAATATTGGCACCACATTTGCTATGCGCCAATCCAGTGGAACATTCCCTGTCAGTATTGAGTCCGTAAATATCAGAAATAAAGGTCTGGCTATGACATCACTTAATTCCCTTAGGATATGGGGGTGTATGCCATCCGGCCCTGGCGATTTGTCTATTTTAATCTTTTAAGTCGCTGTTGTACTTCTTCCTGGGTCAGACAGGGCACTTTTAATGGGGAATTTACTTTTACATTCTGCATTTCATCTGACATTTTATTTTCCTCAGTGAATATAGTGGAGAAAAAAATATTTAATAGTTTTGCTTTATCCTCGTCACTCTCTGCAACACCCCCTCATTGCTATGTAGAGGGCCGACTTAGATTTATATTTTTTACTGTTTATATAATTGAAGAACATTTTAGGGTTAGTTTTACTCTCTTTGGCAATTAATCTCTGGTCTCTAGTTTGTCAAATTGTATTCGTTTTTACATATTCTATTTTTTTCCTTATAGTTACAGTGCTTCCTGACTCCCTCCTGTTTTCGTGATTTATATGCTTTCTTTTTGTCATTTATTGCTTTCTTTACAGTTCCATTTATCCACATTGGTTTCTTATTGTTCCTTAGCCTTTTATTCCTATAAGGTATGTACCTCTCACAATTAGATGTTACAATGCTTTTAAAAATCTCCCATTTTATGGTTGTATTTTTATTTTTGAGGACTTTGTCCCAGTTAGTTAGGCCTATGGCCTCGCTTAGTTGGCTAAATTTAGCTTTTTTGAAGTTTGGTATTTTTTTCCTCCCTTTAGAAACTCTCGTTTGAAGGATAATTGGAAGGTTATTACTTTATGGTCACTATTTCCTAGGTGTCCCCCAACCTGCACATCTGCACACCTGTTCTATCAGGTCTATTGGTTAATACTATGTCCAGTATGGCCGTCCCTCTAGTGGGGTCCTGAACCAGTTGGGAAAGAAAATTGTCTTTGGCTATTGCCAAGAACTTGTTTCCTTTTTGGGATGTACAGCTTTCAGTTTCCCAGTCTATATCTGGGTAGTTGAAGTCCCCCATAATAACTAGTGATGTCGCGAACATAAAATTTTCCGTTCGCGAACAGCGAACGCGAACATTCCGCAAATGTTCGCGAACGGGCGAACCGAGCGAAACGCCATAGACTTCAATTGGCAGGCGAATTTTAAAACCCACAGGGACTCTTTCTGGCCACAATAGTGATGGAAAAGTTGTTTCAAGGGGTCTAACACCTGGACGGTAGCATGCCGAAGGGGATCTATGGCAAAACTCCCATGGAAAATTACGTAGTGGACACAGAGTCGGGTTTTAATCCATAAAGGGCATAAATCAACTAACATTCCTAAATTGTTTGGAATAACATGCTTTAAAACATCCAGTGTGTGTATACGATCAGGTATGATGTTGTATCGATCAGGTAGTGTAAGGGTTACGCCAACTTTACAGACATTGACAGACCAAACTCCCCTTTAATGCACCGCAAACAACCGCAAACAGTCCATTTGCACAACCGCAAACTCCCCATTTGCACAAGGTTGGATACCAAGCTAGCCATGTCCTGGTGATGTCATTGAAGGTTTCTTCCTCCACCCAGCCACGCATAACACCAAGGGTCCCCGAAGGTGAATTGAAAAGATTTTTCGAACGGGGAGATGGTTAAAAAACGCTGTCTCCCTCCCCTTTGTTTTTATCCACGGTCACTGCGTCTGCGACGTGCAATTTACTGTCACACCCGATATGAGTGGTATTTTCTGTAGTACAATTGTCATCAGTTTTATCCTCTAATGTCCCCAATCTAGGGGCCATTTATTGAATAGATTTTTCGAACGGGAGATGGTTAAAAACGCTGGCTCCCTCTCCTTTGTTTTTATCCACGGTCACTGCGTCTGCGACGTGCAATTTACTGTCACACCCGATATGAGTGGTATTTTCTGTAGTACTATTGTTATCAGTTTAATCCTCTAACGTCCCCAATCTGGGGGCCATTTATTGAATAGATTTTTCGAACGGGAGATGGTTAAAAAACGCTGGCTCCCTCCCCTCTGTTTTAATCCACGGTCACTGCGTCTGCGCCGTGCAATTTACTGTCACACCCGATATGAGTGGTATTTTCTGTAGTACTATTCTCATCAGGTTAATCCCTGTTACATCCCATATCAGGGATTGCCTTTTGTGGAAAAAAATTTAGGCTGGATACCTTCGACTGCCTTCACAGTGACAGACCAAACTCTCATACACCAAACTGAATTGATTTCAGGAACCGGGAGATGGAAAAAGCAGCTTGGTCGGTCCTCATACTCCCAAATTGGGGCACTGCGCGTGCACAGAGCAATGTGCTGTGACACCCTATATGAGTGGTGTCTTAACTAGTACGATTCCAATCAGTTTAATCCCTGTTACGTACCCTATCCGGTCGAATTGACCATTGTCGAATTAGCGAACCATTACGACATCATAAAATAATTTAGTTCTGAGCTCTGTACTTGCTTTGTATTGGAATTGATGGGGATTTTTTTAATTGTCTGCATTATTTCTAATAAACTATTAAGAGACTTTTTTATGATTTTTTAATTTATGTAATAAAAACCCATACAACATATAAAAAAAAAAGGTAAATTAATGTTTTTTCTATGAAATATTATCCAGCCGTCCGATCGCTTTTGGTCTGACTATAAAGAAGCAACGGCCTTATCATCTGGGGTGTGGCAACATTGCCAACACACTCATAGAGGTGATGATTGCTCTATCGTGATACGCAACCCCCTTCACCACAACAAGGTAACGATCACGAAGGGGAATTGACACTTGTATGTGCCTTTTTTTTTGGTTTGTTTTTGCAGCCACAGTGCTGCACCATAGGACAGAAAAATTAGGCATGTACACATGCCTGAAAAATAATGGCATTGTTTAAGCCGCTATTGTAGCAGCGGCCGGAAAAATTGATGTTTGCTAGGCAGAAAAGCGACTAAAACATTGAGGCTTGAACCCTAGTTGGTGGTGGAGAATTCAAGAAAGTCATCCGGTATGCAGACATTAAATACAGCAGCGTGGGGACCATTTTGAGGCCAAGGCATGTAATCAGGCCTTTTGTTAGTCAAACGTATCCCCCACTGTCAGTCCCTTTGGGATCCATGCCTCATTCATCTTTATGAAAGTGAGGTAATCAACACTTTTTTGACCGAGGCGACTTCTCTTGTCAGTAACAATGCCTCCTGCTGCACTAAAGGTCCTTTCTGACAGGACACTTGAAGCAGGGCAGGCCAGAAGTTCTATCGCGAACTGGGATAGCTCAAGCCACAGGTCAAGCCTGCACTCCCAGTAGTGAAGGGGTTCATTGCTCCTCAGAGTGTCTTTATCTGCTGTTAAGGCGAGGTAGTCTACCTGTCGGTCGAGTCGTTCTCTAAGGCTGGATCCCGAAGGGCTGTGGCGATGAGTAGGACTGAAAAAGCTCTGCATGTCCTCCATCAACAACACATCTGTAAATCGTCCAGTCCTTGCCGCCATGGTAGGAGGAGGATTACACTCACCTCTTCCCTGTTAGATTCCCGTTGTGCTGTGACATCCCCCTTATAAGCTGTGTAAAGCATATTTTTTAGTTTGGTTTTGAACTGCTGGATCCTTTCCGACTTTCGGTAATTTGGTAACATTTCTGCCACTTTCTGCTTATACCGGCGGTCTAGTAGCGTGGCCACCCAGTACAGGTCGTTCTCCTTCATCCTTTTTATACGTGGGTCCCTCAACAGACATGACAGCATGAAAGACCCCATTTGAACAAGGTTGGATGCAGAGCTACTCATTTCCCGTTCCTCGTCCTCACTGATGTCATAGAAACATAGAATGTGTCGGCAGATAAGAACCATTTGGCCCATCTAGTCTGCCCAATATACTGAATACTATGAATAGCCCCAGGCCCTATCTTATATGAAGGATGGCCTTATGCCTATCCCATGCATGCTTAAACTCCTTCACTTTATTTGCAGCTACCACTTCTGCAGGAAGGCTATTCCATGCGTCCACTACTCTCTCAGTAAAGTAATTCTTCCTGATGTTACTTTTAAACCTTTGCCCCTCTAATTTAAAACTATGTCCTCTTGTAGCAGTTTTTCTTCTTTTAAATATTCTCTCCTCTTTTACCGTGATGATTCCCTTTATGTATTTAAAAGTTTCTATCATATCCCTCTGTCTCTTCTTACTTCCAAGCTATACATGTTAAGGTCCTTTAACCTTTCCTGGTAAGTTTTGTCCTGCAATCCATGTACTAGTTTAGTAGCTCTTCTCTGAACTCTCTCCAAAGTTTCAATATCCTTCTGCAGATATGGTCTCCAGTACTGCACACAATACTCCAAATGAGGTCTCACTAGTGCTCTGTAGAGCGGCATGAGCACCTCCCTCTTTCTACTGTTAATGCCTCTCCCTATACACCCAAGCATTCTGCTGGCATTACCTGCTGCTCTATGACATTGTCTGCCCACCTTTAGGTCGTCTGATATAATGACCCCTAAATCCCTTTCCTCAGATACTGAGGTTAGTACTGTATCACTGATTTTATATTCTGCTCTTGGGTTTTACGCCCCAGGTGCATTATCTTGCACTTATCAACATTAAATTTTAGTTGCCAGATTTTTGACCATTCCTCTAGTTTTCCCAAATCCTTTTCCATTTGGTGTATCCCTCCAGGAACATCAACCCTGTTACAAATCTTTGTGTCATCAGCAAAAAGACACACCTTACCATTGAGGCCTTCTGCAATTTCGCTGATAAAGATATTAAACAATATGGGTCCCAGAACAGATCCCTGAGGTACCCCACTGGTAACAATACCATGGTCTGAATATACTCCATTGACTACAACCCTCTGTCATTGACGGTCTGTTCTTCCCCCAGCCACGTACAACACCATGGGTCCCAGATAGGTGACAACAACGAGCACCCTGGGGTGCCTGCTGTGGTTGGTCTTCCTCCTCCTCAAAGCCGCCACATTCCTCCTCTGACTCCTCTTCCTCATACTCCTCTTCCAGCGTTGCCGCAGGTCCGGCAAGCGATGATGACAAGGCTGTTTCTGGTGGTGATGGTGACCACAACTCTTCCTCTTCCTCTTCACGCTCATCTACAGCCTGATCCAGCACTCTTCGCAGGGCACGCTCCAGGAAGAAAACAAATGGGATGAGGTCGCTGATGGTGCCTTCAGTGCGACTGACTAGGTTTGTCACCTCCACAAAAGGATGCATGAGCCTACAGGCATTGCGCATGAGTGTCCAGTAACGTGGCAAAAATTCCCAGCTCCGCAGAGGCTGTCCTAGCACCCCGGTCATACAAATACTCGTTGACGACTTTTTCTTGTTGGAGCAGGCGGTCGAACATTAGGAGTGTTGAATTCCAACGTGTCGGGCTATCGCATATCAAGCGCCTCACTGGCATGTTGTTTCGCTGCTGAATATCAGAAAAAGTGCGCCATGGCCGTGTAGGAATGCCTGAAATGGCCACACACCTTCCTGCCCTGCTTGAGGACGTCCTGTAAGCCTGGGTACTTAGACACAAAACGTTGTACAATGAGATTCAACACATGTGCCATGCACGGCACATGTAACAACTTGCCCAAATTCAATGCCGACAACAAATTTTTTCCATTGTCACACATCACTTTGCCGATCTCCAGTTGGTGCGGGGTCAGCCACTGATCCACCTGTGCGTTCAGGGTGGACAGGAGTGCTGGTCTTGTGTGGCTCTCTGCTTTCAGGCAAGTCAACCCCAAGACAGCGTGACACTGTGGTATCCGGGATGTGGAATAACCCCTGGGGAGCTGGGGGGATTCAGTTGATGTGCAGCCAGACGCCGCAGCAGAAGAGGACTCAGCCGAGGAGGATATCGAAGAGGATGGAGTAGGAGTAAAGGAGGTGGCAGTAGGTCTGCCTGCAAGTCGTGGTCGTGTCACCAACTCCGCTGCGGAGCCACGCATTCCATGCTTGTCAGCCGTCAGCAGGTTGACCCAATGAGCAGTGTACGTGATATACCTGCCCTGACCGTGCTTTGCAGACCAGGTATCAGTGGTCAGATGGACCCTTGCCCCAACACTGTATGCCAGAGATGCCATGACTTCCTTTTCAATGAAATTGTAGAGGTTTGGGATTGCCTTTTGAAAAAAAAATTCGTCCGGGTACCTTCCACTGTGGTGTCCCAATAGCGACACATTTTTGAAGGCCTCAGACTCCACCAGCTGGTATGGTAAAAGCTGACGGGCTAAGAGTTCCGTCAAGCCAGCTGTCAGTCGCCGGGCAAGGGGTGACTCTGTGACATTGGCTTCTTATGCTCAAACATGTCCTTGACAGACACCTGACTGTGGGCAGATGAGCAGGAACTGCTGAAGGTGAGAGGCGGAGTGGCGGTTGGTTGAGAGGGGCAGGGAGGACAGCAGTGGTTGACGTGGCTGAAGATGCTGGACCAGGAGGAGCATAGTGGCTTTGAGTTTGTGTACTGCTTGTACTCATGTGTTGATCCCATAGGCGTATGTGATGTGAGATTATGTGCCTTCGCAAAGCAGTTGTACCGAGGTGGGTGTTTGACTTCCCACGACTCAGTTTCTTTTGGCACAGGTTGCAAATGGCATTGCTGTTATCAGAGGCAGACACACAAAAAAAATGCCACACTGCTAAACTTTGCAATGACGGCATTCTGGTGGTGGCAACAGCATGCGTTGACTGGCGTGCTGTCTGGCTGACCCCGGGTGCCGATACATGCTGTCTGACTGTGCCACTAACTCCTTGCGACGACCTCCCCCTGCTTCCAACTTGTCTCCTCATTCTCTCTGTCTCCCCTTCCGAACTTTCCCCCTCTTCTTCTCTTCAAGCAGGCACCCACGTGGCATCCGTGGACACATCGTCATCATCAACCTCTTCACTTGTATCTGACACCTCAGCAAAGGAAGCAGCAGCGGGTACAACATCATCATCATCATCATCACACTGTACGTCCATGTGTGTAATCCTACCGGACTGAGACATATCCCTGTAATCTACATCATCTGGCAATAATGGTTGCCAATCACTAATTGCATCCAACTGATGTGTAAATAACTCCTGTGACGGATCAAGTGAAGCGGCTGTGGTGGCTGTGGTGGTGGTGGAGGCGGGCGGGAGCGTGGTAACTTGAGAGCAGGTGACCGAAGCTGAGCTGGAGGAGGATGGTGCGTCAAGGTTCTTAGCGGAAGCTGTTGAAGATTGGGTGTCCTGTCTAAGCCAGTCAACTATGTCCTCAAAATTTTTCGGGTTAAGGGTACGTGGCCTCTAAACACTAGGCATTATTCCAGGGACAGTGGAAATCAAAGCACAACGACCACGACGGCCCCTGCGGGGTGGCCTGCCTCTGCCTGTCATTTTTTTTTAGATTAGGTACTACGCGTGCTAGGTACTGTGCCACCCGGTATGAGTGGTTGGCACTGGCAGTGGGAACACTACAGTCTGTGGAAGTGGGCCTGACACACACTGGCAGCAGGCAAGCAACTGAAATTAGACTACTGTCTAAAAATGAAATGCCTTATTTATCGGCAAGCTACTGTGCCACCCGGTATCAGTGGTGGGCACACTACAGTCAGTGGAAGTGGGCCTGACACACACTGGCAGCAGGCAAGCAACCGAATTTAGACTACTATCTAAAAATTAAATGCCTTATTTATCGGCAAGCTACTGTGCCACCCGGTATCAGTGGTTGGCACTGGCAGTGGGCACACTACAGTCAGTGGAAGTCGGCCTGACACACACTGGCAGCAAGCAAGCAACTGAAATTACACTAAAGTGTAAAAATTAAATGCCTTTTTTTGATGCAAAGTCCTGTGCCACACGGGATGACAGGGGTGGGCACTGGCAGTGGGCACACTACAGTCAGTGGAAGTCGGCCTGACACACACTGGCAGAAGGCAAGCAACTGAAATTACACTAAAGTGTAAAAATGAAATGCCTTTTTTGATGCAAAGTCCTGTGCCACACGGGATGACAGGGGTGGGCACTGGCAGTGGGCACACTACAGTCAGTGGAAGTCGGCCTGACACACACTGGCAGAAGGCAAGCAACTGAAATTACACTAAAGTGTAAAAATTAAATGCCTTTTTGATGCAAAGTCCTGTGCCACACGGGATGACAGGGTGGGCACTGGCAGTGGGCACACTACAGTCAGTGGAAGTTGGCCTGACACACACTGGCAGAAGGCAAGCAACTGAAATTACACTAAAGTGGAAAAATTAAATTCCTTTTTTTGATGCAAAGTCCTGTGCCACACGGGATGACAGGGGTGGGCACTGGCAGTGGGCACACTACAGTCAGTGGAAGTCGGCCTGACACACACCGGCAGCAGGCAAGCAACTGAAATTACACTAAAGTGTAAAAATGAAATGCCTTTTTGATGCAAAGTCCTGTGCCACACGGAATGACAGGGGTGGGCACTGGCAGTGGGCACACTACAGTCAGTGGAAGTCGGCCTGACACACACTGGCAGCAGGCAAGCAACTGAAATTACACTAAAGTGTAAAAATTAAATGCCTTTTTATGCAAAGTCCTGTAGCTAGCCGGTATGAGTGGTGGGCACTGGCAGTGGGCACACTACAGTCAGTGGAAGTCAGCCTGACACACACTGGCAGGCAACTAACCTTAGATTAAAGTGTAAAAATTAAATGCCTTTTTTTGATGCAAAGTCCGGTGCCACATGGGATAACAGGGGTGGGCACTGGCAGTGGGCACACTGCAGTCTGTGGGCCTGCAGCTCCTCACACACAGGCAGGCCAGACAACTGCAATATGTATATGGAGAAAAAAAAAAGCAGACTAATGTTGCAGCCCTAAAAAGGGCTTTTTGGGGTGCTGTCAGGACACTGTCCTTACAGCAGAGATCAGATGAGTCTTTCAGGACTGGAGTGGACACTGAATTTACTAGCCTAGCTATCGATTTCCCTATTAAATCAGCAGCAACTACACTCTCCCTCCTCTCACTAAGACTGCAAATTCCGAATGAATGCTGTTCAGGAGATGGGAGGGTCTGGGAGGGAGGGTATGCTGCTGATTGGCTGGAATGTGTCTGCTGACTGTGAGGTACAGGGTCAAAGTTTGCTCAATGATGATGTATAGGGGCGGACCGAACATCGCATGTGTTCGCCCGCTGCGGCGAACGCGAACAAGCTATGTTCGCTGGGAACTGTTCACCGGCGGATAGTTCGGGCCATCTCTAATAATAACGACTTCATTATGATTTCTCACCTCATCTATCTCGTTTAGTAATAGATTTTCTGTGGACTCTGGTATATTAAGTGGTTTATAATACACTCCTATTAGTATTTTATTATTGTTTTTTGCTCCATGTATTTCTACCCACAGCGACTCCACATGTTCATGTCCCTCAGAGATGTATTCTCGAATTACGGGATTTAGACACGACTTCACATTGAGGCAGACCCCTCCACCTCTGCGGTTTTGACGATCCTTTCTAAACAGATTGTAACCTTTTATATTAACTGCCCAGTCATAGCTATCATCCAGCCATGTCTCAGTTATTCCCACTATGTCATAATCCTCCTCACACATCACTAATTCCAGTTCACCAGTCTTGTTATTCAGGCTTCTGGCATTAGTATACATACATTTGACAGGTGTATGTGTATTTTTTACCCTACATCTTTCATTCTGAGCTGTTCTAGTCCCCCTTCCATTCCTCCCCCAGTCACACTACCTCGCCCTGGTCTCTGTCGGCACTATCTTCCCCTCCTATAATGTAATTACCCTCCCCCCAGTCCCTAGTTTAAAAACTCCTCCAACCTTCTAGCCATCTTTCTCCTCAACACAGCTGCCCCTTCCCCATTGAGGTGCAGCCCGTCCCTACGATAGAGCCTGTAGCCGACAGAGAGGTCGGCCCAGTTCTCCAGGAACCCAAACCCCTCCTTCCTACACCAGTTCTTGAGCCACTTGTTAACTTCCCTAATCTCCCGCTGCCTTTTTTGTGTGGCTCGTGGTACAGGCAGTATTTCAGAAAATACTACTTTTGAGGTCCTTGCCCTAAGCTTTTGAGCTAAAACCCTGAAATCATTTTTAAGGACTCTCCACCTTCCTCTAACTTTGTCATTGGTTTCGATATGGACCATGACCGCTGGATCTTCTCCAGCCCCTCCCAGTAATCTGTCAACCCGATCCGCGATGTGTCGAGCTCTAGCTCCAGGAAGACAGCACACTGTTCGGCGATCACGATCTTTGTGACAGATCGCCCTATCTGTACCCCTAATAATTGAGTCTCCCACTACCAGCACCTGTCTGGCCTGCCCTGCTCTCCTGGTCCCCTGCTTACTGGAGCTGACATTCCCCTGACTGGCAGAGGAAATGTCTGGCTGCAGCCGTGCCGTCCCTGAACTGTCATCCCCCTCATCTGCCAACCGTGCAAACATGTTGGGGTGTGTCAGATCAGGGCTAGCCTCCCTGGCACTTTTCCCTCTACCCCGCTTTCTTACTGTTACCCAGCTAACTACCTCACTCTCCTCAGCCTCCTCGCTACCACCCTCACCCACATCTACCCCATAGAGTGCTTGCTCAGTGAGCAGCAAACTCTTTTCCAAATTGTCAGTGGCTTTCAGTGTTGCAACTCGCCTGTTTAAAGACTTGGGCGAATATTCGCCATATATTCGAGAATTCGCGAATTCGTTATCTCCAGTCATTATTTTCTTGATTGTGAAAATTCGCATATGAAAATTTGCATAATATTTCGCAAAAAAATGCACATAACAATTTCCATAAAAATTTGCATAAACTGGTATTTAAAAGATACATAATAACATATTTTAAATACCAGTTTATGCAAATCTGTATGCAAATGTTATGCACATTTTTGCAATCAAGAAAATAATGAGTCATTATTTTCTTGATTGCGGAAATTTTCATATAAAAATTTGCGTAAAAATTTGCATAAACTGGTATTAAAAAAAAAAAGAATATTCGCGATTGCGAATATATTTTGCGATATTCTAAATATTCGTAAATTCTTGAAGTGCCGATATTCACGATTAAAATTCGCAATTTAAAAATTCGTGATCAACACTATTAAAGAGGGGTATATTAGCGTCTGTAGGAACAACATAAGAACGTCACAAAAGCTGACAGTATACCAGAGCCTGCAGAGGGAGTACAAACTGTCCCCATATCTGGAGAAACTCCCCAACCCCAGAGACAAACATATTCTGATACGATACAGAGGGAGTGCCTACAGCCTGCTTATCGAATAGCGGTGGTATCGACATAGGTACATGCCCTGAGAGAGCAGACTGTGCCAGCAGTGCGACCAAGAGGCTGTGGAGGATGAGGCTCACTTTCTGCTGCAGTGTCCCAAATACTTAGCAGTGAGAGATGCTCTGATCTCTGCACAGACTTCACCTCCATGGAATTTGAATACTGCTTGGGGAAGAGGAGAACACAGCGGCAATAGCAGTACAATATATTACTGCCTGCCATCGATTAAGAGGAGCCTGATATGTCATGGATAGTGTTGAGCGAACAGTTCGAGCATAGATCGGGTTCGTACCGAATTTTGGGGTGTTCGGGACACGGACCCGAACATTTTCAAAAAAGTTTGGGTCCGTTGTTCGGCGATTTCTTCCCGCTTTCTGAAGGGCTGCATAGCAGCCAATCAGCTAGCATTTTACTTTTTGCCCTAAGAAGCCATCACAGCCATGCCTACTAATGGCATGGTTGTGATTGGCTAAGTGCAGCATGTGACCCAGCCTCTATTTAAGCTGAAGTCACGTAGCGCCGCACGTCACACTACTCTGGTTAGTGTAGGGAGAGGACACAGCTTCTGTGAGGGCGAGATGAGGCAGGAAAAAGTCAGCAAAAGCACCTAATGAAGTGATCGATCTACAGCTGTGAATGATTCAACTTCTGCTAGTTAATTGCTCACTGGTTTTTAGGCTGCACAGAGCGTTTTTCTGTCACTTTTTTCTGGGGTGATCGGTGGCCATTTTGTGACTTGTGGTGCACCAGAACAAGCTGCCACCAAGTCCATCAATACTAGTTTTTTTTTGTTCTGGGGTGATATTCAATTGTCAAAATAGCAATACCATAAATCTGTGGTTTCAGCTGTGGCTGGACAAGTTTCATAGTGTCCTGCAAAGGATATATTTTGTTCTGGGGTGAAATTCAATTGCCAAAATAGCAATACCATAAATCAGTGGTTTCAGCTGTGGCTGGCAAAGTATAATAGTGTCCGGCAAAACATATATTTTGTTCTGGGGTGAAATTCAATTGCAAAAATAGCAATACCCTGAATCTGGTGTTCCAGCAGTTGCAGGCCAAGTTTAAATCTGTCCGTAACAGGGTATATTTTGTTTTGGGGTGAAATTCAATTGCCAAAATAGCAATACCATAAATCAGTGGTTTCAGCTGTGGCTGGCCAAGTTTCATAGTGTCCTGCAAAGGATATATTTTGTTTTGGGTAAAATTAAATTGCCAAAATAGCAATACCATAAATCTGGTGTCCCAGAAGTTGCGGGCAAAGTATAATAGTGTCCGGCAAAACATATATTTAGTTCTGATTCAGCAATACCCTGAATCTGGTGTTCCAGCAGTTGCAGGCCTAGTTTAGATCTGTCCGTAACAGGGTATATATTGTTCTGGGGTGAAATTCAGTTGCCAAAATAGCAATACCATAAATCAGTGGTTTCAGCTGTGGCTGGCCAAGTTTAATAGTGTCCTGCAAATGATATATTTTGTTCTGGGGTGAAATTCAATTGCCAAAATAGCAATACCATAAATCAGTGGTTTCAGCTGTGGCTGGCCAAGTTTCATAAATGTCCTTCAAAGGATATATTTTGTTCTGGGGTAAAATTCAATTGCCAAAATAGCAATACCATAAATCAGTGGTTTCAGCTGTGGCTGGCCAAGTTTCATAAATGTCCTTCAAAGGATATATTTTGTTCTGGGGTGAAATTCAATTGCCAAAATAGCAATATCATAAATCAGTGGTTTCAGCTGTGGCTGGCCAAGTTTCATAGTGTCCTTCAAAGGATATATTTTGTTCTGGGGTGAAATTCAATTGCCAAAATAGCAATACCATAAATCAGTGGTTTCAGCTGTGGCTGGAAAAGTTTCATACTGTCCGGCAAAGGATGTATTTTGTTCTGGGGTGAAATTCACTTGCCAATATAGCAATACCCTGAATCTGGTGTTCCAGCTGTTGCAGGCCAAGTGTTAATCTGTCCGTAAAGGGTATATTACACTCAAGGTGTATATACAAGTGCTGAGAGGGTCATCCTCAATAACTTAACACGCTACCGTGCATCTCCCATTGTATTTCTGTACGTTAAAGGGTATATTACACAAAGCGTTAAAATACAATTGCTGAAGGGCCGAAGGCTTAATCCTACATATTTTTCACACTCTACTGTGCATCTCCAAGTGTAAATCTGTCCATAAAAGGATACCTTTCATCCAGGGCCTAACTACTAACCCTACAATAGATATTCCCTAAATCAGTGGTTACTGCTGTGCCTGGATTAGTGTAATACGCTACATAAATAAATAGGCAAATAGTGTTAGGTGCCTGTAAAAAAGGCCTGAATTTGAAATCAATACATTGGGCCAAATATTTTTTTTCTTATTGTGGTGCTTGGTGAACGGTAACAATGAGGAAAACATCTAGTAAGGGACGCGGTCGTGGTGGTGTTAGTGTACCCTCTGGTGCTGGGAGAGGACGTGGCAATTCTGCCACAGCCACACGTCCTAGTGAACCAACTACCTCAGGTTCCAGTACCCGCCAGAATTTACAGCGATATTTGGTGGGGCCCAATGCCGTTCTAACGATGGTAAGGCCTGAGCAGGTACAGGCGCTAGTCAATTGGGTGTACAACAGTGGATCCAGCAGGTTCACAACATTATCTCCCACCCAGTCTTCTGCAGAAAGCGCACAGGTGGCGCCTGAAAACCGAGCCCATCAGTCTGTCACATCACCCCCATGCATATCAGGGAAACTGTCTGAGCCTCAAGTTATGCAGCAGTCTCTTATGCTGTTTGAAGACTCTGCTGGCAGGGTTTCCCAAGGGAATCCACCTAGCCCTTCCCCAGTGGTGGAAGACATAGAATGCACTGATGCACAACCACTGATGTTTCCTGATGATGAGGACATGGGAATACCACCTCATCGGAGACCGCACGTCTATGATGATGACGAAACACAGGTGCCAACTGCTGCGTCTTTCTGCAGTGTGCAGGCCGAACAGGAGGTCGGGGAGGAAGACTGTATGGAAGACGATGCAGGGGACAATGAGGTCCTAGACCCCACATGGAATGAAGGTCGTGACACTGACTTTCATAGTTCAGAGGAAGAGGCAGTGGTGAGACCGAGCCAACAGCGTAGCAAAAGAGGGAGCAGGGGGCAAAAGCAGAACAGCCGCCGCCAAGAGAGTTCGCATGCTACTGGCCACTGCCACCAGGGACCGAGCACCCCAAAGCAGCTTCAAGGAGTTCCCTGGCATGGCACTTCTTTAAACAATGTGCTGACGACAAGACCCGAGTGGTTTGCCCGCTGTGCCATCAGAGCCTGAAGCGAGGCATTCATTTTCTGAACCTTAGCACAACCTGCATGACCAGGCATCTACATGCAAAGCATGAACTGCAGTGGAGTAAACACCTTAAAAGCAAGGAACTCTCTCAGGCTCCCCCTGATCCCTCTTCTGCTGCTGCTTCGGCCTCTTCCTCCGCCTTGGGAGGAATGTTGGCACCTGCCGCCCACCAAACAGAGGATGTGCCACCGACACCACCACCTGCGTCACCAAGCATCTCCACCATGTCACATGGCAGCGTTCAGCTCTCCATTTCACAAACCTTGGAGAGAAAGCATAAATTCCCACCTAGCCACCCTCGAGCCCTGGGCCTGAATGCCAGCATTTCTAAACTCCTGGCCTTTGAAATGCTGTCATTCAGGCTGGTGGACACAGACAGTTTCAAACAGCTGATGGCCATGGCTGTCCCACAGTATTTTGTTCCCAGCCGCCACTACTTCTCCAAGACAGCCGTGCCTTCCCTGCACAACCAAGTATCTGATAAAATCAAGTGTGCACTGCGCAACGCCATCTGTGGCAAGGTCCACCTAACCACAGATACGTGGACCAGTAAGCACGGCCAGGGACGCTATATCTCCCTAACTGCACACTGGGTAAATGTAGTGGCGGCTGGGCCGCAGGCGGAGAGTTCCTTGGCGCACATCCTTCCGCCGCCAAAGATAGCAGGGCATCGTTCTTTGCCTCCTGTAGCCTCCTCTTCTGCTTCCACCAGCTCATTCAGTCAGCCACACACCTTCACCACCAACTTCAGCACAGCCCGGGGTAAACGTCAGCAGGCCGTTTTGAAACTCATATGTTTGAGGGACAGGCCCCACACCGCGCAGGAGTTGTGGCAGGGTATTGAAGAACAGACCGACGAGTGGTTGCTGCTGGTGGGCCTCAATCCCGGCCTGGTGGTGTGCGATAATGGGCGAAATCTCGTCGCAGCTCTGGGACTAGCCGATTTGACGCACATCCCTTGCCTGGCGCATGTGCTGAATTTGGTGGTGCAGAAGTTCATTTACAACTACCCCGAAATGTCAGAGCAGCTGCATAAAGTACGGGCCGTCTGTGCGCGCTTCTAGCGTTCACATCCTGCCGCTGCTCGCCTGTCTGCGCTACAGCGTAACTTCGGCCTTCCCGCTCACCGCCTCATATGCGACGTGCCCACTAGGTGGAACTCCACCTTGCACATGCTGGAGAGAATGTGCGAGCAGCAGCAGGCCATAGTGGAGTTCCAGCTGCAGCACTCACGTGTCAGTCGCACTGAGGAACAGCACCACTTCACCACCAATGATTGGGCCTCCATGCGAGACCTGTGTGCCTTGTTGCGCTGTGTCGAGTACTCCACCAACATGGCCAGTGGCGATGACACCGTTATAAGCGTTACAATACCACTTCTATGTCTCCTTGAGAAAACGCTTAGGGCAATGATGGAAGAGGAGGTGGCCCAGGAGGAGGAGGAGGAGCATGAGGGGTCATTTTTAGCACTTTCAGGCCAGTCTGTTAGAAGTGGCTCAGAGGGAGGTTTTTTGCAACAGCAGAGGCCAGGTACAAATGTGGCCAGCCAGGGCCCACTACTGGAGGATGAGGAGGAGGTGGAGGAGGATGAGGATGAAGCAGGTTCACAGCGGGGTGGCACCCGACACAGCTCAGGCCCATCACTGGTGCGTGGCTGGGGGGATACGGAGGACGATGAAGATACGCCTCCCACAGAGGACAGCTTGTCCTTACCTCTGGGCAGCCTGGCACACATGAGCGACTACTTGCTGCAGTGCCTGCACAACGACAACAGAGTTGCCCACATTCTAACATGTGCGGACTACACAAGCGTATGCTGGTAGACGCGCTCCTGAGAGCATTCCCAAATGTCACAGGGGAACAGGTGGAAGCCCAAGGCGAAGGCAGAGGAGGAGCGAGAGGTCGCCAATGCAGCTGTGTCACAGCCAGCTCCTCTGACGGCAGGGTTAGCATGGCAGAAATGTGGAAAAGTTTTGTCTCCACGCCACAGCTAACTGCACCACCACCTGATGCGGAACGTGTTAGCAGGAGGCAGCATTTCACTAACATGGTTGAACAGTACGTCTGCACACCCCTCCACGTACTGACTGATGGTTCAGCCCCATTCAACTTCTGGGTCTCCAAATTGTCCACGTGGCCAGAGTTAGCATTTTTTGAGGTGCTGGCCTGCCCGGCGGCCAGCGTTTTGTCTGAACGTGTATTCAGCACGGCAGGGGCGTCTTTACTGACAAACGCAGCCACCTGTCCACAGCCAACATGTACAAGCTGACGTTCATAAAAATGAACCAGGCATTGATCCCACAGGACCTGTCCCTGCCTTGTGCAGAATAGACATTTATAACTGCCTCCCCTCAACCATGTATTCTTGTACTCCGGGGCACATCTTTAGTGAATCCTCATTTTTTAACTTTACCATGATCTTGCGGTTTAACCCAAAGTTGAATGAACCTCTCCTCTGTCTGGGTGGTGGAGCCGAAATAACTGAGAGTGGCCTTCTTCAGTGGTGGGTGATATGACGCATGATTCCTTGCTGTGGGACCTCTCTCCTCCGTCTGGGTGCTGGGACCTAAATAACTGAAAGTGGCCTTCTCCAGTAGTGGGTGATATGACGCATGATTCTCTGCAATGGGACCTCTCTCCAATTGATAATGGTTAATTTTTATTTATTTTATTTTATTTTAATTCATTTCCCTATCCACATTTGTTTGCAGGGCATTTATCTACATTTTGCTGCCTTTCGCAGCCCTCTAGCCCTTTCCTGGACTATTTTACAGCCTTTTTAGTGCCCAAAAGTTAGGGTCCCCATTGACTTCAATGGGGTTCGGGTTCGGGATAAAGTTTGGGTCGAGTTCGGATCCCGAACCCGAACATTTTCGGGAAGTTCGGCCGAACTTCTCGAACCCGAACATCCAGGTGTTCTCTCAACTCTAGTCATGGACTTTTATACCCCCCACCATAGATGTGACCCTATCCACCAACCCTACCCAATTATTTCCTACTTGCTTTAGCAATGCTAAAATGTACCGTATTTAGTCCTGCCAATAAAGCTGAATATCTGAATATTTGCCGTGCTGCAGCAGGATCTAAGCTGCTCCCCACTATAGCGAATGGGGCCGGGCGGACTACTGGCAGCACACAGACGTACAATGTAAAACGGATCCGGCAGGCCAGAACGAGTAAATGCCAGTGTGAAACAGGCGATAGATAGATAGATAGAGACACTCGCACAGGACAGGCTGGAACAGCCTGCCAGAATGAGTAAATGCCAGTGTGAAACAGGCCTTAGATAGATAGATAGATAGATAGATAGATAGATAGATAGATAGATAGAGACAGTCTCTTGGATTGTCTCTAAGCATGTCTAAATTCTGTGATAAATAGATAAATAAAGTGTAGGCGGCACTGCTTTAGTCCCAAACAAATTCCTTTTAAGCGTCTCTGCACACGTATATCCAGCACAGTCGATGTTGTGCTTCAGCCTCAAGACAATGAATATAATAAATATAGAAGAATAGTAGATAGGCGGCACTTACCACTGTATAAATAAACAAAGTGCTTTATTTTCTACAAGACAGTTCACACACAGTGTACAAAATGGCGATGGCCATTTTGCGCAGCACGCGCTTCATCGGGCCACTGACGTCAGCTCGCATACAAGCGCTCGACTTATTCGTCATCATGCGGTGTCATCATAGGGTTCACGGACAAACCCCGCCCCTGACTCTATATATGCTGAACACTGTATATAAATAGATACATTGCACACAAATAAAAAATAAAACAAATCAAAGAAATACACTAAAATCGTTTTTATCATTAAACCCTAAAGGACCCATAGCTCCAGTGCGTAGAATCCACATTGCTTCTCTTTGTAGTAGGAGCTGGTGTCTATCGCCCCCCTGTGGCGGATTTGTTAGTACTTTAATGCCTGCAAAACTGAGGAATCTGAAGACTCTAACATGTTCATTCTTTATGTGGACAATCAATTTCGGACATCCTTTTCCTGACCTTATTGAGTTACCATGCTCTCTAAATCTTTTATACATACTTCTGATTGTTTTCCCAATATAGAAACGGTCACATTGACATAACAGTAACACTACATATACTACAAATGTACTTGTACATGTGATGAAACTGGTCACCTTTTGTTGGATCCCTCTAACGTTGAGAGCTTTACCTTGTAAATAGTACTGGCAAAAAGAACAATTACCACATCTAAAATTACCCTTGGGTCTCCTTCCTTGTTACCAGTTACTACTCTTTTTCTCCACATAGTGACTCCTCAGTAGTCTCTCTTTTATAGTATGACTTCTTCTGAAGGTGATTAGGGGTTCATTTTGTACACAATCTATTAAACAACTATCACTCTTGAGAATATCCCAGTTGCTGTAAATCGCTCTCTGTATTCTATCTGCTATAGGGCTATATTTAAATGAGAAAGTAAATCTCTTAGGCCTCTTTCACACGGGCATCCCGGATTTGCTCCGGATGCATCCCGGGTGCATTGTGGTAAACCCACGTGATTGCGTTGCGTTGTTCAGTTTTTTCTGCGCGAGTGCAATGCATTTTGCACGCGCCTGATAAAAAACTGAATGTGGTACCCAGACCCGAACTTCTCCACTGAAGTTTGGGTTTGGGTTCAGTGTTGTGTAGATTTTATTATTTTATAGCATTCTTAATACAGAATGCTTACTAAAATGTTGATTGAGGGGTTAAAAAATAAATAAAAAGGAACTCACCTCATCCACTTGATCGCGCAGCCTGCATCATCTTCTTTCTTCTTCTTTGAGTACCTGCCAAGGGACCTTTGATGACATAATCGCGCTCACCACGTGGTGAGCGTGGTGACGTCAGCGCAGGTCCTGCTGACGTCACTCCTGCACTTTGACAGTTTTCATCCCCAAAAAGTGAATGAATCTTTCCCCTATGGAAAATTCATTAGATTAAGGCCTCATGCACACGATCATTCCATTTTTTGCGCTCCGCAAATCGCTGATCTGCAAAACACGGAAGCCGCCCGTGTGCCTTCCACAATTTGTGGAACGGAACCGGAGGCCCATTATAGATATGCCTATTCTTGTCTGCAAAAGGGACAAGAATATGACATGTTATATTTTTTTTGCAGGGCTACGGAACAGAGCAATGGAGTGCTGTCCGCATCTTTTGCGGCCCCATTGAAGTGAATGGGTCCACACCCGATGCCGCAAAAACTGCGGCTCGGATGCGGACCAGAACAACAGCCGTGTGCATGAGCCTTAAGGAGAATTAATAGCACCGAAGAGGGGTTTTGAACACAAGCTTTGGGATTAAAGAGATGTCTCCTTGATAGGGGTTACCCTGAGAAAACCCTGATAGTTGTTTAATAGATTGTGTACAAAAAAAACCCGAATCACCTTCAGAAGAAGTCATACTATAAAAGATAGACTATTGAGGAGTCGCTATGTAATTGGTGGTTACAAGGAAGGAGACCTTGTAATTGGCTACAAGGAAGGAGACCCAAGGGTAATTTTAGATGTGGTAATTGTTCTTTTTGCCAGTACAATTTACAAGGTAAAGCTCTCAACCTTAGAGGG
Organism: Bufotes viridis; assembly: GCA_033119425.1. Taxonomy (NCBI): domain Eukaryota; kingdom Metazoa; phylum Chordata; class Amphibia; order Anura; family Bufonidae; genus Bufotes; species Bufotes viridis. The sequence continues at coordinate 355,485,520 of CM065590.1, forward strand.
ATCCAACACAAGGTGACCAGTTTTATCACATGCAAATACCGGGAACCGGATCCGAGGGTAACTTCTCGTACTTAGAGACATCATTCAACTGTCTCCCTGCCTCAGTTACATAGGATTCGCGTGACATCACAACAATATTGCCCCCTTTGTCTGCCAGCTTGATGATGAGGTTGGAGTTATGTAGCCATTGAATAGCAGCTAATTGCCTTTTACTTAAATTCTCTTTCACTTTTGCATATATCAGGGTTTTAGTATCTCTTAAAATTCTCTTATAGTAAACATCAATCACCGAGCCGGCGGGCATAGGGGGGCAAATTAGAAGAATTAGAGGAATTGAAAGAGAGATTAATACAGCGCAATTGGGAGATCTTGAAAGCAGAAGAGGGTTTGGGCAAGTTTGTAGATCAAAAACCAATTTTAGCCTTCAAGAGGTTTCGGACATTTAGGGATATATTGGTTCGCAGCCGCTATAGTGAACAGAGACCACGCGATTGGCTATCATTGGGTAAGCCGCTTGGTAACCACCGTTGTGGCGATTTGTTCACTATGCGGTTTTATAATCCAAGGTCATCACCTTTTCTTTGGAGGCATCGATCATTGTGTGCATCAGCTTATCACTAGAGTGACATTTGTAGTATATGTAATACTCTGTGTGTGTGGGTCTTTTTATATAGGGAAAACCAAGATGTCCCTAATGGAGCGTATACGAGAGCATCACAATTCCATAAAGACAGGCAAGGGACACACTCGCCTCATTGAACATGTGCAATGTCAGCACGGAGGGAATGCGAATGTCCTGAGGTTTGCGTGCCTGGAGCATGTTCCCCATTATCACAGGGAGGGGATAGGCATCGTCTCCTGCTTCAAAAGGAGGCTTGTTTCATTATTAAAACCGATGCAACTGGTCCTCTAGGTTTAAATGAGCGGAACTACCTGTCAGCATTCATTTGAAACTTTGTAATTCAAAATGTGGAATCTATATGAAATTAGTTGAAGCACTTTCCTTTTGTATCTGGCAGGTTGCTATTGTTTTCCGCTTTTAATATATATCCGAATAGTATCCTTTAGTTTTTGCATAATACGCGTGCCGCCTTTCTTAGCGTCAGGGATGCTAAGTGATGGGTTTTGTATACCCTCCCCCCGTGACGCTTTTAAGCTGCGCTTTCAAAATGTATCGAGCAGCCAGAAGAAGTGGGCATACCGCGAAACGGCCGTCGCTTTCTTTTTGCTATCCATGTGAGTCTGCCCCCGATGTATGTTCAACTCTGAAATAAAGATATGATGTCTTCAAACGAATGGTGAGTGCGGCTTATCTGTATTACTCGCAAATGATGGAGACTTCAGATTCCTATAGACACTGCCTCCTACTACAAAGAGGAGCAATGTGGATTCTACGCACTGGAACTATGGGTCCTAAAGGGCTTAATGGTAAAAATGATACAAGTGTATTCCTTTGATTTGTTTTTGTTTTTATTTTTGTGCAATGCATCCATTTATATACAATGTTCAGCATATATTGAGTCAGGGGCAGGGTTTGTCTGTGAACCCTATGGTGACCACACGTGATGACGCATAGGTAGAGTGCGTGTATGCGAGCTGTCAGTGGCCTGTAGAAGTGTGTGCTGCGCGAAATGGACGTCGCCATTTTGTACACTGTGTGTGAACTGTCTTGTCCCAGCCTTGTTACTTTTATTCTTGGAGAAAATAAAGGACTTCGTTTATTCATACAGTGGTGAGTGCCGCCAATCTACTATTCTTCTACATTTATTATATCTAAATTCTCTTGGCTGAATTGCTGTCGACAATTTTTTTGCTTAGATATCAACATTTGTGGCACCCATTGGGAACTGACCTTTGACATCATCAAAACATCATGCATGATACTGGAAACTATGCCAACTGAAATGCCCAATACATGAGCTATAACACTGACTTTGACCCTTCCAAAATCATGGCCTCCAAAATCATGACCTTCCAAAATCATGGCCTCCACTTTACCTCACATTTCCTCTGAAGATGATTTGACAGGTTGCCCTGAACAGGGGTCATCTTTAATTGATTCCATTCCCTTTTTAATCTGCTTGGTAGTAGGAAGGTACATCATCACCCTATACAGCAAACATCCTTTCATGAATTTCTTTAGGCTTCTTTTCTTTCTTTGTAAGGAATTTAATCACGGAACGAAGCTCCAAATCCCTCACTTTATTTGTAGACCCACATTGTTTTCCCAAACCAAAAAACTAAATCTGTTTGGAGATGCCATCACAGAGATTTCAGCCTAGTATTTTATGTTAATCACTCAGAAATTTCAAACGCTACCTTTGGTATTGTAAGACACACATTGGACATTTATATTATGTACTATTATATTCCCTCCCCCTCAAAAAAAAAAATATATATAAAAAAATAAAGATTTTGGCCTAGTAATTTCACATGATCACTCAAATGCTATATTATAACAAATCCGGAACATTGGCATCACATTGACACAAAGCATAACCCAGCAGATCATGCTTCAAGAGGCCCGAATATAACAGAATTAAAGAATTCAAACTGGTTCACCAGTCCAGAGTTCCTTTCGGAAAAAGAAATCATACCCAGTAAAGGTCATACAGAATTGTCTATGGGTGATCCAGAAGTAAAATTTGTACAAACATTGAGCACTGCTTCCAAGTGTCAAGATGACATACTTGAAAGACTAGCCAGATGTTCAAAATGGAATACAGTCACAAACGTAGTCGCTCAAATTCAACGTTTGGCAAAGGGAATCAGAAAGAAGGAATCATTGAATGTACAGAATAAAAGCTGAAGAAACAGTCATGAGACTCATTCAACAGAGATTCTACAGTGAAGAGTTGAAGAGACTTAGGCCTCTTTCACACTAGCGTTTTAGCTTTCCGTCCTAGAGATCTGTCCTCGGGTCTCTAGGACGGAAAGCTACTGATCAGGATTATCCCCATGCATCCTGAATGGAGAGAAATCCGTTCAGGATGCATCAGGATGTCTTCCGTTCAGTATGTCAACGTTTTTTGGCCGTTGACAAAAGCGCAGCATGCTGCGGATTTGTCTCCGTCCAAAAATCCAGAAGACATGCCGTAACGCCGGATCCGTAATTAATGCCCATTGAAGGGCATTAGTCCGGATCCGGCCTTTAGCTAAACGTCGTTTCCGCGCATCGCCGGATCCGACGTTTAGCTTTTTGTCAATGGTTACTATGGCAGCCAGGACGCTAAAGTCCTGGTTGCCATAGTAAAGAGTAGGGGGAGCGGGGGAGCGGCATACTTACATTCCGTGCGGCTCCCGGGACGCTCCAGGATGACGTCAGGGCGCCCCAGTGCATGGATCACGTGATCCATGCGCGCGGCGCTCTGACGTCATTCAGGAGCGCCCGGGAGCCGCACGGAATGTAAGCATGCCGCTCCCACGCTACTATGGCAACCAGGACGCTAGTAGCGTCCTGGCTGCCATAGTAACACTGAAAGCATTTTGAAGACTGACCAGTCTTCAAATGCTTTCAGTTCACTTGCGTTGTGCCGGATCCGGCGTGCATTCCGGCGACGGAAGTGCACGCCGGATCTTCACAACGCAAGTGTGAAAGAGGCCTTAGTCAAGAACCTAAAAGGCTTCCAAACAACCACCCATTGTACAAGCTTAATCTTGTTCTGCAGGATGGTATACTAAAGGTGGGGGGGAGACTGAAAAATGCATCTTTACCTAGCAGAGTTAAGCATACGGCAATTCTACCCAAAAATTCTACCTTCACAAGATTGATTATTGATCACTACCACAAAAAATCCTGGATTGTTTTGGCCCATTCATCACCAAATAAAACTGAAAGGAGTAAAAGAGATATGGACTAATATTTACATGTCTAAGCTCCAGAGCAATTCACCTGTAAATGTTAGAAGCTATGTCGACTGACGCATTCATCAACGCCTTGAGATGTTTCATAGCCATTAGAGGAACTGTCAGAGAGCTTAGATCCGACCAAGGATCGATTTTGTCGAAGCGAAGAATGAATTGAAGAAAGCTCTAAAGGAGATTGCTAAAGAAAAAATAACTGAGTATTTGTTAGAGAAACGGTGTGAAATTCACATGAATGCTTCACATACAAGCCATACAGGAGGAGTTTGGGAAAGACAAATCAGAACTGTAAGAAATGTGTTAAATTCAGTGTTGAAAAAGAATGCTGGAAGAATGGATGATGCTTTACTTAGCATCCTGTTCTATGAAGTAATGTCTATTGTTAACAGTCATCCACTTACAGTTGATAACATCAACGATCCAACAAGTTTGGACCCTTTAACTCCCAACCATCTACTTCACCTTAAGTCTGATTACATACAGCCACCGCCTGGCAAGTTCATGAAGGAGGATTTATATGCTAAAAGAAGATGGCGAAGAGTTCAATATCTATCAGAACAGTTTTGGAATAGATGGAGAGAAGAGTACTTAGCTAATTTGATGCTAAGAAGTAAATGGCAAATACCCAGAAGAAAGTTGGTGACATAGGGTTAGTGAAAGAAAAAGATTTACCATGGAAATTGGCTAAAGTTCTAGAAGTTCAAATAAATGAAGATAGACTAGTAAGAAGAGTGTTGTTACAAATAGGAGACTCAAAACTTGACAAAAAGGAAAACGTATTTGTACTCCACTCAAATTGGAACGTCCTATACGGAAGTTAGTTGTTATGCTTGAGAGTGATAAAAGACACTTGAGAGTTGAGAACATGAAGGAAAATTCATCAAATTCATGTTTAAGTCTTACTACAGAGAACATATAATTATAGGTAATTTTGGTGGGAGTGTATCTGGCCAGCATAGACTTGTCCTAGGTTGCTAATATGACTTACATGTATATACAGGTAGACCTGCTAATAACCTTAACCACTTCAACCTCCCATAGGATATAAACGTCCTATGTGTGGATGTTTATCTCTGAATGGACGTTCTGGAACATCCATTCAGAGATCACAGCTGCACACAAATCGTGCAACTGCAGAGCGGGTTGCTCGCTGTCAGTGACAGCAGCGCAACCCAGAGAGGAGGCAGGGACAGTTCCCAGGTGTTCCCGCCTTCTGGATAGCTGCATACACATCGTTCACCGATGCGCTTCCTGTCCTGGCCCGGTGGTCATGTGGCCACTGACGGTGGGAGAGTGCAGGAGCTGTCGAGTCTTCTACAGACCTCGATCAGCCCTGTAAAGAGGCTGTACTGCGCTGTATTCTGCTGTACAGCCTCTCTGGGTGCTGTATTTCCACTGTAAATGGGGCTACTAGTGAAAAAAAAAAATGAAGTCAAATGTCCACCAGAGGTCTTGTATCACATTATGGGGGACACAAAGTGTAAAAAAAAAAAAAAAAAAAAAAATTTGTTTTATAAAAAAAAGGTTTCACATGTAAAAAAAAAAATCCCAAATTAAGTACTAAAAAAAAATAATTGGAAAAATAGAATAAAATAGACATATTTGATATTGCCACGTCCGTTACGGCCGGCTCTATAAATATATCACATGATCCACCCTTTCTGATAAACACCATACAAAATAAAAAATAAAAACTGTGTCAAAAAAGCTATTTTTGTCACCTTACATTACAAAAAGTGCAACACCAAGTGATTAAAAAGGCGTATGTCCCACAATATGGTACCAATAAAACAATCACCTCATTCTGCAAAAAATGAGCCCCTCTCAGAACATGGAGGCATTAAAACATAATTTTTTTGTTTCAAAAATGCTATTATTGTGTTAAAGTGAAATAAAAAAAAGTAGACATATTAGGTATCTCTGCATCCATAACAACCAGCTCTATAAGAATGTCACATGACCTAACCCCTCAGGTGAAGGCAGTAAAATAAAATAGAAACAGTGCCACAAAAAAGCCATTTTTTGTCACCTTACATCACAAAAATTGTAATAACAATCAATCAAAAAGTCATATGCACCCCAAAATAGTGCCAATCAAACAGTCATCTCATCCCACAAAAAAATTAGACCTTAACTAATAAAATCGGCCAAAAAATAAAAAAACTATAACTCTCAGACTATGGAGACACAAAAACATGATTTTTTTTTGTTTCAAAAATGATATTATTGTGTAATACTTAAATAAATAAAAGAAATTATACATATTAGGTATTGCCATGTCCGTAACGACCGGCTCTATTAAAAATATCACATGACCTAACCCCTTTAGGTGAACACCGCAATAAAAATAAAACAAAAATGGCGTCAAAAGCCATTTTCTGTCACCTTACATTACAAAAGGTGTAATAGCAAGCGATCAAAAAGTTATATGCAACCCAAAATAGTGCCAATCAAACAGTAATCTCATCCCACAAAAAAATGAGACCTTAACTAATAAAATCGGACAAAAAATAAAAGAACTATGACTCTCAGACTATGGAGACATTAAAACGTGATTTTTTTTGTTTCAAAAATGATATTATTGTGTAAGACTTAAATAAATAAAAAAGTATACATATTAGGTATCGGCACGTCTGTGATAACCTTCTCTATAAAAATAACACATGACCTAACCCCTCAGATGAACACCGCAAAAAAAAAAAAACGGTGTCAAAAGCCATTTTCTGTCACTAGAGATGAGCGAACACCTGGAAGTTAGGGTTCAAGAAGTTCGGCCGAACTTCCCGAAAATGTTCGAGTTCAGGATCGGAACTCGAACAGAACTTTATCCCGAACCTGAACCCCATTGAAGTCAATGGGGACCCGAACTTTTAGGCACTAAAAAGGCTGTGAAATAGTCCAGGAAAGGGCTAGAGGGCTGCGAAAGGCAGCAAAATGTAGGTTGTTTGCAGGGCATTTAATGTGGATAGGGAAATGAATTAAAATAAAATAAATAAAAATTAACCAATATCAATTGGAGAGAGGTCCAATAGCAGAGAATCATGCGTCATATCACCCACCACTTGAGAAGGCCACTTTCAGTTATTTAGGCCCCAGCACCCAGACAGAGGAAAGAGGTCCCACAGCAAGGAATCATGCGTCATATCACCCACCACTGGAGAAGGCCACTTTCAGTTATTTAGGCCCCAGCACCCAGACAGAGGAGAGAGGTCCCACAGCAAGGAATAAGGCATTATATCACCCACCACTGGAGAAGGCCACTTTCAGTTATTTAGGCCCCAGCACCCAGACAGAGGAAAGAGGTCCCACAGCAAGGAATCATGCGTCATATCACCCACCACTGGAGAAGGCCACTTTCAGTTATTTAGGCCCCAGCACCCAGACAGAGGAGAGAGGTCCCACAGCAAGGAATAAGGCATTATATCACCCACCACTGGAGAAGGCCACTTTCAGTTATTTAGGCCCCAGCACCCAGACAGAGGAGAGAGGTCCCACAGCAAGGAATAAGACGTTATATTACCCACCACTGGAGAAGGCCACTTTCAGTTATTTAGGCCCCAGCACCCAGACAGAAGAGTGAGGTCCCACAGCAAGGAATAAGGCGTCAGGAATAAGGAGTCATATCCTTTAAGCGTCATATCCTTAAAGCTTACTGTTTCCCAGGAAGCTTTGCACTTTGAAATGCTGTGTTGAGACTCTTAAATGCGGCTCCGCTGTATTTTTTGTAGCTGGTCTTCCTGAGATCAGCTATTGGTGTGTTTGAGTAGTCTCCGAGGCATTGCTCCCGGTAAGCCAGAATCCTACTCCGTACTGATGAGGGGCAACACCCCGAAACAGCTGTCTGTGGATGGATAACTGGCTTAGGTTTTCCCCGTCATATCCTTAAAGCTTGTAAAAAAGCAGGATCTTGACATAGGGGCCACTTGATATGGTGGATTTGGTGATCTCTGTAATGGAGACACCCCTTTGCTCGGTTTTCCTTCTTTTGAGGGCTTTCATTGTGTTGTAGACCCATAACTGGGGCTCCACATTTATTTTGCATATTTCAGTTATTTTTGCCTCAGCACCCAGACAGAGGAGAGAGGTCTCACAGCAAGGAATAAGGCGTCATATGAACCACCACTGGAGAAGGCCGTTTTCAGTTATTTAGGCCCCAGCACCCATACAGAGGGGATAGGTCCCACTGCTATTTTGGCAATTGAATTTCACCCCAGAACAAAATATATGTTTTGGCGGACACTATTATACTTTGCCAGCTACTGCTGGGACACCAGATTCAGGGTATTGCTATTTTGGCAATTGAATTTCACCCCAGAACAAAATATATGTTTTGGCAGACACTATTATACTTTGCCAGCCACTGCTGGGACACCAGATTCAGGGTATTGCTATTTTGGCTATTGAATTTCACCCCAGAACAAAATATACCCTTTTACGGACAGATTAACACTTGGCCTGCAACAGCTGGGACACCAGATTCAGGGTATTGCTATTTTGGCAATTGAATTTAACCCTCAATAAAATATAGAAATTTCTGTCCTGAGTTTCTAGGGTTGACAATAAGCAAAGCCAAGCCCCTGATGTAGGATATAGCAAAAAAAAAAAAAAATACTATTGATGGACTTGGTGGCACCTTGTGCTGGTGCACCACAAGACACAAAATGGCTGCCGATCACCCCAGAAAAAGTGACAGAAAACGCTCTGTGCAGCCTAAAAACCAGTGAGCAATTAACTAGCAGAAGTTGAATGTTTCACAGCTGTAGATCGATCACTTCATTAGGTGTTTATGCTGAGTTTTCCCTGCCTAATCTTGCCCTCACAGCAGCTGCGTCCTATCCCTACACTAATCAGAGCAGAGTGACGTGCGGCGCTACGTGACTCCAGCTAAATAGAGGTAGGGTTACATGCTGCACTTGGCCAATCACAGCCATGCCATTAGTAGGGTTCGCTCATACCTATGGGTTTGCTCATCCCTACCTGTAGCCTATCACTGCAATATTTTATGGGGTTCTCTAGGCTTCAGGCCCTCACCTCCAATGCTTTATACCGTCTGCTCACCTTCAGCCCATCACTACAATGTTTTATGGGGTTCGCTAGTCTTCAGGCCCTCACCTCCAATGCTTTATACTGTCTGCTCACCTGTAGGCCATCACTGCAATATTTTATGGGGTTCACTGGGCTTAAGGCCCTCACCTCCAATGCTTTATTCCATCTGCTCACCTGTAGCCCATCACTGCAATGATTTATGGGGTTCACTAGGCTTCTGGCCCTCTCCTCCAATGCCTTATAGGGTCTGCTCACCTGTAGCCCATCACTGCAATGTTTTATGAGGTTTTCTAGGCTTTAGGCCCTCTCCTCCAATGCTTTATAAGGTCTGCTCACCTGTAGCCCATCACTGTAATGTTTTATGGGGTGCTCTAGGCTTCAGGTCCTCACCTCCAATGCTTTATAAGGTCTGCGCACCTGCAGCCCATCACTGCAATGTTTTATGGGGTTCGCTAGGCTTCAGGCCCTCACTTCCAATGCTTTATACCGTCTGCTCACCTGTAGGCCATTACTACAATGTTTTATGGGGTATTCTAGGCTTCAGCCCCTCACCTCCAATGCTTTCTAAGGTCTGCTCACCTGCAGACAATCACTGCAATATTTCATGGGGTCACTAGGCTTCAGGCCCTCACCTCCAATGCTTTATACCGTCTGCACACCTGTATCCCATCACTGCAATGATTTATAGGGTTCGCTAGGCTTCAGGCCCTCACGTCCAATACTTTGTACCGTCTGCTCACCTGTAGCCCATCACTGCAATGATTTATTTATTTCACCCACCACTGGAGAAGGCCACTTTCAGTTATTTCGGCCCCAGCACCCAGACAGAGGAGAGGTTCATTCAACTTTGGGTTGCACCGCAAGATCATGGTAACGTTAAAAAAATGAGGATTCAATAAAGAAGTGCCCCGGAGTACAAGAATACATGGTTGAGGGGGAGGCAGTTATAAATGTCTGTTCTGCACAAAGGAGTCACAGGTTCTTTGGGATCCATGCCTGGTTCATTTTTATGAATGTCAGCTTGTCCACGTTGGCTGTGGACAGGCCACTGCGTTGTCAGTAATGACGCCCCCTGCCGTGCTGAATACACGTTCAGACAAAACGCTGGCCGCCGGGCAGGCCAGCACCTCCAAGGCATAAAATGCTAATTCTGGCCACGTGGACAATTTGGAGACCCAGAAGTTGAATGGGGCCGAACCATCAGTCAGTACGTGGAGGGTTGTGCAGACCTACTGTTCAACCATGTTAGTGAAATGCTGCCTCCTGCTAACACGTTCCGTATCCGGTGGTGGTGCAGTGAGCTGTGACGTGGAGACAAAACTTTTCCACATTTCTGCCATGCTAACCCTGTCCTCAGAGGAGCTGGCAGTGACACAGCTGCGTTGGCGACCTCTTGCTCCTCCTCTGCCTTCGCCTTGGGCTTCCACCTGTTCCCCTGTGACATTTGGGAATGCTCTCAGGAGCGCGTCTACCAGCGTGCGTTTGTACTTGCGCATCTTCCTATCACGCTCCAGTGCAGGAAGTAAGGTGGGCACATTGTCTTTGTACCGGGGATCCAGCAGGGTGGCAAACCCAGTAGTCCGCACACGTTAAAATGTGGGCAACTCTGCTGTCGTTGCGCAGGCACTGCAGCATGTAGTCGCTCATGTGTGCCAGGCTCCCCAGATGTAAGGACAAGCTGTCCTCTTTGGGAGGCGTATCGTCTTTGTCCTCCGTATCCCCCCTGCCACGCACCAGTGATGGGCCTGAGCTGTGTCAGGTGCCACCCCGCTGTGAACCTGCTTCATCCTCATCCTCCTCCACCTCCTCGTCCTCCAGTAGTGGGCCCTGGCTGGCCACATTTGTACCTGGCCTCTGCTGTTGCAAAAAACCTCCCTCTGAGCCACTTCTAACAGACTGGCCTGAAAGTGCTAAAAATGACCTCTCATCCTCCACCTCCTCCTCCTCCTGGGCCTCCTCCTCTTCCATCAACGCCCTAAGCGTTTTCTCAAGGAGACATAGAAGTGGTATTGTAACACTGATAACGGTGTCATCGCCACTGGCCATGTTGGTGGAGTACTCGAAACAGCGCAACAGGGCACACAGGTCTCGCATGGAGGCCCAATCATTAGTGGTGAAGTGGTGCTGTTCCGCAGTGCGACTGACACGTGCATGCTGCAGCTGAAACTCAGCTATGGCCTGCTGCTGCTCACACAGTATATTCAGCATGTGCAAGGTGGAGTTCCACCTGGTGGGCACGTCGCATATGAGGCGGTGAGCGGGAAGGCTGAAGTTACGCTGTAGCGCAGACAGGCTAGCAGCAGCAGGATGTGAACGCCGGAGCGTGCACAGACGGCCCGCACTTTATGCAGCAGCTCTGACATGTCGGGGTAGTTGTGAATGAACTTCTGCACCACCAAATTCAGCACATGCGCCAGGCAAGGGATGTGCGTCAAACCGGCTAGTCCCAGAGCTGCGACGAGATTTCGCCCATTATCGCACACCACCAGGCCGGGCTTGAGGCCCACCGGCAGAAACCACTCTTCGGTCTGTTGTTCAATACCCCGCCACAACTCCTGCGCGGTGTGGGCATGTCCCCAAACATATGAGTTTCAGAATGGCCTGCTGACGTTTACCCGGGCTGTGCTGAAGTTGGTGGTGAAGGTGTGTGGCTGACTGGATGAGCTGGTGGAAGCAGAGGAGGAGGAAGCTGAGTAGGAGGAGGAGGCTACAGGAGGCAAAGAATGATGCCCTGCGATCCTTGGCGGCGGAAGGACGTGCGCCAAGGAACTCTCCGCCTGGGGCCCAGCCGCCACTACATTTACCCAGTGTGCAGTTAGGGAGATATAGCGTACCTGGCCGTACTTACTGGTCCACGTATCTGTGGTTAGGTGGACCTTGCCACAGATGGCGTTGCGCAGTGCACACTTGATTTTATCGGATACTTGGTTGTGCAGGGAAGGCACGGCTGTCTTGGAGAACAACATACTGTGGGACAGCCATATCTATCAGCTGTTTGAAGCTGTCTGTGTCCACCAGCCTGAATGACAGCATTTCAAAGGCCAGTAGTTTATTAATGCTGGCATTCAGGCCCAAGGCTGGCATTCAGGCCCGAGGCTAGGTTGGAATTTACCCTTTCTCTCCAAGGTTTGTGAGATGGAGAGCTGAACGCTGCCGTGTGACATGGTGGAGATGCTTGGTGACGCAGGTGGTGGTATCGGTGGCACATCCTCTGTTTGGTGGGCGGCAGGTGCCAACGTTCCTCCCGAGGCGGAGGAAGAGGCCGAGGCAGCAGATGAAGAGGGAGCAGGGGGAGCCTTAGTGAGTTCCTTGCTTTTAAGGTGTTTACTCCACTGCAGTTCATGCTTTGCATGTAGATGCCTGGTCATGCAGGTTGTGCTAAGGTTCAGAACGTTAATGCCTCGCTTCAGGCTCTGATGGCACACTGTGCAAACCACTCGGGTCTTGTTGTCAGCACATTGTTTAAAGAAGTGCCATGCCAGGGAACTCCTTGAAGCTGCCTTTGGGGTGCTCGGTCCCTGGTGGCGGTGGCCAGTAGCAGGCGAACTCTCTTGGAGGCGGCTGTTCTGCTTTTGCCCCCTGTTCCCTCTTTTGCTACGCTGTTGGCTCGGTCTCACCACTGCCTCTTCCTCTGAACTATGAAAGTCAGTGGCACGACCTTCATTCCATGGTTGTATTGCTAGAATATAACGTATATTCTAGCAATACAACAACCATTAGGAACTCAGCTCTAAGTTGAATTCGCAATGCGATTATTGCAGGTTATATTAATCGCATTGAGAATTCAACTTAGATCTGAGTTCCTAATGATTGTTGTATTGCTAGAATATAACGAAGATTGAGAATATAGTGCTATATTGGTTATCTTCGTTATATTCTAGCAATACAACCATTAGGAACTCAGATCTAAGTTGTAATCCCAATGCGAATAATACAGGTTATATTAATCGCGTTGCGATTTACAATTACTATTACTGCAGCTTCAGAATGAATCTAAGATGGATGCTGTCCTTGCGTTTAGATAGGAGGTGTGAGGGTCTGGGAGGGAGGGTATGCTGACTGGCTGGAATGTGTCTGCTGACTGAGGTACAGGGTCAAAGTTTGCTCAATAATAAAGTATAGGGGCGAACGCGAACATCGAATATGTTCGCCCGCCGCGGCGGACGCGAACAACCTATGTTCGCCGGGAACTGTTCGCCGGCAAATAGTTTGGGCCATCTCTACCAGTAAGGTTGTTGTGCTAAAATAACCATTTTACATGATCATACAAACATGATAATACTGCTGATCCCAGCAGAACGTATGTGTCAAAATGTGAACAAATATTAGTGTTAAATTCATTTAGCAAAAATTAAACTACAAAAATCTTGACAATGTGAGACAAAGTACCAAGGTGCAAGTGCAAAGGTGCTGATGCGGGTGCCAAAGTGCAAAGTGCCATGGTAATAATTATACAATAAAAATATCACATCAATTCATTATAAAAAAAATTGTAAATCCTGATTCAATAATGAATCACATATCCCAATCTTGAACCACCTACATCTTCTCTACCAAAACAATCTATCCACCCCCAATGTGATCAGTTAATATCTAATATAGTTAATAACCCCCTAGGACACAACACCCCATAGTCCCGAGTGAATTGGGAAGTCCTGTTCCTCCAATTCCGTGTTCTCCCAAAAACTATGAACTTCATCATCTCAACATGAATATGCTGTTCAGGCACCAATATGATAATTGCATAGATAGGCATTTTCTAGAAATAAACCAGAAAAATGTTAAACACAAATATTCAACTGTTAAAATCATACATAATAATTATTACATAAAAAGCTGTTAAAACCTAAACAGTGCATCAGGTAAGGGTCCCGGTCGGAGGGCCCACAACAACCTCGGAGCAAGTCAACAACCGTCACACTCATAGGAATGGAACAAAGGTATTGCCTTCATTCAGGCCTCTTGGTGTCACAGTATCTAATATGCAGATCCATTTTGTTTCTCTCTGGCTCAATATATTTTTCCAAGTCCTCCCCCCCTCCCTTCAGGGAGGTCCAGACATTATCAATCCCCCTAAACTGAAGGAGGGAACCATCACAATTATGTCTTTCCTTAAAATGTTTGGCCAGGGTCTGGAGTTGAGTCAAATCTTTGACATCCTTAGCCGCTTCTATGGACAGGACATGTTCACGGATCCTCCTCATAAATTGTCACAATGTCATCCCGACATAAATTAGATTGCATGGGCAAGTAGCCCAATAGATCACACGAACTGTTGTACAGGTGATAGAGTATGTTATTTGGTATTCCTTATTATGTGTGTTCCAAAATACATCTGTCTTGTCCATATTTACACAGGCCATACAACATCCACATGCTTTATTACCCGAGGGTGCCCCTTTGTACTAAAAAGTCCAGACCCCTTTCGTATGTAATGGCTCTTAACCAGATGATCTCTGAGATTCCTAGCTTGCCTATACGTGATCTGAGGATGCCCGGGCACAATGTGTCTCAACTGGGGATCCCCATCAAAGTATCCCAAAATGTATTAAAAGCCTGACATACCTCCTACATTTTGTGTTGAAGCCCGTAATGAGTCTAACAGTATCCAAGTCGGATTTTTTGTCTGTTTGTGCAGAAGATCATGCCTTTTTGATTGTCAAGCTCTTTGGTTCCATTGCCTGGAATTCAAAATCTGCATCATTGGTACAAATTCTGCGAGTTCACAGAAACTGACCAACCAGTATACCCTTAATCAGATTAGTCAGACGAAAGGATTCTGCATGTAACAGTGCATTCACCGTGGTCTTTTTCCTAAACAGGTCTGTTTCAATTTTCCCCAATGGATCCACCCGGAACACTATGTCCAGGAAATCCATGTCCACCTTAAAGGTGAGTTTGATATTTTTATCATTCCTATTTAGATCCTCCATGTATTGTGCAAACTCCTCCCCAGTCCCCTGCCAAATAATCAGAATATTATCTATGTAGTGTCCCCAATAGTGGACCCTACTTGACAGGGGTGGGGGGGTCTGTCTGGAGGATCCCCCTTTCCCACAGCCCCAGGAACAAATTTGCATACGAGGGCGCAAAAGACGCCCATAGCTGTACCCTGGAGCTGTAGGAAATAGGATCCCCCAAACGTGAAAAAGTTATGAGTAAGTGCATACTCCAATAATATAAGAGTTAATTGACATTTCTCTTTACCCAAATTGGTGTTTTGTAAAAAGAATTTCACCGCCTCCAAACTGTCTTGATGTTTTATGGAGGTATACAGTGACTCAACGTTACATGTCGCTATCAGCATGTCTGACTCCAGATGCATATCTTCCACTTTCTTCAAGACATCAGATGTATATTTTAGCTAGGACGGTAGACTCTCCACCAAAGTGTGTTAATGATGTTCTATGTATTTACAGATGTTATAAATTAGACCATTCACTCCTGAGACGATTGTCTCCCAGGTGGATTAACCAAACTTTTTTGTACCTTATGGGAGAAGATAAGGTTCCATTCCTATGAGTGTGGCAGTTGTTGACTTGCTCCGAGGTTGTTGTGAGCCCTCCGACCGGGACCCTTATCTGATGCACTGTTTAGGTTTTAACAGCTTTTTATGTAAAAATTATTATGTATGATTTTAATATTTTTCTGGTTTACTTCTAGAAAACGCCTATCTATGCAATTATCACATTGATGCCCGAACAGCGTATTTATGTTGAGATGATGAAGTTCATGGTTTTTGGTAGACCACGGAATTGGAGGAACAGGACTTCCCAATTCACTCGGAACTATGGGGTGTTGTGTCCTAGGGGGTTCTGAACTATATTAGATATTGATTGATAACATTTGGGGGTGGATAGATTGTTTTGGTAGAGAAGATGTAGGTGGTTCATGATTGGGATATGCGATTTATTATTGAATCAGGATTTACAATTTTTTATAATAAATTGATATTTTTATTGTACAATTATTTACACATGGCACTTTGCACTTTGGCACCGCACCAGCACCTTTGCACTTGTACCTTGGTACTTTGTCTTACATTGTCACGATTGTTGTGGTTTAATTTTTGTGAAATTAATTTAACACTAATATTTGTTCACATTTTGACACATACGTTCTGCTGGGATCAGCAGTCTTATCATGTTTGTATGATCATATAAAATGGTTATTTTAGCACAACAACCTTACTGGTTGTTTTAACAGTATTTAATTTGGTATAATCATGTATTTTTTTCACCTTAAAGCGCTGACGTAATCCCTGTGCCTTAGCCGAAATCCCGCACGTGTGCGCATGCGCACTTCACTCAATGATGCCATTGCCAAGAGCCCGCAAGGGCGCTGCCTGAAGTGAATAGAGCACACGAGCGGGATTTCGGCAAAGGCACAGGGATTATGTCAGCGCGCCATCTGATGCATATATTATAGTAGAGGTGTTGCTGGGCACAGGACGGCAGCGCTGGTCACCAGACAGAGGGGTGTGACCGGGCACCGAGCTATGGAAGGACATCCCCTTGGGCACCTTACATGTGGATAGGGAAATAACCTAAAATAAAATGAATTAACATTAAAAATACCAATCTTGAACTAGGAGGAGGAGGATGTGAAGTAGGAGGTTGAGGAGGTGGTGACCATGGCGGTGTAGGTGGAAGCGGGGGTGCAGGTGGTAGGCAACACTGTTTTTTTTGTTTTTTTTATTGGGGTAGCCCCGAATTTATTGGGACATATAAAAAATTAAAACAAAGACACTTGAGTACAAGAATGGATGGTGGAGGCCGGTATAAATATCTATTCTGCACAAGGTACAGACAGCTCCTGTGGGATCCATGCCTAGTTCATTTTAATGAACGTGAGCTTGTCCAGATTAGCTGTGGACAGATGGCTGTTCTTGTCCGTGATAACGCCACCTGCCGCGCTGAATACACGTTCAGACAATACACTGGCTGCAGGGCAGGCCAGCACCTCCAAGGGCAAGCTCAGGCCATGTGCCCAGTTTGGAGACCCAGAAGTTGAATAGGGCAGACCCATCAGTGGCAGACCCATCAGTCAGTACGTGTAGGCGTGTGCACACATACTGCTCCAACATGATGCTGAAATGCTGCTTCCTGCTAAGACGTTGCATATCAGCTGGTGGTGCTGGTTGTTGTGGCGTGGTGACACATTCTTTCCACATTTCGGCAATGCTAACCCTGCCTTCTGAGGTTCTGGCGGTGCCCCAGCTGTGTTGGCGACCTCTCCCTCCTCCTCTGCCTTCTCCTTGTGCTTCCACTGAGGCCCCGGTGTCAGGTGGGAATGCCATAAGCAGCGCGTCTACCAGCGTGCGCTTGTACTCGCGCATCTTCCGATCACGCTCCAGTGAGGGAATTAAGGACAGCACGTTGTCCTTGTAATGAGGATCCAGCAGGATGGCCACACACCGTAATCAGCACAAGTTAGAATGTGGGCAACTCGGCGGCCGTTGCGCTGGCACTGCAGCTTGTATTCGCTCATGTGTGCTAGCCTGCCAAGAGGCAACGACAAGCTGTCCTCTGTGGGAGGCGTATCGTCTGTGCCCTCTGTATCCCCCCAGCCATGCTGCAGTGATGGCCCTGAGTTGCTTTGGGTGCCACCCTGCTGTGAACACGGTTCCTCCTCATCTTACAGAACTGTGCCCTGGCTGGACAATTGTGTACCTGGTATATGTTGGTGCAGGAACCCAACCTCTGAGCCACTTGTGAATGATTCGCCTGTTAACCGTGGAAATGATCCCTCTTCCTCCTTCTCTTCCTCCTGTGCCACATCCTCTTCCATCATCGCCCGGAGCGTTTTTTCAAGGAGACATAGAAGTAGGATAGTAACGCTGAGAACGGCGTCATCGGCACTGGCCATGTTGGTGGCATAGTCGAAACAGCGCAACAAGGCACACAGGTCTCGCATGGAGGCCAACTCAGTGGCGGTGAAGTAGTGCTGTTCCGCAGAGCGACTCACCCGTGCGTGCTACAGCTGAAACTCCACTATCGCCTGCTGCTGCTCGCACAGTCTCTCAAGCATGTGCAAGGTGGGAAGGCTGAAGTTACGCTGCAGTGCAGACAGGCGAGCAGCAGCAGGGGGAAAATGCAGAAAGCGTGCACAGATGGCCCACACTTTCTGCAGCAGCCCTGACATATCGGGGTAGTTTTTCAGGAATTTCTGCACCACCAAATTCAGCACATGCGCCAGGCAAGGGATATGCGTCAAACCGGCTAGGCCCAGAGCTGCTACGAGATTTCGCCCATTATCTCACACCACCAGGCCGGGCTTGATGCTCAGTGGCAACAACCACTCATCGATCTGTTGTTCTATGCCCGTCCACAGCTCCTGCGCGGTGTGTTGTTTGTCCCCCAAACAGATGAGTTTCAAAACTGCCTGCTCTCGTTTTCCCCTGGCTGTGCTGTTGTTGGTGAAGGTATTACGCTGACCAGATGAGGAGGTGTTAGAGGAGGAAGAGGAGTAGGAGGAGGAGGCAACAGGAGGCAAAGAGAAATGCCCTGCAATCCTCGGTGGTGGAAGGATATGCGCCAAACAGCTATCCGCCTCAGGGCCAGCCGCCACTGCATTTTCCCAGTGTGCTGTTAGGGAGATATAACGTCCCTGCCCGTGCTTAGTGGTCCACTAATCGGTAGTTATGCGGACCTTGCCAGTTGCCACAGATGGTGTTGCGCAGTGCACACAAGATTTTGTCCCCACTTGATTGTGCAGGTAAAAGGATTGCTCGCCGGGAAAAGTAGTGGCAGCTGGGAACGACGTAGTGTGGGACAGCCAACGACATAAGGTTTTTAAAACTCTCCGTCTCCACCAGACGGAATGACAGCATTTCAAAGGCCAGGAATTTTGAAATGCTGGCATTCAGGGACAGAGATCGCGGGTGGGTAGGGGGTACTTACTCTTTCCCTTCATTGTTTGGAAGATGGACAGCTGAACGCTGCTATGGGACATTGTGGTGCTGCTTGTTGAAGGTGACAGACGTGATGGCGTTGCTGACATATCCTCTGTTTACGGGGTGGCCGGTGCGACTAACACTGCAGAGGTGGAGGAAGAGACCGAGACTGCAGCAGAAGAGGGAGCAGGAGGAGCCTGAGACTTTTCTTGGTTTTGGAGGTGTTTACTCCATGGCAGTTCGTGCTTTGCAGTTAGATGCCTGCTCATGCAGATTGTGCTCAGGTTTAGGACGTTAATGCCTCGCTTCAGGCACTGATTGCACAGAGTGCAAACCACTCATGTCTTGGTGTCTGCACATTGTGTGAAGAACTGCCACGCCAGGGAATTCCTTGACAGATTGTGTCAGGATCTGTTAAGATAAAAACTGATAGATTATATTCAGATTATATTTGTGGTCGGGGCTAAACATGAAGGAATGACCCCTACCTACTGGATACCTAAAAGCGGTTAGAATTATGACGGAACCGCAACGCTGAAGGGACGCCTGAAGAGGGCATCCCCTGGTGTGACATAGTGAAAGTAAGGGTGGGTATGCTGGAAACGACGTTCACTGTGGGAGGGGACGCCCGGCCAGATATAGTCATCATCGCCCCTCCCACAAATACAGGCCAATTAGAGATGAGCGAACACCTGGATGTTCGGGTTCGAGAAGTTCGGCCGAACTTCCCGAAAATGTTCGGGTTCGGGATCCGAACTCGACCCGAACTTTATCCCGAACACGAACCCCATTGAAGTCAATGGGGACCCGAACTTTTAGGCACTAAAAAGGCTGTAAAATAGTCCAGAAACGGGCTAGAGGGCTGCCAGAGGCAGCAAAATGTAGGTAAATCCCCTGCAAACAAATGTGGATAGGGAAATGAATTAAAATAAAATAAAATAAAATAAATAAAATTAAACCAATATCAATTGGAGAGAGGTCCCACTGCAAGGAATCATGCGTCATATCACTATAAACTGGAGAAGGCCACTTTCAGTTATTTCGGCCCCAGCACCCAGACAGAGGAGAGAGGTCCCAAAGCAAGGAATCATGCGTCATATCAACCACCACCGGAGAAGGCCACTCTCAGTTATTTCGGCCCAGCACCCAAAACAGAGGAATGAGGTCCCACAGCAAGAAATCATACGTCATATCAACCACCACCGGAGAAGGCCACTCTCAGTTATTTCGGCCCAGCACCCAGACAGAGGAGAGAGGTCACACAGCAAGGAATCATGCGTCATATCAACCACCACCGGAGAAGGCCACTTTCAGTTATTTCGGCCCCACCACCCAGACAGAGGAGAGGTTCATTCAACTTTGGGTTGCACCGCAAGATCATGGTAAAGTTAAAAAAAATGAGGATTCAATAAAGAAGTGCCCCGGAGTACAAGAATACATGGTTGAGGGGGAGGCAGTTATAAATGTCTATTCTGCACAAGGGAGGGACAGGTCCTGTGGGATCCATGCCTGGTTCATTTTTTATAAACGTCAGCTTGTCCACGTTGGCTGTGGACAGGCGGCTGCGTTTGTTAGTAATGGCGCCCCCTGCCGTGCTGAATACACGTTCAAACAAAACGCTGGCCGCCGGGCAGGCCAGCACCTCCAAGGCATAAAATGCTAACTCTGGCCACGTGGACAATTTGGAGACCCAGAAGTTGAATGGGGCCGAACCATCAGTCAGTACGTGGAGGGGTGTGCAGACGTACTGTTCAACCATGTTAGTGAAATGCTGCCTCCTGCTAACACGTTCTGTATCAGGTGGTGGTGCAGTTAGCTGTGGCGTGGAGACAAAACTTTTCCACATTTCTGCCATGCTAACCCTGCTCTCAGAGGAGCTGGCCGTGACACAGCTGCGTTGGAGACCTCTTGCTCCTCCTCTGTCTTCGCCTTGGGCTTCCACCTGTTCCCCTGTGACATTTGGGAATGCTCTCAGGAGCACCTCTACCAGCGTGCGCTTGTACTCGCGCATCTTCCTATCACGCTCCAGTGCAGGGAGTAAGGTGGGCACATTGTCTTTGTACCGGGGATCCAGCAGGGTGGCAACCCAGTAGTCCGCACACGTTAAAATGTGGGCAACTCTGCTGTCATTGCGCAGGCACTGCAGCATGTAGTCGCTCATGTGTGCCAGGCTCCCCAGAGGTAAGGACAAGCTGTCCTCTTTGAGAGGCGTATCGTCATCGTCCTCCGTATCCCCCAGCCACGCACGAGTGATGGGCCTGAGCTGTGTCGGGTGCCACCCCGGTGTGAACCTGCTTCATCCTCATCCTCCTCCACCTCCTCCTCATCCTCCTCGTCCTCCAGTAGTGGGCCCTGGCTGGCCACATTTGTACCTGGCCTCTGCTGTTGCAAAAACCTCCCTCTGAGCCACTTCTAACAGACAGGTCTGAAAGTGCTAAAAATGACCCCTCATCCTCCTCCTCCTCCTGGGCCACCTCCTCTTCCATCATCGCCCTAAGCGTTTTCTCAAGTAGAGTGGAGTACTCGAAACAGCGCAACAGGGCACACAGGTCTCACATGGAGGCCCAATCATTGGTGGTGAAGTGGTGCTGTTCCGCAGTGCGACTGATGCGTGTGTGCTGCAGCTGAAACTCCACTATGGCCTGCTGCTGCTCGCACAGTCTCTCCAGCATGTGCAAGGTGGAGTTCCACCTGGTGGGCACGTCACATATGAGGCGGTGAGCGGGAAGGCTGAAGTTCCGCTGTAGCGCAGACAGCCGAGCAGCGGCAGGATGTGAACACCGGAGCGCGCACGGACGGCCCTCACTTTATGCAGCAGCTCTGACATGTTGGGGTAGTTGTGAATGAACTTCTGCACCACCAAATTCAGCACATGCGCCAGGCAAGGGATGTGCGTCAAACAGGCTAGTCCCAGAGCTGCGACAAGATTTCGCCCATTATCGCACACCACCAGGCCGGGCTTGAGGCCCACCAGCAGAAACCACTCGTCGGTCTATTGTTCAATACCCCGCCACAACTCCTGCGCGGTGTGGGGCCTGTCCCCCAAACATATGAGTTTCAGAACGGCCTGCTGACGTTTACCCGGGCTGTGCTGAAACTTGGTGGTGAAGGTGTGTGGCTGACTGAATGAGCTGGTGGAAGCAGAGGAGGAGGCTACAGGAGGCAAAGAACGATGCCCTGCTATCTTTGGCGGCGGAAGGATGTGCGCCAAGGAACTCTCCGCCTGCGGCCCAGCCGCCACTACATTTACCCAGTGTGCAGTTAGGGAGATATAGCGTCCCTGGCCGTGCTTACTGGTCCACGTATCTGTGGTTAGGTGGACCTTGCCACAGATGGCGTTGCGCAGTGCACATTTGATTTTATCGGATACTTGGTTGTGCAGGGAAGGCACGGCTGTCTTGGAGAAGTAGTGGCGGCTGGGAACAAAATACTGTGGGACAGCCATGGCATCAGCTGTTTGAAACTGTCTGTGTCCACCAGACTGAATGACAGCATTTCAAAGGCCAGGAGTTTAGAAATGCTGGCATTCAGGCCCAGGGCTCGAGGGTGGCTAGGTGGGAATTTATGCTTTCTCTACAAGGTTTGTGAAATGGAGAGCTGAACGCTGCCGTGTGACATGGTGGAGATGCTTGGTGACGCAGGTGGTGGTGTCGCTGGCACATCCTTGCTTTTAAGGTGTTTACTCCACTGCAGTTCATGCTTTGCATGTAGATGCCTGGTCATGCAGGTTGTGCTAAGGTTCAGAACGTTAATGCCTCGCTTCAGGATCTGATGGCACAGCGTGCAAACCACTCGGGTCTTGTCGTCAGCACATTGTTTAAAGAAGTGCCATGCCAGGGAACTCCTTGAAGCTGCCTTTGGGCTGCTCGGTCCCTGGTGGCGGTGGCCAGTAGCAGGCGAACTCTCTTGGTGGCGTCTGGTCTGCTTTTGCCCCCTGCTCCCTCTTTTTGCTACGCTGTTGGCTCGGTCTCACCACTGCCTCTTCCTCTAAACTATGAAAGTCAGTGGCACGACCTTCATTTCATGTGCGGTTTAGGATCTCATCGTCCCCTGCATCGTCTTCCACACAGTCTTCCTCCCTGACCTCCTGTTCGGTCTGCACACTGTAGAAAGACGCAGCAGTTGGCACCTGTGTTTCTTCATCATCAGAGACTTGCGGACTCCGATGAGGTGGTATTCCCATGTCCTCATCATCAGGAAACATCAGTGGTTGTGCATCAGTGCATTCTAGGTCTTCCACCACTGTGGAAGGGCTAGGTGGATTCCCTTGGAAAACCCTGCCAGCAGAGTCTTCAAACAGCATAAGAGACTGCTGCATAACTTGAGGCTCTGACAGTTTCCCTGATATGCGTGGGGGTAATGTGACAGACTGATGGGCTTGGTTTTGAGGTGCCACCTGTGCGCTTTCAGCAGAAGACTGGGTGGGAGATAATGTTGTGAACATGCTGGATCCACTGTCGGCCACCCAATTGACTAGCGCCTGTACCTGCTCAGGCCTTACCATCCTTAGAACGGCATTGGGCCCCACCAAATATCGCTGTAAATTCTGGCGGGTACTGGAACCTGAGGTAGTTGGTTCACTAGGACGTGTGGCTGTGGCAGAATGGCCACGTCCTCTCCCAGCACCATAGGGTACACTAACACCCCCACAATCGCGTCCGCGTCCCTTACTAGATGTTTTCCTTATTGTTACCGTTCACCAAGCACCACAATAAGGAAAAAAATATTTGGCCCAATGTATTGATTTGAAATTCAGGCCTTTTTTTACAGGCACCTAACACTATCTGCCTATCTGTTTATGTAGCATATCACACTAATCTAGGCACAGCAGTAACCACTGATTTAGGGGAATATCTCTTTTAGGGCTTGTATTTAGGCCCTGGATGAAAGGTATCCTTTTATGGACAGATTTACACTTGGCCTGCAACAGCTGGGACACCAGATTCAGGGTATTGCTATTTTGGCAAATTAATTTCACCCCAGAACAAAATATATGTTTTGGCGGACACTATGAAACCTGGCCTGCAACAGCTGGGACACCAGATTCAGGGTATTGCTATTTTTGCAGATTAATTTCACCCTAGAACAAAATATATATTTTGGCGGACGCTATGAAACCTGGCCTGCAACAGCTGGGACACCAGATTCAGGGTATTGCTATTTTGGCAATTAATTTCACCCCAGAACAAAATATATGTTTTGGCGAACACTATGAAACCTGGCCTGCAACAGCTGGGACACCAGATTCAGGGTATTGCTATTTTGGCAGATTAATTTCACCCCAGAACAAAATATATGTTTTGGCGGACACTATGAAACCTGGCCTGCAACAGCAGGGACACCAGATTTAGGGTATTGCTATTTTGGCAGATTAATTTCACCCCGGAACAAAATATATGTTTTGGCGGACACTATGAAACCTGGCCTGCAACAGCTGGGACACCAGATTCAGGGTATTGCTATTTTGGCAGATTAATTTCACCCCAGAACAAAATATATGTTTTGGCGGACACTATGAAACCTGGCCTGCAACAGCTGGGACACCAGATTCAGGGTATTGCTATTTTGGCAAATTAATTTCACCCCAGAACAAAATATATGTTTTGGCGGACACTATGAAACTTTGCCTGCAACAGCTGGGACACCAGATTCAGGGTATTGTTATTTTGGCAATTGAATTTTTACCACAGAAAATAATCTATCCTTTGCCAGACAGCAGACAGTATTATACTTGTCTAGCCAAAGCTGGAACACCAGATTTAGGGATTGGTATTTGGGCAATTGTATTTAACCCCTTAATAAAATATAGAAATTGCTATCCTGAGTTTCTAGGGGTGACATTTAGCACAGCTAAGCCCCTGATGTAGGATATAGCAAAAAACTAGTATTGATGGATTGATGGACTTGGTGGCAGCTTGTTCTGGTGCACCACAAGTCACAAAATGGCCGCCGATCAACCCAGAAAATAAGTGACAGCCTAAAAACCAGTGAGCAAGTAACTAGCAGAAGTTCAATCATTCACAGCTGTAGATCGATCCGTTCATTAGGTGCTGTTGCTGACTTTACCCTGCCTAATCTCGCCCTGACAGAAGCTGCGTCCTCTCCCTACACTAATCAGAGCAGTGTGACGTGCGGCGCTACGTGACTCCAGCTTAAATAGAGGCTGGGTCATATGCTGCACTTGGTCAATCACAGCCATGCCATTAGTAGGCATGGCTGTGATGGGCTCTAGCAGGGCTGTGGAGTCGGTAGATAAATTGTCCGACTCCGACTCCTCAGATTTTGAAACTTCCGACTCCGACTCCTCGACTCCGACTCCTCTGTATTTAATATGCAAATACGAAGCAGTTCCACCAAGTTCTTCTAATCTTCTCTAGCACAGAGAGGTAGTTGAGCAGAAGCTGCTGCCTTCTCCTTTGTGTGCTGATCTTCTGCTGAAGATAGAGCAGTGGGAGGATCCAGGAAGGGGCAGGGGAAGGGGCATTTATTTTAAAACATGATTTTCCTAGTAGAATCCCATAGTCATGTTTAAAATTTAAGCTAACAATCTGAGTTTACAGGTTTTATAGCCTTAGCTGAATGATAGCAGTTTTTCAAATGGTTTACAGCTTCAGTCTTGAACTATTGACTATCCATTCCCTTCACTTATACAAGTGTCTCCAGTCCTTAATCAGATATCAGTGAGAGGCGAGGATAACCATGGGTCCCTGTAACAGCAGACCACAAGACAATGGAAAGTGTAAGTATTGCAGCTCCTTAAAGGGACAGGCTGATTTTCCAGCTAAAGATATATATATATATATATATATATACGGGTATTCATCAGAGAATTGGGAATAAAACTATACTAATGTTACCCCCAGTTAAGCTGTACTAGTGTTTAAAAAACATTTTAATCTGTATGCAAATTCACTATCTTTGTGCCCAATGGGGCAGCGTCTCCTGCGGCTTTGTGCCCAGCCGCGCCCAGTACAGCTTCCCAGCGCTGTTCCCCTCGTTATTATTCACTGCACTGGCCTTTTTTTCAGGCTAGCCGAACGCTGAATTCCTGCGCAGGCGCACGTGTAGAGTGCTGGCAGCAGCCTCGTCTGGCTATGCTGAGGCTGTGCCAGCTTTCTCTCTTCCTCCTCGTCCTTCCTAGTCCTGTCTAGTGCTGCCAGTACTCTACATGTGCGCCTGCCCCTTGGGCACAAAGGTGGAGAATTAGCATATTGATTAAAACGTTTTTAAACACAAGTAAACCTCAACTGGGGGTAACAGTCATCTAGTTGTATTCCTAATCCTCTGATGAATACTAGCAGATATATCTTTAGCCGGTAAATCAGCTTGTCAGTGTCCCTTTAACTGCATAGTAAAGCATATGAAAAGCATGCTTCTTCACGGTCACTTAACGTCTTTGTTTAGCGGTAACGTGCATTGGCCTTACAGTAAAGAAGTAATTAATTATAACTTTATCTGAATTGGGACATTTAAACTTGCTTTTTTATTCCAATTTTTTTTATTCCAATTTAAATCTAGTAGGAGTCGAGTCGGTCCATTTTTGCCGACTCCGACTCCAAGTACCAAAATTGCCTCCGACTCCGACTCCTCGACTCTGACTCCACAGCCCTGGCTCTTAGGGCAAGAAGTAAAACGCTAGCTGATTGGCTGCTGTGCAGCCCTTCAGAAAGCGGGAAGTAACGACGAACAACGAACCGGAACTTTTTGAAAATGTCCGGGTTCGGGTCCGTGTCCCGGACACCCCAAAATTCGGTACGAACCCGAACGATGCTCGAACTGTTCGCTCAACACTAAGGCCAATAAACCGGCCTTAACACTTGTGGTCGGGGCTAAACATGAAGGAATGACCCTACCTACTGGATACCTAAAAGCGGTTAGAATTATGCCAGAACCGCAACGCTGAAGGGACGCCTGAAGGGGGCCAAAAAGGACAACAAACTTGATCAAAGGGCTTTATTACAACCTCCAATTGCGATTTGGCTTCCAACGAGCGAGCTGCAGCCAAGGTAATTGGATCGGAAGGAGTGAAGTGTACCGAGGCATTGTGGCACCGTGGACGTCCGCTTCGGGAAACTTGTGAAAGAGAATTAGCTCGGGACAGGGCATCGGCTGCTATATTTTGGATTCGAGTACACGAACGTGTGTAATGAATTTGGTGTAGTAACGAGCGAAGCACCTGACGCCTAACAAAAGACATCAGTAGGACCAAGCCGTTAATCAAATCTCCATGACCGCGACATTGACATGAACATACACCATGTAACCAGCCCATCCCGACCCTCTGCATGCACAGCCGCCATTATAGGATACAGTTTAAACAACGCTGAAATCTGTGGAACCCGGGATCAACCACCCTCACTCAGCCACCCATAAGCTAGCCAGTGGGGGCCAAAAATGGCAGCAAAACCTGAGTTCGACATGGCCTCAGGAAACTAGGAGAATTATTGTATACTTCTGGAATAAAAGAGAAATACCATACCAATGCCTGAGAAAGTGGTCCCACATGGAAAGTTAGCAATCGCCTGAACATCAAGACGAACTGATGAAATAACGAGTTGAATATATGTGCGTAAAAACGTGCGTCAAGCGTAACCCTAATGGAATCTGGAGCTGAATCCGCAGTGCGGACCAACGACCTAACAGTGCCTATATATATATATATATATATATATATATTGTGGGGAGTCGCTCTGGTAGACAGCGGGGCGGGTGCAGTTTAGAGGCAAAACAAGGAGTCCAGATTGTGCAACAAACAGTGTTTTATTCACACTTGCACACCATAAATGAAAAACAGTCTCTTGGTGACAGTTCACACACAACGGAAATAACGTGGCAAAACAAAAACAGGCCAACACAGGGTCCAGTCACCTGGGTGGTTTAGGTGCGGGTTCACACCTAGCAGTCGGCCCAGCCGCAGGCGATTCCACCTTCAGGTTGCAGGGAAACACCACCTTGCAGAGCTCTGTCCTCCAGCACAGAGAACTCCACAACCCTGTTAGCAGGCTCCAGGATAATCACCACCCAGACACAGCTGCTGGCTGTGTTTTATACTCAGCCCAAAAACCAGGACTGGACCGTGGGGAGTAGGCACCCACCCTACACTTTACCTACTCCCAGTAAGAGCCGGCCCGGATTAGCTTTGCAGCCAAACTAAGTAACAAAGTCTAGCAGCATAAGCTGCTGCAGACAAAAACCCGGCTCTCACCTCACCGAGGCCAGCAACCTCGGTGACACGTACCTGCCATCGCATATGATACCTTGCACCCTCTTACACACCCCCTTTGTTCCAACCCTGAGGGGTGAACACACGTGAGGCAGTGGACGCGGGACAGGGCATCTGCGTTGCCCTGCAAGCGGCCTGCCCTGTGTTCCACGGAGAATTTGAAATTTTGAAGAGATAGGAACCACCTGGTGACCCGAGCATTCCTCTCCTTGGCCTGACTCATCCATTTGAGGGGGAATGGTCGGTCACCAGATGGAACCTCCTCCCTAACAGGTAGTAGTGGAGAGATTCGAGTGCCCACTTGATAGCCAGGCACTCCTCTCCACTATACTATATCTGGACTCGGCGGGACTGAGCTTACGGCTCAGGAAGACAACGGGATGTTCTTCCCGTTGACCTCCTGCGACAGTACCGCACCGAGGCCTACCTCCGAGGCGTCGGTCTGTACGACAAACTCCTTGTTGAAGTCGGGTGTCACCAAAACCGGGGACCCACACAGGGCCGACTTCAACGCGGAGAAAGCCTCCTCCGCCTTCTCACTCCAGCTAACCCTCCCAGACTTTCGCCCCTTCAACAGGTCTGTCAATGGCGCTGGTATTGTGGCAAAGTGGGGCACAAACCTCATGTAGTAACCTACAATCCCCAGGAACGACTTTACCTGCCTGGTGGTGACCGGTCAGGGCCAGTTACGAACGGCCTCTACCTTAGCTACCTGAGGTTTGATGACTCCCGCCCAATTACATATCCCAGATATTTGGTCTCTTCCAACCCTATCGCACACTTCTTTGGATTAGCGGTCAGTCCAGCTTTCCTCAGGGCATCCACTACCGCCTGCACCTTGGGTAAATGGTTTTCCCAGTCGGTGCTGTGGATGACTACATCATCTAAGTAGGCCGAGGCGCACCGACGATGTGGTCGCAGCACTATGTCCATTAACCTTTGGAAAGTGGCGGGGGCGCCATGCAGGCCAAAGGGTAACACCTTGTAGTGATACAGGCCCTGCGGGTAACAAATGCGGTTTTTCCTTAGCCGACTCCGTTAAGGGTACCTGCCAGTACCCTTTAGTGAGGTCCAGCACAGAAAAATAACGGGCTTGTCCTAAACTTTCAACAAGCTCGTCTACTCGGGGCATGGGATACAGCGTCAAACTTGGATACTTCATTTAACTTGCGAAAGTCGTTGCAGAACCGCAACGTCCCATCCGGCTTGGGTATTAGGACTATGGGACTGGCCCACTCACTTTTCGACTCCTCAATGACATCGAGCTTCAACATTAACTGCACTTCCTCCGCGATGGCCCGCCGCCGAGCCTCGGGTACCCGGTATGGTTTTAACCGGACCTTGGCCTGAGGCTCAGTGACGATGTCATGTCGGATGAGAGACGTGCGGCCAGGAGGTCCGAGAACACATCCGTGTTCCGACTGAGGAACTCCCTGACTTCCTGAACTTGTTTGGAAGACAGGCTGTCTGCAATTTTACCGTGGTTACGGCTTCACAGGCCTCGAACTGTGGGGCTGGACCCTTTTCACCTAGAAGCCCTGGCCGGGGGCTGTGGTCGTCGGCCGCGTCCCTATCTTTCCACGGCTTAAGTAAATTCACGTGGTACACCTGCTCCGGCTTGCGCCGCCTGGCTGGTGTACTTTGTAATTTACTTCCCCTACCTTCTCGATCACCTCATAGGGGCCCTGCCACCTAGCTAGGAATTTGCTGTCAAGGGTGGGTACCAGAACCAAAACCCGATCTCCCGGATTGAAGTCCCGTACCCGAGCCTGACGATTGTACACCCTACTCTGGGCTTGTTGCGCTGCCTCCATATGCTCCCGGACCAAGGGCAACACCCTTTCCATCCGTTCCTGCATCTGGGCGACATACTCAATGACACTTTTGTGGGGACAGGCTGTTGTTCCCATGCTTCCTTGGCAGATATCCAACAGACCCCGAGGGTGTCTGCCATAAAGCAGTTCGAAGGGCGAGAACCCAGTAGAGGCCTGGGGTACCTCTCGCACTGCGAACATGAGATAGGGCAGAAGCAGGTCCCAGTCCTTCCCATCTCTAGACACAACCCTCTTTAACATATTTTTCAGAGTTTGGTTAAACCTCTCAACAAGACCGTCTGTTTGCGGATGGTAAACGGACGTCCGTAACTGCTTTATACGCAACAATTTACACAGTTCCTTCATTACTTTGGACATAAAAGGGGTCCCTTGGTCTGTCAGAACCTCTTTTGGCAGGCCCACACGGAAAAACATCTCCATTAACTCTTTGGCAATGAGCCTAGCTGAGGTATGTCGCAGAGGCACCGCCTCCGGATACCGAAGTGGCATAGTCGAGAACTACCAGAATGTGTTGGTGGCCCTGGCAGACTTTGGTACAGGCCCAATTAAATCCATAGCGATTCGCTCAAACGGTACTTCAATAATTGGCAGAGGTACCCAGAGGACTACGGAAATGAGGCTGGGGGCTAGTTATCTGACAGGTTGGACAGGACTTACAATAATTTTCTACCTCCTTGAACACACCGGGCCAATAAAACCGCTGCAGTATGCGGTCCTGGGTTTTCTGCCACCCCAGGTGTCCCCCAAGAACATGCTGGTGGGCAAGCTCCATGACAAGCTTGCGATACGCTGTGGGCACCACCAACTGTTCAACAGGTTCACCTCAGATTTGGTTCACCCGATACAACATATCCTGCAGAACAATAAATCGTGGGAACATTAACTCAGCCCCTGGTTTCTGGGGTTTACCATCAATTTCCAGCACATTCTCCCAGGCCCTGGTTAGGGTTTGGTCCCGGTGCTATGCGGTCCCAAAATTTTCCCCGGAGACATTGAGGTCTGCCAACTCAGGTCCCGGTGGCAAGTCCTCCGTGTCTCCCACCATTACACTCCAGTGGGGTTGTCTCCCTCTACCGCTGGAGCAGTGGTCACCCCTACCGCTGGCCCTCTCAGATTCGGGCTCCCAGGGTTCTGGCCTTCCATTGGTATCAGGCCACTCTACTAGGGTTACCCCTGTCTCGGGTCCATCCGACAGTTTTATCGCCGGCCACAGCGCCGGGAAACCTGGGAAGTCCCTCCCAAGTATTAGTTCATGTGGGAGTTTAGTAGCGACCGCCACCTCGTGGGTCCACTTACCAGCGGCTGTGGACAAAGTCACTAGTGCAGTGGGGTAGTCTTTCAGGTCTCCGTGGATGCACAGGACCCCGACTTTACGGCCAGTATACTCCGCAGGCCGTACAAGGGCAGCCCTTACCAGGGAGACTAAACTCCCGGAGTCCAGCAGAGCCACCGCCAGAGAGTCTCCCACCTCTACCTGACACAGGTGGTTATGGTCCTGCACCTCACGGGTGCCAGTTGCGCACAGCTTCCGTGCATACAGGGAGTGACGACCCCGTAGTTCATATCCATCGGCTCATCCCGATGCGGACAGTCGGCCCTGATGTGGCCTGGCTCCTGACACCTCCAGCATACCACAGGAGGCAGACTCGCAGGGGTATATTCCGTGCAGGCCGCTCTGTCGCCGGACGTCGGAACTGGGGCAGAGGCCTCCGGGGTTTGACTGACCCTTCCCCGCAAGAGTCCCCTGCAGGTTTCTGGTGGCCTCGTAGCGCTCCACCAGGTCGACCATCTCCAGGGCATTGGTGGGCGATACCTGGCCGATCCAGTGCTGGAGGGGATAAGGCAGGGCCCTCCAAAAGATGTCCGCCAACAGTCGATCCAGCATGGCAGTGGGACTTAGTAGATCGGGCTGCAGCCACTTTTGCAGCCTGTGCAGCAGATCGTAGTACTGCGGCCTAGCGGGTTCAGTCGTTTTAAAGTCCCACTGGTGGACTCTTTGGGCGCGGACCAGCACGTTTACGCCCAGTCTGGCTAGGATCTCTCCTTTCACGGTGTCATAATCTGCCGGCTGGTCGTCCGACAAGTCGAAAAACACCTGCTGGGGTCCGGAAGCCAGGAACGGAGCGACCACCTCAGCCCACTGGTCACGGGGTAACTTTTCCCTCACGGCGACCTTCTCAAAGACCGCCAGGTATGTCTCAACGTCGTCTGCGGGGGTCATTTTTGGGATCGCCGCACGGACCGCTTTCCGGGCATCATGGACGTGGTGGGACGCTCCTGCCGCCTGTAACGCCATCACATGTTGTAGCAGTAGCTGGTTGGTCTCCCGCTGCTGCACGTTAGCCTCTATGAGAGCCTTCACAGCAGCCTCCATGTTGCCAGAAATTCCTGCTTGCAACTTTGCTGGCTTAATATAGTCCATGCACTTTAGCAAAAAAAACTTCGGCGTTCACGCCAGCCTCACTGCGCATGCCCGCATCCGACACCAAATGTGGGGAGTCGCTCTGGTAGACAGCGGGGCGGGTGCAGTTTAGAGGCAAAACAAGGAGTCCAGATTGTGCAACAAACAGTGTTTTATTCACACTTGCACACCATAAATGAAAAACAGTCTCTTGGTGACAGTTCACACACAACGGAAATAACGTGGCAAAACAAAAACAGGCCAACACAGGGTCCAGTCACCTGGGTGGTTTAGGTGCGGGTTCACACCTAGCAGTCGGCCCAGCCGCAGGCGATTCCACCTTCAGGTTGCAGGAAACACCACCTTGCTGAGCTCTGTCCTCCAGCACAGAGAACTCCACAGCCCTGTTAGCAGGCTCCAGGATAATCACCACCCAGACACAGCTGCTGGCTGTGTTTTATACTCAGCCCAAAACCAGGACTGGACCGTGGGGAGTAGGCACCCACCCTACACTTTACCTACTCCCAGTAAGAGCCGGCCCGGATTAGCTTTGCAGCCAAACTAAGTAACAAAGTCTAGCAGCATAAGCTGCTGCAGACAAAAACCCGGCTCTCACCTCACCGAGGCCAGCAACCTCGGTGACACGTACCTGCCATCGCATATGATACCTTGCACCCTCTTACAATATATATATATAGGGCAGAGATGAGTGCATGCCTGAATAGTGCGGGAAGAGATACTGCCTAAAACAGACACATGCATCCTATGCACCCCACCTCACTAGTAGCTCTGCTTGAGGAACTATATTTTGGAAAACACATGACAGCCAGCTGCAGAGCAGAGCTGAATACATGGTCGAGTGACCCTGTAAGCAACTCCTGTGACGTGCTTTCCACATAGTGTAATCTTACACTAAAGCCATATTAAGAAGCCTAACATACCCTGTCTAGAACACTAGACTCAATGTCCCTACCCCATAATAATGTATGTTTTTTTTTTTTTCAGACATTTCGTTTATTTTATAGCACCCCTTTATTTTTATTTATTTTTAACCTCTTATGGACACAGGACGTACATGTACATCCTGTGTCCGGTCTTTAAAGATGGCGCCCGCTCCTGCTCCATGCGGGCGCCTTAGCCGCGGTGTCCTCATGGTTCCTGTAGCAGACACCCGCGGCTAATGTCCGCGACCGGCAGCGATGCCGATCGCGGACATTTAACCCCTCAGATGCCGTGGTCAATCCTGACCACGGCATCCAGTGCTTGCACAAACCGAAAGTTTTACTTTGGTTTGCGCCCGGCTCCCCATGTGGCGATCGGAAGAGCCGGAGCATGCCTGTAGTAGCCTGGGTTTCTATGAATGAAACCCAGGCTGCTATATAGTATTTCCTATGGAGCCTTGCCTGTAATAGGATTCATAGGAAATATGCGATTTTTTCATATATTCCAATGCTATTTCATTGGAATGTATGAAAATCGCAATCAGATGATTGTAAGTTATAGTATATAAAAGTGTAAAAAAAAAAAAAAAAAAGTTCAAATCACCCCCCTATTGCTAAAATAAAAATACTAAAAAAATTAAAAAAATACACATCATGGGTGTCGCAATGTGCGAAAACGCCCATAGTATAAAAATATAAAAAAATATTCCACATACGTCAAACAGCAAAACGGAAAAAAGCATCCAAATGGCGGATTCGCCATTTTTGGTAGCTTCATTTTCCACAAAAAATTACATAAAAGGTGATCAAAAAGTCATACACACCCCAAAATGGTATCAATAAAAAGATAAGATTATGACACATAAAATGAGCCCCCAAACAGCTCTGTACATACAATTACAAAAAAGTTATAGGGGGCAAAACATGGCGACAAAAAAGTAAAACTGATTTTTTCCCACTTTTGAATTTTTTTTCACTATCAAAACGCAAGAAAACCTATACATATAGGGTATCGCCGCATTCGTACTGACCTGTAGAGTACAGTTACCCAGTCAGTTTCATCGCATATCGAATGTTGGAATTTAAAAAGCCGCAAAACTGTGGTGGAATTGCTTTTTTTTTGCAATTTCACCCCATTTGGAATTTTTTCCCCACTTCCCACTACATCATATGCAATATTAAATGGTGAAGTTGGAAAGTACAACTTGTCCTTCAAAAAACAAGCCCTCATATGGCTATGTGAACCGAAAAATAAAAAAGCTATGGCTATGGGAAGGCAGGGAGCGCAAAACGAAAACTCAAAAAGTAAAAAACCTCCGGTCCTTAAAGGGTTAAACACACACCCTTCCTGAACCTTACTACTCCCCATTGCTGAGTGATTTCACCTGTGCACCCCCTGGATAGAAACAACATGCTGAAGCCTAATTTGTCCGCCCCTCCTCCCACTGCCTGTCTAACAGCACAGCAGCCTGTGCAATACTTTATCGTTCGGGCACACGCTGTGCCCTGCACCCTACATGTCATGCCGCGTGGGGAGAAGAGCGTGTCTCCCTAGCAGACCGCTCCGGTGCAGTGCTGCTCCCCCTTACCCAGGGAGCCGACACACCGCCGGCCGGACTTAAAGCAACGATGCTGCTGGATGAGGCAGCTACTTATCTGGACCGTAGAAAGTCGGGGCCTGGAACTGCCGTGTAGCGCTGCACCCTTGTTGCTCCCTGAGGACGGTATGTAGAGCTCCCACACCATATGCTGGAAACGACGTTCACTGTGGGAGGGGACGCCCGGCCAGATATAGTCATCATCGCCCCTCCCACAAATACAGGCCAATAAACTGGCCTTAACACATGTTTTTCACATAAGTGAAAAAAAACTGAACAATAGAAATCTATATCTCCTAGCAACCATCAGTGAAAAACACATTGCATCCGGATGTCTTACACTTTTTGATGCAAACCCCATTCACTTCTTATAGAGGCCATGCTACATGAAAAACGCACAATATAGAACATGCTGTGATTTGTGATGCTGCATGAAAAACAATGATCATGTACATATACCTACTGAAATTAATAGGATGAGTGAACTTGTGTTTCAAATTTGGTGTGCAAGGTTCGGGTTATCCAAGAATTCCGTTATGGATTCCGCTTCCCACGGACCATAACTTATGGTCCGTGGTAGCGGAATCCATAACAGAATTCTTAGATAACCTGAACCTTGCACGCCGAACTTGAAAACACAAGTTCACTCATCCTTAGTCAGGATTCACTCCAGATGCTCTGCATTCACTACACACATCACATCAGGACAGAAAACTTGCTTGTGTGAAATTAGTTTGAGGGATCACATAGAAGTATTTTTTGTCCTTTCTGGGGTTTTTTGCAGCCCGTATGTGGAACCATTCAGTTCAATAGGGCCACAAAAAAACAAAAATGACTCCATGTGCATTCCATGTCTATAGGTCCACATATTCCGCAAAAAAATAGAACATGTCCTAATATTGTTCGCATTATGGACAAGGATAGGACTGTTCTATTAGGGGCCTTCCATTCCGCAAAATGCAGAATGCACACACATCAGATATCCATGTTTTTCAGTTGTGAGCCCTAATGCAGTAACATCAGTTATTTATGTAAGTCTCCAACCCAACTGACCACCAGTGAGTAATAAAGTGAATATCATGCACACTCAAGAAGCTTGAAAAACACATGAGGGGTGCATGCACATGACTGTATTTTCATTCCACGTCCGTTCCACATTTTTTATGCATTGAACACAGACCCATTGGCTTCTATTGGACCATAAAAAATGCGCAGATCACATGAATGTTATTCGTGTGCTGTCCACATGTGTGTGGCCAAAGTGTGTGGGATGCACTTAGGCAGCACAGTGGCTCCTCAGGATAGGTCAACGTTATCAGTTTGTTGTGAGTCTGACACCCAGGACCCCTGCTGAGGAGGCCGCGGTCTCCACACAGCTTACCAAGGCCACATGACTGATGAACGTGATGTCACTGGCCTAAGAAGAGGTTGCAGCTCCAACAACCAGTTGTCAAACACCCGCTGATCCAATATTAATATCAAAGTCTTAGAAAAACACTTTAACAAGTAGTGCACTGCTTCTCTGAACTATTCTGCAATAAACCCAGACAATTAATAATCAGCTAAAATGATTATATGTCATATCATTAGAAAACATGTATTGGGGGGGGGGGGGGGTGGCTGCTGCAGTGTTCAGGCATATCAGCTCTATGCTAGCCAGGACCCAGAGGCAGGAGGTGGCAGCAGCGCTCACAGGTGGGCAGGCCAATAGTCAATAGTCAGAGCACTCCTGCTTCCTTGTTGGCCCTGCTGGAGAGTGTGTGACTGAGCAGATTGGTGGAGTAGTAGTTCCCTCACACTGCTGCTCCACCAATCAGCTTAAAGAGATTGTCCACATTTGTAATTTTCATGACCTATCCTTAGGATCAGCTGTTTGAAGAAACCACAGCACTTGTACGAGCACTGCCTTCTCTTCACGGTTATCCTCGCCGTTGAGCTTGCAGCAGCGAGCAGGTGTAATTACAACTTCGTCATCCCATTCAGTTCAATGGGATGCTCCTTCTACCTATACACTTGAAAAGCTGCGACATCGGCGGCAGGCAGGTGAACAGTGAAGAGCACTGCACTCTCTTTAAACCGCTGATTGGCAGGGGTGTTAGGAGTTAGTGCCCCCCCCCTCCCTCCCACCAATCTGATATTGATGACTTATCTGAAGATAGGTCTTCAATATTACAAAAGTGGACAAGCACCACAGTCAGGGTGACCACTTATATATCCCCCAAAGGAGGACACCGTACCTTGGACAGTTGGTGATGATAATACAATACATAAAATGGAAACTATAATCTATATAACAGGGTTAGAGGACATTACAGGGAGGAGGCATAAGATAAGAGAACTACGACTCCTGGCACGCCCAAGCTGATATTATGTGATTTCAGAGGACATTGTAGTTCTATTATACCTCCTCCCTATAACTTCCATCATGCCCAAGCTGATATTATGCGATATCAGAGGACATTACAATGAGGTTAAAGAGGAGAGAACTACGACTCCTAGCATTTCCAAGCTGATATTATAGGCTATCAGAGGAAGGAAGGGGGATACAAGAGGTTAGAACAACAACTCCTTGCATGTTCAGGCTGATATTATGTCATATCAGAGGACTTTCAGGGAGGAGATATGAGGAAAAAAACTACAACTTCCAGCATGCCCAGGTTGTTATGGGATAGCAGTGAACATTAGAGGATGAGGTACTGTATAAGAGGAGAGAAAAAAAAACTACAACTTCAAGCATGCCCAGGTTATTATGGGATAGCAGTGGACATTAGATGATTTGATACTGTAAATAGGGTGACCACTTGCAGAGCCCCAAAAAGGAGGACATCACAACTCGAAATAGAGGACATCGTACCGGGGACAGTGGCGCACAATAGTACTACATACTAGATGCCCAGGTTTAACCAGCATGGTCCATATCACTATATACAAGAAGATGTATAATTCATACCAGCTGTACATATATAATTATATACACGAGATGCCCAGGTTATACCAGCATGATCTATATCACTATATACAAGAAGATGTACATATATAATTAGGTACAGGAGATACCCAGGTTATACCAGCATGCTCCATATCACTATATGCAAGAAGGTGTATAACTTATACTAGCTGTACATATCTAATTATATACAGTAGATACCCAGGTTATACCAGCATGCTCCATATCACTATATGCAAGA
This sequence comes from Bufotes viridis, assembly GCA_033119425.1. Taxonomy (NCBI): domain Eukaryota; kingdom Metazoa; phylum Chordata; class Amphibia; order Anura; family Bufonidae; genus Bufotes; species Bufotes viridis. Next base: position 355,523,511 of record CM065590.1, read on the forward strand.
AGATATATAACATATACCAGCCGTACATATATAATTATATACACGAGATGCCCAGGTTATACCAGCATGATCTATATCACTATATACAAGAAGATGTACATATATAATTAGGTACAGGAGATACCCAGGTTATACCAGCATGCTCCATATCACTATATGCAAGAAGGTGTATAACTTATACTAGCTGTACATATCTAATTATATACAGTAGATACCCAGGTTATACCAGCATGCTCCATATCACTATATGCAAGAAGATATATAACATATACCAGCCGTACATATATAATTATATACAGGAGATACCCAGGTTATACCAGTATGGTCCATATCACTATATTGATAAGGACCATGCTGATATAACCTGGATATCTCCTGTAAACAATATATATGTACAGCTGGTATAAGTTATACATCTTCTTGTATATTATATAATATAACAGGAAATGTATAACTTATACCATCTGTACACCATCATAATATACAGAAGATACCAGAGGTACATGTGTAGTGTCCCACTTATGTGTGTATAAGTGGTCTTAAATTTCTGTATATGTATTTAATGTATTGCAATTCCTGAGTTCAGGCTGGCATTGTCATTACAGCTATTCGCCCCTAGTTGGTGCTGGCGCAAAATATTATATATAGCTTGGGGTTTGCTAATAATAAAGTTAGTTGAGTGTGGAGGAAGGCTCAGTCCAAGATGTAGCTGCCTTTCTTTCCTCTGGGCCCTGATCAGGCCTGAGAGGACAGACCAAGTAGTCACAGCAGCCCAGCACAGACAAGTGAGTCTATGTACAAATATAGAGAAAGTCTAGTGAACATTAGAGCTGAGTCTAGCCAAGTGACTTCACAATCACCAGTGACCGGGAGAAACTTAAAGCCACCTGGACACAACTGGATAGTGAACCTGAACATTTTCAGGAGAGCATCCTGCATAAAATAATGTAGCAGAGAGTTTGCCTGCCACCAGGGAGAAGGCCCTTATTGGATTGCTCAATGTAAAAGTAAGGAAACCATTATATTCAGTACCTGAGTGCTAGAGATTGGACTCAAAGTAGAACTATCTAGGAAGAGAACTTTTGTCTTGCCTGTAAAGTAACAGCATTAGAAAAACTCCTCAACTGACAATTGCCAGACCTGTTATAAGGATTACAGCTAAACTAATTTCTGAATCCTCCTTTATGCCATATAAGTGCACTGTACTAATGAACTGTACCAACGGTCCTGAGACATTTGATTTAAGTAACTGTTCAACTGTTTCTACTACAACTGACTCCTAATCCTTTCTACTACCCTCAACATTTGCACCTTATGGCATTGGCATCACAAACACAGGGGCCCAGCCACCAAAGCACCTTAAACACCTATACCATCAAGGGCACCTCAACTTCCATCTGGCTGTTGTTCCCTGCAATAGAGCGTGCCCCGGAGGATTTAGTGCTTTCTTCCTCATCACTGCCTGCCGATCCAGGGAGCTGCAAAACCGTGAGTATGACTACTACTCCTATCAGCCCACCGTGCACTCACATACTGCCCCGGCGGTCCAGTCCGCTGCACATGGGCCTAGGTCCTTGTGCCTAGTGGGCTGGGTCATGCTGAATCAACTGAAGGATGGGCTGACTGGCTGAGTCAACGCTGACTGACCATGCCTGGGCCGGTAGTCAAAGAGAGAAAGAGAGAGAGAGGGCAAAGTGGTTTCAACAACTGCATGGTGGTGGGATCATGGATGACTGGGCCAGACGCCAGTGAGTGAGTAGAGTGGGCACTGGGCAGTGGCACCACGCTCCTCCATCCCTGACTGCAGAAACTAGAATTGGCCAGTGCAGCAGAGCTGATGACGTTGTGACCTCACGTCATACAGCGCACTGTGTCATCTGGACATGCTGCCAGACCTTGCCTCCTGCCATGGGGTTGAGAATATTTATAGTGACTATTGTAGCATCCCCAAGTCAGGGTAGTGTGAGGGACTGACCTGGGGAATGCCAGTGATAGAGAGGCTGGCATGTGGATCCTCTGGGGCACTCTCTGGGTTCTTGAGGGACACAGCCAGGTATAGTGTAAGGTGCCCTTGGTGTTGGTAGATTAACGTGTCTGTGGCTGGGTGTCCCTGATGTCCGGGACACCAGTGCCGGTAACAGTGTCACACCGATTTGATAGGAGGAATAATTGAGGTGCAGGCTTGAATAGTAAACCAGAACTTCACTTTACTGAACAGTAATAAACAGCATACACTCTCTTGACAGTTCCTCAGAAGACGATTGGTTTCAGCAAGCTTTAAGTTACAGTACATTAATGGCAGGCTTATATTTAGCAAGGTGATCACAGAGGGTTAAAAGCAGGACTTTTGTAGTACAGGCAACTTTGCTTTCTTCCTGACTTGTCCTGGCTGGCAAATATACTCCAAGGCCCCAATGCCCTATCTCTGGCTTTTATCCTTGGGATTACAATTACTAAGTACCTCCTCTGGTATTTGTAGTACCTCTTGCTTTCTGGAATGGTACAGCTTGGCTCCTGCTGACCTGCCTAGGCCTGAGACGTGTAGCCTTCACAGACTCCAGGGTCTGCACTGAACTCTAGCCTGCTCTGGCCTAGCTATATATATCCTAGCTCTCTAGCTCCCCTTGTGGCCTAATATCTACATAACACTCCTGCAGGCCTGTATATGGAAGCACCTTAAAGGTAAATGACATTACAATATATATACAACCAATCTCCCCACAGATGAGGGGAACAACAGCACCCAAGTGACCCTTTTGTAGTGTCGGGCATCACAACTCCCGTACACTACACTATGCCCGCCGTCCCGTCACCCATAACCACTAAATAGGAGGACTTCTGGCCGTCTGTCCTGGCCTTGCGCCAGACAGAGGTCCAGGTGTCTAAAAACCGGACTGTCAGGCCTAAAACCGGACGTCTGGCCACCCTAACTGTATAAGGAGAAGAAGAAAACTACAACTACCAGCATGTCCAGACCATTTTCATGGTATATCAGAGGATATTTCAGTGAGGGGGTAGAGGAGGAGAGGACTACAAATGCCAGCACATTCAGGCTGTTATTACAGGATAAGAAAGGATATTTTAGGGAGGGGATGTAAATCTCAGGATCACCGCTTCTCTACTGCTGAGCCCTGGCCCCTTCTGCACCGATCACATGATGGTCATGTCATCACAGGTCCTTCACTTCCACTTCTCTCCACTGATCCTAAGGCCTCATGCACACGACTGTTGTTTGTTTCCGTGTCTGTTCTGTTTTTTTTAATGGATAGAATGCTTTCCCATTCATTTCAATGGGTCCGTCAAAAAATGCAGATGGTCAACCGTTTTTGTTCTGCATCCGTGGTCCGTGTTTACATTCCGTCAAAAAAATAGAGCATGTTCTATTTTTTTCACGTTTGCGGGCAAGGATAGGCATTATTACAATGGATCTGCCAAAAAAACGGATCTGCCAAAAAAACAGTCCATCATCCGTTTTTTTGGGCGAACACAAAATTTTGACGCAGAAACAAACAACGGCCGTGTGCATGAGGCCTAAGTCTGCTCTGAGTTCAGCTGTTAATGCTGGATAGCAGTCAGTCTGTGCCTTGTATGATCACCATCTTGTACTTTTAGGCAACTTTCATATGTGCGGCATCAATACTAGCAGGCTGTTTTGGAAGAGAACAGCCTACTGAAGTTCTCCGGATCTGGCACTGCCAGATGCAACCAGAATGCCTACATGCCTCATTATCTATAAGGGGGTTCGGTGGAGATCCGGCCGCAATGTGGCAAAAATGGTGAGAATAGGATGACCAGAAACCACTGCTCGCTGCAGTTTGCGTCCTGGCCATACTTGGCATTCTCTACCAGTACTGGTGGCCAGGTCATCCTGCCGCAGATGTGAAAGTAGCCTTACTGCGATATATGTGATAATGCGGGAAGAGATTAATCGCAAATAGGTGTTAAATGTACATCTTGGAAAGGGTACATGATTATCGTGCAAGCACTAACAGCAAGGATCTCAGAAAACGAAAACCTCAGCCATTTAACTCTTTCTGCTCCATGAGAAAGGAAAATGGTGGTGAAGAAAAGGGGTGTAAATAATATTTAATAATATTTGGTGTGTTTTTCTTATAACTAATGTAAATGTAAACAGGTTCCTTTGCTCATGCAGAAAAGGAGGGAAGGGAGCCTCAACCTACCAACTACTGACTCCAAGAAGGGACCAACAAATCCTTCAATAGAGGACCCTGGCTGCTGATGCTTGACCCAGGACTCCAGTTGTTCAGACTGTTACTGAGCAGCACTAAGCAGCAGGGTGTGCACTGCGCCTGCAGCTTGCACTGCTGCTGTGATGGCCTCTTTGTGTCAGTGTCTGTGTACTAGGGTCTCTATGGTGTTTGTGGTTTCATATTGGCAGCCTCTGATGCAGTGCCTCTCCTGTTCACACCTCAGGGGATCATGTAGCTGCCACCTGGACCAGGACTTCCAGTAAGGAGGACAGAGAGGGTGGGCAGCTCAAAGAAATGACATGAGGACTGCTACTTGATTAAAAACTGGAGGAGGCCCATAAAGCTTGAGTTATGTGACTGCTCTATCTCTCGCTCCTCCCACTCCCCTTTGTTGTTGGCACCCAAAATATGATCTGCCATGGAGTTTTTCCTCATAATTTCAGCAGTTGAAATTTCAGATATAAAAATGGCTAATAAAAGAATGACCTGACAATAATAAAAATTCCAAATAACACAGCAAGAGATTTGAGCCATATAATCAGGGATCTAGGGAAAATGTTCCAGGTGGAAATGCTTAACAGCACCCAATGCAGTAGAAGACTTGTACTGTGACTGCCCTTTCTTCTGTGGGTAAGTGGTAGGAAAAAGGAATGGTATATACTTATGGCTGCCAACCTGGGATTGCTGGTGCTTGTCATACTCCCTATAGCAGGCATGCTCAACCTGCGGCCCTCCAGCTGTTGTAAAACTACAACTCCCACAATGCCCTGCTTTACGCTGATAGCTGTAGGCTGTTCAGGCATGCTGGGAGTTGTAGTTTTGCAACAGCTGGAGGGCCGCAGGTTGAGCATGCCTGCCCTATAGTATCCTTCCTTACCTTTCCTCTTGGTTGGACGTGTCCTGATATGTGTGTTGGAAGATAATCAGGTTGTGAAACGAGATGATTTTGTGCTATTGTACGGTATATTGTATCTACAGTATGTGTCTACTTGTGTTGTGCATTGCAGCCTGTCAAAGGTTTTGCTAGCAAGCCGTAATATTGTGCATAATTAAGGGCCGACTCAGCAGGTAATTATTGTGGATGGTCTGTTTATTTCTGATTTATATGCAGAAATTAGTGATGTCGTGAACTTAAAATTTTCCATTCGCGAAGGACGAACGCGAACTTCCGCAGATGTTCTCAACCGGGCGAACCACCATAGACTTCAATAGGCAGGCGAATTTTAAAACCCACAGGGACTCTTTCTGGCCACAATAGTGATGGGAAAGTTGTTTCAAGGGGACTAACACCCGGACTGTGGCATGCCGGAGGGCGATCCATGGCAAAACTCCCATGGAAAATTACATAGTGGACGCCGAGTCGGGTTTTAATCCATAAAGGGCATAAATCAACTAACATTCCTAAATTGTTTGGAATAACATGCTTTAAAACATCCAGTGTGTGTATGCGATCAGGTATGATGTTGTATTGATCAGGTAGTGTAGAGGGTTACGCCCGCTTCACAGACATTGACAGACCAAACTCCCTTTTAATGCACCGCAAACAACCGCAAACAGTCCATTTGCACAACCGCAAACTCCCCATTTGCACAAGGTTGGATACCAAGCTAGCCATGTCCTGGTGATGTCATTGAAGGTTTCTTCCTCTACCCAGCCACGTACAACACCAAGGGTCCCCGAAGGTGAATTGAATTGATTTTTCGAATGGGGAGATGGTTAAAAAACGCTGGCTCCCTCCCCTTTGTTTTAATCCACGGTCACTGCGTCTGCGCCGTGCAATTTACTGTCACACCCGATATGAGTGGTATATTCTGTAGTACTATTCTCATCAGTTTAATCCCTCTAACGTCCCCAATCTGGGGTCCATTTATTGAATTGATTTTTCGAACGGGAGATAGTTAAGAAAAAGCTGGCTCCCTCCCCTTTGTTTTAATCCACGGTCACTGTGTCTGCGCCGTGCAATTTACTGTCACATCCGATATGTGTGATATTTTCTTTAGTTCTCTTCTCATCAGTTTAATCCCTGTTATGTCCCCAATCAGGGGTCCATTTATTGAATAGATTTTTCGAACGGGAGATGGTTAAAAAACGCTGGCTCCCTCCCCTTTGTTTTTATCCACGGTCACTGCGTCTGCGCCGTGCAATTTACTGTCACACCCGATATGAGTGGTATTTTCTGTAGTACTATTCTCATCAGTTTAATCCCTGTTATGTCCCCAATCAGGGGTCCATTTATTGAATAGATTTTTCGAACGGGGAGATGGTTAAAAAAACGCTGGCTCCCTCCACTCTGTTTTAATCCACGGTCACTGCGTCTGCGCCGTGCAATTTTCTGTCACACCCGATATGAGTGGTATTTTCTGTAATACTATTCTCATCAGTTTAATCCCTCTAACGTCCCCAATCTGGGGTCCATTTATTGAATTGATTTTTTCGAACGGGGAGATGGTTAAAAAAACACTGGCTCCCTCCACTCTTTTTTAATCCACGGTCACTGCGTCTGCGCCGTGCAATTTACTGTCACACCCGATATGAGTGGTATTTTCTGTAGTACTATTCCCATCAGTTTAATCCCTCTAACGTCCCCAATCTGGGGTCCATTTATTGAATTGATTTTTCAAACGGGGAGATGGTTAAAAAAACGCTGGCTCCCTCCCCTTTGTTTTAATCCACAGTCACTGCGTCTGCGCCGTGCAATTTACTGTCACACCCGATATGAGTGGTATTTTGTGTAGTACTATTCTCATCAGTTTAGTCCCTTTAACGTCCCCAATCTGGGGTCCATTTATTGAATTGATTTTTCTAACGGGGAGATGGTTAAAAAAACGCTGGCTCCCTCCCCTTTGTTTTAATCCATGGTTACGGCGTCTGCGCCGTGCAATTTACTGTCACACCCGATATGAGTGGTATTTTCTGTAGTACTATTCCCATCAGTTTAATCCCTCTAACGTCCCCAATCTGGGGTCCATTTATTGAATTGATTTTTCGAATGGGGAGATGGTTAAAAAAACGCTGGCTCCCTCCCCTTTGTTTTAATCCACGGTCACTGCGTCTGCGCCGTGCAATTTACTCTCACACCCGATATGAGTGGTGTCTTAACTAGTACTATTTCTATCAGTTTAATCCCTGTTACGTCCCATATCAGGGATTGCCTTTTGTGAAAAAAAATTTAGGCCGAGTACCTTCGACTGCCTTCACAGTGCCTGACCAAACTCTCATACACCAAACTTAATAGATTTTAGGAACCGGGAGATGGAAAAAGCAGCTTGGTCGTTCCTCTTACTACCAAATTGGGGCACTGCGCGTGCACAGAGCAATGTGCTGTGACACCCTATATTGAGTGGTGTCTTAACCAGTACTATTCCTATCAGTTTAATCCCTGTTACGTACCCTATCTGGGGACGTGTGTCGAATTGATTAACCATTGTCGAATTAACAAACCATTTCGACATCATGAAATAATTTAGTTCTGATCTCTTTACTTGCTTTGTATTGGAATTAATGGGGAATGGGGATATTTTAAATTGTCTGCATTATTTCTAATAAACTATTAAGAGACTTTATTATTATTATTTTATATTTTATGTATTAAAAACCCATACAACTTAAAAAAAAAAGGTAAATTAATGTTTTTTTTTTGTAACATAGTAACATAGTATATAAGACCGAAAAAGACATCCGTCCATCAGTTGATCCAGAGGAAGGCAAAAAAACCTGTGAGGCAGAAGCCAATTTTCCCCACTTAAGGAGAAAAAATTCCTTCCCGACTCCAATCAGGCAATCAGAATAACTCCCGGGATCAACGACCCCTCTCTAGTAGCTGTAGCCTGCAATATTATTACACTCCAGAAATAAATCCAGTCCCCTCTTGAATTCCTTTATTGTAGACACCAATCACCACCTCCTCAGGCAGAGAGTTCAATAGTCTCACTGCTCTTACAGTGAAGAAACCTTTTCTATGTTTGTGTACAAACCTTCTTTCCTCTAGACACAGAGGATGTCCCCTTGTCACAGTCACAGTCCTGGGGATAAATAGATGATGGGAGAGATCTCTGTACTGACCCTGATATATTTATACATAGTTATTAGATCTCCCCTCAGTCGTCTTTTTTTCTAAAGTGAATAACCCTAATTTTGATAACCTTTCAGGGTACTGTAGATCCCTCATTCCAGTTATGACTTTAGTTGCCCTCCTCTGAACCCTCTCCAGCTCTGCTATGTCTGTCTTGTTCACAGGAGCCCAGAACTGTACACTGTACTCCATGTGTGGTCTGACTAGTGATTTGTAAAGTGGTAGGACTATGTTCTCATCACGGGCGTCTATGCCCCTTTTGATGCAACCCATTATCTTATTGGCCTTGGCAGTAGCTGCCTGACACTGGTTTTTGCAGCTTAATTTGCTGTTTATTAAAATTCCTAGATCCTTTTCCATGTCAGTGTTACCAAGTGTTTTACCATTTCATATGTACGGGTGACTTGCATTATTCCTTCTATTAAATATTATCCAGCCGTCCGATCGCTTTTGGTCTGACCATAATGAAGCAACGATCTTATCTTCTGGGGTGTGGCAACATTGCCAACACACTCATAGAGGTGATGATTGCTTCATTGTAATACGCAAGCCCCTTCACCACAACAAGGTAACGATCACGAAGGGGAATTGACACTTGTATGTGCCTTTTTTTTTGGTTTGTTTTTGCAGCCACAGTGCTGCACCATAGGACAGAAAAATTAGGCATGTACACATGCCTCAAAAATAATGGCATTGTTGCAGCCGCTATTGTAACAGCGGACGGAAAAATGTACGTTTTCCAGGCAGAAAAGTGACTAAAACATTGCGGCTTGAACCCTAGTTGGTGGCGGAGAATTCACAAAAGTCATCCGGTATGCAGACATTAAATACAGCAGCGTGGGGACCATTTTGAGGCCCAGGCATGTCATTAGGCCTTTTGTTAGTCAAACGTATCCCCCACTGTCAGTCCCTTCGGGATCCATGCCTCATTCATCTTTATGAAGGTGTGGTAATCAACACTTTTTTGACTGAGGTGACTTCTCTTGTCAGTGACAATGCCTCCTGCTGCACTGAGGGTCCTTTCTGACAGGACACTTGAAGCAGGGCAGGCCAGAAGTTCTATCGCAAACTGGGATAGCTCAGGCCACAGGTCAAGCCTGCACACCCAGTAGTGAAGGGGTTCAATGCTCCACCGAGTGTCGATATCTGCTGTTAAGGCGAGGTAGTCTGCTACCTGTCGGTCGAGTCGTTCTCTAAGGCTGGACCCCGAATGGCTGTGGCGATGTGTAGGACTGAAAAAGCTCTGCATGTCCTCCATCAACAACACATCTGTAAATCGTCCAGTTCTTGCCGCCGTGGTAGGGGAGGATTACATTCACCTCTTCCCCTGTTAGATTCCCATTGTGCAGTGACATCCCCTTATAAGCTGTGTAAAGCATATTCTTTAGTTTGGTTTTGAACTGCTGCATCCTTTCCGACTTTCGGTAATTTGGTAACATTTCTGCTACTTTCTTCTTATACCGGGGTCTAGTAGCGTGACCACTCAGTACAGGTCGTTCTCCTTCATCCTTTTTATACGTGGGTCCCTCAACAGACATGACAGCATGAAAGACCCCATTTGCACAAGGTTGGATGCAGAGCTACTCATTTCCCGTTCCTCGTCCTCACTGATGTCATTGACGGTCTGTTCTTCCCCCAGCCACGTACAACATTATGGGTCCCAGATAGGTGACAACAACGAGCACCCTGGGGTGCCTGCTGTGGTTGGTCTTCCTCCTCCTCAAAGCCACATTCCTCCTCTGACTCCTCTTCCTCATACTCCTTTTCCAGCGTTGCCGCAGGTCCGGCAAGCGATGATGACAAGGCTGTTTCTGGTGGTGATGGTGACCACAACTCTTCCTCTTCTTCTTCACGCTCATCTATAGCCTGATCCAGCACTCTTCGCAGGGCATGCTCCAGGAAGAAAACAAATGGGATGAGGTCGCTGATGGTGCCTTCAGTGCGACTGACTAGGTTTATCACCTCCTCAAAAGGACGCATGAGCCTACAGGCATTGCTCATAAGCGTCCAGTAACGTGGCAAAAAAATTCCAAGCTCCGCAGAGGCTGTCCTAGCACCCGGTCATACAAATACTCGTTGACGGCTTTTTCTTGTTGGAGCAGGCGGTCAAACATTAGGAGTGTGGAATTCCAACGTGTCGGGCTGTCGCAAATCAACCTGTTTCGCCACTGAATATCGTAAAAGTGCGCCATGGCCGTGTAGGAACGCCTGCAATGGCCACACACTTTCCTGGCCTGCTTCAGGACATTCTGTAAGCCTGGGTACTTAGACACAAAGCGTTGTTCGATGAGATTCAACACATGTGCCATGCACGGCACATGTGACAACTTGCCCAAATTCAATGCCGACAACAAATTTGCTCCATTGTCACACACCACTTTGCCAATCTCTAGCTGGTGCAGGGTCAGCCACTGATCCACCTGTGCGTTCAGGGTGGACAGGAGTGCTGGTCCTGTGTGGCTCTCTGCTTTCAGGCAAGTCAACCCCAAGACATCGTGACACTGTCGTATCCGGGATGTGGAATAGCCCCTGGGGAGCTGGGGGATTCAGTTGATGTACAGCCAGATGCCGCAGCAGAAGAGGACTCAGCCGAGGAGGATATCGAAGAGGATGGAGTAGGAGGAGTAGAGGAGGTGGCAGTAGGCCTGCCTGCAAGTCGTGGCGGTGTCACCAACTCCACTGCGGAGCCACGCATTCCATGCTTGTCAGCCGTCAGCAGGTTGACCCAATGCGCAGTGTACGTGATATACCTGCCCTGACCGTGCTTTGCATACCAGGTATCAGTGGTCAGATGGACCCTTGCCCCAACACTGTATGCCAGAGATGCCATGACTTCCTTTTCAATAACATAGTAGAGGTTTGGGATTGCTTTTTTTGAAAAAAAATTTCGTCCGGGTACCTTCCTCTGTGGGGTCCCAATAGCGACAAATTTTTTGAAGGCCTCAGACTCCACCAGCTGGTATGGTAAAATCTGGCGGGCTAAGAGTTCCGTCAAGCCAGCTGTCAGTCGCCGGGCAAGGGGGTGACTCTGTGACATTGGCTTCTTACGCGCAAACATTTCCTTAACAGACACCTGACTGTGGACAGATGAGCAGGAACTGCTGAAGGTGAGAGGCGGAGTGGCGGTTGGTTGAGAGGGGGCAGGGGGGACAGCAGTAGTTGACATGGCTGAAGATGCTGGACCAGGAGGAGCATGGTGGCTTTGAGTTTGTGTGCTGCTTGTACTTATGTGTTGATCCCATAGGCGTTTGTGGAGGGAGATCATGTGCTTTCGCAAAGCAGTTGTACCGAGGTGGGTGTTGGACTTCCCGCGACTCAGTTTCTTTTGGCACAGGTTGCAAAAGGCATTGCAGTTATCAGAGCCAGACACACAAAAAAAATGCCACACTGCTGAGCTTTTCAATGACGGCATTCTGGTGGTGGCAACAGCATGCGTTGACTGGCGTGCTGTCTGGCTGACCCCGGGTGCCGATACATGTTGTCTGACTGTGCCACTAACTCCTTGCGACGACCTCACTCTGCTTCCAACTCGTCTCCTCCTTCTCTCTGTCTCCCCTTCTGAACTTTCCCCCTCTTCTTCTCTTCGAGCAGGCACCCACGTGGCATCCCTGGACACATCGTCATCATCAACCACTTCACTTGTATCTGACACCTCAGCAAAGGAAGCAGCAGTGGGTACAACATCATCATCATCATCATCATCATCATCACACTGTACGTCCATGTGTGTAATCCTGCCTGACTGAGACATATCCCTGTAATATACATCATCTGGCAATAATGGTTGCGCATTACTAATTGCATCCAACTGATAGGTAAACACAGTTGTGTTCAAAATTATTCAACCCCCAGTGCTGTAAAGGGTTTTAGGGAATTTAGTGTACATTTGTAATTGTGTTCAGAATGAAATCTTACAAGGACTTTTTAAAGAACCAAATGCAACTAAAATGACATCAATTCTTTTTGTAATACAGTATTAAATGTTTTTTTGTGATTTCTTCATTGACACAATTATTCAACCCCTTAAAGACCACCACTCTTAAGAACAGAGGTTCATTCAAGTGTTTTCGATCAGGTAATGAAAACACCTCTGGATGTCAAGGAGCAGCAATTAAGCATAATAAGCACCAATTAAGCAGATTTAAAATGACTGTGATACTCAGCTCCTTCTAGAGATTTACTGGTGTGTTTACAAACATGGTGAAGTCAAGAGAATGGCCCAGGAAGACAAGAGAAGAGGTGATTTCTCTTCACAGGAAGGGCAATGGCTATAAGAAGATTGCAAAGATCTTAAACATACCAAGAGACACCATAGGAAGCATCATTCGCAAATTCAAGGCAAAGGGCACTGTTGAAATGCTACCTGGTCGTGGCAGAAAGAAGATGCTGACTTTGACTGCTGTGTGATACCTGAAGCGCAAAGTGTTGAAAAGTCCCCGTGTGACTGCTGAGGAACTGAAAAAGATTTGTCAGATACGGGTACTGAAGTTTCAGCTCAGACAATAAAGCGCACAATGCATAATGAAGGCCTCCATGCCAGAACTCCCAGGCGCACCCCTTGCTGTCTCCAAAGAATAAGAAGAGTCGACTGCAGTATGCCAAAAGTCATGTGGACAAACCACAAAAGTTTTGGGATAGTGTTCTGTGGACTGATGAAACAAAATTAGAACTGTTTGGGCCCATGGATCAACGCTATGTTTGGAGGAGGAAGAACAAGGCCTATGAAGAAAAGAACACCTTGCCTACTGTGAAGCATGGCGGGGGTCAATCATGCTTTGGGGCTGTTTTGCTTCTACAGGTACAGGGAAGCTTCAGCTTGTGCAAGGTACCATGAATTTTCTTCAGTACCAGGAGATATTGGATGAAAATGTGATGCAGTCCGTCACAAACCTGAGGCTTGGGAGAAGTTGGACCTTTCAACAGGACAATGATCCCAAGCATACCTCCAAGTCCACTACAGCATGGTTGCAGATTAAAGGCTGGAACATTTTGAAGTGACCATCGCAGTCACCAAACTTAAATCCAATTGAGAACCTCTGGTGGGACTTAAAGAAAGCAGTTGCAGCTTTCAAGCCTAAGAATGTGACTGAACTGGAGGCTTTTGCCCATGAAGAATGGGCGAAGATACCCGTAGATCGCTGCAAGACACTTATGTCAAGCTATGCTTCACGTTTAAAAGCTGTTATAACTGGAAAAGGATGTTGTACTAAATACTAAGATTGAATGTCACTTGGGGGTTGAATAAAACTGATAGTGATGTGAGCACAGAAAAGACATTTGTGGTTATTTCATTATAAATGTTATGTTATATTTGTCTGACTTACAAGTGCCTCTTTGATTTAATTATAAACAAGATGACTGAAATAATCAAAATCAATGTCAAACTGGCCAAAACACTCAATTTCAGTGGGGGTTGAATAATTTTGAACACAACTGTAACTCCTCTGACGGATCAAGTAAAGCGGCTGTGGTGGCTGTGGTTGTAGTGGTGGTGGCGGCGGCGGGCGGGAGCGTGGTAACTTGAGAGCAGGTGACTGAAGCTGAGCTGGAGGAGAATGGTGCGTCAAGGTTCTTAGCGGAAGCTGTTGAAGATTGGGTGTCCTGTCTAAGCCAGTCAACTATGTCCTCAGAATTTTTCGGGTTCAGGGTACGTGGCCTCTGAACACTGGGCATTATTCCAGGGTCAGTGGAAATCACAGTACCACGACCACGACGGCCCCTGCAGGGTGGCCTGCCTCTGCCTGTCATTTTCTTTTAGATAAGTGGTGCTCCCCTGCTAGGTACTGTGCCACCCGGTATCAGTGGTGGGCACTGGCAGTGGGCACACTACAGTCAGTGGAAGTGGGCCTAAGAGTTTTAGATGTGATCTGCACACCCTTAATCAAGATGGGTGCTCACGGAGGACAGAAATGTCTCCTGGTATTAAATTAAAGATTCGTGGCACACCAAAATTGCATTTATGCTTGTTTAATGAGATTCAATAATCACATATCCTGGATCATATCTTCAATTACATCCAATATAAAGATAAGGTTATAGGGTCGTCTTATATTGTCCCAACGTTTCGGTCATTTGACCTTTTTCAAGGGATCTGCGACCTCTGAAGTGCCATGTGTGCCAGCACACATGGCACTTCAGAGGTCGCAGATCCCTTGCTTGTCACTGTTATGGGACCACTGGGCAGCATTGGCTGCCCAGAAATGATTATTTAGGCAGCTGCATTGTTTCCCCCAATGAACGAGCATTTGCAAGAAATCCAAGGTATAAGGAGACTTCACCAAAATTGTTCTTGTGTATCTATGGCATAGATAGTCTATCACTTTGCCTGAATTTTTACTTTACAGTTATTTGCTGCTTAGAGACATCTAGGCTCATTATAATAGGGAGTTGCATTGGGTACATATTTTTTTATAGTGGAATGGGTGATCAGAGGCTGCAGAAACCTTCAATTTCAGCCTTATTTTAAATTCTACCCACGAAGTGCAGTTTAAAATTATATGAGGGAATTTCACATAATGAAATACTGTTTTATACTTTCCCAGGATGTTTTAAAGGAAATCTGTCATTTAAGTCTTATTAAGTACAATAATACATGCATAGAACACCTGCTACAGACTCCATATCAGTCATTTGTATGATGATACGCATCCCCTTTACCCTGCACACAAACCGACCATAGAATGCTTAGAGAGGATTTCCCCTTAATCCTCTAGTTTAAAGGAGTTTAATGGGGCTCGGGCTGGCTCTGCTATTTTCCGCGGTCCCATACAAAAGAATGGAGGGTGGCCACACCTATCAGACAATGGGGGTCTCAGACAATCAGACAATCCTAGCAATATGTCCCCATTGTCTGAGATGATACAACCCCTTTAAGGAGGGGTTCTCTAGTCAAACACTAAAATAAGCCTTATAAATGTACCTGTGGAGGGAAGATTAGTACTCTTATACTTACAAAATAAATAAAAGAAAAAAACACTTGCACTGCCTGCCAGGGCCATTCTGACAGCTGTTTTGTGTGCTGCGTGTGCCGTGCGTCCCCTCACTCAGAGAGCGAGCGGCACACATATGGCAACACGGGGTCAGAGGGGGTGTGACTGGCGCTGTGGAGGTCACTGTTATGGGAGCACTGTGGATGTCACTGTTATGAGGGCACCGTGCTTGTCACTGTTATGGGACCACTGTGGATGTCACTGATTGCAAGATGAATATGTAGTGTACGGGAGCTGTAATGCCCGTCACTACGGAAGGGTCACTTGTGTGCTGTCGTTCCCCTCATTTATGGGGAGGTCGGTATAAATTATCTTCAATATAATGTAATGCAATGTACTTCCCTGTTACTGTGATATTGCCATGTGCAGGCCTGCTAGGGATGTCATTCCAGCTCTAGGTCAGTAGAGGGAGCTAGGGAGCCCTAGTTTATATATAGGCCCAGTCAGGGAAGGGAGAGTCAGTCCAGCCCAGGCCTTGAGCCTATTCAGTTTAGTCCAGGCCTTGAGCCTGTTCAGTTTAGTCCAGGCCATGAGCCTGTGAAGGTTAAGCCCAGGCCTTGAGCCTGTGAAGGCAGAGCAGGCTTGGAGCCTGCAGACTAGGAGAGGGCATTCCAGTCCCTGTAACCGGGTTCCAGATCCAAGGAGAAGGTTCCCCTCCTGAGTCCGTATTTGCAGAAGTAGGAACACCATAGTTAACCAGCCTAAGGAAGCTGAGAAAGGCAGAGCCAAGTCCAGGAAAGCAAGAGGTACTAAGGACACCAGAGGAGGTACTTACTTATCGTGTTCCCAAGGATATACGCCAGATTTAGGGCATTGGGGCCTTGGAGGATAGTGTCCATGTTCCAGGATCAGTCAGGAATAGAGTGCAAGCCGCCTGTACTGCAAATCCTACTTTTAACCCTCTGTGATCACCTTGCTACATATTGCCTGCCATTAAATGTACTATAACCTAAAGCTTACTGAAACCAACCGTCTTCTAAGGAACTGCGCTTCCATCTATGTCCATGTATGACTACTACCAATGCCTCAGTAAAGTTCAAGTTCTGTTTTACTACAACGTGGTTCCTCAATTATTCCTACTATCAGCAAACGGTGTGCCACCGTTAATTGGCACTGGCGTCACAAATAGAGATGAGCGAACACCTGGATGTTCGGGTTCGAGAAGTTCGGCCGAACTTCCCGGAAATGTTCGGGTTCGGGATTCGAACTCGATCCGAACTTTATCCCGAACCCGAACCCCATTGAAGTCAATGGGGACCCGAACTTTTAGGCACAAAAAAGGCTGTAAAATAGTCCAGGAAAGGGCTAGAGGGCTGCCAAAGGCAGCAAAGTGTAGAAAAATCCCCTGCAAACAAATGTGGATAGGGAAATGAATTAAAATTAAATAAAATAAATAAAAATTAACCAATATCAATTGAAGAGAGGTCCCACAGCAAGGAATCATGCGTCATATCACCCTGCACCGGAGAATGTCACTCTCATGTATTTTGGACCAGCACCCAGACAGAGGATACAGGTCCCACAGCAAGGAATCATGCGTCATATCACCCACCACCGGAGAAGGCCACTCTCATGTATTTTGGACCAGCACCCAGACAGAGGATACAGGTCCCACAGCATGGAATCATGCGTCATATCACCCACCACCAGAGAAGGCCACTCTCATGTATTTTGGACCAGCACCCAGACAGAGGATACAGGTCCCACAGCATGGAATCATGCGTCATATCACCCACCACCGGAGAAGGCCACTCTCATGTATTTTGGACCAGCACCCAGACAGAGGAGAGAGGTCCCACATCAAGGAATCATGAGTCATATCAACCACCACCGGAGAAGGCCACTCTCATTTATTTTGGACCAGCACCCAGACAGAGGATACAGGTCCCACATCAAGGAATCATGCGTCATATCAACCACCACCGGAGAAGGCCACTCTCATGTATTTTGGACCAGCACCCAGACAGAGGAGAGAGGTCCCACAGCAAGGAATAAGGCGTCATATCAACCCCCACCGGAGAAGGCCACTCTCATTTATTTTGGACCAGCACCCAGACAGAGGATACAGGTCCCACATCAAGGAATCATGCGTCATATCAACCACCACCGGAGAAGGCCACTCTCATTTATTTGGGACCAGCACCCAGACAGAGGAGAGGGGTTTTCACAGCAGAGAATAAGGCATTTAGATCACCCACCACAGGAGTAGGACACCATTTAATGGGACCCCGGCAACCATGTCAGATGGCACAAACATCAGCTTCACATCACCCAGCACAAGAGAAGGCCACTTTGAGAGACTTTGACCCCTGCACCCAGGCGGAGGAGAGGGGTTTTCACAGCAGAGAATCAGGCATTTAGATCACCCACCACAGGAGTAGGACACCATTTAATGGGACCCCGGCAACCATGTCAGATGGCACAAACATCAGCTTCACATCACCCAGCACAAGAGAAGGCCACTTTGAGAGACTTTGACCCCTGCACCCAGACGGAGGAGAGAGGTTTTCACAGCAGAGAATCATGTATTTAGATCACCCACCACAGGAGTAGGACACCATTTAATGGGACCCCGGCAACCATGTCAGATGGCACAAATATCAGCTTCACATCACCCAGCACAAGAGAAGGCCACTTTGAGAGACTTTGACCCCTGCACCCAGGTGGAGGAGAGGGGTTTTCACAGCAGAGAATCAGGCATTTAGATCACCCACCACAGGAGTAGGACACCATTTAATGGGACCCCGGCAACCATGTCAGATGGCACAAACATCAGCTTCACATCACCCACCACAAGAGAAGGCCACTTTGAGAGACTCTGACCCCTGCACCCAGACAGAGGATACAGGTCCCACAGCAAGGAATCATGCGTCATATCACCCTGCACCGGAGAATGTCACTCTCATGTATTTTGGACCAGCACCCAGACAGAGGATACAGGTCCCACAGCATGGAATCATGCGTCATATCACCCACCACCGGAGAAGGCCACTCTCATGTATTTTGGACCAGCACCCAGACAGAGGATACAGGTCCCACAGCATGGAATCATGCGTCATATCACCCACCACCGGAGAAGGCCACTCTCATGTATTTTGGACCAGCACCCAGACAGAGGATACAGGTCCCACAGCATGGAATCATGCGTCATATCACCCACCACCGGAGAATGTCACTCTCATTTATTTAGGCCCAGCACACAGACAGAGGAGAGAGGTCCCACAGCAAGGAATCATGCGTCATATCAACCACCAACGGAGAATGTCACTCTCATGTATTTTGGACCAGCACCCAGACAGAGGAGAGAGGTCCCACAGCAAGGAATCATGCGTCATATCAACCACCAACGGAGAATGTCACTCTCATGTATTTTGGACCAGCACCCAGACAGAGGAGAGGTTCATTCAACTTTGGGTTGCACCGCAAGATCATGGTAAAGTAAAAAAATGAGGATTCATTAAAGAAGTGCCCCAGAGTACAAGAATACATGGTTGATGGGGAGGGAAATGTCTATTCTGCACAAGGGAGGCACAGGTCCTGTGGGATCCATGCCTGGTTCATTTTTATGAACGTCAGCTTGTCCACGTTGGCTGTGGACAGGCGGCTGCGTTTGTCAGTAATGACGCCCCTGCCGTGCTGAATACACGTTCAGACAAAACGCTGGCCGCCGGGCAGGCCAGCACCTCCAAGGCATAAAATGCTAACTCTGGCCACGTGGACAATTTGGAGACCCAGAAGTTGAATGGGGCCGAACCATCAGTCAGTACGTGGAGGGGTGTGCAGACGTACTGTTCAACCATGTTAGTGAAATGCTGCCTCCTGCTAACACGTTCCGTATCAGGTGGTTGTGCAGTTAGCTGTGGCGTGGAGACAAAACTTTTCCACATTTCTGCCATGCTAACCCTGCCCTCAGAAGAGCTGGCCGTGACACTGCTGCGTTGGCGACCTCTTGCTCCTCTTCTGCCTTCGCCTTGGGCTTCCACCTGTTCCCCTGTGACATTTGGGAATGCTCTCAGGAGCGCCTCTACCAGCGTGCGCTTGAACTCGCGCATCTTCCTATCACGCTCCAGTGCAGGAAGTAAGGTGGGCACATTGTCTTTGTATCGGGGATCCAGCAGGGTGGCAACCCAGTAGTCCGCACACGTTAAAATGTGGGCAACTCTGCTGTCGTTGCGCAGGCACTGCAGCATGTAGTCGCTCATGTGTGCCAGGCTCCCCAGAGGTAAGGACAAGCTGTCCTCTGTGGGAGGCGTATCGTCATCGTCCTCCGTATCCCCCAGCCACGCACCAGTGATGGGCCTGAGCTGTGTCGGGTGCCACCCCGCTGTGAACCTGCTTCATCCTCATCCTCCTCCACCTCCTCCTCATCCTCCTCGTCCTCCAGTAGTGGGCCCTGGCTGGCCACATTTGTACCTGGCCTCTGCTGTTGCAAAAACCTCCCTCTGAGCCACTTCTAACAGACTGGCCTGAAAGTGCTAAAAATGACCCCTCATCCTCCTCCTCCTCCTCCTCCTCCTCCTGGGCCACCTCCTCTTCCATCATCGCCCTAAGCGTTTTCTCAAGGAGACATAGAAGTGGTATTGTAACGCTGATAACGGTGTCATCGCCACTGGCCATGTTGGTGGAGTACTCGAAACAGCGCAACAGGGCACACAGGTCTCGCATGGAGGCCCAATCATTGGTGGTGAAGTGGTGCTGTTCACGCAGTGCGACTGACGCGTGCGTGCTGCAGCTGAAACTCCACTATGGCCTGCTGCTGCTCGCACAGTCTCTCCAGCATGTGCAAGGTGGAGTTCCACCTGGTGGGCACGTCGCATATGAGGCGGTGAGCGGGAAGGCCGAAGTTCCGCTGTAGCGCAGACAGGCGAGCAGCGGCAGGATGTGAACGCCGGAATCGCGCACAGACGGCCCTCACTTTATGCAGCAGCTCTGACATGTTGGGGTAGTTGTGAATGAACTTCTGCACCACCAAATTCAGCACATGCGCCAGGCAAGGGATGTGCGTCAAACCGGCTAGTCCCAGAGCTGCGACGAGATTTCGCCCATTATCGCACACCACCAGGCCGGGCTTGAGGCCCACCGGCAGCAACCACTGGTCGGTCTGTTGTTCAATACCCCGCCACAACTCCTGCGCGGTGTGGGGCCTGTCCCCCAAACATATGAGTTTCAGAATGGCCTGCTGACGTTTACCCGGGCTGTGCTGAAGTTGGTGGTGAAGGTGTGTGGCTGACTGGATGAGCTGGTGGAAGCAGAGGAGGAGGAAGCCGAGTAGGAGGAGGAGGCTACAGGAGGCAAACAATGATGCCCTGTGATCCTTGGCGGCGGAAGGACGTGCGCCAAGGAACTCTCCGCCTGGGGCCCAGCCGCCACTACATTTACCCAGTGTGCAGTTAGGGAGATATAGCGTCCCTGGCCGTGCTTACTGGTCCACGTATCTGTGGTTAGGTGGACCTTGCCACAAATGGCGTTGCGCAGTGCACACTTGATTTTATCGGACACTTGCATGTGCAGGGAAGGCACGGCTGTCTTGGAGAAGTAGTGGCGGCTGGGGACAACATACTGTGGGACAGCCATGGACATCAGCTGTTTGAAGCTGTCTGTGTCCACCAGCCTGAATGACAGCATTTCAAAGGCCAGTAGTTTAGAAATGCTGGCATTCAGGCCCAGGGCTCGAGGGTGGCTAGGTGGGAATTTACGCTTTCTCTCCAAGGTTTGTGAGATGGAGAGCTGAACGCTGCCGTGTGACATGGTGGAGATGCTTGGTGACGCAGGTGGTGGTGTCGCTGGCACATCCTCTGTTTGGTGGGCGGCAGGTGCCAACATTCCTCCCGAGGCGGAGGAAGAGGCCGAGGCAGCAGCAGAAGAGGGAGCAGGGGGAGCCTGAGTGAGTTCCTTGCTTTTAAGGTGTTTACTCCACTGCAGTTCATGCTTTGCATGTAGATGCCTGGTCATGCAGGTTGTGCTAAGGTTCAGAACGTTAATGCCTCGCTTCAGGATCTGATGGCACAGCGTGCAAACCACTCGGGTCTTGTCGTCAGCACATTGTTTAAAGAAGTGCCATGCCAGGGAACTCCTTGAAGCTGCCTTTGGGGTGCTCGGTCCCTGGTGGCGGTGGCCTGTATCAGGCGAACTCTCTTGGCGGCGGCTGTTCTGCTTTTGCCCCCTGCTCCCTCTTTTGCTACGCTGTTGGCTCGGTCTCACCACTGCCTCTTCCTCTGAACTATGAAAGTCAGTGGCACGACCTTCATTCCATGTGGGGTCTAGGACCTCATCGTCCCCTGCATCGTCTTCCACACAGTCTTCCTCCCTGTCCTCCTGTTCGGTCTGCACACTGCAGAAAGACGCAGCAGTTGGCACCTGTGTTTCGTCATCATCAGAGACGTGCGGACTCCGATGAGGTGGTATTCCCATGTCCTCATCATCAGTAAACATCAGAGGTTGTGCATCAGTGCATTCTATGTCTTCCACCACAGGGGAAGGGCTAGGTGGATTCCCTTGGGAAACCCTGCCAGCAGAGTCTTCAAACAGCATAAGAGACTGCTGCATAACTTGAGGCTCAGACAGTTTCCCTGATATGCATGGGGGTGATGTGACAGACTGATGGGCTTGGTTTTCAGGTGCCACCTGTGCGCTTTCTGCAGAAGACTTGGTGGGAGATAATGTTGTGAACATGCTGGATCCACTGTCGGCCACCCAATTGACTAGCGCCTGTACCTGCTCAGGCCTTACCATCCTTAGAACGGCATTGGGCCCCACCAAATATCGCTGTAAATTCTGGCGGGTACTGGAACCTGAGGTAGTTGGTTCACTAGGATGTGTGGCTGTGGCAGAATGGCCACGTCCTCTCCCAGCACCAGAGGGTACACTAACACCACCACGACCGCGTCCGCGTCCCTTACTAGATGTTTTCCTCATTGTTACCGTTCACCAAGCACCACAATAAGGAAAAAAATATTTGGCCCAATGTATTGATTTCAAATTCAGGCCTTTTTTACAGGCACCTACCACTATCTGCCTATTTGTTTATGTAGCTTATTACACTAATCCAGGCACAGCAGTAACCACTGATTTAGGGAATATCTCTTTTAGGGCAAGTATTTAGGCCCTGGATGAAAGGTATCCTTTTATGGACAGATTTACAATGGGCCTGCAACAGCTGTGACACCAGATTTAGGGTATTGCTATTTTGGCAAGTGAATTTCACCCCAGAACAAAATATATGTTTTTGCGGATAATAATATAGTTTGCCAGGCTCAGCTGTGACACCAGATTTAGTGGATTGCTATTTTGGCAAGTGAATTTCACCCCAGAACAAAATATATGTTTTTGCGGATAATAATATAGTTTGCCAGGCTCAGCTGTGACACCAGATTTAGTGGATTGCTATTTTGGCAAGTGAATTTCACCCCAGAACAAAATATATGTTTTTGCGGATACTAATATAGTTTGCCAGGCTCAGCTGTGACACCAGATTTAGGGTGTTGCTATTTTGGCAAGTGAATTTCACCCCAGAACAAAATATATGTTTTTGCGGATACTAATATAGTTTGCCAGGCTCAGCTGTGACACCAGATTTAGAGGATTGCTATTTTGGCAAGTGAATTTCACCCCAGAACAAAATATATGTTTTTGCGGATAATAATATAGTTTGCCAGGCTCAGCTGTGACACCAGATTTAGTGGATTGCTATTTTGGCAAGTGAATTTCACCCCAGAAGAAAATATATGTTTTTGCGGATACTAATATAGTTTGCCAGGCTCAGCTGTGACACCAGATTTAGGGTGATTGCTATTTTGGCAAGTGAATTTCACCCCAGAAGAAAATATATGTTTTTGCGGATACTAATATAGTTTGCCAGGCTCAGCTGTGACACCAGATTTAGAGGATTGCTATTTTGGCAAGTGAATTTCACCCCAGAACAAAATATATGTTTTTGCGGATACTAATATAGTTTGCCAGGCTCAGCTGTGACACCAGATTTAGGGTGTTGCTATTTTGGCAAGTGAATTTCACCCCAGAAGAAAATATATGTTTTTGCGGATACTAATATAGTTTGCCAGGCTCAGCTGTGACACCAGATTTAGAGGATTGCTATTTTGGCAAGTGAATTTCACCCCAGAACAAAATATATGTTTTTGCGGATACTAATATAGTTTGCCAGGCTCAGCTGTGACACCAGATTTAGGGTGTTGCTATTTTGGCAAGTGAATTTCACCCCAGAACAAAATATATGTTTTTGCGGATACTAATATAGTTTGCCAGGCTCAGCTGTGACACCAGATTTAGTGGATTGCTATTTTGGCAAGTGAATTTCACCCCAGAACAAAATATATGTTTTTGCGGATAATAATATAGTTTGCCAGGCTCAGCTGTGACACCAGATTTAGTGGATTGCTATTTTGGCAAGTGAATTTCACCCCAGAACAAAATATATGTTTTTACGGATAATAATATAGTTTGCCAGGCTCAGCTGTGACACCAGATTTAGTGGATTGCTATTTTGGCAAGTGAATTTCACCCCAGAACAAAATATATGTTTTTGCGGATAATAATATAGTTTGCCAGGCTCAGCTGTGACACCAGATTTAGTGGATTGCTATTTTGGCAAGTGAATTTCACCCCAGAACAAAATATATGTTTTTGCGGATACTAATATAGTTTGCCAGGCTCAGCTGTGACACCAGATTTAGTGGATTGCTATTTTGGCAAGTGAATTTCACCCCAGAAGAAAATATATGTTTTTACGGATACTAATATAGTTTGCCAGGCTCAGCTGTGACACCAGATTTAGTGGATTGCTATTTTGGCAAGTGAATTTCACCCCAGAAGAAAATATATGTTTTTACGGATACTAATATAGTTTGCCAGGCTCAGCTGTGACACCAGATTTAGAGGATTGCTATTTTGGCAAGTGAATTTCACCCCAGAACAAAATATATGTTTTTACGGATACTAATATAGTTTGCCAGGCTCAGCTGTGACACCAGATTTAGGGTGTTGCTATTTTGGCAAGTGAATTTCACCCCAGAAGAAAATATATGTTTTTGCGGATACTAATATAGTTTGCCAGGCTCAGCTGTGACACCAGATTTAGAGGATTGCTATTTTGGCAAGTGAATTTCACCCCAGAACAAAATATATGTTTTTGCGGATACTAATATAGTTTGCCAGGCTCAGCTGTGACACCAGATTTAGTGGATTGCTATTTTGGCAAGTGAATTTCACCCCAGAACAAAATATATGTTTTTGCGGATACTAATATAGTTTGCCAGGCTCAGCTGTGACACCAGATTTAGTGGATTGCTATTTTGGCAAGTGAATTTCACCCCAGAACAAAATATATGTTTTTGCGGATACTAATATAGTTTGCCAGGCTCAGCTGTGACACCAGATTTAGTGGATTGCTATTTTGGCAAGTGAATTTCACCCCAGAACAAAATATATGTTTTTGCGGATACTAATATAGTTTGCCAGGCTCAGCTGTGACACCAGATTTAGAGGATTGCTATTTTGGCAAGTGAATTTCACCCCAGAACAAAATATATGTTTTTGCGGATAATAATATAGTTTGCCAGGCTCAGCTGTGACACCAGATTTAGTGGATTGCTATTTTGGCAAGTGAATTTCACCCCAGAACAAAATATATGTTTTTGCGGATAATAATATAGTTTGCCAGGCTCAGCTGTGACACCAGATTTAGAGGATTGCTATTTTGGCAAGTGAATTTCACCCCAGAACAAAATATATGTTTTTACGGATAATAATATAGTTTGCCAGGCTCAGCTGTGACACCAGATTTAGTGGATTGCTATTTTGGCAAGTGAATTTCACCCCAGAAGAAAATATATGTTTTTACGGATACTAATATAGTTTGCCAGGCTCAGCTGTGACACCAGATTTAGGGTGTTGCTATTTTGGCAAGTGAATTTCACCCCAGAAGAAAATATATGTTTTTGCGGATACTAATATAGTTTGCCAGGCTCAGCTGTGACACCAGATTTAGAGGATTGCTATTTTGGCAAGTGAATTTCACCCCAGAACAAAATATATGTTTTTGCGGATACTAATATAGTTTGCCAGGCTCAGCTGTGACACCAGATTTAGGGTGATTGCTATTTTGGCAAGTGAATTTCACCCCAGAAGAAAATATATGTTTTTGCGGATACTAATATAGTTTGCCAGGCTCAGCTGTGACACCAGATTTAGAGGATTGCTATTTTGGCAAGTGAATTTCACCCCAGAACAAAATATATGTTTTTACGGATACTAATATAGTTTGCCAGGCTCAGCTGTGACACCAGATTTAGGGTGTTGCTATTTTGGCAAGTGAATTTCACCCCAGAAGAAAATATATGTTTTTACGGATACTAATATAGTTTGCCAGGCTCAGCTGTGACACCAGATTTAGAGGATTGCTATTTTGGCAAGTGAATTTCACCCCAGAACAAAATATATGTTTTTATGGATACTAATATAGTTTGCCAGGCTCAGCTGTGACACCAGATTTAGGGTGTTGCTATTTTGGCAAGTGAATTTCACCCCAGAACAAAATATATGTTTTTACGGATACTAATATAGTTTGCCAGGCTCAGCTGTGACACCAGATTTAGAGGATTGCTATTTTGGCAAGTGAATTTCACCCCAGAACAAAATATATGTTTTTAGCGGATAATAATATAGTTTGCCAGGCTCAGCTGTGACACCAGATTTAGTGGATTGCTATTTTGGCAAGTGAATTTCACCCCAGAACAAAATATATGTTTTTACGGATAATAATATAGTTTGCCAGGCTCAGCTGTGACACCAGATTTAGTGGATTGCTATTTTGGCAAGTGAATTTCACCCCAGAAGAAAATATATGTTTTTACGGATACTAATATAGTTTGCCAGGCTCAGCTGTGACACCAGATTTAGGGTGATTGCTATTTTGGCAAGTGAATTTCACCCCAGAAGAAAATATATGTTTTTGCGGATACTAATATAGTTTGCCAGGCTCAGCTGTGACACCAGATTTAGAGGATTGCTATTTTGGCAAGTGAATTTCACCCCAGAACAAAATATATGTTTTTACGGATACTAATATAGTTTGCCAGGCTCAGCTGTGACACCAGATTTAGGGTGTTGCTATTTTGGCAAGTGAATTTCACCCCAGAAGAAAATATATGTTTTTGCGGATACTAATATAGTTTGCCAGGCTCAGCTGTGACACCAGATTTAGAGGATTGCTATTTTGGCAAGTGAATTTCACCCCAGAACAAAATATATGTTTTTGCGGATACTAATATAGTTTGCCAGGCTCAGCTGTGACACCAGATTTAGTGTGATTGCTATTTTGGCAAGTGAATTTCACCCCAGAAGAAAATATATGTTTTTGCGGATACTAATATAGTTTGCCAGGCTCAGCTGTGACACCAGATTTAGAGGATTGCTATTTTGGCAAGTGAATTTCACCCCAGAACAAAATATATGTTTTTGCGGATACTAATATAGTTTGCCAGGCTCAGCTGTGACACCAGATTTAGTGGATTGCTATTTTGGCAAGTGAATTTCACCCCAGAACAAAATATATGTTTTTGCGGATACTAATATAGTTTGCCAGGCTCAGCTGTGACACCAGATTTAGAGTGATTGCTATTTTGGCAAGTGAATTTCACCCCAGAACAAAATATATGTTTTTGCGGATAATAATATAGTTTGCCAGGCTCAGCTGTGACACCAGATTTAGTGGATTGCTATTTTGGCAAGTGAATTTCACCCCAGAACAAAATATATGTTTTTGCGGATAATAATATAGTTTGCCAGGCTCAGCTGTGACACCAGATTTAGTGGATTGCTATTTTGGCAAGTGAATTTCACCCCAGAACGAAAATATATGTTTTTGCGGATACTAATATAGTTTGCCAGGCTCAGCTGTGACACCAGATTTAGTGGATTGCTATTTTGGCAAGTGAATTTCACCCCAGAAGAAAATATATGTTTTTGCGGATACTAATATAGTTTGCCAGGCTCAGCTGTGACACCAGATTTAGTGGATTGCTATTTTGGCAAGTGAATTTCACCCCAGAACAAAATATATGTTTTTGCGGATACTAATATAGTTTGCCAGGCTCAGCTGTGACACCAGATTTAGGGTGATTGCTATTTTGGCAAGTGAATTTCACCCCAGAAGAAAATATATGTTTTTGCGGATACTAATATAGTTTGCCAGGCTCAGCTGTGACACCAGATTTAGAGGATTGCTATTTTGGCAAGTGAATTTCACCCCAGAACAAAATATATGTTTTTGCGGATACTAATATAGTTTGCCAGGCTCAGCTGTGACACCAGATTTAGGGTGTTGCTATTTTGGCAAGTGAATTTCACCCCAGAAGAAAATATATGTTTTTGCGGATACTAATATAGTTTGCCAGGCTCAGCTGTGACACCAGATTTAGAGGATTGCTATTTTGGCAAGTGAATTTCACCCCAGAACAAAATATATGTTTTTGCGGATACTAATATAGTTTGCCAGGCTCAGCTGTGACACCAGATTTAGTGGATTGCTATTTTGGCAAGTGAATTTCACCCCAGAAGAAAATATATGTTTTTGCGGATACTAATATAGTTTGCCAGGCTCAGCTGTGACACCAGATTTAGAGGATTGCTATTTTGGCAAGTGAATTTCACCCCAGAACAAAATATATGTTTTTGCGGATACTAATATAGTTTGCCAGGCTCAGCTGTGACACCAGATTTAGTGGATTGCTATTTTGGCAAGTGAATTTCACCCCAGAAGAAAATATATGTTTTTGCGGATACTAATATAGTTTGCCAGGCTCAGCTGTGACACCAGATTTAGTGGATTGCTATTTTTGGCAAGTGAATTTCACCCCAGAAGAAAATATATGTTTTTGCGGATACTAATATAGTTTGCCAGGCTCAGCTGTGACACCAGATTTAGAGGATTGCTATTTTGGCAAGTGAATTTCACCCCAGAACAAAATATATGTTTTTACGGATACTAATATAGTTTGCCAGGCTCAGCTGTGACACCAGATTTAGTGGATTGCTATTTTGGCAAGTGAATTTCACCCCAGAAGAAAATATATGTTTTTGCGGATACTAATATAGTTTGCCAGGCTCAGCTGTGACACCAGATTTAGGGGATTGCTATTTTGGCAAGTGAATTTCACCCCAGAACAAAATATATGTTTTTGCGGATACTAATATAGTTTGCCAGGCTCAGCTGTGACACCAGATTTAGGGTGATTGCTATTTTGGCAAGTGAATTTCACCCCAGAAGAAAATATATGTTTTTGCGGATACTAATATAGTTTGCCAGGCTCAGCTGTGACACCAGATTTAGAGGATTGCTATTTTGGCAAGTGAATTTCACCCCAGAACAAAATATATGTTTTTGCGGATACTAATATAGTTTGCCAGGCTCAGCTGTGACACCAGATTTAGGGTGATTGCTATTTTGGCAAGTGAATTTCACCCCAGAAGAAAATATATGTTTTTGCGGATACTAATATAGTTTGCCAGGCTCAGCTGTGACACCAGATTTAGAGGATTGCTATTTTGGCAAGTGAATTTCACCCCAGAACAAAATATATGTTTTTGCGGATACTAATATAGTTTGCCAGGCTCAGCTGTGACACCAGATTTAGTGGATTGCTATTTTGGCAAGTGAATTTCACCCCAGAACAAAATATATGTTTTTGCGGATACTAATATAGTTTGCCAGGCTCAGCTGTGACACCAGATTTAGTGGATTGCTATTTTGGCAAGTGAATTTCACCCCAGAACAAAATATATGTTTTTGCGGATACTAATATAGTTTGCCAGGCTCAGCTGTGACACCAGATTTAGTGGATTGCTATTTTGGCAAGTGAATTTCACCCCAGAAGAAAATATATGTTTTTGCGGATACTAATATAGTTTGCCAGGCTCAGCTGTGACACCAGATTTAGAGTGATTGCTATTTTGGCAAGTGAATTTCACCCCAGAAGAAAATATATGTTTTTGCGGATACTAATATAGTTTGCCAGGCTCAGCTGTGACACCAGATTTAGAGGATTGCTATTTTGGCAAGTGAATTTCACCCCAGAACAAAATATATGTTTTTGCGGATACTAATATAGTTTGCCAGGCTCAGCTGTGACACCAGATTTAGGGTGATTGCTATTTTGGCAAGTGAATTTCACCCCAGAAGAAAATATATGTTTTTGCGGATACTAATATAGTTTGCCAGGCTCAGCTGTGACACCAGATTTAGAGGATTGCTATTTTGGCAAGTGAATTTCACCCCAGAACAAAATATATGTTTTTGCGGATACTAATATAGTTTGCCAGGCTCAGCTGTGACACCAGATTTAGTGGATTGCTATTTTGGCAAGTGAATTTCACCCCAGAACAAAATATATGTTTTTGCGGATACTAATATAGTTTGCCAGGCTCAGCTGTGACACCAGATTTAGTGGATTGCTATTTTGGCAAGTGAATTTCACCCCAGAACAAAATATATGTTTTTACGGATACTAATATAGTTTGCCAGGCTCAGCTGTGACACCAGATTTAGGGTGTTGCTATTTTGGCAAGTGAATTTCACCCCAGAAGAAAATATATGTTTTTGCGGATACTAATATAGTTTGCCAGGCTCAGCTGTGACACCAGATTTAGAGGATTGCTATTTTGGCAAGTGAATTTCACCCCAGAAGAAAATATATGTTTTTGCGGATACTAATATAGTTTGCCAGGCTCAGCTGTGACACCAGATTTAGTGGATTGCTATTTTGGCAAGTGAATTTCACCCCAGAACAAAATATATGTTTTTGCGGATACTAATATAGTTTGCCAGGCTCAGCTGTGACACCAGATTTAGTGGATTGCTATTTTGGCAAGTGAATTTCACCCCAGAACAAAATATATGTTTTTGCGGATAATAATATAGTTTGCCAGGCTCAGCTGTGACACCAGATTTAGTGGATTGCTATTTTGGCAAGTGAATTTCACCCCAGAACAAAATATATGTTTTTACGGATACTAATATAGTTTGCCAGGCTCAGCTGTGACACCAGATTTAGTGGTGTTGCTATTTTGGCAAGTGAATTTCACCCCAGAAGAAAATATATGTTTTTACGGATACTAATATAGTTTGCCAGGCTCAGCTGTGACACCAGATTTAGAGGATTGCTATTTTGGCAAGTGAATTTCACCCCAGAACAAAATATATGTTTTTGCGGATACTAATATAGTTTGCCAGGCTCAGCTGTGACACCAGATTTAGGGTGTTGCTATTTTGGCAAGTGAATTTCACCCCAGAAGAAAATATATGTTTTTGCGGATACTAATATAGTTTGCCAGGCTCAGCTGTGACACCAGATTTAGAGGATTGCTATTTTGGCAAGTGAATTTCACCCCAGAACAAAATATATGTTTTTGCGGATACTAATATAGTTTGCCAGGCTCAGCTGTGACACCAGATTTAGGGGATTGCTATTTTGGCAAGTGAATTTCACCCCAGAAGAAAATATATGTTTTTGCGGATACTAATATAGTTTGCCAGGCTCAGCTGTGACACCAGATTTAGTGGATTGCTATTTTGGCAAGTGAATTTCACCCCAGAACAAAATATATGTTTTTATGGATAATAATATAGTTTGCCAGGCTCAGCTGTGACACCAGATTTAGTGGATTGCTATTTTGGCAAGTAAATTTAACCCCAGAACAAAATATATGTTTTTGCGGATACTAATATAGTTTGCCAGGCACAGCTGTGACACCAGATTTAGGGTGTTGCTATTTTGGCAAGTGAATTTCACCCCAGAAGAAAATATATGTTTTTGCGGATACTAATATAGTTTGCCAGGCACAGCTGTGACACCAGATTTAGGGTGTTGCTATTTTGGCAAGTGAATTTCACCCCAGAACAAAATATATGTTTTGGAGGAAACACTAATATATTTTGCCAGCCACTGCTGAAACCACTGATGTATGGTATTGCTATTTTGGCAATTGAATTTAACCCCAAACCAAAATATCTGTTTTGGCGGACACTATTATATTTTGCCAGCCACTGCTGAAACCACTGATGTATGGTTTTGCTATTTTGCCAATTGAATTTCACCCCAGAAAATAATCTATCCTTTGCCAGACAGCAGACAGTATTATGCTTGTCTAGCCAAAGCTGGAACACCAGATTTAGGGGATTGGTATTTGGGCAATTGTATTTAACCCCTTAATAAAATATAGAAATTGCTATCCTGAGTTTCTAGGGGTGACAATTAGCACAGCCAAGCCCCTGATGGAGGATATAGCAAAAAAAAATAGTATTGAAGCATTGATGGATGTGTGGCAGCTTGTTCTGGAGCACCACAAGTCACAAAATGGCCGCCGATCAACCCAGAAAATAAGTGACAGAAAAACGCTCTGTGCAGCCAAAAAAACAGCAATCAAGTAAATAGCAGAAGTTCACTGATTCTCAGCTGCAGATCGATGAGTTCATTAGGTGCTGTTGCTGACTTTTCCCTGCCTATCTCGCCCTCACAGAAGCTGCATCCTCTCCCTACACTAGTCAGAGCAGTGTGACGTGCGGCGCTACGTGACTCCATCTTAAATAGAGGCTGGGTCACATGCTGCACTTGGCCAATCACAGCCATGCCATTAGTAGGCATGGCTGTGATGGCTTCTTAGGGCAAGAAGTAAGACGCTAGCTGATTGGCTGCTGTGCAGCCCTTCAGAAAGCGGTAAGAAATCGACGAACACCGAACCCGAACCCGAACTTTTTTGAAAATGTCCGGGTTCGGGTCCGGGTCCCGGACACCCCAAAATTCGGTACGAACCCGAACGATGCGCGAACTGTTCGCTCAACACTAGTCACAAACTCTACCTATAACTACCTGTCCTTGCAGAAATACCAGAGAGTCAGCCTGTCCCAGGTTAGTGGTCATAATTGCACTACAACACCCAGGAACACTATTTAACCCTAACTTGAGTACGCTGCACCTCTCTTTTGGCGTCACGAACAAGATACGCACGCTTTCTAGTGCAAGAAGCGTGAACTTTGTGCCTTATCCAGTTTGCCCTGTGACCAATGTGACAAATTGCCTGTTTATTTAAAGTGGACTTTGTGGACTGAAAAAACGTACAAAAAGTGTGCCTAAAACCTCCAAGAAGCGCTGTGCAGTGTTGCGCTATCAAGAGGAAGAAAATCGCCGCATCAGAGTGTATTTTTGTGGACTTTTATGCCGTTCTACTACCGCGGCTTGCTGGCAGTGAATAACCGCATCATGGCGCCCAAGATGGCCGCCGGTGCTGTTGATCTTCTTTCTGCGCCATCACTGTCCTCAGTGGCGCGAATATTTGGCGCCAAAACCCTCCAAGACGGAGGAGAAAACTGTCCCGGGATGCCGCCCCTGTATGTGGATTACAATGTGGGCGGGCCTGAAGTTGGGCGAGAACTCCTGAGTCTGGGGGAGTGGCCGCAGACTTGTGCAAGCAGAGAGGAAGTATTGGAGCCTGCTGCAAGTGTGCCGGAATCCAGCAGTGACATCGCCGCCCTGGAGGAGCGGATCGCTACATTGCAAGTTCATCTGGACGGCCTGCGTCAAGTGGCAAGTTCCAGAGCAGCATCGCAGCAGCCCAGCAGTGGTGAGTCACCTGTGCCCCCTGTGCATCCTGAACCTGTGGCAGGGGGTCCTACAAGTAATAATGAGCAGCCCAAAGTTAGTGTGAAAACAGATAAGCTAACATACTCCAGGAGCCAAGTCCGTCTTGACGAGACCTCCTTATCCCAGCCAGTGGAAGTGTCTGCCCCAGTGCCGGCCAGTGTCCCGATACCTGCAGCTCCTGTGAATTCTCAACCCAGCGGGCCAGTGAGATGGATAGGCCCAGTCCCGGTGATGATTCCGGCCCATTCTGTCTGGTGGGCACAACCTTCAACTGTCCCTGGTACATGTCCCAGGCTGCGGGCAGTACTGGGCTGCACCACATCTGATGAGCAAGGCTCTTATGACACTTACCTGTGAGCAGGCCTGCTAGGCCATTTTGCTGAACCTCACAGGGACGTCATGCTTGTTGCAGGAGCTGTCCCCTATGTTGACAGGCTGGTGGAGCTTGCTGCCAGTTCCCCACGGCCGGTGGCATTTTTGTGAAGTTAAGTTGGTACTGTGGTACCACTGCTCCCAGCCTGCCCTTGCTGTTTCCGGGACACCCTGCCTGCTTTGAAAAGAAAATCTTCATAAGTCCAAGTTGTGCTTTTTATTGAACCTTATTCCCCTTTTAACCCCCATTACAGGTTGAAAGGGATTTTTATGTCAGCACTTTAAGGGTACGCAGGACTTGCCAGGATAACATGGCCCTGGTATTGTCAGAGTCCTGTAATGTCAATATTATGTATGTGCTGCTGACCGTATTTATTGTCAATTTTATTCAAGTCAATGTGCCCAGAGATGGACTCCCTAGGCGCGAGCTTCTGTGATATCTATTACCATGGACTCCCTAAGTGTGAGCCAAATCTTATAATATGTTATTGTGGACTCATACTTTGTCATGGACT
This sequence comes from Bufotes viridis, assembly GCA_033119425.1. Taxonomy (NCBI): domain Eukaryota; kingdom Metazoa; phylum Chordata; class Amphibia; order Anura; family Bufonidae; genus Bufotes; species Bufotes viridis. The sequence goes on from CM065590.1 coordinate 355,557,321, forward strand.
ATCCTGGTATTCCCTTTCATTCGCTGTGCCAGGTCAGCGCCCCAGTTCCATCACTATCCTGAAAGAAGAGAACGACGCCCCTTGTCACCGCACTTCACCTTTGCCAGCTGGACCTGATATAATTGTCAATACAGATGATACTGATATGTATGACTATGTGTGCCTGCATGCTCCTTTTGTATTTCAGGTGAAAATTCCAGTTGGGCGGGCCCTGTTGGAGTACGAGGCCGTACTCAGCTTAAAGCATCGGGGTATGTAGTGTACGGGAGCTGTAATGCCCGTCACTACGGAAGGGTCACTTGTGTGCTGTCGTTCCCCTCATTTATGGGGAGGTTGGTATAAATTATCTTCAATGTAATGTAATGCTATGTACTTCCCTGTTACTGTGATATAGCCATGTGCAGGCCTGCTAGGGATGTCATTCCAGCTCTCGGTCAGTAGAGGGAGCTAGGGAGCCCTAGTTTATATATAGGCCCAGTCAGGGAAGGGAGAGTCAGTTCAGCCCAGGCCTTGAGCCTGTTCAGTTTAGTCCAGGCCATGAGCCTATGAAGGTTAAGCCCAGGCCTTGAGCCTGTGAAGGCAGAGCAGGCTTGGAGCCTGCAGACTAGGAGAGGGCATTCCAGTCCCTGTAACCGGGTTCCAGATCCAGGGAGAAGGTTCCCCTCCTGAGTCCGTATTTGCAGAAGTAGGAACACCACAGTTAACCAGCCTAAGGAAGCTGAGAAAGGCAGAGCAGGCAGGCAGTATCATACAAGATGAGGTCAAATACACCACTCAGCAGGCAATATCATACAAAATTGGATTAGATACACAGCTCAGTAGGCTGTATCATACAAGATGGAATTAGATACACACTTCAGCAGGCACTATCGCACACAACAGGCTGTGTGTCAGGCACACATACATAATAGGATAAGGTACACATGTGATTTGATGTGCTTGCTATTTATCACACTCCGGAGATGGATGAGGGAAGAGCCTGTGGACTGTCAGTTATGGGATTTAGACACTGAGTGAGAAGTAGATTCATGTGTGGGTGTGCGGCAAGATAGTCCGCAGGGGATACACGTGAGGTACACGGTGGGCCGATGGGAAATGACAATTCATAGGTTTTACTCACGGTTAGCAGAAAGCCTCCCTAGGCAGCAGCGCAGTGAAGGAGAAGACAGCACAAAATCCTCCGGGGCACGCTCTGTGATAGGGAAGCACCAACCAAGATGGTGGTTAAGGGGCCCTTGATAACAGTGGTGCTTAGGGTGCTTGTGGCGGCTGGGTCCCTTGATGGTATTTGTCGTGATGCCAGTACTGTTAATTGTGGTACAACCAATTGTAGTAGCAATATTGAAAAATGAGGTAGACAGTGGTAGGATACAATTTACTACTTTTACTGTTGCTGGTTTTGGTTGCAGCATAAACATCCAGACAGAATACAGTCTCTGGGTATATAGAGGAATTCTGTTGATCCACTGTTAATAGGTTTTGGCTAGGTCCTGACTCAGGCTGTGGTGAAGTAGTACCTTTTCCTTGCTGGTATGCTCAATCCTATATCTTTCCTGTTTCTTCCAAGCTCTTGGGACAGGTAGCTAATCTGTCTTCTATACTTTATGGTGAGGCTGCCTGTAGCTAGATTGTCCTTCACCATGCGCAAAGGTGCCCATAAGCCTTAGGTAGTGGCTGTTATCACCGATGATTCACTTACTCTGCTTGGTTCTCTTCCAGGGAGGAAAACACTCTCCTCTGGTCAGGATGTAAGGATACAGTCTGTCAACAGGAGGAAAATGCTCCCCTGCGCCTCATACCTTGGCACTACCACATAGTTGAATCTGACTCCACTCACTAGTCTGTGGTGTGAAGTCTGCACACTCTTTCTCTCAACTGACTAACTGACTAACAGACTAAGGTCCCATTCACACGTACGCAAGTCTTTTGCGGATCCACGGATCTGCAAAACATGGACGTCTGCGATGTGCGTTCCGCAATTTGCGGACCGCACATCGCTGGCACAATATAGAAAATGAATTTTGTTGTCAACAATTGTGCACAAGAATAGGACATGTTCTATTTTTTTCGGGTACGCGATTGCGGACCCGGAAGTGCGGATCCGCAATTGCGGACCCGGGCGGGACATCGTCTGGGTTAGAAATGAGCTATGAGCTGGGTTAGATATCCCAAAGTGGTGCTATCCCCATCTAATGGTGGGATGTATAAATTACACTGGACCAGCCTTTGAACAGGGATTCAACTGGTGTATAAATGCAAAGTGACATGCAACACAGGAATGCAGTTTACAGTAATTTTGCGGTTCCCACATGTCTTGAGTGGGACACGGCATATCCCCATGGTAAAAGATAAGTCGCCCTTGACGTCTGCAATAGCTGAAGCTGGGGATCTCTACGCCGTCTCCTGTAATACACCAAATACACACCACCAAATATGCAAATATGGATATAGACATTGCAATGCATTATCATGACTCTTCGATAACCTCCTGTAGATAAAGGGTTATGCACAAAAATACATCTAGGCAAATATATATATAATATATCACATACATAATTTTTTTGGTTGATGCTTCATGGCGAAAAAGGGTAATTGGGCAGTGTAATCTTCTTTGCTTGTCGGTGACAAAACTGGGCGTTGATCTCACATTGGGGCAATAAAGTCCATGACATGGTTTCAAAATAGAGTCCATACCTAATTTGAGATATAAAATATCTATAAAACGGTTTAAAGTGCAATATTTATGCATAGAATAAAACACAGAAAAAGTCTTTCTGGGCAATAATTTCTTAAACGTTGCATTCAACAAAGTTCCCTTACAACCTGAAAAGGGGGTGAAGGGGTTAAAATGGCACACCGAACATAATAAAGTGCAACTGGGATTTTCTGTATTGAACTTGGAATCCGTGATGGAGTCCTTGCTAGAACAAACATAGAGAGGGGCTCAAAACAAAAACAAGAAGAGAAGTCCTTTCAAAAACAAAAGCAACGTAAGCTCCTGCTCCATATAAGTGCTTGAGTGGAATTCCGGCCTACCTAATTGTAGGGATCTGGACTGGACGAAACATCCGTAGGAATTGGACTTCCAGAATCCCAGGAATCAGGGGATGATCCTTCCGGTTTCCCTTCCAGAATCCGCTGCTTAGGAGTGGATGGCAAGTTTAGTTGCTTCCTCAGCTCCTCAAAGATGGGAGATCCCTCCTTCTTAGTATTGTAATCCAGCCCAACTTCGGGGTTAACTCTGGCTACAGGTTTCAAATCGACTGACGGGTTCCTCATTACTGGTTGACTTGGTGATTCACCTTTGTAAGTAGGAATATTGAATTCCTGGTGTTGCTGTACCGCCAGCTGCTGAAACAGAACTGCACAGTCCTCAGCAGATTTGTTGAGACCTCTTGGTTCTGGTTTTCGTCTCCTTACACGTTCCCTCTGGGGTTTGGGATCGAATGCACGGTCTCTAGTGGCTATGGCAGGTTGCCAAAGAATGTTGGTACCAGCGAATCCAGTTGTGTATTGGTTCTAGATGCTGGGTGGCATATACTTTGCATGCGGCCGCACGGGAGCGGAAGCAGGGCCGGCGCTACCATAGAGGCAAGGGGGGCAATTGCCCCCGGGCCCCCGAGTCCTTAGGGGCCCCCGGCACCGGCCCGCCGCAAACTAACACTAACGCAGCGTTAGTAACGCTTACTATTTATTTACACATAATGTGAGTGTCACACATTACACTTAGCTGTCGGCAGGCTTTGCGCAGCGCAGGCAGCAGCAGTCTGCAGACTCAGAGACTGTGAAGGGCCCGCCTCCCGGCCTGAACGAGTGAGAAGGGGGCGGGGCCTGCGGCTGCTCTGAGCTCCGCTGCGTGCGCAGGCTCACAGCTGCCGCACAGGCACGTCTTCACATGACGTTGCCACTGAGCTGGGGAAGCTCCGCCCCCAGAGACTCGGAGAGCAGAAGGAGCGCGGACGGCGACTAGTGAAGAAGGCCTGCCACAACAACACAAGTCGCCGACACCGATGCCTGCTGTCCCTCCCTCAGTGACAGTCCGTCTCCCAGTCCCAGAACTTCAGAAGAGAAGAACTTAAAGTAACATTATACCAGTATTTATAATTTGTACAACAATTATAATAGCTTATAGCTGGATTGGATGGAGTAGGAGAAACCCCCCCGGGGGTGGGGGGGGGGGTTGGTGGCTTTGGGGGGGGGGATGTGCTGATGCCACCATGTGGCACCGGCCCATGGAGGTGAGAAATATGCCATTGGGGGGTGGGGGGCCCCAGAAGGAGAGATGGGGAGGGGATGGAGGGAGGGGAGAAATGTGCCATGAGGGCCATGGGGGGGGGGGGGAAGGGATGTGCTGCTGCCATGTGTCACTGGCCCATGCCATGGAGGGGAGAAATGTGCCATTGGGGTGTGGGGGGGCCACAGAAGGAGAGATGGGGAGGGGATGGAGGGAGGGGAGAAATGTGCCATGAGGGGGGAGGGGAGATGTGCTGCTGCCATGTGGCACTGGCCGTTAAAGTCAGCAAGTGTCATGTGGGGGGGGGCCCTTATTGTTTTTCGCCCCGGGGCCCCATTTCACCTAGAACCGGCCCTGAGCGGAAGAAGGTTCCTGTTTTAGATCCACCTCAGACTTGGAGCCTTAGCAAGCTCCTGGTTCTCTGTGGGCTGTTCTGGTCGACACAACGCAGTGGCATATGGTCCCCGTGTGCCTTCTGCAGGTGTGAACTCCACTGTTTCACTAACATACAGGCTATGAAGCCAGCTGGGGAGCTCTTTCCTCTTTACAGACCGTCTATTTACATAATAGTCTCTGTCTGTCTCCAGGTCTCTAATGAACCCGAATCCTTTCTGTTTACAAAAGTCGAGAACTCGGCCCAATCTCCATCCCAGAACCGGGAAATTCTTTATGGGTTCCTCCAACAACTTGCGGGTGAGGCCCTCATTGTATCTTTTACAGGCATGGGTATACGGGAGTTGCGCTGACTTTATCTCTGCAGATAATTTGGCCCAAAGCTCACCTTAAGCAGAAGTCGGCCATACTTTATGGTGAGGCTGCCTGTAGCTAGATTGTCCTCCACCGTGCACAGAGATGCCCATAAGCCTTAGGTAGTGGCTGTTATCACCAATGATTCACTTACTCTGCTTGGTTCTCTTTTAGGGAGGAAGACACTCTCCTCTGGTCAGGATATAAGAATACAGTCTGGCAACAGGAGGAAAGCTCTCCCCTGCGCCTCATACTTTGGCACTGCCACATAGTTGAATCTGACTTCACTCACTAGTCTGTGGTGTGAAGTCTGCACACTCTTTCTCTCAACTGACTGACTAACAGACTAAGCCTGAGCTGGGTTAGATATCCCAGAGTGGTGCTATCCCCATCTAGTGGTGGGATGTATAAATTACACTCGACCAGCCTATGAACAGGGATTTAACTGGTGTATGAATGCAAAGTGACATGCAACACAGAAATGCAGTTTACAGTAATTTTGCGGTTCCCACGTGCCTTAAGTGGAATGCTGCAGGTGTAGAAAGATGGACACAGGAGTTGCAGTGGGTGTTGCTGCTGCAGACAGATCAATGTGGGGAAGGGGGTAGGGGTGGCGGTAAGCGTGTGACTCATCACTGTGCAGTGCTGCCAGGCTTGTGTATTAATAAAGTTATGTATTCAACAAAACAAGAAGGGGAGAAAGTAAGCAGATCTGCCAGAATATGGGGGAATATGAATGCATGGTGAGGGGTTTTAGGAGCACATAAAAAGAATTTGACTTTTGGACCAAACAACCTGTTTAAGTGCGCTTGCCCAGGAGTCCTCTCAACCCTAGAGGATTTTTAGTTTTTGCATTTTTGTTTTTTACTTCTGTAGCCATAACTTTTTTTTTTTTCCGTTGACATAGCCATATGAAGGCTTGTTTTTTCCTGAACAAGTTGCACTTTCTTTATTATTGCATACGATGTAGTGGGGAGTTGGAAAAAACACCAAATGGGGTGAAATTGGAAAAGAAATGCAATTCTGCAACCGTTTTATGGATTTTGTTTTTACGTTGTTCCATTTGCACATATTAAAACATCATTTTTCTCAGCAATGTGGGCACATATAAACATGGGACTAACACAGATGCCTTTAGCTGCACATACAACAGGTCAGCCAGTTTCATTAGTATAAATCTGCAGATGCCCTTTAAGCCTCTTCTGATCCCTTGGATGACAAACTCTTTTAAGGTATTTTTGGGTAAGTCTTTATTTATACCATGGCAAAATAGTCGATGATTAACATATGCCCTCCTAGGTGCTTCTGACCTTGTCTATGAAACTGCTGTTTTGTTTGTGAGAACACAAAGCAGGAGTGGACACCAACACTCCACTTTTACAACTGCCATATTTTGTTAAGAAACAACTCATGTTATTTGTTGAAACGTGTGGATCTACTGAAATAAATGACACCATTCTGAATATTTTCTTAGTGGTAAATAGGAGCTCAGTGTTGACAATGATAATATTATATTTTAAAATATATTTGTATTTCTGTATTTTGTAGATCTCATTACACTTATATAATGCTTTCTTCCAGAGACTTCTCATTCCTCTTCAACCAGGGAAGGATATTGATCTGGACATGGGATTTTTACAATTATTTAACATTACCTGGATTATGAGTTTTATCTACATGGGGCATAAAATAATATTTCCTTGAACCAGCTATATTGGAGCATTCTGATGGAGACACTGACCACAATGGAAATGTTCCTTTGCTGTATTGTTGTAATGGACAATTTGTAAGGATATGGATTTATGAAATTCATCTTGTCCTCTTCACTTGAATTATATTTCACAACACTAAAGACTTTACAGGATTACCATAATCATAATCCAGATAGATAATATATGTATAATCTATCTAGCAATGTACCCAGTAGGAATCTAAAACTACAGCAAAGCCCCATTTCATTCTAAACTTTTGTGATAATTATTGTTCCAGTAAGACTAAAATGTGATTATTATAAATAATAATAATACCTATATTTCTGTTGGTATAATATTTGTATATAGCTTTGGGGGTAGTAAAATAATTAGATGACGATTATCTATTTGTATTAGGGCTTAAAGTGTGTTTAAGTTAAACTGTTACCCAAAGATATTTCTTATTTACTATACTTTTTAGAATACAGATATTATGTATTTAAGTGCATTCGATTTTTATCTTGTAGTGATTTGTACATCGGTATGAGTTGGACATGAATAGGGTAGGTTATTAGCTTCTGGACAATAGTGTTTTCTGGCTCTTATAGTAAGCAGACATCTTGAAAATGTTAAAGAATGGGAACTCAAAGTATATGAGAAAGTTGCTCAACTTTACTTTCATTTATTTATTTGCATAAACACTGATTCTTTCTCCACTTTATCTAAGGATGAGCTTAGATCCCGATCCAATGTTGCTCTAGACACTCAAGTAACACAGAAAATAATAAGTCTTCAGTAAACAGATCCATACAGTAGTGCATGGAGACTAGTCAATTGTGATAAAGAGTCTTTGACATTTTATATGCTGCCCTATGATGTCCCTGCCAGGCACCCCAATCTCCCTTAGAGGCAATGCTTCTAGGGGAGAACACCTGCAACAAATATGCTGGATATGAATATACCTTTATCCATTACTTTTATTAGCTGGTTGTCAGCAATAGCAGTCCCATCCATATACAGACTATAATAGCAACGGACTGGACCAGAGATTTGACGATACATATAAAAGAAACAGAGCACAGACTGATGAAAATCTATAGGGAATACATTAGGAAATATATTAGGAAAACTTTCACTATTGCAGCTGTTGTCTAAAGAAGGTACATTCAATAAGATTTTATGCAAATTCATAAGGTGTTGCCCATTTTAAATGTGCAGTACTAAAAATATTAGGCTTGCATAATATATCACATAGGTAAGACAAATTAAAAACAAGTTAATAATTATTATACTCTAATATTATTTGTAGGTGGGATACTAATATTGTATTATCTATATTTATATTTTATTGATATACACTATCACCTCATTGTGCATTTTGTATGTATAAGGAAAAACCTTTTATACTATTTTCTATTAGGCTTGTCTCTTGGGGCAAACAAAAAAAACATTCCATCAGTTTCATATTACTTGTTGTGCAGATTTTTTTTTTTTAAACGTTATTAATGGACAATAATTAGATGGGTTATCCAGGACTAGTAAAACATGGTTGCTTTATTTAAAAAACAGCGCCACATAGAAATGTAAAATGTATTCTTTGTATGAACCGAAGTGATTGAATTAAATGCTGAACCATTTCTTACCATGGAAAGTGTATATGTCACTGTTGTCCTCCTTTATGTACCAGAATTGTAATACCGGTAAATTAATGTAAAAGATATATGGCAATTTTCAGTATAGACAAGGATAATACAGGCTAGTATTGCTGAAAGGAACACAGAGGAAAGACTTGTACAGTTAAGAGTCTCTTCTTCACCTTGTTTACACTTACACAAATTATTCATGGAACCAAATTTTTAATGCAAAATAAGCAGGCAGAAAAGCTGTTGATTGTATACATTCACTTACAGTTCTACTGCGGGACGCTGTGTAAAATGTAAATAAATGTAAATACGTATAACACATATCAGATGCTGAAAGTGAGACATTATACCGTTTCATGAAAAAATTTGATGGCAGCAATGCATCTCAAAAAAGGGACAGTGCTATGTCTACCATTGTGTGGCATCCCCTCTTCTTTTAACAACGGTCTGTAAATGTCTGGGAAGTTAGGAGACAAATTGATGGAGTTTTAGCAGAGGAATGTTGTCCCCTTCTTTTTTTATGTATTCTAGATGCTCAACAGTCCTGGATCTTCTTTGCTGTTTTTTTCATTTCATGGTGTGTCAAGTGTTTTCTGTTGATGAAAGGTGTGGACTGCAGGCAGGCCACTTCAGCAATTGGACTCTTCTTCTGTGTAGACTTGATGTTGTGATGGATTCACTATGTGGCTTAGCATTGTGTTGCTGAAATACGCAAGGCCTTTCTTGAAAGAGACATTGTCTGGATAGGAGCATATGTTGACAGTACCTTTCCAGATGTGTATGCTGCCCATACGAAATGCACTAATGCAACCCTATACTACTTGAAATGCAGGCTTTTGAAATGTGCAAGCAATTCCAAAAAGAATTTAACATTTTAATTCACCTGACCACAAAACAGTTTTTTCATTTTAACTCAGTCCATTTTAAATGAGCTTTGGCCTAGAGAAGATGGTGGCATTTCTGGATCAGGTTGACATTTGGCTTCTTCTTTGCATGATACAGCTTTAACTTACATTTGTGGATTTGACTTCGAACTGTGTTCACAGGCATTGATTTCTGAAAGTGTTCCTAAGCCCGTGTATCACTTTTCAGTGCAGAATTATGCCTGTTATTAATGCAGTGCCACCTGAGGGCCCGTAGATCCCAAGCATCCAATATTGACCACTGGCCTTTTCCCTTTGGATTTCTCCAGATTCTCTGACTCTTTGTATGATATTATGTACTGTAGACGGTGGGATATTCAAAGTCTTCACAATTTTACATTGAGAAACACCTTTCCGAAATTGTTCCTCAATTTGTAGACTCAAGTTATATTAAATTGGTGAATTTATTCTCATTTTTGCCTCTGAGAGATGTTTCTTCTCTAACATGTTCCTTTTATACTCAGTCATGTGACTTAATAGTAAATTGCTCCTCTAGGGTTTTTTTTTTTTTTTAATAAGAGGACCACTTACTTTTCCAGCCTCTTGTTGTCCCGTCCCAACTTTTTTTCAGAAGCATTGCTGCCATCAGGTTTAAAATGAGTTAATTTTGTCATGAAATAATAAAATAATCATTGCATTCTGTTTTTTTTTTACATTTATTTACATTTTGCAAAGTGTCCCAAGAGACACGCCACGCTTCAATATAGTCTATGTTTAAGGCAGAAAAGTGAGATTAGATCTGGGTTATGGCACATTTATTGTCAGCAGCACTTGAAATGTCTCAGAAAAGTCACAAAAAGTTGCATCCAATGCCAGGCAGCCCCCTGGTGTATTTTTTAAAACTGTCATGCAACACAGTTCGGTTTCACCAAATAAATGAAAACTGTGCATCATTTCATAAATTTGCTACAACCACACAATGTTAACAAAACTTAAAAGGGACATAAAAACGATCACAAATGATAAACCTCATAATATATATATATATATATATATATACAAATATCTGTCTATCAATCTATCTATCTATCTATCTATTCTATACATTCTAAATGCAACTAACATGCTCAAAATAGAAAACCATGGTGGGAATTTATCATTTGTAGTGTTTTTGCTGTCAGTTTTAAGTCTGTCTTTGGTTTGTGTTGCAGTGCACAATTTGTAAAGTGCAATATGGTTTAGCCACTGTCAATAAATGTATACCAGGGGGTTGTCTGGAAATGTGATTTTTTTTTTTTTTTTTGCGATATTTTAAAGATTGCACAACATAAATGAGACATAACACTGTTCTAATCATTAATCCTAACCTACTTTTCACTCCAGTTCTGAAAGTGGCAAAACTCACCAAATATCGCAAAATTTGGGCAAGTGTTGCATAAAAATGCATAGCATGTTGCACACAGCCTCATTTGCAACATTTTATGCCACAACACCAGCGTAATAAATGATCCCTATGGTTTTTTTTTGTTGGGACACACACAAAATATGCAGATTTATTAAGCCTGACAATGTTGTACATTTGTATAAATAGTAATGCACAGCTTTAAGTCTGTTTTTGCTGTGTCTCTGCACCAAATTTATAAAAATCATATTAATATATTTGTTGTGAGTGCAATGTGTTTTACACCTATAGGTGTGTAACTTGGTTACAACTTTTTCCCACTTTTTTGTCACTGCTATTATCCAGGTCTAATCTCACATTTTGAAAGGTGAAGAAGATCATCGAATGTCACAAAATTTGACCAAATGTCGCAGAAAGCACCACAATCTCGTTGACTTTTTTTAAGCTACAAAACAGACTTATCTGATTTGATACATGTCCCCTACTGTTTTTCTTTGCTAATCTGATGCTCAATTCCTGAGTTATGATTGGACAAGAGAAAAGTTATAGAAAATATGATTTAGCTGCTTTGCCAAATTTCACAAAGAAATTACTTCATCACAAATTGCATTTCTTTGAATCTAGCGGGTGCAATGACAGGGAACGGCGATCGCGCTGCCCCGTCATAGAACTCCTCAGATGTCGCATTTATTGCTGATGGCAGCATCTGAGGCTACCATTTAGGCCTTTCAGGGGTTAATCAGGGTAAAAAATAATACCTTATCCATTTGATTGCGTAGAGGCTGTTGTGGCTATCTTGAATGAAGACACTGCATAAAATCTCACGTAGTGACATGATGACGTGGTTCACATCATACGGCATCGCGTGTGAGATTTTGTACAGTGTCTTCAATCAAGATGGTCGTTACGGCCTCTTCTCACGCAAATGGATAAGGTGAATATGTATTTTTTTTGTTTTTTCAGGAAAAAATTGATTAGTTGCAACAAAGTGCGTGGAAAAATCAAATTTTTCCTGAAATTCTTTTGACTTTGATTCGATCAACTCTAGTTATTATAGTTTTTGCAAATTAGGGCTTTGGTGCAATGAGGATGCCACCATTGCACTTGTTGTACCCAAGTTCCTCTCATTTTTGTGGCTACCCCCTCCTCTTTTCACTCGAACTGGCTCCTTTGATTCACAGGACCAGGCTTTGGCAGCGCAGCCAGGGAGGGGCTGGCCACAGAAAGGAGTGTAGTTGGGTGCAACAGAAGAAACATTGATGTCCTCACTGAACCAAAGGACTCATTTTCATATTAGGAAAAAAGTATCATAATTCAGGAACAGTGTTTTAATCCGATGAAACACAGCTATGAGCAAACAGTTTGATAGGAAGGTTGCTGGTTAAAGATTCCCTTAAATGTGGCCCACTCTGTTTTACTATGGAGCCCAATGGTTACCCCTGCTGTGTGCAATATCCTTTTCTGTGGCATTATTATTTGCATCATACCTGTACTGTGTCCATAATAAATGCACTTCAGTTTCCAATTTCCTACACCACCCCCCTACTGGAGTGGCTTTGGCACCTTTTCGTGACTTTTTAAAAAAAAGTCCCAGTGATAATCGAGTGAAACTCATTAACATAGCTAACCACCCTACTTTCACACCCACTTTTAAAACTTGAGGTGGTGATGTAAAAATGCAAAAAGTTCTAACATTTTTTGCGTAAAGGACCTTAAAAGGTTTCAAAGGCCCTATTTTGCGACTTTGAAGACAGAATTCTGGAGCGCAGGGTGTCATAAATTCCCCCAAAGTCTCTGTACTGGGACATTAATATGCTGATCATCTCCATACTTTATGATACTTATAGACATATACACATTTTCACTGGTTTAACAATAATATGTCCTATAACATGCCCAATAAACCTTTTTGAACACAAATAAATAAATATGCATAGTTGGACACTGCAGCCATAGAAAGTAACAATTAGTACAGTAGTTTAAGTTTTTAAAGTCACATTTTAATAATTTTGAATTATATTTGATGACATGATACAGTTAAAGTTAGTTGAAGAGAAAATGATATTGTCGAGATTTTCCAGATATTTCCTTTTGCCTCTGGCACCAACACCTTGTCCTTTTATTCATGGAACACCTATTTCTACTTGTATTTACACAAAATAAAGGAAGCCTGTGTGCCTCATAGCATGCAGATTCCAGTCAAGGGTATGATGGCATTACCCAGTTCTAGCAGGAAGGAAGCCACTCATACAAGTACAGTATGTGAATACTGAGTTCATATAAGTTTAAGTACCAACATGTTGTATGTACAGTACCAACATTCAATGTTTATCATCGAGCTGCTCTTTCTATATTGATGGTGATAAGCTTGTTCCCAAAACAATATGTCCTGTGTTATGATTTTTTTTTATGTAGGGCTGCAAAGGTTACAGCTTTATCCAGTACTACTTTGAAGACCTTACAAATATGCGCACTTAGAAAGACATAGGGGGTCATTTATGAAATCCGATATGTCAATTTTGTGGTATAAAAAAGTCGCAAGTCATTGCAACTGTGACATTTCAATGGTAACTGCAACATTTTTGTGACATTTTGTGATCCTCGTCACTTTTCACAGTGGTCTATATTTAAAAGCTAGAGAGTGAGATTAGGTCTGGATTATGGCTTATTTACTGTGTACGACTTTTGCATACGTCAGAAAAAAGTCGCAAACTATGCCAGACAACTCCCTGGTCTACTTTTACACCTTATGTGCAAAACACATTACACTTGTACCACATATAATTGAGGTGCACCAGTTCATAAATTTGGTACAAGCACACAAACCAAAGACAGACTTAAAACTGACATAAACACTACCTTAAATTATACACATATGCTCACTCCACCTTTACCATGCCCCCTTTTTAAAATTTTGGCAAGGACAGTGTAAAATGCAGATTGCAACTAGAACAGTCATGAATTGAGAAGTTTTTTTGCCTGTTTTGTTTTGCACCCTCCTGTATGTAGTTGAATCAAGCATTGAATCATCATGCTTTATTATCTCTATTGTAACCCAAGTTAATAAAAATATGTATGTATATAACTGAATGTTCCACCTCTTGTGAGATCCCAGCTGCACTTGCAAAGCATACATTAGCCTCAGGGCTGTTATAGATTTATGTGGGCCTTTGGGCCTTAGAGTCACACTGATGGCCCACAGATAATGCTGTATAACAATAATACTGCCAATTAATAGTGATGTCGCGAACATAAAATTTTCAGTTCGCGAACGCGAATTTATGCAAATATTCACGAGCGGGCGAACCGCCATAGACTTCAACAGGCAGGCGAATTTTAAAACCCACAGGGACTCTTCCTGGCCACAGTAGTGATGGAAAAGTTGTTTCAAGGGGACTAACACCTGGACTGTGGCATGCCGGAGGGGGTTCCATGGCAAAACTCCCATGGAAAATTACGTAGTGGACGCAGAGTCGGGTTTTAATCCATAAAGGGCATAAATCACCTAACATTTATAAATTGTTTGAAATAAAGTGCTTTAAAACATCCAGTGTGTGTATACGATCAGGTATGATGTTGTATCGATCAGGTAGTGTAAGGGTTACGCCCTCTTCACAGCGACAGACCTAACTGTGACAGATCAAACTCCTAGTTTAACGCACCGCAAGCAACCGCAAACCGTCTATTTGCACAACCGTAAACTGCCCATTTGCACCAGTTTGGATACCAAGCTAGCCATGTCCCGTTCCTTGTCCTCACTGACGTCATTGAAGGTCTCTTCCTTGCGCAATGTACTGTGCAACCCCATATGAGTGTTGTGTTCAGTAATCAGTAGTACTATTTTTATCAGTTTAATCCCTGTTATGTCCCCTATCAGGGGACATGTATCAAATAGATTTTAGGAACCGGGAGATGGAAAAAGAAGCTTGGTCGGTCCTCTTACTTCAAATTTGGGGCACTGTGCGTGCACCGTGCAATGTACTGTGCAACCCTATATGAGTGGTGTGTTAACTAGTACTATTCTTATCAGTTTAATCCCTGTTACGTCTCCTATCAGGGGACGTGTATCTAATAGATTTTAGGAACCGGGAGATGGAAAAAGAAGCTTGGTCGGTCCTCTTACTTCCAATATGAGGCACTGCGAGTGCACCGTGCAATGTACTGTGCAACCCTATATTAGTGGTCTGTTAACTAGTATTATTCTTATCAGTTTAATACCTGTTACGTTCCCTATCAGGGGACGTGTATCGAATTGATTTTAGGAACCGGGAGATGGAAAAAGAAGCTTGGTCGGTCCTCTTACTTCCAATTTGGGGAACTGCGCGTGCGCCGTGCAATGTACTGTGCCACCCTATATGAGTGGTGTGTTAAGTAGTACTATTCCTATCAGTTTAATCCCCATTTGTCCCCTATCAGGGGATGTGTATCGAATAGATTTTAGGAACCGGGAGATGGAAAAAGAAGCTTGGTCGTTCCTCTTACTTCCAATTTGGGGCACTGCGTGTGCCCCATGCAATGTACTGTGCCACCCTATATGAGTGGTGTGTTAACTAGTACTATTCTTATCAGTTTAATCCCTGTTACGTCTCCTATCAGGGGACGTGTATTGAATAGATTTTAGGAACCGGGAGATGGAAAAAGAAGCTTGGTCGGTCCTCTTACTTCCAATTTGAGGCACTGCGCGTGTGCCGTGCAATCCGCTATGCCACCCTATATGAGTGGTGTGTTAAGTAGTACTATTCCTATCAGTTTAATCCCTGTTACGTCCCCTATCAGGGGACGTGTATTGAATGGATTTTAGACAACCGCAAAGAGTTGTCAAAACTTGACAAACTGATAGCATAAATTGTATTTATCTGTTTGTGCGTCAATCTTGTTGTAGTGATGACTGAGCTTGTGCGCACGTTCGGGAGATTGAATTGAATTGAATCCTTGCATGGGGAGATACAGAAAAAAGCTTGCTCTGTCCGCTTCCTTCTAATTTGGGGCACTACTGAGAGAACCATTACGACATCATGAAATAATAATTTTGTTCCTCTGAAGTACATTGAGTATCCAGCTATACTGTTCTGAGCTCTGTACTCGCTCTGCCAAGGGAATTAGTTTTGTAGTTCTTCCATTGTCACTGAAAAAGTGCTTGATCTACAGAAACCAAATCTGAAACTCTTTATCGTTAACAATATTTAATTTGATCTAAGGGAATTGCAGTTCATTTTAACACTGACATCAAGATACACCCCTATTATTAGTTACATATGTTCCTAGTAAAACCCAGTAGACATTAAGTCACGGATTTCCTTCAGTAGTTTCGCTTCTTCATACAATGATTTGGGGTTTCTGGATACAAAGTGAGGTTCTGAGACTGTCCTATTTGTAACCATGAGTCCTGTACAATTGCTCTGACCCTTTGCATTTCCACCTTGGAAGAGTCTAGACAGCTGTACATTGTTTCTCTCATCAGTCTGTACATTTAGACCAAATTGTATTTGCACTGTCACAGACTCACAGTATATATTAAAAAGGAAAGCGTAACAATGTTAATACACTATACTGTTATGTTTGTTTTATTTCTTTAATCGGGTGAAAAGCCTAAGTTGTATTGGAATTGATGGGGATTTTTTTAATTGTCTGCATTATGTCTAATAAACTATAAAGAGACTTAATTATGATATTAACATATCATTTGGGCCTTGAACCCTATTTGGTGGCGGAGAAGTCACGCAAGTCATCCAGCATGCAGAGATTAAATACAGCAGCTTGGGGACCATTTTTAGCCCAAGGCATCTAATCAGGCCTTTTTTTAGTCAAATGCATCCTCCACTGTCAGTCCCTTCGGTATCCATACCTCATTCATCTTAATAAAGGTGAGGTAATGTACACTTTTTTGACCTAGGCGACTTCTCTTGTCAGTGACAATATCTCCTGCTGCGCTGAAGGTCCTTTCGGACAGGACACTTGAAGCGGGGCATGCCAGAAGTTCTATCGCAAATTGGGATAGCTCAGGCCACAGGTCAAGCCTGCACACCTAGTAGTCAAGTGGTTCATCGCTCCTCAGAGTGTCGATATCTGCAGTTAAGGCGAGGTAGTCTGCTACCTGTCAGTCGAGCCGTTCTCTGAGGGTGGACCCTAAAGGGCTGTGGCGATGCGTAGGACTTAAAAAGCTCTGCATGTCCTCCATCAACAACACGTCTGTAAAGAGCCCTGTCCTTGCCGGCGTGGTCGTGGTAGGAGGAGGATTACTTTCACCTCTTCCCCTGTTAGATTCCCGTTGTGCTGTGACATCACCCTTATACGCTGTGTAAAGCATACTTTTTAACTTGTTTTGGAACTGCTGCATCCTTTCCGACTTCTGGGAATTTGGTAACATTTCAGCCACTTTCTGCTTATACCGGGGGTCTAGTAGCGTGGCCACCCAGTACAGGTCGTTCTATTTATTATACGAGGGTCCCTCAACAGGCATGACAGCATGAAAGACCCCATTTGCACAAGGTTGGATGCCGAGCTACTCGTGTCCCGTTCCTCATTCTCACTGATGTCCTTGAATGTCTGTTCTTTCCCCCAGCCACGTACAACACCACGGGTCCCAGATAGGTGACAACAACAAGCACCCTGGGATGCCTGCTGTGGTTGGTCTTCCTCCTCCTCAAAGCCACATTTCTCCTCTGACTCCTCTTCCTCAGACGCCTCTTCCAGCGTTGCCGCTGGTCCAGCAGGCGATGATGACAAGGCTGTTTCTGGTGGTGATGGTGACCACAACTCTTCCTCTTCACGCTCATCTACGGCCTGATCTAGCACTCTTCGCAGGGCACGTTCCAGGAAGAAAACAAATGGGATGAGGTCGCTGATGGTGCCTTCAGTGCGACTGACTAGGTTTGTCACCTCCTCAAAAGGACGCATGAGCCTACAGGCATTGCGCATCAGCGTCCAGTAACGTGGCAAAAAAATACCCAGCTCCGCAGAGGCTGTCCTAGCACCCCGACAAATACAAATACTTGTTGACTGCTTTTTCTTGTTGGAACAGGCGGTCAAACATTAGGAGTGTTGAATTCCAACGTGTTGGGCTGTTGCAATTCAAACTCCTCACTGGTATGTTGTTTCGCTGCTAAATATCGGAAAAGTGCGCCATGGCTGTGTAGGAATGCTTGAAATGGCCACACACTTTCCTGGCCTGCTTGAGGACGTCCTGTAAGCCTGGGTACTTACACACAAAGCGTTGTAAAATCAGATTCAACACATGTGCCAATGCCGCCATCAGATTGCTTCCGTTGTCACACACCACTTTGCCGATCTCCAGTTGGTGCGGGGTCAGCCACTGATCCAACTGTGTGTTTAGGGTGGACAGGAGTGCTTGTCCGGTGTGACTCTATGCTTTCAGTCAAGTCGTGGCGATGTCACCAACTCTGGTGCAGAGCCACGCATTCCATGCTTGGCAGCCGTCAGCAGGTTTATTCAATGCGCAGTGTACATGATATACCTGTCCTGACCTTGCTTTGCAGACCAGGTATCAGTGGTTAGATGGAACCTTGCCCCAACACTGTGTGCCAGACATGTCATGACTTCCTTTTCCACAATAGAGTACAAGTTGGGGATAGCTTTTTGTGAAAAAAATTTGGCTGGGTACCTTCCACTGGGGTGTCCCAATAGCTACAAATTATTTGAAGGCCTCAGACTCCACCAGCTTGAATGGTAACAGCTGGCAGGCTAAGAGTTCCATCAAGCCAGCTGTCAGACGCCGGGCAAGGGGGTGACTCTGTGACATTAGCTTCTTACGCTCAAACATTTCCTTGACAGACACCTGCCCGTGGGCAGATGAGCAGGAACTGCTGAAGGTGAGAGGCGGAGTGGCGGGTGGTTGAGAGGGGGCAAGGAGGACAGCAGTGGTTGACGTGGTTGAAGATGCTGGACCAGGAGGAGCATGGTGGCTTTGAGTTTGTGTGCTGCTTGTACTCATGTGTTGATCCCCTAGGCGTTTGTGATGTGAGATCATGTACCTTCGCAAAGCAGTTGTACCGAGGTGGGTGTTGGACTTCCCACGACACAGTTTCTTTTGGCGCAGGTTGCAAATGGCATCGCTGTTATCAGAGGCAGACACACCAAAAAAATTCCACACTGCTGACCTTTGCAATGACGGCATTCTGGTGGTGGCAAGAGCATGCGTTGATTGGCATGCTGTCTGGCTGACCCCGGGTGCCAGTACATGCTGTCTGTCTCTGCCACTAGCTCCTTGCGACGACTTCCCCCTGCTTCCAATTCGTCTCCTCCTCCTCTCTGTCTCCCCATCTGAACTTTCCCCCTGTTCTTCTTCTCTTCGAGCAGGCACCCACGTGAAATCCACGGACACATTGTCATCATCAACTGCTTCACTTGTATCTGACAACTCAGCAATGAAGCAGCAGCGGGTACAACATCATCATCATCACACCATATGTCTATGTGTGTAAGGTTGCCTGACTGAGACATATCCCTGTTATCTACATCCTCTGGCAATAATGGTTGCGCATCACCCATTTCTTCCAACTGATGTGTAAATAAAAATAAATCCTCTGACAGATCAAATGAAGCGGCTGTGGTGCTAGTGTTGGTGGTGGCGGCGGGCGAGTGGTAACTTGAGAGGTGCCCGAAGCTGAGCTGGAGGAGGATGGTGCATCAAGGTTCCGAGCGGAAGCTGTAGAAGATTGGATGTTCTGTGTAAGCAAGTCAACTATGTCCTCAGAATTTTTCGAGTTCAGGGTATGT
Organism: Bufotes viridis; assembly: GCA_033119425.1. Lineage (NCBI taxonomy): Eukaryota > Metazoa > Chordata > Amphibia > Anura > Bufonidae > Bufotes > Bufotes viridis. Next base: position 355,576,637 of record CM065590.1, read on the forward strand.
GGCCTTGGAACACTGGGCATTATTGTAGGGCCAAAAGAAATCACAGCACTACAAAGACACCTTGGGGGTGGCCTGCCTGCAAGGTACTGTGCCACCCGGTATGAGTGGTGGGCACTGGCAGTGGGCACAGTACAGTCTGTGGCCCTGACACACACTGGCAGGCAACTAACCTTAGATTAAAGGGTAAAAAGTAAATGCCTTATTTATCGGCAAGCTACTGTGCCACCCGGTATGAGTGGTGGGCACTGGCAGTGGGCACACTACAGTGAGTGGAAGTGGGCCTGACACACACTGGCAGGCAACTAACCTTAGATTAAAGGGTAAAAACGAAATGCCTTATTTATCGGCAAGCTACAGTGCCACCCGGTATGAGTGGTGGGCACTGGCAGTGGGCACACTACAGTCTGTGGGCTTGACACACACTGGCAGCAGGCAGGCAACTGAAATTAGATTAAAGTGTAAAAATGAAATGCCTTTTTTTAATGCAAAGTCCTGTGCCACACGGTATTAGTGGTGGGCACTGGCAGTGGGCACACTACAGTCTGTGGGCCTGACACACACTGGCAGCAGGCAGGCAACTGAAATTAGATTAAAGTGTAACAATTAAATGCCTTTTTTATGCAAAGTCCTGTGCCACACGGTATGAGTGGTGGGCACTGGCAGTGGGCACACTACAGTCTGTGGGTCTGCAGCCTCTCACACACGGGCAGGCCAGGCAACTGCAATATATATATATGGAGAAAAAATAAATGAAAGCAGACTAATGTATCAGCCCTAAAAAGGGCTTTTTGGGGTGCTGTGACGCTGTCCTTACAGCAGAAGAGTCTGTGGACACAGAACACTGGCCTAGCTAACGCTTTTCCTATGAATTCATCAGCACAGCAGCAGCTGCACTCTCCCTGCTCTCATTAACACACTGCAGCCTCAGACTGAATCTAAAATGGCTGCTGTTTTTATAGGAGGTGGGAGGGAGGGTGCTGATTGGCTGGAATGTGTCTGCTGACTGTGAGGTACAGGGTCAAAGTTTTCTCCATGATGATGTATAGGGGGCGGTCCGAACATTGCATATGTTTGCCCGCCGCAGCGAACACGAACAAGCTATGTTTGCCGGGAACTGTTCACCGGCGAATAGTTCGGAACATCACTGCCAATTGATTTTGTCACCTAAAATTTAGAATTCATCAGACTCCTAAGCTCCATCAGCCTCAGATCAGACCCATATCAGCCTCCGATAAGACCCCCATCAACCTCAGATAGGAGTCCCTTCAGACCTCAGATGAGACATTAAAAGCGGGTAAAAGGTGGAGACTGCGACACAAATCTTTGTGCCACAATCTGTGACATATGTACGCTAAACAGTGGTGTATATTTGTTTGCAAATATTCCCCGAATGTGTTTAGAAAGGCTGTGTGTCATGAACTCACCTATCTGGGCTCCAGCGCTGCCATCTCCAGCTTCAGCACATTCACACCAGGTAAGGTTCACCATCAGCCCGTGCCCCCTGTTGACAAGTCCCTAGCAACAGAACTCAATTCTCTGTTTCTCCCTGCAACATGCATACGCTGGGAGAGAATGGTGGTGAGCTGAGTGAAATGGCAGAGAGGTCACAACAGCAAGAGTCCTGTGCCCCAGTCGTTTCAGCTCCATCATCATAGAACTGAAAGTAAAGATCCATGACCGGTTCACTGGTCATCAGACAAATCTGGAGAGCTGCAAACTGTATTTCCACCTTAAGCCTCAATCATTGGGGATAGAAGCTCAGAAGGTGGGCATCATTATGTCTCTGCTCAGTGGCGTAACTAGATTGTTATGGGCCCAAGTACAAACTTTGGATAGGGGCCCCCTCCCCATTTTTACAAAGAGACGGCAGATTTTCTTTACATTAAGGGCTCTTTGACACGAGTGGATGCGGTGCGGGTAATCCGCTGCGTGAAAGCGAGCCAAGCCCCATTCCGAACAGGCTCACTTCCACACAGCGGATTACCCGCACCGCATCCGCTCGTGTCAAAGAGCCTTAAGCACAATGCATGCCTACACTCATCCAGCCCTAATAAAATCTGGTCCTACCTCATCCAGGGTATCGCTGGCATCGGCGTGATGTCCACTGGATCCAGAACAACTTCCCTGTGGTGATAGAGAAAAAAAGAATAATCACATAACGAAGGGATGGTGACTGCCCCTGTGAAATCACCAGCAGGGGCGCTGTGCTGGCCTGTAACACTGAGCCATGCCAATGTATAGCATGGTAATCTAGGACATTTCCCCTTGTGCTACTACACAGCAGTTATGCTCACCTTTGTTCCTGTCACAGTAGTTATGCCTATTTTTGTGCCCCCCCCACCACAGTAGTTATGCTAGATATGTTCCCCCTGACAGTAGTTATGCTAGATTATATGCCCCTCACAGACGTTATGCTCAGATATGTGCCTCCCTCACATTAGTTATGCCAGATATGTGCCCCTCACAGTGGTTATGCCAGATATGCGCCCCCTCACAGCAGTTATGCCAGATATGTTCCCCCTCACAGTAGCAATGCCGACATATGTGCCACCTCACAGAAGTTATGCCAGATATGTGCCCCTCACAGTAGTTATTCCCAGATATGTGCCCCCTCACAGTAGTTATGCCTTAATATGTGCCCAATCATAGTAGTTATGCCTTAATATGTGCCCAATCATAGTAGTTATGGCCACATATGTGCCATAGTAGTTATTACAGATTAGGCCGCCCCCTCACTCTGTTGTTGCCCCCCTTTTGCAGCTTTATGGAAAAACAAAAAAACACATACTTACCCTCTTCCCTGATGACGCTCTCCCACACTCACATTGCGCTGCTGGCTGTGCTGGAGGCCAATACCCTGGGCCTTCAGTGCTCCTCCCACAGCCAGCAGTGAGATGTGCGGCCAGCAGGGGGAGTGCCTGAGCTCTGAAGAACAGTAAAGCAGGGAGCTGAGAGGTCTTCCTGCCTCACTCTGTAAACGAACAGCCCAGCCCCCAGGCAGTGACAAGAACTGCCGGGCCAGGTGAGTGCGCCCCCCCCCCCCTTACCTCTGTGCTCCCCCTGTGCTGCGCCCCTCATGTTTAATGAGCACTTTGATGGGGCCCGGCATTCTCACTGACTGTTGATTTGGGGGCTGCTGCAAATTTTGTTACTTATAATTTTGTATCTGCTTTGGGTGTCGTCGTCTGTAAATTACTTGAACCCATTCCAGTGTCTGGGATGGATACCACTCTATTAGCTATAGTTAGTGGGTTTATTAAATATAAAACAACTGATTTGGCTATGGTCTATTCATTATGAAAATTTTTCATTATACGTCATGAATAGTGTTGAGTGAACTCTGTGAGTTCGGGGACCCAGACCCGAAATTTGCCGGAAAAGTTCAGGTTCCAGTTCGGTGTTCGGGCATTTAATAAAGCTTTTGAAAGGCTGCAGGGCAGCCAATCAACAAGCTTTTAAGCTGTGGGCACTTACAAGCCATCACAGCCATGCCTAGTAATGGCATGGCTGTGATTGGCTGATGCATCATGTGACCCAGCCTCTATAAAAGCTGGATCACATGTTGCACCGCCCATCAGCTCTAAGTAGTGCAGGGACAGGAAGCAGGCAGATGAAGTGAGGGAGAGTGTTAGGAATCTGGCTATTTGTTTTGTGGGTGACCTATAATGATTTTCTTGTGCATGCAATACACCAGCTTTACACCCTTGACACAGAAATATAATAATAAATCTGGCTGTTAATTCTCTGTTTGACTTATAGTGATTTGTTGTGGGTGGAATGCACAATCTTTGTACCCCTGACATATTCCCATTTTTGGTGTGAGATACACGTGCACTGCATATGTGACAGGAAATTTAACTACATCAGCCCCCCTAGCTTAAACACCCTTAATGACCAGGCCACTTTTTACAATTCTGCACTACACTACTTTCACCATTTATTGCTCGGTCATGCAATTTACCACCCAAATGAATTTTACCTCCTTTTCTTCTCACTAATAGAGCTTTCATTTGGTGGTATTTCATTGCTGCTGATATTACTTTTTTTGCTATTAATCAAAAATGACTGAAATTTTTGCAAAAAAATGACATTTTTCACTTTATGTTGTAAAATCTTTCAAAAAAACCGACATTTCTATATAAATTTTTCTATAAATTTATTGTTCTACATGTCTTTGATAAAAAAAAAAAAAATCCAATAAGTGTACATTTATTGGTTTGGGTAAAAGTTATAGCGTTTACAAACTATGGTGCAAAAAAGTGAATTTCCGCATTTTGAAGCAGCTCTGACTTTCTGAGCACCTGTCATGTTTCTTCAGGTGCTAGAATGCCAGGATAGTATAAATACCCCCCAAATGACACCATTTTAGAAAGAAGACACCCCAAAGTATTCGCGGAGGGGCATGGTGTGTTCAGTTATCATTTCATTTTTGTTCACAAGTTAGCGGAAAATGACACTTTCTGAGGAAAAAAAATAAATAATAAAGTTTCCATTTCTGCTAACTTCTGGCAAAAAAAATAAAAAATCTCCCACAGACTCACTATGCCCCTCAGTGAATACCTTGGGGTGTCTACTTTCCGAAATGGGGTCATTTGTGGGGTGTGTTTAGGCTGCAAAAAAGTGTCACTCATGTTGTATTGCCGTACTCAGGAAAAATAGGGCAATGTGTTTTAGGGTGTATTTTTACATATACCCATGCTGGGTGAGAGAAATATCTCTGTAAATTGTCAACTTTGTATAAAATTTTTTAAAAGTTGTCATTTACCGCCGCATTTGCCTCATTTACCGCCTCATTTGCGACGTAATCACAAGGTGGAACTCCACCTTGCACATGCTGGATAGACTGTGTAGGGGCCAGCCCCTAGAATTACGTCTCAATACTGCATTTTCAATAATAGGTTTATAAGGACTGGTATGACTTCTTCCAGCCACCAGATGTCGCTGTGGCTTTGAGTAAAACAGTTGAGTTGTTGTTGGTTCTCAGAGTACAGGAGAGAAAAGGTAGTTCCCAGGTCTGGGCTGGTGTGTGTGTGTTTGCCCTGGAAGCTGTTAAGCTGGCTGCCATGTCAGGAGCCAAGCTGAGAGAATAATGATGAGACACAGGCCCTTATTGATGGAGTCCTGAGAAACTGGCTATGTATGGGACAGATCAAGGTAGGCTCTGAAGTAAGGTGCTGCAGCTGTAATCAAGAGAGAGAGAGAGAGAGAGAGAGAGAAGAAGGCCACACGCTGATACAAGGAGAATAGCCTGTATTTCTATCTGCATGCTGATGAGAACGCATTTGTTATATTACGTTTCAAGTATCCTTCCTGTAACATTGTGCAAATTTGTTAATACTGTTTTTGCCATTTACCGATTGCACCTCTGGCGTATCGGTATATTAATGTTAATTAGAGTTGAGCGTACTAAATTTTGGGGTGTTCGGGACCCGGACCCGAACATTTTCCAAAAAGTTCGGGTCAATTGTTCGGCGATTTCTTCCCGCATTCTGAAGGGCTGCACAGCAGCCAATCAGCTAGCTTTTTACTTCTTGCCCTATGAAGCCATCACAGCCATGCCTACTAATGGCATGGCTGTGATTGGCCAAGTGCAGCATGTGACCCAACCTCTATTTAAGCTGGAGTCACGTAGCACCGCCCGTCACTCTGCTCTGTTTAGTGTAGGGATAGGATACAGCTGCTGTGAGGGCGAGATTAGGCAGGGAAGACTCAGCAAAACCACTTAATGAAGTAATTGATCTACATCTGTGAATCATTTAACTTCTGTTAGTTCATTGCTCGCTGGCTTTTTAGGCTGCCCAGAGCGTTTTTTTTGTCACTTTTTTCTGGGGTGATCAGCGGCCATTTTGAGATCTTTTGGTGCACCAGCACGTTTTCAGCTGCCAAATTCAACATACATTTTTGGGTTCAATAGTAGGCTTTTTTTTGCAATATCCTACATCAGGGGTTGTGCAGCTGTGCTTACTGTCACACCTTGAAACACAGGATAGAAATTGCTATATTTTCTTGAGGGGTGAAATTCAATTGCCAAAATACCAATCCCCTAAATCTGGTGTTCCGAGCTGTGGCTGGCTAAGTTTAATACTGTCCGTCAAAGGATAGATTTTTTTCTGGGGTGAAATTCAATTGCCAAAATAGCAATCCCCTAAATCTGGGGTTCCAGCTGTGGCTGGCCAAGTGTAATGCTGTCCGTAAAAGGATAGATTTTATTTCTGTGGTGACATTCAATCCCCTAAATCAGTGGTTTTAGCTGTTGCTGGCCAAGTGTAATACTGTCCGTAAAAGGATATATTTTTTTCTGGGGTGAAATTCAATTGCCGAAATACCAATCCCCTAAATCTGGTGTTCCAGCTGTGGCTGGCTAAGTTTAATACTGTACGTCAAAGGATAGATTTTTTTCTGGGGTGAAATTCAATTGCCAAAATAACAATCCCCTAAATCTGGGGTTCTAGCTGTGGCTGGCCAAGTGTTATACTGTCAGTTAAACGATAGATATTTTCTGGAATGAAATTTAATTGCCAAAATAACAATCCCCTAAATCTGGTGTTCCAGCTGTGGCTGGCTAAGTTTAATACTGTACTTAAAAGGATAGATTTTTTTCTGGGGTGAAATTCAATTGCCAAATTACCAATCCCCTAAATCAGTGGTTTTAGCTGTTGCTGGCCAAGTGTAATACTGTACGTCAAAGGATAGATTTTATTCTGGGGTGAAATTCAATTGCCAAAATAACAATCCCCTAAATCTGGGGTTCCAGCTGTGGCGGTCCAAGTGTAATACTGTCCGTCATAGGATAGATTTTTTTTTGTGGTTAAATAAAATCCCTGAAATAGAAATCCTAAACATCTGTGCTTTTTCGCTGTTCCTCTCCAAGTGTAATTCTGTCCGCAATAGGGTATATTACATTCAGAGTGTCAGCGTCTAAATAAAAGGCCTAAAAAATAAATCCTCTATATTTGCACATGCTATTGTGCATGTCCAAGTGTAATTTTGTCCGTAAAAGGATACCTATCAGCCAGGGCCTAAATACTAGGCCTAAAATTTCCCAAAATCTGTGGTTTCTGCTGTGCCTGTATTAGTGTAATACGGTAGATAAATAGATAGCTAGATAGTGTTAAGTGCCTGTAAATAAAGGCCTTAATTTGAACTCTACACATTGGGCCAAATAATTTTTTCCTTATTGTGGTGAACGGTAACAATGAGGAAAACATCTAATAAGGGACGCGGACATGGTTGTGGTGTTAGTGGATCCTCTGGTGCTGAGAGAGGACGTGGCCATTCTGCCACAGCTACACGTCCTAGTGTACCAACTACCTCAGGTCCCAGTAGCCGCCAGAATCTACAGCGATATTTGGTCTGGCCTAATGCTGTTCTAATGATGGTAAGGCCTGAGCAAGTACAGGCGCTAGTTGATTATGTTGCCGACAGTGGATCCAGCAGGTTCACATTATCTCCCACCCAGTCTTCTGCAGAAAGCCCACAGGTGGCACCTGAAAACCAAGCCCATCAGTCTGTCACATCAGTCCCATGTATATCAGGGAACCTGTCTGAGCCTCAAGTTATGCAGCAGTCTCTTATGCTGTTTGAAGAATCTGCTGGCAGGGTTTCCCAAGGGCATCCACCTAGCCCTTCCGGAAGACATAGAATGCACTGATGCACAACCACTTATGTTTCCTGATGAGGACATGGGAATACCACCTCAGCAGAGTCAGGACGTCTCTGATGATAACGAAACACAGGTGCCAACTGCTGTGTCGTTCTGCAGTGTGCAAACCAAACAGTAGGTCAGGGAGGAAGACTGTGTGGAAGACGATGCAGGGGACAATGAGGTCCTAGACCCCTCATAGAATGAAGGTCGTGCCACTGACTTTCAGAGTTCAGAGGCAGAGGCAGTGGTGAGACCGAGCCAACAGCATAGCAAAAGAGGGAGCAGGGTGCAAAAGCAGAACAGCCGTCGTCAAGAGAGTTCGTCTGCTACTGGCCAACGCCACCAGGGACCGAACACACGAAAGGCAGCTTCAAGGAGTTTTCTGGCATGGCACTTCTTTACACAATGTGCTGACGACAAAACCCGAGTGGTTTGCACACTGTGCCATCAGAATCTGAAGCGAGGCATTAACGTTCTGAACCTAAGCACAACCTGCATGACCAGGCATCTACATGCGAGACACAGGCTGCAGTGGAGTAAGCACCTTCAAAACCAAGAAAGGGCTCAGGCCCCTCCTGCTCCATCTTCTGCTGCTGCCTCGGCCTCTTCCTCCGCCTCTGGAGGAACGTTGGCACCTGCCGCCCAGCAAAAAAAGGATGTGCCACCAACACCACCATCTCCGTCACCAAGCATCTCTACTATGTCACACGGCAGCGTTCAGCTCTCCATCTCACAAACCTTGGAGAGAAAGCGAAAATTCCCACCTAGCCATCCTCGATCACTGGCCCTGAATGCCAGACTTTCTAAACTATTGGCCTTTGAAATGCTGTCATTCAGGCTGGTGGACACAGACAGCTTCAAACGAAGGTGGCTTTCCCACAGTACATCGTTACCAGCCGCCACTACTTCTCCAAGAGATCTGTGCCTTCCCTGCACAACCAAGTATCGGATAAAATCAAGTGTGCACTGCGCAACGCCATCTGTGGCAAGATCCACCTAACCACAGATACGTAAACCAGTAAGCACGGCCAGGGACGCTATATCTCCCTAACTGCATACTGGGTAAATGTAGTAGCGGCTGGGCCCCAGGCGGAGAGTTCCTTGGCGCACGTCCTTCTGCCGCCAAGGATAACTGGGCATTATTCTTTGCCACCTGTTGCCTCCTCCTCCTACTCAGCTTCCTCCTCCTCTTCTTCCACCTGCTCATACGGTCAGCCACAAACCTTCACCACTAACTTCAGCACAGCCCGGGGTAAACGTCAGCAGGCCGTTGTGGCGGGGTATAGAACAAAAGACCGACCAGTGGTTGCTGCCGGTGAGCCTCAAGACCGGCCTGGTGGTGTGTGATAATGGGCGAAATCTCGTTGCAGTTTGGGACTATCCGGTTTGACGCACATCCCTGGCCTGGCGAATGTGCTGAATTTGGTGGTGCAGAAATTCATTCACAACTACCCCGACATGTCAGAGCTGCTGCATAAAGTGCGGGCCGTCTGTGTGCGCTTTCGGCATTCTCATCCTGCCGCTGCTCGCCTGTCTGCGCTACAGCGTAACTTCGGCCTTCTCTCTCACCGCCTCATATGCGACGTGCCCACCAGGTGGAACTCCACCTTTCACATGCTGGAGAGACTGTGCGAGCAGCAGCAGGCCATAGTGGAGTTTCAGCTGCAGCATGCACGGGTGAGTCGCAACGCAGAACAGCACCACTTTACCATCAATGACTGGGCCTCTATGTGAGACCTGTGTGCCCAGTTGCGCTGTTTTGAGTACTCCACCAACATGGCCAGTGGCAATGATGCCGTTATCAGCGTTACAATACCACTTCTATGTCTCCTTGAGAAAACACTTAGGGTGATGATGTAAGAGGATGTGGCTCAGGAGAAGGAGGAAGAGGGGTCATTTCTAACACTTTCAGGCTAGTCTTTTAGATGTGGCTCAGAGGGAGGTCTTTTGCAACAGCAGAGACCAGGTACAAATTTGGCCAGCCAGGGCCCCCTACTGGAGGATGAGGAGGAGGTGGAGAAGGATGAGGATGAAGCATGTTCACAGCAGGGTGGCAGCCAACCCAGCTCGGGCCCATTACTGGTGCGTGGCTGGGGGGAAATGGAGGACAATAATGATACGCCTCCCTCAAAGGACAGCTTGTCCTTACCTCTGGGCAGACTAGCACACATGAGCGACTACATGCTGCAGTGCCTGCGCAACGACAGCAGGGTTTCCCACATTTTAACGTGTGCGGACTACTGGGTGGCCACTCTGCTGGATCCCTGGTACAAAGACAACATGCCCACCTTAATTCCCGCACTGGAGCGTGATATGAAAATGCGCGCATACAAGCGCACGCTGGTAGACGCGCTCCTGAGAGCTTTCCCAACTGACACGAGGGGACACTTGGAAGCATAAGGTAAAGGCAGATAAGGAGCAAGAGGTCGCCAACACAGCTGTGTCATTGCCATCTCCTCTGAAGGCAGGGTTAGCATGGCCGAGATGTGGAAAAGTTTTGTCACAGCGCCACAGCTAACTGCACCAGTAGCTGATAGGGAACGTGTTAGCAGGAGGCAGCATTTCAACAACATGGTGGAACAGTACATGTGCACACGCCTACACGTACTGAATGATGGTTTGGCCCCATTCAACTTCTGGGTTTCCAAATTGTCCACATGGCCAGAGCTAGCCTTTTATGCCTTGGAGGTGTTGGCCTGCCCTGCGGCCAGTGTATTGTCTGAACGTGTATTTAGCACGGCAGGGGGCGTCATTACAGACAAATGCAGCTGTCTGTCCACAGCCAACGTGGACAAGCTGACTTTTATAAAAATGAACCAGGCATTGATCCCACAGCTCCTGTCCATCCCTTGTGCAGAATAGACATTTATAACTGCCTCGCCCTCAACCATACATTCTTGTACTCCAGGGCACTGGACATTCTTGTACCATTTTTTTTGGGGGCAACACCAAGTTGAATGAACCTCTCCTCTGTCTGGGTGCCAGGGGCCTACATTTCAGCTAATCGCCTGCTGCTTTGGTGCGGGACATTAACCTCTTTTTCCTATCAAATGACCTGTCTGGGTGTCAGGGGCCTAAATAACTGAAAGTGGCCTGTTCCATTGGTAGGTAACATGATGCCTTTTTTTCTGCTATGGGACCTTTCTCCTCTGTCTGGGTGCCAGGGGCCTACATTTCAGATAATCGCCTGTTGCTTTGGTGGGTGACATTATCCACTTTTTGATGTTGAATGACCTGCACTCTGTCTGGTTTTCAAGGGCCTATACTTCGTTTAATTGCTTGCTGTCTTGGTGGGAGACATTTAACTCTTTTTACTGTCAAATGACTGCCCCATTGTGTGGGTGTCAGGGGCCTATATGTCGTTTAATCATTTGTTGTCTTGGTGGAAGATATTAAACACTTTTTACTGTCAAATGACCGCCCCATTGCCGTGGGTGTCAGGGGGCCTATATTTCGTTTACTTACTTGCTGTGTTGGTGGGAGACATTTAACCCTTTTTACTGTCAAATGACTGCCCAGTTGTGTGGGTGTCAGGGGCCTATATGTCGTTTAATCATTTGTTGTTTTGGTGGGAGAGATTTAACTCTTTTTACTGTCAAATTACATCCCAATTGTGTGGGTGTCAGGGGCCTATATTTCGTTTACTTGCTTGCTATCTTGGTGGGAGACATTTAACTCTTTTTACTGTCAAATGACCACCCCATTGCCGTGGGTGTCAGGGGGCCTATATTTCGTTTACTTACTTGCGGTGTTGATGGGAGACATTTAACTCTTTTTACTGTCAAATGACTGCCCGATTGTGTGGGTGTCAGGGGCCTATATGTCGTTTAATCATTTGTTGTTTTGGTGGGAGACATTTAACTCTTTTTACTGTCAAATGACTGCCCCATTGTGTGGGTGTCAGGGGCCTATATGTCATTTAAACTTTGTTGTCTTGGTGGAAGATATTAAACTCTTTTTACTGTCAAATGGTCGCCCAAGTGCCATTGGTGTCAGGGGCCTATATTTTGTTTATGTACTTGCTGTGTTGGTGGGAGACATTTAACTCTTTTTACTGTCAAATGACTACCCCATTGTGTGGGTGTCAGGAGCCTATATGTCGTTTAATCATTTGTTGTCTTGGTGGGAGAGATTAAACTCTTTTTACTGTCAAATTACTGCCCCATTGTGTGAGTGTCAGGGGCCTATATTTCGTTTACTTGCTTGCTGTCTTGTTGGGAGACATTTAACTCTTTTTAATGTCAAATGACTGCCCCAATTTTGGGTGATTGAATGAGGCCTGTGGCCCTGCAGGCAGACATGATTCCTTCTTGGCTGTGATGACAACTTCAACTCCCATGTATGGTTGCCATTGGCCCTGTGTCTGTGAATAAGGCCTGTGGCACTGCTGGCAGACATGAATCCTTCTTGGCTGTGAATCTGATGTGAACTTCAACTCCCATGTATGGTTGCCATGGCCCTGTGTCTGTGAATAAGGCCTGTGGCACTGCAGGCAGACATGAATCCTTTTTGGCTGTGATGAGAACTTCAACTCCCATAGCATTCTCACCTGACGCCACCCCAACCTCCTATTCCACCTCCTCCTCCAAGTTGCCAACTGATATTGGTTAATTTTTATTTATTTTATTTTAAGTCATTTCCCTATCCACATTTGTTTGCAGGGGATTTACCTACATTTTGTATGCATTTTTTAGCTGTTGATTGCCATCATCAATGGACTACAAGTGCAGGATATGCTCCTCTATATATATGCACAACCGCTTGCGGGTTCGAGCATATCTGCCTGTTTAACACCACACTACGTTTTCTAATAGTTCGAAAAAATGGATAGCAGAAAAATATATATATGATTCACATTGCGCATTTAATCTTCCGCCTCACACAATATACCCACACTATATACCCACCACTACATACCACCAGACCCCCCTCAAACCCACACCACCTCTGACCACCCCTCACCCCCAACACACACATACACATACACAGTCTATAGCAGGCATTCTCAAACTGCGGTCCTCCAGCTGTTGTAAAACTACAACTCCCATGATGCTCCTCTATAGGATGATAGCTGTAGGCTGTCATGGAATGATGTGATTTTTAGTTTAAAAACAGCTGGAGAGCCGTAGTTTGAGGATGCCTAGTATATAGATTCTAATAAGTGTCCCGTTGGTCAATAGAAGTAATGTTTGACATTTAGTATTTGCTGGTTCTTTTAGCGTTACCCAGGGTGCACCACGGGGAGGCGAACCAGCCTTACACCTCATACTGTACCGTCACTTCACTAGACAGGTACATCTCTCCTCAGATGGCCAATATCCAATATCTTATACTACACACACATACGATTTCAACACAATCCCAAATATTTTAAAAAATAAGATTAGGCGACTTTAACAATAGCAGCCGGGGAGTACATATTCCAGGAAGATGAACAGCCTGACGGATCCGTACTGCCGCTAGTTCGCCTAGGCCCCTAGAATGACGCTTCGTCCCTATTGACTATAATGGTGGCGGGGGCGGAGGTATGGCAGCAGCAAGGCAGCACACGGCGAGAGACAGTCTAACTGAAAGCTCTGCATGTCATAGTTTAAGCCCGGGGAACCTCTCGCCGTGCGCTGCCTTAGCCATAGTCACCAACATTTATTCATCATCTCAACCACCAAACCAAAAATTATTAGTGTTTGAAAGTGAAATATTAGATTTAAAGTTACCGTTATAAAATCTGATTATGTGCTTTTTTTTTTATACTGCAGCGCATGTTGGAGCAGGGCTACGATCAGACCCGCTCCCATGCCGAGAAAAACCACATTGTTCGCAGGATCGGCTATGAGCTGTGACGGGACTATGACGGGAAACATAAGCGTCTGGAAATTTAAAAAAAAATGGTCAAATATGAAAAGGAGGCACCCGGAAAGAATCCGTGAGATCCGGGACCAAAAATGTCCAGGTATAATGATTACTGAGTGTTGGAATAAAGATTGTGACACAGTGAGAGGTTTGGTGGTAAAAAAACAGGTATTTTCATCTCAGCCTGTGCTGCTGGGTTGATTGCAGCCAGGTGAGGGCAAATACTGGACCGGATTTTAGGTGCCGGTCCGGGTTTTTTGGGTTAATACCTAGCTGCCTTTAAAAGACAGCTGGGTTTATGCAAAGCTCTCTCTGTGTGTTTGGGATCTGAGCCCTGTGCTGGGCTGAAGAGTGGGGACCTGGAAAAGGGTACCGTAAAGCTTGCAAGACAGAGGCCTGGGACTGGCTCTGTCTGTATGGACTTGGGGGGTACAGAGCGACGCCAAGGCTCGGGTCGCAGGGTCCTAGTCAGGCGGACTAGAGATCCCAGCTCCCCAAGGGAATTGGTTGCACAGCCTTGGGGCTAGTAGAAGTACCAAGAGGTAAAAGCTGCACTACTGCCAGGTGTGAACTGACACCTAGGATCCCAGGTGAACTTTGTTTTTGTTTTGCCGTGCAAGAACAAGCACCAAGCCTGAAAAGTGACTGTTGTGTTGTGCCTAAAGTGTGAATAAACACTGCAGATTGATTTACAACGTGTTTTTGCCTCTATACTGCACCCGCCTACCTTGTCTACCAGAGCGAGCCCCCACAAGATACAAAAGTAATGTAAAGCATATGTACATTTTTGTTTTTAGATTTTTTTCTAAAAGTAGTAATTTTTTTTATTATAGGTGTTCCTTTACCTGCAGTCAGGCGCAGGCCTCCCAGACAGCATGTGTGGGAGGTCTCGGCGTCAGAGGAAGAGGCCGGACCCTCAGGGCAACAACATGCCACTAGCCCCCCAGAGGAGTCAATGGCAGGGTGGACCTTCACCCCAACCCGCCTCACTCCCTCAAGTGTCTGATGATGGGGACGAGGAAGAGGAGGATCATCACCACCCCCCACAAGGAGTGTAAGTATGTGCTGTGGCTGTTTTCACTCATTCACTGTTCACACACACAAACACGTGTCAGTTTAGTCTTCACCATAGACATACTTTTTTGGAGCAAACAATAAGCATGTTAAAGCTTTACTAATAATCTTTCTTCAGCCCACACATATCGGAGAACCTATAGTCCCACACTTACAGTCCTGTATAAGCGGGATATAAAAAAAAGTACTATCTCAACACTCTTTACAGTATTCCCGAGGTCTGGTTCCCCTCTATGATTGTTCTGCGTTCCGATCGCCTAGCCACACTGTATTTTAACAGCCTTTTTAACCACAATGTTATGAAAACCCCAAGATGTAGTACGTATGTGACCTATCCCACCCAATGTCTCTGACTATTAAAACCCAGGCCCAAAATAATTTCTAAAGAAAACCTCCCTGAAACCTATAGTTACAGGCGTACTGATTCACTGAGGCATACATTCCCACATTCCCATTGAGACATAACGAGCAGCCATGATTATTCCCCAAACACGGACCAGATATTGTTGGTGTTAGCCAAAATAAATGGGTATATTTTGGGGGGGACCCCCCAAAGTGGGCGGAGCTACCATTGGCCAATGAAAATTTAGCAATTTTCTATACACTACTCCTCCCACAGTTTTAGGAGTACAATTACCAAACTTTTCTTGTGCTTTGTTAACCGATCCGACCCTCTGGGCCCCTGGAGCGGCCCCCCGGAGACCCAATTTTTTCCCATAGACTTTCATTGGAAAACTATTAAGTTTTGTCACTCGTACAGCTTTCAAGTTAAAGTCACCAAACTTGGGTCACTTAGTCATGGGGTCACCCTGAAAATTTTTGTCGAATTTTAGGGAACTTTAAAAAGTGGGCGGAGCCAGAAACAACCAATCAGATTTTCACTGTTGACTTCAGTGTGAAAACTTGAAAAAGCTGTCATTCTCACAGTATTTAAGCCAGAGTCCCCAAACTTGGCACCGTGGGTTAGTAGGTGACTAGGATTAAAATTTATAAAAAAGTGGGCGGAGTCTATAACACCCAATCAAATTTCAGCCATTTGTTTAAATGGGAAAAATTCAAACTGCCGCTGCTCTTAGACTTTTATTGGCACAGTCTTCAAACTTGGCACAGTTGGTCACTGGAGGACTGGGATTAAAATTCTAAAAAGTGGGTGGAGCCACCAACAGCCAATCGGATTTCAAGCCAACATCCCGTGGTTTCTTCAGAAACGACACCGTCTAGTTTATTTTTTTTTAATTTTTTTACAGTATTGAAAGAAATGCAACTCAGCATTGAGGAGCTTGAGCGGGAACACCAAAAAACAGTGCGGGCGTTCCGGGAGCAGCATCTCCGGAAGCTGCGGGAGATCAAGCTCCAGTTTGCCAACGGCCTAAGGCAAATGGAAGAACAGCACGCCAAGGCCGTGGCGCGGCTTAAAAAAATAAACCAATAATTGAGGGCATTGCCTTATTGAGATTTTTTATTTAATTTGTAATTATATTGTTTACTGTTTTATTTTTTTATTTAAAAAATTTGAAGTTTTCTGTATAATTGTTAAAAATTTTTTTAAGTAAAGACCCCTAGAGTCCATTCCCAAACTCATCAGTATCCTGACATACAGCATCCACAGATATATAGTAATTGGATAGTATGAGGCCTACACATAACTCAAATGGATCATGATAATAGTAGTAGTCATTGGTAACGGTTATGTATTAAATATTAAGTACAAAGCAAAGCATTCTAATAGTCCAGAGTTACATTTAAAATAAAAAAATTTGTTAATTTTCCTAGTAACTAAATTATTTTATCTACTAACATAAATTTCATATTATCGTAAATAAAAAAAAATTATTTTTTCATCAAACAATTAACTATTAAAATACAAAACTAGAACTGAGTAATAACTACAAAAAACTTTTTGATTTATCAAAGGAGCTAAATTATTAACTTATACAAATTCCAAAAACTTATTTAACAATCAAATCTTATTATCAGAAATATATAAAAAAAAAAAGGAACAATGTTGGAACAATAAAATGGTAGGGGCATGGATCTTCGATTGCGTCAATTTTTTTAATACTTTGCATGTTGTAGCATTGCTTCCGCCGTACAGACAGAAACATGTGATTACATGACTATTATTATATGAATTATCTAACCGGTGACATGGCTCCAAGAACATCATATAGTGTGTTTATACTTAAAATCTTAAAGCAGTGGTTATATATAATTAGCATGTGCAAATCCTCATTACATAATTGCCAATAAGTAACATAAACAAGAAAAGTACCTATACATATTTACATGTTGCTACACGGCTCCATTCACAAAACCGGGTTTCCACACGGTTGAGTATAACGCCAGTCACACCCAACCATGTAGAGAGGTCAACACGGAAGTCAGCCATACCTCCCAGAACGACAGACAACACCGTTTAAATACATATGTGCATGTCTAAATATTGACAATACATAAATAAGCTGAGCACATGCGAGAATACGAAACATCGAAACCAGGTTAAGAGAATTCATAATTCTATACTTGTTAAAGTGTAGAGGAGAAAATCAGGTCCATGATGGTTGTCTACGCATGATCAGGACATATAGCATCTATAGTTAACACAGTACTAGAATGCTGACTCATAAGTTACCGTTTGTAACTAGGCAGAATAACGGCAGGCACTTGCAGGTAAGTACACTTCCAGTTTATAATAAAAAATAAAATAACCCAATCGGAATTTTACTTTAAAAAAGGTGTGAAGGTCTGGACTCTATGATTGTTCCCTGTGAGAACATACATGATGTCTCATGCTCTGGGAACCACAATTGCACAATGGGAGCACGATGCATGCTGGCAGTATAATCTTGAAAATTGCACCTGCCAGCTGTTTAAAAAAAATGCATTTATATATTTATACACTGGTCACTAGATCGGTTCAACTACTCTTTGGAACAAATTATTGGAGAACATACTGTTGCTGAACCTCAATCTGACCTGACCAACTGCAGCAACCCAAGATCGTTGTAATTTCCCCACAGGCTTGTACAGTGGGCTCTAGGCATGATGGGTGCATCTCTTCATCTGCCTATCTTCTTCCCCTGATGCGCCCTTAACTCTTGATCAGGGTAAATCAGGACTCATCTGACCACACAACATGCTTCTATTGCTCCAGAGTTCGATCTTATGCTACCTAGAAAATTGAAGTTTTTATTTTGTTTTTACTTTACTAGTATGTGTTTTTCTGACGGCTACCCAACTGTTCAGTCACAATGCCTTGAGTACCATTTGCAGACTGTTGTTTTTATAAGATTGTATTTTTAAAAAACATTGCATTAATGACCACACCGTACATTCACGTGTATATTTCCAGCCCTCTTTACTATTCATCTTTGTTTTCATGTGCACTTTATTCTTACACTTGTTAATAATGTATTTGACATTTCATACCCGAATTTTAGGACTCTTAGCCATCTATTTAGGTGTTTTGTCTTAGCTCAGTGCTTGAAAATGATTTGAACCTTCTAAAACTGACTAACCAATTTGGTACACGAGCAGAAGATATGTCTTTCAGCACATGATCTCACATCACAAACGCTTATGGGATCAACACATGAGTACAAGCAGCACACAAACTCAAAGCCACCATGCTCCTCCTGGTCCAGCATCTTCAGCCACGTCAACCACTGCTGTCCTCCCTGCCTCCTCTCAACCAACCGCCACTCCGCCTCTCACCTTCAGCAGTTCCTGCTCATCTGCCCACAGTCAGGTGTCTGTCAAGGACATGTTTGAGCGTAAGAAGCCAATGTCACAGAGTCACCCCCTTGCCCGGCATCTGACAGCTGGATTGACGGAACTCTTAGCCCGCCAGCTTTTACCATACCAGCTGGTGGAGTCTAAGGCCTTCAAAAAATTTGTCGCTATTGGGACACCACAGTGGAAGGTACCCGGACAAATTTTTTTTTCAAAAAAGGCAATCCCTGATATGGGACGTTAGAGGGATTAAACTGATAGGAATAGTACTAGTTAAGACAACACTCGGGTGGGACAGTAAATTGCACGGTGCAGACGTAGTGACCGTGGATTAAAACAAAAGGGAGGTAGCCAGCGTTTTTTTAACCATCTCCCCTTTCGAAAAATCAATTCAATTTACCTTTTGGGGACCCTTGGTGTTGTACGTGGCTGGGTGGAGGAAGAAACCTGCAATGACATCACTGGGACATGGCTAGCTTGGTATCCAACCTTGTGCAAATGGGGAGTTTGCGGTTGTGCAAATGGACTGTTTGCGGTTGTTTGCGGTGCATTAAAAGGGGAGTTTGGTCTGTCAATGTCTGTGAAGCGGGCGTAACCCTTACACTACCTGATCGATACAACATCATACCTGATCGTATACACACACTGGATGTTTTAAAGCATGTTATTCCAAACAATTTAGGAATGTTACGTGATTTATGCCCTTTATGGATTTAAACCCGACTCTGCATCCACTACGTAATTTTCCATGGGAGTTTTGCCATGGATCCCCCTCCGGCATGCCACAGTCCAGGTGTTAGTCCCCTTGAAACAACTTTTCCATCACTATTGTGGCCAGAAAGAGTCCCTTTGGTTTTTAAAATTCGCCTGTCTATTGAAGTCTATGGCAGTTCGCCCGGTTCGCCCGTTCGCGAACATTTGTGGAAGTTCGCAAGAAATTTTTATGTTTGCGACATCACTACCCATCTGCACTGTTGGGGGGCTTACTGTCTCCCCCTGGTGCGTTAAACTGCCGCTGGGGGGAGGAGGCTGGGCTCCCAATTCCCTGTAAATCACACGGCCGATGGGGAATAGAGACGATGCTCTTCTCTCCCTGCAAAACATACTGCCGCTGGGGAGCAGGACCGACTGTCCCTACTCCCTGAAAATCCGCCAGCCGCTGGGGATCTGGGCCGACCACCCAGCATCCCTGTAGGGCCGGTGGAGAGTTCTCGGTCCCATCTCCACCGTTGTGGGGCTTACTGTCTCCACCTGGTGCGTTAAGCTGCCGCTGGGGAGAGGGGGTAACAAGCTCCTCTCCCAGACATTCTTCTAGCCGCTGGGGAGGGAGACCGACTGTCTCCGCTCCCAGCACAGTGTCCTGCTGCTGGGGAAAGGAGACTAGGCTCTCTATTTCCTGCTGGACACTCTGCCGATAGGGAGGGAGGACAAGGCTCTCCTCTCCCAGTAAGTCACTCTGCTGATGGGGCCAGGACCGACTGTCTCTGCCCCCTGTAACTTAGCCTGCCGCTGGGGAGAGGGGGTAACAAGCTCCTCTCCCATGCATACTTCCAGCCTCTGGGGAAGGAGACCGACTGTCTCCGCTCCCAATACAGTGTCCTGCTGCTGGGGAAAGGAGACTGGGCTCTCTATTCCCTGCTGGACACTCTGCCGATGGGGACTGGAGACTGGGCTCCCAATTCCCTGCACTTGACTCTGCCGCTGGGGTCCAGGACCGACTGTCTCTGCCCCCTGTAACTCAGCCTGCCGCTGGGGAATAGAGACTGAGCTCCCAATTCCCTGCAGGACCGGTGGAGAGACCTCGGTCCCATCTCCACCAGCCACCTGGGTTTCTTTCCAGTAAACATCCACAATATCCTTCCAGCTGACGGGCCCTGGACCTGGGTCTGACACTGCTCTCTCGCTGAGCCCTCTCACTGGAGTGGAACAGCTGCTGGTAGTCCTGTTCCAGCTCCATCTCCTGGGTCACCAGGTGGACCAGGTCTTGCTCAATTTTGTGAGTGTCGTCCCAGTCATACATGCTCTCCCGCCACTCAAAGAGGTCCCTGAACCGGGCTTGTGTAGGGCTCCCAAACTCCAGCTCATAAAAAGTCTCCCATAACAAGCCAGGACCATCAAACTCCTCTCCCTCTGGCATGTCATACTCGGGTGTCCGGGGTAGGTACCAAGCTTCATACCACCAGAGTGCCTGGTAGGCATCTTCCAGCCATATCTCCCGCCTTACCAGGTGCTTCAGGGCCTCTACCCATTCTTCCAGGGGCTGCTCTCCTAGGAAGGGCATACGCAGGGCAACTCGCTTCTGCTGTCGCTGCTCGTCCTTGGGGAGCCTCTCGTCCTGCAGATATTCCACAATACCCAGTGCCTGGTACCAGATGCCTTTGCGGACTGCATTTCGGTCATCCATGACACTCTCATCATACCTCACTGCTGGTTCCATCCCGGTGCTGCTAGGGTCGCTGTACTGGGACACGCTTTGCCCTTAAATTGTAAAATCCACGGTGCCTTCTGTCGCTGTCCTTCTGGCTGTAGGAACGATCCCGCTGCTTGCCACCAGTTGTTATGGTGTAACCCGGTATAGCGAGGGTTAATACCGTTCGGCGATTCCCCTGGAGAAGAGCACAGCAACCCACAACCACTCAAATCCACTGAACTGGAACCATACAAAGTCCTCCTTTCCTGGAACAGGCAAGAGAACGTTCTGACGTAGCAATTCCCCCTAAGTACGAGACGAGGCTCTGTATTAATGGTTAAACAGGAATTCTTTATTGAGGGCTACCTGCCCGGTATTTATGCAGGTCTCCCACCTGGTGGACACTCCCCTAGGGGACCAGAAGGAAGACTGAGACACAGGGGATACAGCAGCCAATGACACACAATGGGACAATAGAAACACCCCCAGCATATCCCTCCCCTCTGCCTGTGATACAATTACCCTACACGGGTTACTGTAATCATCACAGGCAGGGGAATACACAATGTCTTCTGTCCTGGAGACAACCGAGGAGTCATTCCATTATCTCTCAGGACAAAGGGAAATCGCCAATACACACGTGGGGACAATAAGACAGACATCACTATTCAATATACAATGTCCCACCCTTTACAGTACACAGACATTTAACATATCCCCAGATGGCTTGGATCTGAGCGCTCAATATATCCAAACAGCGCTCAGATGCGACCAACACAGTCAAATCGCCATGGGGTTTAAGTTTAGCATGGGCTGATGAGAGGGCCCATAATCCTGGGGCAAGAGGCTGGCAATCAGTCTTCTCCAACGCCCAGTGGCGAGGTTGGTTTTGATACACAGAACATTAACTTTATTGAACATTTGAAACATAACTTGAACTTTTTTGCTTACCTGTGATGTTTTTTTTTTTTTTTTTTTACCTTAACCACCTCAGCCCCCCTAGCTTAAACACCTTTAATGACCAGGCCACTTTTTACAATTCTGCACTACACTACTTTCACCGTTTATTGCTCCGTCATACAACTTGCCACCCAAATGAATTTTACCTCCTTTTCTTCTCACTAATAGAGCTTTTATTTGGTGGTATTTCTTTGTTTCTGAATTTTTACTTTTTTTGCCATTAATAAAAATTTAACAACTGTTAATATTTGTAAAATTTTTCAAAAAAAACTAAATTTCTATATAAATTTTTCTCTAAATTTATTGTTCTACATGTCTTTGATAAAAAAAAATCCAATAAGTGTATATTTATTGGTTTGGGTAAAAGTTATAGCGTTTACAAACTATGGTGCAAAAAAGTGAATTTCGGCATTTTAAAACAGCTCTGACTTTCTGAGCACCTGTCATGTTTCTTCAGGTGCTAGAATGCCAGGAAAGTATAAATACCCCCCAAATGACACCATTTTAGAAAGAAGACACCCCAAAGTATTCGCGGAGGGGCATGGTGAGTTCATGTATCATTTCATTTTTTTTGCAAGTTAGCAAAAAATTACACTTTCTGAGGAAAAATAAATATAATAAAGTTTCCATTTCTGCTAACTTCTGGCAAAAAAAAATAAAAATCTCAGACGGACTCACTATGCCCCTCAGTGAATACCTTGGGGTGTCTACTTTCCGAAATGGGGTCATTTGTGGGGTGTGTTTGCTGTGCTGGCATTTTGGCTGGCTAACAGAGCAGCCCTGTAAAGCTAGCAGACAAGACTTGCTCGTCCAGGCTGTAGCAGACACTCATGTGGTATCGTCAGGAGAAGTAGGGAATGTTTTGCATGTAAGAGACATACTTCCATAGCAGAGAGAAATTTAAAAACTGACAACTTTGTATAAAAAAGTTGTAAACGTTGTCACATGCGATATTTCTTCACCCAACAGTGGGGTATATATAAAGATACACCCCAAACACGTTGCCCTACTCCTCCCTGATGCATGGGGCCACCAACAATGTGTGACTCTTTTTGCAGCCTGTGCGCAAAGGCCCAAATTCAATGAGTACCTTTTAGGGTTTCACAGGGCATTTTTACGCATTTGATTCCAGACTCTTCTCACGCTTTAGGGGCCTCTAAATGCCAGGGCAGCATGGGTACCCCACAAGTGACCCATTTTGGGCAGAAGACACCCCACAGAAGCACTCTGTGAGGGGCATGACGGTTCAGCAGAAAAAAAAAATGCTGGCACAAGTTGAGTGGAAATTGATATATATATATTTTTTTTTTTACAAAGTCTCATATTCCACTAACTTGTGACAAAAAATAAAATTTTACATGAACTCACCATACCCCTCACGGAATACCTTGGGGTGTCTTCTTTCTAAAATGGGGTCACTTGTGGGGTGTTTGTACTGCCCTGGCATTTGGGGGTCTCCGCAATCATTACACATATGGCCAGCATTAGTAGTTTCTGCTATTCTCCTTATATTGAGCATACGGGTAATGAGATTTTTTTTTTCCGTTCAGCCACTGGGCTGAAAAAAAATAAATAAATGAACGACACAGATTTTTTCATTCGCATCGATCAATGTGAATGAAAAAATCTCTGCCAAAATCAGTGACTGCGGTGCGGTGGTCTGGGCGCTAACTACCTAACAAGTAGCTAGCTAACTGGCGGTGATAAGGGACCCTTATGCCCCATTCACACGTCTGCAATTCTGTTCGCGGAACAGAATTGCGGACCCATTCATTTCTATGGGGACAGACTTTGTCCAGCTCGGATCCGGAATTGCGGATCCGCACTTACGGGTCTGCATTTCCGTTCCGCAAAAATATAGAACATGTCCTTTTCTTGTCCGCAATTGCGGACAAGAAAAAGCATTTTCTATATAGTTCTGGCAATGTGCGGATCTGCAAAATGCAGAAAGCACATTGCCGGTGTCTGTGTTTTGAGGATATGCGGATCTGCGGATCCGTGGATCAGATCCGCGGATCCGTGAATCCACGGATCCGCAAAACACATATGGACGTCTGAATGGAGCCTTACAAGGGGTGTGATCAATGACAGGGGGGTGATCAGTGACAGGGGGGTGATCAGGGAATCTAGATGGGGTGATCAAGGGGTTAACAAGAGATTAATAAGTGAGGGGGGTTAGTGTAGTGTTTGGTGCAACTTTACATAGCTACCTGGTCCTCTGGTGGTCGATCCCAGTAAATGGGACCACCAGAGGACCAAGTAGCAGGTATATCAGACGCTGTTAACAAAACAGCGTCTGATATACCTGTTTGATGTGATTTAATTCGCATCTACAGCTTGCCAGCGATTGATCATCGCTGGCAGGCTGTAGTTAAACTCCTGAGACGCGCGGCACTGTGAACGCGCGTGCGTTCACAGGAAATCTCGCGTCTCGCGAGATGACGCGCTGATGCGTCGTATCAGAACTACAGGACTGCCCGCCGGACGCATCCGTCCTGTAGTGGTTAAGGCCTCATGCTCATGGCCGTAGAACATTGGTTGTTATGACGCCGTGCACTCCGGCTGTCAGATGGATGCCAGGCCAGAATACCACGGTCCGTGCACGGCCGTATGCATGAGGCCTTAGAGGATAAACCTCTCCTTCCCCATGGGACAATGTGCAAAGCGCAAATCGCCCAGAGATGTGGCGAAGTACATTATGCACTTTATCCCAGGGGAAAGGAGAGGTTTGTGGCAGCTCTGTGTGAAAGGGCCCTAAGGGCCCTTGCACATGAGTGTTGCTCACGCATCGTGATCGCAAAGGAGCTCCCGGCCTGACTTCTCCCGCACAGACGGGGTCGCATAGCATCATATTGGTTTATGATGCTGAGTAACCCTTACAGTTCTGGAATGTATTGGATAGCACTGGCAGCAGTATGCCAGTGCTATCCAATGCATTCCAGAACTGTAAGGGTTACACAACATCATAAACCAATATGATGCTATGCGACCCCGTCTGTGCGAGAGAAGTCAGGCCGGGAGCTTCTTTGCGATCACAATGCGTGAGCAACGCACGTGTGCAAGGGCCCTAAGATCCCTGTGTGCCTGTACTGTGTCACGCAATCCCTATACTAATAGTGTACCTGTGTGTGGTACTTGCGGAAACACTCCCCTATGCATAGGGCAGGCTGGTCAGGACAGTCAGGACAAAAAACGGTGGTGTCACGCCTTCTGAAAGTGAAATGAAATCAGCGGCACTCAATCTGGGAACCCTTTGAGCCAAATGACATTTATTAAAACAGAATAAAATCAACACTGATAAAATATAGAAATTAATTATCAAAAAGCAACCATCTCTGCAGCAGACTGAATCCTATACACACCACCAGTGAAAAAATGGCGCATACTAATGTCCTGCGTAGTCAACCCTATCCAATATCTCAAGTGGTGGAGGTAGCAGAGTCCACAATACAAAGTCAATAGTAAACCGTCCTCCAATCTAAGTCCGCATCTATAGGGATGCCCAAATCAATAAGAATAGGATAAAGTGGGACCGCAAGTAACTATAAGTGAAATAAGTCAGCCTCTCACCACATTCACCATCTGGCTGGTGTGGGGTATATCGGCATCTCCTCCCGGTTCACCTGCGGTCTCTTGCCGGTTCACGTCCTGGGGGTCACGTACACACACCAACGCGGCCTCCCACGTGGTGTAGGAGTATGCACGTGACGTCTCAGGTGACTCCAAATACAAAGGTCCTAGAGCATATTTCAAAGGTGTGTTCCCAGGTCCTTGATCCTCAGTATTTCGGATCTCAATCTTTACCGGCTTCACTTTGAAAGTCCTTGGGCAATCTTTCATATAGAAATGCGGCAATTTTTCATATAGAAATGCGGCAATCTTTCATATAGAAATGCGGTACTCCAGCTTCTTGTTATATAGTTCTCATCACATATGCGCTCTTCTACTGCCTTGCTGTGTCTCTTTCACAAACGCGTTTCGGGGTATACGCCTCTTCCTCAGTGATGTCAGCAGCAAGGATTTTGACCTTATTTAAACCCTGCTACAGACACGACATCTTTTTCTTGGGGAACGGTGGGTTGGGGTACCAGGAAAGACACTGGGGAAGTGTCTCTCATGTAGCCGGCTCACTACATCAGGGACTTGGAGGACAGAACCTCCTGGATACAGGAGTTCCGAAATGATCTCTTCCTGGAATTTAAGTAAGCATCCCGTTCTCCCAGCCTTACTGTAGAGAACAAAACTATTATATACAGCCAATTGAATTAGATAAACAGACATCTTCTTATACCAGCGTCTGGTGCGGCGGGAAACTAAATAGGGAGCTAACATCTGGTCATTGAAGTCCACCCCTCCGATGTGAAGGTTATAGTCGTGGACTGAGAGGGGTTTTTCAATGACTCCGGTTGCCCGTTCAATTTGTACAGTCGTGTCTGCGTGAATGGTGGACAGAAGGTAAATGTCCCTCTTGTCCCTCCACTTCACCGCAAGCAGTTCTTGGTCACACAAGGCAGCCCTCTCCCCCTGTGCAAGTCGGGTATTAACGAACCATTGGGGGAAGCCCCGGCGACTAGGTTGCGCAGTGCCACAGCATTGAATTCCGACTGGATATAAGTGCCGAAAGAGGGCTACACTTGTGTAAAAATTGTCCACGTATAAGTGGTACCCCTTGTGGAGTAAGGGTGACACCAAGTCCCAGACAATCTTGCTACTGCTCCCCAGGTAGTCAGGGCATCCGACCGGCTCCAGTTTTGAGTCTTTTCCCTCATAGACCCTAAAACGATATGTATAGCCTTTGGCCCTATCACAGAGCTTATACAATTTGACCCCGTACCGGGCGCGCTTGCTGGGGATGTACTGTTTGATGCCAAGGCGCCCGGTAAAATGTACTAGGGACTCGTCTATGCAGATGTTCTGAATGGGGGTATATGCATCTGCAAATCTGGATGACAAATGCTCTATGAGGGGCCGAATTTTGTGGAGTCGGTCTTAGACAGGGTGGCTCTTGGATGACATGTTTTATTGTCAGTAAAATGTATAAAGCACATGATGACCTCAAAATGTGCCCTGGACATTGCAGCAGAGAACATGGGCATGTAATGTATTGGGTCTTTAGACCAATATGACCGCAATACATTTTTTTTAGTTAGACCCATGCTGAGGATAAGGCCCAAAAAAAAATTTAACTCGGAAACTGTGACTGGTTTCCACAGGAAAGGCTGGGCATAGAAGCATTCCGGATTGGCAGTAAAATAGTCTGTGGCGTAGCGGTTAGTTTCTGCCACAACTAAGTCATAGAGATCCGCAGTGAAGACACAGCTCAAAAAATTCAAGGGCCGATCCGAAATGAGCTGTCTCCATGCGAACTCCTGACTGGGCGGTGAAAGGGGGCAATACGGGTGCGACGGCAGCAGGGGATTGCCAATTTGGGCTTGCCAGCACCTCTGGGAGACTAAGGGCTTTACGGGCCTGAGAACGCGGTGGCTGCAACGGGGGAGTTAGTGCACGTGCCACCGTACCAGCTTGAACTGCCCTTCTGGTGCTCGCCACTTTACCAGGGAATACGGCAGTGCTGGTAGAAGGTCCAGGATGTGCTGCTCTGCTGGTGTATGCCGCACCAAAAAAAGGTCAGCGCTAGCACCACTCTGCTGCATATGCAGGCTCATCATGCGGGGTATGCGAAACACTGACATGGGGTCGGGTACGCCTGACCGTAGCAGGGACCTCAACCTCGTCATCTTGGCTAGCGGTTAGAGTGCCACTGCTGTCTACAGGTTTATATTCTGAACCACTTGATTTAGCGGGTGAAGCAACCCCATCGCTTTCATCCATCACGGCCAGAATCCTGTAGGCCTCTTCAGCGGAATACCCCCTTTTTGCTATTTTGGAGTAACTAAATTTAGGGGGTATTCCTCTGAGACTACCCAGGAAAAAGAGCACACCTGCCTAGTAAAAAGGAGTGCTTGTGAAGTAACGCTGTGATCGCTAATAAAGATCCAAAAACTCAAAAGTAATCTTTTATAGCGGCGCAGCGATTTTACTGTGTTTTTGCAGTTATCAGAAAAAAATCTGTCACTGCGGTGGGGCAGACTGAACGAAAGTGTGCGCACAAGATCAGGCGTGATCGTGCGAACACTTCGTGTTTTATAGAGCCTAAGGTGACCCTAATGTACTAATATAGTTCTGATTGCAATCAGCCTTGATCACTTTCAGATACTATATAGTATTAGTGCTGATTAGCGACAGCGATGACGCTAATCAGCAACTAATCAGTGACTGTGGCGCGATGGGCTGGGCGCTAACTACCTAACAAGTAGATAACTACCTGGCGGTGATTAGGGACCCTTACAGGGGGGTGATCAATGACAGGAGGGTGACAGGGGGGGTGATCAGGGGTTTTATATGGGGTGATCAGTGGCTACTTAGGTGTTAATAAGTGACAGGGGGGGGTGTAAATGTGGTGATTGGTGCTACTTACAGAGCTGCCTGTGTCCTCTGGTGGTCGATCCAAGCAAAAGGGACCACCAGAGGAGCAGGCAGCAGGTATATCAGATGCTATTTTGTAAATAGCATCTGATATACACATTTAATTGGTTGATTAAAAAAATTACAGCCTGCCAGCCAATGATCACGGCTGGCAGGCTGTAGTTTCACTTCTCAGCTCTGCGTCACTGTGAACGCGCGCGCATCCCCACGAAATCTCAGGTCTCACGAGATGACGCTGATAGGAGTGATTGAGACCTGAGACTGCCACCTTTCGGCGTTAGCGTGACGGGAGGAGGTTAAAGCCTACTAGGCCAACAATGGGCCCACACTGCAGAATCATTGTTTTCTGGGTCACTTAACTGTCACTGAACTACCTCAGCATTACCATAGGCTTTGAAAAACCGCCATGGCCTGTAATCTCCCAAACGTGTGCACGAGCACAGTCATCACTACACCAAGATTGACTCATAGAGGAATAAAATTTATGTCATGAGTGTGTCAACTATTGAAAACTCTTTGCGGTTGTCTAAAATCTATTCGCTACAGGTCCCCTGATAGGGGACGTAACAGGGATTAAACTGATAAGAATAGTACTACTTAACACACCACTCATATAGGGTGTCACAGTACATTGCACGGCGCACGCGCAGTGCCCTAAATTGGAAGGAAGAGGACGGACCCACCATCTTTTTACATCTCCCGGTTCCTAAAAGCTATTCCAGAAGGTGGAAGACCAACCAAAGCAGGCGTCCCAGGGAGCTTATTGTTACCTTTCGGGGACCCTTGGTGTTGTACGTGGCTGGGTGGAGGAAGAGACCTTCAATGACATCGGTGAGGACATGGAACGGGACATGGCTAGCTTGGTATCCAACCTTGTGCAAATAGGGAGTTTGGTCTGTTACTGTGAAGCGGGCGTAACCCTCACAATACCTGATCGATACAACATCATACATGGGGAGTTTACGGTTGTGCAAATGGACGGTTTGCGGTTGCTTGCGGTGCGTTAAACGAGGAGTTTGGTCTGTCACAGTTAGGTCTGTCACTGTGAAGAGGGCGTAACCCTTACACTACCTGATCGATACAACATCATACCTGATCGTATACACACACTGGATGTTTTAAAGCACGTTATTCAAAACAATTTAGGAATGTTAGGTGATTTATGCCCTTTATGGATTAAAACCCGACTCTGCGTCAACTACGTAATTTTCCATGGGAGTTTTGCCATGGATCCACCTCCGGCATGCCACAGTCCAGGTGTTAGTCCCCTTGAACCAACTTTTACATCACTACTGTGGCCAGAAAGAGTCCCTGTGGGTTTTAAAATTCGCCTGCCTATTGAAGTCTATCGTGGTTCGCCCAGTTCGCCGGTTCATGAGAATTTGCGGAAGTTCGCGAAAATTTTATGTTCGTGACATCTCTACTTAGCAATAAATCACCATGCTTACGGATCACAAAAACCTGTTTATTTAGATATTGCTAAGCATTAAATCATCGGCAAGCACAATGCGCCCTGTTTTTCAATCGGTTTAACTTTGTTGTCACGTATCATCCTGGGTCTGTTACTGTAAAGGCGGATATCTTATCGCATCATTTTGGTATTGGAGATGCCAGTGATACTGAACCTGGTAACATTCTGTCCCCTGGTATTGTTGTTGTCGCCATTAATCCTTTTCTTGTTGCAGGAATACAATGTTGTCAGGACTAGTAATCTTCCCCCTGGAAAATTATTTGTTCCTCCATACTTTTGCCTTAAAGTTTTGGAGGAATCTCATTTCTCTCTTCTGGCTGGTCATCTGGGTATTGCGGGGACTAAACATCTGGTCTCCCGAGCCTACTGGTGGCCTACTTGGTCGCACGATGTGGATACCTTTGTCTCGGCATGTGATGTGTGTGCTAGGACCAAGGTACCCAGTAGACATCCTGCAGGTTTACTTTGTCCCCTGTCCATTGCACAGAGATCTTGGACACACATCTCTATGAACTTCATTACGTGCCTTCCACCCTCCCGGGGTAGGTCGTGATCTAGGTAGTCATAGATAGATTCTCAAAGTGTCATCTGGTGTCATTAAAGAAACTTCTTAATCCAAAAGAATTGGCTACTTTGTTTGTGGACAACATCCTTAGATTATATGGCATACCTGGGTCCACTCTCTCTGATAGTGGTGTCCAGTTTGTCTCCAGATTCTGGAGAGAGTTTAGCAACAAACTCGGGATCAAGTTCTCCTTTTCATCTACATTCCACCCCGAGACAAATTGACA
Organism: Bufotes viridis; assembly: GCA_033119425.1. Lineage (NCBI taxonomy): Eukaryota > Metazoa > Chordata > Amphibia > Anura > Bufonidae > Bufotes > Bufotes viridis. Next base: position 355,607,056 of record CM065590.1, read on the forward strand.
AACAGAAAGGATCAACCAGGTCTCTCAGCAGTTTTTAAGGTGTTTTGTTTTTGACTGCTAAAATGATTGGAAAAGGGTTTTGCCCCTAGCAGAGTTTGCTATTAACAACCATGTCAGCTCCTCTAGTGGCCTCTTACCTTTTTATTGTAACTATGGTTTTAATCCATGTTTTTTATTCTGCCTCTGGATCCAGCTCTGTTAATCCCACAGTGGCTGCTATCGTTAATGATCTGTGCACAGTTGGGCTCAGGCTTGTAAGAACTTGAAAAAAGCTCAAAGCATCCAATGTAAAAAGACTAATAGGAAGCGATCTGTAGGTCCGAATTTTGTGTTGGGTGAGCTCGTCTGGCATTCTACTAAAAACTTGCATCTCAGAGTAAACCTGCACCAGTTTATTGGACCATACAGAATCATGTCTGTGATTAATCTGATATCTTTTCATCTTCGGTTGCCTTTCTCGCTCAGGAGACGTCAGATCTTCCATGAGTCATTGCTTAAGAAGTACATTCCTCCTGTGAGTTCTCCACCTAAACCTCCTAACTGTGGCAGTTAGCGGTGCTAAATATCAAACCCTTATTTATGTATTTATTATTTTGTAAAGGCTTTTAATACTGTCCCTCAGACGTTTAATAGGTAAAGTAAGGTCTATAGGCTTGGAAAGTATAGTTTGTAATTGGATTAAAAACTGGTTGAAATACTGTGTCCAGAGAGCTGTGGTCAATGATTCCTATTCAGAATGGTCCTGGGTGTACTCCAAGGGTCAGTGCTGGGTCCTCTATTATTATTATTTTTTATTTATATTCCCTCTCATACTGCTCCTCCTTGCGGTATATACTACCTCCTGGATGAAGTGTGTGGAAGTAAGTGCATTCCGTTTACTTTGTGTTTTGTTTGCTGGCTTGATTCTAGGTGACCCTGACTCCCTCCGTATTCAGTGCAGGGAGACGGTGGCCGTGTCCCCTCACTACTATAGGGTTTTCAGGTGTCACACAGTCTTAGGTACGTGGGCATGCAATCGTCTACCATTGAGGCCTTTGCATGTGTAGCAGTCAGGGAGAGCTCTTAGGGTTTTAAAGGGCTCATCTATATTCTCCTTAGTTTTGGATCAAGCCAGTCTGTCGTTATTTATCAGTTCCTGCTAACTGTTCTCCATCCTTGACATTATAAACTGCCATAACCATCTCAAGCATGGATCCGGTTTCAGCTTTGATTGACCGCATGCAAGGTCTTTCTCTGGAGGTAGCAGATCTCTGTGAAACTGTTTCTCAGCTTCAGGTGACCGGTTCTGCTGGCGTTCATGGAGTTTGTTCCAAGCCTAAAATCTCTCTTCCGGATACGTTCTCTGAGGGTAGTGAGAATTTTGTTAGTTTTAGAGAGGCTTGCAAACTCCATTTTCGCTTACGTCCTCATTCCTCTGGTGATGAGGAGCAGAAGGTGGGGATCATCATCTCGCTGCTCAGGGATAACGCTCAGTCTTGGGCCTTTTCGCTGCCGGCGGGGACACGCTCCCTCCGATCGGTAGATGAATTCTTTATAGCCCTGGGTCAGATATATAATGATCCGGATCATATTGCTCTGGCTGAATCTAAACTGCGTCTTTTATGCCAGGGTAAACAGTCCGCAGAGATATATTCTTCTGAATTTCGGAGATGGGCAGCTGATACTGGTTGGAATGACGCTGCACTCCGAAGTCAATTTTGTCATGGTCTTTCTGAGAGATTAAAAGATGCATTTGCGTTTCATGAGAGGCCAGTGTCTTTGGAGTCTGCCATGTCTCTAGCTGTTCGTATCGACAGGCGTCTGAGAGAGAGAGAGGAGACTACTCTTTCCTGTCATATTCAGCCCAAGGACACTGGAGTTGTCTCATGCAGTGCGCAGGGGTCTCAATCTGTTTCTATACCCTCCATGGAGGAGGCCATGCAGCTGGGTTTGGTTGTCTCTGATACTAGAGGATTCAGCCCTCAGAGGAGGGTATGTTTCTGTTGTGGAGGTATTAACCATTTAGCTAATGTTTGCCCTTCTAGGAGGTTCATGGGGTTTCCTGAGGGTAATAAAAAGAAAAGGGAAAAGAAACCCTCTAAAAACGTTCCATTTGCTACAATTGGCAAGGTTAATGCGGAAATTGAAGATTTGCTGTTTGCTTGTAGTTCCTGTTTTCTTCTACCTGCCAGGGTGGCGCTAGACAGCAAGAACTTTGTTTGTGAGATTTTTGTTGATAGTGGAGCAGCTGTTAATCTCATTGATAGTCAATCTGCTACAACACATGGTTTCCAGGTTTGCACTTTGGAAAAAGCTATACCTGTTTTTGCTATCGATTCCACTCCACTTTCTCAAAAATCGTTAAAGGGCATAGTTTACAATATTTGTTTGACTGTGGGTGACACTCATGTTGAGGATGTGTCATGTTTTTTCTTAAGTGGATTACCTACTCCTCTAGTGTTGGGGCTACCCTGGCTCACTAAACATAATCCCACCATTGATTGGCAAGCAAGGCAAATAAATGGTTGGAGTGAGTTTTGCAGAGAATTGCCTCACGGCAACTCTCGCAGAGGTTTCTACCAAGACCGTACCTTCTTTTCTCTCAGAATTTTCTGATGTGTTTTCCGAGAGTGGTGTCCAGGAGTTGCCCCCTCATCGGGAGTATGATTGTCCAATTAATCTCATCCCAGGTGCCAAGCTGCCTAAATCACGATTATACAATCTCTCTCAACCTGAGAGAGCAGCCATGCATACTTATATCTCTGAGAGCCTGAGAAAGGGACATATCAGACCCTTGAAGTCACCTGTTGCCGTTGTTTTTTTCTTTGTTAAAAAAAAAGATGGTTCTTTAAGACCTTGTCTGGATTTCAGGGAGCTTAACCGTATCACGGTTCGTGACCCCTATCTGCTTCCTCTGATCCTAGATTTGTTTAACCAGATTGTGGGGGCTAAAAAAAATTCTAAGTTGGATTTAAGAGGGGCATACAACCTTGTCAGGGTCAGGAAGGGGGACGAATGGAAGACGGCCTTCAATACCCCGGAGGGTCATTTTGAGAACTTGGTTATGCCCTTTGGTTTGATGAATGCTCCGGCCGTCTTCCAACATTTTGTGAAATTGTAAGCTAAACTGGAAAAATGTGTGTTTGTGGTTCCAGAGATTCAATTTCTTGGTTTTCTTCTCTCCGCTTCTGGTTTTCGGATGGACCCGGAGAAGGTCCGTGCCGTGCTTGATTGGGAGCTTCCTGAAAATCAGAAGTCACTGATGCGGTTTTTGGGTTTTGCTAATTATTACAGAAAGTTCTTTTTGAATTATTCCTCTGTTGTTAAGCCACTCACTGATATGACTAAAAAGGGGGTGGATTTTTCCTCATGGTCGGAAGAGGCACTTCAAGCCTTTTCTAGTATTAAAGAGCATTTTGCTTCCGCTCCCATTTTGGTACAACCTGATGTCTCTCTACCTTTTATTGTTGAGGTGGATGCCTCTGAGGTGGGGGTGGGCGCGGTCTTATCTCAGGGTCCCTCTCCTGCTAAATGGCGACCGTGTGCCTTTTTCTCAAAAAAGCTCTCCGCCGCAGAGAGAAATTACGATGTGGGAAATAGGCAGTTGTTGGCCATCAAATTGGCTTTTGAGGAATGGCGTCATTGGTTGGAGGGAGCCAGACACCCAATTACCGTATTTACCGACCATAAGAATCTGGCCTATCTGGAATCAGCCAAGCGTCTGAACCCAAGACAGGCCAGATGGTCCTTGTTCTTTTCTAGGTTTAATTTTGTTGTTACGTTCCCCCCTGGGGTTAAAAATGTGAAGGCGGATGCCCTGTCACATTGTTTTCCGGGAGGGCGGAACTTTGAGGACCCAGGTCCCATTTTGGCTGATGGGGTGGTCGTCTCTGCTCTTTATCCTGATTTGGAGGCAGAGGTTCAGGCAGCCCAGGCAGAGGCACCTGATCTTTGTCCTCCTGGGAGGTTATCTGTGCTGCTCGCTTTGCGACACAAAGTTTTTAAGGAGCACCATGACAGTGTTCTTGCTGGGCACCCGGGGAGTAGAGCCACAGTGGGTTTCATTGCTCGCAGATTCTGGTGGCCAGCTCTTCGTAAGACGGTTGAGGGGTTTGTGGCAGCATGCGAGACTTGCGCTCGTGCCAAGGTCCCTTATTCACGGCCATTGCGATCTCTCCTCCCGTTACCCATACCTTCCCGTCCTTGGACACATCTGTCCATGGACTTCATTACGGACTTGCCTCGGTCCTCGGGGAAGAATTTGAATCTGGTGGTAGAGGACCGTTTTAGCGAAATGGCGCATTTTATTCCTTTTCCTGGGTTACCCAATGCTAAGACGCTGGCGCAAGCGTTTGTTGATCACATTGTTAAATAACATGGCATTCCTTCTGACATCGTTTCTGATAGGAGCACGCAATTTGTTTCCAGATTCTGGAAGGCCTTCTGTTCTCGTGTGGGGGTTCGGTTGTCGTTTTCTTCTGCTTTTCACACGCAGTCGAAGGGTCAGACCGAACGCGTCAATCAGAATCTGGAGACATATCTCCGCTGTTTTGTGGCGGAAAATCAGGAGAATTGGTGTTCTTTTTTGTCCCTTGCTGAGTTTGCATTAAATAACCGTCACCAGGACTCCCGATAAGTCACCATTTTTTGGTGCATATGGGTTTCATCCGCAGTTTGGGACATTCTCTGGAGAGGGCTCTTCTGGTTTACCTGATGAGGAGAGATTTTCCTCGTCCTTGTCTCTTATTTGGCAAAAGATTCAGGGTGATCTAAAGAAAATGAATGAGAGATATAAGCGTGTGGCAGATAAGAGACGTGTGCCTGGTCCGGACCTGAATGTGGGTGCTCTGGTGTGGTTGTCTACAAAGATAATCAAACTGAAGGTTTCCTCCTGGAAGTTGGGTCCTAGGTTTATTAGGCCTTACAAGATCTTATCCGTCATCAATCCCATTGATTTTCGTCTTTGATCTTCCTCAGACTTGGAAGATCCATAATGTTTTTCACAAGTCCCTATTGAAACCTTATGTCCAACCTACTGTTCCTTCCTCTTTGCCTCCTCCCCCGATTTTAGTTGATGGTAATCTTGAATTTCAGGTCTCCAGGATTGTGGATTCCCGCATTATCCGCGGTTCTCTTCAGTACCTCGTTCATTGGGAGGGTTATGGTCCTGAGGAGAGGATGTGGGTCCCACTGGTGGACATTAAGGCCACTCGTCTCATCAGGGATTTCCATCGGTCTCATCATGAGAAGGTCGGTCCTGAGTGTCCGGAGTCCATCCGTAGAAGGAGAGGTACTGTCACCGCCGGTTCTGGGAGACGGTCGGTCAGAGTTTCCTCCCTGTCTTCTGTATGACGTATCTGTTTTGGTTTCACTTTGCTCATTTCCTTTCTCTCCCTCAGCTGCCTCTTATCTGGATTAATTGGCTTGCTTTATATTCCCTCTCATACTGCTCCTCCTTGCGGTTTATACTACTTCCTGGATGAAGTGTGTGCTGCTGGAGGCTGAAGTTGTTTTGCTCTAAAATAAGTGCATTCCGTTTACTTTGTGTTTTGTTTGCTGGCTTGATTCTAGGTGACCCTGACTCCCTCCGTATTCAGTGCAGGGAGCCGGTGGCCGTGTCACCTCACTACTATAGGGTTTTCAGGTGTCACACAGTCTTAGGTACGTGGGCATGCAATCGTCTACCATTGAGGCCTTTGCATGTGTAGCAGTCAGGGAGAGCTCTTAGGGTTTTAAAGGGCTCATCTATATTCTCCTTAGTTTTGGATCAAGCCAGTCTGTCGTTATTTATCAGTTCCTGCTAACTGTTCTCCATCCTTGACACCTATACAAATATATAAATGGCCATACAAAAAATACGGTGAAAAACTGTTCCATATAAAATACTCTCAAAAGACAAGGGCGAACTGCCTCTGACTGAAGAAGAAAATGTTCAGTCTCCAGAAGTGTCAAAACTTATTTACTGTAATAACTGTGAATCTGTGGAATAGACTTCCTCAGGACGTGGTCACAGCAAGAACAGTGGACGGTTTTAAAAAGGGTTTAGATAAATTCTTAAAAGTAAATTACATTAATGCTTATGAATATTTGTAGAATTCTGAGTCTCACTTCCTTCTGGGATTCACGTCCCGACCTATCCCTTGGTTGAATTTGATGGACTTATGTCTTTTTTCAACCATATTAACTATGTAACTATGAAAGTTACATAATGAGTATGTAATGTAATTGCGCTAATTCTGGGTGATATGGAGTATGAGGTGGAGAAGATTGTTGACTCCGAGAAGGTTCAGCGCTCGTTGCAGTATTTAATCCATTGAAAGGGGTATGGTCCTGAGTAGAGTTGAGCGAATCAAAGTTGACAAAGTGAGGGTTGATCTGAATTTCAGGAAAAATTTTATTCGCCACAAATTTCCTCGCACTTCATGGTATTGAATCACATTTTTCAGGGATAGCTTAGAGATATTGTAAGGATATAATAGGGAGGCTTTATTCACACTATAGGCAGAGAGAAAGGGCCAATTGAACAGTGTAACGCTTGGCTAATAAAGAATTCTATTACACCTTGCTGCACTAATTGGGGTTAAAAAGCATGCTAATACTACTGATTTTAGGTTGTTTGCATTCTTTTATACATAATTAATTCCATTAATCCTTGATTCGGATATTGGGGTGAAATTGCGGTCTGATACTATTGATTTTGGGTTGGTTCATGTTCTTTTATATATAAGTAAATACATTCATCCTTGATTCTGGGGTGACATTGCGGCCTGATAGTACAGATCTTGGGGAGTTCACGTTCTTTTGTACATAAGAGAATTAGTGAATCCTTGATAGTGTAATTAGGGTGACATTGCGGCCTGATACTACAGATTTAAATTTTCATCAGTGAACAGCACTGAGGACCAGTGGTCCCTCATACAGTGTACATGCTCCCTGGCCCATACAAGACAATGACGCCTGTGGTCAGGTACCCTTGCAGGTCGTCTAGCACGCAGATCATGCTGATGTAAGCAGTTTCAAATGGTCTGACGTGACACTTGGGTGCCTCCCACCTCCCTTAAATATGCCTTGAGTTGTGTGGCATTCATCATCCGGAATTGTTCACAATGAAGCGGTCATCAGTGTGGCATGTGGCCAAAGGAATTCCACTTTTATGACTTTCAGTGACTCTTCCAGTCTCTCTGTATCTTTGTTGCAACTTGCTGATGACACTCTGGGACACTCTAAGCTTAGTGGTCACTTCCGTCTGAGAACATTCTGCTTGAAGCCTCACAATGGCGAGGTACTGTTGATCAATTGTTAGGTGTCGTCTTGGTCTCATGATGTCATCTCATGAACCAGGAAATTTATTGGGCGATTCATAGATCGAACATCTGTTGTGAATTTGGCCTTGTTAGAGAACAGCAAGTTGTGCAAAAAGTACTGAAAAACTGAACGGTTGGACACGTGCATTCAAAAGTTTAGAGAAGGACACATTAAGTTCACCTGTAAAGGTTAGAATGCATTTTAGGTTCATCCTGAAATTTGTTGTCGAAATTAGTTTGTGGTTGGTGTACTTTGGTGCACTTTTAGCACAGCTTGGATACGTGCGTCGGACGCAAGCAAATTTAACAACAAATTTCACATATATTCCAAATATCCCTTACTTTTTTTGAGTAGTGTATATATATATAAACAGATGTTATGTGCAAGCAAACAAAAAACCTGAATGTTACCTGAAATATAGTAACATAATTTGTAAGGCTGAAAAAAAGAAAAGACATCCGTCCATCCAGTTCAGCCTGTTATCCTGCAAGATGATCCAGAGGAAGGCAAAAAAAAAAACATGAGCTGGAAGCCAGTTTTTCTCCTTTTAGGGGGAAAAAATTCATCCCAACTCCAATCAGTCAGTCAGAATAAATCCCTGGATCAACGGCCCTTCTCCAGAAATCTATCTATAACTATAATCATTAACTATAACCTGTGATATTACTACACTCCAGAAATAGATCCAAGCCTCTCTTGATCCCCTTCAGTGAGTTTAGCACCTCCTTAGACAGAGAGTGCCATGGTCTCAATGCTCTTACAGTAAGGAATCCTCTTCTATGTTTGTGCAGAAACCTTCTTTCCTCTAGATGTCTCTCTTGTTCACAGTAGCCCAGAACTGTAAACAGTACTGCATGTGTGGTCTGACTAGTGATTTGTAAAGTGGTAGGACTATGTTCTGATCATGTGCATCTTTTGAGAATAGAGAATAGGGCCCAATAAAGAACCCTGAGGTACCCCACTAGTGACAGTGACCCAATCTATATAATATAATGTTAATAACCAGTTTTCTATCATTGAGCCAGTTATTCTCCCACATACACACATTTTCTTCCTGTCCAAGCATTCTCATTTTATATACTACACTTTTATGTGGCACAGTATTAAATGGTTTGGAGAAGCGAAGATATATGACATCGGTTCACGTACCCCGGTGATGTCTAGAACTTACCTCTTGATAGAAACATTAAATTATTTTGGCATGACCTATCCCTTATGAAGCCATGCTTATACAGCATTGTGCCATCTGGACCCAGCAATTTAATAGATTCACTTTCTCCTCCTCACTCTCTACAACTCCTTCCTCTTCACTCTGTAAAGGGCCAACACTTTCAGGTCTAAACTTTTTACACTTTATATAAGTGAAGAACATTTTATGGTGACTTTTACTCTCTTTGACAATATGTCACTGTGTCTCCAGTTTGGCTGATTGTATTTGTCTTTTGCATATTTTATTTTTTCCTTGTAGTTGTTCAATGTTTTTACACTACCTTCCTGTTTTAGTGATTTTAAATGCTTTCATTTATTGCTCCCTTGACATTTATATTTATTCACATTGTTTTTTTTTCTTATTCCTCACCCTTTTATTCACATAAGGTATGTACCTCTCACAATTAAAAGAGTTTAGGGTGTCTTCATTTTTATTTTTGAGGAAAACGGCCTCTCTTAGCTGGTCAAATTTTGCTTTTTGGAAGTTCGGTACAGAATTTAAGGATGTTCGGGACACAGACCCGAACCCGAACATATTCATAAAAGTTCGGGATCGTTGTTCAGTGATTCTTCCCACTTTTTGAAAGGCTGCAGAGCAGCCAATCAGCAAGTGTTTTACATCTTTGCCCTAAGAAGCCATCACAGCCATGCCTACTAATGGCATGGCTGTGATTGGCTGAGTGCAGCACGTGACCCAGCCGCTTTATAAGCTGGAGTCACGCAGTGCCGCATGTCCCTCTGCTGCTATTAGTATAGGGAAAGGTTGCTGCCGGGGCTCTCAGGGCTCTCTATGTGGCTGTTGTGACCCATAACAGGTCGGATTTAGTGTTAGGACCACTCATAGAGGCGGCCTTGACGTGGCAAGTGGCTTATTACTTTTTGATCAAAACGTACACTGAAGAAACACTCTTTTGAATGACAATCGTAAGGTTATTATTTTATGGTCACTATTTCCCAGGTGCCCCCAACCTGCACAACTGTTGTTCTGTCAGGTGTATTGGTTAATACTAAGTTCCTCTAGTCGGGTCTTAATCCAGGGAAAGACCCTATGAGTTATATAGGTTTCAGTTTCCCATTCTATATCTGGGTAGTTGAAGTCCCACCTCATTTTGATTTGCTACTTCATCTATTTCCTTTAATTATAGATTTTCTGTGTACTCTGTTATATTAGGTGGAATGTAACAAACTCCTATCAGTATTTTATTATTGTTTTTGCCTCCATTTATTTCTACCCACAGTGACTCCACATGTTAATTTCCCTGACTTATATCTTCCCAATGTGTGGGCCTTAGGCAGGACTTTATATAAAGGCATGCACCTCATCCTCTCTAGTTTTGATGATCCTTTCTAAACAGACTGTAACCATGTACATAAACTGCCCCAGTCTTAGCTATCAACCAGCCATGTCTCAGTTAGTCCCACTATGTCACAGTCCTCTTCAGACAAGACTAATTTCAGTTCACAAATTTTAGTAGTCAGTCTTCTTGCATTAGCATATTAAGAGGTTTTTGTATATTTTTTTACACTACACCTTTCCTTATGAACTGTTTTAGCCCCTCTTGCCATTGTAGAGATGTGTAAAGTATTCAAAAATTCAATTTGGCCGCTCTGCCAAATATTCCCCCAAAATTTCCTTCAGTCCAATTTAATTTTTAATGAATTGCGTTATATCAAGTCTATCCAGGCATGCAGTTAAACTTTATGACAAATGTATCCTGGTGTACATCACAGTACAGCAACATGCATAGCTAGTCCTTTCTGGTAGTAAAACAGGTTATGTGCGTCTGAATGACAGGCAGGTCACATATATGGCCGTGCACATCAGGACGTGCTGGCCACCAACATACCTAGCTAACTCGTGTCCCAGCAAGTGTCCCAATGACTGGAGTGGAATAAAATAAGGACATGGAGGTAACGCAAATAATAAGTAGAGAAGAAAATATTCTTTTAATCTGTATTATGGCAGTGAAAACACATGGGTTTGAATCACTTCTGTTAGATGTAGAATGACTGTGTGTCACTATTAGGCTTAGTTCACACTTCACTTATTTAATTGTCATCCCAAAGCAGGTGCGGATCAAACCCACAGAACAGCTGCAGATCTATGAATGATACCTAATCCAATAGTAGGCTTGATCCTGAATTTGCCTTAAAATAAGTGATGGAAATAACTGACCAAAAAACAGAAGTGTGAACTCCGGCCTACAGGTCAATGTAAAATTCAAGTAGTGACCCTATGACAGTGTGGAGGGTGCAGTAAGGCAGTTTTATGATCCTGTAGTTTGAGTATCCACCCACACTGTCAGTATTTAGCCAGCATTTGATCAGTATTGGTAAGTCAAAAACAGGAGAATAAATGGAAATATTTGCATGTCTTCTGTGTTCTGGACTCACTTCCGCTTTTTGCTTCCAAATCATGATCAAATACTGATGCAAAATACTGACTGCGTGATAGAGGCCTTCTGGATACTCAAACAACAGTACCCCCCGCCCCCTTTTTTTTCTTTTCTTTTCAGTTCTTCTGACTGATCAGAAGAACAGAAAAAAACTAAATGGTGAAGTCAACATGACCAAACAGGGACAGTAGTGGCCCCATAACAAACTTGTGAGGGGTGTTACAGCATGAAGTGTCACAATAGTGGCCCTGGAACAGAGGTGTGTGGGGGGGGGGAGGCAACAGCAGTGGCAGTAAGAGCACAAGATGGTGGCAGATCACAGTAGAGGTAGATGGCAGGAGAGGCAGATGGCAGTGGAGGCATCAGGCATGTCGCATCAGGCTGGTGACAGCATCAAAATTGTGGTCGCAGGACGTGGGCAGAAGTAACAGGCCATTTGTAACAATGTTCTGGTGTGGCAGTACACTACAGTCGGATCATTACTGCAAGAATGATCTAGTCTGTTAAATCAGACACTCTTGTTTGGAAATCCTGATTGATCCAGACTAGAGTTGAGCGAACCCGAACTGTATAGTTCGGGTTCGTACAGAATTTTAGGATGTTCGGGACACAGACCCAAACCCGAACATATTCATAAAAGTTCGGGATCGTAGTTCAGTGATTCTTCTGGCTCTCAGGGCTCTCTATGTGGCTGTTGTGACCCATAACAGGTCGGATTTAGCATTAGGACCACTCAGAGGCGGCCTTGACGTGGCAAGTGGCTTATTACTTTTTGATCAAAACGTACACTAACGACCTCTGATAGCTTCTAGCATAGAGGCAGGGCAGAGTGCTGGTTGCAGAGTGCTGTTGCATTTCTGTATTTGTATGATGCTCTCAGGGAGAGATTAGGAAAGAAATCTGTTGAACCTGGTGGTGCGAAATATTCAAGCTACAGCAATTATTTAGGGAGGGTGCTACTGTAATCCTACATTTTTGTACCCAGCCCTAAGCCCAGTGATACTGCAAAGTGTTTTTTTTTTAAAATCCATCTGTTACTGAGGTGGGGGTCGGCAGCCATTTTAGCCACTGCAGTGTCCCTGGAACTGCATGTGACCTGCATGTGTGCCAGCCTGCCAGGGACTTCAGTCTAATCCTTTTCGGTAGCTCAGTGAAGGAAAAAATCCTTTTTTCTGGCAGGTCAAGTCCCCTACATTACCTTTTGTATAATTTAGGTGTGACAGTCCATTTCTGTAGTCTGGGGCAAAAATCTGTATTGTGGTGCTATAGAGCACTTGTGCATACAACACACCAAAACGTATTTTCCATTTCAGCAGTGCATCAGAGTATTTTTGGGAAAAAAAGCGGTATTCCTGGTCCACAAAGCAGTTGTGCATACATCGTACAAATACCTTTTTTAAATTTTAGCACTGAAATAGTGCATTACTGTGTTTTAGGGAAAAAAATGGTATTCATGGTCAACAAAGCAGTTTAAAATACACCGCCCAAACACCTATTTTACATTTCTGCTGTGAAATAGTGCATCAGTGTATTTTTAGGGGAAAAAAAGCGGTATTCCTGGTCCACAAAGCAGTTATGATTACAGCGTACAAATACCTATTTTAAATTTCAGCACTGAAATAGTGCATTAGTGTGTTTTAGGGGAAAAAAGCAGTGTTCTTGGTTTACAAAGCAGTTGTGCCTGCAGCATACAAATACCTAGGTTTGATTTTCAGACGTTAAATAGTGCATTTGTGAATTTTGGGGAAAAAAGCTATGTTTTTGGTCCAAAAAGCAGTTGTTCATACAGCGTACAAATACATATTTTACATTTCTGCAGTGAAATAGTGCATCAGTGTATTTTTGGGGGAAAAAAGCTGTGTTCTTGGTTCACAAAGCAGTTGTGCATACAGCGTAAAAATACTTACGTTTAATTTTTAGCCGTTAAATAGTGCATTTGTGAATTTTGGGGAAAAAAAGCGTTATTCCTGGTTCACAGAGCAGTTTAAAATACACAGCCCAAATATTTATTTAACATTTCTGCTGTGAAATAGTGCATTAGTGTATTTTTGTAAAAAAAAAAAAAAGCTGTTTTCTTGCTTCAAAAAGCAGTTGTGCATACAGCGTAAAAGTAGCTCATTTACATTTCTGCAGTGAAATAGTGCATCAGTGTATTTTTGGGAAAAAAAGCGGTATTCTTGGTTCATGGGCACTACCTTAGTGTTTGGACATAGTGGTGTTGGTAGAGCTCCTGTTGCTGGGAGAGGAAGTGGCCTTTCAGCGTCAACTACAGGTCCAAGTGAAGCACCTTCCTCGGGTGCGAGTAGGTGACAGAACCTGCAGCGTTATTTGGTAGGCCTGAATGCTGCTCTACAGATGGTGAGGCCAGAACAAGTACAGGCGATAGATTGGGTGGCTGACAGTGGCTCCAGTTCCTTCACAGCATCTCCTACCCATTCCTCTGCAGAAAGCTCAGAGTTTGCACCTGCAGCCCATGCCTATGAGTCTTTCACCTCACCCCCTTGCAAATCAGCCAAGCAGTCAGAGCTCCAAGTCATGCAGCAAACTCTTGTGCTTTTTGATGACTCTGCTGGCAGGGTTTTCCCGGCCCATCCACCTAGCCATGCCCCAGAAGTGGAAGACATTGAATGCACTGATGCCCAACCACTTATGTTGCAGGATAAGGACATGGGAAGACCGCCGCAGCACATCTCTGATGATGATGAAACACAGGTGTCAACTGCTGTGGCTTTCGAAAATGGGCAGACCGACGAGGAGGGCAGGGGTCAAAAATGGGTGGATGATGATATGGAGGATGATGAGGTCCTAGACCCAGACTGGACTCAAGGTCGTGCTAGTGATGTGTGCAGTTCTGAGGAAGAGGCGGTGGTAACAGCAAAAGAGGGAGCAGGGTGCAAAAGCGCAGCGGCCATTCCAGAGACAGTACGCCTGCTACTGCCCACCGCACCCAGGGACCATGAGTGGTTTGCACGTTGTGCCATCAGAGACTGAAGCGAGGCATAAACGTTCTATACCTGAGCACAACCTGCATGACCAGACATTTACATGCAAAGCACGAACTGCAGTGTAGTAAACACCTTAAAAATCAAGAAAGGTATCAGGCTCCTCCTGCTTCCTCTTCTGCTGCTGTCTCTGCCTCTTCCTCCACCTCTGGCGTCACCGTGGCACCGGTCAACCAGCAAACAGAGGATGTGCCACCAACACCACCTCTGTCACCATCACTAAGCATCCTCACCATGTCACACGCGAGCTTTCAGCTATCCATCTCCCAAACACTGGAGAGAAGGAGGAAATACCCACCTACCAACCCTCGATCCCTGGCCCTGAATGCCAGCATTTCAAAATTACTGGCCTGTGAAATGCTGTCATTCCATCTGGTGGAGACAGACTGTTTCAAACAGCTGATGGCAGTGGCTGTCCCAAAGTATGTAGTTCCCAGCAGCCACTACTTTTCCAGCCGAGCCGTCCCTTCCCTGCACAACCAAGTGGAGGATAAAATCAAGTGTGCACTGTGCAACGCTATCTATGGCAAGGTCCAAATAACCACAGATACATGGACCAGTAAGCACGGCGAGGGCCGCTATATCTCCCTAACTGCACACTGGGTAAATGTAGTGGCGGCTGGTCCCTAGGTGGATAGCGGTTTGGCGCATGTCCTTCCACCATCGAGGATCGCAAGGTATTATTGCTTACCTCCTGTTACCTCCTCCTCCTACTCTGCATCCTTCTCCTCCTCTTCTACCACCTCCTCATCCGGTCAGCAAAAGACCTTCACCACCAACTTCAGCACAGCCAGGGGTAAACGTCAGCAGGCGTTTTTAAAACTCATGTGTTTGGGGGACAAACCCAACACCACACAGAAGCTGTGGAGGGGCATAGAACAATAGACCGATGAGTGGTTGCTGCCAGTGAGGCTGAAGCCCGGCCTGGTGGTGTGTGATAATGGGTGAAATTTCGTTGAAGCTCTGGGACTAGCCGGTTTGACGCACATCCCTTGCCTGGCGCATGTGCTGAATCTGGTCGTGCAGAAGTTTCTTAAAAACTACCTAGACATGTCAGAGCTGCTGCAGAAAGTGCGGTCTGTCTGTGCGCGCTTTCGGCGTTCTCACCCTGCTGCTGCTCGCCTGTCTGCGCTGCAGCGTAACTTCGGCCTTCTCTTTTATAGCCTCATATGGGACGTGCCCACCAGGTGGAGAGACTGTGCGAGCAGCAGCAGGTGATATTGGAGTTTCAGCTGCAGCACGCACGGGTCAGTCGCTCTGTGGAAAAGCACCACTTCACCACCAGTGACTGGGCCTCCATACGAGACCTGTGTACCTGGTTGCAGTCTTTTGAGTACTCAACCAACATGGGCAGTGCTGATGACGCCATTGTTAGCATTACAATACCACTACATTACAAACAATTACCGCGATGATGGAAGAGGATCTGGCACAGGAGGAGGAGGAAGAGGGGGCATTTCCCAGGGTTTCAGACCGATCATTTTGAAGTGGCTCAGAGGGTGGGTTCCTGCACCAGCAGAGGCCTGGTACACATGTGGCCAGCCAGGGCACAGTTCTGGAGAACGAGAAGGAGGTGGATAAGGTAGAGGAGGAGGAGGAACTGGGTTCACTGCAGGGTGGCACCCAACGCAGCTCATGGCCATCAATGGGGCGTGGCTGGGGGAATACGGAGGACACAGACGATACACCACCTACAGAGGACATCTTATCCTTACCTCTGGGCAGCCTGGCACACATGCTGCAGTGCCTGCGCAACGACAGCAAAGTTGCCCACATTGTAAGTTGTGCTGACAACTGGGTTGCCACCCTGCTGGATTCCCGCTACAAAGACAACGTGCTCTCCTTAATTCCCTCAGTGGAGCGTGATAGGAAGATGCGTGACTACCAGCGCACGCTGGTAGACGTGCTCCTGAGGGCATTCCCAACTGACACTGGGGGACAAGTGGAAGCACAAGGCGAAGGCAGAGGAGGAAGAGATGGCCAACAAAGCTGCACCACCAGCTGATATAGAATGTTTTAGCAGGAGGCAGCATTTGAACAACATGGTGGAACAGTAAGTGTTCACACACCTACACACACGCACTGACTGATGGTTCTGCTCCATTCAACTTCTGGGTCTCCAAATTGTCAACATGGCCTGAGCTTGCTCTTAATGCTTTGGATGTGATAGCCTGCCCTGTCTACAGCCAATGTGGACGAGCTTACGTTCATTAAAATGAACCAGGCTTGGATCCCAGAGGACTTGTCTTTACCTTGTGCAGAATAGACATTTGTAATCGCCTCAACCAAAATTCTTGTGCTCCAGTGCACTTATTCATTGAATCTTTATTTTTATTTGTACCATTATTTTGGGGGCTACCCCAATTTTAAAAACCAAAGGAAAAAAAATAAAATAAAATAAAACCTTTTAAGATACCCCTTGCTCCTCCTCCTCCTTCATCGCCGCTTCCACCGACAACACAACATTCGCCGCCTCCTCAACCTCCGACTCCGCATCCACCTCATCCTGCGAGTTGCTGGTTAATAATGTTTAATTTTTATTTGTTTTATTTTAAGTTATTTCCCTATCCAAATTTGTTTGCAGGGCACTTACCCACATTTTTCTGCCTTTTGCAGCCCTATCGTCCTTTCCAGGACTTTGTTCCTGCCATATTTGTGCCCAAAAGTTCGGGTACATATTTAAATTGGTGGGTGACATGAAGCCTGTGTTTACATGAATAAACCTCTCCTCTGTCTGGGTGCCAGGGGCCTATATTAGTGACAATCGCCCGTTCCATTGGTGGGTGACATAAAGCCTGTTTTGCAGTGAATGAACATCTCCTCTGTCTGGGTGCCAGGGGCCTACATTTCTGAAAATCGCCTGTTGCATTGTTGGATGACATGAAGTCTGTTTTGCCGTGAATGAACCTCTCCTCTATCTGGGTGCCAGGGGCCTAACTTACTGAAAATCGCCTGTTGCATTGGGGGATGACATGAAGCCTGTTTTGCCATGAATGAACCTCTCCTCTTTCTGGGTGCCAGGGGCCTAGCTTACTGAAAATCACCTGTTGCATTGTTGGGTGACATTAACCTCTTTTTGCCGTGAATGAACCTCTCCTCTGTCTGGGTGCCAGGGGCCTACATTTTTGAAAATCGCGTGTTGCATTGGTGGATGACATGAAGCCTGTTTTGCCATGAATAAACTTCTCCTCTGTCTGGGTGCCAGGGGCCTACATTTCTGAAAATCGCCTGTTCCATTGGTGGGTGACATTAACCTCTTTTTGTCGTGAATGAACCTCTCCTCTGTCTGGGTGCAAGGGACCTAACTTACTAAAAATCGCCTGTTCCATTGGTGGGTGGCATTAACCTCTTTTTGCCATGAATGAACCTCTCCTCTGTCTGGGAGCCAGGGGCCTACATTAGTGACAATCACCTGTTGCATTGGTGGATGACATAAAGCCTGTTTTGCAGTGAATAAACATCTCCTCTGTCTGGGTGCCAGGGGCATACATTTCAGAAAATCGCCTGTTGCATTGTTGGATGACATAAAGTCTGTTTTGCTGTGAATGAACCTCTTTTCTGACTGGGTGCCAGAGGCCTACATTTCTGAATATCACCTGTTCCATTGGTGGGTGACATTAACCCAGTTTTGCCAGTGATAAACCCCTGCTGTGCATTGCTGGCAGGAAACCGAATTTTGTTAAAACGTCTGTTACTGATCAAAAGATGCGTGACTACAAACGCACGCTGGTAGACTGATGGCATCCTCAACCTCCTACTCCACATCCACCTCCTCCTCCGAGTTGCCAATTAATAATGTTTAATTTTTATTTATTTTATTTTAAGTCATTTCCCTATCAACATATACTTATATTTTGCTGTCTTTTGCAGCCCTCCAGCCCTTTCCAGGGCTATTTTACAGCCATTTTAGTGCCCAAAAGTTCGGGTCCCCTTTGACTTCAATGGGGTTCGGGTTCAGGTTCAAGTTCGGTTAAGTTCGGATCCCGAACAATTTTGTGAAGTTCGGCCGAACTTGTAGAACCCGAACATCCAGGTGCCCGCTCAACTCTAATCCAGACCTGATTCATATTTATAAAGGTTAGTCTGTCAACATTTTCTGTTGAAAGGCAAGTCCTCTTTGGGTTAACTATGCTACCCGCTTGCTCTGATGCCACACTACTGGCCCGGTAGGAAAGCTTGCCCCAGGGCAAACTCGGCAGTTGAGGCGACACTTCAAGTCTGGCTGCCCAGTCATCCAGGGGATCTTGGATTTGGGGTTACAGGGTGCAGTCTAAGTATGTCACCACGTGCTGGTTAAGGTTCTGCTCCATGTCCTGCTGCTGCTGGGTGGTTTTTGCAGTAGGCAGGTGTCACAGGCGGTTTTACAGCATTTTGTGAATGACATTTTTTATCACATTTTTCATCACCTTGTGGGGAGGTTTGTAGTTGTGTATTTATTTTCCAGATGCAGAGACGTATCAGGATCAATTTAGACAGGTGTTACAGATCCTGAAAGACAATAAATTGTACGCAAAATTAGAGAAGTGTGTTTTTGTTGTACACGAAGTGCAGTTTTTGGGCTTCCTGCTGTCATCTTCAGGTTTTTGAATGGATCCAGATAAAATCCGTGCTGTATTGGACTGGGATCGACCCGAAAATCTGAAGGCTCTTATGCAGTTTTTGGGTTTCACCAACTATTACCGAAATGTATTCAGAATTATTCGACAATAGTAAAACCCTTAACTGACATGACTAGGAAAGGGACAGATGCCTCAGTGTGGTCTGATTCGGCCTTTTTTGCGATAAAGGAATGCCCCTATATTGGTGCAGCCAGATGTATCACAACCTTTCATTGTGGAAGTGGACACGTCCGAGGTGGGAGTAGGAACAGTTTTATCGCAGGGCCCGTCACCTGGTAAATGGCGTCCATGTGCCTTTTTCTCTAAAAAAAACTCTCTTCTGCAGAGAGAAATTATGATGTGCGTAACAGAGAGTTACTTGCCATTAAGTTGGTTTTGAGGAATGGCCTCATTGGTTGGAAGGGGCGATTCATCCGACCATGGTGTTCACAGATCACAAAAACCTGGCTTACCTGGAGTCGGCTAAATGACTAAACCCGAGACAAGCCAGATATTCTTTGTTTTTCACCAGATTCAATTTGATTGTCACCTATTGTCCTGGGGTTAAGAACGTCAAGGCAGGTGCCTTGTCACGTAGTTTTCCTGGAGGTGGTGATTTTTAAAATCCGAGTCCTATACTGTCAGAAGGGGTGGTGATATCCGCTCTTTACCCTGACCTACAGGTAAAGGTGTTAGAGGCCCAGGGAGACACACCAGATTCTTGTCCATCTGGGAAACTGTTTGTGCCATCGGAATTGCTTCACAAGGTGTTTGAGGAACATCACTGTACGGTTCTTACGGGATACCCTTGGAGTAGATCCACTGCCGACCTCATCTCTTGTAGATTCTGGTGGCCGGGGTTGCGTCAGTGTGTTAAGGGATTATGTGTCAGCCAGAGATGTCGCGAACATAACATTTTCGGGCGAACTGCCATAGACTACAATAGGCAGGCAAATTTTAAAACCCACAGGGACTCTTTCTGGCCACAATAATGATGGAAAAGTTGTTTCAAGGGGACTAACACCTGGACTGTGGCATGCCGTGCATTAAAACATCCTCGGCAAAACTCCCATGGAAAATTACGTAGTTGACGCAGAGTCGGGTTTTAATCCATAAAGGGCATAAATCACCTAACATTCCTAAATTGTTTGGAATAACGTGCTTTAAAACATCCAGTGTGTGTATACGATCAGGTATGATGTTGTATCGATCAGTTAGTGTAAGGGTTATGCCCACTTCACAGTGACAGACCAAACTCTGACAGACCAAACTCCCCATTCAACACACCGCAAACAACCGCAAACTCCCCATTTGCACAAGGTTGGATACCAAGCTAGCAATGTCCCGTTCCTTGTCCTCACTGACGTCATTGAAGGTTTCTTCCTCCACCCAGCCACGTACAACACCAAGGGTCCCCGAAAGGTGACAATAAGCACCCTGGGATGCCTGCTGTGGTTGGTCTTCCACCTCCTCAAAGGCACCTTCTTCCTCCAGATTTGTCACCTCCGCAAAAGGACGCATGAGCCTACAGCCACTGTGCATGAGTATTCAGTAACGCGGCCAAAAAATACCCAGCTCCGCAGAGGCTGTCCTCTTTTTTTTAAATTAAAAAAATCTGTTCTTACCAGTTTAATCTCTGTTTTGTCCCCTATCAGGGGTCGGTGTATGGAATAGATTTTAGGAACCGGGAGATGGAAAAAGATGGTTGGTCAATCCTCTTCCTTCCAATATGGGGTACTGCGCGTGCGCCATGCAATGTACTGTGCCACCCTATACGAGTGGTGTGTTAAGTAGTACTATTCCTATCAGTTTAATCCCTGTTACGTCCCCTATCAGGGGACGTGTATCGAATAGATTTTAGGAACCGGGAGATGGAAAAAGATGATTTGTAGGTCCTCTTACTCCTAATTTGGAGCACTGCGCGTGCGCTGTGTAATATACTGTGAACCAATACAATTAGTGTGAACTACTATTCTTACCATTTTAATCTTTGTTAAGTCCCCTATCAGGGGTTGTGTATTGAATTGAATCCTTGCATGGGGAGATAGAGAAAAAAGCATGCTCTGTCCGCTTCCTTCTAATTTTGGGCACTTGCAATGTGCTGACAGGCATTGAGCATGAACGTCCAGCAGAGGCTGTCATAGCACCCTGGTCATACAAATACTCGTTGATGGCTTTTTCTTGTTGTAGCAGGCGGGCGAACATTAGGAGTGTTAAATTCCAACGTGTCGGGCTGTCGCAAATCAAGCACCTCACTGGCATGTTGTTTCACCGCTGTATATCGGAAAAGTGCGCCATGGCCGTGAAGGATCGCCTGAAATGGCCACACACCTTCCTGACCTGCTTGAGGACCTCCTGGGTACTTACACACAAAGCGTTGTACAATCAGATTCAACACATGTGCCATGTACGGCACATGTGTCAACTTGCCCAAATTCAATGCCGCCAACAGATAGCTTCCATTGTCACACACCACTTTGCCGATCTCCAGTTGGTGCAGGGTCAGCCACTGATCCACCTGTGCGTTCAGGGCGGACAGAAGTGCTGGTCCATTGGGACTCTCTGCTTTCAGGCAAGTCAACTCCAAGAGGTCGTATCCTGTCGTATCCGGGATATGAAATAGCCCCTGGGAAGCTGGGGGGTGCAGTTGATGATGTGGAGCAAGACTCAGCAGCAGAAGAGGACTCAGCCAAGGAGGTTAGCGAAGAGGATGGAGTAGGAGGAGTAGAGGAGGTGGCAGCAGGCCTGCCTGCAAGTCATGGCGGTGTCACCAACTCCGCTGCAGAGCCACGCATTCCATGCTTGGCAGCCGTCAGCAGGTTTACCCAATGCGCAGTGTACATGATATACCTGCCCTGACCGTGCTTTGCAGATATCAGTGGTCAGATGGACCCTTGCCCCAACACTGTGTGCCAGACATGTCATGACTTCCTTTTCCACAATAGAGTTCAGGTTGGAGATAGCCTTTTGTGAAAAATAATTTTGGCTGGGTACCTTCCACTGGTGTGTCCCAATAGCTACAAATTTTTTGAAAGCCTCAGACTCCACCAGCTTGTATGATAAAAGCTGGCGAGCTATGAGTTCCGTCAAGCCAGCTGTCAGACACCGGGTAAGGGGGTGACTCTGTGACATTGGCTTCTTACGCTCAAACATTTCCTTGACAGACAGACACCTGACTGTGGGCAGATGAGCAGGAACTGCTGAATGTGAGAGGCGGAGTGGCGGATAGTTGAGAGGGGGCAAGGAGGACAGCAGTGGTTGACGTGGCTGAAGATGCTGGACCAGGAGGAGGATGGTGGCTTTGAGTTTGTGTGCTGCTTGTACTCATGTGTTGATCCCCTAGGCGTTTGTGATGGGAGATCATGTGCCATCGTAAAGCATTTGTACCTAGGTGGGTATTGGACTTCCCACGATTTGGTTTCTTTTGGCACAGGTTGCAAATGGCATCGCTGTTATCAGAGGCAGACACACAAACAAAATTCCACGCTGCTGAGCTTTGCAATGACGGCATTCTGGTGGTGGCAACTGCTGTCTGGCTGACCCCGGGTGCCGATACATGCTGTCTGACGGTGCCATTAGTTCCTTGCGACGACCTCTCCCTGCTTCCAACTCGTCTCCTCCTCCTCTCTGTCTCCCCATTGGAACTTTCCCCCGTTCTTCTTCTCTTCGAGTGGGCACCCACGTGACATCCACGGACACATCTTCATCATCAACCGCTACACTTGTATCTGACAACTCAGCAAAGGAAGCAGCAGCGGGTACAACATCATGATCATCATCACACTGTACCTCCATGTGTGTAATGCTGCCTGGCTGAGACATATCCCTGTTATCTACATCCTCTGGCAATAATGATTGCGCATCACTCATTGCTTCCAACTGATGTGTAAATAAATCCTCTCAGATCAAATGAAGCGGCTGTGGTGCTAGTGTTGGTGGTGGCGGCGGGCGGGCGAGTGGTAACTTGAGAGGTTCCTGAAGCTAAGCTGGAGGAGGATGGTGCGTCAAGGTTCCGAGCGGAAGCTGTGGAAGATTGGGTGTCCTGTGTAAGCCAGTCAACTATGTCCTCAGAATTTTTCGAGTTCAGGGTATGTGGTCTCTGAACACTGGGCATTATTCTGGGGGCAAAGGAATTCACAGCACAACGACGGCCCCTGCAGGGTGGCCTGCCTCTGCCTGTCATTTTTTTTTTGATTAGTGGTACTATGCGTGCAAGGTACTGTGCCACCCAGGATGAGTGGTGGGCACTGGCAGTGGGTACACTATAGTCAGTAGAAGTGGGCCTGACACACACTGGCAGGCAACTAACCTTAGATTAAAGGGTAAAAATGAAATGCCTTATTTATCGGCAAGGTACTGTGCTACCCGGTATGAGTGGTGGGCAGTAGCAGTGGGCAAACTACAGTCAGTGGAAGTGGGCCTGACACACACTGGCAGGCAACTAACCTTAGATTAAAGGGTAAAAATTAAATGCCTTATTTATCGGCAAGGTACTGTGCTACCCGGTATGAGTGGTGGGCACTGGCAGTGGGCACACTACAGTCAGTGGAAGTGGGCCTGACACACATTGGCAGGCAACTAACCTTAGATTAACCCCTTAAGGACACGGCCCTATTTCACCTTAAGGACCAGGCCATTTTTTCAAAATCTGACCAGTGTCACTTTATGTGGTCACATATTGTACTTATTTCGTCAAATATTGTACTTCATGACAGTGGTAAAATGAAGTAGAAAAATTTCATTTTTATATATAAAAAAATACAAAATTTACCAAAAATTTTAAAAAATTTGCAATTTTCCAAGTTTCAATTTCTCTACTTCTATAATACATAGTAATACCGCCCAAAAAAGTTATTGATTTACATTACGCATATGTCTACTTCATGTATCGATCATTTTGGAAATGCCATTTCATTTTTTGGGGACGTTACAAGGCTTAGAAGTTTAGAAGCAAATCTTGAAATTTTTCAGAAATTTACAAAAACCCACTTTTTAGGGACCAGTTCAGGTCTGAAGTCACTTTGTGAGGCTGACATAATAGAAACCACCCAAAAATGACCCCATTCTAGAAAATACACCCCTCAAGGTATTCAAAACTGATTTTACAAACATCATTAACCCTTTAGGTTTTCCACAAGAGATAAAATTTCATAATTTCGATTTTTTGGAAAATTTTCCATTTTAATCCATTTTTTCCAGTAACAAAGCAAGGGTTAACAGCAAAACAAAACTTAATATTTATTCCCCCGATTCGATAATTTGCACGAACACCCCATGTGTGGTCGTAAATTGCTGTATGGCCAAACGGCAGGGCGCAGAAGGAAAGGAACGCCATATGGTTTTTGGAAGACCGATTTTGCTGGACTGGTTTTTTGACACTATGTCCCATTTGAAGCCCCCCGATGCACCCATAGAGTAGAAACTCCATAAAAGTGACTCCATCTACACCCCTTAAGGTATTCAAAACCAGTTTTACAAACTTTGTTAACCCTTTAGGTGTTCCACAAGAAGTATTAAAAAATGGAGATGAAATTTCAGAATTTCTATTTTTTGTTACCTTGTCTCAAAAAAAGTGTAATATAGAGCAACCAAAAATCATATTTACCCTAAAATAGTACCAACAAAACTGACACCTTATCCTGTTGTTTCCAAAATGGTGTCACTTTTTTGGAGTTTCTACTGTAGGTGTGCATCAGGGGGGCTCCAAATGGGACATAGTATCAAAAAAACAGTCCAGCAAAATCTGCCTTCCAAAAACCATATGGCGTTCCCTTCCTTCTGTGCCCTACCGTTTGGCCATACAGCAGTTTACGACCACATATGGGGTTTGTGCAAACAAGAGAATCAGGGCAATAAATATTGAGCTTTGTTTGGCTGTTAACCCTTGCTTTGTTACTGGAAAAATGGATTAAAATGGAAAATTTGCAAAAAAATAGCTGTTTTGGGACCGTTTTGCATTTTTTTGTTATTTACATCGTTGAACTGACAGGTTAGATTGTGTGCTATTTCTATAGAGCAAGTTGTTACGGACGCGACAATACCAAATATGTCTACTTTTTTGGCTTTTTGTTTCAGTTTTACATAATAAAGCATTTTTGAAAAAAAATTATTTTTTAGTGTCTCCACATTCTGAAAGCCATATTTTTTTTTTTTTTTTTTGGGCAACTGTCTTATTTAAGGGCTCATTTTTTGCGGGATGAGATGGCGGTTTGATTGGCACTATCTTGGGGTGCATATGACATTTTGGTCGCTTGCTATTACACTTTTTGTGATGTAAGGTGACAAAAATGGCTTTTGACACCAATTTTTTTTTTTTTTTTGCTGTGCTCAGCTGAGGGGTTAGGTCATGTGTTATTTTTATAGAGCAGGTTGTGACGTACGCGGCGATACTTAATACATGTATACTTTTTATTTATTTATATAAGTTTTACACAATAATATCATTTTTTTAAACAAAAAGAAATCATGTTTTAGTGTCTCCATAGTTTGAGAGCCATATTTTTTTTTTCTTTTGGGCGATTGTCCTATGTAGGGGCTCATTTTTTGCGGGATGAGATGGCGGTTTGAATGGTACTATCTTGGGGTGCATATGACTTTTTGATCGCTTGCTATTACACTTTTTGTGATGTAAGGTGACAAAAAATGCTTTTTTTGACAACGTTTTTATTTTTTATGTTTACGGCGTTCACCTGAGGGGTTAGGTCATGTTATATTTTTATATAGCAGGTCCTTACAGATGCGGTAATATGTATACCTTTTTTATTTATTTTGGTTTTACACAATAATGTCCTTTTTGAAACAAAAAAAAACAAGTTTTAGTGTCTACATAGTCTGAGAGCCATATATTTTTCAGTTTTTAGGCAATTGTCTCAGGTTGGTAATAATTTTTGCGGGATGAGGTGATTGTTAGATTGGCACTATTTGGGGGGTCATATCACTTTTTGATCGCTTGCTATTACACTTTTTGTGATGTAAGGTGACAAAAAATGGCTTTTTGACAAAGTTTTTATTTAATTTTTTTACCGTGTTTATTTGAGGGGTTAGGTCATGTGATATTTTTATAGAGCAGATTCTTACGGATGCGGAGATACCCACTATGTCTACTTTTTAGTTTTTTTTTACATTTAACACTAAAAAGAATCATGTTTTAGTCTGAGAGGCATAGTTTTCTTTGTTTTTGGCCAATTGTTTTTGGTAGGGGCTCATTTTTTGAGGGATGAGATGGCGGTTTGATTGGTACTATTTTGGGAGACATACACCTTTTTGATCGCTTTGTATTACACTTTTAGTGATGTAAGGTGCCAAAAAATGGCTTATTTACACCATTTTTTTTGGGGGGCGTGGGGGTTTATGGCGTTCACCTGAGGAGTTTAGTCATGTGATATTTTTATAGAGCAGGTTTTTACGGATGTGTACACTATATAGTACACTGTGCTGTATTTTTTACTTTACAAAGTCTGAATAGACCTTTAGCAGGTCTATTAAGACTTTTAGTATCATGGAGAGCAGGACGCTTATTAAAGCGTCCCGCTTCCATGGCAACCATCTCCCGCTGCCATAAGAGAGCAGCGGGTGATGGATGGGGAGGGAGGGGAGCTCCCTCCCTCTGTGATCCCATCCTGTCTGTGGACTGCAAAGGCACAGCAGCCCCTCGATGGGAGAGGGAGGGAGCTCCCTCCCTGTTAACCCTTCCATACCGCGGTCCGTACAGACTGCGGTATGGAAGGGGTTAAACGGCTGGCATCTGATCAAGCACAGATGCCAGTCGTTTCTATCAGAGTGTCAGCAATGCGCTGTCACTCTGATAGATCCACTAGACACCAGGGACTATTACAGAGGAGGCGGGCGGGGGATGCAGGGGGGGTTAAAGTTTACAACTTTTGGGGCATTAACTCTCTGATCCCCGTGGTCTGTGACCGTGGGAATCAGAGATCGCACAAAGCGCTGCAAACCGCAGGTCTGAATTGACCTGCGGTTTGCAGCGATCGCCGATATGGGGGGGGGGTGGTCACGATCGCTGCAGGAACCATGTTTCTAGCCCGTTTTTTTTTTTTTAGAAGCGATTTTATTCAGGACGTATGGGTACATCTTGTGTCCTTAAGGACTCGGACATTAGGGCGTACCCATACGTCCTATGTCCTTAAGGGGTTAAAGGGTAAAAATTAAATGCCTTATTTATCGGCAAGCTACTGTGCCACCCGGTATGAGTAGTGGGCACTGGCAATGGGCACACTACAGTCAGTGGAAGTGGGCCTGACACACACTGGCAGGCAACTAACCTTAGATTAAAGTGTAAAAATGTAATGCCTTATTTATTGGCAAGCTACTGTGCCACCCGGTATGAGTGGTGGGCACTGGCAGTGGGCACACTACAGTCAGTGGAAGTGGGCCTGACACACACTGGCAGCAGGCAGGCAACTGAAATTAGAATAAAGTGTGAAAATGAAATGCCTTTTTTTATTCAAAGTCCCGTGCCACACGGTATGAGTGGTGGGCACTGGCTGTGGGCACACTACAGTCAGTGGAAGTTGGCCTGACACACACTGGCAGCAGGCAGGCCAAGCAACTGAAATTAGATTAAAGTGTAAAAATGAAATGCCTTTTTTTGTAATGCAAAGTCCTGTGGCACACGGTATGAGTGGTGGGCACTGGCAGTGGGCACACTACAGTCAATGGAAGTGGGCCTGACACACACTGGCAGCAGGGAGGCAACTGAAATTTAAATAAAGTGTAAAAATGAAATGCTTTTATTTAATGCAAAGTCCTGTGCCACACGGTATGAGTGGTGGGCACTGGCAGTGGGCACACTACAGTCGGTGAAAGTGGGCCTGACACACTGGCAGCAGGCAGGCCAGGCAACTGAAATTTAATTAGTGTCAAAATTAAATGCCTTTTTTTTATGCAAAGTCCTGTGCCAAACGGTATGAGTGGTGGGCACTGGCAGTGGGCACACTACAGTCAGTAAAAGTGGGCCTGACACACACTGGCAGCAGGCAGGCAACTGAAATTAGATTAAAGGGTAAAATTAAATGCCTTTTTTTATGCAAAGTCCTGTGCCACATGTTATGAGTGGTGGGCACTGTTAGTAGGCACACTACAGTCAGTGGAAGTGGGCCTGACACACACTGGCAGCCAGGGCCGCCATCAGGGGGGTACAGCCAATACCCCAGTAAGGGGCCCAGACCCCGGGGGGGCCCAGCCGGTCCCGAGCTTTTTTTTTTTTTCTTTTGTCACCAGGCAGTCCGTCTGGCACTGTACCTTTAAGAAAAAAAAAATCTTTCTTCAGCAGACACCACGCTCTGCACGTCTGCTAAGCCCATCCCCTGACATCCAGCCTCCTGTCTCTCTGATGCCTCGTCCTTGGCCCCGCCTCCTCACAGAGCTCGGGAAGAGAGTGCTGGGTTGTGGGGAGCACTGAGAGGCTTACAGAAGGACTGCCGGGTCCCAGGAAAATGACCTGATCATTGCCTCCTGCAGTCCTCCTTCTCCTGACAAGTGAGTTCTTCTGTGACACTCGGTGCCCTCCTGCTGTCCTCCCCTCCCCCTGCAGAATTGGTCTTCAAACTAGTAAGGTGCTTTTTTTTTTTTTTTCTCCAGTTGTTTAAAGTTTAACCCCTTCAGGCTCAGACATATCACAGTGACTGAGCTTCTTCAATTTGCCAAGTAGTGAGTCTCAGCCAGCACCACCATGATGTCCCATTTACTTATAATTAGGACACGCTGTATGATTTAGGGCTCTTTCACACTTTTGCTTTCCGTCCTAGAGTTCCGTCCTCGGGGCTCTAGGATGGAAAGATACTGATCAGGATTATCCCAATGCATTCTGAATAGAGAGAAATCCGGTCAGGATGCATCAGGATGTCTTCAGTTCAGTATGTGAACGTTTTTTTGGACGTTGACAGAACCGTAGCATGCTGCGGATTTGTCTCCGTCCAAAAATCCGGAAGACATGCCGTAATGCCGGATCCGGAATTAATGCCCATTGAAGTGCATTAATCCGGATCCGGCATTAAGCTAAACGTCGTTTCGGTGCATCGCTAAAGTCCCGGCTGCCATGGTAAAGTTTAGTGGGGAAGTAGGGGAGCAGTATACTTACCGCCCGTGCGGCTCCCGAGTCCCGGGGCGCTCCACAATGACGTCAGAGCGCCCCATGAGCACGGATCACGTGATCCATGTGCGTGGGGCGCTCTGACGTCATTCTGGAGCGCCCCGGGAGCTGCACGGATTGTAAGTATACTGCTCCCCCGCTCCCCACTACTACTATGGCAACCAGGACTTTAATAGCGTCCTGGCTGCCATAGTAACCTCAAAGCATTTCGAAGACTGATCAGTCTTCAAATGCTTTCAGTTGTCTTGCGTTGTGACGGATCCAGCGGGCATTTCCGGCGACGGAAGTGCACGCCGGATCCTCACAACGCAAGTGTGAAAGAGGCCTTAGAATGGAGAAGTCATACTCGTCCATTCTAAATCCTTAGAGCCTGTCCTTAGTAGGTGGTGTCAGTAGCTACTATCATTTAGCACTTCTGTCACCACCAAGTGTCACTGATGACCCACCTTTAGGGTGGGTCCACCTTCAGTGGGCACAGTACAGTCAGTGGAAGTGGGCCTGACACAAACTGGCAGCAGGCAGGCAACTGAAATTAAAATAAAGGGTAAAAATTAAATGACTTTTTTATTTGCAAGGTACTGTGCCACCCTCTATGAGTGGTGTGCTCACAGTACAGTCGGTGGGCCTGCGGTCTCTCACACACGGGCAGACAACTGCAATATATATATAGAAAAAATAAACAAAAGCAGACTGATATACCAGCCCTAAAAAGGGCTTTTTGGGGTGCTGTAAGGACGCTGTCCTTATAGCAGATGAGTCTTTGAGGACTGGAGTGGACACAGAACGCTAGTAGCTAATGCTTTCCCTAGAATCCCTATATTAATTCAGCAGCAGCAGCACTCTCCCTGTTCTAACTAACACTGCAGCTGAATGAATCTAAGATGAATGCTGTCCTTGCTTTTTGATAGGAGGTGAGAGGGTCTGGGAGGGAGGGTATGCTGGTTGGCTGGAATGTGTCTGCTGACTGTGAGGTACAGGGTCAAAGTTTTCTCAATGATGATGTATAGGGGCGGACCGAACATCGCATATGTTCGCCCGCCCCGTCGAACGCGAACAAGCTATGTTCGCTGGGAACTGTTCGCTGGCGAATCGGCAAATAGTTCGGGACATCACTAATGGTCAGCAGGTAGTTTACCTTGTTGGCCAAACATAAGGTAGTAAGGTGTATATCCAGTAGAGCAGTGAATGGTGTTATTATAGGTGTACATCAATTGAGGCAGTAGAGTAGGCAAATCACTCCTGGTAGTAGGTGGCACAGCTCTCAGCATTTCAATTAAAGTTTGGTTCTTTTTTTCACAAAGCCCATTCACTTGGGGATGGTAGGCTGTAGTTCTGATTTTCTGGCAGTTATGAAGCGAACACAGTTCTTTGAAGAGTTGTGACTCAAAGGCAGATCCCTGATCTGTAAGTACTCTTTCTGGGCATCCATATGGCAACAGGAAATGTTTCCAGAAGGCATCTGCAGTTGTTTTAGCTGTCAAGTCCTTAACAGGTATGGCTAAAAAAAAATTAGTATAGTGGTCAATGATGGTCATAGCCTATGTATAGCCTGAGCGACTTTGTTCCAGCTTCACATGGTCAATCGCAACTATTTCTAGTGGTGTTTGGCTTACAATAGGACGTAAGGGTGCTTTTTGGTCATGTCTTTCATTTCTTCCAACAGCACAGGTGGAACATTCTCGACACCACTTTTCAATGTCTCCCCTCATCCCGATCCAGTAGAATCTTCTACGGATGGTGGCTTCTGTTTTCTTCACGCCAAAGTGTCCTGATTGGTCATGGTACATTTCCAGAATGATTCTTGCGTCTCGATGCGTTATTAAGATTTGATACAGGCGATCCCAAGTAATTAGGTCTAAGGTTCTTCTTAATAGTAGACCCTTCTGCAGAAAGAGATGTTTTCTGTGTCTCCATAGTTTTGACAATTCTGGATCAGCATTCCTCCTGTGGATTCTTTCTGGTGTTCTTCCGCTGGTGAAGAAATCTTGCAGTTTACTCAACACTCTGCTTTCATTTTGCAGCTTGATCCATCTTTCTTTGTCCACTTGGGATTTTGGATCCACTTGTTGTTGAAGATTGAGGGCTTTTTTCCCTTTGATGGTGATAATGTCTTGGTGGGCAAAATTTTTGTAGAAGGCTGGCATTTCTACCTCTTCCCAAACATCTTCCTGTGTAGTGGAGTCTTCTTGGGTAGGCAGACGGGATAAGGCATCCACATTTTCATTTGCTTTTCCGGTTCTGTATTTCACTGTGAAATTGTAGTTAGCAAAACATGAGGCCCATCTTTGATCTAAGGCTCCCAACTTTGCGGTGTTAAGATACGCTAGCGGGTTGTTATCTGTAAAGGCCATGAATGGTGTTGCTGCAAGGTAATCTTTAAATTTTTCTGTAACAGCCCACACGAGTGCGAGGAATTCTAATTTGAAGGAACTATAGTTTTGGTTGTTTCTTTCAGCACCTTTAAGAGATCTGCTAGCATAAGAAATGACTCTTTCTTTACCTTCCTGTATTTGTGACAAGACAGCTCCCAGGCCATTTTTACTGGCATCTGTGTAGAGATGAAATGGCTGTTTGTAATCTGGATAGCCTAAGATTGGTGGCTCTGTTAACTTCTTCCTCAGGAGCTGGAAGGCGATTTCTCTTTCTGAGTTCCATTCAACCGGTATTGGGGATTTTTTATTTTAGGATGTCCTCTCAGAAGCTCTAGTATTGGCTCAGCAATTTGGGCAAAATGAGGAATAAAGTGTCTGTAGTATCCTGCGAAACTGAGAAAACTTCTCACTTCTTTTAATGTAGTGGGAGTAGGCCAATTTTGGACTGCGGCTATCTTCTCTGGATCCGGTTTAACACCTTTAGAGCTGACAATATGCCCTAAGTATTTGACTTCTGGCTTCAGTAGATAGCACTTGATGGTTTGACTTTGAGTCCATGTTTAATGAGGACGTGAAAGACTTCGGACAGATGTTTCAAGTGATCTTTATAAGATTTGGAATAGATGATGACATCATCTAAGTACAGCAGGACGGTTTCATAATTTTTGTGGACTAAACAACGCTCCATTAGTGTTTGAAAAGTTCCAGGCGCATTGCAAAGTCCAAAAGGCATGCATTTGAACTCAAATAAGCCCATAGGGGTGGTAAATGCTGTTTTCTCCCAGGCTTCAGGTGCCATTGGTACTTGCCAGTATCCACTGGTTAAATCAAGGGTAGAAAAGTAGGCTGAAGATCCTAAAGCTGTCAAAGATTCCTCTATGCGTGTTTAAAGGGTAAGCATCCTTGTGAGTGATTTGGTTAATTTTTCTGTAATCCACACAGAATCTGATGTTACCATCCTTTTTACAGACAAGGACTAGTGGTACAGCCCAAGGACTATGACTGTCTTTGATGATATTGGAGTCTTTCATCTCCTGAATCATTTGCTTTACAGATTGATACATAGTTGGCAGTATAGGTCGATACCTTTCCTTGATCGGAGGGTGTGAACCTGTAGGAATGGAGTGCTTAATGATATCTACTTCTCTATAGTCTGTAGAATGCTTACTGAAGGCACGGTGATGCTCCTCCACAATTTTTAGTACTCACTCAATTTGGTTTTCCACCAGGATGTGCTTAAATTTTGGTCCTGTGGTTTCTGTTTTTTTTGTAAATTGCTCCGTTGTAGCTGTAGACACACTGATGACATCTTGGAAAGTAACTTGGGATGGTATTTGGCTAGTGTTACGCTATCACTCAAATTTAGGAGTCCAATAGGCACTTTACCTTCAGAGACGGTCACTAGACTTCTTGCAGCTCTAACTAATGGATGGTCTTCCAAAACAACGCGCTCTAGTAGAGCTTGGTAGTCCTGACCTTGAATTCCGAAATAGCTCGGCACCACAAGAGGGTTTCGGTGTTAGGTTTGAGAATCACAGGTTGATTATCTCGGATGCGGACACAGCAAATTTCTCCTTTCTCATTGGCGAATCTCTGTTGCGCATTTAGCACACGGATGGTTTGTTGGGTCACCTTTTTAGAAGCAGAAGAGGCAGTAGGCACTGGCTGGTGCAAGGCTTCCAGCATCTCATCAACAGTTTCTGAGGACATTCATTCCTAGGACAATTGGAGGGTTGTTGTCATTTTCTCTAACTTGTACTACAATAATGCTTTGTCAAGGTAGTGTAGTTCTTCCTACTTGAATGGTAGGTGTGACGAAAGCACCTTTTTCACTGGGAGTTAGAGAGGCCTGCTTGCCAGCCTCTTGCCCTGTGACTATGGCCCCTGTGACAGTTAGTAAGCACCATGGACATTGCCTGTGACGCAATTAAAAAGCACAATGGACATTGCCTGTGACGCAATTAACAAGCACAATGGGCCATTGTAAATTAAGGAAACACCCTGCAGGGCTTGGTCGCCGACCACATGGAACTATGCTCTGCCCCTTAATCCAATCATCCCCAGAATAGAGAGGAGAGATTTTACTGTTCATGTGGGGGTGGGATATATCTGGCTGTATGTTGATTGGTCACTGCATTTTGTCTGCCTGTCCTCTATCAGGTTCCCGGGGGAGTAGCCCTTGTTGGAGGACTTGTATAAAAGGCCAAGCTTTGGCCATCCAATAAAGAATTTCTGCTTTACCCCTTCATGAAGTCTTGGCTCATGGTTGGGGGATGGGATAACTACGGCGACGAGACCTCAACCAAACTGCGCGTGGTTCGTGGGGTCTGTGGTTGTTATGGTGTCCGGTGGAGTGCTTGGAGCCCTCGGAAACCGGAAGGTGCCCAGTCGGGGTGCCAGGCATTCTGTTACACTGGTGGCAGCAGTGGGATTGCATCCTAGTGTGAGGAGAAGCAACTAGGAGACACTGGTAACGTGTGAAGGATATTGAGGGCACTGTTAGTATCTGTACAGCGTTCCTGGCTACAGCAGGATAGAATCGCCTACTTTTCTGACAGCGTTCCATGACGATGAGGAGGAGGAGGCCGTGGACTGCAGGGATGAAGACAGAAAGGAAGTCTGGTATAATGCCCTGGAAAATGCCCAGCGGCGGCGAGGTCAGAGTCTCCCCAGTTATGAGCAGCGGCTACAGAAGCGTGTGGCAATGCAGATGGGTTTCTTGGGAGAACAGCCCCTGGATGAGTGGGTAACAGAGCTCCGGAGCCTGGTATGTAAGGAGCTTTGGCTAGAGGACTCTTAGCAGGCCCTAAGGTGGCATGTCATTTAACATACCCCCGGGATGGTCGAGCACGACTTACCCGAAGGGGAGGATTATGATGTCCCTGGGTTACTATGGGGGGCCTTGGAGGAGGACATTGATCTTGGCAGCACAGAGGAGTCAAGGTTTTGGGACATCTACGACTGCCGGATGGGCATGCATGGTTATGCTGACAGATGGGAGGTGAGCAGAGACATGATCCCCCTGGTAATAGGGGAGTGGAAGCTGGAGCAGACCTACCAACAACTGCTCAGCGCCGTTCAGCCCCAACCTACCCGACAAGCAGAGCCAGACCGGCCACCCTACAACTGGGAAGACTGGGCAGCGATACCCCCTGCTTTCCTACCAGCTCCCAAAGTAGGGAACTTCATCGACTGGTTCTGGGAGGACCTCCCGAGAGCAGGTAGAGATGGGACCGAAGTCTCTCCACTGGCCCTACAGGGATTCTGGACAGCCGGCCCAGATCCCCAACTATAGCCAGCATTACCCGGAGTCCAGAGAGTTGGTCCGACTCCCTAGCGGCAGATTATCTTACAGGGAGAGGAGACAACCGGTCTCTCTCCCCAGCGGCAGACAGGATTTCATGGAGAGGAGATTGTCAGTCCCTCGTCCCAGCAGCAGCAGGCGGTTAATCCCCAAGCAGAGTTACTCGGAGTCCAGACAGTCACTCTGACTCCCCAGCGGCAGAATACCTTACAGGGAGAGGAGAGAACCGGTCTCTCTCCCCAGCTCTCCCCAGCAGCAGACAGGATTTCCGGGAGAGGAGATTGTCGGTCCCTCGT
This sequence comes from Bufotes viridis, assembly GCA_033119425.1. Lineage (NCBI taxonomy): Eukaryota > Metazoa > Chordata > Amphibia > Anura > Bufonidae > Bufotes > Bufotes viridis. Next base: position 355,641,625 of record CM065590.1, read on the forward strand.
CCCAGCAGCAGCAGGCGGTTAACCCCCAAGCAGCGTTACCCGAAGTTCAGACAGTCGGTCTGACTCCCCAGCGGCAAATTACCTTACAGGAAGAGGAGAGAACCTGTCTCTCTCCCCAGCGGCAGACATGATTTCAGGGAGAGGAGATTGTCAGTCCCTCGTCCCAGCAATAACAGCATCACAGGGAGTGGAAACTACTGGTTCCATTCCCCAGCGGCAGTGTACCATGCAGGGAGAGGAGACAACTGGTCCCTCTCCACAACCACAGGGTGACAGCAGCCCTAACTCCGCTGGTGCTGATGGGACCGCTGTTTATACACCAGACCTACAGGGATGCTGGACGGCCAGGACAGATCCTCAACCAACCCCGCAGGAGTGCCAGGAGGAGGAGGTAAGCGATCCCTCCTCTACACAGCCGATTCACAACCAGGTCCTGGGGGTAGGATTTCCTGACCCCATCCCAGCGGAAGAGCTGGCATCTGGGCAGAGAGCAGTTAGCCTCTGCCCTACCCTTTCCCTTGATCCAAAGCCTGACTGCTTACAGGTTATCCCAACAGAAGCACCGCCACCAGGGCAGAGTGCAGTTGGCCTCTGCCCACCCCGTACCTACAGCTCCATGACTGGGAACACAAGGGAGATCAGGGGCAGCAGATGTACCCTCTGAAGCCTAGGACAGACTCAACGAAGCTGGACACTCAAGAACTACAGGTGCAGTACTCAGTTGTGGGCGGGCTTCTCGTCTAACTCAGGTACTGACCGACAGGAGGTCAGGTACCTGGTTAGTCTTTTCCTGGGAGGGAAGATGTGTGATGAAAGCACCTTTGTCACTGGGAGTTGGAGAGGCCTGCTTGCCAGCCTCTTGCCCTGTGACTATGGCCCCTGTGACAGTTAGTAAACACCACGGACATTGCCTGTGATGCAATTAACAAGCACAATTGACATTGCCTGTGATGCAATTAACAAGCACAATGGGCCATTGTAAATTGAAGAAACACCCAGCGGGGCTTGGTCGTCAACCACATGGGACTATGCTCTGCCCCTTAATCAAATCATCCCTAGAATAGAGAGGAGAGATTGTACTGTTCATGTGGGGGTGGGATATATCTGGCTGTATGTTGATTGGTCACTGTATTTTGTGTGCCTGTCCTCTATCAGGTCCCCGGGGAAGTAGCCCTTGCTGGAGGACTTGTATAAAAGGCCAAGCTTTGGCCATCCAATAAAGAATTTCTGCTTTACCCCTTCATGAAGTCTTGGCTCATGGTTGGGGGATGGGATAACTACACTCTTGTAAGAGCTTGTTCCTGGTTCCTGCTTTTTGGAGTTAGGAGAGGTCCACCCACTGGAAGTTGAAGCCCGGTCTTGGGTCCAGAGTGGGTGGAGGGTGACGAGACCCCAACCAAGCTGCAGGCGGTTTGTGGGGTCTGTGGTGGTTATGGTGTCCGGTGGAGTGCTTGGAACCCTCGGGAAGCGCTAGGAGCAATCGTCAGTGGAAGGTGCCCAATCGGGGTGCCAGGCGTTCCGTTACAGTATTTTTTCCAAAACAGGAACCGCGCACACTTTCTATTCTTTCCGTCCAATGGAGTCGTCCACTGATGACCACATGGGTTAATAAGGTTTCCACAGAAAAATCGCCTCCTTCTTTTGATCTGTTTAGCAATCAAGGTGTACTAATAGTGAAGTACTGTCGAACTAGGTCACGGCAGCGCATATAGATGGTACTTACGAGCCGTTTGCGTATAGTTTGGCATTCAAACAAACATAGGGAAAGTCTTCACTCTTGCATCTATTTGGCACCTCCAGTAGTGTCAAATCATGAAGCAAACGTGCATATAATCATCCATAAAATTCGATCAAGCCCGACCCAGATTTCGCACCACCATGCTTTGTCAGGGGCGTTAAATTACAATGCACCTGTGTGCCATTTTATAGTCATCACTTCCCCCACCTGTTCCACAGTGGGAGGATCGTACATGACTCTATCAGTACATCATTTGTCCACAGGTTTCCGTGCAAAAAATCTGATGACCGGACATGTATAAAATTTCAAATTTCGTTCCATTACAGTAAGTTCACAGTAACCATAGACTGGTACGGGTTTGCCGTTACTGGCTATGAGACCCAGTATTTCTCAAACGTTGCTTGCTGGATAGTTGTGACTTGGGATCCTGTGTCAACTAGGGCAACAAAAGGGAGTCCATTTATTTGGAGTACCACTTCTGGACGGGATCCTACATATCTGGGCATCCAGCGGGGATCTTCTGGACCTATTGATTTACCTCCCGAAGGGTGGTCCTTGGCCTCGGGGGTTGCCCATTTAACTGCCAACAGGTTGCTTCATTATGGCCTAGCTTGTGGCAGTATGTGCAGATAGGCCGCTTGGGGGTGTTGATCAGTCAAGGCAGCAACTGCGTCAGGAACTGGAGCTTGGGTTGCCTGACTGACTACAGGTAAAGGTTTTAAAGGGATGAACGGCTGTGCTACTGACACTTCAGCGGATCTAACAGGTTCTGTCTGTGGGTTTTTTCCCAGTATGCTGATAGCTAACTCTTTAACACCTTATGGATCGGGTTTATTTTCACCCCAAGGACCAGGCCATTTTTGCAAATCTGACTAGTGTCACTTTATGTGTGAATAACTTTAAAATGCTTTTAATTATCCAGGACATTCTAAGACTGTTTTTTCGTCACATATTGTACTTCATGTCACTGGTAAAATGGAGTAAAAAAAATTAATTTTAATTTATAAAAAAAATACCAAATTTACCAAAAATTTAGAAAAATTTGCAATTTTCCAAGTTTCAATTTGTCTACTTATATAATACATAGTAATGCCACCAAAAAAGTTATTAATTTACATTCCCCATATGTCTACTTCATATTTGGATCATTTTGGGAATGCTATTTTTTTTTTGGGGGGGGAGGGACGTTACAAGGCAATTTTCAAAAACCCACATTTTAGGGACCAGTTCAGGTCTGAAGTCACTTTGTGAGGCTTACATAATAGAAACCACCCCATTCTAGAAACTACACCCCTCAAGGTATTCAAAACTGATTTTACAAACATCGTTAACCCTTTAGATGTTTCACAAGAGTTATTGGCAAGTGGAGATGAAATTTCAAAATTGCAATTTTTTGTCAACTTTTCCATTTTAATCAATTTTTTCCAGTAACTAAGCAAGGGTTAACAGCCAAACAAAACTCAAAATTTATTGCCCTGATTCTGTATGCAGAAACAACCCATATGTGGTCCAAACTACTGTATGGCCACTCGGCAAGGCGTAGAGGGAAAGGAGCGCCGCGTGGTTTTTGGAAGCAGATTTTGCTGGACTGGTTTATCTACACCATGTCCCATTTGAAGCCCCCCTGGTGCACCCCTAGAGTAGAAACTCCAAAAAAGGGACCCCATTTTTGAAATTACGGGATAAGGTGGTGGTTTTGATGGTACTATTATAGGGTAAATAATATTTTTGGTTGCTCTATATTACACTTTTTTTGAGGCAAGGTAACAAAAAAATAGAAATTCAGAAATTTCATCTCCATTTGCCAATAAGGGTACTTTCACACTAGCGTTTTGGATTCCGTTTGTGAGATCCGTTTCAGGGCTCTCACAAATGGTCCAAAACGGATCAGTTAAGCCCCAATGCATTCTGAATGGATAAGGATCCGTTCAGAATGCATCAGTTAGGCTCCGTTCCAGCAGCATGCAGCATTTTGGTGTCCGTCTGAAGAGGCGGAGCCTAACGGATCCGTTTTTTTTTACAATGTAAGTCAATGGGGACGGATCCGTTGTCAGTGACACAATATGGTGCATTTGAAAACGGATCCGTTCCCCATTGACTTTCAATGTAATTCAAAACGGATCCGTTTTGGACTTTGTCATTTTTCTTTAAAGCTAATGCAAACGGATCTGTTCTGAACGGATACAAACGTTTGCATTAGAGGTGCGGATCCGTCTGTGCAAATAAACAGACGGATCCGCACCAACGCTAGTGTGAAAGTACCCTAACTCTTGTGGAACACTTAAAGGGTTAAAAAAGTTTGTAAAATCAGTTTTGAATACCTTAAGGGGTGTAGTTTCTTAGATGGAGTAACATTTTTGGAGTTTCTACTGTAGGGGTGCATCAGGAGGGCTTCAAATGGGACATAGTGCCAAAAAAACAGTCCAGCAAAATCTGCCTTCCAAAAACCATATGACGTTCCTTTTCTTCTGCGCCCTGCTGTTTGGCCATACAGCAGTTTACGACCACATATGGGGTGTTTCTTCAAACTACAGAATCAGCGCAATAAATATTGAGTTTTGTTTGGCTGTTAATCCTTGCTTTGTTACTGGAAAAATGTATTAAAATGGAAAATTTGCAAAATAATTGCTGTTATGGCACCGTTTCTATTTTTTGTTATTTACATCGTTGATCTGACAGGTAAGATATTGTGATATTTCTGTAGAGCAGCTTGTTACGGACGCGACAATACCAAGTATGACTACTTTTTGGGGGGTTTTGTTTCAGTTTTACATAATAAAGCATTTTTGAAAAAAATTATTTTTTAGTGTGTCCACATTCTGAAAGCCATTTATTTTTTATTTTTTGGGCGACTGTCTTATTTAGGGGCTCATTTTTTGCGGGATAAGATGTCAGTTTAATTGGCACTATCTTGGGGTGCATATGTTTTTTGGTCGCTTGCTATTACACTTTTTGTGATGTAAGGTGACAAAAATGGCTTTTGACACCGAATAATATTATTTTTTTTGCTGTGTTCACCTGAGGGGTTATGTCATGTTTTTTTTTTATAGAGAAGGTTGTTACGCATGCGGCAATACCTAACATGTATACTTTTTATTTATTTATTTAAGTTTTACACAATAATATTTTTGAAACAAAAAAAATATCATGTTTTAATGTCTCCATAGTCTGAGAGCCATGATTTTTTTATTTTTTTGGGCATTTCCTACGTAGGGTATCATTTTTTGTGGGATGAGATGACAGTTTGATTGGGACTATTTTGGGAGGCATATAACTTTTTGATTGCTTGCTATTACACATTTTGTGATGCAAGGTGACAATAATGTTTTTTTTTACACAGTTTTTATTTAATTTTTCTTACGGTATTTACTTGAGGGGTTAGGTCATGTGAAATTTTTATAGAACATATTTTTACGGACGCGGCGATACCTCATATGTATACTTTTTTTAAATTTATTTTACTTTAACATAATAACAGCATTTTAGAGAAATCATGTTTTAGTGTCTCCATAGTCTGAGAGACATATTTTTTTATTTTTTAGGACGATTGTCCTATGTAGCATATCATTTTTTTCGAGATGAGATGGCGGTTTGATTGGTACTATTTTGAGAGTCATACAACTTTTTAATCGCTTGGTATTACACTTTTTTTGATGTAAGGTGACAAAAAAAATTGCTTTTTTGACACCATTTTTTTTAATTGGTGTTCACCTGAGGGGTGAGGTCATGTCATATTTTTATAGCGCAGGACGCGGTGATACATAACATGTGTAGTGTGTTATTTTTTTTTTTTTATTCATTGATAAATGTGTGATTTTATTTTTACATTTTTTTCACATTTTTTTTTACATTTTTTTGATCCAGACCCACTTGGTTCTTGAAGATCCAGTGGGTCTGATGTCTGTATAATACAGTACAGTACACTATATAGTGTGCTGTACTGTATTTTTTACTTTAGAAAGTCTGATCAGACTTTTGCTTTTAGCAGAAGTCTGATCAGAGTTATCATTACCATGGCAAGCAGGACGCCTGTGAAGGCGTCCTGTTGCCATGGTAAAAATCACCCGCTGCCAGAACAGAGCAGCGGGTTATGGGGAGGGAGGAGGGCCCCCTCCCTCTGTGATCCCATCAAAAATCAGGGCTGCAAGGGCTCAGCAGTCCCCGATGGGAGAGGAAGGGAGCTCCATTCTTGTTAACTCCTTCCATACAGCGTACAGTGGTCCGTAAGGACCGTGGCATGAAGGGGTTAACCTGCTGACATCACAGCACAGGAGGGGGAAGGGGTTTGGTTAAAAATTAAAAGTTTGGGCATTTTTAAGTTTCTAAATCCTGCGGTTACAGACCGCGGGTTCAGAAACTTTGCAAAGCGCTGCAAACCGCAGGTCTGAATTGACCTGCGGTTTGCAGCAATCGCCGATACGGGGGTCACAGGACCCCCCTTGGCATTGTAACAAGGTACCTGCTGAATGATTTCAGCAGATACCTTGTTCCGATCACCGCCGGCCGAGCAGCGGTGATCGGACATACACAGGACGTACCAGTACGTCCTGTGTCCTTAAGTACCAGGACATCAGGGCGTATCGGTACGTCCTATGTCGGTAACAGGTTAAAGTCTAAGAAAGTAGCACTCGGATGCTGGGCAGTTAACATACTTAACTGGCTCTTTAGATTGTCTGTATGGACGCCTTCAATAAATTGCTCTTTCAGGGTTTTGTCCTGGTTCACTGCCTCACGGGGTCTACTTGGACAACAGCTCTAAGTGCTTCCTGTAAAGATAATGCAAAGTCTCTGAGTGACTCACCAGATTGCTGCTTCTTGACCTCATCTTGACCTCTGACACGGTTCTGGGTTCAAAGGTGGTGTGAAGGGGTACTGTTGGCAGATGAGGACGAGCAGCTCCACATACATAACAATTACTCTGATTATGTGTGTCAGCGTTATATCTCATCCATTCTAGCCATAAGTTAATGTCCGAGTAACCCATTTCTACAGCTAGGGTATCCTCAAAGGTGGTTGAAAGTAGAAATGCATGAGGATAATAAAGGATTAGATTGTACAGGAGGCCCTACAGCTGGGGGTTCCCACTCAGTATTGTTGCACATATCTTGTAACCTGAATCTGCCATAACGTGCTTTCGGACCTACCTTCATCCATGCACTGAGCACATACTCTCCAGCATCTCGTGGACGGGGATTTTCTATTGTAAGAGTGAGAGGCATATTAGTGCCAGTCTTCCCAGTGTAATAACAGCTACCAGTCTTTGTAAGTGACATGCGGGTAAGGAGTGGCTTACCGTTTTTATCCACTCGGTGACGTGCACTCCGAGGTCTATATCCCCAATCAGAGCCTGTGGTCCAGCCAACAGAACCCCAGTATGCACAGTTCTTTCCCCAATAGTCATCAGTTACACATATGTATAACCTTTCTTTCTTCGGCCCGTCCCAACATAGATGACATTGATACCCTGGTATTGGGTATGCTACAATTTTACAATAGTCAAACTTGAATGTTGCCACATGAACGGCTGAGGAGTTGTACCAAAATGTGGTAACAGATTGTAAATCTACCATTTTTTTGGGGTAACTGCAGTCTGCTGGGACTCTGCCTGCTGGATCAGAATCCAGACAACAGTACAACAGGATATACATGGTGGTTAGCAATCTTCTTCGCCAGAGATCTTGACCCGTTTACAGTGTGAGGCGTGTATCCAGGTGGGTTTCCCTTCTAGCTTCACGGAGATTGGTGTGATGAGTAGAACCCGGTATGGACCTTCAAACCTGGGTTTAAGCGTGGATCTCATGTGTTTCCTCACCACCACCAACTCACTAGGTTGCAGAGTGTGGGAGACCTCCAAGCTGTTAGGGTGTGGAATAGAAGAAAACATGGATGGATAAGCATGGATATTAGACAATTGGTTACACAAGGCTATTACATATTTAGCAACTGATTCATAGTGCATCTGTATTTGGGAAACACATTACTTTAATGTGTTTATATGTGGGAAATATTGTCCAAGCCGGAGGCCTGTATGAAACAAAATTTCATGTGGTGTGAGTTTATGTGGTGGATGCGGAGTGTGTCTGATCGAGAAAAGTACTACAGGCAAACACTGTACCCAAGTGAGCCTTGTCTCCCTAATCATTTTCAGTAGTTTAGATTTCAGTACCCCGTTAAGGCGTTCCACTTTTCCGCTTGATTGCGGGCGGTATGGAGTGTGGTACGCAAGATGGGAACCCACCATTTTCCAGACTTCCTGGGTTAAGTTGGCAGTGAATGCTGGGCCCTGATCACTCTCAATGACCTCTGGTACCCCATACCTACAAACAGTTTCTGATATGTATACAATGGATATGGTGCACTAGTCATGACAGAGCTCCCAGTCACTTTGGAAATAATATCTTTATTGACAGGCACTAGTGTCATCACAGAATAAATATTTAATTGTTCTCACAACAAGTATACAAATGCATATATAATAACACAATTAATAAAATCAATAAATAAGATAGATCACCAAACTGTCTGGGTTAAAAGTGGTTAGTTAATTCACTTTAAGATTCGCTAGTTATTTTCTACCGGATTAATTACGGCTGTCTCAACCTGAGGCAATACACACCAGTCACCATGTGCCGTTATATATACATAGTACCATGATACTTAGCATGTAGCAACTATCCGGTGCATGATTACCGCAAATTCCCACTCATTACTCTATAATTTGTAGCAATGGATCCGATCGATTTCGCTACTTAAATCTTCTGTATATCTCTTATGTCCTCTTTTATGACTATCCAATGCAGTCTCTGGTCCCCTGTTCATATGGTTATTTGTTACGGTAGAATCATCTTAATATTCACTCTCATATTCACTTTCAATGAGCTCAAAGTGTGATATAGTGCTCCCAATTTGATTGGTCAATATCGTTGTTGTAGTACTTACTGTTTGTAGAGCTGATGCACGGGTCAGGGCTCCCAGTGGCATCCCACTCGTCGTGCGGAGCAATACTTGCCTCTTACCTATATGCAATTGTCTACAGTGGTACTCTATTCCAGGTTGCACTTGTTTATTGTCATCCTTCAGTCTTTCATATCTACACGCGTATCTTTGCAGCGTCCCACGTGACCGGACTGACCCATCAAGACTCGCCGGATCTGAGCGGACTCAATGGTACAGGTGTAGCACTCCAAGGTAGTGGTCAAAGGTGATGATTGCCACTCCTATTGTAACAAGTTCCTTCTTAGTTCTGCTAGCAGATGTTGAAACGTCCTTGTTTATCGTAGGTGTCTCAAGGCTGAATGTAATCTAGTTTCTGATATGTGATTGTCGCTGTCTGATTCCTGACAGGGTAGGCTTCTGGCCACCCAGAGAACAAGTCTACCACTACCTAAACATATGTAAACCATTGACAGGTGGGCATCTGGATGTGGTCTATTTGGATTCTTTGAAATGGGTAGAGTGGCTTAGGGAGACATTTAACAGGCGTGGGTTCAGTTTTTCCTGGGTTGCACTGTGCACAGATCAAACAGGATTGACAGGTTCTGACCAGGACCGGGGTGATACCCGGGGCCCCCCAGATTTTGTCAATTAGTTGCTTCATGATGGTTTTGGATATGTTGGTAGGGCCATGGGCAAGGCTGGCTACCATGGGGTACAGGCTTCTGGGCAGACACACTCTTTTTCCTTGAGTCCACAATCCATTCTCTTTCTTAATAGCAGATTCCTTCCTCCAGGCCTCCTTTTCACCTGGGGCAGCTTGTTCTTGCATTTTCTTCAACAGGTCCCACATGACAGATTCCTCGATAGGGTCTTCTGCAACTGACATCACCGGGAGAGGCAACTCTTCCTCTTCTTCTCCTCGTGCAGCTGCAATTTTTGCAGCTTGATCAGCTAGGGCATTACCCCTAGCTTCTGGTGTGTCAGCCTTGGTGTGAGCCTTTACCTTGATGACCGCCACCTGGGCAGACAGCAGTACAGCTGCCATTAGGGCGGATACCACAGTTGCATTTTTTATGGGGGTTCCAGCAGCCGTAAGAAAGTTATGGGCTTTTCATATGTCACTGAAATTGTGGACCACCCCATGGGCATATCTGGAGTTGTGTACATAGTGCATGCTTCCGTTAGTGCCAGTAGTTCAGCTTCTTGGGCTGACTGATGAGGACTCCATTTTCTTGCACAGAGGACTTCATATTCACTAGTGATTGCCATACTAGTATGAAACTTTCCTTTGTCATCAGCATTCCTGGAGCCGTCCACAAATAGGACCCACTGAGGATTTGTCAGTTGAGTTTCACTGATATTTGGCGGAGTTCCTACTTCCACTTCCATCAACGCCAGGCAGTTATATTCAGTGTCTTTATAGAGTGACTTACTTGATGTCCAGAGTTAGTCTTCTTGCAAATCCTCTTCTGCATCTAGGTCTATGAAGTCTAGTTCGTCAGCTGCATCATTATCCCACAAACCCCCTTGGAAGAGGAAGTAGAGCTCTGGGGTTCAAAATGTGGCACCTCTGAATGGTGATGTTATCGGGCAGGAGGAGGCTGCACTGGAGACAAAGATGGCATTGGGCAGTAAGGTGTTATGGCTGGGTTTGTTGTAGGTTGGCTGATATATCATGTGGGGCCAGTATGGTAAGAGGGTGAACCAATACAATATCAGATGTGGTATTCAGGAGCAAACTGGCTGCATAGTCAGCCCCGACAGAGGAGAGGGCAGCTCTAGCCACTGGATCCAGCCTCTTGGAATAGTATCCTACAGGACGATTACGACCACCGTGTAATTGAGTGAGGACTCCAGTTGCGTGGCCTTTCTTTTCCATAATGTACAATCTGAAGGGCAGGCCGTAGTTAGGGATACCCAGGGCAGGGGCAGCAGAGATAAGTTTCTTCAGCTCACAGAATGACTGGTGGCTTCAGCCGTGAGAATTAATGGCTTAGAAGCATCACGTCGGATACAGTCATATAATGGTTGCATGAGGATGCTGGCATACTGAATCCAAGGCCTACAGTATGACACAAGGCCTAGGAAAGTCTGTAATTGGTTTGGGGTCTCTGCAACCGGAATGTTCATGATGGTCCTAATCCTGGCCTCAGTCAGGTGTTTGCAACCCTGAGATATGCAATGTCCAAGGAAGACAACCTTGGGGAGACATAACTGAAGTTTGCTCCTAGAGACCTTGCAGCCTACTGTGGATAGAAAGTGAAGAAGGGAGATGGACATTTCTTGAGCCACCTCCTGTGAGGGGGCACAGAGCAAAAGGTCATCCACATATTGTAACAGTTCTACTTGGGGGTGCTCAGCTTGCCATGGGGTGAGCACCATGGACATGGCTTTAGTGAAACAGGAAGGGCTGTTTTGTGTGCCCTGTGGTAGCACTGCCCACGTATATTAGTGATTTAGAGGGATAAAAGCAAACAGATATTGGGAGTCGGGGTGCAATGGGACAGAGAAGAATGCATTTGCAAGGTCTATGACAGTGAAGATTTCGGCATGTGGATCGGTTCATTCAGAATAAAGCCCATGTCCTGATAAGTCTGCTTAACTCTTAAGGCAAATTTCTCTACGGATTCTGCCTTATCCTGGGTAATATCTTGGAGCGTGGAGGATTGCTCTGCTAACTTTTCCTTTGCCCATGCTTGTAGTTTATGCATGAAAGCCAGCGCAGAGTCATTGTCACAGGGATCGAAGTTTGCTACAGGCAGTTCTGGCTCCTTTATGTGGTCTAGCACTATAGAAGAATAGTCTCCTGTTTTATTTTTCACTATACTCTTCAAGTCAGACCAAGTACAGCCATAAGTTTGGTATACTTGGTATAATTTACGATAAAAGGGCATGGGGTGTGTCTCTGGGTCTGGAAGCATATTTACTATCGTGAACAGCTGTTGTGGGGTGAAAGAGACGTATTTGGGTGGTCCGGTGGGTGGTCTCATTTGGCCAAGGGAAGTGACTATCGTCTTATAGGTTTTGGTTTCTACATCTTTTACTTGGTCACATAAGTTGTTTAGCTGTTCTTGAAAGGTTACAACTTGGGAAAACAGTTGTCCCCTGACATCGGACTCAGAAGCTATATGAAGGGTGTCGCTATATTGTCCGGATTCCCTTGGAGTATATGGCGTATAGGCCTCTGACCTCGTATGGAGGTTGGAACTAGTGGGTAGCATATCATTCTCATGCCCATTTAAACTGCTGATGGCGGGATTCTCTGTCAACACTTGCGTCAGGTTCCCAATATCCTCAGCCTCGTTGTCTGTTTCTGTAATCATCCTATGTTCATTGGTACCGGAGGAGGGGGCTTAATGGTACCATCCGGGTAAATTACGGGATACAAAGCTGTATTTCCTGAGGTGGGAGGTTTTGGACTGGGAGATGTCAGTGATTCATTACAGGGCGGTGGCTGAGGGCAAGATGGCGCCGTGGCTGAGACTGGGGCGGTGACTACCGGAAACACAGACGTATGGTGGAGGCGTGGTGCACCACAGGCTAGACATGTCTCTCTAAAGGGTGGATTCTGCTGACCACAGACATTACAGTCCCGCGCACCATCTGATATCTTGATGCCATGTTTGTAGGGCGGCGGCTTGTGCGCTCGTCCTTGGTTCAGAGTACAGACAAATCTCTTAAGTTTTTCATCAAATTTTTGACATCCTCCCGCCTCTTCAAACTCTTTGCTACTGTCCCGCCATGCTATAACTAGTGGAGACAGTTTCTGATCATTCAACTTCCCTTGTTTTTTTCTTTTAACAGTCTGACCCATGTTTCACTACACAGGGTCACACCCTTTGGTGTACCGAAGTTCTTCGTTAATCTACTGAATCCTTTCAAGAACTTCTTCCCCTTTCTGTCCTTCACATACTGAAAAGGTACAAAGGAGCCCTCAGGCAAGCTTTTTAAATTTCCCATCTCAAACGCACTCTTGTCCTGGAGCCAACTGAAGCCGACTAGGTGGAGAGCAAGACGCAGGGGCGTAGCTATAGGGGGTGCAGAGGTAGCAGTCGTTTCCGGGCCCAGGAGAAGACACCATTTTTATAGAAAGTGCATGCAGGTCAAGTTACACCTCTGGTTGGAGGGAAGGGGCTAAGTCAAGAATTTGGCATGGGGGAGTGGCATTTCAATTTTTGCCTCAGGCAGCATGAAGGTTATGTGCTTCCCTGCCCCTGGCCACAAAGAACTGAGGGGAGGGGGGCCCAAGCTGAACTCTTGCACCTGGGCCCATGAGCCTTTAGCTACGCCCCTGGCAAGACGGATACGTGCCTGACGTCTGTTTTGAATTTAATTCTGAGGCAATCACTGGCCAGCAGATTAAACCGACTCCTCCCCTTCTGAGACCTCTGTGGCAATAGACAGATGCTCTGACTGTCTATTAGGTTCAGGCACTTGAGGAAATCTTTGACAGACTCAGTAGTGATCACGTCTCTCTCCTCCATCACTTTCACTGAAATATCGCATTCAAAACTGTCACAAAGGTCTTTTTAAAAAGACACTAGACACTATATAACTGTGGGGTTCTTACTCACATGCACACAAGAGGTTCCTTAACCAACCAATCATCTCACTATCGGCATGTCACAGAGAACAATCACCACGGTCACATAAGGCGGATTACAGGGTTTCTTTTCCTATCTTATTCGGGCTGCAGTCCCAGTGTCCGTGGGGGTGCTCTCCTTCGTCCGATGTCCTTGGGGGGTGACCGGAGGGGAAATACCAAAATGTTCTGGTTCTCGTTTGGTTCCGACCCAAATATCGGTCACTTTGTGACAGCTGCTCCTAATCTATCAATAATAATAGTAGTACTACGTGCACGGAGAGAAACTGACACAACACCAGCAGTTGTGTGACAATACTTCTCTATTTTATTGGGGAAGTTACAAAGCTTATATACCTTATACCAGGGTGTTAGCTTAACTAGCGAATATATGATAGGCTAATATGTCCAGTACCAGATGGACACGTACTTTGTTCTGCAATTAGCTATATATAGTTATAGGAGTGTTCAGGCTACACATTATTTATCAGAAATGACTCCTAGACAATAGAAAGGGGAAATACAAGAAACAAGAAGATATGGAGAATAAGGACTAGAATACATAATAAAAATCATCAATTTATCACAGCACAATGACAGAGTGTGGAGGTGGCAGCAGTATGAGGAGGCCACCGATTAGCACAATGGCAGAGTCTGGATCTGACGGCAGTAGCAGCATCAGGAGAAGGCCACCGAGTGGCACAATGACAGAGCCTGGAGGTGGCAGCAGGATGTGGAGGCCACAGAGTGGCACAATGACAGAGTCTGGAGTTGGTGGCAGCAGCAGTAGCAGCATCAGGAGAAGGCCACTGAGTGGCACAATGACAGAGTCTGGAGGTGGCAGCAGTATAAGGAAGCCACCGAGTGGCATAATGAAGGCGTCTGGAGTTGGCAGCAGTATAAGCAGGCCACCGAGTGGCACAATGACAGAGTGTGGAGGTTGCAGCAGTTTGAGTAGGCCACCGAGTGGCACAATGACAAAGTCTGGAGTTGGTGGCACTAGCAGTAGCAGCATCAGGAGAAGGCCACCGAGTGGCACAATGGCAGAGTGTGGAGGTGGCAGAAGTATGTGAAGGCCACCGAGTGGCACAATGAAGGAGTGTGGAGATGGCAGCAGTGTGTGGAGGCCACCGAGTGGCACAATGACAGAGTCTGCAGTTTGAAGAAGTATGAGGAGGCCACCAAGTGGCACAATGACAGAGTGTGGAGGTGGCAACAGTATGAGGAGGCCACCGAGTGGCACAATGACAAAGTGTGGAGATGGCATTAGTGTGTGGAAGGCACCGAGTGGCACAATGACAGAGTCTGCAGTTTGAAGAAGTATGGGGAGGCCACCAAGTGGCACAATGATAGAGTCTGGAGGTGGCGGCAGCAGCAGTAGCAGCATCAGGAGAAGGCCACCGAGTGGCACAATGACACAGTCTGGAGTTGGCAGCAGTCTGAGAAGGCCACTGAGTGGCACAATGACACAGTCTGGAGTTGGCATCAGTATGAGGAAGCCACCGAGTGGCACAATGACAGATTCTGGAGTTGTTAGCAGTATGAAAAGGCCACCAAGTTTCACAATGACAGAGTCTGGAGTTGGCAGCAGTATGCGGAGGCCACCGAATGGCAGAATAACAGAGTTTGGAGTTGGCAGCAGTATCAGGAGGCCACCGAGTGGCACAATGACAGAGTCTGGAGTTGGCAGCACTATGAGGAGGCCACCGAGTGGCACAATGAGAGAGTGTGGAGGTGGCAGCAGCAGCAGTAGCAGGAGAGGGCTACCAGGGGGGGGCGTGACCAGAAGTCGGGGAGTGCAGACGGGTTTCAGCACTGCTCCTGCAGAGACTGTATAATCTCTCACCATTCCCCTTTTCTAGTGCCCGTAATTCCATCTGCACCCATTTCAGTGAACAACTGTCTTCATTCTGAGCCACCTCCAGTGCACCTAGCCGTTACCAGCTCGAAGATCCGTCTCGGGCCTACCTCGCTGAAGCCTCGGCCTGAAGTTAACATCTGCACCGCAGACGGCCTCCGCATCCATCTCCCACGCAACCAACAGGGGGCTCCTCCGGAAGAACAAGCAGCTCTCGACTTACGGCCACCTGGGTGCCGTCCGGCGGCACCACGCATCAACTCACGGGACAGTCGATCCCCTCCGCGACATCTCCTCCGACCTTGGGAACCCGAGCGGCAGCCACATAGGAGCCATCTGACCCACGCCTAGGGACTGACAGTGGACTTGCGCCAGATCACTGAGGCAGGTATGCCTCATCTCCACCTGACAGGTGCACGTCCCCGGGACTCTCACTGGTAAGCGCCCCATCAGACCCACCGTCCCTCTCTGTTTCGGCCTGAAGCTCCCCTACTCATGGGAGGGATCGCACACCACCAACCCCGACAAGTTTTATTGGCCTAGGTCAAAATCGGCCCTGCTTAACAGAGAGACTCATCCGCTAAACCCAACCCTAAACCCTTGGACTCTTTCCTCCAACGCAATAAGCCCTCTCCAGCTTGCAATCCAAATCGTACAGCTCAAACACCGGCAGACAGTGCCCCTGCCAGAGACGATCTGCAGCACACCCATACCAAGATGGAAAGTGACGGCGAGGACGCTCCACAGGAGAAAAGTCTCCCCATTTCCAGGAGCTTCTTGGAAAAGGCACTCGCAAAGGCTCTAGATCCATTAGTAAGGGAACTCCAAGACAAACAAGAAGTCAGAAGTATGGGGAACAGAGTGGAGCAACTGGAAACCACGCAAGCTCAGCTGGTCTCCTTCACATCTGCAGCTACTTAGTCCTTCAACTCCTGCCAGTCCCACCTAAACAAAATAGTGAACTGGATGGAGGACCAGGAAAATAGAGCCAGACTAAACAATCTCCGTCTTAAAGGTATTCCTGAATCCGTATTACCGGAAGCAATTACTGACACAGTGAAACAGATTTTTATTGAAATTCTGGGTGACTCATACCCTTTGGAGATCTCGATTGAGCGGGCACACCAGGCTCTCAGAGCTAAGCCCTCGCCCTCAGACCCTCATAGGGATGTAATCTGCAGACTATTTCACTCCAAGGTCAGGGACGACATTTTACGTCTCGCCAGAACGAACCCCAAGATTGAAAACGTCACCATCTCCTTTTTTCAAGATCTGGCGAGAACCACTATATCTAAAAGAAGCCTCCTGAGACCTCTGACGGAGATACTCTGGAGGCGGAATATACCTTACAGATGGCTGTTCACTTTCGGCCTATGCTCCAACAGCTGGATATAACAGACCTGGACATCCTGGACTGGTCCCCGATACAGGACCTGACCTCTCTTCCCACGATCTCCCCTTCCACGCCCTGGGAACCTGTGTGCTCGAAGAAGCGTGGAAGGAGTCGCCGCCGCCAGGGGAAGCTGACCCCCAGACATATTAGCACAGATCCTACCTGAACCCCAGGACTGTGGAGTGATAAGAGCACCATTCTCATTAGTTTGTTACTGCTTTGTTCTACATATTTTCACATTTATCTTACACTGTAACACATATGTTGATACCCCTGACTGGGCTGTGGGGACAATCTGAAGCGATACCAGGGTCTTATGGCCCTTGTTGTTTGATACTGAACTTTTCAGTTCTTTGCTCCATGTCCTAACACGTGCAGCAGCCATTTCTTCAACTTCGATTCGCTCATCTCTAGATGCAGCCCATCCTAATGGCAGAACCTGTAGCCAGCAGAGAAGTGAAACAAGTTATCCTGGAAACCAAACCCTTCCTTTCTACACCAGTTCTTGAGCCACTTGTTAACCTCCTAATCTCCTGCTGCATTGCCCTGAGCTTGAGACTTAAATCCCTAAAATAAATTTTATGGACCCCCAACCTATCTCTCACTTTGTCATTGGTTCCAATGTGGACCATGACTGCTGAGCCTTCACCAGCCTCTCCCAGTAATCTATCAACCTAATACAAGATATGCCAAACTTGAGCACCAGGAAGACAAACTCACTGTTCAACGGGCCGGGTCTTTGTGACAGATTGCCCTATCTGTACCCCTAATAATTGAGTCTCCCACTACCAGCACCTGTCTGGCCTACCCCGTTCTCCTGGTCTCCTGCTTACTGGAGCTGACATTTCCCTGAGTGGCAGAGGAAGTGTCTTGTTGCAGCAGTGCTCTCCCTGAACTGAAATCCCCCTCATCTGCCAAGCTTGCAAACTTGTTTGTGTATGCCAGATCAGGGCTAGCCTCCCTGGCACTCTTCCCTCTACCCCGCTGATAGAGATGTGGACATCATTCTTAGATTCAGCTAAGAAAGCTCCCATGTACTCCAGCTCTCAGACAAAATCTTATCTCCTCCAGAGCACGAAGGTTCCATCCTACCAAAGAAACCATGCCTCATATATGCTTTTCTGCTGTTAGTATAGACTCCATTCCAAGATGGCCGCCATAGATTTATGTTTACATACCAGAGTTAGTAAAACAATGCACACTGCGCAGATGCCAAGTGTTATCTATTTTCATATTTTTATATTCCAGCCAATGGAACAATGCCACATGCCTCAGGGGAATGCCTCTCTTATGTCTATATAAAATGCTGTACTTCCTGTAATAAATTGGAAATTACTTTGATCCCGATGTGTGTCACTGTTATTTTCTCCGTGTAAATAAAAGCCTTGGCTTACCACTAATTTGGAGCAGTAGAGCAAACATAATCAGCCCCGACTGAGGGCATCTTTAACACCGCTTTCTAAATGTAATCAAATTGTAAATTATCAAATTGTCGAAATTTGCTCATTTAGATACAGAATCTGCAATTCCAAATGGGCAACTTGTTTACATTTTTATCAAAAATATGTACCCTCAAACGGCTGTTACAGGACTGCATACATTTGACAAGTAGCCTTGTCAATAATAGAACACATACTTACTAATTTGAATTACCCAAAAAAGATTTAAAAAAAAATTCAATAATACAGTCCAATGAAAAGCAACTAACTTAGTGTAGTCTCTTTTTAAAGTCCCTGAATATTAAGTCACACACACACATTTGAAATTAAACACGCACTTTCCTCTAGATTTAGGCTACTTTCAAACTAACATTATTATTTTCTGGTATTGAGATCCGTCATAGGGTCTCAATACCAGAAAAAAAACACTTCAGTTTTGTGCCGATTCATTGTCAATGGGAATAAAACATAACTGAACAGAATGGAATAGTCCAAAATGCATTCCGTTCCATTCTCATACTGGAGTGCAAACCGCAGCATGCTGCGGTTTGCTTTCCGTCCTGAGATGCAGAGCAAAACGGATCCGTCATGACCCACAATGCAAGTCAATGGGGACAGATCTCTGACACAATCTGACACAATAGGAAATGTATCCATCTCCCATTGACTTTCAGTAGAGTTCATGACGGATCCGTTTTGGCTATGTTAAAGATAATACAACCGGATCCATTCATAACGCATGCAGATAGTTGTATTATCAGTAACGGAAGCGTTTTTGCTGAACCCTGTGGAATCCAGCAAAAACGCTAGTGTGATAGTAACCTTCAAGACATATATAAAACTATCACTAACTGTGATTTCTTTTTCCTCCCTAAAGGAAAAAAAAATGCACTGAAAACTGAGCACTGACACGATCAGTAAAAACAAACTACTGGTCAGTGTTCAGCAGTTGCAGGGCATACAGAAGTAGAAATTTGGTGCGTCCGTACATAAACTGCTGAATTTTTTTTTTTACTGCAGTCAAACAAAAAGAGATTAGTGGCTAAACATGAACTTGTTTCTATATATAGAGAGATCAGTTGGGTACATAGGGAAGTAACATCCCCATAGCAATCAAACCAGGCCCCCCACACAGGACAGAGTCCTAACCAAGTCCGAACCAAGTTTGCACCCCCAGTAGAAGAGGAGATGATCCCAGCTGGGCCACCTCTTGCAGTGCGCCCCATAGCAGTTGCATGGTCTGCCGCTATGGTAGTTATGCCCCTGAGAGAGATCTATATATACACTACTCACAAAAAGTTAGGGATATTTGGCATGTGGGTGAAATTTAAGGATGAGCCTAAAATGCACTCTAACCTTTATAGATACACTTAATGTGACCTTCTGTAAACTTTTGAATGTGCATGTCCAACTGTTAAATGTTTCAGTACTTTTTGCACAACTTGCTGTTCTCTAACAAGGAGCATAACGGCCAAATTCACAACAGGTGTTTGATCCATGAATCGCCCAATAAATGTCCTGGTTCAAGCAGGATGTTCTCAGATGGAAGTGGCCACTGAGCTTAGATTGTCACAGAGTGTCATCAGCAGATTGCAACAGAGATAAAGAGAGACTGGAAGAGTCACAGAAAGGCATAGAAGTGAATGTTTTATGGCCCCATCTCACACTTATGACTGCTTCATTTTGAAGATTGCCCTGCGGAACCGGATGTTGAATGCCACAAAGCTCCAGGCACATTTAAGGGAGGCGAGAGTCACCCCAGTATCACGTCAGACCATTTGAAACTGTGGCGGGGAGGGGGACTGCTGCAGATGAAAAATAAAGTGATCTCTGCAGCAGTTCCACAGATTGATTCTTTTCCTCAGAACGGCAGTGCATATTGCAGTGGTGGTGCACCACAAGTCCCAGCAAGCTAACCAACAGCACAGAGGGGCACAGAAACAATGGTGGTGTGCAGTGAGGTTCTTCTAACGCTGGAGCGCTGACATTAGCTTGAGTGTTGTTCCAGCAAATCGCAGCACTGGCATAAGAAGGTAAGCACTAGTGTCTACTGCCTGACCTTTGGGGACACGGGTGCTGTCCGATTCAGGACTAGTCACCCCATCTGCCCCCCCACCTCCCGCAGCACCATAAATGGTTAACAAAGTGCCGGAGATGCAACGGACCGGTGTATTGCAGGGGAGCAGTAAAACCTCCCGTGGCCCTTAGCTAACATGGCTACCTGCTGGTCAGAACAGCCATCTTACCTTGGTCACTGTGCAATTAGGCATGGTGACCATTATTTGTTCTGCCATACTATTATGGCGCTTTGCGGGAAATCATTTCCCACTGAGTTGCAATAGAACAGCGGATGTTGGGAAGGGGTTAAACAGGTGGTCCGCTTTTTTTTTCATTGATAACCTATCTAGCATACCACCATATTTCTGACTTTCATTCCTCATTTCGCCCATGACATAGATGCCCCAAAAATCCCAAGGACATTCTTGTCAAGGCAGATGAAGGTTCCACATACAGTATATAAAATAACATGACATGAGCGCCCCTAGGAAGGAAACCTTTCTGTGCCGGAAACTTACACAATGTTCACACATTATAAAGGGTGATAAGGTGTTCCATCCACTAACTGGAATAGACTTTCCTATAAATAGATTATTTTACGACATCTCTACGGTTATTTATGTTATCAAATGTCCTTATGGACTGGGATACATGGGAGAAACCCAAAATATAGGGGACCGTATCTGAAAACACAAATCCACCATGCAAGAACATTTTACTGCCCATCCCGGCACATTTCATTGCTCACAATGTATCTCAGCTTCGCATCCAAGTAGTGGAACAGGTGGAGGTCCACAGAAGAGGGGAGGAACTTTTCATAAATCCTTAAATGCCCGAAGGCCTTCTGGATCTATAAATTACTGCCATTAGAACAGAAAGGCCTGAACCGTGAATATGAAATTGACTGTTTTTATTTGATATATCCTCTACCCTCTGATTAACATTACTATTTTTTCTTTTCCAGACCAGATAATGGACCAGATAAAGACTACCTTAGGATGCCGCACTCTGGGTTTGCTATATGCTTTTTCTTTATTGTATTTTCCTTTCACTTATCTCTACTAATTTCTACTTTCTCTGTTTTCTTCTTGTATTTCTTCATCTACTCCTTACTTTCTACCTCTTCCCCTATTTCCTCTATTTCTCCTTTTCTCTACTTTTACATTTATTTTTTCCTCCCTTCCACATCTTCTGCTCTTTTCCTTCTTTCCTTTCCTGTCTTCCACCACCTTCTTCTCCTGCCCTTTTCTCCCTACTTTTTCCTCCCTATACTCTTCTTTTCACTCCTTTCTCCTTCATTTCCCCTTCTTCTCTTCTTTTCATACCATATTCCAACCCCTCCCCCCCCCCCTCATTTCTGAGAGCGCTGCTAATGGCCATTTCAGCCCCAGTTTACTACTAAAATTATTTTGGCTGAATAAAGTATATTACAAAAATGTAACCTATCACTTGCCATTTCCATGCGGCTAATCCGCTGCGTGAAAGAGTGCCAAGCCCCGCTCCAGACAGCAGAGAACAGAGCACTAACAGGATTGATAATGCTCTGTGCCTCTCTGTAATCTTTTAACTACAAAATCACGGTGACAACTTTATCTCACTGTGATTTTGTAGTAAAAAGATCACAGAGAGGCACGGAGCATTATCAATCCTGTTAGTGCTCCGTGTCTCTGCTGTCTGGAGCGGGGCTTGGCACTCATTCACACAGCAGATTACCCGTACAGGATGTTAAAGAGCCCTAACCCCAATGCACGGCTACACTCACCCAGTCCTAACTAATAAAATCTGGTCCTACCTCATCCAGGGTGTCGCTGGCGTCGGCGTGATGTCCGCTGGATCCAGAACAAGGTCCCTGTGGTGAGAAAAAAAGAATAATCACATAAGGAAGGGATGGCGACTGCCCCTGTGAAATCACCAGCAGGGGACGCTGTGCTGGCCTTTAAGACTGAGCCATGCCAATGTATAGCAGAGTAATCTAGTGCTACCACACTGTACTAATGCCCACCTTGAGGCCCCTCACAGTACTAATGCCCACCTTTGTTCCTGTAACAGTAGGTATACTCAAATATGTGCCCCCTCACTTTAGTTATGCCCAGTTATGTGTCCCCTCACAGTAGTAATGCCAAATATGTGCCCCCTCACAGTAGTAATGACCAGATTATGTGTCTCCTCACAGTAATATGCCCAGATATGTGCCCCCTTACAGTAGTAATGCCCAGAATATGTGCCCCCTCACAGTAGTAATGCCAAATATATGCCCCCTCACAGTAGTAATGCCAGATTATGTGTCCCCTCACAGTAATATGCCCAGATATGTGCTACCTCACAGTAGTAATGCCAAATATATGCCCCCTCACAGTAGTAATGACCAGAATATGTGCCCCTTCACAGTATTTATGCCCAGTTATGTGCCCCCTCAAAGTAGATATGCACAGATATGTGCCCCCTCAGAATGGTTATGCCAGATTATGTGCCCCTTCAAAATATTTATGCCCAGTTATGTGCCCCCTCACAGTAGTTATGCCACATTATGTGTCCCAGATTTATTTAGCCAATCACTGGTAACAGGTGTCGTCCCAGAAGATTGGAAATTAGCAAACGTTGTGCCAATTCACAAGAAAGGTAGTAGAGAGGAATCAGGCAACTATAGGCCAGTAAGCCTGACATCAATAGTGGGGAAATTAATGGAAACCATACTCAAGGAGAGGATTGTGGAACATCTAAAAACATAAAAAAAACATACCTTCTTCCCTGATGACAGGCTCCCTCACTCATCTCGGTGCTGGCAGTGCTGAAGGCAGATTCCCGGGTCTTCAGATCTCCTCCCACAGCCAGCATCGTGATCTGGGGCCAGCAGGGGGAGCTCCTGAGCTGTGAAGAGCAGTGAAGCAGGGATGAAAGAGGTTTCCCTGCTTCACTACAGAAAATAAATGCCGGCCGGGTGTGTGAGTGCGCGCACCCCCCCCCCCTCCTCCCTCCACATTATACATGTAATGGAGCGCTCTGTACTTTGTGCTGGGCCCCATCAGAGCTCTCCATTACATGTGAGTACATGATTTAGGGTAGCCTGCTGGCCTGGGGGGTGGGTCCACAGGCGGCAGGGCCCCCTGGAGTGCCGGGCCCGGTCGCAACTGCGACCCCTGCGACCCCTGTATGTACGCCACTGCATAAGATAATATCCTCACCAGATATGCATTTACAAGGATGGTCGAGTTTGAGAAGGAGATATGCAAAAGGACAGCTCTGCTGATGTGTCCTGGAGACCCGAGACTTCTCTTTCCCAGGATGCTTTGCACTCCCACAATGCAGTGCACCACCCACAATGCAGTAGTCTTTGTAACAGGAAAAACAAAGTATAATACAACTTAAGACCACTAGATGGTGCTATAACCAAATAAAACACTTCAGAATTACCAAGGCTCTGGCAGAATGAACTAGAATCATTTTCTAACCCTGCTGGGCAGAACATTCCCCATCTGGCGTCAACAGACAACACTACTGAATCCTTCTTTCTTAGAAACCCATTTTGGTCAATGGTGGGATCAAGCTTCATCAAAGCGCTATTCTTGGAGACTGTTTGAACTTTGCTGAGGTAGTCTATTTCCTTAGCATGACTATCACTTAGTGTTAGTCGAGCACCAAAGTGCTCGGTGCTCGAGTAGAACACCTCGGGATGCTCGGGTGCTCTAACAAGCACCCCAGCACAATTGAAATCAATGGGAGAACCCGAGCATTAAACCAGGCACCCCCTTCTCTGAAGAGGGAAGGGTATCTGGTTCACAGAAAAAGGTGAGAAATTGATGGAAACACCACTGAAATGGTTCGGGAACGCACAAAACCGAAGATAAAATCGCTTTTAGAGGAAAAATTGTTAGGAAACATTCTTTCCAGTATATTTACTTTATTATAAAGTGCAAGTGCTGCCAAAAATTACAAGGAAGAGGCACTCCTGTATATCACAAAAAGGAGGGGCTCATTCGCATTGCGGTACAAAGGTAGTGGAACTCCTGCACTCATAAAGCCTATGCAATAAGTGAAGGGGCTGCCAAAAATTGAACCGGCACTACAATACACCCTTTATTACACATAAAGAAGGGCATCATACACAACCTTGAAATTATGATTGATGGCCTGCTGGTGGCCCTCTAAATCATTAGGGGCGAGGGCTTACTGCTGATCTGACCATCTAAAACATTAGGGGCGAGGGCCTGCTGCTGAGCCTACTATCTAAAACATTATGGGCGAGTGCCTGCTGTGGATCTGACTATCTAAAAAATTAGGGGTGAGGGTCTGCTGCTGATCTGACCATCTAAAACATTATGGGCGAGGGCCTGCTGCAGAGCTGACCCTCTAAAACATTATGGGAGAGGGCCTGCTGCCGAACTGACCATATAAAACATTATGGGCGAGTGACTGCTGCTGAGCTGACCATTAGTGATGTCGCGAACATAAAATTTTCAGTTCGCGAACAGCGAACCCGAACTTCAGCAAATGTTCGCGAACAGGCGAACTGGGCGAACCGCCATAGACTTCAATAGACAGGCGAATTTTAAAAACCAAAGGGACTCTTTCTGGCCACAATAGTGATGGAAAAGTTGTTTCAAGGGGACTAACACCTGGACTGTGGCATGCCGGAGGGGGATCCATGGCAAAACTCCCATGGAAAATTACGTAGTGGACGCAGAGTCGGGTTTTAATCCATAAAGGGCATAAATCAACTAACATTCCTAAATTGTTTGGAATAACATGCTTTAAAACATCCAGTGTGTGTATACGATCAGGTATGATGTTGTATCGATCAGGTAGTGTAAGGGTTACGCCCGATTCTCAGACATTGACATACCAAACTCCTCTTTTAATACACCGCAAACAGTCCATTTGCACAACCGCAAACTCCCCATTTGCACAAGGTTGGATACCAAGCTAGCCACGTCCCGGTGATGTCATTGAAGGTTTCTTCCTCCACCCAGCCACGTACAACACCAAAGGTCCCCGAAAGGTCAATTGAATAGATTTTTCGAACGGGGAGATGGTTAAAAAAACGTTGGCTCCCTCCCCTTTGTTTTAATCCACGGTCACTGCTTCTGCGCCGTGCAATTTACTGTCACACCCGATATGAGTGGTGTTTTCTGTAGTACTATTCTCATCAGTTTAATCCCTCTAACGTCCCCAATCTGGGGGCCATTTATTGAATAGATTTTTCGAACGGGGAGATGGTTTAAAAAACGCTGGCTCCCTCCACTCTGTTTTAAACCACGGTGACTGCGTCTGCGCCGTGCAATTTACTGTCACACCCGATATGAGTGGTATTTTCTGTAGTACTATTCTCATCAGTTTAATCCCTCTAACGTCCCCAATCTAGGGGCCATTTATTGAATAGATTTTTCGAACGGGGAGATGGTTAAAAAAACGCTGGCTCCCTCCACTCTGTTTTAAACCACGGTGACTGCGTCTGCGCCGTGCAATTTACTGTCACACCCGATATGAGTGGTATTTTCTGTAGTACTATTCTCATCAGTTTAATCCCTCTAACGTCCCCAATCTGGGGGCCATTTATTGAATAGATTTTTCGAACGGGGAGATGGTTAAAAAAACGCTGGCTCCCTCCACTCTGTTTTAATCCACGGTCACTGCGTCTGCGCCGTGCAATTTACTGTCACACCCGATATGAGTGGTATTTTCTGTAGTACTATTCTCATCAGTGTAATCCCTGTTACATCCCATATCAGGGATTGCCTTTTGTGAAAAAAAATTTAGGCCGGGTACCTTCGACTGCCTTCACAATGACAGACTAAACTCTCATACACCAAACTGAATTGATTTCGGGAACCGGGAGATGGAAAAAGCAGCTTGGTCGGTCCTCATACTCCCAAATTGGGGCACTGCGCGTGCACAGAGCAATGTGCTGTGACACCCTATATGAGTGGTGTCTTAACTAGTACTATTCCTATCAGCGGCGGGCGGGTGCGTGGTAACTTGAAAGCAGGTGACCAAAGCTGAGCTGGAGGAAGATGGTGCGTCAAGGTTCTTAGCGGAAGCTGTTGAAGATTGGGTGTCCTGTCTAAGCCAGTCAACTATGTCCTCAGAATTTTTCGGGTTCAGGGTACATGGCCTCTGAACACTAGGCATTATTCCAGGGACAGTGGAAATCACAGCACCACGACCACGACGGCCCCTGCGGGGTGGCCTGCCTCTGCCTGTCATTTTTTTTTTTCGATAAGTGGTACTGTGCCACCCTGTATCAGTGGTGGGCACTGGCAGTGGGCACACTACAGTCTGTGGAAGTGGGCCTGACACAAACTGGCAGCAGGCAAGCAACTGAAATTAGACTAATGTGTAAAAATTAAATGCCTTATTTATCGTCAAGCTACTGTGCCACCCGGTATCAGTGGTTGGCACTGGCAGTGGGCACACTACAGTCTGTGGAGGTGGGCCTGACACACACTGGCAGGAGGCAAGCAACTGAAATTAGACTAATGTGTAAAAATGAAATGCCTTATTTATCGGCAAGCTACTGTGCCACCCGGTATCAGTGGTTGGCACTGGCAGTGGGCACACTACAGTCTGTGGAGGTGGGCCTGACACACACTGGCAGGAGGCAAGCAACTGAAATTAGACTAATGTGTAAAAATGAAATGCCTTATTTATCGGCAAGCTACTGTGCCACCCGGTATCAGTGGTTGGCACTGGCAGTGGGCACACTACAGTCAGTGGAAGTGGGCCTGACACGCACTGGCAGCAGGCAAGCAACTGAAATTAGACTAATGTGTAAAAATTAAATGCCTTTTTTATGCAAAGTCCTGTGCCAGCCGGTATGAGTAGTGGGCACTGGCAGTGGGCACACTACAGTCACTGGAAGTCAGCCTGACACACACTGGCAGGCAACTAACCTTAGATTAAAGTGTAAAAATTAAATGCCTTATTTATCGGCAAAGCTACTGTGCCACCCGGTATCAGTGGTTGGCACTGGCAGTGGGCACACTACAGTCAGTGGAAGTCGGCCTGACACACACTAGCAGCAGGCAAGCAGCTGAAATTACACTAAAGTGTAAAAATGAAATGCCTTTTTTGATGCAAAGTCCTCTGCCAGCCGGTATGAGTGGTAGGCACTGGCAGTGGGCGCACTACAGTCAGTGGAAGTCAGCCTGACACACACTGGCAGGCAACTAACCTTAGATTAAAGTGTAAAAATTAAATGCCTTTTTTTGATGCAAAGTCCTGTGCCACATGGGATGACAGGGGTGGGCACTGGCAGTGGGCACACTACAGTCAGTGGAAGTCGGCCTGACACACACTAGCAGCAGGCAAGCAGCTGAAATTACACTAAAGTGTAAAAATGAAATGCCTTTTTTGATGCAAAGTCCTGTGACAGCCGGTATGAGTGGTAGGCACTGGCAGTGGGCACACTATAGTCACTGGAAGTCAGCCTGACACACACTGGCAGGCAACTAACCTTAGATTAAAGTGTAAAAATTAAATGCCTTTTTTTGATGCAAAGTCCTGTGCCACACGGGATGACAGGGGTGGGCACTGGCAGTGGGCACACTACAGTCAGTGGAAGTCGGCCTGACACACACTAGCAGCAGGCAAGCAGCTGAAATTACACTAAAGTGTAAAAATGAAATGCCTTTTTTATGCAAAGTCCTGTGCCAGCCGGTATGAGTGGTGGGCACTGGCAGTGGGCACACTACAGTCACTGGAAGTCAGCCTGACACACACTGGCAGGCAACTAACCTTAGATTAAAGTGTAAAAATTAAATGCCTTTTTTGATGCAAAGTCCTGTGCCACACGGGATGACAGGGGTGGGCACTGGCAGTGGGCACACTACAGTCAGTGGAAGTCAGCCTGACACACACTGGCAGGCAACTAACCTTAGATTAAAGTGTAAAAATTAAATGCCTTTTTTGATGCAAAGTCCTGTGCCACACGGGATGACAGGGGTGGGCACTGGCAGTGGGCACACTACAGTCAGTGGAAGTCAGCCTGACACACACTGGCAGGCAACTAACCTTAGATTAAAGTGTAAAAATTAAATGCCTTTTTATGATGCAAAGTCCTGTACCACAGGAGATGACAGGGGTGGGCACTGGCAGTGGGCACACTACAGTCTGTGGGCCTGCAGCTCCTCACACACAGGCAGGCCATGCAACTGCAATATGCATATAAAGGGAAAAAAAAGCAGACTAATGTTGCAGCCCTAAAAAGGGCTTTTTGGGGTGCTGTCAGGACGCTGTCCTTACAGCAGAGATCAGATGAGTCTTTCAGGACTGGAGTGGACACTGATTTCACTAGCATAGCTATTAATTTCCCTATTAAATCAGCAGCAATTACACTCTCCCTCCTCTCACTAAGACTGCAAATTCCAAATGAATCTAAAATGGATGCTGTGCAGGAAGTGGGAGGGTCTGGGAGGGAGGGTATGCTGCTGATTGGCTGGAATGTGTCTGCTGACTGTGAGGTACAGGGTCAAAGTTTGCTCAATGATGATGTATAGGGGGCGGACCGAACATCGCATATGTTCGCCCAGCAGAGGCGAACGCGAACAAGCTATGTTCGCCGGCGAATAGTTCGGGCCATCTCTACTGACCATCTAAAACATTATGGGAGAGGGCCTGCTGCTGATCTGACCATCTAAAAGATTATGGGCGAGGGCCTGCTGCCGAGCTGACCATCTAAAACATTATGGGCGAATGCCTGCTGCTAATCTGATCATATAAAACATTAGGGGTGAGGGTCTGCTGCTGAGCCTACTATCTAAAACATTATGGGCGAGGGCCTGCTACCGAGCAGACTATCTAAAACATTATGGGCGAGGGCCTGCTGCCGAGCTGACCATCTAAAACATTATGGGCGAGGGCCTGCTGCAGAGCTGACCCTCTAAAACATTATGGGAGAGGGCCTGCTGCCGAACTGACCATATAAAACATTATGGGCGAGTGACTGCTGCTGAGCTGACCATCTAAAACATTATGGGAGAGGGCCTGCTGCTGATCTGACCATCTAAAAGATTATGGGCGAGGGCCTGCTGCCGAGCTGACCATCTAAAAGATTATGGGCGAGGGCCTGCTGCCGAGCTGACCATCTAAAACATTATGGGCGAATGCCTGCTGCTAATCTGATCATATAAAACATTATGGGCAAGGGCCTGCTACCGAGCAGACTATCTAAAACATTATGGGCGAGGGCCTGCTGCCAAGCTGACCATCTAAAACATTATGGGCGAGGGCCTGCTGCAGAGCTGACCATCTAAAAAATTAGGGATGAGGGTCTGCTGCTGAACTGACCCTCTAAAGCAGGGATGCCCAACCTGCAGCCCTCCAGCTGTTGCAAAACTACAACTCCCAGCATGCCCAGAAAGCCTACAGCTAGGAGTGCCAAGCATGATGGGAGTTGCAGTTTTACAACAGCTGGAGGGCCGCAGGTCGAGCATCCCTGCTCTAAAACATTAGGGGTGAGGGTCTGCTGCTGAGCTGACCCTCTAAAACATTAGGGGCGAGGGCCTGCTGCCAAGCTGATCATCTAAAACAATAGGGGTGAGGGCCTGCTGCTGAGCTGACCATCTAAAAAATTACGGGTGAGGGTCTGCTGCTGAGCTGGCCATCTAAAACATTATGGGCGAGGGCCTACTGCTGATCTGACCCTTTAAAACATTATGGGCGAGGGTCTGCTGCCGAATTGACCATCTAAAATATTATGAGTGAGGGCCTGCTGCCGAGCTGACCATCTAAAACATTAGGGGTGAGGGTCTGCTGCTGAGCTGACCCTCTAAAACATTAGAGGAGAGGGCCTGCTGCCGAGTTGACGTACTCAACCATCTTCCAAATTTTTTCCCTCCTTGTGACATTAGGCAGCGCATCAGGTTGAGGGTGCTGGCGGGATGTCATAAAACTGTCCCAGGCCTTGGAGAGTGTTGCCTTGGAACTGCTGTGCCTTACCCTCGTTTCCCCTCCTCGGTTGGCCAAAGAGCTACGTACTCTGCAGCCAGTGTTGTCAGCTGGAAATTTTTGGAGCAATTTTTCCGCAAGGACCTTCTGGTATTGCACCATTTTGCTAATCTTCTCCACCACAGGAATAAAAGATGAAAAGTTCCCTTTGTAGCGGAGGTCGAGAAGGGTGAACAACCAGTAATCGGTGTTGGCCAAAATGCGTACAATGTGAGGGTCACGGAAAAGGCAGCCTAACATAAATTCAGCCATGTGTGCCAGAGTCCCAACAGACAAGACTTTGCTGTCCTCATCAGGAGAATGACTCAATTCCCTCATCCACGCTGAACAGATGGAATAAAACTTCCATGGGTACTACCCTGTGTAGCGGAGGCAACCGTCTCCTGCTCCTCCTCATCATCATCATCCAATTTGCGCTGAGAAGACGAACTGAGGGTGGTCTGGCTATCACTATGTGTACTGTCTTCCCTTATTTTCACCTCTTCCACATGCAAAGCGTCCGCCTTAATTGTGAGCAGTGAGCGTTTAAGTAGACACAGAAGTGGGATGGTTACACTTATAATAGCATTATCGCCGCTCACCATCATGTGGAATGTGGCCAACATGTGGAACGTGGAGTTCCAGCATGTGCTCACGTCACACAACAGTCGGTGAGCTGGCAATTGCAAGTGCTGCTGCAGCGTTACCAGACCGGCGGAAGCTGTCGATGACTTGTGGAAATGGGCATACACGCGGCGCACATTAACCAGTAGCTCAGGCAAATTGGGGTAGGTTTTGAGAAACCGCTAAGGCACTAGGTTGAACATGTGGGCTAGGCATGGTATGTGTGTGATCTTGACGAGCTCCAAAGCCGCAACCAAGTTAAGGCCATTATCAGACACAACCATGCCTGGTTGTAGGTTGAGTGGCAAGAGCCACAGCTCAGTCTGGTCCCTTATACCCTGTGTGGTAAGGTGCAGGGTGCCGTCGTGGATGGCAGGTATGTGTCACCGAGGTTCATAGCCTCGGTGAGGTAAGAGCCCGTTTTTGTTGATGTCAGCAGCAGCTAGTGCTACTGACATAGTTTTATATAGCATGGCTGCAAAGCCGATCCGGGCCGGCTCTTACCGGGAGCAGCTAAAGTGTAGGGTGGGTGGCTGCTCCCCACGACCCAGTCCTGGTTTTGGGCTGGGTTTAAAAGCTCAGCCAGCTCAGCAGCTGGAGGCTGTGATTATCCTGGAGCTGCTAACAGGGCTGGGAGTTCTCTGTCCTGGAGGAAAGAGCTCAGCAAGGAGGTGTTTTGTTCCTGGCTACCTGAAGCTGGATTCTCCTGCGGCTGGGCCGACAGCGTGGTGCGAACCTGCACCTACACCTCCCAGGTGACTGAACCTGTGTTGGCCTGTTTTTGTTTTGCCACGTTATTTCCGTTGTGTGTGAACTGTCACCAAGAGACTGTTTTTTCATTTAGGGTGTGCAAGTGTGAATAAAACACTGTTTGTTGCACAATCTGGACTCCTTGTTTTGCCTCTAAACTGCACCCGCACCGCTGTCTACCAGAGCGACTCCCCACATTTGGTGTCGGATGCGGGCATGCGCAGTGAGGCTGGCGTGAACGCCGAACTTTGTTTTTGTGCTGAGCAAAAGTGAATGTCCTATATTAGGCCGGCAAAGTTGCAGCCTGTGATCTCTGGCAACATGGAGGCTGCTGTGAAGGCTCTCGTAGAAGCTAACGTGCAGCAGCGGGAGACCAACCAGTTACTGCTACAACATGTGATGGCATTACAGGCGGCCGGAGCGTCCCACCACGTCCATGATGCCCGGAAAGCGGTCCGTGCGGCGATCCCAAAGATGACCCCCGCAGACGGCGTGGAGACATACCTAGCGGTCTTTGAGAAGGTCGCCGTGAGGAAAAAGTTACCCCGTGACCAGTGGGCCGAAGTGGTTGCTCCGTTCCTGGCATCCGGACCCCAGCAAGTTTTTTGATTTGGCAGACGACCAGGCTGCTGACTATTCCACGGTGAAGGGGAGATCCTGGCCAGACTGGGGTAAGCGTGTTGGTCCGGGCTCAGCGTGTCCACCAGTGGGACTTTAACGTGGCTGAACCCGCCAGGCCGCAGTACTATGAGTTGCTGCACAGGTTGCAAAAATGGCTGCAGCCTGAGGTTCTGAGTCCGACTGCTATGCTGGACCGGCTGCTGGTTGACATGTTTTGGAGGGCCTTGCCTTACCCCCTTCAACACTGGATCGGCCAGGTATCCCCCACCAATGCCCTTGAGATGGTCGACCTGGTGGAACGATATGAGGCCACCAGAAACCTGCAGGGGGTTCTTTGGGAGGGGCCAGTCAAACCCGGAAATCTCCACCCCAGTCCCGGCGGCCGGCCAAACCCGCCCGGGATGTACCTCTTGCAGATCCGTCCCCAGTGGTCTGCTGGCAGTGTCGGGAGCCTGGACACATAAGGGCCAACTGTCCACAGTGGGGGAACCCATGGAGACTAATTATGGGTACCGGGCTTCCATGTATGCCCAGAGACTGTGTGCGACCGGCATCCCGAGACAATAGACAGTCGTCATCTGTGCCAGGTGCAAGTCGGGGATAACCTGGCAGTGGCGCTGTTGGACTCAGGGAGCCTGGTAACCCTGGTAAGTGCTGCCCTGGTACAGCCCACCCAGTATACGGGCCGGAAAGTTGGGGTGGTGTGCATACACGGAGACTTAAAGGACTATCCCACTGCTGAAATGTCTCTGTCCACGGCGGCCGGCACCTGGACTTGTGAAGTGGCGATCTCCGCCAAACTACCGTATGAACTAATAATTGGGAGAGACTTCCCTGGTTTTCCGTCACTATGGCCTGAGGTGAAAGGGACTAATAGCCCTGAGACAGGGGTAACCCTAGCAGAGTGGCCTGGTTCCTGTGGGAGGCCAGAGCCCTGGGAGCCCGAGTCCGAAGGGCCTGCGGTAGGGGTGACCACCACTTCTGTGATAGAGGGGAGACACCCCACTGAGTGTAATGGTGGGAGACATGGAGGACTTGCCACCAGGTCCTGAGTTGGCAGACCTCCACGTCTCCGGAGATAATTTTGGGACCGCCCAACACCGGGACCAAACCCTAACCAGGGCCTGGGAGAATGTGCTGGAAATTGATGGTAAACCCCAGAAACCAGGGGCTGAATTAATGTTCCCACGATTTATTGTTCTGCAGGATATGTTGTATCGGGTGAACCAAATCCGAGGTGAACCTGTTGAACAGTTGGTGGTGCCCACAGCGTATCGCAAGCTTGTCATGGAGCTTGCCCACCAACATGTTCTTGGGGACACCTGGGGTGGCAGAAAACCCAGGACCGCATACTGCAGCGGTTTTATTGGCCCGGTGTGTTCAAGGAGGTAGAAGATTATTGTAAGTCCTGTCCAACCTGTCAGATAACTAGCCCCCAGCCACATTTCCGTAGTCCTCTGGTACCTCTGCCAATTATTGAAGTACCGTTTGAGCGAGTCGCTATGGATTTAATTGGGC
The DNA here is from genome assembly GCA_033119425.1 of Bufotes viridis. NCBI lineage: Eukaryota > Metazoa > Chordata > Amphibia > Anura > Bufonidae > Bufotes > Bufotes viridis. The sequence goes on from CM065590.1 coordinate 355,675,063, forward strand.
CTGTACCAAAGTCTGCCAGGGGCCACCAACACATTCTGGTAGTTCTCGACTATGCCACTCGGTATCCGGAGGCGGTGCCTCTGCGACATACCTCAGCTAGGCTCATTGCCAAAGAGTTAATGGAGATGTTTTCCCGTGTGGGCCTGCCTAAAGAGGTTCTGACAGACCAAGGGACCCCTTTTATGTCCAAAGTAATGAGGGAACTGTATAAATTGTTGCGTATAAAGCAGTTACGGACGTCCGTTTACCATCCGCAAACAGACGGTCTTGTGGAGAGGATTAACCAAACTCTAAAAAATATGTTAAAGAGGGTGGTGTCTAGAGATGGGAAGGACTGGGATCTGCTTCTGCCCTATCTCATGTTCGCAGTGCCAGAGGTGCCCCAGGCCTCTACTGGGTTCTCGCCCTTCGAACTGCTTTATGGCAGACATCCTCGGGGCCTGTTGGATATCGCCAAGGAAGCATGGGAACAACAGCCTGTCCCCCACAAAAGTGTCATTGAGTATGTCGCCCAGATGCAGGAACGGATGGAAAGGGTGTTGCCCTTGGTCCGGGAGCATATGGAGGCAGCGCAACAAGCCCAGAGTAGGGTGTACAATCGTCAGGCTCGGGTACGGGACTTCAATCCGGGAGATCGGGTTTTGGTTCTGGTACCCACCCTTGACAGCAAATTCCTAGCTAGGTGGCAGGGCCCCTATGAGGTGATCGAGAAAGTAGGGAAGTAAATTACAAAGTACACCAGCCAGGCGGCGCAAGCCGGGAGCAGGTGTACCACGTGAATTTACTTAAGCCGTGGAAAGATAGGGACGCGGCCGACGACCACAGCCCCGGCCAGGGCTTCTAGGTGAAAAGGGTCCAGCCCCACAGTTCGAGGCCTGTGAAGCCGTAACCACGGTAAAAATTGCAGACAGCCTGTCTTCCAAACAAGTTCAGGAAGTCAGGGAGTTCCTCAGTCGGAACACGGATGTGTTCTCGGACCTCCCTGGCCGCACGTCTCTCATCCGACATGACATCGTCACTGAGCCTCAGGCCAAGGTCCGGTTAAAACCATACCGGGTACCCGAGGCTCGGCGGCGGGCCATCGCGGAGGAAGTGCAGTTAATGTTGAAGCTCGATGTCATTGAGGAGTCGAAAAGTGAGTGGGCCAGTCCCATAGTCCTAATACCCAAGCCGGATGGGACTTTGCGGTTCTGCAACGACTTTCGCAAGTTAAATGAAGTATCCAAGTTTGACGCGTATCCCATGCCCCGAGTAGACGAGCTTGTTGAAAGTTTAGGACAAGCCCGTTATTTTTCTGTGCTGGACCTCACTAAAGGGTACTGGCAGGTACCCTTAACGGAGTCAGCTAAGGAAAAAACCGCATTTGTTACCCCGCAGGGCCTGTATCACTACAAGGTGTTACCCTTTGGCCTGCATGGCGCCCCTGCCACTTTCCAAAGGCTAATGGACATAGTGCTGCGACCACATCGTCGGTACGCCTCGGCCTACTTAGATGATGTAGTCATCCACAGCACCGACTGGGAAAGCCATTTACCCAAGGTGCAGGCGGTAGTGGATGCCCTGAGGAAAGCGGACTGACCGCTAACCCAAAGAAGTGCTCCATAGGGTTAGAGGAGACAAAATATCTGGGATATGTAATTGGGCGGGGAGTTATCAAACCTCAGGTAACTAAGGTAGAGGCCATTCGTAACTGTCCCCGACCGGTCACCACCAGGCAGGTAAAGTCGTTCCTGGGGATTGTAGGTTACTACATGAGGTTTGTGCCCCACTTTGCCACAATAGCAGCGCCATTGACAGACCTGTTGAAGGGGCGAAAGTCTGGGAGGGTTAGCTGGAGTGAGAAGGCGGAGGAGGCTTTCTCCGCGTTGAAGTCGGCCCTGTGTGGGTCCCCGGTTTTGGTGACACCCGACTTCAACAAGGAGTTTGTCGTACAGACCGACGCCTCGGAGGTAGGCCTCGGTGCGGTACTGTCTCAGGAGGTCAACGGGAAGAACATCCCGTTGTCTTCCTGAGCCGTAAGCTCAGTCCCGCCGAGTCCAGATATAGTATAGTGGAGAGGGAGTGCCTGGCTATCAAGTGGGCACTCGAATCTCTCCGCTACTACCTGTTAGGGAGGAGGTTCCGTCTGGTGACCGACCATTCCCCCTCAAATGGATGAGTCAGGCCAAGGAGAGGAATGCTCGGGTCACCAGGTGGTTCCTATCCCTTCAAAATTTCAAGTTCTCCGTGAAACATAGGGCAGGTCGCTTGCTGGGAAATGCAGATGCCCTTTCCCGCGTCCACTGCCTCACATGTGTCCACCCCCTCAGGGTTGAACAAAGGGGGGGGGTGTGTGGTAAGGTGCAGGGTGCCGTCGTGGATGGCAGGTATGTGTCACCGAGGTTCATAGCCTCGGTGAGGTAAGAGCCCGTTTTTGTTGATGTCAGCAGCAGCTAGTGCTACTGACATAGTTTTATATAGCATGGCTGCAAAGCCGATCCGGGCCGGCTCTTACCGGGAGCAGCTAAAGTGTAGGGTGGGTGGCTGCTCCCCACGACCCAGTCCTGGTTTTGGGCTGGGTTTAAAAGCTCAGCCAGCTCAGCAGCTGGAGGCTGTGATTATCCTGGAGCTGCTAACAGGGCTGGGAGTTCTCTGTCCTGGAGGAAAGAGCTCAGCAAGGAGGTGTTTTGTTCCTGGCTACCTGAAGCTGGATTCTCCTGCGGCTGGGCCGACAGCGTGGTGCGAACCTGCACCTACACCTCCCAGGTGACTGAACCTGTGTTGGCCTGTTTTTGTTTTGCCACGTTATTTCCGTTGTGTGTGAACTGTCACCAAGAGACTGTTTTTTCATTTAGGGTGTGCAAGTGTGAATAAAACACTGTTTGTTGCACAATCTGGACTCCTTGTTTTGCCTCTAAACTGCACCCGCACCGCTGTCTACCAGAGCGACTCCCCACACCTGCCACAGATCTGTGACGGTGTGCTGTTTTTCACCTAAGCAGATCAGTTTAGGCATGGCCTGTTTACGCTTCCTCACTGCAGTGCTACACTGTTTCCAGCTACTGACTGATGCTGCAAGATGATAATTCAGAGGTGGAAATGGAGGAGGGGGCAGAGAAGGAGAAGGGGGGGTTTCAGCCACTAACGTAGGTGGCGGCAGAAACCCTAATAGAAGTAGTTCCCGCAATCCTTGGCATCGGTAGCACCTGTGCCATCCCAGGGTACGACTCTCCTCCACAATGTTCACCCAGTGTGCCGTCAGGGAAATGTAGCATCTCTGGCCAAAATCACTTGTCCATGTGTCAGTCGTTAAGTGGACCTTCCCAAACATTGCGTTGGTCAGGGAACGGGTCATGTTATGGAACACATGCTGGTGTAAGGCTGGGACTGCACACCGTGAAAAATATTGGCGGCTAGGGACAGAGTAAAGCAGGAGGGCCACCACTATAGGCTGTGGAAAGTTTCAGTGTCCACAAGCCTAAATTTCCAGAGACAGCAATTTTGAAAGGGGCACTGTAACAGGGTGCCGAAGGTATTCGGTCTCCCATCAGCTGCAGACCTGGCTCTGTGACGAGGCTCTGTGCTCAGCCTCGTTCCCAGGGCGGCTTTGCTAGCTGGGAGGCTCCCTGCTCCTAGGTCTGCCTTGAGCGCCAAGCTGATCACTCGGCGCTCGACTCGTCTGTCTGTCGGTCATGTGACGCTGGCCACGTCACATGACCCTCACTTGCCACTATAAATACAGGCAATCTGCTGGCCACAGGTTGCCTGTGATTATTTACTGTCAAGGGCTACTGCTGCTACTATTCCTGTGTGTGTTTGGTTTTGACCGGTATTTGACTCCCCGTTTTGCTCCTGCCTGCTCCTTTGGATTTGACGTGACTTCTTGGTTTGACCCGGCTTGTATCCCGACTTCTCCGTTTCCCCTTGGATTTGAAGTGACTTCCTGGTTTTGAACTCCGGCTTGTTATCTGACTCCGTTTAGTGAGACCCCTACTGTTACTAGGCTACCTCCCGGCTTGAACCCTTGGCTTGTTTTGGTTGTGTTCACTGTTCCTGCAGTGTCTGTTAACTTCTTCCTTCTGTCCGCTTGTCCACGTCCCTCCTGTCCTCCGCACTTATCCAGGTCAGGGACCGTCGCCCAGTTGCGCTCCGTTACCTAGGACGGGCAAGTGCAAGTAGGTAGGGACAGAGGTGTGGGTGGCAGACAGTGGGTGCACGCTTTCCCCCCCTTTTCATGACAGGCACATTTAGTGCTATGGCCTGTGGGTGGGTGGCTGGGTATTTGAGCTTTCGTTCAAAGGCCTGGGGTATAGACATCTGTACGCTGCGCTGGGACACAGAAGTGGATATGCTAGCTGATGGTGCTCCGGGCCTGCGTCTTGGACAGGTGATTGGCCAGCATGTAACAAAGGGGGCAGTGGTGTGACCCGCAGACACTGATTGTGGCCCCAGCCGTTCGGCCCACCTATTAAGGTGCATTAGTGCGGCGGATCATGCTGGTGGTGGTGTCACAGATAATTTTAGGATGTGCAAATGTTATACAGCAAGTATAGCGCAAGTAATGTCGCTGTCACCACTGGCTAATAAAAAATTACACTGAATGAATGTCACTGATATTTAGGATGCGCAAACAATATATAGGAGGTATAGCACAAGTAATGTCACTTTCACCACCGGCTAATAAAAAATTACACTGCATTAATGTCACTGATATTTAGGATGCACACACGTTATGCAGGAGGCATAGGGCAAGTGATGCCGCTGCCACCACCAGCTAATAAAAAATTACACTGAATGAATGTCACTGATATTTAGGATGCACAAACGTTATACAGGAGGTATAGCGCAAATAATGTTGCTGTCACCACCGGCTAATAAAAAATTACACTGAACGAACGTCACTAATATTTAGGATGCACAAATGTTATACAGGAGGTATAGCGCAAGGATTATGGCTGTCACCACCGGCTAATAAAAAATTACACTGAATAAATGTCACTGATATTTACGATGCGCCAACATTATACAGGAGATGTGACGCTGGTATTGTTGCTGTCACTAGCGGCCAAACTATTGCACTGAATGTCACAGATATTTAGGCTGAGCAAATGTAAAATAAAAGATGTAGCAGAGGTTGTGTCACTATCAGAAGCGGCACTAACAATTGCACGCAATTTAGCGCAGGTTGTGCTAATAATATATATTGCAGCTAGATACAACTATAGTCCTTAAAATAACTTTTGGGTCTCTAACAATTACACACAATTTAGTGCAGGTTGTGCTAATAATAATATTGCTGCCAGATACAACAATAGTCCTTAAAAGGACTTGTGTCTCTCTAACGATTCCACGCATTTTAGCGCAGGTTGCGCAAATAATTATATTGCTGCCAGTCCAGATACAACAATAGTCCTTAACAGGACTTTTGGGTCTCTAAGAATTTTTTTCCCTAAAATATTACTATTTCACTCCCTACACTATATGTCCCTTCTTCAGCACAGCTCTCCCTTACTAAGACGAGCCGAACACGTGTCATCGGGTGCTATATAGCACCCGATGACATGTGTCAGCCAGCCAATCAATGTAATGCCAGTAACCAACATGGCTACGGTATTACAGTTAGTGGCAGTACTTACCTGCACGCTTATTGGCTGCGTAGCAGCCAACAAACATGTGGGGACGAGACTCGAGCATCGCGCTCGAGCACATGCGGTGCTCGGCCAAGCATGCTCGCCCAACACTATATTCATGCAAATTATTATGTTATTGGACCTTTCCATATTGGGAGCATTAAAGGCGAGTTTGCCGTGATGCCAACCTTTGCGGGGCTTCTGGCTCACAGGTAATGTCGACTTGTAAGACTGAGCTCCAGTCTGGGAATCGTGTGTTCGCGGAGTGGCGCCAGTTTGGTCCGGCTCATGACAAATCCTATATGGCATTGTTCTTTGACGTCAATGGTCTTTAGGTATGCTACATCTGCAATCGACTTGACTGAAGTATTACAGAAGATATACAGTCTTTGCTTCTTGACTTCAGTTGATGGCATGGAAGCATAGGGTTGTGCCATGTGAAAGCTGGATAAAGCTTCGAGAGACTTCTTCCAACCTGTCCACAGGTTTGTTTTCTCCGTGGGAAGCGGATCATGTCAATCAGACGTCTCTGTGGCGAAGTATCTTAACATCATTTTACCTTGGATGGTAACAGGCGCTACGAATGCCAGAGGATTATATAAGCTTTTTATGTTGGACAGGACTCTTCTGCGTGTGAAGGTCTTTTCTTCCTTGCTGATTTGGAAGGTGAATGTATCTGCCTTTAAATCCCAGAGCAAACTGAGGCTCCGCTGCATGGGAAGGGAGCCGGTGCTAAGATCCAAGTACTTTAAATCACTCAAATAGTCTTGGGGTGAGAAGGCTTCCATTAAAGGGTTTCTGTCACCAGATTTAACCCTATGAAGTTAGCTGACATTAGCAATGTGCTAATGTCAGCTAAACCTAACTAGCCTATACTTACTTTTCTCAGTTGTCATGCTGCATGTGTGGTGTATCACCATACCTTTTAGGGGTTTCTGGCTAAGGGAAGTCTGTATAATACAGTTCTGATGCAAAGGTTGTCCTTTTAAGTTGAAGCGAAGGTTGTAGCTTCTGTTCTGTAGAGCGGTAGTTGTGGCTGGCATTGATTTGTTGCATACCGTCCTGCTTGAGGTACTGCGATTTAAGGTAGGATCTTTGATACTCTGCATAAACTGGCTAATATACAGGCACGTAGTTGTCATCTGTCTTGTGATGCTGATGGACATATTCTGAGACATGCTGTGCTGGATCTTGTTCATCTAGGTCTGGCCCAAGTACTTGGCTGTGTTTCTTGGATTCGGGAAACTCCAATGCATCTAGGAACTCTGCTTTAGGCACTGCGGTGAGTTTTTCCAGTTACGCTTGCAGGCATGCTATCTCTTCTTCCAGTAACGCTTTCTCTTTTTCCTTTGACGCTTGCAGGCATGCTTTCTCTTTTTCCTTTGACACTTGCAGGCATTCTATTTCTTCTTTCAATAACGATCTCTCTTTTTCCTTTGACGCCCTCTCTTTCTTTAGTTGCATCTTTTGTGCATCAAAGGAAGACCTTACTTTTGCAGCCTCAGCTTCTGCACGGGCGAGAGCAGCCTTTTCTTTTATTGAGAACTTGCTAGAGCAGCTTGCTCGTGACTTGGTCCTATATGATGATGCCTGGCTAGCATTGTGTGACTTTTACTGGCTGCTTAATGTGTCTGTGCAGACTCAGTCTAGGTAGGAACGGACTTCAGCGTGGTCTGGATCATGCTGCGCTTGCTAGGGGCTGCACTCTCGCTTCTTGTGACTGTATGGCAGCCGCTGCAATCGTGTGACGCAGGACCGCATGGCTGATGGCAGCTTCATATAGTCAGATCCAGTATCGCTGGTGACTAGCATCTGTTTTACTGTTCTGTCTTCATACACGTTCACACAGTGTGCAGTCTGACATAAACCAGCATAAACCATTACTGTCTTCCAAATAAGAGAACTGTTCTTGGTAGTGTAACTTGTTTATTGGTCAACAGGTTGTACTCTCTGCGCGGTGGTGTGAGTGAGAGATTGTACAAGTGTGCGGTAAAACTACAACAATACAAATAACATGTATAAGTATAAAGCATAGGAAGCATGTACTATAACATTTGCATTAACACTGAAGCACATGGTAAAATAGCTGCCTGTATATAAGATTACATGTCTAGCTAACAGTAGTAACAATTACAACTAGCTGAACAGCTCTGCATAACATAATATCCCTGAAACAAAGCAATGCAGTGCACCACCCACAGTGTGTCTATGTCTTAGTAACAGGAAAAACAAAGTGTAATACAAGTTAACACCGCTAGATTGTGATATAACCACATAAAACACTTTAGAATTACCAAGGCTCTGGCAGAATTAACTAGAATCATTTTTAACCCTGCTGGGCAGAACACACACTGTGACGGACATCATCACACACTATCCCATGCCATACTTCGTCACATCCCTCTGCTCTCTTTAAATGGCACATCTATCCTCCAATCTATAGTGTCATTTCATCCAGGACAGACTACCCAATACATACCTTAACAGTGACCTCCACAGTCCCCCGCCCCCTTAACAGTGACCTCACAGTACCCTGCCCCCTTAACAGTGACCTCCACAGTGTCTTCTCCTTTAACAGTGACCTCCACAGCGACCTGTACTGTATAGGGGCACAACGTGGGTATTACTACTGTGAGGGGACATAATGTGGATATTACTACTGTGAGGGGGCAGAATTTGGATATTAGTACTTTGGGGGGGGGAGCACAATGTGGGTATAACTACTGTGTGCTACTAAGGGAAAAGCAATGCCATAGATTACGGTGATTGTCTATTGTTGTGACTTAGGTGAAGATCAGATCACATTTTATGACCAATTTGTGCAGAAATCCATATCATTCCAAAGGGTTCACATACTTTTTCTTGCAACTGTAGTTGCAAAAAGGCAGTTTGCGACAATTTTTACACCTAAACTAGACCTAAAAATATTGGTAAGAATATTATTAACAGTTACATTTTCAGCTTTTCACCCATAACCCTAAGAGCACTGGGTGGGAGTGGGCGATTATTGTTATGCGTTGTGCACAGTTAGAGGCATAGCTTAGTATAAAAAAATTGCCGCGTCACTGATATTATCCCTCATTCTGATCTAATAAATTTGAGTGATAAGAGCCGTACACCTCTGATGTAAGTTATTACACTATTAGAGTGAAAGCATACGTCTATTGGGGAAAACGGTACAATTGAAAAAAGGCTCTAGAATAGTGTTGAGCGAACAGTTCGAGCATCGTTCGGGTTCGTACCGAATTTTGGGGTGTCCGTGACACGGACCCGAACCCGGACATTTTCAAAAAGTTCGGGTTCGGGTCCGGTGTTCGTCGATTACTTCCTGCTTTCTGAAGGGCTGCACAGCAGCCAATCAGCTAGTGTTTTACTTCTTGCCCTAAGAGCCCATCACAGCCATGACTACTAATGGCATGGCTGTGATTGGCCAAGTGCAGCATGTGACCCAGCCTCTATTTAAGCTGGAGTCACGTAGCGCCGCACGTCACACTGCTCTGATTAGTGTAGGGAGAGGACGCAGCTTCTGTGAGGGCGAGATAGGCAGGGATAAAGAAGTGAATGATCTACCTTTCTACACCTGTGCATCAGAACAACTCAGCTGAGCTGTTCACTGAAAGTCACTATTTTGTTGAGACTGGCCAGAGCGATTTTTACTGGCACATGTAACTGGGCTGACCGGCGGTGGCCATTTTGGGACTTGTGGTGCGCCAGCACAAGCTGCCACAGAGTCTAAACCAAAGCTCCAAAGAAGTGAAAAATCTACACCTGTGAATCAGAACAACAGCGATTCAGCTGCTCAGTCAAAGTCTATTTTTTTCTGGCTGGGCAGACCGTTTTCTGGCACATGTTACTGGGCTGATAGGCGGCGGCCATTTTGGGACTTGTGGTGCTACAGCAAAAGCTGCCACAACGTCCATTAATCTCATGTAATAGTCGATTTTTTCATAGATATACTACATCAGGGGTTTGGCTGTGCTTGTGTCACCCATACTAACTGCAAAGATATTTAATATATCAGTGGTGAAACTGAAAGTAACCCACTTGGATAGCAAATCCCATGAATGTGCTGTTCCAGCTAGGCTAGCCAGTGCCACTACAGCCAAGTCCAATACTGTCAGCCAGAAATATTTTTTTTTTATGTGCCAGAAATATAAATTAAAAAAGCTTTCACCGTAATAATAAAATTATTCTGGTGTTAGACCAGAAGAAGCACTCCTGTTGTAATTAATACTGTAAAAAGGCTTAGGCAATATTTCTCCCAGTGTGGGAAATTTATCTAGCAAAACTAGCATTTTAAAAATTCCGGTGTTCTGAAATACCAGCAGTCCTCTTGTAATTAATACCGCAAAAAGGCATTATATCGTCCAGTGTTGTAATTTTGGTGAAAAAAAGGCCAATTTAATCAATCTGGTGTTAGTTACACCAGAAACAGTAGGCAGCACGTTTTTACTCCTGTAAAAAGGAATTAATACCGGAAAAAGGCATTACATTGTCCAGTGTTGTAATTTTGGTGAAAAAAGGGCCAATTTAATCAATCTGGTGTTAGTTACACCAGAAACAGTAGGCCTCACGTTTTTACTCCTGTAAAAAGGAATTAATACCGGAAAAAGGCATTACATTGTCCAGTGTTGTAATTTTGGTGAAAAAAGGGCCAATTTAATCAATCTGGTGTTAGTTACCCAGCTACATTATTTGTGGACATTGAGTGGCTGCATTTGACTCTATTGTACACTGGGACTTTCTGCTTTGCAAGCTTCATTGCTGTTTTAACACTTTTTTTTTTCCTTTACCAGGGGTTGCACAGGTGAGTAATTAGGGTGTGGCTGCCTAATTAGGAGCCTTTAAGAAGTCAGCAGTAAGGAGAACTCAGCCTTTGAATCCAGAGGGAAAAAATACAGGCTGGTGTATTTGAGTTTCATTTACAGCATACTTATATAAGTAGATATATATATAACGCGAGGTTGGTCGCGACGCGTGGTTGATTAAGTGTGTGGTTGTGTAAGTGTGACTTAAGATTAAGTGACTTCAGATTCAGGGATTTCAGTGGGGGACTGAAATTCGCCAGTTCTTGTAACTAAATTATATTGTATTTTTTTTGTTTTTGTGGTGTAATCCCCATTAGTATGTCTTGCACAATTGACAATGCCGTCCAGTGCACATCTTGCATGATGTATGCAGTCCTGGAACAGCCGTTTGAGGGTGCATATCTTTGTTCAAAATGTGAGCAAATTACCCGTTTGGAATCGCACATCGAGTCTCTAAATGGGCATATTGCAACACTGAGAGCCACTGACAATTTGCAAAGAGTTTGCTGCTCACTGAGCAAGCAGTCTTTGGGGTAGATGTGGGGAGGGTGGTAGCAAGGAGGCTGAGGAGAGTGAGGTAGCTAGCTGGGTGACAGTAAGAAAGCGGGGTAGAGGGAAGAGTGCCAGGGAGGCTAGCCCTGATCTGACACACCCCAACAAGTTTGCACGTTTGGCAGATGAGGGGATGGCAGCTCAGGGACAGCACCGCTGCAGCCAGACACTTCCTCTGCTGGTCAGGGGAATGTCAGCTCCAGTAAGCAGGGGACCAGGAGAGCAGGGCAGGCCAGACAGGTGCTGGTAGTGGGAGACTCAATTATTAGGGGAACAGATAGGGCGATCTGTCACAAAGATCGTGATCGCCGAACAGTGTGCTGTCTTCCTGGCGCTAGAGTTCGACACATCGCAGATCGGGTTGACAGATTACTGGGAGGGGCTGGAGAAGATCCAGCGGTCATGGTCCATATCGGAACCAATGACAAAGTTAGAGGAAGGTGGAGCGTCCTTAAGAATGATTTCAGGGATTTAGGTCAAAAGCTTAGGGCAAGGACCTCAAAGGTAGTATTTTCCGAAATACTGCCTGTACCACGGGCCACACAAGAGAGGCAGCGGGAGATTAGAGAGGTTAACAAGTGGCTCAAGAACTGGTGTAGGAAGCAGGGTTTTGGGTTCATGGAGAACTGGGCCGACTTTGCTATCGGCTACAGGCTCTATCGTAGGGACGGGCTGCACCTCAATGGGGAAGGGGCAGCCGTGTTGGGGAGAAAGATGGCTAGAAGGTTGGAGGAGTGTTTAAACTAGGGACTGGGGGGTGAGAAATTACATTATAGGAGGGGAAGATAGTGCAGATAGAGACCGGGGGCAAGGTAGTGGGACTGGGGAGAAATGGAAGGAGGGCCTAGAAAAGTTCAGAAGGAAAGGTGTAGGGCAAAAAATATGCATAAACCTCTCAAATGTATGTATACTAATGCCAGAAGCCTGACTAATAAAACTGGGGAACTGGAATTAGTGATGTGTGAGGAGGATTATGACATAGTGGGAATAACTGAGACATGGCTGGATGATAGCTATGACTGGGCAGTTAATGTACAAGGTTACAATCTGTTCAGAAAGGATCGTCAAAACCGGAGAGGGGAGGGGTCTGCCTTTACATAAAGTCCTCTCTAAAGCCCACACTCCGGGAAGACATCTGTGAGGGACACGAAAATGTGGAGTCATTGTGGGTGGAGATAAATGGAGCCAAAAACAATAATAAATTACTAATAGGAGTTTACTATAAACCACCTAATATACCAGAGTCCACAGAAAATCTATTACTAAACGAGATAAACAAGGCGGCAAACCATAATCAGGTGGTTATTATGGGGGACTTCAACTACCCAGATATAGACTGGGAAACTGAAACCTGTACATCCCATAAAGGAAACAGGTTCTTGGCAATAGCCAAAGACAATTACCTTTCCCAAATGGTTCAGGACCCAACTAGAGGGACGGCCATACTGGACTTAGTATTAACCAATAGACCTGATAGAACAACAGACGTGCAGGTCGGGGGACACCTGGGAAATAGTGACCATAAAGTAATAACCTTCCAATTATCCTTCAAACGAGAGTTTCTACAGGGAGGAACAAGAATACCGGACTTCAAAAAAGCAAAATTTAGCCAACTAAGAGAGGCCATAGGCCCAATTAACTGGGACATAGTCCTCAAAAATAAAAATACAACCACAAAATGGGAGATTTTTAAAAGCATTATAACATCAAATTGTGATCGATGCATACCTTATAGAAATAAAAGGCTAAGAAATAAGAAGAAACCAATGTGGATAAATAGAACCGTAAAAAAGCAATAAATGACAAAAGAAAGCATATAAATCACTAAAACAGGAGGGGAGCCAGGAAGCACTGATAAACTATAAGGAAAAAAATAGAATATGTAAAAAACTAATAAAAACTGCCAAACTAGAGACTGAGAGATTAATTGCCAAAGAGAGCAAAACTAACCCTAAAATGTTTTTCAATTATATAAATGGTAAAAATATAAACCTGAAGGAGTCGGCCCTCTACATAGCAATGAGGGGGAGTTGCAGAAAGCGATGAGGATAAAGCCAAGCTATTAAATATTTTCTTCACCACTGTTTTCACTGAGGAAAATAAACTGTCAGATGAAATGCAAAATGTAAAAGTAAATTCCCCTTTAAAAGTGCCCTGTCTGACCCAGGAAGAAGTACAGCAGCGACTTAAAAAGATTAAAATAGACAAATCGCCAGGACCGGATGGCATACACCCCGTATCCTAAGGGAATTAAGTGATGTCCTAGCCAGACCCTTATTTTTGATATTCACGGACTCCATACTGACAGGGAATGTTCCACCAGACTGGCGTATAGCAAATGTGGTGCCAATATTCAAAAAGGGTCCAAAAACAGAGCCTGGAAATTATAGGCCGGTAAGTTTAACATCTGTTGTGGGTAAACTGTTTGAAGGTTTTGTAAGAGATGCTATCTTGGAGTATCTCAATGAAAATAAGCAAATTACACCATATCAGCATGGCTTCATGAGGGATCGGTCATGTCAAACTAATTTAATCAGTTTCTATGAGGAGGTAAGTTCTAGACTTGACAGCGGCGAATCAATGGATGTCGTATATCTGGACTTCTCCAAAGCATTTGACGCTGTACCACATAAAAGGTTAGTATATAAAATGAGAACACTTGGACTAGGAGAAAATATCTGTATGTGGGTAAGTAACTGGCTCAGTAATAGAAAACAGAGGGTGGTTATTAACGGTACACACTCAGATTGGGTCACGGTCACTAGTGGGGTACCTCAGGGTTCAGTATTGGGCCCTATTCTCTTCAATATATTTATTAATGATCTTGTAGAAGGCTTGCACAGTAATATATCAATTTTTGCAGATGACACTAAACTGTGTAAAGTAATTAACACTAAAGAGGACTGTTTTCTGCTACAGAGGGATCTGGATAGATTGGGGGCTTGGGCAGAGAAATGGCAGATGAGGTTTAACACTGACAAATGTAAAGTTATGCACATGGGAAGGAATAATGCAAGTCACCCGTACATACTAAATGGTAAAACACTCAGTAACACTGACATTGAAAAGGATCTAGGAATTTTAATAAATAACAAACTAAGCTGTAAAAACCAGTGTCAGGCAGCTGCTGCTAAGGCCAATAAGATAATGGGTTGCATCAAAAGGGGCATAGATGCCCGTGATGAAAATATAGTCTTACCACTTTATAAATCACTAGTCAGACCACACATGGAGTACTGTGTACAGTTCTGGGCTCCCGTGAACAAGGCAGACATAGCAGAGCTAGAGAGGGTTCAGAGGAGGGCAACTAAAGTAATAACTGGAATGGGGCAACTACAGTACCCCGAAAGGGTATCAAAATTAGGGTTATTCACTCTAGAAAAAAGACGACTGAGGGGAGATCTAATAACTATGTATAAATATATCAGGGGTCAGTACAAAGATCTCTCCCATCATCTATTTATCCCCAGGACTGTGACTGTGACGAGGGGACATCCTCTGCGTCTGGAGGAAAGAAGGTTCGTACACAAACATAGAAAAGGGTTCTTCACGGTAAGAGCAGTAAGACTATGGAACTCTCTGCCTGAGGAGGTGGTGATGGTGAGTACAATAAAGGAATTCAAGAGGGGCCTGGATGTATTTCTGGAGCGTAATAATATTTCAGGCTATAACTACTAAAGATGGGTCGTTGATCCAGGGAGTTATTCTGACTGCCTGATTGGAGTCGGGAAGGAATTTTTTCCCCTTAAGTGGGGAAAACTGGCTCTACCTCACAGGGGTTTTTTGCCTTCCTCTGGATCAACTTGCAGGAAACAGGTCGAACTGGATGGACAAATGTCTTTTTTCGGCCTTATATACTATGTTACCATGTTACTCCTGTAAAAAGGAATTAATACCGGAAAAAGGCATTACATTGTCCAGTGTTGTAATTTTGGTGAAAAAAAGGCCAATTTAATCAATCGGGTGTTAGTTAGACCAGAAACAGTAGGCCGCACGTTTTTACTCCTGTAAAAAGGAATTATATCTCCCCGTGTGGGAATCTATGTACCAAAACTAGCATTTTAAAAATTCTGGTGTCCAATTTGCAGCAGTTTTCTTGTAATTAATACCGGAAAAAGGAATTATATCTTCCAGTGTGGGAATTTATGTACACAAACTAGCATTTTAAAAATTCTGGTGTCCAATTAGCAGCAGTCTTCTTGTAATTAATACCTGAAAAAAGCATTACATTGTCCAGTGTTGTAATTTTGGTGAAAAAAAGGCCAATTTAATCAATCTGATGTTAGTTACACCAGAAACAGTAGGCCGCACGTTTTTACTCCTGTAAAAAGGAATTATATCTCCCCTTGTGGGAAACTATGTACCAAAACTAGCATATTAAAAATTCTGGTGTCCAATTTGCAGCAGTTTTCTTGTAATTAATACCGGAAAAATAAATTATATCTTCCAGTGTGGGAATTTATGTACACAAACTAGCATTTAAAAAATTCTGGTGTCCAATTAGCAGCAGTCTTCTTATAATTAATACCTGAAAAAGGCATTACATTGTCCAGTGTTGTAATTTTGGTGAAAAAAAGGCCAATTTAATCAATCTGGTGTTAGGTACACCAGAAACAGTAGGCCTCACGTTTTTACTCCTGTAAAAAGGAATTAATACCGGAAAAAGGCATTATTGTCCAGTGTTGTAATTTTGGTGAAAAAAAGGCCAATTTAATCAATCTGGTGTTAGTTAGATCAGAAACAGTAGGCCGCACGTTTTTACTCCTGTAAAAAGGAATTATATCTCCCCGTGTGGTAATCTATGTACCAAAACTAGCATTTTAAAAATTCTGGTGTCCAATTTGCAGCAGTTTTCTGGTAATTAATATCGGAAAAAGGAATTATATCTTCCAGTGTGGGAATTTTGGGGCTAAAAAATAATATATTTTATTGTGGTGCGAGTTGAATCGCAACAATGAGGAAACATTCTATTAAGGGATGAGGACGCGGTCGTGGTGGTGTCCGTGGAGCCTCTGTTGCTGGCAGAGGACGTGGCCGTTCGGCCTCAGGCGCACAAAGTAGTGAACCAACTCCCTCAAGTAGCCGGCAGAATTTACAGCGATATTTGGTGGGGCCCAATGCCGTTATGAGGATGGTAAGGCCTGAGCAGGTACAGGCATTAGTCGATTGGGTGGCCGACAGTGCTTCCAGCATGTTCACCACATTGTCTTCCGCCCAGTCTTCTGCGGAAAGCGCACAGGTGGCACCTGAAAACCAAGCCCATCAGTCTGTTACATCACCCCCATGCATATCAGGGAAACTGTCTGAGCCTCAAGTTATGCAGCAGTCTCTTATTCTGTTTGAAGACTCTGCTCCCACGGTTTTCCAGGGGCGTCCACCTAGCCCTTCCCCAGCGGTGGAAGACATTCCATGCACTGACGCACAACCACTTATGTATCCAGATGATGAGGACATGGGAATACCACCAAAGCAGAGTGACTGAGTCTCTGATGATGACGAAACACTGATGCCCACTGCCGCGTCTTATTGCAGTGTGCAGACTGAACAGGAGGAGGTCAGGGAGGAAGACTGGGTGGAAGACGATGCAGAGGACGATGAGGTCTTAGACCCCACATGGACTAAAGGTCGTGCCGCTGACTTAAATAGTTCAGAGGAAGAGGCAGTGGTGAGACCGAGACAACAGAGAAGCCAAAGAGGGAGCAGGGGGCAAAAGCAGAACAGCCGCCGTCCAGAGAGTTCGCCTGCTATTGGCCAGCGCCAACAGGGACCCAGCACCCCAAAGGCATCTTCAAGGAGTTCCCTGGCATGGCACTTCTTCAAACAATGTGCTGACGACAAGACCAGAGTGGTTTGCACGCTGTGCCATCAGACCCTGAGGCGAGGCATTAACGTTCTTAACCTGAGCACCACCTGCATGATCAGGCATCTACATGCAAAGCATGAACTGCAGTGGAGTACACACCTTAAAAACAAGGAACCCGCTCAGGCTCCCCCTGCTTCCTCTACCGCTACTGCCTCGGCTTCCGCCTCGAGAGGAATCTTGCCACCTGCCGAGCAGCAAACAGAGGATGTGCCACCGACACCGCCACCGTCACCTAGCGTCTCCACTATTTCACACAGCAGCATTCAGCTCTCCATCTCTCAAACCTAGGAGAGGAAGCGCAAATTCCCACCTAGTCACCCTCGAGCCCTTGGCCTGAATGCCAGCATTTCTAAACTACTGGCCTTTGAAATGCTGTCATTCCGGCTGGTGGACACAGACAGCTTCAAACAGCTGATGGCCATGACTGTCCCCCAGTATGTGGTTCCCAGCCGCCACTACTTCTCCAAGACAGCCGTGCCTTCCCTGCACATGCAAGTGTCCGATAAAATCAAGTGTGCACTGCGCAACGCCATTTGTGGCAAGGTCCACCTAACCACAGATACGTGGACCAGTAAGCACGGCCAGGGACGCTATATCTCCCTAACTGCACACTGGGTAAATGTAGTGGCGGCTGGGCCCCAGGCGGAGAGTTCCTTGGCGCACGTCCTTCTGCCGCAAAGGATCACAGGGCATCATTCTTTGCCTCCTGTAGCCTCCTCCTCCTACTCGGCTTCCTCCTCCTCTGCTTCCACCAGCTCATCCAGTCAGCCACACACCTTCACCACCAACTTCAGCACAGCCCGGGGTAAACGTCAGCATGCCATTCTGAAACTCATATGTTTGGGGGACAGGCCCCACACCGCGCAGGATTTGTGGCGGGGTATTGAACAACAGACCGACCAGTGGTTGCTGCCGGTGGGCCTCAAGCCCGGCCTGGTGGTGTGCGATAATGGGCGAAATCTCGTCGCAGCTCTGGGACTAGCCGGTTTGACGCACATCCCTTGCCTGGCGCATGTGCTGAATTTGGTGGTGCAAAAGTTCATTCACAACTACCCAGACATGTCAGAGCTGCTGCATAAAGTGCGGGCCGCCTGTGCGCGCTTCCGGCGTTCACATCCTGCCGCTGCTCGCCTGTCAGCGCTACAGCGGAACTTCGGCCTTCCCGCTCACCGCCTAATATGCGACGTGCCCACCCGGTGGAACTCCACCTTGCACATGCTGGAGAGACTGTGCGAGCAGCAGCAGGCCATAGTGGAGTTTCAGCTGCAGCACGCACGGGTCAGTCGCACTGCGGAACAGCACCACTTCACCACCAATGATTGGGCCTCCATGCGAGACCTGTGTGCCCTGTTGCGCTGTTTAGAGTACGCCACCAACATGGCCAGTGGCGATGCCACTGTTATCAGCGTGACGATACCAATTCTATGTCTCCTAGAGAAAACGCTTAGGGCGATGATGGAAGAGGAGGTGGGCCAGGGCCAGGAGGGGAGGAGGAGGATGACGGGTCGTTTTTAGCACTTTCAGGCCAGTCTGTTAGAAGTGGCTCAGAGGGAGGTTTTTTGCAACAGCAGAGGGCAGGTACAAATGTGGCCAGCCAGGGACCACTACTGGAGGACGAGGAGGATGAGGAGGAGGTGGAGGAGGATGAGGATGAAGCAGGTTCACAGCGGGTGGCACCCAGCACAGCGCAGGCACATCCCTGGTGCGTGGCTGGGGGATACAGAGGATGATGACGATACGCCTCCCACAGAGGACAGCTTGTCCTTACCTCTGGGGAGCCTGGCACACATGAGCGATTACATGCTGCAGTGCCTGCGCAACGACAGCAGAGTTGCCCACATTTTAACGTGTGCTGACTACTGGGTGGCCACCCTGCTGGATCCACGGTACAAAGACAATGTGCCCACTTTACTTCCTGCACTGGAGCGTGATAGGAAGATGCGCGAGTACAAGCGCACGCTGGTAGACGCGCTCCTGAGAGCATTCCCAACTGTCACAGGGGAACAGGTGGAAGGCCAAGGCAGAGGAGGAGCTAGAGGTCGCCCACGCAGCAGTGTCACGGCCAGCTCCTCTGAGGGCAGGGTTAGCATGGCAGAAATGTGGAAAAGTTTTGTCTCCACGCCACAGCTAACTGCCCCACCACCTGATACGGAACGTGTTAGCAGGAGGCAACATTTCACTAACATGGTTGAACAGTACGCCTGCACACAACTCCACGTACTGACGGATGGTTCGGCCCCATTCAACTTCTGGGTTTCCAAATTGTCCACGTGGCCAGAATTAGCATGTTATGCCTTGAGGTGCTGTCCTGCCCGGCGGCCAGCGTTTTATCTGAACGTGTATTCAGCACGGCAGGGGCGTCATTACTGACAAACGCAGCCGCCTGTCCGCAGCCAACGTGGACAAGCTGACGTTTATAAAAATGAACCAGGCATGGATCCCACAAGACCTGACCCTCCCTTGTGCAGAGTAGTCCTTAATAACTGCCTTAAACCATGTTGTCTTGTACTCCTGGCCACTTCTTCATTGAAAATCAATTTTTGAAATTAAGTAGGATCTTGGGGTGCAACCCAGAGTTGAATGAACCTTCCCTCTGTCTGGGTGCCGGGGCCAAAGTACATGAAAGTGTCCTTCTCCTGTGCTGGGTGATATGAATGTTATACTTGTGCTGTCTGACATGTCTCCTTTGTGTGGGTGCAGGGGGCCAAAGTCACTGAAAGCGGCCTTCTCCTGTGGTGGGGTGATCGAAATGCCTGATTCTCTGCTGTGGGACCTCTCTCCTCTTTCTGGGTGCAGGGGTCAAAGAAACAAAAGGTGGCCTACTCCTGTGGTGGTTGACATGATGCCTGATTCTCTGCTGTGGGACCTCTCTCCTCCGTGTGGCTGCAGGGGTCAAGGTCTCTAAAAGTGCCCTTCTCCTGTGGTGGTTGATGTAAAACTGATGCTTGTGCTATCTGACCTGTCTCCTCTGTGTCGGTGCTAAGGCCTAAGTCACTGAAAGCGGCCTTCTCCTGTGCTGGCTGATATAAATGCCTGAATCTCTGCTGTGGGACCTCTCTCCTCCGTGTGGCTGCAGGGGTCAAAGTCTCTAAAAGTGCCCTTCTCCTGTGGTGGTTGATGTAAAACTGATGCTTGTGCTATCTGACCTGTCTCCTCTGTGTCGGTGCTAAGGCCTAAGTAACTAAATGGTGGCCTTCTCCTGAGGTGGTTGATATGATGCCTGATTATGTGCTGTGGGACCTCTCTCCTCTTTCTGGGTGCAGGGGTCAAATTAACTAAAGGTGGCCTACTCCTGTGGTGGGTGATCTGTAAAACTGATGCTTGCGCTATCTGACCTGTCTCCTCTGTCTCGTTGCTAAGGCCTAACTCACTGAAAGTGGCCTTGTCATGTGCTGGGTGATATAAATGTGATACAAGTGCCATCTGACATGGTTGAAGCTATCAAATTAACTAAAGGTGGCCAACTCCTGTAGTGGGTGATCAGTAAAACTGATGCTTGTGCTATCTGACCTGTCTCCTCTGTCTCGTTGCTAAGGCCTAACTCACTGAAAGTGGCCTTGTCATGTGCTGGGTGATATAAATGTTATACTTGTGCCATCTGACATGGTTGCCGGGGTCCCATTAAATGATGGCCTACTCCTGTGGTGGGTGATCTAAATGCCTGATTCTCTGCTGTGAAAACCTCTCTCCTCCGTCTGGGTGCAGGGGTCAAAGTCTCTAAAAGTGGCCTTCTCTTGTGCTGGGTGATGTAAAACTGATGCTTGTACCATCTGACATGGTTGCCGGGGTCCCATTAAATGATGGCCTACTCCTGTGGTGGGTGATCTAAATGCCTGATTCTCTGCTGTGAAAACCTCTCTCCTCCGTCTGGGTGCAGGGGTCAAAGTCTCTAAAAGTGGCCTTCTCTGTGCTGGGTGATGTAAAACTGATGCTTGTACCATCTGACATGGGTGCAGGGGTCAAATTAACTAAATGGTGGCCTACTCCTGTGGTGGGTGATATGAGTGCCTGATTCTGTGCTGTGAAACCTCTCTCCTCCGTCTGGGTGCAGGGGTCAAAGTCTCTAAAAGTGGCCTTCTCTTGTGCTGGGTGATGTAAAACTGATGCTTGTACCATCTGACATGGTTGCCGGGGTCCCATTAAATGATGGCCTACTCCTGTGGTGGGTGATCTAAATGCCTGATTCTCTGCTGTGAAACCTCTCTCCTCCGTCTGGGTGCAGGGGTCAAAGTCTCTAAAAGTGGCCTTCTCTTGTGCTGGGTGATGTAAAACTGATGCTTGTGCCATCTGACATGGTTGCCGGGGTCCCATTAAATGATGGCCTACTCCTGTGGTGGGTGATCTAAATGCCTGATTCTCTGCTGTGAAACCTCTCTCCTCTGTCTGGGTGCAGGGGTCAAAGTCTCTAAAAGTGGCCTTCTCCTGTGCTGGGTGATGTAAAACTGATGCTTGTACCATCTGACATGGTTGCCGGGGTCCCATTAAATGATGGCCTACTCCTGTGGTGGGTGATCTAAATGCCTGATTCTCTGCTGTGAAAACCTCTCCTCCGTCTGAGTGCAGGGGTCAAAGTCTCTAAAAGTGGCCTTCTCTGTGCTGGGTGATGTAAAACTGATGCTTGTGCCATCTGACATGGTTGCAGGGGTCAAATTAACTAAATGGTGGCCTACTCCTGTGGTGGGTGATCATAAATGCCTGATTCTCTGCTGTGAAACCTCTCTCCTCCGTCTGGGTGCAGGGGTCAAAGTCTCTAAAAGTGGCCTTCTCTGTGCTGGGTGATGTAAAACTGATGCTTGTGCCATCTGGACATGGTTGCCGGGGTCCCATTAAATGATGGCCTACTCCTGTGGTGGGTGATCTAAATGCCTGATTCTCTGCTGTGAAAACTCTCTCCTCCGTCTGGGTGCAGGGGTCAAAGTCTCTAAAAGTGGCCTTCTCTTGTGCTGGGTGATGTAAAACTGATGCTTGTACCATCTGACATGGTTGCCGGGGTCCCATTAAATGATGGCCTACTCCTGTGGTGGGTGATCTAAATGCCTGATTCTCTGCTGTGAAACCTCTCTCCTCCGTCTGGGTGCAGGGGTCAAAGTCTCTAAAAGTGGCCTTCTCTTGTGCTGGGTGATGTAAAACTGATGCTTGTACCATCTGACATGGGTGCAGGGGTCAAATTAACTAAATGGTGGCCTACTCCTGTGGTGGGTGATATGAGGCCTTAATATGTGCTGTGAAAACCTCTCTCCTCCGTCTGGGTGCAGGGGTCAAAGTCTCTAAAAGTGGCCTTCTCCTGTGCTGGGTGATGTAAAACTGATGCTTGTGCCATCTGACATGGTTGCCGGGGTCCCATTAAATGATGGCCTACTCCTGTGGTGGGTGATCTAAATGCCTGATTCTCTGCTGTGAAACCTCTCTCCTCCGTCTGGGTGCAGGGGTCAAAGTCTCTAAAAGTGGCCTTCTCTTGTGCTGGGTGATGTAAAACTGATGCTTGTACCATCTGACATGGTTGCCGGGGTCCCATTAAATGATGGCCTACTCCTGTGGTGGGTGATCTAAATGCCTGATTCTCTGCTGTGAAACCTCTCTCCTCCGTCTGGGTGCAGGGGTCAAAGTCTCTAAAAGTGGCCTTCTCTTGTGCTGGGTGATGTAAAACTGATGCTTGTACCATCTGACATGGTTGCCGGGGTCCCATTAAATGATGGCCTACTCCTGTGGTGGGTGATCTAAATGCCTGATTCTCTGCTGTGAAAACCTCTCTCCTCCGTCTGAGTGCAGGGGTCAAAGTCTCTAAAAGTGGCCTTCTCTTGTGCTGGGTGATGTAAAACTGATGCTTGTACCATCTGACATGGGTGCAGGGGTCAAATTAACTAAATGGTGGCCTACTCCTGTGGTGGGTGATATGAGGCCTTAATATGTGCTGTGAAAACCTCTCTCCTCCGTCTGGGTGCAGGGGTCAAAGTCTCTAAAAGTGGCCTTCTCTTGTGCTGGGTGATGTAAAACTGATGCTTGTACCATCTGACATGGTTGCCGGGGTCCCATTAAATGATGGCCTACTCCTGTGGTGGGTGATCTAAATGCCTGATTCTCTGCTGTGAAACCTCTCTCCTCCGTCTGGGTGCAGGGGTCAAAGTCTCTAAAAGTGGCCTTCTCCTGTGCTGGGTGATATAAATGTTGATACTTGTGCCATCTGACATGGTTGCCGGGGTCCCATTAAATGGTGGCCTACTCCTGTGGTGGGTGATCTAAATGCCTGATTCTCTGCTGTGAAACCTCTCTCCTCCGTCTGGGTGCAGGGGTCAAAGTCTCTAAAAGTGGCCTTCTCTTGTGCTGGGTGATGTCAAACTGATGCTTGTACCATCTGACATGGGTGCAGGGGTCAAATTAACTAAATGGTGGCCTACTCCTGTGGTGGGTGATATGATGCCTGAATATGTGCTGTGGGGCCTCTCTCCTCTTTCTGGGTGCAGGTGTCAAAGTAACTAAAAGTGGCCTTCTCCTGTGCTGGATGGTATAAATGTAATGCTTGTGCTATCTGACATGTCTCCTCTGTCTGGGTGCTAAGGCCTAAGTCACTGAAAGTGGCCTTCTCCTGTGGTGGTTGATATGATGCCAGATTCTCTGCTGTGGGACCTCTCTCCTTTGTCTGGATGCTGGGGTCGAAATAATAGTATGTGACCTTCTCCATTGGTGGGTGATTTGAAGCCTGATTCTGTGCTATGGGACCTAACTCCAATTAATATTGGTTAATTTTTATTTATTTTATGTTAAGTCATCATTTTCCTATCTACATTCGTTTGCAGGGGATTTACCTACATTTTGCTGCCTTTTGCAGCCCTCTAGCCCTTTCCGGGAGTCTTTTACAGCCTTTTTAGTGCCCAAAAGTTCGGGTCCCCATTGACTTCTATGGGGTTCGGGTTCGGGATGAAGTTCGGGTTGAGTTCGGATCACGAACCCGGACATTTTCCGGAAGTTCGGCCGAACCTCTCGAACCCGAACATCCAGGTGTTCGCTCAACTCTACTCTAGAACCCTGTTGGGCCTTCTGTAGCCTAGATACAAGATGAGATAGAGTTGGGAATGGAGACATATGGGTTCTGCATGGTATCCTGCAACACATTTGCCCACAGATGTTGTAGCTCGGCCTGAAGATTCTGCACACTCACAGATTGCTGAAGCTGTCATCACCAGCTGGTCCCATAAATGCACTATTGGAATTAAATCTGGACACATTCCTAGGAAACCCATGCTGTTTGCATTATTCTGAAAAATGCCAGTTGGAAGCCCTGCCATGAGAGGTAACACATGTGGCTGCAGCATGTCCTGCATATATTGCTGAGCTGTTATTGTCCCTCATATAACTACTAGGGGTTACCAACTGTCCTATGTGATTGCACCCCAGATCATCACACCAACAGATAGAGCAGTGTTTCACTCCACAACAATGGCAGGATTGAGGTGTTTACCACAAAAAAAACCTGGAATTGTTGCTAAAGATGATACATCTGTCAATGGCAGGACACATAATGTGTGACGTGACACCACCAGCTCTAAACGCCTCTTCCTGATGTGAAATCACTGCATTTTCATGCAGCCACCACTAGAGGAAGCTCAGTGCAAACAGATTATTACAGCTTCTAATGCAGTCAATATTTTCTACATAAATTCCGATGCACTAAGCTCCCTCCTAGTGGTGGTTGCCAGGGAAGCAGGAAATTTCATCAATGTATTTATGACACACGTCTGGTGTGCATACATTGAGAAATGTGGTCATCAGAATAAGTGCACTTTTTCTGACACATAAATTGGATGAAGTGAGTGAGACCAGATTCAATGTGTTTTTCATTAAAATATCTTTGCATTCTGCATTGCCTGGGAGTTATTGACACACGCATACGGGGAAACTGGGTGGGATAGGGGAGTCCATGCCAAGTTTTGTTCTGGGACATTATGAGATCTGTGCATGTCCCTGTAGAAAGCTTTAAATTAGGTACACTGTTACTGCACCCCACTGTTATTTAATTATCAGTTGGAAATCAAAGAACCCTTATACTGTTCTTGCACAGGGGCCCACTGCTGTTAGTGTCTCTTCTCATGCAATATGAATCCATGTAAGCTAATTTTGAACTGAGTTAGTATGCTTAGCTGGCCATATTATTGTCATCAACAGATGACAAACAGACTTTTAATATCTCTAGCACTAAAAATTATCAGTTATGATCAGTGGAAATGTGGTTTATTGTTTTGAACACTTTCTGCTACAAATTTTTCTGATTTGCTACCCTTAACACCTTGCGCCCCAACGCCGTACATTTACTGCGGAAGGAGGGGTTTTAAATATGGTACCTGTTCACGAGCGCAGTGAGCGTCATAGGCACCAGGTCTTTGCTATTTCAAACAGCAGAGGCCAGGGGCTGATGTTTGTGACTGGTGATATCGCGGATTGCAAACATTTAATCCTTTAGATGCTGTGGTCAAACATGACCTCAGCATCTAAATGCTGAAAAAAACGTAAGCTTGCATTTCCAGGTCTAGACCAACTCCCCTATGCAGCAAGAGACCCAGTGAATTACAGACCCATCGTATTAGAGCTGTAGTTCCTATGGAGGCCTGCAGGGGCAGGGCAGGATAACAGCAAATGAGCTTACATTGTAATTCTGTTAACCTACAGCAGGCATCCTCAAACTGCGGCCCTCCAGATGTTGTAAAACTACAACTCCCAGCATGCCCAGACAACCTACAGCTATCAGGCTACAGCAGGGCATAGTGGGAATTGTAGTTTTACAACATCTGGAGGGCCGCAGTTTGAGGATGCCTGACCTACAGTGTAAGCTAAAAGTGATCTGAAGATATATAAAATTTTAAATCACCACCTTTTTCCCAAAATTAATATAAAAGTAAATAAACAATAAAAACCATAAAGATCATAGGCATCGCTGCATCCAGGGTTGCCAATCAGAATTTTTCTTTCTTCTGGACAACTTTTTCCAAAATCACGGACAGCCAAGATTTTTTATGGACAGATTGGAAAACCATAATGAATGATAAAGATTATAAGTAATACATGTCTATTGCTCAATATATTAATAAGAACTCATTACCAGCATTTACTGTGAGCTGTAAAATAATGAAAATTACTGGCGAAATATTCTAGTCTGGTACCACCAACCTCAAAAAAATCACGAACACATGTATTTTTTTTTACGGACACAAGAAAAAGTTGCTTATTTTTACAGACTGTCCAGAAATTTCTGGATGGTTAGCAACGCTGGCTACATCCCCAAATGCCTGTTGTAACATTGCCTGTTCTCTATATTAACGTGAATAAAAGGGACAATGATACCTGATGTATCGAATCACTGTTCCCGACTTTTGTCCAAGTCTCGAATTACTTGTGCCACTTTCTTGAAAAACCTTGAGTTGTGTTACTGCTTCATTCACAGCCCTTATCTTTACCCTAACAAAATGAATAAAATATGATCAAAAATTCACACAAACTCCAATATGGTATTAACAAAAACAATAGAATGACCCCCCCCCCCCCCTCCACACACACACAGTTTTGTAGACATAACTATAAAAACGTTATGGGGTCATAATATGGCAATAAAAAGAAAAAACACAAGAGAAACTATATACTGTAAATGACCCAGAAAATGAAAGGCACAGGTCAGTTTTACCGCATAGGGAACGCTGTAGAGACAAAACCCGTAAAACTGTAGTGGAATTGCATTTTTTTCCAATTCTACCACTTTTGGATTGTTTCCCCATCTTCCACTATCAAGTAGTGCCATTAGAAAGTACAACTTGTCCTGCAAAATATAAGCCTTCATATGGATATGTGAATGGAAGAATAAAAAATAATTAAGGCTCTGGGAATCGCAAAAATGAATAATACTTCAGGACTACCACAAATGCTAGCCATTAAACTGACTGAGAAAAGCAAATGTGAGGCAGTCTAATGCATATCCATATCTCAAAAAGTTTTCTCCCAAAAAAGAATACTTGTTGTATTGTTTCCAAATCCTTATGATTAATTCAGCCTGTTGATTAAAGCATGTAATTTAAATTTTGGCCACAAGGTGGCAGATCAGTCTACAAAACAGAAATTTCTGAACTAATACTCTCTTCAGAATTCTGTTGTAGCCATTGGTTCAGTGAAGCAATTTAGCACTTCATACAAGGATGTTGTGTCTATGTCTGACAACCAATCATTACAACAAAAGCATAACTATAAATATAATTTTAAATATAAGCAAAATAGCTTAATTCAATCATACCATTTATACACTAGTCATTATTTGGGGGTACTAGATCTCCTTTTGGAGAACACTTTAATCAGGGTGAGGAGGCTTATAGGTCATACAAACTCCTCAGAAATTCTGGGAAGAAAGTATGCAAATGATCCTTAGCAAGTTCTGCCTCTAATGCTACCAGATGTATTATAACTATCCTATACCGAAAGTCAAAATTCCATCTTTTAAAAGGCCTTGAGACATGACTTGGATAATAATAAAGCCAGCTTCTCAGACAGATGTTTTGGGGTGATTGCTCCTCATTAGTGCAGAGAAGAAAGTACTGGCTTTACCGGCTGAGAGGCCTAGGCCAGGATTTGGGGGGCATTGTGTTTCCTTATGGAGAGCGCCTTAATCTGCGTGAGGAGGCTTATAGACCATACATGCTCCTTTGGAATTCTGGAATTCAGAATTCTAGGGAAGCATGTATGGCCTATAAAGCCTCACGCCAACTAAGGTGCTCTCCATAATGAGATATAGTACCTCCCAAATCCTGACCTAGGCCTCTCACCCAGTTAAGTTAGTACTCTCTACTCTGCATTAAGTGTGCGTGAGACCACATTATGCTGCTGCTAGTGACTGTCTCCAATCATCAATCAACAGGTGAGTATTCAGTGTTTTTTTTACTTTATAAATGAATGGGGAACTACTAAGGGGGAAAATGTGGGCATTACTACTGTGAGGGGGCACAATGTAGCCATAACTACTGTGGCGGAGCACAATATGGAAATTACTACTGTGACAGGGCACAATGTGGGCATTACTACTGTGGTGGGGCATAATGTGAGCATTAGTACTTTGACAAGCCACAATGTGGGCATAACTACTGTGGCAGGGCATAATGTGGGCATTACTGTTGTGAAGGGGCACTGCAATGTGGGTTAACTGTAGTAAAAGCAGCAAAATGTGGACATACTTTCTACTCTATCACCACATTGACCTTGTTCCAGTTCCAGCAGACATCACTCAAACACACTGGCGAAACACTGAATGTGGTAGGACCAGTTGTTTTTTTCATTTGTCACAAGGTGTATTGGTACCGCTGTGTACCCTATGATAGATTTCATCAGGTGTACATATTGGGCTTTTGGGCTTTTTTGTTCCCTCTCTGCATTGCTGGAGGATTAGCCAAATTTATGAATTAGATGCATATCCAGTAGTCCATGCGCCTGGAGTAAAAACTACATGGGCCCTTGACTGGAGCAGTCTATTCTCCTCTTTTACACCTTTTCCCAGCCCCCATCACACACTTGTCACTCCTAAATAGTTGCAAAAAGGGGGCTTGTGACTATTTTTACACCTAAAACAAGCATAAAAATATTCCTAATGATATTATGTTTTAAGCTATTCACCCATAACCCTAAGGGGACTGGATGAGTATAGTTATGTTTTGGGAACAGTCAGAGACCTGGCTTATTATTAAAAAAAAAAATTCGCCGCAACATGATGTCCCTTTTTATGATTTACTAAAGTTGAGAGGTATGTCCGGATGTATGGGGGTGGGTGGGGAGATAGATTGGTACAGTACTGAATCCTTGCCCCGGGTGCAGGAAAGCCTAGATACACCTCTGGCTTACCTACAATTTTATAAGAATACTAAGCTCTGCGTGCTATCACTAGTATTTGTTAAAATGTTTTGCACCAAAATGATATGCCATTGTTTAACCTTATTGCATTCTATTATATTTTCATATAGTATTGTGGTATTTAACTTCCTTTTAACATCCTGGCAGTTATTCAGTAACACTGGAATCCACTTAGGACTTTCAGGTTTCAGTGCAACCAAAGGAGGCAGTATAAGTAATATAATAGCAAATGCAGTCAAGGGAGGGAACAGTGGAAATTTTACATTCTCTTCAATGTTATGGGTTGGCAGCCACTCCTAGATGATACACAGGTCACCGTCATCTCTTCTGTTTTAAGTGTAAACAAGAAAGTGCTCTACGCTGTCAT
Source organism: Bufotes viridis (assembly GCA_033119425.1). Lineage (NCBI taxonomy): Eukaryota > Metazoa > Chordata > Amphibia > Anura > Bufonidae > Bufotes > Bufotes viridis. The sequence goes on from CM065590.1 coordinate 355,704,133, forward strand.
TTAAAATATAACTGAAACTCAGAGCAGATTATTCCTGTTCAAACCATCTACGGACACACTGCCTACCACGCGTGTATGTTTACTATAAAACACTGTTAATGAAAGCTGGCAAGACATGCAATGCCTTTCTGGGAACATTAAACATTAATAGAAAAGAATCTTTATGCTTATGTGGCAATTTCTCTTCCTCTTGAAATGTCAGCACACAGAGAACAGGCAGATTCGTTCACATAGTGTACCCTTTGTGTGGATTAATAAAGGGTAACTGCTGTTATAAAATAAATCTGCCATGTAACATGTCAGAAGTTTTTATCAGTGAGGTTCAGGTGTTGAGACCCTCATTTATACTTGGAGCTAAGTGATGTACCCCTTTGACTGTAACGGACTTTCACTCTCTGTGGCTGGGCTACTCCATGCTGTGCTGCTAGAAGCATAAAGCTGATCAAACAAAGCTTCTGCCTTCTCATTCCCTCAGTCGATAGGAGGCTTGGACCACCACCAAGCTAAATATTTGCCAGGGAGATGCCCCAATGGGCCAGTGTGATAGGATGGAGCCTTAGTTACTCCACCTCCTGCACAAGTGGCACATGGCAAAGTACACTGGCTGCACTATATTCAGATAGTATACAGCACCTCAATTTGCCTATACAGAACAGTCTGATGAACTGTCTAAACAGCAGGCTACTACCGAAAATAACTGTTTGCTGGTGCTGTCTTAGAGATTAGAGAACAGGGTTCAGCTAAAATTCGCATGTAGCATGTATAGTGAACCCCCAGAATGAACTATACTGGTGGGCCCCAGGCACCCCAATATTTTTGTCCTGATTGGTCAATATTCTTTCATGTTAATGACTGATAAGTGACAAACTCGATTAAAATTTCAATCTGTATGTAGGTTTTTAGTCCAGGAGCTGGACATAACCAGAGCTGTATAGGATGATCAGAGACTTAAAGCCTAAAAGCTGGTTTCAGTCTGATGGACATTGATGTTTGGACATTTTGCAGGACAATTTTCGCAGTTTTGACATATACAAATTAGAGATAAGCAAACTTCTTCAGATTCACTGTGTCCAATTCAACTAATTTTAAGTACAGTTCAGAACTGAATCAATTTGTCGCAAATTGAAGTTGCTCCAATTGCCCTGAAAATTCGTATGTCCTGTATGTTTTGCTTATAAGACACACTTTTTCCCCCAGAAGTGGAGTAAAATGACAATGCATCTTAAAATGTGAATACTAATGGACACTTCCATTATAGAAATGCTCACTAGTACACAGTAGGACCGGGTAGCATTGAATACAGTAGCCCTGATGCTGGCTGTATTTACCACTCCCTGGTCTTCTGCTGGCATCATGCTCTGCTCTGTCCTGACTGCATACAGCATCAGGACGTAGTGCACTATGACCTGACACTATGCAACGTCAGGTTCTAGTACAGCAGAAGAGCGCACTTTGGATCTCCCGAGTGGCAGCGCCACTTGGAGTAAGACAAGTAAGTTCTTTATTTTTTGTCTGTTCTGAGATTACTAATGTGAAGGGGGGACATGAAGAAAGGGGGCATAGTGTGGGAATAACTACTATGAAGGGGCACATGTTTGTGCATAACTAGTTGGAAGGAGGCACATATCTGGTCATAACTAATGTAACAGGGCACATCTGGGCATAACTACTGCGAAAGGGCACATCTGGGCATAACTACTGTGAAGGGGAACATATCTGGAGTTAGTTTGAAGGGGCACATATCTGGGCCTAACTAGTGTGAAGGGGCACACATCTGGGCCTAACTAGAGTGAAGGGGCGCCTATCTGGGAAGAATTATTGTGAAGGGGCAAATCTGGACATACTTGTGAAGGGGCAAATTTGGGCATAAGTACAGTAAAGGGGCACATCTGGCATAACTTGTAAAGGGGCACATATCTGAGCTTAACTACTGCAAAGGGGGCATGTCTGGGCATAAATACTGTGAAGGAGGCACATTTGAGCATAACTACTGTGAAGGGACATATGTGGACATTACTACTGTGAAGAGGAACAATGTGGGCATAACTTGTGAAGGGAGCACATATGTAGGCATAACTACTGTGAAGGGGCACATCTGAGCATAACTGTTGTGAAGGGCGCACATATCTGGGCATAGCTATTGTAAAGGGGCACTTCTGGGCATAACTACTGTGAAGGGGGTACATATCTGGACATAACTAATATGAAGGGCCACTTCTGGGCATAACTACTGTGAAGGGGGTACATATCTGGACATAACTAATGTGAAGGGCCACATCTGGGCATAACTAGTGTAAAGGGGACACATACCTGGGCATAAATACTGTAAAGGGGGCACATATCTGGGCACAATTATTTTGAAGGTGGCACATATCTGGGCATAACTACTGTGAAAGGAGCACATTTGTGCATAACTATTGTAAAGGGGGCACATCTGCTCATAACAGTTGTGAAGGGGGAACATCTGGGCCTAACTAGTGTGAAGGGAACTCATCTGGACATAACTACTGTGAAGGGGGCATGTCTGGGCATAACTACTGTGAATAGGGCATGTCTGGGCATAACTATTGTGAAGGGGCACATCTGCACATAGCTACTGTGAAAGAACATATCTGGGCATAACTATTGTGAAGGGGGCACATCTAGGCATAACTATTGTGAAAGGGGCACAACTACTATGAAGGGGTTCATCGAGGCATAACTACTATGAAAGGTGCACATACAGTGCCTTGCAAGAGTATTCACCCCCTTGACTTTTTTCACATTTTGTTACATTACAGCCTTAAATTCAATGTTTTTTTAATCTGAATTTTATGTGCTGGATAAGAACACAATAGTCTAAGGATAGTTTCACACTAGTTGCAGGACTGATCCGACAGGCTGTTCAGCCTGTCGGATCCGTCCTGCCGCTAGTTTAAGCGTGTCGTCACAAAAAGGCACGTTGTGAGTTTGCGAAAAGGCATGTGGGAGACTCCCAAAATGAATGAAGGAAGGTGCTCTGGTCTGATGAGACTAAAATTGAACTTTTCGGCCATCAAAGAAAACGCTATGTCTGGCGCAAATCCAATACAGCACATCACCCAAAGAACACCATCCCCACAGTGAAACATGGCGGTGGCAGCATCATGCTGTGGGGATGTTCTTCAGCAGCTGGGACTGGGAAACTGGTCAGAGTTGAGGGAAAGATAGATGGTGCTAAATACAGGCATATTCTTGAGCAAAACCTGTACCACTCTGTGCGTGATTTGAGGCTAGGACGGAGGTTCATATTCCAGCAGGACAATGATCCCAAACATACTGCTAAAGCAACACTTGAGTGGTTTAAGGGGATACATGTAAATGTGTTGGAATGGCCTAGTCAAAGCCCAGATCTCAATCCAATAGAAAATCTGTGGTCCGACTTAGATTTCTGTTCACAAGCGCAAACCATCCAACTGGAAGGAGCTGAAGCCGTTTTGCAAGGAGGAATGGGCAAAAATCCCAGTGGTAAGAAGTGGCAAGCTCATAGACACTTATCCAAAGCGACTTGGAGCTGTGATTGCCGCAAAAGGTGGCTCTACAAAGTATTGACTTTAGGGGGATGAATAGTTATGGACAGTGACTGTTATTTTGTCCCATTTGTTGTTTGCGTCACAAAAAAAAAAAAAATACATCTTCAAAGTTGTGGGCATGTTCTGTAAATTAAATGATACAAATCCTCAAACAATCCATATTAATTCCAGGTTGCGAGGCACCAAAACACGAAAAAAGTCAAGGTAGTGAATACTTTTGCAAGCACTGTAAGTCGAGAATATTGTGAAGGGGTACATTGTGAGCACTCATACTGTAAAGGGGGCACAATGTGGACATTACTGTGTGGTGGCATAAAGAGGAAAAATTGATATGTGGGAGTATTAAGGGGTCTGAGTGGGATTTAGTGTGTTTAGTTAGATGTTGGGCTGAGTTAGAGACATGACATAGTATGAACAAATTTGCCATGACACGAGTAACACATATTGTCCCCCTTTCTGCTTTTCAGATGTTGGGAGGTATGCTGGCACAGACAGCTTCTTCCCCAAACTGGGGGCTCCATTAACTGAGCTCCTCGGCTGGCTGCTAATTGCACCTCATAAACATCCGAGCTGATGAACACAAAGAAAACTTGGTTTTCCCAGACTTTCTTGCTCTCCCCTGGCTTTCTCTGGGTGAGATGTAGCTGAGCTAAAATTGACTCTGATAACACATTTAACAGTGTTATCTTGTGGCATCTTTTGACAAAAGCCATTGAAATATATTAAAAGAGTTAGTAACATAGTAACATAGTATATAAGACCGAAAAAAGACATTTGTCCATCCAGTTCGGCCTGTTTCCTACAAGTTGATCCAGAGGAAGTCAAAAAAACCCTGTGAGGCAGAAACCAATTTTCCCCACTTAAGGGGGAAAAAATTCCTTCCCGACTCCAATCAGGCAATCAGAATAACTCCCTGGATCAATGACCCATCTCAAGTAGCTGTAGCCTGTAATATTATTACACTCCAGAAATACATTCAGTCCCCTCTTGAATTCCTTTATTGTACTCACCATCACCACCTCCCCAGGCAGAGAGTTCCATAGTCTCACTGCTCTTACAGTGAAGAATCCTTTTCTATGTTTGTGTACAAACCTTCTTTCCTCCAGACGCAGAGGATGTCCCCTTGTCACAGTCACTGTCCTGGGGATAAATAGATGATGGGAGAGATCTCTGTACTGACCCCTGATATATTTATAGATAGTTATTTGATCTCCCCTCAGTCGTCTTTTTTCTAAAGTGAAAACCCTAATTTTGATAAGCTTTCAGGGTACTGTAGATCCCTCATTCCAGTTATTACTTTAGTTGCCCTCCTCTGAACCCTATCCAGCTCTGCTATGTCTGCCTTGTTCACAGGAGCCCAGAACGGTACACTGTACTCCATGTGTGGTCTGACTAGTGATTTGTAAAGTGGTAGGACTATGTTCTCATCACGGGCATCTATGCCCTTTTTGATGCAACCCATTATCTTATTGGCCTTGGCAGTAGCTGCCTGACACTGGTTTTTGCAGCTTAATTTGCTGTTTATTAAAATTCCTAGATCCTTTTCCATGTCAGTGTTACCAAGTGTTTTACCATTTCATATGTACGGGTGACTTGCATTATTCCTTCCCATGTGCATAACTTTACATTTGTCAGTGTTAAACCTCATGTGCCACTTCTCTGCCAAGCCTCCAATCTATCCAGATCCCTCTGTAGCAGTATATTGTCCTCTTCAGTGTTAATTACTTTACACAGTTTAGTGCCATCTGCAAAAATAAATATTTTACTGTGCAGGCCTTCTACAAGATCATTAATAAATATATTGAAGAGAATAGGGCCCAATACTGACCCCTGAGGTACTCCACTAGTGACAGTGACCCAATCTGAGTGTGTACCATTAATAACTACTGTCTGTTTTCTGTCACTCAGCCAGTTACTTACCCACTTACAGACATTTTCTCCCAGTCCGAGCATCCTCATTTTATATACTAACTTTTTATAAGGTACAGTGTCAAATGCTTTGGAGAAGTCCAGATATATGACATCCATTGATTCGCTGCTGTCAAGTCTAGAACTTACCTCCTCATAGAAGCTGATTAAATTTGTTTGGCATGACCGATCCCTCATGAAGCCATGCCATAACTTTTTTGTACCATTTTGCGTTAAATATTTAGTTTAGCTTGGCTGCATCTGTACTTCATTTTAATGACCATCATATGCGACTCGGGTAGCTCCACTGCCACTGCCTCTCTCTCATATCATATACTGTATATTTACTATCAGAATTACATGGCTTCACAAGGGTGTATTTTGTTAGTTTTTTTTGTGTGTGTAGTTAAAAAGATGACATGCACAGTGTCATCTACAGTGCCCCATCTTCGTAACATCGAAAGTACACCTATAAATGACATTTAGAGTGCCCCCAGAACAGTGACCTCCACATTGCCTCGTCCTCTTTAAAAACTGACCTCCAAAGCACCCCGCCCACTTAACAGTGACCTCCAATGCGCCCTGCCCCCTTAACAGTGATCTATAACAGTGAAGAAAAATGGCTGAATTGTTATGGAAACCTGGTCTAAAACTGTGTGTATAGCAGTGAGATAATGAATTAAGGGCTTACAAGCCCTACGATGTTTATATCAGTTAGGATATTAGTGCCTCTGTTGGCTAATACAGGTCATATGATGGTGATATCTGGTCTAAACACCTTATTTACCTATATGCAGATCAGTCCAGTTGTTTGGCCGTTCATAAAGAACAGAGAGACAGAAATTCATTATATATATATATATATATATATATATATATATTTGTGGTCTGGGCTAACATGATGACCGAGGGTAAGGCATGCCAAGACCCGGAGCTAGATGGCTGGGTTGTGCCCGGAGCCACGTGCGTGGGTAGGCCTGGAGAGGGCAAAAAGGAGTCAAGGACACTATGCACACAAAACAATTTATTAACATAGTGACCTCCCACACAGTTTACAAAAGCAGAGACCGGAAGGCCTGAGAAATTTCCCTGTGCGGATCTACCCATTGACCGGATGACGGGCGCCAGAACCTGGTGGCTGGACGCTGACGAGGCCGCCCCAATACGGAAGGAGTGGCCCGTGATGACCTTCGGGTCGTGCCCTAGCCCTGCTACAAGGGAACGCACGTGAGATACAAACTGACGAGTGGAGAGGGGTTTCCCTTTGAGCGGGAGAAGCGGACTGTCAGCCCGGGCAGACTGAAGCCAAACTAACAGCCTCGACAGGACCCTGACTGGGCACCAGTCGTTGAGCGTGGGGAAGTATTTCACCACCGTGGGGGGTCCGGTTTGACTAGTCTTCGTTGACGGGATACTAAGGGAGAAGTGATCACCTTGCCAGGACAACTGTTCTTTGCGCAGGCATCTGTGACCCGGCGGTCCACCGGTGAACTCCCCCGGGCGGAGGAACCCGTAGAGTTTAAGGTAGATGGCCGCTTGGATAACCAAGCTGGGGAAAGGCCCAAAGGGGGCACCGTCCAGTGCCGAAGACAATTCCCTAAACAGAGCACAGGATACCGGCTGCCTGCGCGGCGAAACCTCCCTTGTCGTCTTCTGGATCCCCCTAAGTGCCGCTTTGACGGCCTGGTAGGACCAAACCGACCTGCGCTCTGAGTTGTCGAGCATGAGGTGGTGTTGGAGGCCCGCTAGGTACAACTTGATGGTATTAAAAGACAGTCCCAGATCGGAGTGGCAGAAAGCGATAAACGCCAGGACGTACGTGACCTCATCCAAGCCGCCACGCGGGTGGACCAGACTGAACCTGGCAAAAACTTTCCATGCGGCCCAATAGTTTCTCTCCGTGTTACGCGACAAGGATTGCTGGATGAGGAGTCTGGCTGAAAACACTAGTGGCTCTAACCCATGATGAGGGCGTTGTAGGCTGGGACTGGAGCTCCCGAGGGATCCGCGTCGGGCATTTCCTGAAAAAAGACCACAAAATTAAACCTAGATAACGCGTCTGCTGCCGTGTTTTTCTGACCCTGAATATGTTCACAGGAAAAACGGAAATTAAAGGACAGGGCTAACCATACCAATTCGCGCACTAACGACATGATTTTAGGAGATTTGGCCTTCTGCTAGTTAATGATGTCGACTAGGGCTCGGCTGTCGGTGATGAACAAAACAGAGGAGTTGGCCCATGACTTTCCCCAGACCTGGGCCGCTGCGACTATGGGGTATAGTTCTAAGAGGGGGGAGGATTTTAAGGCCGCCGAGTCGGAGCTCAACTCCGGGGGCCACTTGTCCGCCAGCCAATGGGACCGGAGATGGCTGCGAACCCGGCCGACCCTGCCGCGTCCAAGAAAACTAAGGGGGAGAGCGATGTCCGGGGAGGAATGAATAGGGCAATGCCGTTCCAGGCTACCAAAAACGACTCCCACATGGCTAGGTCGGCCCTGGCGGGACCATCCAGCATGACTACACTATCTTGGTCAGGGGCTCCAAGAAGCAGCCGGTGCAACCTTGTCGTGAACATGCCTTGGGGCATGATCCTAGTTGCAAAATTTAGCAATCCTAGCAGGGACTGGAGCTCCGCTTTGGTGATCCTGTTAGAAGAAACCACCTTTGCTAAAGCCGCCTGGATTTTACCCAATTTCTCCTCTGGGAGTCTGGCCTCCATTAGTATCGTATCGAGGATGACACCTAGGAAGGTAACCTGTGTGGCCGGCCCTTCCTTTTTGTTCGGGGCTACCGGGACCTGTAGCTGCGCAAAAACTTTCAGGAGAGACGTGAGGCCGGATGGGCCTGACCGCGGCCTCTCCACTATCAGGAAGTCATCCAGATAGTGGATGACCATTGGCAGACAACCGTGGTGGACCAAGATCCAGTGTAGGGCTTTCGCCAGCTGGTCGAAAATCCACGGGCTGCTTTTGCAGCCGAAGGTGAGGCGGTTCGCAAAGTAAAACTTGTCCGACCATCTAATCCCATACCAACACCACAGTTGGGGCTGGATAGGCATAAGCTTAAAAGCGTCGGCAATATCCACTTTCGTCAGCCAAGAACCCCTGCCTGCGAGCAAAATGAGCTGCACCGCCTCGTCGATCGAAGAATACCTCATTGAAAATTCGTCCGAAGGAATCAGCGAAGTTATACTGGGAGTAGCGGAAGCATGGGGAGCGGAGAGGTCATAGATTAAGCGTTTTTTATTTTATGCTTTTTTAGCAATTATGCCAATTGGGCTGATTCGCCAGGACTGGAATGGAATCTCGGTCAAGGGACCCAGGAGAAATCCTTTACAGACTTCGGACTGCAGCAGCACATCAACCGCTACCGGATCACGGCTGGCAGAAAGCAGATTGCCGCCCTCCCAGTTTAACTGTGGAAGGGCCACGATCCCCGTATGGAATCCATCTCGGAAGCCAGATAACAGGAAGTCTACAAAGGCCCGATCTTGATGACCTTCCAGCAACACCGAGAACAAGTCCACATTAATGTCGGTCAGTCATAGGTGCTTCGCCGTTTTCCTGGGGCACGAGACCCGGGGGTGGGCTCTAAAGCATAGGGAACAGATGTGGAGGGCCCTGCAAGCATTGAAAGCACAGCCGCCTTGGTTAAAGTTATTGCAAAGCTGGCTTTTGCCAAGGTAGACAATCAGTCTGCCCAGCTTGTCTACCGCACTGGAGTTTCCCTGGGCTCCGGAGGGGCCTGGCGGCATGCCCTGGATGGGGGCTGAAACCGGGTTTGGGCACCATTCGGCAGAGTGGAATATGGATTGGCAGGACGAGCACACGGAGGCGCGGAGACCCGTGAAATGCCGACAGAAGAGCTCCATATCCAACTCTGCCCAATCAGTGGCAAACTGGAACTGTGCCAGCACAGCTGCTGCTTTGGCGGAGAAGGACCTATGGTAGTCATAATATGCTGACCCCCCATATATTTCAGGCCCAGGTCCGTGACCCGATAAAGATAATTATCGAGCTCCTGTCTCCTGTTTGGTTGGGCTGAACAAACTAAGTCCCTTGAACACTAAATGCCAGCACAAATTCAGGAATTGTTAGCTTCCTGTTTAAACGAACATCCTTCGCTTTAAGAATCAATGAGACATCCCCACAATTGATGACCCTACTCTCGGGAACATCGTGGGAAGCTATGAGGATAGCCGCCAGATTCACGTCTCTCCCTGCCACAATGTCTTTCTTGAGGCTGTCCGGGAGGAAGTGAGAAGGCGCGATCTGAGGGGTGGGCCCGGGTGTACCTGCAGGGGCTTGAGGCAACGAGGAAGTGGGGACCAACGGCACCAACGGATCGGCCAGCTGTGGCCTGGTCTCCAGAGCCCCCACCCTGGATTGGACATCCGCCACGGAGCCCACGATACTACTGATAGAGGACTGCAGCTGCACTAAGGACAGTTGGATCGACGCCAGAGAGGGTTGTTCCCCTGAGGGCCCTGGCTCTGACATCAGCAGCCTATACAGTTCCGCCTTTCTAGCGGATGCTGGGTGTCGAATTCCCCTCTTGTTGAGCTCGGCGATCAATTTTGGAATTGTCCACCTCCGGAGCAAAGTACTGCTGGATTGCCCCGAAAAAGCCGAGCCTGGCACCGAAACGTTATCGTCCATCTCTGACGCTTGCGACATCTGGCTCCGCTTAGGACCCACCAACGTCAATCAAGCTTTGTTTCCGGGGCGTGCGGACCACCTCTGTCCTGGAGGCCCACTAAGGAGAAACCGGAAACAAGGACTAGCAAGGGGTACACTGGCTGGTAACATACTTACCTGGACCCTGGAGGAAGAGACCACCCTTAGCAACGCATCCTTACCTTGAGCAGGCTTTGCTTGATTAAGAAGCAACACGACGATCGGGAGGAATTTCCAAGAATCTGAGGGAACATGAAGTAGGCTGGATACCGTAACCGTGGCAACTGCAAAGAGGACGCGTAGCTCCTGCCCACTGCCCCGGGTGAACCCGGGGACACATGGTACTTAACCTGGACCTGGGCGAACCAGGTGACGGCCCAAGCAGATAGCATGGAAATGGCAGGCCTGGGCGAACCAGGAGATATGTACCCACTACCGGCCTGGGCGATCCAGGTGACTAACCAGGATACAAGCATGGAGGCGACAGGGCCTGGGCGAACCAGGAAACATGCCGTATTTTAACAGGGCCTGGGCGATCCAGGTAACACACACCACACATAGCATGGAAATGACAGGGCCTGGGCGAACCAGGAGACATGTAACATTAGCGGGCCTGGGCGATCCAGGAGACATGTAACATTTAACGGGGCCTGGGCGATCCAGGTAATTCACAAAGGTACGTAGCATGGAAACGACAGGAGCCTGGGTGAACCAGGAGACATGTAACATATAACAGGGCCTGGGCGATCCAGGTGACAAACACCACACGAAGCGTGGAAATGACAGGACCTGGGCGGACCAGGCGACATGTAACATATGACAGGGCCTGGGCGATCCAGGTAACTCACAAAGGAACGTAGCATGGAAATGACAGGAGCCTGGGCGAACCAGGAGACATGTAACATATAACAGGGCCTGGGCGATCCAGGTGACAAACACCACACGAAGCGTGGAAATGACAGGACCTGGGCGGACCAGGCGACATGTAACATATAACAGTGCCTGGGCGATCCAGGTAACTCACAAAGTTATGTAGCATGGAAACGACAGGGCCTGGGCAAACCAGGAGACATGTAACATATAGCAGGGCCTGGGCGATTCAGGTAATGAACGCCAACACACCACATGGGGATGGCAGGACCTGGGCGATGCAGGACACAGACGCGACACCTGGACTAGAGGGGACAAGGCCTGGCGACCCAAGGAATGTATAACACTTAACGAGGCCTGCCAGGGCGCTGAAAACGGGCCTGACGTGGAAGGGAGTGCAGGCCCGGCCGACCCCGGGGGTACCAACACCTATGGCAGACCACCCCCCAGAGGGCCTGGGCACCCAGGGAGCCTAACCGAAGGAACCCCTGCCCAGGGCCGCCCCCCTAACCCCCCTGGAAGGAGGGGGTGAGCAGAGCAGGAAGAGGAACCCGGAGGGGTTAATAAACAGCCGCTCCTGGGACGGCAAGGACAAGGCCCACTTTTTGGAACCATCACCCCAACCTGACCCTTACAGCTCCCAACCTGGTTAACCCATGTTTGCTGACTGGCTGGCACCCCTTTAAATTATTTTATTTAGTAGGGGGCCAGGAGGACACAGGTGACCACAATTACAGCGCAATATATATATCCCCCCCATGATCTGCCCCCCCGCTCCATAGACGCGGTGTGCCTGTCACGGCTGACTGGCCATGTAAGCGCACGCCGGAACCTACTCTCGCGAGAAGAGGCAAGACCCCGGCTTCCCTGCTACGAAGGATCGCGCTGAGGCGCGCTTACCTTGCAGGGCTGAATCGCTCCCTGCCACTGCACACGGCCGACGCATGGTAGCCACGGACCCAGGAACTTGCCCACACGAACCCGACGCCGGACGTGACTCTACCTCGAGGAAGGTATGCAAGTCACACCACGGTCTGCCGGACCTTGGGGCTTAAAGGGACAGACGCCCCTCCCACAAATACAGGCTGCTTGCAGCCTTAACTACATATATACACACATACAGTATACACTGACGAGCAAAAGTCAACAATGTTTGGACTTTTATCTCACCATCCACTACAGCTTTCAACGTGAGACTGCTATCATTTTACAGAAAATCATCTTGGTTATCTTATACATAAATTGGACTTGCAACTATTTAGCATATGATTAGTTATGCAGAGTTATCTTGTCATGTAACTGCACTGTTACGGTCTTGCTTCAAAAATTCTAAATATTATTGTTTATTATTTTGTTTGGTTTCAACACCGCCTGAATCCTTCTGGGCATGCTCTTGATCAGATTCAAGCATGTCTCCACCAAAATCTGTTCCCAGGTCTCTTCTACGTGTTCCCAATGTTGGCGCAAACTGGTCAACTTGGATACAAATACAGCTTTTTCTTCAACTCTACCCACAAGTGTTTGATTGGGTTGAGGTCTGGGGAGTGTGGAGGCCAATACAAAACTATTTCTTCGCCAATCTCCATGTATGCTTCCGGTCATTGTCATGCTGGAACACTCCATGTCATCCTTTTCATACACATAGTACTTGAGTGTACAAAGTAACTCGTCTTGTAGGATACTCACATATAGCTCAGCATTAAGACCACCATCGATCCTGGTCAAGCAATCCAATGCTATAAGAACCTTATATCAACAGGCTTCCTCCACTAAACTTGACAGTTCCCTCAATTTCTTGATCTGTTAGCCCCCATTTCCCTTGTTTCTTCCAGACCTATTTGTACCCATCAGAGCCCAGTCTATTGACTTTCGTCTCATTGCCCCAAATCATCCTTTCCAATCTTCTACTGTCCACTGTTCATAATTTTTTGCAAACTGGAGCCGACACTTCTTATGACGACATTGAAGTCGCGGCTTTTTCACCTTTTTTTCGAGCCACCATTCCAGACTTGTACGAGCCACCTGTCCTCTGCCGTGTTTGTCACGACAGAACTGATAGACCTTGTGATGAGCTGACTTGTTGACTCCGATATTTAGCCTGGACGTCCATCTCTTGGCTTTGGAATGGATGACAGATTTAATTTCGTAATCTTCCAACTGTCATGGCACTCACATGATGTAGTTTTCCAATTTTCTTCATACCGCTATCAATGAGGATTGAATTTGTTTCAAAGATGCCCAGGAGGCCAATCCATGCCCTTGTATTTTTTTTTTTTTTTTACAGGGAAATTGCTAGTAGCCCAATATATACCTGGCAGTTATACAGTGACTTCTGCAGCACTCTGCCCCGTAACAGTGACCTCCACAGGCCCTAGCATCCTTAACAGTGATCCCCATAGTGTCCCACCCCTTAACTGTGACCTCCACAGCACTACCCTCCCCAGTGGCGTTGCGAGGGGGGTGCGGGAGGTGCGGGCCGCACCGGGTGACACCAGTGCCGGCTAATTTATTCACTGCACTGATCGCTGTAGAGGGAATCCCGGTCTGAGCTCTGACTCCATATATGGTTGTGTCCATATATGGAGTCAGTGCTATGAACAATGTGTTTTAATCTAATTTAGCTTCTATTTCTGAAAAGTTGCCACCGGGATTCAAACTCACAACCTTTCATATCAGAGGCAAGAACACTAACCACTGAGCTATGGAGCTCAATGGTAAACTGTATTAGAAAAACCTCATAGAAGTTTATCATGTATTAGGTATTCCTATACAGCAGAGTGATACATGATACACTATACAGCCGAAGTATAAATTACATATTTCTTTTTCAGTAATTGTAAAAGAAATGTATGACACAAAATACAGTAAAAATAAATGTGTAATTACTACATTTATATATAGTAATTATACATTTATTTTTTTATTTAGTTATACTTCTGCTATATAGGAATACCTAATACATGATACACTACTAGGAGGTTTTTCCCAACACAATTTATCATTGAGCTTCATAGCTCAGTGGCTAGGGTTTTTGCCTCTGATGTGAATGGTTGTGAGTTCTAGTCCTGGTGGCAACCTTTTAGAAATAGAGGCTAAATTATGCATTCATGTACATCAGAAGTATGATAATATATATTTATGCTTCTGATATAAATATTTATATATATATATATATATATATATATATATATATATATATATATAAATTTATTATATATGGGAAACTATTACTGAGGTTTTTAGCCATAATAGTAGTATAGCAGGTTAATATGAAGCTCTGATGGGGATGTATGGTTGCCACTGATGGGGGTTGTGTGGAGGACACTGATGGGGGTTGTGTGGAGGACACTGATGGGGGTTGTGTGGATGACACTGATGAGGTATGTGTGCAGGACACTGATGGGGTGTGTGGAGGACACTAATGGGGTGTGTGTGGATGACACTGATGGGGGGATCTAGGAGGGGTGTGGGATGTTGGGATGGGAGGTCCTGGAGGGGTATAATATGTATGCAAATATGTGTGTGTGGGGGGGGGGGGTTCCAAGCAGACAGAAGACAGATCGCCGGGGGTTGGGGGCCTGTTGGGGGTGCTAGAATTTGAACCCAAGCGATAACATGGATGGGGGTTTAGATAGTAAACAGACAGCTGACGTGGGGGCGGGGCTAAGCAGAGAGATCACCACCGATGGGAGGGGGGGTGTTGTGCTGGGGGGGGGGTGTTGTGCTGGGGGGGGGGGGGTGACACCATTTTCTACCGCACCAGGTGACACCAGCCCTAGCAATGCTACTGACCCTCCCCATTAACATTGACCTCCATAGGAACCCACCCTCTTAACTGTGATCTCCACAGAACCCCACCACCTTAACAATGACCTCCACAGCACTCCACCCCCTTAACTGTGACCTCTACAGCACCCTAACCCCTTAAGTTACCTCCACAGCACCACATACCCTTAACAGTGACCTACACTGCACCCTGTCCCTTAAGTGTGACCTTCACAGTGCTCCACTCCCTTAACAGTGACAGAGCACCCCACTTCCTTAAATTGCACTTTCTATGTGTCTCAGCTTTTGTGAAAAATAAACTTTGTTGCCGCTTGACATGGCCACATAGGATGATGTGAACACTCAATCAGCATGATGAGGGCTTGGCCAGAGGAGGTAGAACAGAGCCTTTAGGAGTAGGGGCAAGGCTCATCTCCATAAAATAAAAGTTAATTTTTCACAAAAATAGAGACACATAGAAAAAAGGGACAAAGACAACTTCAGCTGACATGAGCTCATGTCTAAAGCCAGCCAGTTTAATAACCATGCTCCTGATGACAGAAGCCCTTTAACTGTGACCTTTACACAACCCCGCCCAATTAACAATAACCTTCACTGCAACCCACTCCCTCAACTGTGACCTTCACAGCATCCCCCCCCTTAACAGTGACCTCCACAGCACCTTGCCCCATTATCAGTGCCTTCCACAATGCCCTGCCCCCGTAACAGTGACCTCCACAGCACCTCACCCCCCTTAAAGTGTAATAGTCATTTTTGATCATGTATAGGGACAGGGAACATTTTTCTAATATAACAATATAGCAATAGCAAATGACAAGACAGGTGCACACTGCGGTCTTACTAAGGCCTCAAACTGATGTTTAAATTGAGAGATTGGTGAACATATCTTACTGTGGAGGACATGTCTAAGACCGAGCACCATGCAAAGGTTTCTCAAGTAGCTCGGGAGTCGGGACCTAACACTCACCTACCTGTGACGTATGGGCAATACCAGGAGCCAGTGGGCAATTACAGGAGTGTAAAGGCCGACTCGCAGCAAACTCCCCAGTTAACCCCAGCATGTAGCCATGCCTGCAATGGGAGGAGGAGGAAGAAGGCTGTGAGCCCCACCCAAGACTGACTGACATGGCCCAGGCCTCACAGGTGCACCTAAATGTAGCCTGTAGATGGAAAACAGGCTACATTTACATAGGAGTTTATACACCTCCAAACAATTACATAATTGTTTGGAGGTGTATAAACCTCCAAACAATTATATCATTTTTGTTTATATAGTTGTTTGGAGGTGTATAAACTCCTATATAAATGTAGCCTGTTTTCCATCCACAGGCTACATTTAGGTGCACCTGCGAGGCCTGGGCCATATCAGCCAGTCTTGGGTGGGGGTCAATGCCTTCTCCCTCCTCCCATTGCAGGCATGGCTATATGCTGGAGGTAACTGGGGAGTTTGCTGCGAGTTGGCCTTTACACTCCTATAATTGCCCACTGGCCCCTGGTATTGCCCATACGGCACAGGTAGGTGAGTGTTAGGGCCCGAGCTACTTGAGAAACCTTGGCATGGTGCTTGGGCTTAGACATGTCATCCATAGTAGGATATGTTGACCAATCTCTCAATTTTAACATCACTTTGAGGGCTTAGTAAGACCGCAGTGTGCACCTGTTTTGTCATTTGTTATTGCTATATTGTAATATTATTTATTACATCCACACAATTGCCATCTTGTGTAGGATGTCTATTGTGGTACTTGTGGTCCGCTGCGGCCATCCTATAATACATTTTTGCTGGGGATCGCCATTAGCAACGGGCCACAAGTGCAGGATCTACTCCCCTGTGTGTATTGTGGGGAGTTGCTCTGGTAGACAGTGGAGCGGGTGCAGTATAGAGGCAAGGGAGTCCAGGTAGTGCAGCAAACAGTGTTTTATTTCACACTTGCACAAACAAAACTCAAAACAGTCACTTAGTGTTACTTCACACACATAGCAAAAACTTGAGGCAAAACAAAAGTCCAAGACGGGATCAAATCACCTGTGTGGTTTAGGTGCGTGTTCACACCTGGCTGTCAGCCCAGCCTCAGGAAAGTCCAACCTCAGGGTTCCAGGCAGACTGCACGCCTCTTTGCCAGCTCTTGCTTCCAGCCCTGAGAGCTCCACAGAACACCAGCAGTTTCCAGGTTAAATCACCTCAAATCCTAGGTGTCAGTTCACACCTGGCTGAATGCTCGGCAACACAAAAAGTCCACTGACCGTCTTTACATGGCCTGTTCTCCTGACACACAGGTCTCAGCTTTTCAGCCCAGCACAGGGCTCAGATCCCAAACACAGAGAGAGCTTTGCATAAACCCAACTGCCTTTTAAAGGCAGCTAGGTATTAACCCAAAAAACCCGGACCGGCACCTAAAATCCGGTCCAGTATTTGCCCTCACCTGGCTGCAATCAACCCAGCAGCACAGGCTGAGAGGAAAATACCTGTTTTTTACCACCAAACCTCTCACTGTGTCACAGTATATATATATATATATATATATATATATTTGTGGTCGAGGCTCCGGTGGTGAGCTTGGTGTACCCTAACCCTAAGCGGCTTGAGGTGTGCCTTGTAGCCGCGCCCATGATATACCAAATAAGGGGGCATACCATGGAATGAAATGATGAGAATGGAAGAGAGTATTTATGGGAGGGAACGCAGGGTGGGACGTAGCTGGACGGACGCCGGACCTTGGGTGAGGAGAGGCGGCGTATAAATACCCTGCGCCCCTCCCACAAATGCAGGCTGTGACCAGCCTGCCCTACTTGTGGTCGAGGCTCCGGTGGTGAGCTTGGTGTACCCTAACCCTAAGCGGCTTGAGGTGTGCCTTGTAGCCGCGCCCGTGATATACCAAATAAGGGGGCAAAAGTTACTTTTAGGTAGAAGTTTATTGTATCAAATTACAAGACCAAGGTGTTGAATGCCCTGGCGATCTCAACTTCGGGGTGCGGAATGTATCGCGCAAAGCACGAGGACTGCCAACGTCCCATTTTGCGGATGACGTGGGCTGGGACTCCGTGTTTGGAGGCCGCTGATGCCGCCCCAATTCGGAACGAGTGACCCGATATGCGTTTGGCGTCGAAACCTGCCCCGGTCGCTAAGATACGTATGTGCTCGACAAACCTGGCCGTAGTGAGAGGCCTAACCGGGAATGGAAGTAGCGGGCTATCTGGATCTCGGTCTCCTAACCTGATCAATAGTTGATTGAGGACGGCCACTGGGCACCAGGGGTTATTGGAAGGAACATAATTGATGCGGACTGGTGGTCCAACCTGGGAGGTCTTTGATACTTCGAGAATGAATACGAAGTGGTCCTGAACACGCTGCAAATGCCTGACCCGAGGTCCGGGTTTGCTCGTGTTTACGCTGGTGAATTCCCCGGGTCTCAAGAACCCGTAGAAACTGAGATATAGTGCTGCCTTGATGATGGTACTCTTGAAGGGGCCAAAAGGGTTCCTGTCTAGAGCCGAAGATAAAATCCTGAACATGTTTCCCGTGACCGCCTGTCTAGAGGGCTCCTGCCTACCGGAATTCTTTTTAATGCCTCGTAGGGTGGCCTTAACCGCGTGGGAACTAAAAAGGAAGCTGCAGTCTGGGTGCTGGATCATGAAAAAATGCTGAACCCCTGCTAGATACATCCTAACTGTGTTGTAGGACAGACCTAGCTCCTGGTGACAGTAAGCCAGGAAGGAAATGATGAATGTAACTCTGTCTGTCGGACCTCTGGGGTATTTCCGGGAGAATTCCTGGAAAGTTTTCCATCCTGTCCTGTAGTTCCTAAGTGAATTGTTGGCCAGAGACCTGTGCATAAGCGCTCGGGCAGCTTTCGCATATGTACTTGGTCCATTAGCAGCGCCTGCAGAGGTGGCGGAGGTATGCCTGTTCTTTCTGCGTCTGGCATGACCTGAAAGAAGATGTCAAATTTTAGACGTGATAATGCGTCTGCCGCGACATTTTTGGAGCCTTGGATATGCTCGCATGTAAAATGAAAATTGAACTGTAAGGCCAGCCACGTCAGCCTACGGAGGAAACTCATGATCTTAGGTGCCCGTGCTCGACCCTTGGCCAGAATGTCTACCACCGCCATATTGCCTGAGATGAAGCGAACCGGATGGTTAGCCCACAGATGGGCCCAAACATAAGCTGCTGCCACAACTGGATAGATCTCCAGCAGGGGCGAGGACCGAATCTCCTGAGAGTCTAGGGCAATCTGCAGAGGCCATGGACCAGCCAACCACTGCCTGCCACATATTGCCCCGAAACCCAGAGAGGCAGCCGCGTCAGTGAAGATGATCGGGCACGATTCTTCCCACTGCGGAACAAAGAGTGAGATACCGTTCCACCCTGAAAGAAACCTATCCCACATGGACAGATCGGCCAGTGCATCCCTATCAAGAATGATTCTGGACTCTGAGTCTGGGGCTTCGGGAAGTAACTGAAGGAGCCTAGAGATGAATGCCCTCCCTTGTGGCATGACTCTGGAGGCGAAACCGAGCGAACCCAACAGGGATTGGAGTTCTACTCTGGATATGGAGCTGCAGCCGATCGTCCTGGCAATGTTTCCCTTGAGCTCGCTCAATTTCTCCTCCGGTAGCCTCGCCTCTATCCTGACTGTGTCCAGAGTAATCCCCAGGAAGGTGAGTACCGTGGCCGGGCCTTCCACTTTGGATGGGGCGACAGGGACATTGAGGGCTGTAAATATGTTGAGCAATTGATTCAGTGCCTTTGGAGGGGAATCAGGTCATTCTAACAGCAAAAAGTCATCTAAGTAGTGAATAACTCTAGGGCATTTCCCGATGTTTACGAGTATCCAGTGGAGGGCCTGGGCAAATTGGTCGAACAGCCAAGGGCTGCTTTTGGACCCGAAGGTCAAGCGTGTGGAGAAATAATACGAGTCCCTCCACTTGATGCCGTAAAGTCCCCATAGGTGTGGATGTATGGGTAGTAACTTAAAGGCGTCTGCAATGTCGGCCTTGGATAGCCATGTTCCTGTACCTAACTGAAGTATGAGTGAAATGGCCACGTCCAAGGATGCGTATATCATGGAGAATTCTTCGGAAGGGATTAACGAATTTAGACTGGGTATGATGGATGCATGGGGAGACGACAAGTCGTAGATTAAATATTTATTATTGGAAGTTTTCTTGGTGGCTAATCCCAGAGGACTGACCCTGTATTTGGCAAAAGGTGGTTCTATGAAGGGACCGATGATGAAACCCTTGTCCAGTTCTGCCTGTAATAGGGAATCGACTGTCGCGGGGTCGTTCAGTGCTGACCGGAGGTTCGGCGTTTCCCAGGATTGGTGGGGGATGGTGACTAATCCTGTGTGAAATCCTTCCCTGAACCCAGAGAGAAGAAAGTCAACAAAGTCTGGATCGTAGTGATCCTGTAGGAACGTCGCCAGCATCGTGACATCAATGTCGGCTAGTCAGCTTTTGGCCGACCGTTGGGGCAAGTGTACTGCGGGTGCGCTCGGAAGCATGTTGCGCAAATATGCAGGGCTTTGCACTTGCTGAAATTGCTAAATGAAAGATTGTAGTTATTGCATAGCTGACTTCTCCCTAGGAACGTGATGGGCCGCCCTAGTTTGTCTGTGGAAGGGACTGCCTTCTGAATGCCAGATGGGCCGGGCTCAGTTTTGGGCAGAGCCGGATTGGCTGAGTTGGGGCACCAGTCGGAGGAATGCAGGTTTGAAAGGCAGCTGGTGCAATTTGGTGTTTGGAGGCCGGAGAAGTGGCGGCAGAACAGTTCCGTATCCAACCCGGCCCAGTTGGTGGGGTGCTGGTATTGTGCCAAGGTGGCCGCCGCCTTGGCTGCAAAGGACCGGTGGTAATCGTAGAAAGCAAAACCTCCGTACTTATACCCCAACTCAGTAACCCTGTGCAGATATGTGTCCAGCTCCTCCCTTCTATCGGGCTGTGTGGAACATAAGATATCCCTATATAGGCCAAATGCTAGCACGAACTCCGGTATGGTGAGCTTCCTGTTAAGCCGAGAATCCCTTGCCTTGAGTACTACTGATATGTCCCCACATGCAATAGTCTTGCTGTCGACCATGTCATGAGTGGATATCAGTATTGCCGCCAGGTTGACATCTTTCCCAGCCATGATGTCCTTCCTGAGGTTTTCCGGGACAAAATAGGAAGGGGCGATATGCAGATTCTCAGGGGCTCTACCTGCCGGCGGGGTAGGGTCATTACATGTGCTCGCTTCCGCGGTGCTTGATTCGCTAGGGGAAGCCACCCTGGTTTCCACGGTCTGCAGCCGTGAGTCGAAATCCGACATGGAGTTGGACAAGTTATTGATGGTAGCATGTAGTTGCGTGAGAGAAAGCTGGATTGTCGATAAGGACACTTGTTCGGCCTGAGCACTCTGGGGATCAGGGAACAGCAGGCGATATAATTCCGCCTTGCGTGCAGAGGCCGAGTGCCGGATGCCTTGCTTGTTTAATTCCGAAATCAGCCTTGGAATCGTCCAAGCCCGATATGAAGAACTGCTGGCTCTCCCTGACACAGCGGATTCCACAATCGAAGCGGTGTCCTCGATGTCGGATCCGTGCGACATGGTGCCTAGGAGCAAGGAGACAATGTACCGACATCTGTTGGAGAAATGACCTTGTGGACATGTGTGCGAATTGTCCCCATGGTGGAAGTATGTGGGGACCGCCGTTCCTGTAAGTGACGTGATAACTAAATAGCCCTTACCTGCGGGAGACGAGCTGGATTACCCTGGAATCAGAATAAATGCGTATTTGGCCGTGAGACTGGTTTGGGGTCCGATCCTACACCTGATAAAACAAATTGTAAGGCCTGATTATGTAATAAGCCGATTGACGGCTTAAACAGGGTGGCACTAGCCCCACCTAACGAGATGAGCGCCCGAGAACGAGACAAGTATGCCGCCGGGGAACGTGCGGGGATCGGTGAGACTATTGTGGAGATGGGAGGCGGACAAGTTCTGCGTGAGGCCTAATGCACGAGTACCCTGATGAAAAAGGAGGGCGCGTGGGACAGGGTGGATAGAATCGTAGCATCCTACGGAAAGGAACCTGAGCGTATCAGGCCGTGAGTCTGGGCGTACCAGAATTTGGAGGCTGACGCTATCACAAACCACATCCACCATCACCTGTAATGTATGACCTCAAGGTAATGATGTCTGTGACTTGTGATAGTGGCACTCAGATGTGCTTGGCGCATGTGCCCATATCACCACCAGCTAACCCCTGCCGGAGCGGCTGAGAGCTGGTTGCCGGGCAACCAAGGACCGCCAGTGCGGTTTACTCGGCCGGTGCCGCAGCAAGATCCCGCCGTCGCCCACCTCCTGCGCAGCCGGCCGGCGGGCGGATGGCAAGTGCTAGATGTGGCAGGAGGGGAAAGAAGACGCCGGTGGCCGGTACGTGCCGGTACATTACCTTACCGGCGTGACGTGGGATGTGACGCTACCGCACGTAGCTGGACGGACGCCGGACCTTGGGTGAGGAAAGGCGGCGTATAAATACCCTGCGCCCCTCCCACAAATGCAGGCTGTGAGCAGCCTGTCCTACATATTGTGGGGAGTCGCTCTGGTAGACAGCGGTGCGGGTGCAGTACAGAGGCAAAAGGGAGTCCAGGAAGTGCAGCAAACAGTGTTTAATTCACACTTGCATAAAATAAACTCCAAACAGTCACTTAGTGTTAATTCACACACAGCAGAAAACGTAAGGCAAAACAAAAAGTCCAATACAGGTACCAATCACCTGGGAGGTTTAGGTGCGTGTTCGCACCTGGCTGTCAGCCCAGCCGCAGGACAATCCACCCTCAGGCTTCCAGGCCGACTACACGCCTCTTTGCTGGGCTTCTGCTTCCAGCCCAGAGAACTCCACAGCACTACCAGCAGCTCCAGGACAATCACTCTCTCAGCTGCTGGTGCTGGCTGTTTTTTTAAACCCAGCCCAAAACCAGGACTGGGTCGTGGGGAGCAACCACCCACCCTACACTTTAGCTGCTCCCGGTAAGAGCCGGCCCGGATCGGCTTTGCAGCCATGCTATCTAGCAACTGTGTCAGTAGCACTACCTGCTGCTGATATCAACAAAATGGCTCTTACCTCACCAAGGCTATGAACCTCGGTGACACGTACCTGCCATCCATGACGGCACCCTGCACCTTACCACAATATATATATATATATATATATATATATATATATATATATATACATATATACATACACAACTGCATTTTGGGTTAAGCACATCCTTCTTCATGCCACCTTTCAGTTGTTTTGTTTAAAATTTTTCTAATATACTTTATATAAGGAAAACATTTATTTATAAGAGAAAACTTCTGCTGAAATGTCCCATAGCAGTGATAATTTTTAAAACGGTTGCTAAGGGACATCTGTCTTCCTAACAGTGCAGTGCTGAGCTGACTAGGAAGATAGGGAGATGGGCTGGGAGCTGGTGGGCGTCTGCCCTCACTGCTACCTCATATAATGGGGACGATATGATAACTATTTTGAATATACATCAATATATAAATAAATATCTACACTTCATTCCTGCTCACTGTCCAGCATGGCCTGTGCTGTCAGTGAGCTTTACTATTTAATGAACCAGCCACTGGGAGCGATGCCTGTGCGAGTGGTAAGCAGTGCACAACACACAGTCACAGAGCGCACAGACGTCCTCACACTGTGCACAGGTCACAGCACAACATGCGGAGCCCTGCAGGAGAAGATCAAGAAGCAGTGTGTACAGAGCCCACATGGGAAGTGCTGCATTCACGGGCATAGGAGGGGGCGGGGGGTCGGATCCCCCTCAAGAAATAATGCGGGGGGGGGGGGGACGGGTATGCAAAAATCCCCCCCAGCTTTCGCAGGGCAATGTGTGCGGCGGTGGCGGGGCACAGGGAGATGAACGCTTCCATTGTGGAAGCGTTTATCTCCATAGTCATCTGTATCGCCGTCCCCAGGACAGCGATACAGATGGCTGTGCTGTGGAGCAGGAGAGGGAGAGGCGTCTCCCTTCCCTGCTTCTCTGATAGGCTGCCGGCACTAGGCCGGCAGCCTATCAGATGTTGGTACAGGCGGCGCAATGACGTCATCGCGCCATCTGTAAACCATACAGCGCGGGACACAGGCCGGAAGAGGCCTGCATCGCATCGCTGTGATGGTTGGAGGTAAGTATAAGTGTCTTGTTTTGTGTGTGTGTGTGTTTTTTTTTTTATCCGGACCCACTGGCCCATAAAGAGGGGAGGGGGGGGGCGGAGAAATGTGGGTGTGGCTTGAGGGTGGGCGGGGAAACAGGGGCCCCATAAGTGCTGTCCCCCCCAGATTTTTGGGGCTTCCTACGCCCCTGGCTGCATTCACCGCTTCCTGGACTTCCTGTACCAATGAGCGTTTTCATAATGGAATCGCTCTTTAGTATTCACTTAATAAGACACCCTGACATTTTCCCCCCACTTTGAGGGGCAAAGGGGGCCCAGTCAGCACATCCCTATGCACAGGTGCACGCTGCCATGACTTGAAACATACAGGGAAAAAAAGGGAGTTATGCAGCAGCACTCTGAAAACACTAATAATGTACAACAATGCCATAGAAAACCTTCTGGTGCTAATGCTAGACTTTGAGGGGGAAAAGAATGGAGTCCTATAGGGCAAAAAATACTGCATATATTTTACTCTATATGTAAGTAACTTTCAGATAATGTTAGTTCAGATTTTTGCAAACAGGAAACATTTGCTTGCATGCATCCTCAAACTGCTGAGTGCCGATCAGTACTGTCCTCAATTTTATATATATTGTGAGGGGTAGCTTTCTTTCCGGGGATCATCCTCACAAATAGCTTTGCAGACAACAGGTTTTTATGTCCTAATTCATGCTTTATTGCGCACAAGCACAAACAAACAATACAAAATTAAAGCCTGCCCGTCCGGGCTCTACCTAAACATAGTATTTTCCTGACTCAACTAAGTCACCGATCACACACATGGGAACCCATGCGGCTTTCCCAGCCTAATGTCCATCAGCCTCCTGGCTATTACCTCACCGGTGTCTTTTGGGGGATTGTGGTCTAGTCGTCTACCCGACGCTGACCATGCGACCCTTATGCTTAGGCGTCGCGGGACCCTCCAAACTTCAGACTAATCTCAGCCTCGTGGTCTCTCAGCACTCCCAGCTCAGACCTCACACAGAACCACTCCAGGCTTCTGTACCACACAAGACACACCCATCTCACTTTGAGAACAGCTTTATGCTCCGTTGATTGTGGCACCTGTTGCTGCCTCAAGCCTGCCCACTGATGGGAAAGAGATGTATAATCCTGCCATTCCGCTCTCCTATCAGCCATGAGGTCTGTCACTGCCTCACAACATATATATATATATATATAAACTCCATATTTTTCGCTTTATAAGACACACCTGATGATGAGACGCACCTAGGTTTTAGAGGAGGAAAATAAATAGGTTTTAGAGGAGGAAAATATATATTTTCAGACCACAGAAAACACCACCAATCTTCATTATATCCCCAAATTAGACCCCCAATCTTCATCATACCTCAGATCAGACCCCTATGTCAAACCTCAGATCAGACCCCCATATCAGAGCTTAGATCAGACCCCCATGTAAGACCTCAGATCAGATCCCATATCAGATTAGACCCCCATGTCAGACCTCAGATCAGACCCCCATGTCAGACCTTACATCAGATATCCATATTAGATCAGACCCTCGTATCAGACCTTAGATCTGACCCCCTTGTCAGACCTTATATAAGATACCCATGTTAGACCTCATATCAGATACCCATATTAGATCATAGCCCCATGTCAGACCTCAGATCAGATGCCCATCAGGAAAAGAACAAGTAAATTATCCTACCTCTCCGGCTCTGCCCCTACTCTCCACATCCGGTCGTCTCTTCTGTGTGCTCCCTAATCTTCCTGGCCCGTCACTGTGATCTGACTGCATGCACTACGTCCTGATGCTCTATGCAGTCAGCACAGTACAGCGCGGCACAAAAAAAAGCAGGGAGAGATGAGTATATAGTGCTCACAGCACTTTACTCCCCGCGACTTCAGTATAATAGCGAGTGCTTCCCTAATGGAAGTGCTCACTAGTATTCACTGCCATTTTCCCCCAGCTTTAGGAAAAAAGTGCATCTTATGACCGCTGAGCACATATCAGTACCATCAATTACTGATCGCGCCTGTGCTCAGTTTTCGGTGCAAACTTTTTTATGTTACAAAATTTTTATTATATTTTGTTTAGAATTGCCTAATCATCCCAAAGAATGTATTCAGCTGAGGATGTATACAATATCATTGCATCTGAAACTGATAAGGACAGAGAGGGAGAAGAGGAGACCACATTAATCTACTACTCCATTGATAAGGGACGCTCAAGAAGGCGACCCAACACAACAGCTGAGGCAGCCACCCAGAGTTATCCCATATGGACCCCACCCCCGGAGGATTATCTGCTCCAAATCCCTAAATGTGGGCAGCTCCAGAATCCAGGTCGACACTGAAGATTTTATAAATTTAATGGTAGTCCATATAAGTTTATATGCCCAGCAATTTATTGCCACAAATCTCACATCATCATTTGCTTGACCCCTGATGTGGACCCTATGTGAGATTATGACATTTTAGGGGCTTGTGCTGCATATGGCCATTTTTCACACTGCATGTGCATATGTTGTCCACACTAACGCTAGATAGCTTTTAGAATTGCGGACATGTACTGCCCCCCTACATGTTTCACCAGATCCCTAATGTCCTCAGGGGTATTTGGACAATGGCACGTGTACTACTGTGCAAAGGTTTATATAGACTCTGTTTGATATTACTAATTATGTTCACCAATCTACCTAGTCAGAATGACCTCATTATCCACTCCACCTCAATCATGTTGCGCCTATCGTTCCTCTTCACATTTCCTCGCCGTCACAACTCCCATCTTTAAGTGAGCCTATCATGTCCAACTACTTACTTCGGGTAGATGCACCCTCATTATGGTCAACCTCCTATAATTCCCCATAGGTCCCTTCCCTAAACTCCTCCTCTTCATCTCACTCCATTCATGACTATTGTGGTACTATGATACCTCATTATTGCGGTAACTACGCATGCGTGAGCGTCTTTGAAATGGCGACTTCTGCTGTACATGTAAGCTGGCGGTTGCGAAGGGGTTAAACTGTATTGAGTGCCATCTCATAATATAAGGAGATTGTCGATGTACCTGCCCCCCAAAAAAAAGTGACTCGTTTATGAACTCAATGCATCTGTGTACAACCGTGTCCTCCCACCAACCTAAAAATAAATTTTTCAAAACTTTGTGCGCATGCCATTCCCATTACCGTTCTTGGGATTTGGTATAGTATTTCCTGTTACCTTGAAAGAATTTTGTTACAGGAACAAACATGTTGGATATATCATTTAGAAAGTCTCAGTCCAAAAGGTTTCAACAAAGGTTTTTCCTATGTTTTGTTTTGTAATATAATTAAATGGTTAAGCAGCACACCAGCTTAAGGATGTAAATTAATACTTCATGAATACAATCCAGTAGTGACCATCAAATTGGTAATCGTGAAAACAGAAGTTAACAGCCTAAGTTGAAAATTGAACTACGGAGATTAATCAAACAAATATATTTACCACGTTCTGTGGAGAAGCAACCTAGAAACAGAGATGTCGCAAACATAAAATTTTCCGTTCGCAAATGGCGAACGCGAACTTCCGTGAACCGCCATAGACTTCAATAGGCAGGCCAATTTTAAAACCCGCAGGGACTCTTTCTGGCCACACAATAGTGAT
Organism: Bufotes viridis; assembly: GCA_033119425.1. Lineage (NCBI taxonomy): Eukaryota > Metazoa > Chordata > Amphibia > Anura > Bufonidae > Bufotes > Bufotes viridis. The sequence goes on from CM065590.1 coordinate 355,731,747, forward strand.
GGAAAAGTTGTTTCAAGGGGACAAACACGTGGACTGTGGCATGCCGGAGGGGGATCCATGGCAAAACTCCCATGGAAAATTACGTAGTTGACGCAGAGTCAGGTTTTAATCCATAAAGGGCATAAATCAACATTCCTAAATTGTTTGGAATAACGTGCTTTAAAACATCCAGTGTGTGTATACAATCAGGTATGATGTTGTATCGATCAGGTAGTGTAAGGGCTACGCCCGCTTCACAGTGACAGATCAAACTCTGACAGACCAAACTCCCCATTTAACACACTGCAAACAACCGCAAACAGTCCATTTGCACAACCGCAAACTCCCCATTTGCACAAGGTTGGATACTAATCTAGCCTTGTCCCATTCCTTGTCCTCACTGACGTCATTGAAGGTCTCTTCCTCCACCCAGCCACGTACAACACCAAGGGTCCCCGAAAGGTGACAATAAGCCCCCTGGGACGCCTGCTGTGGTTGGTCTTTCACCTCTTCAAAGTCACCTTCCTCCTCTGACTCTTCTTCATCAGACTCCTCTCTCTGCGTTGCTGCCGGTCCAGCAATCGACGACGACAAGGCTGCTTCTGGTGGTGATGGTGACCACAACTCTTCATCTTCATGCTCATCTACGGCCTGATCCAGCACTCTTCGCAGGGCACGCTCCAGAAAAAATGCATATGGGATGAGGTCGATGATGTTGCCTTGGGTTTGACTGACCAGGTTTGTCACCTCAGCAAAAGGACGCATGAGCCTAAAGCCATTGTGCATGAGTGTTCAGTAACGCGGCCAAAAAATACCCAGCTCCGCAGATGCTTGCCTTTTTTTTTTTTATTAAAAAAATCTGTTCTTACCAGTTTAATCTCTGTTTTGTCCCCTATCAGGGGCCGGTGTATGGAATAGATTTTAGGAACCGGGAGATAGAAAAAGATGGTTGGTCGGTCCTCTTCCTTCCAATTTGGGGCACAGCGTGTGCGCCATGCAATGTACTGTGACACCCTATATGAGTGGTGTGTTAAGTAGTACTATTCCTATCAGTTTAATCCTTTTGCGGCCCCTATCAGGGGACGTGTATCGAATAGATTTTAGACAACCGCAAAGAGTTGTCAATAGTTGACACACTCATGGCATAAAGTTTATTCCTCTATGTGTCAATCTTGGTGCAGTGATGACTCTGCTTGTGCGCACGCTTGGGACATTGCAGGCGATGGCGGTTTTTCAAAGCCTATGGTCATGCTGAGGTAGTTCAGTGACTGTTAAGTGACACAGAAAACAATGATTCTGCAGTGTGGGCCCATTGTTGGCCTAGTAGGCTTTAATGATCACCTTAGATCAGTGCTTCTCAATTATGTTCTGTCATGCCCCCCTAGGAAGAAGAAAACATTTTGCGCCCCCCGCGCGACTGTAAATAGTATCATTTGTCTATAAAATTGTTATAAGTACACCAATCTCCCCACAGGTGAGGGCCATTAACCCCCCCCTCCAAATCATGTGCAGGCTCCATTAACCCCCCCTCCCCCCCAAATCATGTGCAGGCTCCATTAACCCCCCCCCCCCAAATCATGTGCAGGTTCCATTTACCCCCCCCCCAATCATATGCAGGCTCCATTAACCCCCCTCCCCAATCATGTGCAGGCTACATTAACCCCTCCCCCAAATCATGTGCAGGGTCCAGGCTTCCCCCTCCCCCAAATCTTGTGCAGGCTCTCTCCCCCAAATTATGTGCAGGCTCTCCCCCAATTGGGTCCAGGGTAGCCCCACCCACCCAATACTTACCTCCCTGGAAGCGCTGGATGCAGGCCTCTTCCAGCCTGTGTCCCGCTCTGCACTCTGCTCAGGCGGCGCGATGACGTCATCGCGCCGCCTGAACCTCTCTGATAGGCTGCCGGCACAAGGCTCGCAGCCTATCAGAGGAGCAGGGGAGGGAGACGCCTCTCCCTCCCCTGCCGCACAGCACAGCGATCTGTATCGCTGTCCAGAGGACGGCGATACAGATCACTATGGAGATGAACGCTTCCACAGTGGAAGCGTTCATCTCCTGTCACCTGGAGCCCCCCTTTACGGAGCCTCAATGAAGCAACAACCTTATCATCTGGGGTGTGCCAACATTGCCAACACACTCATAGAGGTGATTGCCTTATTGTGATACGCAAGCCCCTTCACCACAACAAGGTAACAATCACAAAGGGGAATTGACATATGTATGTGCCTATTTTTTTTGTTTTGTTTTTGCAGCCACAATGCAGCACCAGAGGCCAGAAAAATTAGGCCTGTACACATGCCTGAAAAATTTGGTATTGTCGCAGCCACTGCTGCAGCAGCTGCCGGAAAAATTTATGTTTTCCAGGCAGAAAGTGTACTAAAACATTGCGGCTTGAACCCTAGTTGGTGGAGGAGAAGTCACACAAGTCATCCGGCATGCAGAGATTAAATACAGCAGCGTGGGGACCATTTTTAGCCCATGGCATCTCATCAGGCCTTTTTTAGTCAAATGTATCCCCCACTGTCAGTCCCTTCGGTATCCACTCCTCATTCATCTTAATAAAGGTGAGGTAATCTAGACTTTTTTGACCTAGGCGACTTCTCTTGTCAGTGACAATACCTCCTGCTGCGCTGAAGGTCCTTTCTGACGGGACACTTGAAGCGGGGCAGGCCAGAAGTTCTATCGCAAATTGGGATAGCTCAGGCCACAGGTCAAGCCTGCACACCCAGTAGTCAAGGGGTTCATCGCTCCTCAGAGTGTCCATATCTGCAGTTAAGGCGAGGTGCTACCTGTCGGTCGAGTGGTTCTCTGAGGGTGGACCCCGAAGGGCTGTGGCGATGCGTAGGACTTAAAAAGCTCTGCATGTCCTCCATCAACAACATGTCTGTAAAGCGTCCTGTCCTTGCCGGCGTGGTCGTGGTAGGAGGATTACTTTCACCTCTTCCCCTGTTAGATTCCCGTTGTGCTGTGACATCACCCTTATATGCTGCGCAAAGCATACTTTTTAACTTGTTTTGGAACTGCTGCATCCTTTCCGACTTCCGGTAATTCGGTAACATTTCAGCCACTTTCTGCTTATACCGAGGGTCTAGTAGCATGGCCACCCAGTACAGGTTGTTCTCCTTCAGCCTTTTTATACGAGGGTCCCTCAACAGGCATGACAGCATGAAAGACCCCATTTGCACAAGGTTGGATGCCGAGCTACTCATCTCCCGTTCCTCGTCCTCACAGATCTCATTGAAGGTCTGTTTATCCCCGAGCCACGTACAACACCATGGGTCCCAGATAGGTGACAACAACGAGCACCCTGGGTTGCCTGCTGTGGTTGGTCTTCCTCCTCCTCAAAGCCACATTCCTCCTCTGACTTCTCTTCCTCAGACTCCTCTTCCAGCGTTGCCGTAACTCCTTAAAATTAAGCATGAGCCTACAGGCATTGCGCATGAGCGTCCAGTAACGTATCAAAAAAGTACCCAGCTCCGCAGAGGCTGTCCTAGCACCCCGGTCATACAAATACTCGTTGGCGGCTTTTTCTTGTTGGAGCAGGCGGTTGAACATTAGGAGTGTTGAATTCCAATGTGTCGGGGTGTCGCAAATCAAGCACCGCACTGGCATGTTGTTTCGCCGCTGAATATCGGAAAAGTGTGCCATGGCCGTGTACGAACACCTAAAATGGCCACACACCTTCCTGGCCTGCTTGAGGACATCCTGTAAGCCTGGGTACTTACACACCAAGCGTTTTACAATCAGATTCAATGGCACGTGTTAATTTGCCCAAATTCAATGCCATCAACAGATTGCTTCCGTTGTCACACACCACTTTGCCGATCTCCAGTTGGTGCGGGGTTAGCCACTGATCCAGAAAATTATATCAAAAAATAGGTGCCTAATAGTGATGAGCGGGAGGTGCCATATTCGATTTCGCGATATTTCGCGAATATTCGATTGAATATTCGTCATATATTCGTCGAAATCGAATATTCGTCATGATTTTATATATTGCGAATTTTACGCGAATATATATTCGCGTCGCAAATGAAACTTAGATCTGAGTTCCTAATGGTTAACTTGTATTGCTAGAATTGACAAAGATAACGAATATCACACGAATATAGCGCTATATTCTCAATCTTCGTTATATTCTAGCAATACAACCATTAGGAACCCAGCTCTAAGTTGTAATCGCAATGCGAATAATAAACCTGTATTATTCGCATTGCGATTACAACTTAGAGCTGGGTTCCTAATGGTTGTATTGCTAGAATATAACGAAGATTGAGAATAACCTGATATTAATCGCATTGCGAATGAAACTTAGAGCTGGGTTCCTAATGGTTGTATGTATTGCTAGAATAGAACGAAGGTTGAGAATATCTCGAATTCACGAATATAGCACTATATTCTCAATCTTAGTTATATTCCAGCAATACAACCATTAGAACTCGGTCAACTCTAAGTTTCATTCGCGAGGCTAACTATATACTCGCATTGCGAATTGATCTTAGAGCTAAGTTCCTAATGGTTGTATTGCTAGAATATAACGAAGATTGAGAATATAGTGCTATATTCGTGAATTTGTGATATTCGTCATCTTCGTTATATTCTAGCAATACAACCATTAGGAACTTAGCTCTAAGATCAATTCGCAATGCGAGTATATGTTCGCCTCGCGAATGAAACTTAGAGCTGACCGAGTTCCTAATGGTTGTATTGCTGGAATATAACTAAGATTGAGAATATAGTGCTATATTCGTGAATTCGAGATATTCTCAACCTTCGTTCTATTCTAGCAATACATACAACCATTAGGAACCCAGCTCTAAGTTTCATTCGCAATGCGATTAATATAACCTGTATTATTCGCATTGCGATTACAACTTAGATCTGACTTCCTAATGGTTGTATTGCTAGAATATAACGAAGATTGAGAATATAGTGCTATATTCGTGAATTCGAGATATTCTCAATCTTCGTTCTATTCTAGCAATACATCCATTAGGTACTTAGCTATAGCCCTCAGTCCTCTATGCTGTATCCCTTACCAAGGATGAGGCCTCCTAAATGCCCTCTGAAGCTTGCCCTATCAGTGAGGGACTGCCCAGCTTCGTGAGGAATGAAGGAACCAGGGGAGTGAGGAGGCCCCTATAATTAGGGCAGATAGAGGGCTACAAGCTATAATAGTATACCCCTTGCCAAACATATGTCACACCACAGTGTGACAACAAATCAAACAGCTGTGGGGGAGGGTTCCACAGGGTTGCCCCCCTCACAATTCCGTCACACTCAAATATATCTGGACTGCAAAATAATAATGCAGTCCAAAACAATAACCCTCACACACTCACCCAAATGTGGGTACTCATTGCCACGCAGGGAGAGAACTGCGCAGGGGAGATCGGGACAACTGTGATATGAGGATGAGCACTATAAACGGAACGAATGCCAGTTGCTCATTGAGGCCTTTTGGGTGAACGGTTTTAAGTGAAAAATCCACCATGCCTCTCTTTGAAGGATCATTCGATCCCAATTTCCTCCACGTGTGCAATATGGGACTAGCTTGATTCCCATAAATTTTAATTTTGAAGCATCTCCTCTCTGACAAGTTATCATATGTCTTGCCAATGGTGTATCTTTCTCATGGCGAATATCTCCCAGATGTTCCCCGATTCTCCTGCGTAGCTCCCTCTTTGTCTTTCCGATATATTCAAGGCCACAAATACATTGTGCCCGATATATGACTCCTCTTGTTCGACAGTTGATAAAACTGTTAATATAATACTTGCATCCGGTAACGTGACTCACAAAACAATTCCCTCTCAATATCACTTAACAAGCCACACAGTTACCACATTTATAGGACCCTTTCGGTGGTTGTAACCATGTGGTTGGGGGTCACTCAGAGTCCCTGAAATGGCTATGTACAACGTAATCTCTTATATTCCATCCCCGACGGCATGTTATTTGTGGAGATGGAGCAATTACTTTAGCCAGATCAGGGTCAAGCAGCAGTGTACCCCAGTTTCTTGCCAGTACTTCCCTCACCTCCTCCACTCCTGCATCATAAGTCGCAATCAGACGTATTTTATCATCTGTGATTCGCGGCTTAATAGGGTGAGGAATTTCAATTCATGGACTGTAGACACCCTACCATGGCAACTTTCTATTCATTGCCTAAAGTGCATAAAGGGATTTTTCCATTAAAAGGCAGTCCCATTGTTTCAGGCATTAACAGCCTCTGTCAAAGCATCGGCATATACGTGGACAGCATCCTTGCCCCCTTTGTCAGAGCTCTTCCCTCTTACATCAGGGACACTAGTGACCTTTTGGCTAGATTAGAGGGGGTATCGATAGATGTAGACTGTATTATAGCCTCCATAGACGTGGAGGCACTGTACTCCTCCATTAGACACAATTTGGGCATCCAGGCAGTTGACACTTTTTTGAGATCTAGGGGTCAGCAGTTTGCAGCACATAACACCTTGGTGCTTGATTTGCTCCGATTTACTATGACGAATAATTTTCTCCTCTGGGGGTCTCTATACCACCAGCTCAGGGGCACGGCGATGGGGAGTTCTTGTGCCCCATCGTATGCCAACTTGCTCCTGGGCTGGTGGGAGAGAGAGGTGGTGTTCGTTGATCCCCCACACCCATATGTGGCACACATTGTGCTATGGGCCAGATATATTGATGACATCCTACTTATCTGGCAGGGAACGAGCATCACCTTTCTCTCCTTTGTGGAGACCCTCAATGAGAATGTTCTTGGGCTGCGCTTCACAGCGGAGTGTTCAGAGGAAACATTGCCCTTCTTGGACATTAGAATTTCGAGGGGAGTGGATGGTGAGCTCTGTACAGAAACATTCAGAAAGGCCACTGCCACTAATTCCCTTCTGAATTGGGAAAGTTACCACCCACTACCACTCAAGCGTGGCATTCCAACGGGGCAGTACCTCCATATGAAGCGCCACTGTTCTTCCCCTGGAGTCTTCCGCAAACAGGCGGATGATCTTCGGGGAAGATTTTTGGCCAAGGGCTATCCGGATACCACCCTGAAGAGGGCCTTTCAGAGAGCCCAGACATCTGCTCGCACGGAGCTACTCCACCCTAATAAGCTGCGAATCACAGATGATAAAATACGTCTGATTGCGACTTATGGTGCAGGAGTGGAGGAGGTGAGGGAAGTACTGGCAAGAAACTGGGGTACACTGCTGCTTGACCCTGATCTGGGTAAAGTAATTGCTCCATCTCCACAAATAACATACAGTCGGGGACGGAATATAAGAGATTGCGTTGTACATAGCCATTTCAGGGACTCTGAGCGACTCCTAACCACATGGTTACAACCACCGAAAGGGTCCTATAAATGTGGTAACTGTGTGGCTTGTCAAGTGATATTGAGAGGGAATTGTTTTGTGAGTCACGTTACCGGATGCAAGTATTATATTAACAGTTTTATCAACTGTCGAACAAGAGGAGTCATATATCGGGCACAATGTATTTGTGGCCTTGAATATATCAGAAAGACGAAGAGGGAGCTGCGCTGGAGAATCGGTGAACATCAGGGAGATATTCGCCATGAGAAAGATGCACCATTGGCACGACATATAATAACTTGTCAGAGAGGAGATGTTTCGAAATTAAAATTTTTGGGAATCGAGCTAGTCCCATATCCCACACGTGGGGGAAATTGGGATTGAATGATCCTTCAAAGAGAGGCATGGTGGATTGTTCACTTAAAAACCGTTCACCCAAAAGGCCTCAATGAGCAACTGTTGCCCCGTTCTCCCCTGCTCAGCTCTCTCCTTGCGTGGCAATGAGTACCCACATTTGGGTGAGTGTGTGAGGGTTATAGTTTTGGACAGCATTATTATTTTGCAGTCCAGATATATTACTCATAGGATCTTTATACCACACTCGTTGGTATCTGATATTCCCTGTCTACTTTCTGGCCAAAATGCTTTTTATATTGACGTGGGATGTCTACCTTGACAAAACTCCCACCTAAGCATCTGTTCTTGTATCAATATTTAACTGTATTGGATCCTAAATGTCCTCTGTCCAGGTCCAAGTGATAGAGAGCTAGCGGTGGTGAATTTGATTATTTGTTGCCACATGATATACAGTTGTGAATGGAGGGGCGGGATTTGTCTCTCAGAATCCTCCCCATACTTTTTCATTCATGAGTCAGGCGAAATTGTGAGGGGGGCAACCCTGTGGAACCCTCCCCCACAGCTGTTTGAATTGTTTGGTGTGACATATGTTTGGCAATGGGTATACTATTATAGCTTGTAGCCCTCTATCTGCCCTAATCAGGGCCGGGCCGACACAGAGGCTGGGGAGGCACCAGCCTCAGGGCGCTCCAGCCTCAGGGCGCAGGCAGGGGCCGGCCAGAGGAAGAGGGACTGACAGGGGGGAACCGCTCAGCGCTCCCTCCTGTCATTCCCTGAGCCGGGCCCCGTCAGAGCGCTCCTCTCACCTCCATTATGTTCACTGCTTCAGGCCTCCAGCATCAGGCCCTGCTGCCTCTAAGGCCTCTTGCACACAAACGTATTTTTTTTTTCAGTGTTTTGCGGTCCGTTTATAACGGATCCGTGGTTCCGTTTTTTGTTTCCGTTTTGTTTCAGTTTCGGTTCCGTTGTTCCGTCCTGTTTTTCCGTTTGGCATATACAGTATACATTAATTCAATAATAAAAATTGGGCTGGTCTTAAAATTTTCAATAGACTGTTCTGCAAAAATGGAACGGATACGGAAGACATACGGATGCCTTTCCGTATGCTTTCCGTTTTTTTTGTGGACCCATTGACTTGAATGGAGCCACTGAACGTGATTTGCGGACAAGAATAGGACATGGTCTATATTTAAACGGAACAGAAAAATTGGAAAAACGGAAACGGAAGGCATACGGAGACACTTCAGTATTTTTTGCAGACCCATTGAAGTGAATGGTTCAGTATACTGTCAGTATACTGAACTGAAAAAACTGCCAGTATACGGTCCGCAAAATACTGTCGTGTGCAAGGGGCCTAACTAGAAACACAGTAAGCAGGTGGGCGGAGCCTAACTGACCTCCATTAGGCTCCGCCCACCTGCTTAATGTGTGGCAGCGCTGGGGCCTGATCCCGGAAGCCTGGAGCAGTGAACATAATGGAGGTGAGAGGAGCGCTCTGGTGAGGCCCGGCATTAAGTACAGTGAAATGCCGAGCCCCTTACATGAAGTCTGTGACAACATGGGGGGCAGAAAGAGCATGACAACATGGGGGTATAAAGAGCATGAAAAGATGGGGGAGAATGACAGGGGGCAGAAAAAGCATGACAAGAAGAGGGGATTATGACAAGAGGGGGGGAGAATGACAAGAGGGGGAGAGCATGACAAATTACTATGTGGGGGCACTGCTGTGTAGTTGAGGGGGGTGTGACGGACATTACTGTGTGGGGGGCAGTGTGGCGGACATTACTGTGTGGAGGGCAGTGTGGCGGACATTACTGTGTGGGGGGCAGTGTGGTGGACATTACTGTGTGGGGGGGGCAGTGTGACGGACATTACTGTGTGGGGGGCAGTGTGGCAGACATTACTGTGTGGGGGGCAGTGTGGCGGACATTACTGTGTGGGGGGCAGTGTGGCGGACATTACTGTGTGGGGGCAGTGTGGCGGACATTACTGTGTGGGGGGCAGTGTGGCGGACATTACTGTGTGGGGGACATTACTGTGTGGGATGGCATTATACAAAAGCTCTGCAGATGCAACTCCCATGTATTGGGTCACCAGAATTTGGGTGGTCATTCACTAAATGAATCCTATTATGGGGAGAATCTGTGGATGACACATATTTGTAATCCACAGACACCCCCCACCCCCCCAAAACAGGGTTAATTTACTGAATGACCACCAATAAAAGAGGTGGGGGTCACATATGCTATTTCATAATGACAGCAGGGCCCGTGCAGTGACTGTTTTCTACTACACCCCCCACCCCCACCCCACTCACTGGATATAATCTTATTAACTATATAACTGTAGTAAATCACTACAGTTATATAGTTAAGATTATATACAGTGTGAGGAGGGGGTGTAGTAGAATACAGTCACTGCACGGGCCCCGCTGGCGCTGTCATCAAAAAAGCAGATACAACCCCACAGCCTCACCCCTTGTATTGGGGGTCATTCCAACACAGACCCTGTTATGGGGAGGGGGATCTGTGGATGACACATATGTGTCATCCACAGATTCCCCAATAACAGTGTCATCCATCACAGATCCCCCATAGCAGTGTCATCCACAAGTTGGAGGGGGGGGGGCGCACTTGGGCAGCTCAGCCTCTGTTGGTGGTGGACCTTGTCCCAACCCTGGCCCTAATTATAGGGGCATCCTCACTCCCCTGGTTCCCTCATTCCTGACGAAGCTGGGCAGTCCCTTACTGATAGGGCAAGCTTCAGAGGGCATTTAGGAGACGCAATCCTTGGTAAGGGATACAGCATAGGGTGAGGACTGAGGGCTATAGACCCAGCAACCCTCCCTCCCCTGTTCCTATATACCTATCCCTTAGTTGTAACCTTGACATTAGGGCAGTAGATATATGTATTTGATATTTAACAGTCACCCCGCCAATGTATTTGTATTGTATATTTATACTATTGCATGGATATTTAGAGGATTTTAACACATTAATAAAAGTGATGTTTTAGGCACCTATTTTTTTATATAATTTTCTAGCTTTGATTAACTGTTGACTAGTGGTCTAAATTTTAGATACCTGAGCCAAATGCAATTATATCAAAGGGTAAAAATTATTTTTATCTGCAAGGTTCTGTGCCACGCTATATGAGTGGTGTGCACACAGTACAGTCAGTGGGTCTGACACACACTGGCAGGCAAATGCAATTATATTAAAGCGTAAAAATTAAATGACATTTTTATCTGCAAGGTACTCTGCCACCCTAAATGAGTATTGTGCACACAGTACAGTCTGTGGGCCTGGCACACACTGGCAGGCAAATGCAATTATATTAAAGTGTAAAAATGTAATGACTTTTTTATCTGCAAGGTACTGTGCCACCCTAAATGAGTGGTGTGCACACAGTACAGTCTGTGGGCCTGACACACACTGATAGGTAAATGCAATTTTATGAAAGGGTAAAAATTATTTGTATCTGCAAGGTACTGTGCCACCCTATATGAGTCGTGTACACATAGTACAGTCTGTGGGCCTGACACTCACTGGCAGGCAAATGCAATTATATTAAAGGGTAAAAATGTAATGCCTTTTTTATCTGCAAGGTACTGTGCCACCCTATATGAGTGGTGGGCACACAGTACAGTCTGTGGGCCTGACACACACTGGCAGGCAAATGCAATTATATCAAAGGGTAAAAATTATTTTTATCTGCAAGGTACTGTGCCACCCTATATGAGTGGTGTGCACACAGTACAGTCTGTGGGTCTGACACACACTGGCAGGCAAATGCAAATATATTAAAGGGTAAAAATTAAATAACTTTTTTTATCTGCAAGGTAATTTGCCACCATATATGAGTAGTGCGCAGTGGGCACAGTACAGTCTGTACCCGATATGAGTGGTGTGCACACAGTACAGTCTGTGGGCCTGACACACACTGGCAGGCAAATGCAATTATATCAAAGGGTAACAATTATTTTTATCTGCAAGATACTGTGCAACCCTAAATGAGTGGTGTGCACACAGAACAGTCTGTGGGTCTGACACACACTGGCAGGCAAATGCAATTATATTAAAGGGTAAAAATGTAATGACTTTTTGATCTGCAAAGTACTCTGCCACCCTATATGAGTGGTGTGCACACAGTACAGTCTGTGGGCCTGACAAACACTGGCAGGCAAATGCAATTATATTAAAGGGTAAAAATGAAATTACTTTTTTATCTGCAAGGTACTGTGCCACCCTATATGAGTGGTGTGCACACAGAACAGTCTGTGGGCCTGACACACACTGGCAGGCAAATGCAATTATATTAAAGGGTAAAAATTAAATGACTTTTTTTTATCTGCAAGGTACTGTTCCACCCGATATGAGTGGTGTGCACACAGTACAGTCTGTGAGCCTGACACACACTGGCAGTCAAATGCAATTATATCAAAGGGTAAAAATTATTTTTATCTGCAAGGTTCAGTGCCACCCTATATGAGTGGTGTGCACACAGTTCAGTCTGTGGGTCTGACACACACTGGCAGGCAAATGCAATTATATTAAAGGGTAAAAATTAAATGACTTTTTTATTTGCAAAGTACTGTGCCACCCTATATTTAGTGGTGTGCACACAGTACAGTCTGTGGGACTGACATACACTGGCAGGCAAATGCAATTATATTAACCACCTCAGCTCCCCTAGCTTAAACTCCCTTAATGACCAGGCCACTTTTTACAATTCTGCACTACACTACTTTCAACGTTTATTGCTCCGCTATACAATTTACCACCAAAATGAATTTTACCTTCTTTTCTTCTCACTAATAGAGATTTTATTGGGTGCGATTTCATTCTTGCTGACACTTTTACTTTTTTTGATATTTTACTTTTTTTGACGACATTTTTCACTTTCTGTTGGAAAATTTGTAAAATAAAACTACATTACTCTATAAATTTTTCTTTGGAATCCAAATATAGATTTTACTTATACCCATGCTGGGTGTGAAAAGTATCTCTGTAAATGACAACTTTTTCCATTTTTTTATACAAAGTTGTCAATTTACAGAGATATTTCTCTCACCCAGCATGGGTATAAAAAAAACACATTGCCCTACTTCTCCTGAGTACGGCGATACCACATGAGTGACACTTTTTTGCAGCCAAGATGCGCAAAGGGCCCCTAAATCCAATGAGTATCTTTAGGATTTCACAGGGCATTTTTACGCATTTGGATTCCAAACTCCTTCTCACACTTTAGAGGCCCCTAAAATGCCTGGGCAGTATAAATACCACACAAGTGACCCCATTTCGGAAAGTAGACATCCTTAGGTATTCGCTGATGGGCATAGTGAGTTCATGAAAGTTTTTATTTTTTGTCACAAGTTTTTGTCACACATTGCCCTACTTCTCCTGAGCACGGAGATATCACATGTGTGCCACTTTTTCGCAGGCAAGATGCGCAAAGGGGCCCTAATTCCAATGAGCACCTTTTAGGATGGCATTTTTACGCATTTTTCTTCTCACGCGTTAGGGCCCCTAAAATGCCAGGGCAGTAAAAATACCCCAAATGTGACCCCATTTTAGAAAGAAGACACCCCAAGGTATTCTGTGAGGGGCATGGCGAGTTGGCGAGTTCATAGAAGATTTTTTTTTTTTGGCACAAGTTAGCGGAATTTGATTTTTTTTGTTTTTTCTCACAAAGTCTCCCTTTCTGCTAACTTGTGACAAAAAGTTTAATCTTTCATGGACTCAATATGCCCCTCAGCGAATACCTTGGTGTGTCTTCTTTCCAAAATGGGGTCACATGTGAGGTTTTTGTACTGCTATGGCATTTGAGGGTCTCCGCAATCATATTACATGAATGGCCAGCATTAGGAATTTCTGCTATTCTCCTTATATGGAGCATACAGGTAATTTGAGCCTCTGGGCTGAAAGAAAAAATGAACGGCACAGATTTCCTCATTCGCATCGATCGATGTGGATAAAAAAATCTCTGCCAAAAAAAATGCAAGAAAAAAAGAGGGGCCTGGCAATTGCCAGGACATAAGGGCTCCACCCAAACATCCACACCCACTTCAGCTCCTATGTCCTGGCAAAAGTGATTTCTCCATTCACATCGATCAATCGATCGTTGTGGAGGAAGACATCTTTGCCAGATTTTTGATACAAAGTGTTTGCCAAAGCATATGAACTCCAACACCTCTCCTCAGCTCATATGCCTGGGCAAACGTACCTGTACTGCAGAGGTGAAATCTCGTCTTGCAGCGCCGCATACACCGACTTCACGTGTCTTCTGACAGCAGTGCAATGCTTCTCTCAGAATGCACATCAGTGCTGCAGCGTTTTCGTCGGTTGGTCCGTTGGTCTACCTGGAAAATAAAGGGTGGTTAGGGTAAAAAAAAAGAAAAAAGAAGAAAAAACAGGCAGCAGGCTCATAAACTTGAACGTTACAAACTTTATAAAACCTGAACATAAAACTTTTTTTATAAAACCTGAACATCAAAACTTTTAAAACCTGAACTAACTCAAGATTTCTTTTTCTTTCTACCTGTTTAATTATTTGTTTTTTTTCTTTTCACTCTTTATTTTCCTAGCAGAAACCTCTCCTTTCACATGGGACAATGTATAAAGTGTAAATCACACAGAGATGGTGCGAAGTACATTATGCACTTTATCCCAAGTGAAAGGAGACGTTTCTACCGTTTCACATTTCTGCTGTAGCACACCAGCACCCCTATGTGTTAGGGTCTCTCAAAACTTAGTATCCTGAGAGACCCTAGAGCCTGATTGTAAAAACTACCTGTGTTGTGCTGTCCCTACGTCCCTAAGTGTACCTGAGTGTGGTACTTCTGGAAACACTCCCCTAGGCATAGGGCAGGATGGTCAGGACAGTCAGAACAGAAATAAGGGGTGTCACGCCTTATTCCACTCCTGCTACAGACACAACATCTTTTTCGGGGTGGCGGTTGGGTTAAGGTACCAGCAACGACATTGGAGAAATGTCGCTCGTGTAGACGGCTCACTACACTGGTGGTTGGGGCCACGGAACCTCCTAGATACAGGAGGTTCTCAATGATCTCTTCCTGAAATTTGAGGAAGGATCCTGTTCTCCCAGCCTTACTGTAGAGAACAAAACTATTATACACAGCCAATTGAAATAAATATACAGACACCTTCTTATACCAGCGTCTGGTGCGGCGGGAAATCAAATACGGGGCCAACATCTGGTCATTGAAGTCCACCCCTCCCATGTGGAGGTTATAGTCGTGGACTGAGAGGGGCTTTTCAACGACACTGGTTGCCCGTTCAATTTGTATTGTCGTGTCTGCGTGAATGGAGGAGAGCATGTAAACGTCACGCTTGTCTCTCCATTTCACCGCGAGCAGTTCTTCGTTACACAAGGCAGCCCTCTCCCCCCTTGCAAGACGGGTGGTAACGAGCCGTTGGGGGAAGCCCCGGCAACTAGATCGCACGGTGCCACAGCAGCCAATCTGTTCTAGGAACAAATGCCTGAAGAGGGCCACACTTGTGTAGAAATTGTCCACATAAAGATGGTACCCCTTGCCGAATAAGGGTGACACCAAGTCCCAGACTATCTTCCTACTGCTCCCCAGGTAGTCAGGGCAACCGACCGGCTCCAGGGTCTGATCTTTTCCCTCATAAATCCGAAATTTTTATGTATAGCCTGTGGCCCTTTCACAGAGCTTATACAATTTGACCCCATACCGGGCGCGCTTGCTTGGGATGTACTGTTTGAAGCCAAGGTGCACGGTAAAATGTATCAGGGACTCGTCTATGCAGATGTTTTGTGCGGGGGTATACAAATCTGCAAATTTCAGGTTGAAGTGGTCTATGAGGGGCCGAATTTTGTGGAGCCGGTCAAAAGCTTTGTGGCCTCTGTGACGGGAGGTGACGTGGTGGCTAAAGTGCAGGAAACGCAGGATGGTCTCAAATCGTGTCCTGGACATGGCAGCAGAGTACATGGGCATGTGATGAATTGGGTTCGTGGACCAATATGACCGCAATTCATGTTTTTTTTTCAGGCCCATGTTGAGGAGAAGGCCCAGAAAAGTTTTACATTCAGAAACTTAGAGTGGTTTCCACCGGAAAGGCTGGGCATAGAAGCTTTCCGGGTTGGCGGTAATAAATCGAGTGGCATACCGATTTGTTTCTGCCGCGACTAAGTCATAGAGCTCCGCAGTGAAGAACAGCTCAAAAAACCCCAGTGCCGATCCAATCTGAGCTGTCTCCACCCGAACTCCTGACTGGGCGGTGAAAGGGGGAACTAATGGTGCGGCTGAAGATGGGGGCTGCCAATCAGGGTTTGCCAGCACCTCAGGGATTCTAGGGGCTCTACGGGCCTGTCTGCGCGGTGGCTGCGACGGGGGAATTACTGCATGTGCCACCGTACCAGCTTCAACTGCCCTTCTGGAGCTTGCCACTTCACCATGTTGTACGGCAGTGCTGGTAGTAGGTTCAGGATGGGCTGCGCTACTGGATTATGCCTCACCACGTAATCCGGCAGCGCCAGCCCCACTCTGCTGCCCTTGAAACGGATCCTGCGCTACCTGTGGTCTAGCAACACAGGGCCGGGTACGCCTGGTGGTATCAGGGACCTCAACCTCCTCGTCCGAACTTTGGGTATGACTGCCACTGCTTTCTACAGGTTCATATTCTGACCCGCTACATTCGTCAGATGAGGGTTCCCATTCCTCATCCGACTGGGTCAGAATCCTGTAGGCCTCTTCAGGAGAATACCCCTTATTTGACATTTGGACGACTAAATTTAGGGGGTATTCCCTGAGACTACCCAAGAAAAAGAGCAAGCCTGTCTTACAATTGGGAGGGTAGCGAAGAACAGAAGCCGCTGCGATTGATAAAAAAGATCAAAATTGATTTTTTTATCGCCGCAGCGCTTGTGAAGTGATTGTGCAGTGATTACAAAAAAAAATAATTTTTTTGTCACTGCGGCGGGGCGGGCGTGGGTGAACGCACGGGTGGGCGACCGATCAGGCCTGATCGGGCAAACACTGCATTTTAGGTGGGGGGCGAACTAAAGTGACACTAATACTATTATAGATCTGACCGTGATCAGTTCTGACCACTTACAGATACTTTAAAAGTACAAATGCTGATTAGCGCTACGCTAATCAGCGAATCAGTGACTGTGGTGCGTTGGGCTGGCACTAACGCTAACTACCTACCAAAGGGGGCATAAACTAATCTAAACCTAAAAGTCAATCCTGGTGAAAAAAAAAAAGGTACAGTTTACACTGATCACTTTATTCCCTTTCAATGATTGACAGGTGACTGAGGTGATCAAGGGGTTAATTGGGGTGATGGGGGTGATCAGGGCCTGAAGTGTGGTGCTTGGTGTACTCACTGACGAGATGTGCTCTCTCCTGGGTCCAACCGACGAAAAGGACCCAGGAGAGGGCACAGAAGCCATTTAATGCATTATATTTATAAATATAATGCATTTCATGGCTCTTGTTTAGTTTTTTTTTAAATCACCAGCCTGGCTGCCAGCGACGATTATTGGCTGGCAGGCTGGTGACGAACTTCCCCTGTGCCGATCCCGATAGTCTGTGCGCCCGTTCAGGCGCACAGATCGCATCATCTCGCCTCTCACGAGATGACGCGCCCGCGCTTCAACGAGGAACAGACGGACCGCCGAGATCACACATATCTGCGTCCGGCGGTCCTAAAGAGGTAAAAGGGTAAAAATGTAATTACTTTTTTATCTGCAAGGTACTGTGCCACCCTATATGAGTGGTGTGCACACAGTACAGTCTGTGGGCCTGGCACACACTGGCAGGCAAATGCAATTATATTAAAGGGTATAAATTAAAGGACTTTTTTTTATCTGCAAGGTACTGTGCCACCCTATATTAGTGGTGTACACACAGTACAGTCTGTAGGCCTGCGGCCTCTCACACGCGGGCAGGCAACTGCAATATATATGTAGAAAAAATAAAATAAAAGCAGACTGATTTACCAGCCCTAAATAGGGCTTTTTGGGGTGTTGTACAGACGCTGTCCTTACGACAGATGAGTCTTTGAGGACTGGAGTGGACACAGAACAGTAGTAGCTAACGCTTTCCCTAGAATCCCTACCTTAATTCGGCAGCAGCATCACTCTCCCTGCTCTAACTAACACTGCAGCTTCAGAATGAATCTAAGGTGGATGCTGTCCTTGCTTTTTGATAGAAGGTGGAAGGGTCTGGGAAGGAGGGTATGCTGATTGGCTGGAATGTGTCTGCCGACTGTGAGGTAGAGGGTCAAAGTTTGCTCAATGATGATGTATAGGGGGCGGACCGAACATCACATATGTTCGCCCGCCGGTGCGAATGTGAACATGTGATGTTCGCCGGCGAATGGTTCGGGACATCTCTACCTAGAATTACAAAATATGGAAAAACATTGTTAGAATAGTAAAAAATATACCAAATACAACAGCAATTAAAATATAAATATGACCTCATTTTTCCATCTCCCTCGGTTGCCCCTGACTGTCCCCTCCCCCCTTCCAATTACTCTTCCTCTATCCAACCCAAAGGGTAAAAAATATTAAGAACAATATAGCGTCTGATAAATTTAGCTAAATATTGGCATTCATTATATATCCTATGGCTAGCCCATTCTTTTTATATTAACAAATGTAAGGAACAGTCTACTCTGCATACTAAGGGGGAAATTTATCAAAACTGATATAAAGGAAAACTGGTTTATTTGCTAGTATGTTAGTAAGTCAGTATGACAGATGACAGAAGATGCTCTTAGAATCATTGCACACTTATTTGGGCAGTGACGGGGCCAAAACTAACCAAATAACTCAAGTATGAGCCTTACAGGTCGATGATAGCGCCAAGAAGAAGCAGGCTTGTTTTACACAGTCTTCAGCTGATTCCACATAGAGCCCCCCATAGAGTGGCAAGGTAACATAGTGTGGATGTGGCAGCAGCATAAGAAGACCACAGACTGGTAAGATGACATAGTTTGGAGTAGTGTTGATCGCGAATATTCTAATCGCGAATTTTTATCGCGAATATCGGCACTTCGAGAATTCGCAGAGATCTAGAATATAGTGCTATATCTTCGTAATCATGAATATTCTAGATTTTTTTTCATCAGTACCCTCACTGCTTCTTGCTTGTGGGCCAATGACAAGGCTGCAATATCTTTGTCTGAGCTTAGCAACATCCCTAGCCTAGCCCTTACTATATAGGAAACTCCCCAGCAGCCATTTTCTGCAGTTTTTTGCAGTTCTGAGAGAGAGAGAACAGTGTCATTGCTGTGCTCTATGCTTTGCCGAGTCATCTGGATCCTTATTTAATTACATTAGATAGTTAGTTAGCTCATATATATAATACAGATTGTTAGTGGGTGATAGTCAGTGATATAGTGTAGCTGATAGGTTCCAGTGCAGGGTGTTAGGTAGTGTGATAGGAATTACTGGGCTGTGATAGTGAATATATTGGAGAACTCTATCTGCATATAAAGCTATTATTCTGCCATGCATGCAAAATGTAATCAAAAACAGTGCTGTAATATACAATTGCTTACTTCTAGCAGCTTGAAAAATGTAGTAAAAGTGAGCCACGCCTGTATTGCGCGAGCAATACACGCATATTACATTGCCGATTTTTGCAAGCAAGAAAATAATGACTGGAGATCACGAATTCTAGAATTTGAGAATTTATGGCAAATATTAGGGCAAACATTTGCGAAAGATCGCAAAAAACGAATAATGCCTTTGCTGCTCATCACTAGTGTGGAGGTGGCAGCAGCATGAGGAGACCACAGAGTGGCAAGATGACATAGTGTGGAGGTAGCAGCAGCATCAGGAGGCCACAGACTGGCAAGTTGACAAAGTGTGGAGGTGGCAGCAGCATGAGGAGACCACAGAGTGGCAAAGTGACATAGTGTGGAGGTGGCGGCAGCATCAGGAGGCCACAGACTGGCAATTTGACAAAGTGTGGAGGTGGCAGCAGCATGAGGAGACCACAGAGTAGCAAGGTGACATGGTGTGGAGGTGTGGAGGTGGCAGCAGCATCAGGAGATCACAGAGTGACCCGGTGACAGAGTGAGGAGGTGGGTGGCAATAAGTACCCGCTGACGATGGTGGGTGTAAGAAGGAGCACTTAGCATCAGATGTGTGGCATCAGGTGGGTGGCAGCATCAGAATAGTAGCTGAGGCAGGTAGCCAGAAGAAACCGGTCTCTTTTGTCAAAGTGTTGGTATGGAACCATGGATGATCTAGTATGATGCATCAGGCATTGGTGGGTGGAAATCCTGGCTGATCCACGCCTGATTCATCTTGAAAAAGGTTAGTCTCTCCATATTTTGGGTGGACAGGTGAGTGCTTCTTGGGTAAACTATGCCCCCCACCACACTAAACACTCGCTCTAAAGCCACACTACTGACTGGGCAGGGCAGCTTTTCCAGGGCAAACTCTGCCAGTTGCGGCCACAAATCCAGTTTGGCTGCCCAGTAGTCCAGCTGATCTTTAATGTGGGGTGGCAGTGTGCTGTGCAAGCATGACACCACCTGCTGGATCAGGTCCTGCTCTATGTCTAGCTGCTGGTGAGAAGTTTCTTCACTATGCAAGTGAAGAAAGCTGCTCATCAGCGACTGCAGACTCAGGCTGCTGCAGATGGAGCTGTTATTGCTCCTACCACCCCACCCCACTCCACTCCACCCCAGCAGCCATGGCAGTGGAACGTGAGTGCAGGTCAGACCTGCAAGAGGATGGACGATAGTGCAGATCGGCAGCGGCCAACTGACTACATATAATGTCTCTATAGTAGTTCTGTTTGTCCTCCCTCTCAGCGGGTGCAAAAAAAAGGCCCCCATTTTCGACCAGTAGCGAGGGTCCAACAAGGTGGAGAGCCAGAAGTCATCCCTCTGCCGAATGGTGACAATTCGGTTGTCACTACACAAGCAAGTAAGCATGCATCGGGCCATTTATACAAGTGACTCGGAGGGACTCCCTGCCTTCATCTCCACTGCATACTGCCACGGTGTGTCTGGGTCCTCTGCCTCCTCTTCCTCATCGACCTGTAGCTCCTCTGGCTGCTCCTCCTCTCCTGTCACCTGTGTAGAAAAACCACCCATTTCGCTACACATTGCTTGTGCTCCAATGTCCTCCTCCTCCTCCAGTTCAGCCCCCACAGGGCTCATGTGGCCGTGAGATCTAGGCGCCACGTCTCCAGTCCCCTGACCAGATTTACCAGCATCTGTTCCAGGACATGAAGCAGTGAAATGATATCGTTCATCACGTAGTCCTGGCGACTGACAAATAACATGGTCTCCTCAAAGGGCCTGAACAAACGGCAGGTGTCATGCATAAGCTGCCACTGGCTGACATGGGGAGTACTCCTGTCCGCTTGGATCATCAAGAAATAGTTTATGACCTTTCTCTGTTCGTATATTCAGTCCAATATATGGAGGTTGGAATTCCAACGGGAAACGTCGCATATAGTGATGATCGAGAACCAAAGTATTCGGGTGTTCGGCCCAAACACATTGCTATATTCGTGTGCTCGGCCGAACACCGGAGTATAATGGAAGTCAATGGGAGACAACCAGGCACCCCCTGCTCTGAAGAGGGGAGTGTTCCTGGTCCATTGGAAAAAGTCATAAAGTGACATAAACACCACCGAAATGGATCGGGAACAGCACGGGGACATCTGGATGCATCTTGGACTCTCAGGTCACTGCTGGGAACCATGCTGTCCGAGTTGTACGCCACTTTTACAGACTGACAAAACTACACACAAAACCCCCCCAAAAATCTATTTCACAGTAAAAATTGTTAGGATACATTATTTCCTGTATATTTAATTGTATATAAAGTGCAAGTGCTGCCAAAAATTACAAGCAAGAGGCACTCCGAAACAGCCTGTATATCACATAAAGGAGGGCCTCATTCACATTGCGGTACAATTGTTCAGGTAGTGGGACTCCTACACTCATAAAGCCTATGCACTAAGTGAAAGGGATGCCAAAAATTACAAAATATCGGCACTACAATACACACTTTTTTACACATAAAAGAGGGCATCTTACACACCCTTGAAAAATTATGATTGGTGGCCTGCTGGTGACCCTCAAAAACATTAGGGGAGAGGGCCTGCTGCTTATCTGACCCTCTAAAACATTAGGGGCGAGGGCCTGCTTGTGAGCTGATGCTTTAAAACATTATATACTAGTGCCTACAGGTGAGTTGATGCTCTCAAACATTATATGCGAGTGCCTGCAGGTGAGCTGATGCTCTAAAACATTATATGCGAGTGCATGCTATTCAGCTGACGCTCTAAAACACTATATCCGAGTGCATGCTGTTCAAATGACGCTCTAAAACATTATAAGCGAATGCCTGCTGTACAGCTGATGCTCTAAAACATTATATGTGAGTGCATGCTGTTCAGCTAATCCCAATAAAAAAATTTGAGTTGAGGGCCTGCAGTTGAGCTTATCCTATAAAAAAAATTTGAGTTGAGGGCCTGCAGTTGAGCTGACCCTATAAAATAATTAGAGTGGAGGGAATATATACAATCTGGATGAGGAGGAGGAGGAGGAGAAAACAAGATTCAACTATACACAGGGCAGGCCAGCACCTCTAAGGCGTAGAGCGCAAGTTCGTGCCACATGTCCAGCTTGGACACGCAGTAGTTGTAAGGCACTGAGGGATAATTTTGGACGCTGACACGGTCTGCTATGTATTCCTTCACCATCTTCCAAAACTTTTCCCTCCTTGTACCACTAGGCCGCACTTCAGGGTGAGGTTGCTGGCAGGGTGTCATGAAAGTGTCCCATGCCTTGGTGATTGTTGCCCTGCCTTTTTTGGAACTGTTGTGTGTTCCCCTTGTCTCCCTTCCTCGGTTGCCTAAGGGTGTACAGACTCTGCCGGCCGTGTTATCAGATATAAAATTTTGGAGCAATCTCTCAACAAGTACCTTCTGGTATTGCACCATTTTACTCTTCCTCTCCACCACAGGAATGAGAGATGAGAAGTTCTCTTGTAGTGGGGGTCGAGAAGGGTGAACACCCAGTAATCCATGTTATCTAAAATGCGTATAACACGAGGGTCACGGGAAAGGCAGCATAACATAAAGTCAGCCATGTGTGCCAGAGTAGCAACAGGCAAGACGTCAATGTCGACATCAGGATGACTCTCTATCTCCTCATCCTCCTCCTCTTCATGGTCCAATTTGCGCTGAGAAGACGAACTGTGGGTGGTCTGGCTATCACCCTGTGTAATGTCCTCCCCCTTTTCCTCGTTTGCCACATTCAGAGTGTCCTCCTTAATTGTGAGAAGCCATCGTTTGAGTAGACACAGCAGTGGGATGGTTACACTGATAATAGCGTTATCCCCACTAACCATCTGTGTGGATTCATCAAAGTTTTTTAAAACCTCACAGAGGTCTAACATCAATGCCCACTCCTCGCTTGTGGCAGTTGACTCGAAAGGCGACGTCCATGTTGCAGCTGGTATTCGACAACTGCCCTCTGCTGCTCACAAAGCCTGGCCAACATGTAGAACGCAGAGTTCCAGCGGGTGCTGACGTCGCACACCAGTCGGTGAGCTGGAAGCTGCAAGCGCTGCTGCAGCATTAACAGACCAGCTGAACCTGTGGATGACTTGCGGAAATTGGCACACATGCGGCGCACCTTCACTAGCAGCTCTTGCAAATTGGGGTAGGTTTTGATAAACAACTAAACCATTAAGTTTATGATGTGGGCTAGGCATGGCATGTGTGTCCGGTTGCCGAGCTCCAAAGCCACCACCAACTTACGGCCATTGTCAGACACAACCATCCCTGGTTGTAGGTTGGGTGGGGAGAGACACAGCTCAGTCTGGTCCCCTATACCCTGCCATAGCTCTGCGGCAGTGTGCTGTTTGTCCCCTAAGAAGATCAGCTTCAGCACAGCCTGTTGACGATTACCCACAGCAGTGCTACACTGCTTCCAGCTAGCGACTGATGGAGGTGGAAATGGAGGAGTAGGCGGCAGAGGAGGAGAAGTGGGGGTTGGAACCAGTAACATAGCTGCTGGCGGAGACCCTGATGGACGTATGGCCTGAAATCCTGGGAGTTGGTAGCACCTGTGCAATCCCAGGGTACGACTCACTCCCGGTCTCCACAACATTCACCCAGTGTGTGGTCAGGGAAATGTAGCGTCCCTGGCCACCAGCACTTGTCCATGTGTCTGTGGTGAAGTGGACCTTCCCATGAACTGTGTTGGTCAGGGCACGGGTGATGTTCTGGGACACATGTTGGTGTAAGGCGGGCATGGCATCTCGTGAAAAATAGTGGCGGCTGGGGACTGCATACCGAGGGAAGGCCGCCGACATCAGGCTGTGGAAGGCCTCAGTGTCCATAAGCCTAAATGGCAACATTTCAAGGGCCAGTAATTTCGAAAGTTGCGAATTTAGTGCTATGACCTGTGGGTGGGTATTTGCGCTTGCATTCAAATGCCTGTGTTATCGACATTTGGATGCTGCGCTGGGACAGGGAAGTGGATATTGTTGCCGACGGTTCATGCGAAGGTCCAGGTGCAGGTTGAGGGGCATCCGAGCCTGCCCCTTCGACAGGGGATTGGCCAACAGTGCGTACTACAGGGGAAGAGGAGGCAGTGGTGTGACCTGCAGACACAGATTGTGGACCCAGGCGTTCGGCCCACCTATTAGGGTTCTTGGATGCCATGTGGCAGATCATGTTGGTGGTGGTGGTGAGGTTTCTAGTGTTCACGCCCCGGCTCATTTTGGTACAGCACAGGTTGCAAACTACCACTCTTTTGTCACCTGCACTTTCCTCAAAAAGGTAGATTTACGCATGGGGTGCTAAGTGTAACGGTTCCGGGCCTGTTTGGTGTGGTCTGACGTCTCACTTTTGCAACCCCACTGCCTCTTCCAGACTATTGCGGTGTTGTGGATCCCTCCCCCTCTATACTGCTGTCCTCGCTCGGCTTTTTACCTTCCCATTTTGGGTCATTTTGGCTGCTTAAAACCCGTGAAACGTGCAGGGCGGAGACTTGAGCATTGCGCTCGAGCACATGCAGTACTCGGTCGAGCCAAATAGATATTCGGCCATGCATGCTCGCTCATCACTAGTCGCATATCAGCCTATGTTGGGGGATGTCGTTCAGCTCATTGGCACCCTGGCCACGCTTCACCTTCTGCTCACATATTCTACATATGATCATAGGAGAAAAAGTGGAGATAAGAACCTTTTTTCTGGCGCTGCCAAGGGTCACAGAAGGATGCGATGTCTTTTTCACAAGTATTTTATTCGTCTTTACAAAAAACTGCCACTGCCGAGTAAGTGATTTTATCCCTAACACTACGCACTGACGGACTGCTACCGCCGCTGTCTCCGTGAACCTATGCACCGCTACTTCCCGGCCAGGTAGGCTCCTGCAAAGCAGGTGGTCTACCCCGGGCACGTTTGGCTCCCCACCGCCCACTGCTGCCACCCTGCTGATTACCGGCCACGCTAGTGACTTGCTGGCTCCGCCGCTGCCTCACGGGCAAGCTGCCACCCTCTTCTCCCGATGATGAAGAAGCCCCTTCGTCACCCGGCTCCCAAGTGCGACCAGCTACTTCATGATCATCGAGTACTTCTCTGGCTGAGGGAACAGAAAAGGACAGAGGCAGGTTGAGGACAGCGGAGGGCACATGGCCTGCTTCCGGGCCATGCCAACTAAGGGTTGTGTCTGATGAACCCACCGACTCTTGGCTGGGGGTGTCTGATGTCACTTGCGACGAACTCGAAGATTGAGTCAACCATTCAAGAACTGCTGGGCTGCTGGTCAAGACATGACCGCCAGCTGACCCTGGGAGCTCAGGCCTCTCAAAGTGACCCCTGCAGCCACGGCCCCTTACTCTGCTGTGACCTCTGCCTGCGCCAGAAACATTTAGGCCTCTGCCACTCCCCTGTGCAGGGCCTGGCACTTCTCTCTCTGACATACTGTTAGATCAAATAAATAAATAAAAGGAAATGAAAACACCCTAAAAACGCTACACAACATCTAATAAGCCCTTTTTTCCCCCACTAATACACACAAAAAAGGGCTTTATAACATATAACTGCACCGCTGAACAGCAAATATATTTTTCTTTTTCCACTTGTACACGCCACAAAAGGCTTTAGAACATATAACTGCACCACTGAACGGCAAATATATTTTTCTTTTGCCACTTATACACGCCACAAGATGCTTTAGAACATATAACTGCACCGCTAAATGGCAAATATATTTTTCTTTTTCCACTTGTACACGCCACAAAAGGCTTTAGAACATATAACTGCACCACTGAACGGCAAATATATTTTTCTTTTGCCACTTATACACGCCACAAGATGCTTTAGAACATATCACTGCACCGCTAAATGGCAAATATATTTTTCTTTTTCCACTAACACGCGACAAAAAGGGCTGTAATTTTTCGCACTTCACCACACAACGGCTAATAAGCCCTTTTTTTCCCACTAATACAAGCCAAAAAATGTTTTAGAACATATAACTGCACCGCACAAGGGCAAATAAGATATTTCCTTGCAATAAACCCTATTAATGGCTGTATCAAACTATCAAACAGCACTTGTACCCCAATAACAAGAACGGTTTGCTGGAATTACAGAGCTGTATAATGGCAATTTGGGGGCCCAGTTAGTGCAGCAAGGTGTAATAGAATTGTTCCTATTACCCAGGCAGTAACCTCCCCTTCTTAACCCTGTTTAACATAAATGCTGGGGAATGATTTCTCCCTATCCTTTCCCTACACCTTGAATAATCTTTCCCCACACTTGTAAATGATTTTCTTAAAACAATTAAATTTTTTCTAGCACTGTCCCTAGCATCTCCTGACGTCTCTCCCTGCACTAAGTACACTGGAAAATGGCAGAATCCAAGATAGCTGAGGGTACTTATAGGACTATGACATCACAGGGCTGGTTGGCTGCTGATTGGCTGCATGCATGGGATTATGGGTGATCCCACCTTCCCAGAGTTCCTTGCTCCATGTCCTCACACGTGCAGCAGCCATTTTAGTGAAAAAATTTGATTCGTTACCATGAAACGTCAGGAAATTCAGATTTGGTGTGAATCGAATAATTCCTGAAATTCGGATAAAATTCCACTTTGTCAACCTCGATTCACTCATCTCTAGTGACTATGGTTGTATAAGTAGGACTAAGGGGCACATTTTTTAATACCGGCGATCCAGCTATGCTGTCGGTGGATTGCCGAAGTTATTTAGAGGAGCTGGCTGATTCTAAATGTAAGATTCTTCCTTGCTGTCTTACCTTTAGACCATTTTCTATGCTTAAACCAGGCATAGAAAATGATGACTGAAGCAGGTCTGCAGTCCCGTCTTGTTTACCGCCCAGGTCACACCCCTTTTTTTAGACCTACCTGACGTAAGCAGGGAAGAAGTTTCAGATTCTGCTGCAGCATGGCTTATGACAGAATCTGCCCCAGATATACACCACAAAAGTGGCGTATATCTGTTCATTAATGACCCCTGAAGTGTATATTTCGCTATCTGTTCCTTTTTTGTCTTGTATGAATTGGAGCTTTTGAGCAGAATTAAGAAATTGCCAACGCCAACCAACAAATACCGATGATTGCACATAGTAGAGGAGGAATGTTGTCTTTTTTCCTTTTGTGTCTCCCCATTCCTCGAAACTAGCAGCATGGATCGAGTGAATAGTATATCAGCACACTGTGTGTTGGTCGCATTGCAAGTCCGTTCCATGTCCCTACAAAAAAGATAGAACATGTCCTATTCTTGTCCATTTTGTGGACTGTGGCTGGAGTCAGTGCTTCAAAAGCCACCTCACACAGAAATATCCAGGACATGGGCTAGAACCAGGGCTGGAACAAGGTCCACCACCAACAGAGGCTGAGCTGCCCAAGTGCGCCCCCCCCCCTCCAACTTGTGGATGACACTGCTATGGGGGATCTGTGATGGATGACACTGTTATTGGGGAATCTGTGGATGACACATATGTGTCATCCACAGATCCCCCTCCCCATAACAGGGTCCGTGTTGGAATGACCCCCAATACAAGGGGTGAGGCTGTGGGGTTGTATCTGCTTTTTTGATGACAGCGCCAGCGGGGCCCGTGCAGTGACTGTATTCTACTACACCCCCCCTCCCCCACACTGTATATAATCTTAACTATATAACTGTAGTGATTTACTACAGTTATATAGTTAATAAGATTATATCCAGTGAGTGGGGGGGGATGGGGGGTGTAGTAGAAAACAGTCACTGCACGGGCCCTGCTGTCATTATGAAATAGCATATGTGACCCCCACCTCTTTTATTGGTGGTCATTCAGTAAATTAACCCTGTTTTGGGGGGGTGGGGGGTGTCTGTGGATTACAAATATGTGTCATCCACAGATTCTCCCCATAATAGGATTCATTTAGTGAATGACCACCTAAATTCTGGTGACCCAATACATGGGAGTTGCATCTGCAGAGCTTTTGTATAATACCATCCCACACAGTAATGTCCCCCACACAGTAATGTCCGCCACACTGCCCCCCACACAGTAATGTCCACCACACTGCCCCCACACAGTAATGTCCGCCACACTGCCCCCCACACAGTAATGTCCGCCACACTGCCCCCCACACAGTAATGTCTGCCACACTGCCCCCCACACAGTAATGTCCGCCACACTGCCCCCCCCACACAGTAATGTCCACCACACTGCCCCCCACACAGTAATGTCCGCCACACTGCCCTCCACACAGTAATGTCCGCCACACTGCCCCCCACACAGTAATGTCCGTCACACCCCCCTCAACTACACAGCAGTTCCCCACATAGTAATTTGTCATGCTCTCCCCTCTTGTCATTCTCCCCCTCTTGTCATAATCCCTCTTCTTGTCATGCTTTTTCTGCCCCCTGTCATTCTCCCCCATCTTTTCATGCTCTTTATACCCCCCATGTTGTCATGCTCTTTCTGCCCCCCCATGTTGTCACAGACTTCATGTAAGGGGGCTCGGCATTTTCACTGTACTTAATGCCGGGCCCCACCAGAGCGCTCCTCTCACCTCCATTATGTTCACTGCTCCAGGCTTCCGGGATCAGGCCCCAGCGCTGCCACACATTAAGCAGGTGGGCGGAGCCTAATGGAGGTCAGTTAGGCTCCGCCCACCTGCTTACTGTGTTTCTAGTTAGGCCCCTTGCACACGACAGTATTTTGCGGACCGTATACTGGCAGTTTTTTCAGTTCAGTATACTGACAGTATACTGAACCATTCACTTCAATGGGTCTGCAAAAAATACTGAAGTGTCTCCGTATGCCTTCCGTTTCCGTTTTTCCAATTTTTCTGTTCCGTTTAAATATAGACCATGTCCTATTCTTGTCCGCAAATCACGTTCAGTGGCTCCATTCAAGTCAATGGGTCCACAAAAAAAACGGAAAGCATACGGAAAGGCATCCGTATGTCTTCCGTATCCGTTCCGTTTTTGCAGAACAGTCTATTGAAAATTTTAAGACCAGCCCAATTTTTATTATTGAATTAATGTATACTGTATATGCCAAACGGAAAAACAGGACGGAACAACGGAACCGAAACTGAAACAAAACGGAAACAAAAAACGGAACCACGGATCCGTTATAAACGGACCGCAAAACACTGAAAAAAAAAATACGTTTGTGTGCAAGAGGCCTTAGAGGCAGCAGGGCCTGATGCTGGAGGCCTGAAGCAGTGAAAATAATGGAGGTGAGAGGAGCGCTCTGACGGGGCCCGGCTCAGGGAATGACAGGAGGGAGTGCTGAGCGGTTCCCCCCTGTCAGTCCCTCTTCCTCTGGCCTGCCTGCCTGTGCCCTGAGGCTGGAGCGCCCTGAGGCTGGTGCCTCCCCAGCGTCTGTGTCGGCCCGGCCCTGGCTAGAACTGTTGCATTCCTTGTGTCAAGCCACTCATAATCCAGAAACAACATCAGAAGCGTCTTACCTGGGCTAAGGAGAAAAAGGACTGTACTGTTGCTCAGTCGTCCTAAGTCCTATTTTAAAATTCCCTATAGGGACATTTTGAGTTGATACAATGAGGTCTCAGAACAGAAAACAGCTATAAAAAGTGAATCTCTCATTCTCCTTCTCTCTAGAGGACCAAGTATTTGTTTACAGATGAAAGTAAATATTGCATTTAATTTGGTAATCAAGGTCAGAATGAAGAGTGGAGAGGCACACAATCCAAGTTGCTCGAGGTCCAGTGTGAGGTTTCCACAGTGAGTGATGGTTTAGGAAGCCATATCATCTGCTGGTGTTGGTCCACTGTGTTATATCAAGTCCAAAGTCAGCGCAGCCATCTATCAGGAAATTTTAGAGCACTTAATGCTTGCCTCTGATGACATATTTTGCAGAGATACTGATTTAATTTCATTTACTTCCTCAGTGCCAGCATCTTTTAAGCACCTAAAATCTAGGGTGCCATTATCAGTGGATGGTATCACCATCTGTTAATGGTACCTATATATCTTTTTGGACCCCTGACAAACCAAGTCTTTTTTTGGGAAACACACACATCGGGATGACATTTTATAAGAAAATAGGGTCACCACAGGATGGATTTAGGGCTTAGACTAGAGGTGGAGTCGCCCTTGTCTGGGTGGTTGCTCTGCCTGTAGGTAGGGATAAAACAGGGACACCGCAGTACTAGAAAAGGGTGATTCTGACCATGTACATTCTACTGAACAATACCGAATCAACAAACTGAGTTAGGACTAATGCACATGACCGTTGTTGTTTTGCGGTCCGTTATTCACGGATCCGTTGAAAAACTCTTTAGTCCTCTTCTGTTTCGTTATTCCGTTATTCCACAAAACATATCCATATGGTTTCCGTATTTGATCAGTTTTTTGCGGATGAAATACGGATGACATACGGATGTGTTCCGTGTGCATTCTGTATTTTTTGCAGACCCATTGACTTGAATGGAGCAACGGATCGTGATTTGCAGACAATAATAGTACATGCACTGCTTTTTTGCGGAACGGCCATGCGGACAAACCGAAATGGAATGCACACGGAGTACCTTCCAACGTTTTTGCCGAGCCATTGAAATGAATGCAAAAAAATTAACGGAATCGGAACAAAAATACTTTCATGTGCATGAGCCCTTAGACAGACTAGGCACGAAGTGGTACTGGGTCCCACCTACATGAGCTATATACTCACCTTGAAATTTATGATCTCTATCATCTTAGTACGCAATTTTTGTGTGTTTACAGTTTAATTGTTTTTAAGGTTTTTTTTGTTATAGTTTTAATGATTAGAATAAAATGTATATTTTATCAGGGTGGGTTGTTCACTACAGTGATAGGTTGTATACACTTTAATTTAAAGTTTTTAATTTATATTTTTTTTCCTTTATTTATAAAAAAAATTAAATAAAATAAAAATTTCAATTAGTAAAATAGCTATGAATCAACATTCCCCATATGTCTTCTTTATTTTGCCATCATTTTATAAATGTCATTTTATTTTTTTGGATGTTAAAAGACTTTCAGAACCAATTTTTCAAATTTTCAAGATCTCCAAAACCAACTTTTTTAACCACCAATTGTTATAAAATGATTATAAATGGAGCAATTTTAGAAACTACGCCCCTAAAATTGTTCAAAACTGATATTAAATGATGGTGCACATCTTCTATGTCAACCCATGTTTTCAGATGGTGCAGTTTACAGAAACACCGCATTTTTGGTTGTAAACTTCTGTATGGGCACAGGGCAGGGATTAGAAGGGAAGGAGCAGCATATGGCATTAGAAGGGCAGGTTTTTGCTGAAAATAGCTTTTTAGAACCATGTCGTATTTGAAGTGACCTTGACGTACCCCCACAATGGAAACCCCAAAAAGTCACCCAATTTTGGAAACTACATCCCTCAAAGAATTTATTGAGGGTTGTACTGAGCACTTTGACCCCAAAGGCGTTTTAAAGAATTTAAAAATACTTGGCCATGAAAAATAAAAAAATTAATTTCTGTCAATAAAATGTGGTTTTAGCTCCAAATTCTTCATTTTAACAAGTGTGAATAGGAGAAAAAGCACCCCATAATTTGATAACCATTTTCTACTGGACACGAAAATACCCCATATATGGTCGTATACTGTTCAATTGGCATACCACTGGGCTCAGAAGGGATGGGTGTTGGAGGGCAGATTTTACTGGAATGGTTTTCAGGTGCCAGGTCACAATTGAAGAGACGTGAGGTACCAACTCCCAAAAACTGACCCAGTTCTGGAAACTACAACCCTCAAGAAATTTGTTGAGGGGCTTTGATCCCACAGGCGTTTCATAGAAGTTTGAAACATTTGGCAGTGAAAATGAAAAATTTAATTTTTTTCATAAAATGTTACAATAGTTAATACTGACATTCATATTTCTACACATTTTCATAATCGTTATTGTTATTTGCTTTAAAGAATTCATCTAAACCCTTTTTGAAACCCTCCACTGTTCCTGCTGTGACCACCTCGAGAGATAGTCTATTCCACAGATTCACAGTTCTTACAGTAAAGAAGCTTTGACACTTCTGGAGACTGAACGTTTTCTTCTCCAGTTGGAGGCAATGATCTCTTGTCTTTTGAGGGCATTTTACATGGAACAGTTTTTCACCATATTTATTGTATGGCCCAGTTATATATTTGTATAGGTTAATCATGTCTCTTCTCAAGACTGAACACATTTAATTATTTTAATCTTTCTTCATAACTAAGACCTTTGATGCCCCTTATCAGTTTAGTCGCTCTCCTTTGTATTTTTTCAAGTTCCAAAGCATTCTTTCTATTGACTGCTGCCCGAACTGAACTGCATATTCCCGATGAGGCTGCACCAATACTTTGGAAAGTGGTAATAAATAATAATAATAATAATAATAATAATAATAATAATAATAATAATAATAAAAGGGTAGCCTTAGAAGCAGCTGTTTCATGAACGAGCGGGTGTGAATCCACTGTGCCACGTGTCCTACCTGTCTAAGTGAACCCCTCATTCTTCCCAGTACCCCTGATGGTGGGAATAGGCTTTCCAGATAGGAACAATCTACCTCTTCAGAAGGATTGGCACAAGAAGCAGTTGGTCCAGGCAGACCAGGAGGTACCAGAGCAAGTACCAGGGGTACAGATGTAATCAGCAGGCCAAGTCGTAACCAGGACCAAGAGTGCAGGGCCAAAAGATGAGGCAGAGGCAAAATCAAACAAGCAATAGGTCAGGGCAGGCAACACAGATACAGGTCAGGCAGTCCGGGTCGGCAACAGGAGAGTCAAGGCAAGAAAGCAGAAATCAAACAGGTAGCGGAGTCCAGGAACACAAGCACAGGTCAGGTACACAGGAACACAAGCAGAGATATCAGCAACCTTTGCAGGACACAAGGACGTTGACACTCAGGCATCTGGGAAGGGGCTTGAACCACTTATATACATGAAGAAGGGCTAGGATTTGGCTGCGAGGTCACATGATCTAACCCATAAAGCACAGGAAGTGACGTGCGCCGGCCCTTAAGGAAGTGCTGCAGGGAACAAGCAGCAAGCATGCTGTGCCAGGGCTGAAAGGAAACTGTGGAGCGGTTCCCAGAACAAACAGTACCTGCAAGCACAGAGCCCAGGACTGCAGCAGTGAATGGGGAAGCACAGGCAGCAGATCACCACTGAACCCAGGACCACGGCGGAAAGCAGGAGAACAGTGGTGCACAGCAGCCGCTGTTACAAGCTGATTGACATTGTATGCACAACATTTTCCTTGCACCAATAACTTGGCACTATACCAGTACCTAGAGAATCTTTAAAAATTATAAATAAGGGCACAGCAATGACTGAACTGGGCTCTTTAAGAACTCTTGGGTGTAATCCATCTGGACTTGGAGCCTTGTTCACATTTGCCTTATTTAACTTACTGTAGCTTGGACCTTATCTACAGATAACCAATTAAGTATATTACTGAATGTACTGAACAGCCCTGGCACCATTGTTATCAGCTCCTTTCTCTTCTTTTGTATATACAGAGCTAAAAAAAACATTTAGTAACTCTGCCGTTCCATATTTTCAGTGACTAACCCCCCTTTACCGTTACTTAGGAAACCTACTTGCTCAGACCTTGTTTTTTTAGCACTTATAGATTTATAGAATTTTTTGGGATTTGTTTTGCTGTCTTTTGCCACCTGCTGTTCATTTTGTATTTTTGCCGATTTTGTCTCCTTTTTGCAGATTTTATTAAGCCCTTTATAAACTTAAAGGGCTGCAGCTGACTCCTCAGATTTTTTGTCATTTTTTATGTTGCTTTAGCCTCAATTTTTTCATTTTTACAACAGGTGACAGGAGAAAAATTACTCTCAATTTGTCACGCATTTTCTCCTGAAAATGGCAATACCTCAAATGTGCTCATAAACTGTTGATTGGGCACACTGCAGAGTTCAGAAAGAAAGAGCATAGTTTGCATTTGAGGCCTAGTTTGGTGATTTATACAGCACTGGCCAGCAACTGCAGAGGCTCTGAGGTTAAATAAAAAAGAAACCCCCAAGAAGTGACCCCATTTTATAAACCACACCCTCACAGAATTAACCAAGGGGTATAGTTAGCATGTAGCATATGCCATTTCATTGCCCAATATGTTGTGCCCAGCGTATGCCAGTGTGAAAAGCAAGCCCTCATTATTAGGGCTCATCCACACAAACGTATTTTCTTTCTGTGTCGTTTTTTTTTGCAGACCGTATGCGGAACCATTCATTACGCAAAAAAATGTAAGTTACCCTGTGTGCATTTGGTTTCTGTATGTCCGTATGTCCGACAGCTAAAAAAAAGAGCATGTCCTATTATTGTCTGCATTACGGACAAGGATAGGACTGTTCTATTTGGGTCCAGCTGTTCCGTTCCGCAAAATACGGAAGGCATACGGACGTCATCCATATTTTTTGCGGATCTGTTTTTTGCGGACAGCAAAATACATACGATCATGTGCATGAGCCCTTAGGCTCTGCTTTCTGGTTTTATAAACACCCTACATGTGACCCTAATCTTTTGCCTGGACTCATAGCAGGGCTTAGGAGTAAAAGAGCACCATGTGCACTAGAAGTTCAATGTGGGGATTTATATGCATCTTTTGCTGACAACTGTAGAGGCTCTAGGGTGAAATAATAAATGGAACTCCAGAAAAGTGACCCCATTTTGGGAACTCCAACCAGAAAGGTATTAAGGGGTCAGTTGAGCATGAATGTGCGGTGGAATGTGCAAAGTGGAAATTGTAAAATTTCCGAAAATATGGCATTTTAGTGGCCATTATGCTGTTCCCAGCTCGTGCCATCTGAGAAAAACTGTGGGGAGATTTATCAAAACTGGTTTAAAGGAAAACTGGCTTAGTTGCCCATAGCAACCAATCAGATCTTTTTTATTCGGACCTCCTTTGGTAAATGAAAGGCGAAATCTGATTGGTTACTATTGGCAACTAAGCCAGTGTTCCTTTACACCAGTTTTGATAAACCTCCCCCAATGCCAAAATATGACATCTTCTGTTGTCAGTTTAGATTAGGGACTTGCAAGAGAATGAGGACCCTTGATGTGGGCTTGCAGGTTAAGGTATTTTGTAATATCCAAATTCCAACGTCAATTTAACATTTTTAAATTTACATTTACTATATATTTTTCAATTTTAAATAACCAGTTTGGTGTAAATATTTTACACTGATTAAGGCCCCTTTCACACTAGCGTTTTTGCTTTCCGTCCTAGAGTTCCGTCCTCGGGGCTCTAGGACGGAAAGATACTGATCAGGATTATCCTAATGCATCCTGAATGGAGAGCAATCCGTTCAGGATGCATCAGGATGTCTTCCGTTCAGTATGTGAACGTTTTTTGGACGTTGACAAAAGCGCAGCATGCTGCGGATTTGTCTGCGTCCAAAAATCCGGAAGACATGCCGTAACGCCGGATCTGGAATTAATGCCCATTGAAGTGCATTAATCCGGATCCGGCCTTAAGCTAAACGT
This sequence comes from Bufotes viridis, assembly GCA_033119425.1. Classification (NCBI taxonomy): domain Eukaryota; kingdom Metazoa; phylum Chordata; class Amphibia; order Anura; family Bufonidae; genus Bufotes; species Bufotes viridis. The sequence goes on from CM065590.1 coordinate 355,767,392, forward strand.
CGTTTCGGCGCATCGCCGGATCCGCGTTTAGCTTTTTCTCAACTGTTACCATGGCAGCCAGGACGCTAAAGTCCTGGTTGCCATGGTAAAATGTAGTGGGGAGCGGGGGAGCAGTATACTTACCATCCGTGCGTCAGGGCGCCCCAGACGCATGGATCACGTGATCGCATGGATCACGTGATCCATGGGCATGGGGCGCTCTGACGTCATTCAGGAGTGCCCTGGGAGCCGCACAAACGGTAAGTATACCGCTCCCCCGCTCCCCACTACTACTATGGCAACCAGGACTTTAATGGTGTCCTGGCTGCCATAGTAACCTGAAAGCATTTCGAAGAATGATCAGGATCCTGATCAGTCTTCTAATGCTTTCAGGCGACTTGCGTTCTGACAGATCCGGCGGGACAGAAGTGCCCGCCGGATCCTCAGAACGCAAGTGTGAAAGAGGCCTTACTTAATAAGGTATGATTGATAATGCCTGTTCGGCATCTTTCTGTATGAAAGATCACAATTTGCCAGTAGCAGATCGTGAAACTTTAACATGATCTGCTTGATCATAATATGATTAACGAAACACTAGTTTGAAATACAAATTATTGATAATATATAGAGATCAGCGAATCGAAGCTGACGAAGTGGAATTTGTTACGAATTTCAGGAAAAATTAGTTTCGCAACGAATATGAATTTCCTCGTGCTTTGTGGTAACGAATCGCAATTTTTCCTAAAATGGCGGCTACACGTGTGAGGACATGGGGCAAGGAACTATGGGAAGGCGGGATGACCCATAATGCCATGCATGCAGCCAATCAGCAGCCAGCCAGCCTTGTGATGTCACAACCCTATAAATACGACAGCCATCTTGGATTCAGACATTTTCCAGCGTTCTAAATGCAGGGACAGACGCGAGAAGGCGCTAGGGACAGCAACTGGAAAAAGCTAATTTGAAAAAAAAAAAGAAAAAATGATTTATAAGTACAGGGAAAGGATGGGGAGGAATCTTTTCACAGCATCTTAGTGCAGGAAGAGATGTCAGAAGGCGCTAGGGATAGTGCTAGAAAAGCAATTTCAAGTGAAGGGAAAGATTATTTTGGGATCCAAATAGCCATTATACAGCTCTGTCATTCCAGCAATTTGTTCTTGTTATTGGGGTGCAAGTGCTATGTTGATAAGCCTTTAGTGGCCTGTTTCAGTACAAAAAGAAAAATATATACGCACTTCACTGTTGCAGTTATTTGTGGTAAAAGCGTTTAGTGATCTATTTCAGAACAAAAAGAAAAATATATACGCACTTCACTGTTGCAGTTATTTGTGGGGAAATCGTTTAGTGGCCTATTTCAGTACAAAAATAAAAATATATACGCACTTCACTGTTGTAGTTATTTGTGGTGAAATTGTTTAGTGGCCTATTTCGTTGAAAAGTCTGCTGTATAAAAGCAGAACAAAATTTGGGCCAAATTGCCATTCTGCGGTGCAGTTTTTTTTCAGTGTATTGCTGGCGAAATAAAAATATATTTGCCGTCCCGCGTTGTACTTCTTTTGTGTAAAAGTGGGAAAAAATTAGGGCCTAATTGCCGCTAAGCGGTAGAGTGATATATTAGGAAGCACAGTTTGCCTTGTATTAGCAGATGAAAAAAATTATATTTGCTGTTCATTGTTGCATTTTTCTGTAGATAACCCTTGTGTAGTGTAAAAGTTGAAAAAATAAAGGCCTATTTGCCGTTCAGCGGTGCAGTTATATATGTGGTAAAGGCCTTTTTGTGGTGAAATTTTTTCTGTCAAGCGGGCTTTTTGGGGGAAATTTCATGGGTGCCTGCACACCTCCTTTTGCTGTATGGACTGAATTACATAGTGGTGAAATTTGTTATATGAAATGGGCCTATTTTGGGAAAATTCATGGGTGACTGTACAGCTCCTTTTGCTGTATGAGTCTCCTTCTTGCACGTTTCGCGGGTTTTAAGCAGCCAATAAAGGTGCAGGTAAGTACTGCCCTCACTGAAATGCCAGTAGCCATGTTGGCTGCTGACATTACAGTGATTGGCTGGCCGGAACGCGTCATCGTGTGTTATATACCACCCAATGACGCATGTTCGACTCAGACGTAGACAGGGAGAGCAGAGCGTAGGAAGGGAAAGACAGAGTAGGGAGCGAATTTCACAGTTTTGATTCTGGGAAAGCTTATCCAAGACCCAAAAGTCCTTTTAAGGACTACTGTATGTGTGTGTGTGTTTTAGAGCAGCAATCTATTTACCTGCTGCAGTCTCAGGGACAGTGCTTCGGAAGGGACAGATAGTGCAGGGAGAGAAATTTGTTGTTTTTACTACCAAACGCTTTTCAAAGACTCCAAAGACCTTTTAAGGACTACTGTGTGTGTTTGACAGCAGCAAGATATTTTAATTTATACCTATTAGTGACATATACTGTACATCATACGCAGACTGTGTCTTTAATAATCTGGGCCACATCTTGTGTCCTTAGTGTGTGGCTTTGTGTAAAAAATACTGAACTACATCTGCAAACAGTGTCTGTATTACAAATTCCAATAATCTGAGCAAAATTTAATGTCCATATTCTGTGAGTTTCTGTGACATATACTGTCCTGCATCCCAAAACAGTGTCTGTAGCGCAAAGTTAAATAATCTGGGCCTAATGTAGTGTCTTTACTGTGTGTCTTTCTGTGACAAATTCTGTAGTACATCAGAAAACAGTGTCTGTAGCGCAAATTTAAATAATTTGTGCCACATCTACTGGGTGTGCGTTTAATACATATCACTGACATATAATGTACTTTATCCATAGACGGTGTATGCTAGTCTGTGGCATTATCAGGGCTAAATCTCCTGTGTAATGTGTACGCATCCTAAATACCTTTTTAAATTTATTAGCGCATACACTTACAAATCCTATGCTATTGTACGTGGGACATACTTTCAAGCATATATAGCATTTAATATTTAGAAGGCAGCCAGTAAGGGCTGTGGAAATGGCCGTGATGCCGATGGTGCACGCAGAGGCCGTGGCCCTGGGTGCTATGAAACGGAGTAAAAGAATAGCTGAGGGCCTCCAGGTGCGCTAACCCTCAAAACCATTATTTGGAAGGGCCTTCCGGTAAGCTGACCCTCTAAAATATCATTTGCGAGTGCCTTCAGGGCAGCTGACCCTGTAAAACATTATTTGTGAAAGCCTGCAGGTGAGCTGACCCTGTAAAACATTATATGTGAGGGCCTGCAGGTGAGCTGACCTTGTAAAACATTAAATGTGAGGGCCTTCAGGTGAGCTGACCCTGGTAAATATTATATGCGAGAGCCTGCAGGTGAGATGACCCTCCAAAACATTATATGTGGGGGCCTGCAGGTGAGCTGACCCTCTAAAACATTATATGTGAGGGCCTGCAGGTAAGCTGACCCTAAAAAAACATGAATTGTTAGGGCCTGCAGGTGAGCTAACCATGTTAAAAATTTATGTGAGGGCCTGCAGGTGATCTGAACCTAAAAAGCATGAATTGTGAGGTCCTGCAGGTGAGCTGACCCTGTTAAACATTATATGTGAGGGCCTGCAGGCGAGCTGACCCTCTAAAACAGTATATGTGAGGGCCTGCAGGTAAGCTGACCTTAAAAAACATGAATTGCTAGGGCCTGCAAGTAAGCAGACCCTGTTAAACATTACATGTGAGGGGCTGTAGGTGAGCTGACCCTGTAAAAAATTATATCTGAGGGCCTGCAGGTTAGCTGACCCTCTAAAACATTATGAGCGAGGGCAACCTAGAAAGCATGTTAATATGATGGAGGAGGAGTAGAGAAGTCAGGGGCAATCCAGGCCTTGTTCATTTTTATAAGAGTCAACCTGTCAGCATTTTCAGTTGACAGACGGATGTGCTTATCAGTTATTATGCCCCCAGCAACACTAAGTACCCGCTCTGACAAAACGCTGGAAGCAGGGCAGGCCAGCACCTCTGAGGCGTAGAGTGGCAGTTTGTGCCACGTGTCCAGCTTGGACACCCAATAGCTGTAAGGCACAGAGGGTTCACTGAGACCTCCACAGCAGCCCACCCCCTTAACTTTGACCTTTACAGCAGCCTTCCCCTTTAACAGTGCGTTTCACAGCACATCACCCCCTTGACAGTGACCTCCAAAGGGTCCCTCCCCCTTAACAGTGGCCTTTACAGCAATCTGCCCCTTAACACTGACCCCCATAGTGGACCTTTCCCTTAACTGTGACCTCCACAGCAGCCTGTCCCTAGGGTGACCAGAGGTCCAGTTTTTGGCCTGATAGTCCGGCTTTCAAACTCCATGTCCTCCGTCTGGCGCAGGTCCTGGACAGACACAGGGATGTCCTTTTGAATAGCTCACTCTCAGACAGCAGCATGGTGCTGTCTGAGCGTAAGCTGCAAGGAAAAAGTCACAGTCACTCCCACCCCTGCAGCTGAAAGAAGTTGATCTTTAACTTCCGTCGGCTGTGTAGAGGGAAGGGCGTGGCCTAACCAGGTCAGTGTTTTGTCTTAGCGGGACCAAGAAGTTGATTTTTAACTTAATTTTTTCGATCCCTGTCAGCTGAAAAGTAGGAGTTGTCGTGGCCTAACTAGATATGGGGTGTGGCCTTATTAACTGCTCACCCTAAGACAGCAGCACTGCCCTATCTGAGAGTGAGCTGCAGAGAGAAAGTCAACATCCCTCCAACCTCTGCAGCTGACAAAAGTTGATTTGTAACTTACTTTTTGCAGTCTCAGTCAGCTGCGGAGTGGGAGGGGGCATGGCCTAACCGGGTCAGGGGTTTGGCTTAGTGGGACCTAGAAGTTGATTTTTAACTTCATTTTTTAATTCCCTGTTGGCTGAGGACTGGGAAGGGGCGTTGCCTAACTATATCAGGGCCGTGTCCTTTTGAACAGCTCACCCTAAGACAGCAGCACTGTTCTGTCTCAGTGTGAGCTTCAGGGAGAAAGTCACCGTCCCTTCCACCTCTGAAGCTGACAGAAATTGATTTTTAACTTCATTTTTTAATCCCTGCTGGCTGAGTTGGAGGCGGCGTGACCTAACTCAATCAGGGGCTTGTCATTTTGAACAGCTCACTCTAAGACAGCAGTACTGTGCGGTCTGAAAGTGAGCTGCAGGGAGGAAGTCACCGTCCCCACCCCTGCAGCTGACAGAAGTTGATTTTTAACTTCATTTTTTTTATTCCATGTCGGCTGAGGAGTATGAGGGTGCGTGGCCTAACCTGATCGGGGGCGTAGCTTAGCAGACCTAGGGGCGGGGTTTTAAGGGTGACTTGAATGGCCACCCTACCTGCCCCCTGAACTGTGATCTCCACAGCACTCTGCTACCTTAACAATGTCATCCACAGAGTTGTTATGGAAAACTCAGGAAATAAGGTTCTAAGTGCTATTAGGCCATGGCTTTATTTCAATAGTGATTATCCTGGTGACAAATGTTCTTTTAAAGCTCATCTAGAGCAGTGAAGAAACATGGCTGGGTTGTTATGGTTACCTGGAGTAAAGCTGTGTTTGTGGAGATGAACTACCAGCGAGCTTCTATTGGCTGATAAGGGTCATGTGACCAGGCTTCTATTGCAGGGATCTCAAGTCTCCCTGACATTCAGGGAGTCTCTCGCTATTAGATAGTGGCTCCCTGACGCCCGCATGTGAAACAATATATCCCGGAATGTCAGGGAGACTTGAGATATATTTCCGGCAACCTGTAGCAGTGTCCCCTTCTCGGCCGGTCCTCTGACTCCTCGAGAACTCCGACTGGTGACATCACGTCCTATGACTTGCAAGTCGGAGCTTTAGCCCACCTGCAGCTACTGCGCGTGCACCAGCCTTACTCGAACTACCGCCACATGCCACTGTCAGAAGCCTCGATTCCCCTCATTGTGCCGTCACCCAGGCATAGTAGAAAGTTCTTTTTGGTCATACACTATATATAGTTTCACTATGTTCCCATATATGTTTTGTTCATGTTATACTTGCCTTTATACTGCATCAGCACAGTAACCTTGTTATATGTTATGTTCTGCATATGTTTGGAAAATGTAATAAAAAGTTTGTGAAAAAAAAAAAAAAGAAAACCTCCCTAAAATGAGAAGTGCACCTCCCTGAAATGAGTTTTCGCAGGTTGGGATGTCTGCTATTGGCTAATGCATTTTTTGGGAATATCTCTGGAACAGGTAGGCAGGGGGCAGGTAGGGTCCCAAAGAGCTGAGACCTGGTCTAAAACCTTCCCGTACCTGTGTACCAAATTTTGTGATTTTGTGATTGCGACTGTGTGGATTCCTTTAGCGGACATACATACATAGATACATACATTCACTCAGCTTTATATATTAGATTGAATATACAGGAAAGAATGTTTCCTAACAATTTTTCCTGTGAAATTGTTTTGTTTTTTTTTTGGGGGGGGGGGGGGGTTTGAGGATATTTTTGTCAGTCTGTAAAAGTGGCGTACAACTCGGACAACGTGGTTCCCAGCAGCGACCTGGGAGTCCAAGATGCATCCAAACATCGTCCCAATGCTGTTCCCAATCCATTTCGGTGTTTTTTTTGTCACTTTCTGACATTTTCCAATGGACCAGGCACCCTCCCCTCTTCAGAGCAGGGGGTGCCTGGTTGTCTCTTATTGACTTCCATTATACTCGGGTGCTCGGTCGAGCACACGAATATAGCAATGTGTTCGGGCCGAATACTTTGGTGCTCGATCATCAATAGTGACTGTACACCTCCTTTTGCTGTATGGCCGAATTAGTTAGTGGTTATATTTGTAATATAAACTAGTTTTTTTAGGGAAAATTCATGGGTTATTGTACACCTACTTTTGCGGTATGGACCAAATTACTTAGTGGTAAAATTCTTTATGTGACACAGACTTGATGAACTTTGCGACTCTTCCACGCTCCAAGCAATCTCGAAGCTTTGTCTTCTCATTGTCTGTAGCTACTAGAGGCTTGTTCATGCCAGGCAAGTTCCCCCAGAAGTATCTGGCTCGATGAGCAGTAGTGTTGAGCGCGAATATTCGAATAGCTCTTACCTGTCCTGAGGATTCCTGGCTTCCGGGCTGCTCCAGTCAGTGCCCGTTGCCGCTTCTGCCGACTTCCATCCTCATGGAGCGTCCCCATCACCATGGGAATGTCTCCATACTAAAATGTACTGTCGGATTTAAGAATTACGTTGCGATTAATTCAAGTTATACTAATCGCATTGCGATTACAACTTAGCAGTGCACTGCTATCTTACATATTAGGCTACAATTAACGAATATGGAATATAGCAGCAGTGCTAAGTAGAAATCGCAATGCGATTACTCCAAGTTATATTAATCGCATTGCGATTTCAATTAGCACTGCTATATTCCATATTTGTTAACTTCGTTAATTCTAGCAAGCTGACCCATTATAAACCCAACTCGAAGTTGAAATCGCAATGCGATTAATATAACTTTAAGTAATCGCATTGCGATTTCTACTTAGCACTGCTGCTATAGTCCATATTCGTTAATCCTAGCCTAATATGTAAGATAGCAGTGCTAAGTTGCAATCGCAATGCAATTAATATAACTTAAATTAATCGCATTGCGATTTCAACAGACATGGTTTACTATGGTTGCTAAAACGAAGATGGAGAATCCTTGTTATCTTCGTTTTGAGGAATATGACGAATACATTCGTCATATTCCCTAATTCTACCAGCCAACCATAGTAAACCAGGTCTAAGTAGAAATCGCAATGCGATTAATTCAAGTTATATTAATCGCATTGTGATTTCAACGTAATTATCAAATCTGACAGTACATTTTAGTATGGAGACGTTCCCATGGTGATGGGGACGCTCCATGAGTATGGTTGGCTTCGTAGAATTAGCGAATATGACAAATGTATTCGTCATATTCCTCAAAACGAAGATAAGAAAGTATTCTCCATCTTCGTTTTAGCTACCTATTCGTCAACTTCGCTAATTCTAGCAATCAAATAGAAAAGTTGACTATAGAGACAGCTGTGTTTAATTCGCTATGCGATTATATAATTTTTTTTTTAATAAATAGAATAATTATAATAATTATCAAGTATTATAATTATTCTATTTATTTTTTTAAAAAGCAAAGTAATATAATCGCATAGCGAATTAAACACAGCTGTCTCTATAGTCAACCTTCCCATTTGATTACTAGAATTAGCGAAGTTGACGAATAGGTAGCTAAAACAAAGATGGAGAATACTTAGTTATCTTCGTTTTGAGGAATATGGTGAATACATTCGTCATATTCGACATCTTCACTATAATTCTAGATATGAAACCAATAGGAAAGTAGCCTTAAGTTAAAATTGCAATACGCGATTATTTAAATCGCATATTAATCGTGATAACTAGAATAATGACGAATATTCGATTTCGACGAATATGAAACTAATATTCTATCGAATATTCGCAAATTTCGTCAAAATCGAATATGGCACCTGCCGCTCATCACTAATGAGCAGGCGATACCGCACATGCATCAATTGAACCAAAACTTGATTAAAATTTATAGGAAAGCAAACTTAATTTCGCCAATATATTATCCCAATTTTCAAGGGAAATTCCCGGACAATCAATTTGCCAAGCCTTTTGTGCTGGAGAACGTCTATTATTAAATTGTGTTTTAAGCAACAGTTTATAAAGTTGAGAAATTTTAACCTTCTGTTCTGTCCCATATTCCCTATAATTGAATAGACGAAGCGGCCGCTCTGTGGCCTCTTCATGCTGCTATATATTCATGGGTTTAGCAGCACTTTAGATATACAAGCCTTCTATGATGGAGGTGCAAGCGGTGTTGAACGCCAGTCCGCAGCGTCCCTCTCAACAGGAATCCATAAAAACATGAAAACCGCACCACACCTTTGTCTCCTTGTTCCTTATTCTTTATTCCAACATCAAACACAGGTGCGACGTTTCGACCTCTGTGGTCTTTATCAAGCAGATGACAATGTGCACAGACTACACATTTATACCCTCCTAGTGGGAGGGCCCTACTAACAAATCACATGGTGCATACACAATACGTTCATAATAATTCATGCATTGTTTTAAAAGTGAACATCAAATATCCACTTACGTAATAATACCCGGTGGGTTGCTGGTTGGTATAAAGTTCAAGTCCACTCTTATCCTCTCGTTCGCCTGAAAGAATGTCATTATGTTGGCTTCTCAGTCTGACAACTGCACAGGCGCGAGTGCACATGGAATCGCGCGCCTTTGAACTCTGGTTTTAGTCGCATCCTCTCATGTAAAGTGCGCATGCACACTAGTGCTTGTTCACGCAGGCGCACAAAGATACCAAACTTCCGATGTGTCCAGCTCTGTCTGTGGCTGATGCGCGTGCGCGACGGGACGCTACACTAACTGTCAGCTGGTGAGATCTTCTATCCAATAAGGAATGGGAGTTTAACCGCTTGCCGACCGCCGAACGCACGGATACGTCCAGGCGGCGGCAAGTTTGTTCCTCCTGGACGCATCCGTGCATCATCTCGCGAGAGGCGAGATTTGCTGTGAAAATAAATTATATCAAACAAGTATATCAGACGCTGTTTTGTTAACAGCGTCTGATATACCTGCTACCTGGTCCTCTGGTGGTCCCATTTACTGGGATCGACCACCAGAGGACCAGGTAACTCTGCAAAGTTGCACCAAACACTACACTACCCCCCCACCCCCCCTCACTTTATAACCACTATTAACCCCTTGTTAACCACTGATCACCCCATATAGACTCCCTGATCACCCCCTTGTCACTGATCACCCCCCTGTAAGGCTCTATTCACATGTCCATATGTGTTTTGCGGATCCACAGATCCGTGCCGCGGATCCGCAAAACACGGACACCGTCAATGTGCTTTCCGCATTTTGCAGATCCGCACATTGCCAGAACTATATAGAAAATGCTTTTTCTTGTCCGCAATTGCGGACAAGAAAAGGGCATGTTCTATATTTTTACGGAACGGAAATGCAGACCCGTAAGTGCGGATCCGCAATTCCGGATCCGAGCGGGACAAAGTCTGTCCCCATAGAAATGAATGGGTCCGCAATTCCGTTCCGCAAACAGAATTTCAGACGTGTGAATGGGGCATAAGGGTCCCTTATCACCGCCAGTTAGTTAGCTACTTGTTAGGTAGTTAGCGCCCAGCCCACCGCACCGCACCGCAGTCACTGATTTTGGCAGAGATTTTTTCATCCACATTGATCAATGCGAATGAAAAAATCTGTGCCGTTCATTTTTTTTCTTTTTTCAGCCCAGAAGCTGAACGAAAAAAAAAAATCTCATTACACGTATGCTCAATATAAGGAGAATAGCAGAAACTCCTAATGCTGGCCATACGTGTAATGATTGCGGAGACCCTCAAATGCCAGGACAGTATAAATACCCCACATGTGACCCCATTTTAGAAAGAAGACACCCCAAGGTATTCCGTGAGGGGTATGGTGAGTTCATGTAAAATTTTATTTTTTGTCACAAGTTAGTGGAATATGAGACTTTGTAAAAAAAAATATATATATATATATATATATATATATATATATATCAATTTCCGCTAACTTGTGCCAAATTTTTTTTCTGTGAACTCACCATGCCCCTCACGGAATACCTTGGAGTGTCTTCTTTCCAAAATAGGGTCACAAGTGGGGTATTTATACTGCCCTGGCATTTTAGGGGTCCTAAAGCGTGAGAATCCAAATGCATAAAAATGCCCTGTGAAATCCTAAAGGTACTCATTGGTTTTAGGGCCCCTTTGCGCATCTTGGCTGCAAAAAAGTGTCACACATGTGGTATCGCCGTACTCAGGAGAGGAAGGGCAATGTGTTTTGGGGTGTATTTTTACATATACCCATACTGGGTGAGAGAAATATCGCTGTAAACGACAACTTTTTAAATTTTTTTATACAAAGTTGTCAATTTACAGCGATATTTCTCACACAATGTATGGGTATATGTAAAAATACACCCCAAAACAAATTGCCCTACTTCTCCTGAGTACGGCGAAACCACATGAGTGACACTTTTTTGCAGCCTGGGTGCGCAAAGGGGCCCAAATTCCAACGAGTAACTTTAGCTTTTACATGGCTGCTCACAAATTAGCCCCACCCAAAATGCCAGAACAGTACAAACACCCCACAAATGACCCCATTTTGGAAAGAAGACACTCCAAGGTATTCGCTGAGGGGCATAGTGAGTCCATGAAAAATTTAAATTTTTGTCAAAAGTTAGCAGAAAGGGAGACTTTATGAGAAAAAACAATAAAAAATCAATTTCCGCTAACTTGTGCCAACAAAAAAAATCTTCTATGAACTCGCCATGCCCCTCACGGAATACCTTGGGGTGTCTTCTTTCCAATATGGGGTCACATGTTGGCTATTTATACTGCCCTGGCAATTTAGGGGCCCTAAAGCGTGAGAAGAAAAATGCGTAAAAATGCCCTCCTAAAAGGTACTCATTGTTTAGGCCTTTGCGCATCTTGGCTGCAAAATTGTCACTCATGTGGTATCGCATACTCAGGAGAAGTAGGGCAATGTGTTTTGGGGTGTATTTTTACATATACCCATGCTGGGTGAGAGAAATATCTCTGTAAATTGAGAACTTTGTTTAAATTTTTTTTAAAAGTTGTCATTTACAGAGATATTTCTCACACCCAGCAGGGGTGTATGTAAAAATACACCCCAAAACACATTGCCCTACTTCTCCTGAGTACGGCGATGCCACATGAGTGACACTTTTTTGCAGTCAAGATGCGCAAAGGGGCCCTAAAACCAATGAGTACCTTTAGGATTTCACAGGGCATTTTTACGCATTTTGGATTCTCACGCTTTAGGGCCCCTAAAATGCCAGGGCACTATAAATACCCCACATGTGACCCCATTTTGGAAAGAAGACACCCCAAGGTATTCTGTGAGGGGCATAGCAAGTTCACAGAAATTTTTTTTTTTTGGCACAAGTTTGCGCCCCTAAAGCGTGAGAAGAAGAAGTCTGGAATCCAAATGCGTAAAAATGCCCTGTGAAATCCTCATTGGAATTTGGTACTCATTGGAATTTGGGCCCCTTTGCACACCCAGGCTGCAAAAAAGTGTCACACATGTGGTATCCCCGTGCTCGAGAGAAGTAGGGCAATGTGTTTTGGGGTGTATTTTTATATATACCCATGTTGGGCGAGAGAAATATCTCTGTAAACGACAACTTTTTAAATTTTTTTTATACAAAGTTGTCAGTTTACAGAGATATTTCTCTCACCCAACATGGGTATATGTAAAAATACACCCCAAAACACATTGCCCTACTTCTCCTGAGTATGGCGATACCACATGAGTGACACTTTTGCAGCCTGAGTCGCAAGGGGCCTAAATTCCAACGAGTACCTTTAGCTTTTACATGGCTGCTCACAATTTAGCCCCGCCCAAAATGCCAGAACAGTAAACACACCCCACAAATGACCCCATTTTGGAAAGTAGACACCCCAAGGTATTCACTGAGGGGCATAGTGAGTCCGTGGGAGATTTTTTATTTTTTTTTGCCAGAAGTTAGCAGAAATGGAAACTTAATTATTTTTATTTTTTTCCTCAGAAAGTGTCATTTTCCGCTAACTTGTGAAAAAAAAAATAATACATGAACTCACCTTGCCCCTCCACGAATACTTTGGGGTGTCTTCTTTCTAAAATGGTGTCATTTGGGGGGTATTTATACTTTCCTGGCATTCTAGCACCTGAAGAAACATGACAGGTGCTCAGAAAGTCAGAGCTGCTTCAAAATGGCGAAATTCACGTTTTTTCACCATAGTTTGTAAACGCTATAACTTTTACCCAAACCAATAAATATACACTTATTGGATTTTTTTTTTTATCAAAGACATGTAGAAGAATAAATTTTGCGAAAAATTTATATAGAAATGTAGTTTAAAAAAAAAAAAAAATTACAACAGAAAGTGAAAAATGTCATTTTTTTTGCAAAAATTTCGATAATTTTTGATTAATAGCAAAAAAAGTAAAAATGTCAGCAGCAATGAAATACCACCAAATTAAAGCTCTATTAGTGAGAAGAAAAGGAGGTAAAATTCATTTGGGTGGTAAGTTGCATGATGGAGCAATAAACGGTGAAAGTAGTGTAGTGCAGAATTGTAAAAAGTGGCCTGGTCATTAAGAGTGTTTAAGCTAGGGGGGCTGAAGTGGTTAAGGAGAGGATTGTAATCGATCCAAAACATACGGGAATAACTCCCTAGTGTACCGCATGGTATCTGTGGTGTTTCCCCTACATAAGAGGTAAAAACCTCCAGTGGGACGTAGTAACTTGTGCACTACTTGAAACGGCAGGACCATCACTCATCCCTAGGGGGGCCAACCCCCCTATATGTATCCAGTCTCACCACTTAGTGAGTACATTCATGAGTCTGCGGCATCCCAGTGGCACTGTGAAGGTCGCCAATCCCAGGCAACCTAACATTTAGGATAGTTATCCTGCGCTATGATCACCTTACGGAGGCAGCACCCCCAGTTTTCCAGGAGTAGATTCGGGGACACGTTTGCACTAGCGGCAGCACGGATCCAACAGGCTGTTCAACCGCCGGAACAGCCTGCCAGAGTTCCTTGCCACTAGTGTGAAAATACCCTACAGCAGTTTCCTCCTTGCTGTTATCATGATTCTGATTCATATACTCGAGCACCCATGCATCAATCAGGCCTCGAGAATCCAAATCAGAATCGTACTGAGGGCACCTCCTACTTCTGCCTGATGAACGGCGCAGCGGTGCTCTTGTAATAGGGGCACAATCTCTTGCCACTTCTGCTCTTTCCCCCTTCGTTGCCAGTGATCCAATGGCTTCCTGTTGCATCTCTGTAGACTCAATTATATCTTGAGGTTGTGATGCCTCTGAATGTTGTTCTGAGGGCAGAATATCGGTAACATCTGGATTTGTTGGATTTCATGTTGTCTAGAATACGAATTCCCCGCCTTATCTAGATTGTCCACAGTGCTGTTGAAAAACAATTTTTTAGATCAAATTTAAAAAAAAATATAAAATGTATATAAAATGTAATATTTAAAAAAAAATTACATATACATTTAAATAATTAATTGACAGGATAAAGCCTCCATTTATTAAGCAGAATTTATTTAAGACAACTGCTTTTCAGTATGAACCCTTTTTAATGAACATCTGCAAGATTACACGAGGAATGATCAAGCGCTCGTAAGGGTGAGTTTTCATCAGTGCTTTGAATTCCGTCATTGCTTTCCATTATAACATGATTATAACGGAAAATAGCAGAATTCATAACCCTGATGTGAAACCACCCTTTATCGTGTATTTGGTATCTTGTAACTAGAGATGACCAAAGTTTTAAAAAATTTAATTTGGACGCTTCACCAAATTTTTCCCAAAAATGTGATTAGATCTGAATTAATGAGAGCGTGTATCTCAATGTACATCATTGTGCAGCGCAAAAACACGCATAGCTAGTCCGTCGTGGTGGTGAAACTGTGCGTCAGTATGCCAGGCAAGTGACAGGCATCATTCTTAGACTCAGTTCACACTTCACTTATTTGGTCAGTTACAGGTTAAAAACTGACCAAATAACTGAAGTGTGAGCCTTAAAGGTCAATGTTAGCATCAGGTATAATGTACTTAACTGTGCAGTAGCCCAAGATTCTACTATAGAGTGAAAGAGTGCTCTCTTTTTACAACAACTGCTGATTTCACATAGATTGCTAGAGAACCTGTTCTGTTACATGCTGGCCAATGTCAGTAGTAAATTTTTGTTGATGTCACAGTTATTTTTTTCAGTATTGAAAGGCCAAATAAAACAGGGGTGGGTGCAAAACAAAGATTGTCACGAACCAGTGGGTGTGAACCCACTGTGCCACTTGTCCTACCCCCTCTAAGGGCATTGTCTAAGTGAACCCCTCACAGTACCCCTGATGGTGGGGATAGACTTTCCTGAGGGGAACACAAGTTCACTACCTCTTGAGGAGGATAGGCACACGAGGCAGCTGATCCAGGTGGACTTGGAGGTACCAGAGAAAGGTACCAGAGGTACCAGGAGCAACAGTGCAGGACCGAAAGATAGGGCAGAGGTGAAGTCAGTCAATAGGTCAGGGCAGGCTGCGCAGATACAGGTCAGGCAATCCGGATCAGCAACAGGAGAGTCGAGACAAGCAGGCAGGGATCAAACAGGTAGCAGAGTCCAGGAACACAAGTACCAGTCAGGAACACACGAATACAAGCGTATATCAGGAACCTTAGCAGGACACAAGGACCTTGACAAGAGGCATCTGGAAAGGGGGCTGGGACACATATATGTGCAGGAGGGCTAGGATTGGTTGGCAAGGTCACATGATCCAACCCATAAAACACAGGAAGTGACACTTGCTGGACCTTAAGGAAATGCTGCTGGAAATAAGCAGCAAGCCAGGGCTGAAAGGAAACACTGGCAGTAGATCACCGCTGAACAAGGCACCCGGGACCGCAGGAGTAAGCAGGGGAACAGCGGAGCAGAGCAGCCGCTGTTACAGAGATAACATGTGATGGAAATATTTGCATCTCTTCTGTGTT
Source organism: Bufotes viridis (assembly GCA_033119425.1). Lineage (NCBI taxonomy): Eukaryota > Metazoa > Chordata > Amphibia > Anura > Bufonidae > Bufotes > Bufotes viridis. The sequence goes on from CM065590.1 coordinate 355,782,940, forward strand.
TTTAACCCACTCCTGCTTTTGGCTTCTAAATCCTGATGCAAAATACTGACGGTGTGATAGAGACCCTATGAATGCTCCAAAGACAGGATCTGTTGTGTTTTAAATTTTTTGGTTCTTCTGACAGATCAGAAAAAGGGTAAAATAAATGTTGATGTCAACAAGGGCCAAACAAGGACATTAGTGGCCCCGTCAAAGAGCGTTGTGGCAACAGCATGAGGAGTCAACATAGTGGCCTAGTCACAGAGTGAGGAGGGTGGCAACAGCATGAGGAGTCAACACATAATGGGAAGAAACAGCAGTGGCAGTAAGAGCACAAGATAGTGGGTGGCAATAGGAGAATATAGCAGCAGAGGCAGCAGGTGAATGAAATCAGGCAGATGGCAGCATCAGAATAGTGGCTGAAACATGTGGCCAGAAATAACGGGCCATTTTTTACAATGTTCTGGTGTGGCAGCACACTGCAGTCAGAACATTACTGCCAGAATAATCTAGTCTGATGCATCAGGCACCAGATGAAGAAAAGTGCTCATTACAGACACCAGACTTAAGGCTACTTTCACACTAGTGTGTCTATTTTGCGGTATTAAAATCCATCATAGGGTCTCAGTACTGGAAAAAACACTTCAGTTTTGTCCCCATTCATTGTCAATGGGGACAAAACTGAACAGAATGGAATACGCCAAAATGCATTCCGTTCCGTTTGGTTGCATTCCCATACTGGAGAGCAAACGGTTTTCTTTCCGTCATGGGATGCAGATCCATTCATAACGGATGCAGATGGTTGCATTATCAGTAATGAAAGCGTTTTTGCTGAACCCTGCCGAATCCAGCAAAAATGCTAGTGTGAAAGTACCCTAAGTTGCTGCTGAAGAAGCTGATGCTGCTTCTGCACCCCCACCCCCTCCAACAGTCATGGCAGGGGATTCCCCGAGTCAGACCTTCGTGAGAATGGGAGATGGCGCACATAGGCAGCGACCAATTCACTACATAGGATGTCTCAAAAGTAGTTGAGTTTTTCATCCTAGCAGTTTCGGCCTGGTAATGAGGGTCTAACATCGTGGAAAGCAGGTAATCAGGGGTGGATTGGCCCTAGACCTTACAGGGAAATTTCCCAGTGGGCCGGTGCCCAGGGGGCCGCCTGAGCCCTCCTCACGCCTGGCCAGTGAAATTTTTTGGGGATCTATTTTTGTGCTGCTGGCAGTATTTTGTTATGGACGGTGGCTTTTGGCTTTGTTGAGGTGGTATAATGTGCCACAATATGGTATTGTTGGCCCTGCCATCCATCAATCGGGAACCCCAATACAAAATGGGGCTACTTTTGGTATTTTTTTTAGGGCCACTTTAAGTTCCCAGTCCTCCCCTGCAGGTAGTCATCCCTCTGCTGAATAGTAATCATGCGGCTGTCATTACGCAAGCAACTCAGAATGCATCTGACCATTTGCACAAGAAAATCGGAGGGACTCCCTGCCTCCGTCTCCAGTGCATACTGCCAAGGTCTGTCGGTGTTATCTGCCTGGTCTTCCTCATCGCCCTCCAGCTCCTAGGCTCCTTCTGTTCCTCTCCTGACACTTGCGCAGATAAACCACCTATTTCTGTATACAATTTATGGGCGTTAATATCCTTCTCCTCCTCCTCCACCAGTTCAGCACCTACAAGGCTAAGATGGCCATAAAAATGTAGGCGCCACGTCTCCTGACCGCTGGCCAGCCAGATTTATCAGCATCTGCTCAAGGACATGAAGGAGTGGAATGACATCATTCATCACATATTCCTGGCAACTGACAAATAAAGTGGCCTCCTCAAAGGGCCTGAGCAAATGGCAAGTGTCAAGTATGAACTGCCATGTCATAGTTAAACTGGGTAGTACCCCAGTCCACCTGCATCATCAAGAAATCGTTCACAGCCTTCCTCTGCTCATATAGATGATCCAACACATGGAGGGTGGAGTTCCAACGAGTGGAAACATTGCACATGAGGAACACCTATCTGCCTTTGGAGCTAAAGAGGGCTTGTTTTGCAGGGTAAGAGTGGCTGAAGTGCATGCACAGTTTCCTGGCCATTTTCAAGACTTCTTGCAGTTGGGTGGAGGATTTGAGGAACCGCTTTACAACCAGATTAAAGACGTGCGCCATGCAGAGCGCATGTGTCAGCCCTTGACGCGGCTCCATTATCTGTGTCCATAGTTCCAATCTTCAGTTGGTGAGGAGACAGCCAACATTCTATTTCTTGGTTGATGACTCCGAGCAGTTCCTCCCCAGTGTGACTCAGTTTGCCTAGGCTGGCCAGGTGCAAAACAGCGTGACACTGTGGTGCCCTGCATAGGTAGTATGCTGGAGGATCAGTCTGAACTGTGCCTACAGTGGAGGCTGAGGACAAGGTGGAGGATGAAGAGGCAGAGGAGGACATTGGCGCCGCAATCACAGCATGAGAATGTGAAGGCGGCATTGCCATCACCTGGCCAACCTGCTGGTGTGCATGGGCCAGAACCACATTAACCTAGTGGGCCATAAGGGACATATATTGTCCTTGACCACAGTTGCAGCTCCATATGTCGGTGCTGCCATAAACTGTACCAGACACTGACAAACTCACAGAGTAGCCCACCTTCTGCTGTATGTAGGTATGCAGAGCTGGTAAAGCTTTTTAGAGAAGTAGTGATGGCTTGGGACTCTCCAGCTTGGCTCAGCACAAGCCATCAGTTCTCTGAAATGATCAGAGTCAACCACACAGACAGGGAGGGACTGTAGTACCAGCAACTTGACAAGGAGTAGGTCCAGCTTCTGTACTGTTGGATGAGTGTATGCATAATGTTGTCTCTTTGCAATCGCCTCTGTGATCTATTTCTGGTGAAATGCATGACCAGGAGTAGGTGAAGGAGGAGGACGAGCATCAGTACTATCAGATGATGGGAAGGAAACACAGCTCTATTCTGCTGAGGTGGTGGAGCCCTGACTGCTAGAGAAACGGTGGCAGCTGCTGGGAGATGTGTCAGGCTGTACCACAACATTAGCACAACGGTTTTCACCGACCACTTTATGGTGACGCTCCATATGTTGACGCAGGGCCATGGGGCCAACGTTGGCACCCTGGCCACAATTCACCTTCTGCCCATAAAAGCTACATTTGGCCAAATTGACCTACTCAAGTGACTTGATGAAAAATTCCCACACGGATGAGTATGGCATTTTACTCCCACAACTCCATGCTAACTGCCTGCTGATTCCTCTATGCATCCATGCGCTGCTAGTTGTTTTTGGACAGGTAGGTCTCCTGAGTGGCAAATGGTCTACCCTGAGCATGTATGGCTCCAGATCTCACACTGCTTCCACCCTGCTGTCTCAAGGGCCTGCTGCCACCCTCGCCCCCTATTGATAATGATGAAGCTCACTCTTCATCTAGCTCCCACGTGAAAACAGCTACATCATCATCCACTACTGTCTACTCGTTAGTTATGTCAACCTTCCCTGTCTCATGGCCCAGTTCCTGACCGCTCTCAACACCCGTTCCCACGTGACTCAACGTTGCTACTTGCACGTCTACAGGAGGAATCAGCGGACCTCTCCTCCAAATCTGCGCTGGGCAGTAGCTGCCAACTGTCCTCAGTAACATCTTGCTAGCTGAAGAGCGGAGCAGAGCCAGAGACATACATCACTTGCCTGGCAGAAGTAGCAGCAAAGGAAAGTGGCAGGTTCAGGACAGGTAAGGGCACAGAGCTTGTTCCTGGGCCATGCCATTAAGTGTGGTGTCAGAGGAACCCACCAACTCATAGATGTGGGTGCCTGATGTAAGTTGCGATGATGTTGAAGATTAGAGATGAGCGAATGTCTCACAAATTTGATTCCGCTGGTTTGCCGAATTTTCTGAAAAGATTTGCTTCTAACCCAATTTATTTGCTGTGAATCTCGTTAAAAAACGTCTATTTCCTGGCTGCTGAGAGCCTTTATAGTGGTGTAGAACACTGTGCCTTGCAGTAACACGCATAGGGAGTGTGCTTTGGTAGTGAAATAATACTGTGAGTCAGTATGACATGCAGATCACAGGCGTCGCTATTAGAATCACTGCTCACTTCACTTATTTGGGCAGTCACGGGGCCAAAACTGACCAAATAACTAAAGTATGAACTCAGCCTTACAGGTCAATGTTAGTGTAAAGAAAAAGCACACTCCTTTTACACCAGCAGCAGCTGATTCCACATAGATGTCTACAGAATCTGTACTATTAAACGCTTATACAAGTAGAGCCCCCCCCCCCCGACAGAGTGGAGAGGGTGTCAGCAGTAAGTTTGTGTTGATGTCACTGATTAATTTGCCCTTCCTCTGATCCGTCAGAACAATAGCCCCAAAAAAACAGATCCTGTATATGGAGCATACGCCTTCCCTTGGCATTTGGTCAATAATCCATCAGTATTGTTAATGCAAAAAAAAAAACAACAGGAGTGGATCTAAAACAGAGATGACACATGGATGGAATATTTGCATGTCTCCTGGGTTTTGTACCCACTCCTTCTTTTGGCTACTAAATCAGAAGCCAATTATTATGAGATGATACAGACCTTACAGCTGCTACACAGACAGGATCTCTTGTGCATCTCATTTTCCCTTCCTTCTGACAGATCAGAAGAAAAGTCAAATAAATGATGATGTCAGCCAGGCCGGAAGGCAAAATAGTGGCCCAGTCATGAAGTGGGGAGGGTGGGGACAGCATAAGAAGTCCAGCAGCATGAGGAGACCACAGAGTGGTGCAATGACAGTCTGGAGGAGTGGGCTACATCAGGAGGCCACAGAGTGGCACAATGACAGAGTGAAGGTGGCAGCAACAGCATCAGGAGAGCACAGAGTGGCAAGGTGATATAGTGTGGAGGTGGCAGCAACTTGAGGAGAGTGACCCAGAGAGTGTTAGATCAAATAAATAAATACATAAATAAATGAAAATTAAAACACCCCAGAAAAGTCTGAAAATTTTCTCACTTCACCACACAACGGCTAATAACCTAATAAGCAAAAAGGGCTTTACAACATAAACTGCACCACTGAACGGAAAATAAGCCCTTATTTTTTTCCACTTATACACTCCACAAAAAGCTTTTTAACATGTAACTACACTGCTGAACGGCAAAAATATTTATCTTTTGCTACTAATTCAAAAAGGGCTTTAAAACATATAACTGCATCGCAGAAGGGCAAATAAGACGTACTGTAGAAATATTTCCTTGTAATAAACCCGGTTAATGCCTGTATCAAACAACACTTGCAGCCCAATAACAAGATCGGTTTGCTGGAATTACAGAGCTGTATAATAGCTATTAGTGTTGATTACAAATATTCGAGTTGCAAATTCTATTCACGAATATTGGCACTTCGAGAATTCGCGAATATTTAGAATATCTCAAAATATATTTGTAATCGCGAAAATTCGTTGTTGTTTTTTTTAAATACCAGTCTATTTTCTTTTATATTTCTTTTTATTGAATTTCAAGAACAATGAACACAACAGTAGTGTATGACAGTAATAATGACAGTGAGTACAATCATTACTTCGTTCACATATCATAGATCATATACATGGTATTCGTCGCAGCTTGGCAACTTCAGAATCAGAGAGTAGGAAGCTATGCCCATCGAAGTAATGAATCAAAGGAAACCACGTAACAAGTGTTATAAAATAAAGAACATAAGAACATAAAGGGAGGATAATCAGTATGGGAGTAGAGGAAGGGGATGGGATGGGGTGGGGGAGCTGGGGAAGGTAGGCACACAAGGAGCGGGCTAAAAGTATGAGAGAGTATGTTAACGTCAGAAGATCTATGGGGGAAGCTGTCCCAACCAAATAGTGACTAGATAAGTATCTAGACAAGTAATTGGTAGCTACCGGACCATTCAATGGCTTTATTGCTAAAGAAATTAGATCAAAAGGTAGCGTGTTAACCCAGGAGGTAGCATAAGATGAGGGCATAGGTCAAAGATATGTGCAGAAGGTGTGCATAGAGACATGTGCAGCGGCTTGGCAACACTTTGGTTTATTAGCACAATTAGGTAGGAAGTCTTTTTTTCCAGGGTGACCATATTTCAACGAATTTCGGATGGGAGCGGGCTTCCCAATGTGATAACTCCTCTAATCTCGCTATAGCGTTTACTTTATTATGCCACTGTGAGATAGAGGGAGGGGGCTTCATTTTCCAATTAGAGGCTATAAGGAGCCTGGCCGCTGCCAGCAGTATTCTGATAAGGGCTTTTACTTTGGTCAAAATCCCATCCGGAATGAGAGATAAAAGGGCTATTTCTGGGAGGGTGCGGAGTGTATTCTCCGGCATTGACAGCAGAGATCTTATCTGTGTAAAAATTTCTTTCCAGTAAGGGGAGATCACGTCGCATGTCCACCAGATATGCATGAAGTCCCCTTTCTGGGTCAAACATCTCCAACATATATCGGAGGTCGTTCCATATATCCTGTGCAGTTTGACAGGGGTCATGTACCATCTAGTAAGCATTTTGAAAGCATTTTCTTGAATGGTGACGCACCTGGATGTCAGTTTTGGTGCTAGCAATAGAGCCTTGACATCATCTGTAGAAAATTGTAGTTTTAGGTCTTTTTCCCATTCTTTTATATAATAAAGGGAGCGTGGCTTTTCAATATCTAATAGGTGCTTTCCTATTTTAGAGAGAAGTTTGGTAGGAGTGGTCTTTTGGGATAGCAGTTTTTCATACCATGTAAGTTTAGTGGTGCCTGTGCCTGGTCGTATACAGTGCATTATGCGAGATCTCACGTATTGGTATTGTAATGTGTTTAAGTTAGGAGACTGGGTTTTTTGACAAAAAGTAAGAGGTTCAAGTAGCGAACCATCTTGGTCCAGAACCGCTTCTAAGTTTAATGTGCAGGATTTCAAAGGGGGAGGCAAGGAATGATGACCAGGATGAGTTGGGTCCAAGCAATCCCTGATTTGAAGTATAGGCGATGGGAATTTGGAGCACAGAGATCTAATGTGGCGTTTTTTCCAGACAGCAAGTGAAGCATTAATCAGTGGCGAAGGGGATAGAGGTGGGTTTCCTGCCTCCGGGTCAGAGAGGCCTATGAACCTCAGTGAGGAGTTCACTATTTCTTTCTCCAATGCTATCCAATGTTTGTCAGGGGGTTCCCTTATCCAATCCACCAGACGAGAGAGGTGTATGGCGGTGTATGTTCTAGACAGTGAGGGGTAGCTCAACCCACCTTGAGTGAAGGGGAGTTGCATAATTTTGTAAGCTAATCTTGGCTTTTTATTATCCAATATGTATTTTGAGCTTATTCTTTGAAACTGAAGGAAAAATCGGGATGGAAGGGGGATGGGGAGGACCTGCATCATGTAGGTCATTTTAGGTAGGATCATGGAGTTAAAAATATTCTTACGTCCAAGCCAGGATATATAAGACAGCGACCATGTAGCCATAATTGAGGGAATGGTGTCTAATAGTGGCTTGTAATTCAGATCGAACAGTTGAGTAAGGTCAGCGGAAATATTCACTCCTAAGAATTTTATGGCTTTTATGTTCCATTGGAATGAGGATGAGGTTCGTAACAAGTTTAATTCTCTGCTGGTAATATTAATGCCAATTGCTTGTGATTTCAAGGAATTGATTTTATAATTAGAGATATGACTGAAATCGTCGAATATTTGTAAGAGTAACGGAAAGGCCTGGGATGGGTTTGAGATCAGAAGGAATAGATCATCAGCATAAGCTGCCTGTTTAGTTTCTAGTTGGTTACAGCATATGCCTTTTATTTGGGAATCTTGTCGTATGCGTTGAAGGAGGGGTTCTAACGTTAGAATGAACAGGATGGGGGAAAGAGGGCATCCCTGTCTTGTCCCATTTGTGATGTGAACTGCAGGGGAGATTGTGTCGTTAATTCTTATACAAGCGGTCGGTGAGGCGTACATAGTAAAGATGGAATCAATGAATTGATCTGGAAAGTTAAACTTTCTTAAAACCAACTTAATGAAAGGCCAGGCTACCCGATCAAAAGCCTTCTCGGCATCGGTGCTTATCAAAGTCAACGGCTTATTACATTTTTTCACTAGAGCAATTGCATTGATTATCTTATATGTACCATCTTTGCCCTCTCTATTGGGGACAAAGCCTTGTTGATCTGGGTGTATGACGTAGTTCAAAAGAGGTTTAATACGAGTAGCCAGAATTTTAGCAAAGATCTTGACATCTAAATTTAGAAGAGATATGGGGCGGTAATTAGCACATAGGGTTGGGTCTTTTTGGGGCTTCTGGATTAAGGTGATAGTGGCGTTCAACGTCTGCGGCAAGAAAGGAGTACCGTTCAGGGAGGAATTGAGCATATTCAACAGATAAGGATCAATCTTCTCATAGAAGGTGAGATAATATAACAAAGGAAGACCGTCCGGGCCTGGAGCCTTCCCTTTCGCCATGGATTTAAGCGTTAGAAGAATTTCATTGGAGGTAATAAGGCGGCATAGCTGTGAGGTTTGTGATTCAGAGAGCGATGGGAGATTTAAATTCTCCAGGAAGAGAGAGGCAGATTGTAGTTTACTGTCTCTGACTTCGGGAGCATCTGATTTGTTTATATTGTATAATGCGGAGTAATATGAGTGAAAGGCTTTGGTAATGTTCTTTTCATCAGACACACAGTGGTTTCCTAGTTTGATAGCTGCTATCCTAGATTTCCTTTGTCTGTTTTTTAACATGGCAATCATGAATTTCGTTGGTCTGTTGCCATGGGCAAAGCATTTTTGTTTCAATGACATAAAATATTTTGCCGAGTTAGTATTCAGTATGTCTCTTAACTCTTCCCTGGCAGATGTAAGATCTCGTAGAACGTCGGGTGTTTGTAAACGTTTATGAGTTGTTTCTAGGGTATGTATTTTCTTTGTCAAGTCATCTAATTTTTTCATTCTACATTTACGTATGAAAGAGGCAGAGGAGATAAATTCACCTCTTACGTAAGCTTTGTGTGACTCCCACAAAATATGTGGGGAGACATTCTCAACATTATTCAGGGTGAAGAAGTCCTGTAGACGTGTATTTATCTTTTGTTTTATTTCTGGGTCACTTAGGATAGTTTCATTCAGTCTCCAAATGAATGTTTTGGGGGTGGAATTAGGTATGTGGAGAGTAATAGAAACTGGAAAGTGATCCGAGTGTATCATGGAATCAATGCTGATATTCTTGCATAAAAGTAAGTTTTGTTTAGGTATAAATATATAATCAAGTCTATGATAGGAGTTGTGTGGAGAGGAAAAATGGGTATAGTCCTTAGTAAAAGGGTATGTCGTTCGCCAAGCATCAATTAGATCCATAGAGTGAAGGGTGTGTTGAATATCTAATAGGTGGATTTTCCCGTAGAGGAATCAAGGGTCGGGTTTAGAGAAACGTTTAAATCTCCAGCTAGTATTAAGATCCCCTCTCTGAAAATTTCTATTTTGCGCAAAGTGGTGTTTATCCATTTCTTTTGGCCTGTATTAGGGGCGTATAAGTTAGCCCAGGTGAAGGTTTGGTTTTCTATCACACCTTTCACAAGAATGTAGCGTCCGGTTGGGTCTATTTGAGCATCTTTGAACATAAAGGCAGTGTTTTTATGTATTCCTATGCTAACCCCTAGTTTGTTCGAAAACTCTGATGTGCTGTGGTACCAATTTTATGCAAATTTTTTAATGCAAATTTTCGCAATCAAGAAAATAATGCCTGAAGAGGCTATTTGGATCCCCAGTCAGTGCAGCAAGGTGTAATAGGATTGTTCCGATCACCCAGGCTGTAACCTGCCCTACCAAACCCCGTTGTACATAAATGCTGTGAAAGGTGTGACCCTGGACCAAATTGAAAGTGGGGCCACAAATCCTGAAATATTGGACTAGCAGTTTGACAGAACTTTGTTGGCACAGACAGCGGTTGCAACCACAGCATCTAACTAATTTTATAAAACGCTTTTTGATGCAGTTTTGGCGTGGATTTTCATTCATTCCTATTTTCGAAGAAAATTGTGGATATGGACCACACGTCATGAATAGCCTGGGCACTTCTGTTTTTTCATGGTGTAGTTTATAAAACCTCAAGCTGAAAAAAGGAGCTGTCCCATCTGGGCCCCTGAAGTGAAGGGAGAGCACAATGTGCATGCACGGTTATCCTCCATTATGCTATGAGTGTTCTGATAATTGCTAACCACTGGCTCTGCTATTTTTAGAAATTCTATAGCAATGAATGGAGATAATACTGCGCATGCACACTGTTATGGGGAACGTGTGGGTGACACACTTATGGGGGACCTGTGGATGTCACACTGTTATGGGGGACCTGTGGATGTCATAATGTTATGGGGGATCTGTGCATGACCATGTTATGGAGGATCTGTGGAGGACACTGTTATAGAGGATCTGTGGATGACACACTGTTATGGGAGGTCTGTGGAGGAGACTGTTATGGGGAACGTGTGGATGTCACACTGTTATATGGGATCTGTGGATGTCACACTGTTATGGGGAATGTGTGGGTGACACACTGTTATGGGGGATCTGTGGATGAAACACTGTTATGGGGGATCTGTGGAGGACAGGGGTATCTGGCTGTGATATGGCTACAATTTGTGACACAGCTTTACAGATTCCTTTATTATCAGCCCAGGTCATCTCCCCCCAAGTAGTAAAAAAAAAAAAAAAAAAAGACACAACAATGTTGTCTTTATTAGTTTAACTAGAGCCCTCTATGGCCCAGACAGCCATGTGGCAATTGAACACAGCACGGCCACGTCACAAGCACCACAAAAGCATGTCATTTGGTTGTGCCCTGCAGTCACAGGGAGCCCACAGGACACAAGGAGCTCACACAGAGGCACAGGGGGCACAGGGAAAACACAGAGCTGACTGTGGGAACTCACAGGTCAGTAACCATCAGTTCTTGAGGGCAGTGCAGGGCTGCATCAATGAGATTGATGCCCCAGCAGCCCCCCCCCCCTCCTCCACAGACACTGCTGCATTCTTCTTACAAGATGGACTTTAATTGGAGGGTCCTGGGAGCTGCTGCAGTCTGGCAGCTGAGGTCAGAGCCTGTGGGTCAGATGCAGCAGAAAGCCCAGTCACCCAGTCAGATGTTTGGGCATTGCAGCCTAGGGCAAGTGCAGGCAAAGGCTGGGGGTGGGATTATGTTTCCTTCGCCCACACAGAACATCCTGATGCTGGCCTGTCACCGAGCTCTGGTCAGACTGGGGGGGGGGGGGGATACTTAGATATCTAACTGCAGGGGGACCCTGCATGGCAAGTATGGCATTATCGGTGATCTCGCCTTCCCAGAGTTCCTGTCTACATGTCCTCACACATACAGCAGCCATTTTAGGAAAAAATTTGACTTTGATTTGAATTGCGAGGAAATTCGGATTCGGTGCAAATAATTTCGGAAATTCGGATCGAATTCCATTTCGTCAGCTTCGATTCGCTCATCTCTATTGAAGACCCAATCACCAATTCCAGAACAGCAAGATTGGTCGTCAAAACACGACCGCTAGATTATACTGGCAGCTCTGATCTGTTGCTGCGGATGCTGATACCACCACCCCTTCTTCAGCTGCTACTACTGTCAGCTCCAGCAACATTTTTGCCACTGCCAGTGGGCATACTGTACGGTAACAGTAGCTGTATATGTAAAATAAATTATTCAAAGTGGACACCCCACTAACGATTAAATGACACTGTTAATTCACCCTAATATAATAATCAAGGCCTAATGGATTTGCTTAGAAAACCAGGTGAACACCACACTAACAGTTATATTACACAGGTTATTCACCCCAATTTGAGAATCAAAGCATAATAGAATTGCTTATTTATCACACAAGATGGGCACCCAAATAACGGTAAGATTACACAGGTTATTCACCCAAATTTGAGAATAAAGATGTAATAGAATTACTTATCAATTAAACAAGGTGGGCACCACAATAGCAGTTAGATTACACAGGTTATTCACACCCATGACTCTGCGATGTCCCACTAGGCCGCTGTAATATATTGCCAAAAAAATTGTTTAGTAAGTCTTAGTCTAATTGTCCATGTGTGAATATTGAAAGTCCTTGAAATAACCTTTTTCAAAGGTAGGTGCCTTCTTCTTAGGCTCCATGAGTTCCTTTCATCTTCTTCAACAGCCTCCCCCAGCAGAGTTAGTAAGAAGACGACCCCCCTTTCTGTCTCTGTCAATCATTTATACCATGGATACAGGTGTGTATGTGCTTCTACATTGTCATATATGGAGACTTCAAATATAGGTCTTGACGTTCTCATACAGACCTCCCATCGCCCTTGTCTATCACTATAGATGGTGTCAATGTGTAGTGTAATAAATCCTTTATATTAAATACCAATTCATATTACATATTATTTAACAGCCATGTCTGGGGTATCCCTTGCTCCTTAGGAGGTTTCTACAAAATATGTCCCTCTTATAGAGCAAGTAATCCTGACGCCAGCTGCTGTGAAGCAGCGAGGACATGGAGCCCCCTTTGTAGATGGTAATGTTGGTACCCAAAGGTAAGATTGCCAGAGTGGTGCAGGATGGCCTACAGTCTTTGTAGATGTTACATATACGTGTCACGGTGTTCCTACCTGGATACAGTTGGATTCCAGATGTGGTGTGGTCCAAAGCAGTGCAAAAAGGGTGGTTTCACTTGGATGATGAATAGGTAGAATAAATGGAGTCCAGACTTTGTAGTAACGTTGAACAGTTGCTTTTACTTAGCATAAATGGCAATCTAAACAGCTTCTAAACGATATCTTGGTCATCAGCAGGTATTGGCATAATCTGTGCAGGTAAACACTTCTCTGCAACAATCTTAGCCCCACTATGCGTTAGCGCTCTCTCTCTCAGCTCTGCTATGCTGGACTGGGTAAACAGGAAACTCTTCTTCTTCTACTGGAACTTAGTTGTCTGTAGTCTGTCTCTTACTTTAGTCCCTAATCCTAGAAACTTCTTGTGCCAGCATCAAGCTCTGTTAGCTTGGGAGGCAATGCAAGCCCAGGAGAGGACAAGCTTGGGCCTCTGGGGTCTAGCAGAGCAGGCAGTGCTCTGCTAGCCAATGCACAACCTTTCCCCAGGAGGGGGTAGGCTAGACTAACCTACTGACTAACTAAACCCCTCCCTCTCTAAAGAGGGCTGGGAAGAAACTAGAAGGTTCCTCTCCAGAGAAACTATCTCTGCTCAGATTTGCTGCCACCCGCTGGTGAAACCGGTCACATTACATGTTAACATAACCTGTTACATGAAGGAATATGCACATTATTAGGGGATGACATGAAGTACATTATATGATATACATTAGCACATAGTAGATAGAAGCAAGGTGCCAAAAAGAAGTGGTAATGGAACTCCGGGACATTACAACTCCAATTTAAATAAGGATGGGGCAAATTTATTTTACACTAAGTCACTCCTCTAATCCAATGCACCAATGCATAACTATACTCACCCAGTCCCACCTAATAAAATCTATCATAGGGTACACGGTGGTACAAATACACCTTGCAATAAACAAAAGACCCAACTGATCCTACCTCATCCAGGGTGTCGCTGGCGTGTCGGCATGATGTCCACTGGATCAAGAACAAGGTCCCTTTGGTGATAAAGCAAACAGAATAATCACATAAGAAGGGATGGCGACTGTCCATGTTAAATAACTAGGAGGGGCATAGCCATCCACTTGTATAACAGGGTAATCTAGGGCATTGCTTTCCCCTTAGTGCTACCACACAATACTAATGCCCATATGGTGCCCCCTCACAATGATTATACCCACATTGTGCCTCTTTTACAGCATAAATGCCCACAATGTGCCCCCTCACAGTAGTTATGCCCACAATGTGGCCCCTTCACAATAGTTATGTCCTCCTTGTGGCTCCTCTCTGTAGTTATGCCCACCTTTGTCCCTGTACATTAGTTATGCCCATCTTTGTGCCCCTTTACAGCAGTAATGCCCACCTATGTGCGTGTCACAGTAGTTATGCCCATCTTTGGGCCCCTTCACAGTAGTTATGTCATCTCCTCTCCAGCTACATAAAAGAAAAAAAAAACACAAATACTTACCTACTTACCTGCTTCCCTGATGGTCGGCACATCCAGCAGCAGGACACACTCCCACACAGGCATGGCGCTACTGCCTATGCAGGAGGCAGATTCCCAGACAGAACAGTGAAGCGGGTGAAAAGAACTGCCGGGCGGATGCGCAGCCATTCCCCCCCCCCCCCCAGCCTCTGCGCCAGGCAGGGGCGTTGCTAGGTTAAAACAATCGGGGCCTGGGCCCCGGATGATTTGTCCCAGGCCCCGAATGTACTGCCTGCCAGCTAGATACAACTGTTTTGCCATCCTCAGGATATACTATTGCATCTAATGCACCGGAAAAGCTGAAGGACCAGTGGTTGAGAACCTGCGATGATGTCACCATAATGTGACCAGTGTAGGAGAGGACATCAGTGAAGAGGAGAAGTAGTAGGGAAGAAGCTGTGGTGAGGTCTGCTACATGAGGAGAGGTAAGTGAAGGGAGAGGCGGAAGAATGCTGGGAGTTGTGGTTATTTAACTGGGACTGTATGTTAGGGCTGAAGAGAGGGATGTTATTTCCATGGGACTAAATGTTGAGGGGGTGATGTTATTTACATGAGACTGTATGTTGGCGGTGGATGTGGGAGGAAGTGATCTTATTTACATGGGACTGTATGTTGATGGTGGCTGTGGGAGGGAGTGATGTTATTTACATGGGAATGTATGCTGAAGGCGGATGTAGGAGGGAGTGGTGTTATTTACATGGGACTGTTTGTTGAGGGGGCAATATTATTTACATGGTGCTCCATGTTGAAGGAGGCTGGGGGAGGGAGTGATGTTATTTACATAGGAATTAATGTTGAGGGGGTGATGTTGTTTACATGGTATTGCATGTTGGAGGCGGCTGGGGAGGGGGATATTATTTACATGGGCCTGTATATTGAAGGGGGCTGTCGATAGAGAGGGGTGTTATTTACATAGGACTGTATAATGGAGGGGGCTGGATAGATCGTGTGATGTTATTTACATTGGACTCCACGGCGGAGGGAAATACTGTTATTTACATGGGACTGTATATTGGAGGGGCTGAAGGGGAGTAATGTTATTTACATGGGACTGTATTTTGTAGGGGGCAGGAGAGATGGTGTAATGTTATTTACATAGGACGGTATGTTGATGGCGGCTGTGGGAAGGAGTAATGTTATTTACATGGGACTGTATGTTTAAGGCAGCTGTGGGAGGGGGACAATGTTATTTACATGGTGCTATATGTTGAAGGGAAGGAGTGATGTTATTTACATGGGACTATATGTTGATGGTGGCTGTGGGAGGGAAGTGATGTTATTTACTTGGAACTGTATTTTGGAGGGGGCTGTAGATAGAGAGGGATGTTATTTACATGGGACTGTATATTGGAGGGGGCTGGAGAGCTGGCGTGTTGTTATTTACATGGGGCCTTCAGGGAGAGCATTATAACAGAGGGGGACAGAATAAATACTGGGGGCACTTCAGGGCTAGGATTATAACAGTTGGGGATATTATTAATACTGGGGGCACATCAGGGCGAGCATTATATCAGTAGGGGGCAGTATAAATACTGGGGGACGGTAGGGGTATTTTAAATCCAGGGGACATTCTAGGCTTTCTTTTTACTACTGGGGGCTCTATAGGAGGGACTTATAGATCCTCCTTATTTCTACTAAGAGCACTATGGGGGGCCTTATTCCTATTATTAATACTGGAGGGCTCTTCTAATAATGAGGGCACTCTTGGGGTGCATTAGGGGCACATGTCCGGACTGCCCCCCCCCCCACACACACACACACACACAAAACACCCCTTCGTAATAAAAGGGTTAATATGCAATGCTAAAAAAATGATACATATGCTGCATCACTGAGAGCCCTAGCTATGAAACCAGATAAACCAATTCTATAATTTGCAAAAAGGGGTTATATAAACTTTAGAAAAAAGTTTACAAAGTACAAATAGTGAAAATTGCACAAAAACAATGTTCAAATTGCATTTTTGCAGTTAACGTTGATTTAAAAAGGATTGCAGTGTACATACACGAATGACAATGTCGACACTCACCTAATTTTTCTCTCTTTTTTTGGTCTCCGGACTCTCATTCAGCTGGGGCCAACTTCTGTGCAATTCCTGTAACTCCTGTAGAATTTCATTCCATGACCTGTCCTTACGGACACGTTCATGGTATGATTCACTTTGGTTGTCCCAAAGTGACGGCTGTTCCTGAATCAAAATTATTAGTTTTACAACTTCAAATGATGTTATTTTCCAAGACACTCTACACAGAAACACAGCTTTCCCAGGGACTGAAACACATGTCAGAGGGCAGGCCTTATTTTATTTATTTTTTAAAATTATTTTCCAGGACACTGATACACAATTTTGCATTGACCACTTGGGATCATGGACCGCAATTCAAAACGCAATGGAACGCAAGTACTGATGTGGACAGCACATGGTGTGCTGTCCGCACATTTTGCTGAACCAGAAATGAATGGGTCAGCATCCAATCCGCAAATAATGATGCAATAAAAAAATATACGGTCTTGTTAATGGACTGTGTATACAGATCTATCCGTCAATAACTGATAGGACCTCCTCCTTGAATTCAAAGCCCAGAATTAGCAGGAATTTAAAGGGGTTGTCTCATCTCAGACAATGGGGGCATATCGGTAGGATATGCACCCATTGTCTGATCGGTGCGGGTCCCACCGCTGGGACCCGCACCAATGTCGAGAACAGAGCCCCAAAAGTGAAGGAGGGCGCACTGCACACTGCGCGGTACGCTCCCATTCACTTCTATGGGACCAGAGCTTGGTGGTGGATGGACCCCAAGAAAATCTGGGGGTCCTCCAGCCAAAGCTCTCCCCGGTCCGTTCTCGATATAGATCCAGGTCCCAGCGGTGGGACTGCACCTATCAGACAATGGGAGCATATCCTACCGATATGCCCCCATTGTCTGAGAATGGAATACCTCTTTAAAGGACATCTGTCAGCAGATTTGTAGGTAGGGTACCTATGAAACTAGCTGATGTTGCATGTGCACTTGGCAGCTAAAGGCATCTGTGTAGGCCCCATGTTCATACAGTATGTGCTCACATTGCTGAGAATAATAATGTTTATATTTATTGCAAATTAGCCTTAAAGGGGTTGTTTCACTTCAGCAAGTGACATTTATCCTGTAGAGAAAGTTACTTACTAATGTATTGTGATTGTCCATATTGGCTCCTTTGCTGGCTTGATTCATATTTCCATCACATTATACACTGCTCGTTTCCATGGTTACGACCACCCTGCAGTCCAGCAGCGGTGGCCATGCTTGCACACTATGAGAAAAAGCCCTGGCCTAGGCACACTCCTGCAGTCACAGCCACCAGAGAGTCCGACATTTTTTCCTATAGTGTGCAAGCATGGCCACTGCTGATGGATTGCAGGGTGGTCGTAACCACTGGTTATAAGCAACATATAATTCAATCAAAATCCAGCCAGCAAAGGGGGCAATATAGACAATCACAATGCGTTAGAAAATGCCTTGTATTAACTTTGCAGCGCGGGGTGATCGGAACAGAGTTATTGCCGAAATCATTCGGCAGGCACTCTGTCACAATGCCTAGGGGGGTCCTGTGACCCCCCGTATCGGCGACCTCGAAAAAACGCAGGTCAGTTAAGACCTGTGGTTTGCTGAGTTTCCAGGTTATTCGGGTCCCTGGTGACCCGATAAACCGTAATAGGATGGTTATCAGTGGTGTGATAACACACCACCAATCACCATCCTTAGATCCTGTGAGGTGATGGTGACATCACTAGTGTTGAGCGAACAGTTCGAGAATCGTTCGGGTCCGTACCGAATTTTGGGGTGTCCGTGACACGGACCCGAACCCGGACATTTTCATAAAAGTCCGGGTTCGGGTTCGTAGTTCGTCATGTTTTATGGCGCATTTTGAAAGGCTGCAAAGCAGCCAATCAACATGCATCATACTACTTGCCCTAAGATGCCATTGCAGCCATGCCTACTATTGGCAAGGCTGTGATTGGCCAAGTGCAGCATGTGACTCAGCCTCTTTATAAGCTTGTGCGCACGTCGCGACGTGCTCACTCCCGCTGTGATTAGACCAGGGATAGATGCAGCTGCTGTGAGGGCGAGATAGGCAGGGATAAAGAAGTAAATGATCTACCTTTCTAAACCTGTGCATCAGAACAACTCAGCTGAGCTGTTCACTGAAAGTCACTATTTTGTTTAGACTGGCCAGAGCGATTTTTACTGGCACATGTAACTGGGCTGACCGGCGGTGGCCATTTTGGGACTTGTGGTGCGCCAGCACAAGCTGCCACAGAGTCTAAACCAAAGCTCCAAAGAAGTGAAAAATCTACACCTGTGAATCAGAACAACAGTGATTCAGCTGCTCAGTCAAAGTCAATTTTTTTTCTGGCTGGGCAGACCGTTTTCTGGCACATGTTACTGGGCTGATAGGCGGTGGCCATTTTGGGACTTATGGTGCTACAGCAAAAGCTGCCACAACGTCCATTAATCTCATGTAATAGTCGATTTTTTCATAGATATACTACATCAGGGGTTTGGCTGTGCTTGTGTCACCCCTACTAACTGCAAAGATATTTAATATATCAGTGGTGAAACTGAAAGTAACCCACTTGGATAGCAAATCCCATGAATGTGCTGTTCCAGCTAGGCTATTCAGTGCCACTACAGCCAAGTCCAATACTGTCAGCCAGAAATATTTTATTTTTTTTATGTGCCAGAAATATAAATTAAAAAAAGCTTTCACCGTAATAATAAAATTATTCTGGTGTTAGACCAGAAGAAGCACTCCTGTTGTAATTAATACTGTAAAAAGGCTTAGGCAATATTTCTCCCAGTGTGGGAAATTTATCTAGCAAAACTAGCATTTTAAAAATTCCGGTGTTCTGAAATACCAGCAGTCGTCTTGTAATTAATACCTGAAAAAGGCATTACATTGTCTAGTGTTGTAATTTTGGTGAAAAAAAGGCCAATTTAATCAATCTGGTGTTAGTTACACCAGAAACAGTAGGCCGCACGGTTTTACTCCTGTAAAAAGGAATTATATCTCCCCGTGTGGGAATCTATGTACCAAAACTAGCATTTTAAAAATTCTGGTGTCCAATTTGCAGCAGTTTTCTTGTAATTAATACCGGAAAAAGGAATTATATCTTCCAGTGTGGGGATTTATGTACACAAACTAGCATTTTAAAAATTCTGGTGTCCAATTAGCAGCAGTCTTCTTGTAATTAATACCTGAAAAAGGCATTACATTGTCCAGTGTTGTAATTTTGGTGAAAAAAAGGACAATTTAATCAATCTGGTGTTAGTTACACCAGAAACATTAGGCCGCACGTTTTTACTCCTGTAAAAAGGAATTATATCTCCCCGTGTGGTAATCTATGTACCAAAACTAGCATATTAAAAATTCTGGTGTCCAATTTGCAGCAGTTTTCTTGTAATTAATACCGGAAAAAGGAATTACATCTACCAGTGTGGGAATTTATGTATACAAACTAGCATTTTAAAAATTCTGGTGTCCAATTAGCAGCAGTCTTCTTGTAATTAATACCTGAAAAAGGCATTACATTGTCCAGTGTTGTAATTTTGGTGAAAAAAAGGCCAATTTAATCAATCTGGTGTTAGTTACACCAGAAACAGTAGGCCGCACGTTTTTACTCCTGTAAAAAGGAATTATATCTCCCCGTGTGGTAATCTATGTACCAAAACTAGCATATTAAAAATTCTGGTGTCCAATTTGCAGCAGTTTTCTTGTAATTAATACCGGAAAAAGGAATTATATCTTCCAGTGTGGGAATTTATGTACACAAACTAGCATTTTAAAAATTCTGGTGTCCAATTAGCAGCAGTCTTCTTGTAATTAATACCTGAAAAAGGCATTACATTGTCTAGTGTTGTAATTTTGGTGAAAAAAAGGCCAATTTAATCAATCTGGTGTTAGTTACACCAGAAACAGTAGGCCGCACGTTTTTACTCATGTAAAAAGGAAATATATCTCACCGTGTGGGAATCTATGTACCAAAACTAGCATTTTAAAAATTCTGGTGTCCAATTTGCAGCAGTTTTCTTGTAATTAATACCGGAAAAAGGAATTATATCTTCCAGTGTGGGGATTTATGTACACAAACTAGCATTTTAAAAATTCTGGTGTCCAATTAGCAGCAGTCTTCTTGTAATTAATACCTGAAAAAGGCATTACATTGTCCAGTGTTGTAATTTTGGTGAAAAAAAGGCCAATTTAATCAATCTGGTGTTAGTTACACCAGAAACAGTAGGCCGCACGTTTTTACTCCTGTAAAAAGGAATTATATCTCCCCGTGTGGTAATCTATGTACCAAAACTAGAATATTAAAAATTCTGGTGTCCAATTTGCAGCAGTTTTCTTTTAATTAATACCGGAAAAAGGAATTATATCTTCCAGTGTGGGAATTTATGTACACAAACTAGCATTTTAAAAATTCTGGTGTCCAATTAGCAGCAGTCGTCTTGTAATTAATACCTGAAAAAGGCATTACATTGTCTAGTGTTGTAATTTTGGTGAAAAAAAGGCCAATTTAATCAATCTGGTGTTAGTTACACCAGAAACAGTAGGCCGCACGTTTTTACTCATGTAAAAAGGAAATATATCTCACCGTGTGGGAATCTATGTACCAAAACTAGCATTTTAAAAATTCTGGTGTCCAATTTGCAGCAGTTTTCTTGTAATTAATACCGGAAAAAGGAATTATATCTTCCAGTGTGGGGATTTATGTACACAAACTAGCATTTTAAAAATTCTGGTGTCCAATTAGCAGCAGTCTTCTTGTAATTAATACCTGAAAAAGGCATTACATTGTCCAGTGTTGTAATTTTGGTGAAAAAAAGGCCAATTTAATCAATCTGGTGTTAGTTACACCAGAAACAGTAGGCCGCACGTTTTTACTCCTGTAAAAGGAATTATATCTCCCGTGTGGTAATCTATGTACCAAAACTAGAATATTAAAAATTCTGGTGTCCAATTTGCAGCAGTTTTCTTTTAATTAATACCGGAAAAAGGAATTATATCTTCCAGTGTGGGAATTTATGTACACAAACTAGCATTTTAAAAATTCTGGTGTCCAATTAGCAGCAGTCTTCTTGTAATTAATACCTGAAAAAGGCATTACATTGTCCAGTGTTGTAATTTTGGTGAAAAAAAGGCCAATTTAATCAATCTGGTGTTAGTTACACCAGAAACAGTAGGCCGCACGTTTTTACTCCTGTAAAATGGAATTATATCTCCCCGTGTGGTAATCTATGTACCAAAACTAGAATATTAAAAATTCTGGTGTCCAATTTGCAGCAGTTTTCTTTTAATTAATACCGGAAAAAGGAATTATATCTTCCAGTGTGGGAATTTTTGGGCTAAAAAATAATATATTTTATTGTGGTGCGAGTTGAATCGCAACAATGAGGAAACATTCTATTAAGGGACAAGGACGCGGTCGTGGTGGTGTCCGTGGAGCCTCTGTTGCTGGCAGAGGACGTGGCCGTTCGGCCTCAGGCGCACAAAGTAGTGAACCAACTCCCTCAAGTAGCCGGCAGAATTTACAGCGATATTTGGTGGGGCCAAATGCCGTTATGAGGATGGTAAGGCCTGAGCAGGTACAGGCATTAGTCGATTGGGTGGCCGACAGTGCTTCCAGCACGTTCACCACATTGTCTTCCGCCCAGTATTCTGCGGAAAGCGCACAGGTGGCACCGGAAAACCAAGCCCATCAGTCTGTCACATCACCCCCATGCATATCAGGGAAACTGTCTGAGCCTCAAGTTATGCAGCAGTCTCTTATTCTGTTTGAAGACTCTGCTCGCACGGTTTCCCAGGGGCGTCCACCTAGCCCTTCCCCAGCGGTGGAAGACATTCCATGCACTGATGCACAACCACTTATGTATCCAGATGATGAGGACATGGGAATACCACCACAGCAGAGTGACCGAGTCTCTGATGATGACGAAACACTGGTGCCCACTGCCGCGTCTTATTGCAGTGTGCAGACTGAACAGGAGGAGGTCAGGGAGGAAGACTGGGTGGAAGACGATGGAGAGGACAATGAGGTCTTAGACCCCACATGGACTGAAGGTCGTGCCGCTGACTTAAATAGTTCAGAGAAAGAGGCAGTGGTGAGACCGAGACAACAGCGAAGCCAAAGAGGGAGCAGGGGGCAAAAGCAGAACAGCCGCTGTCCAGAGAGTTCGCCTGCTATTGGCCAGCGCCAACTGGGACCCAGCACCCCAAAGGCATCTTCAAGGAGTTCCCTGGCATGGCACTACTTCAAACAATGTGCGGACGACAAGACCAGAGTGGTTTGCACGCTGTGCAATCAGACCCTAAGGCGAGGCATTAACGTTTTTAACCTGAGCACCACCTGCATGATCAGGCATCTACATGCAAAGCATGAACTGAACTGCAGTGGAGTAAACACCTTAAAAACAAGGAACCCGCTCAGGCTCCCCCTGCTCCCTATACCGCTGCTGCCTCGGCTTCCTCCTCGAGAGGAATGTTGCCACCTGCCGAGCAGCAAACAGAGGATGTGACACCGACACCACCACCACCACCGCCACCTAGCGTCTCCACTATTTCACACGGCAGCGTTCAGCTCTCCATCTCTCAAACCTTTGAGAGGAAGCGCAAATTCCCACCTAGTCACCCTCGAGCCCTTGGCCTGAATGCCAGCATTTCTAAACTACTGGCCTTTGAAATGCTGTCATTCCGGCTGGTGGACAGAGACAGCTTTAAACAGCTGATGGCCATGGCTGTCCCCCAGTATGTGGTTCCCAGCCGCCACTACTTCTCCAAGACAGCCATGCCTTCCGTGCACATGCAAGTGTCCGATAAAATCAAGTGTGCACTGCGCAACGCCATTTGTGGCAAGGTCCACCTAACCACAGATACGTGAACCAGTAAGCACGGCCAGGGACGCTATATCTCTCTAACTGCACACTGGGTAAATGTAGTGGCGGCTGGGCCCCAGGCGGAGAGTTCCTTGGCGCACGTCCTTCCGCCGCCAAGGATCACAGGGCATCATTCTTTGCCTCCTGTAGCCTCCTCCTCCTACTCGGCTTCCACCTCCTCTGCTTCCACCAGCTCATTCAGTCAGCCACACACCTTCACCACCAACTTCAGCACTGCCCGGGGTAAATGTCAGCAGGCCATTCTGAAACTCATATGTTTGGGGGATAGGCCCCACACCGCGCAGGAGTTGTGGCGGGGTATTGAACAACAGACCGACCAGTGGTTGCTGCCGGTGGGCCTCAAGCCCGGCCTGGTGGTGTGCGATAATGGGCGAAATCTCGTGGCAGCTCTGGGACTAGCCGGTTTGACGCACATCCCTTGCCTGGCGCATGTGCTGAATTTGGTGGTGCAAAAGTTCATTCACAACTACCCAGACATGTCAGAGCTGCTGCATAAAGTGCGGGCCGTCTGTGCGCGCTTCCGGCGTTCACATCCTGCCGCTGCTCGCCTGTCTGCGCTACAGCGGAATTTCGGCCTTCCCGCTCACCGCCTAATATGCGACGTGCCCACCCGGTGGAACTCCACCTTGCACATGCTGGAGAGACTGTGCGAGCAGCAGCAGGCCATAGTGGAGTTTCACCTGCAGCACGCACGGGTCAGTCGCACTGCGGAACAGCACCACTTCACCACCAATGATTGGGCCTCCATGCGAGACCTGTGTGCCCTGTTGCGCTGTTTCGAGTACGCCACCAACATGGCCAGTGGCGATGCCACTGTTATCAGCGTGACAATACCAATTCTATGTCTCCTAGAGAAAACGCTTAGGGCGATGATGGAAGAGGAGGTGGGCCAGGGCCAGGAGGAGGAGGAGGATGACGGGTCGTTTTTAGCACTTTCAGGCCAGTCTGTTAGAAGTGGCTCAGAGGGAGGTTTTTTGCAATAGCAGAGGGCAGGTACAAATGTGGCCAGCCAGGGACCACTACTGGAGGATGAGGAGGATGAGGAGGAGGTGGAGGCGGATGAGGATGAAGCAGGTTCACAGCGGGGTGGCACCCAGCACAGTGCAGGCACATCACTGGTGCGTGGCTGGGGGGATACAGAGGATGATGACGATACGCCTCCCAGAGAGGACAGCTTTTCCTTACCTCTGGGGAGCCTGGCACACATGAGCGATTACATGCTGCAGTGCCTGCGCAACGACAGCAGAGTTGCCCACATTTTAACGTGTGCTGACTACTGGGTGGCCACCCTGCTGGATCCACGGTACAAAGACAATGTGCCCACTTTACTTCCTGCACTGGAGTGTGATAGGAAGATGCGCGAGTACAAGCGCACGCTGGTAGACGCGCTCCTGAGAGCATTCCCAACTGTCACAGGGGAACAGGTGGAAGGCCAAGGCAGAGGAGGAGCTAGAGGTCGCCCACGCAGCAGTGTCACGGCCATCTCCTCTGAGGGCAGGGTTAGCATGGCAGAAATGTGGAAAAATTTTGTCTCCACGCCACAGCTAACTGCCCCACCACCTGATACGGAACGTGTTAGCAGGAGGCAACATTTCACTAACATGGTTGAACAGTACGTCTGCACACAACTCCACGTACTGACGGATAGTTCAGCCCCATTCAACTTCTGGGTTTCCAAATTGTCCACGTGGCCAGAATTAGCATGTTATGCCTTGGAGGTGCTGTCCTGCCCGGCGGCCAGCGTTTTATCTGAACGTGTATTCAGCACGGCAGGGGGCGTCATTACTGACAAACGCAGCTGCCTGTCCGCAGCCAACGTGGACAAGCTGACGTTTATAAAAATGAACCAGGCATGGATCCCACAAGACCTGACCCTCCCTTGTGCAGAGTAGTCCTTATTAACTGCCTTAAACCATGTTGTCTTGTACTCCTGGCCACTTCTTCATTGAAAAATCAATTTTTCAAATTAAGTAGGATCTTGGGGTGCAACCCAGAGTTGAATGAACCTTCCCTCTGTCTGGGTGCCGGGGCCAAAGTACATGAAAGTGTCCTTCTCCTGTGCTGGGTGATATGAATGTTATACTTGTGCTGTCTGACATGTCTCCTTTGTGTGGGTGCCGGGGGCCAAAGTCACTGAAAGCGGCCTTCTCCTGTGGTGGCCGGTGATCGAAATGCCTGATTCTCTGCTGTGGGACCTCTCTCCTTTTTCTGGGTGCAGGGGTCAAAGAAACAAAAGGTGGCCTACTCCTGTGGTGGTTGACATGATGCCTGATTCTCTGCTGTGGGACCTCTCTCCTCCGTGTGGCTGCAGGGGTCAAGGTCTCTAAAAGTGCCCTTCTCCTGTGGTGGTTGATGTAAAACTGATGCTTGTGCTATCTGACCTGTCTCCTCTGTGTCGGTGCTAAGGCCTAAGTCACTGAAAGCGGCCTTCTCCTGTGCTGGCTGATATAAATGCCTGAATCTCTGCTGTGGGACCTCTCTCCTCCGTGTGGCTGCAGGGGTCAAAGTCTCTAAAAGTGCCCTTCTCCTGTGGTGGTTGATGTAAAACTGATGCTTGTGATATCTGACCTGTCTCCTCTGTGTCGGTGCTAAGGCCTAAGTAACTAAATGGTGGCCTTCTCCTGAGGTGGTTGATATGATGCCTGATTATGTGCTGTGGGACCTCTCTCCTCTTTCTGGGTGCAGGGTCAAATTAACTAAAGGTGGCCTACTCCTGTGGTGGGTGATCTGTAAAACTGATGCTTGCGCTATCTGACCTGTCTCCTCTGTCTCGTTGCTAAGGCCTAACTCACTGAAAGTGGCCTTGTCATGTGCTGGGTGATATAAATGTTATACTTGTGCCATCTGACATGGTTGCCGGGGTCCCATTAAATGGTGGCCTACTCCTGTGGTGGGTGATCTAAATGCCTGATTCTCTGCTGTGAAACCTCTCTCCTCCGTCTGGGTGCTGTGAAACCTCTCTCCTCCGTCTGGGTGCAGGGGTCAAAGTCTCTAAAAGTGGCCTTCTCTTGTGCTGGGTGATGTAAAACTGATGCTTGTACCATCTGACATGGTTGCCGGGGTTCCATTAAATGGTGGCCTACTCCTGTAGTGGGTGATCTAAATGCCTGATTCTCTGCTGTGAAAACCTCTCTCCTCCGTCTGGGTGCAGGGGTCAAAGTCTCTCAAAGTTGCCTTCTCCTGTGCTGGGTGATATAAATGTTATACTTGTGCCATCTGACATGTTTGCCGGGGTCCCATTAAATGGTGGCCTACTCCTGTGGTGGGTGATCTAAATGCCTGATTCTCTGCTGTGAAAACCTCTCTCCTCCGTCTGGGTGCAGGGGTCAAAGTCTCTAAAAGTGGCCTTCTCTTGTGCTGGGTGATGTAAAACTGATGCTTGTACCATCTGACATGGTTGTCGGGGTCCCATTAAATGGTGGCCTACTCCTGTGGTGGGTGATCTAAATGCCTGATTCTCTGCTGTGAAACCTCTCTCCTCCGTCTGGGTGCAGGGGTCAAAGTCTCTCAAAGTGGCCTTCTCCTGTGCTGGGTGATATAAATGTTATAATTGTGCCATCTGACATGGTTGCCGGGGTCCCATTAAATGGTAGCCTACTCCTGTGGTGGGTGATCTAAATGCCTGATTCTCTGCTGTGAAAACCTCTCTCCTCCGTCTGGGTGCAGGGGTCAAAGTCTCTAAAAGTGGCCTTCTCTTGTGCTGGGTGATGTAAAACTGATGCTTGTACCATCTGACATGGTTGCCGGGGTCCCATTAAATGATGGCCTACTCCTGTGGTGGGTGATCTAAATGCCTGATTCTCTGCTGTGAAAACCTCTCTCCTCCGTCTGGGTGCTGTGAAACCTCTCTCCTCCGTCTGGGTGCAGGGGTCAAAGTCTCTAAAAGTGGCCTTCTCTTGTGCTGGGTGATGTAAAACTGATGCTTCTACCATCTGACATGGGTGCAGGGGTCAAATTAACTAAATGGTGGCCTATTCCTGTGGTGGGTGATATGAGGCCTTAATTTGTGCTGTGAAACCTCTCTCCTCCGTCTGGGTACAGGGGTCAAAGTCTCTAAAAGTGGCCTTCTCCTGTGCTGGGTGATATAAATGTTATACATGTGCCATCTGACATGGTTGCCGGGGTCCGATTAAATGGTGGCCTACTTCTGTGGTGGGTGATCTAAATGCCTAATTCTCTGCTGTGAAACCTCTCTCCTCCGTCTGGGTGCTGTGAAACCTCTCTCCTCCGTCTGGGTACAGGTTTCAAAGTCTCTAAAAGTGGCCTTATATTGTGCTGGGTGATGTAAAACTGATGCTTGTACCATCTGACATGGGTGCAGGGGTCAAATTAACTAAATGGTGGCCTACTCCTGTGGTGGGTGATATGATGCCTGAATATGTGCTGTGGGACCTCTCTCCTCTTTCTGGGTGCAGGGGTCAAAGTAACTATAAGTGGCCTTCTCCTGTGCTGGATGGTATAAATGTAATGCTTGTGCTATCTGACATGTCTCCTCTGTCTGGGTGCTAAGGCCTAAGTCACTGAAAGTGGCCTTCTCCTGTGGTGGTTGATATGATGCCAGATTCTCTGCTGTGGGACCTCTCTCCTTTGTCTGGATGCTGGGGTCGAAATAATAGTAAACGACCTTCTCCATTGGTGGGTGATTTGAAGCCTAATTCTGTGCTATGGGACCTAACTCCAATTAATATTGGTTCATTTTTATTTATTTTATGTTAAGTCATCATTTCCCCATCTACATTTGTTTGCAGGGGATTTACCTACATTTTGCTGCCTTTTGCAGCCCTCTAGCCCTTTCCGGGAGTCTTTTACAGCTAGTGTTGAGCGAACAGTTCGAGAATAGTTCGGGTTCGTACCGAATTTTGGGGTGTCCGTGACACGGACCCGAACCCGGACATTTTCAAAAAAGTTCGGGTTCGGGTCCGGTGTTCGTCGATTTCTTCCCGCTTTCTGAAGGGCTGCACAGCAGCCAATCAGTTAGCATTTTACTTCTTGCCCTAAGAGCCCATCACAGCCATGCCTACTAATGGCATGGCTGTGATTGGCCAAGTGCAGCATGTGACCCAGCCTCTATTTAAGCTGGAGTCACGTAGCGCCGCACGTCACACTGCTCTGATTAGTGTAGGGAGAGGATGCAGCTTCTATCAGGGCGAGATTAGGCAGGTTAAAGTCAGCAACAGCACCTAATGAACGGATCAATTTACAGCTGAGAATCATTGAACTTCTGCTAGTTACTTGCTCGCTGGTTTTTAGGCTGCACAGAGCGTTTTTCTGTCACTTATTTTCTGGGTTGATCGGCGGCCATTTTGTGACTTGTGGTGCACCAGAACAAGCTGCCACCAAGTCCATCAAAAATAGTTTTATTTTTGCTATATCTTACATCAGGGGCTTGGCCACCAAGTCCATCAATCCATCAATACTAGTTTTTTTTTTTTGCTATATCCTACATCAGGGGCTTGGCTGTGCTAATTGTCACCCCTAGAAACTCAGGAAAGAAATTTCTATATTTTATTAAGGGGTTAAATACAATTGCCCAAATACCAATCCCCTAAATCTGGTGTTCCAGCTTTGGCTAGCCAAGTATAATACTGTCTGCTGTCTGGCAAAGGATAGATTATTTTCTGGGGTTAAATTCAATTGCCAAAATAGCAATACCATAAATCAGTGGTTTCAGCTGTGGCTGGCAAAATAGAATAGTGTCCGAGGAAACGCACACACGTACAGACGCACGTACACGATTCTTGAATAGTTGTATTATCGCGATAATAAAACTAACAGTGTAAAGTGGACTGTATTGCTCTAAGTTATATTCGCGTACGAATGTAACTTCTATTACAGCACACCAATACTAAAACTGACTAAGAGACAGCTTTAAGTTCTATTCGAACGCGATTGCAACTTTGGAACTTAAAGTGGTACTAAAGTTGAGTACTAAAAAGTTGGAATCGCAATGCGATTCTTATGTATTTGCTTAATCGCATTGCGATTACAACTTTGAGCTACCGATCACCATGGGAACGCCTCCTCCAGTAGAATGTACTGTCGGATGTGAGAATTAAGTTGAAATCGCAATGCGATTCTTATATATCTGCTTAATCGCATTGCCGTTTCAACTTAGCATTGCTAAATAATTCCATCCATATTCGTTAAAGGGAATCTGTCACTAGCTTTTACCCTTGTCAGCTAAACATATGCTGACATTAAGGGTCTCCATAGCAGTCCTAATGTGTGTTTATTTTAGATATTCAAGGCTTTATTTTCTCAAAAAACAGGTTTTACCCACCTGTCAATCATCAGAATAAGGAGCCCAGGGGGAGGTCTGGCCATGCAGGGTGCTCGTCCGCACCCTCCTCCATCAGTGCCGCACGCCGCCTCTCCAAACTTCTGCGCCGCCTCCTAAAGCACAGTGCCGCCTCTCCCTCTCCCTCCCTCCCTCCCCCTCCTTCCCCGTCAAGATCCTGCGCGTGCGCACTGCGCGATGCGCCCGTGTGGACTCCGGCAACCAGCTTCAGGGAGCGAAGTGCGCATGCGCGGGATCTTGACGGGGAAGGAGGGGGAGGCGGCACTGCGCTTTAGGAGGTGGCGCAGAAGTTTGGAGAGGCGGCGTGCGGCACTGATGGAGGAGGGTGCGGATGAGCACCCTGCATGGCCAGACCTCCCCCTGGGCTCCTTATTCTGATGATTGACAGGTGGGTAAAACCTGTTTTTTGAGAAAATAAAGCCTTGAATATCTAAAATAAACACACATTAGGACTGCTATGGAGACCCTTAATGTCAGCATATGTTTAGCTGACAAGGGTAAAAGCTAGTGACAGATTCCCTTTAACTTACTGACTCAGTAAGTTAACGATATGGATGGAATTATTTAGCAATGCTAAGTTGAAATCGCAATGCGATTAAGCAAATATATAAGAATCGCATTGCGATTTCAACTTAATTCTCAGATCCGACAGTACATTCTACTGGAGGAGGCGTTCCCATGGTGATCGTTAGCTCAAAGTTGTAATCGCAATGCGTTTATTGCGGTATATTATCCCTCTGGGTGTCTTTTACAGCCTTTTTAGTGCCCAAAAGTTCGGGTCCCCATTGACTTCTATGGGGTTCGGGATGAAGTTCGGGTTGAGTTCGGATCACGAACCCGGACATTTTCCGGAAGTTCGGCCGAACCTCTCGAACCCGAACATCCAGGTGTTCGCTCATCTCTATTTACAGCCTTTTTAGTGCCCAAAAGTTCGGGTCCCCATTGACTTCTATGGGGTTCGGGATGAAGTTCGGGTTGAGTTCGGATCACGAACCCGGACATTTTCCGGAAGTTCGGCCGAACCTCTCGAACACGAACTTCCAGGTGTTCGCTCAACTCTAGACATCACCTCACAGTATTGCATCTGATTGGCTGCACGGGCGGGCGGGGGTTAACTCTACCTGCTCTCCTCCTCTTCCATTTTGCATTGGAGGAGCGAGGAGAGAGCAGCCTGCCATTCTTCAAGAGAGCCCAGCACCCCGTGCCCTTACCAGTGAAACCTGTTGCTGGTCAGATATAAGGACAAGAGGGATGTCCTTGTACTGACCACAATTCACGGTACTGGCATCTCCCCTGTCTCTGTGCGAGGTACCACGGCAACAGTCCTCAAGCCCGATTGTATCGTTGACTACAATCAGTATATGGGAGGAGTTGATCTCTCTGATCAAGTCCTCAAGCAATATAATGCCATGCACAAAACCCGGACATGGTAAGACTGGGAAAGAGCAGGCCGGAGTACCTCGGGAACTGGAGGCGCCCGGATTGTCCTTGGCCAACACTTTCCAGGTGTGGTCCCCGATACTGGAAAGAAGGGACGAACCCAAAAAAGGTGCAGAGTGTGTCACAGGAGGGGGATACGGAAGGACACTACTAGTGTTGAGCGAACAGTTCGAGCATAGTTTGGGTTCGTACCAAATTTTGGGGTGTCCGGGACACGGACCCGAACCCGTACATTTTCAAAAAAGTTCGGGTTCGGGTTCGTTGTTCGGCGATTACTTCCCACTTTCTGAGGGGCTGCACAGCAGCCAATCATCTAGCGTTTTACTTCTTGCCCCTAAGAAGCCATCACAGACACACAGTGGCGTACACACAATCCATGGGGCCCCGGTGCAAAACTGATTAATGGGCCCCCCCCCCATTTCTGAGAGCGCTGCTAAGGGCCATTTTAGCCCCAGTTTACTACTAACATTAAACATTTTGGCTAAATAAAGTATTTTACAAAAATTTAACCTATCACTTGCCCTACACTTTAGCAAAAAAAAATAAAAAATTATATGGCAGTTACACTTTGGGCTACTAAGGGCTCTTTCCGTGCAGCTAATCTGCTGCGTGAATGAGTGCCAAGCCCCATTCCGGACAGCAGCGACTCGGAGCAGTAACATGATTGACTGTGATCTTTTATCTACAAAATCACGGTGGCAACCTTATCTTACTGTGATTTTGTAGCAAAAAGAACACAAAGAGGCACGGAGCATTATCATTCATGTCACTGCTCCGTGTCTCTGCTGCCCAGAACGGGGCTTGGATCTCTTTCACACAGCTGATTACCTGCACAGTATCCGCTCTTGTTAAAGAGCCCTAAGCCCAATGGCTACACTCACCCAGTCCTAATAAAATCTGGTCCTACCTCATCCAGGGTGTCGCTGGGGTCGGCGTGATGTCCGTTGGATCCAGAACAAGGTCCCTGTGGGGAGAAAAAAAGAATAATCACATCAGGAAGGGATGGTGACTGGCCCTGTGAAATCCCCAGCATGGGGCACTGTGCTGGCCTTTAAAACGGAGCCATGCCAATGTATAGCCGGGTAATCTAGTGCTACCACACAGTACTAATGCCCACCTTGAGGCCCCTTCACAGTACTAATGCCCACCTTTGTTCCTGTAACAGTAGTTATACTCTGATATGTGCTCCCCTCACAGTAGTTATGCCCAGTTATGTGCCCCCTCACAGTATTAATGTCAAATATGTGTCCCCTCAAAGTAGTAATGACCAGATTATGTGCCCCCTCACAGTAGTAATGCCAAATATGTGCCCCCTCACAGTAATAATGCCAGATTATATGCACCTCACAGTATTTATGCCCAGTTATGTGCCCCCTCACAGTAGATATACCCAGATATGTGCCCCCTCGGAGCGGTTATGCCAGATTATGTGTCCCTCACATTAGATATGCCCACATATGTGCCCCTCACAGTGGTTATGCCAGATTACCTTCCCCTCACAGTAGTAATGCCTTCATATGTGCCCCCTCATAGTTATGCCTTCATATGTGCCCCCTCACAGTAGTTATGCCAGCTTAGGTGCCCCCTCACAGTAGTTATGCCTTTATATGTGCCCCTCATAGTTATGCCTTCATATGTGCCCCCCTCACAGTAGTTATGCCAGCTTAGGTGCCCCCTCACAGTAGTTATGCCTTTATATGTGCCCCCTCATAGTTATGCCTTCATATGTGCCCCCCTCACAGTAGTTATGACAGCTTAGGTGCCCCCCTCACAGTAGTTATGCCTTCATATGTGCCCCCCTCACAGTAGTTATGCCAGTTTAGGTGCCCCCTCACAGTAGTTAAGCCTTTATATGTGCCCCCTCATAGTTATGCCTTCATATGTGCCCCCCTCAC
Source organism: Bufotes viridis (assembly GCA_033119425.1). Taxonomy (NCBI): domain Eukaryota; kingdom Metazoa; phylum Chordata; class Amphibia; order Anura; family Bufonidae; genus Bufotes; species Bufotes viridis. Next base: position 355,815,587 of record CM065590.1, read on the forward strand.
TGTAGTTATGCCAGCTTAGGTGCCCCCTCAAATTAGTTATGGCCCCCCCACTTGCCCTTTGCCCCCAGTCTGCAGTCTTAGAAAAAAAAAAAACATACTTACCTTCTTCCCTGATAACAGGCTCCCTCCTCACTCATCACGCTGCTGGCTGTGCTCAAGGCAGATTCCCGGGTTTTCAGATCTCCTCCCACAGCCAGCAGCGCGATGTGGGGCCAGCAGGGGGAACTCCTGAGCTGTGAAGCAGGGATGAGAGAGGTTTCCCTTCTTCACTGTGGAAAGAAAATGCCGGCCGGGCGGCCAGCTGTGAGTGAGTGCGCGCCCCCCCATCCCCCTCCCCATATTATACATGTAATGGAGCACTCTGATGGGGCCCGAAATTGCCACTGTACTTCATGCTGGGCCCCATCAGAGCGCTCCATTACATGTGCGTACAGCCGTTTTTAAAATGATTTAGGGTGGGGGGTGGGTCCACAGGCGGCCGGGCCCCCTGGAGTGCCGGGCCCGGTCGCAAGTGCGACCCCTGCGACCCCTATATGTACGCCACTGCAGACACATCTACTAATGGCATGGCTGTGATTGGCCAAGTGCAGCATGTGACCCTCTATTTAAGCTGGAGTCACGTAGCGCCGCACGTCACACTGCTCTGATTAGTGTAGGGAGAGGACGCAGCTTCTGTGAGGGCGAGATTAGGCAGGGAAAAGTCAGCAACAGCACCTAATGAACGGATCGATCTACAGCTGTGAATGATTGAACTTCTGCTAGTTACTTGCTCACTGGTTTTTAGGCTGCACAGAGCGTTTTTCTGTCACTTATTTTCTGGGGTGATTGACGGCCATTTTGTGTCTTGTGGTGCATCAGAACAAGCTGCCACCAAGGTCCTAATAAAATCTGGTCCTACCTCATCCAGGGTGTCGCTGGGGTCGGGCGTGATGTCCGTTGGATCCAGAACAAGGTCCCTGTGGGGAGAAAAAAGAATAATCACATCAGGAAGGGATGGTGACTGGCCCTGTGAAATCCCCAGCATGGGGGCACTGTGCTGGCCTTTAAAACGGAGCCATGCCAATGTATAGCCGGGTAATCTAGTGCTACCACACAGTACTAATGCCCACCTTGAGGCCCCTTCACAGTACTAATGCCCACCTTTGTTCCTGTAACAGTAGTTATACTCTGATATGTGCCCCCTCACAGTAGTTATGCCCAGTTATGTGCCCCTCACAGTATTAATGTCAAATATTGTCCCCTCAAAGTAGTAATGACCAGATTATGTGCCCCTCACAGTAGTAATGCCAAATATGTGCCCCCTCACAGTAATAATGCCAGATTATATGCACCTCACAGTATTTATGCCCAGTTATGTGCCCTCACAGTAGATATACCCAGATATGTGCCCCTCGGAGCGGTTATGCCAGATTATGTGTCCTCACATTAGATATGCCCACATATGTGCCCCTCACAGTGGTTATGCCAGATTACCTTCCCCCTCACAGTAGTAATGCCTTCATATGTGCCCCTCATAGTTATGCCTTCATATGTGCCCCCTCACAGTAGTTATGCCAGCTTAGGTGCCCCCTCACAGTAGTTATGCCTTTATATGTGCCCCCTCATAGTTATGCCTTCATATGTGCCCCCTCACAGTAGTTATGCCAGCTTAGGTGCCCCTCACAGTAGTTGCCTTTATGTGCCCTCATAGTTATGCCTTCATATGTGCCCCCTCACAGTAGTTATGCCAGTTTAGGGTGCCCCCTCACAGTAGTTAAGCCTTTATATGTGCCCCTCATAGTTATGCCTTCATATGTGCCCCTCACTGTAGTTATGCCAGCTTAGGTGCCCCTCAAATTAGTTATGGCCCCCACTCTGCCCTTTGCCCCAGTCTGCAGTCTTAGAAAAAAAAACATACTTACCTTCTTCCCTGATAACAGGCTCCTCCTCACTCATCACGCTGCTGGCTGTGCTCAAGGCAGATTCCCGGGTTTTCAGATCTCCTCCCACAGCCAGCAGCGCGATGTGGGGCCAGCAGGGGAACTCCTGAGCTGTGAAGCAGGGATGAGAGAGGTTTCCTTCTTCACTGTGGAAAGAAAATGCCGGCCGGGCGGCCAGCTGTGAGTGAGTGCGCGCCCCCATCCCCTCCCCATATTATACATGTAATGGAGCACTCTGATGGGGCCCGAAATTGCCACTGTACTTCATGCTGGGCCCCATCAGAGCGCTCCATTACATGTGCGTACAGCCGTTTTAAAATGATTTAGGGTGGGGTGGGTCCACAGGCGGCCGGGCCCCTGGAGTGCCGGGCCTGTCGCAAGTGCGACCCCTGCGACTCCCTATATGTACGCCACTGCAGACACATCTACTAATGGCATGGCTGTGATTGGCCAAGTGCAGCATGTGACCCTCTATTTAAGCTGGAGTCACGTGAGCGCCGCACGTCACACTGCTCTGATTAGTGTAGGAGAGGACGCAGCTTCTGTGAGGCGAGATTAGGCAGGGAAAAGTCAGCAACAGCACCTAATGAACGGATCGATCTACAGCTGTGAATGATTGAACTTCTGCTAGTTACTTGCTCACTGGTTTTTAGGCTGCACAGAGCGTTTTTCTGTCACTTATTTTCTGGGGTGATTGACGGCCATTTTGTGTCTTGTGGTGCATCAGAACAAGCTGCCACCAAGTCCATCAATCCATCAATACTAGTTTTTTTTTTTGCTATATCCTACATCAGGGGCTTGGCTGTGCTAATTGTCACCCCTAGAAACTCAGGATAGCAATTTCTATATTTTATTAAGGGGTTAAATACAATTGCCCAAATACCAATCCCCTAAATCTGGTGTTCCAGCTTTGGCTAGCCAAGTATAATACTGTCTGCTGTCTGGCAAAGGATAGCTTATTTTATGTGGTGAAATTCAATTGCCAAAATAGCAATACCATAAATCAGTGGTTTCAGCTGTGGCTGGCAAAGTATAATAGTGTCCGCCAAAACATATATTTTGTTCTGGGGTGAAATTCTATTGCCAAAATAGCAATACCCTGAATCTGGTGTCCCAGCTGTTGCAGGCCAAGATTCATAGTGACCGCCAAAACATATATTTTGTTCTGGGGTGAAATTCAATTGCCAAAATAGCAATACCATAAATCTGGTGTCCCAGCTGTTGCAGGCCAAGATTCATAGTGTCCGCCAAAACATATATTTTGTTCTGGGGTGAAATTCAATTGCCAAAATAGCAATACCCTGAATCTGGTGCCCCTGCTGTTGCAGGCCAAGATTCATAGTGTCCGCCAAAACATATATTTTGTTCTGGGTGAAATTCAATTGCCAAAATGGCAATACCCTGAATCTGGTGTCCCAGCTGTTGCAGGCCAAGATTCATAATGTCCGCAAAAACATATATTTTGTTCTGGGGTGAAATTAACCTGCCAAAATAGCAATACCCTGAATCTGGTGTCCCAGCTGTTGCAGGCCAAGTTTCATAGTGTCCTGCAAATTATATATTTTGTTCTGGGGTTAAATTCAATTGCCAAAATAGCAATACCCTGAATCTGGTGTTCGAGCTGTTGCAGGCCAATTGTAAATCTGTCCATAAAAGGATACCTTTCATCCAGGGCCTAAATACTAACCCTAAATGAGATATTCCCCAAAATCAGTGGTTACTGCTGTGCCTGGATTAGTGTAATATGCTACATAAATAAATAGGCAGATAGTGTAAGGTGCCTGTAAAAAAAAGGCCTGAATTTGAAATAAATACATTGGGCCAAATATTTTTTTTCTTATTGTGGTGCTTGGTGAACGATAACAATGAGGAAAACATCTAGTAAGGGACGCGGACGCGGTTGTGGTGGTGTTAGTGGACCCTCTGAGGCTGGGAGAGGACGTGGCCATTCTGCCACAGCCACACGTCCTAGTGAACCAACTACCTCAGGTTCCAGTACCCGCCAGAATTTACAGCGATATTTGGTGGGGCCCAATGCCGTTCTAAGGATGGTAAGGCCTGAGCAGGTACAGGCGCTAGTCAATTGGGTGGCCGACAGTGGATCCAGCATGTTCACAACTTTATCTCCCACCCAGTCTTCTGCAGAAAGCGCACAGGTGGCACCTGAAAACCAAGCCCATCAGTCTGTCACATCACCCCCATGCATATCAGGGAAACTGTCTGAGCCTCAAGTTATGCAGCAGTCTCTTATGCTGTTTGAAGACTCTGCTGGCAGGGTTTCCCAAGGGAATCCACCTAGCCCTTCCCCAGTGGTAGAAGACATAGAATGCACTGATGCACAACCACTGATGTTTCCTGATGATGAGGACATGGGAATACCACCTCATCAGAGTACGCATGTCTCTGATGATGACGAAACACAGGTGCCAACTGCTGCGTCTTTCTGCAGTGTGCAGACCGAACAGGAGGTCAGGGAGGAAGACTGTGTGGAAGACGATGCAGGGGACGATGAGGTCTTAGACCCCACATGGAATGAAGGTCGTGCCACTGACTTTCATAGTTCAGAGGAAGAGGCAGTGGTGAGACCGAGCCAACAGCGTAGCAAAAGAGAGAGCAGGGGGCAAAAGCAGAACAGCCGCCTCCAAGAGAGTTCGCCTGCTACTGGCCACCGCCACCAGGGACCGAGCACCCCAAAGGCAGCTTCAAAGAGTTCCCTGGCATGGCACTTCTTTAAACAATGTGCTGACGACAAGACCCGAGTGGTTTGCACGCTGTGCCATTAGAGCCTGAAGCGAGGCATTAACGTTCTGAACCTTAGCACAACCTGCATGACCAGGCATCTACATACAAAGCATGAACTGCAGTGGAGTAAACACCTTAAAAGCAAGGAACTCACTCTGGCTCCCCCTGCTCCCTCTTCTGCTGCTGCCTCGGTCTCTTCCTCCGCCTCGGGAGGAATGTTGGCACCTGCCGCCCACCAAACAGAGGATGTGCCACTGACAACACCACCTGCGTCACCAAGCATCTCCACCATGTCACACGGCAGCGTTCAGCTCTCCATCTCACAAACCTTGGAGAGAAAGAGAAAGCGTAAATTTCCACCTAGCCACCTGGCCTTTGAAATGCTGTCATTCCGGCTGGTGGACACAGACAGCTTCAAACAGCTGATGTCCATGGCTGTCCCACAGTATGTTGTTCCCAGCCGCCACTACTTATCCAAGACAGCCGTGCCTTCCCTGCACAACCAAGTATCCGATAAAATCAAGTGTGCACTGCGCAACGCCATCTGTGGCAAGGTCCACCTAACCACAGATACGTGGACCAGTAAGCACGGCCAGAGACGCTATATCTCCCTAACTGCACACTGGGTAAATGTAGTGGCGGCTCGGCCGCAGGCGGAGAGTTCCTTGGCGCACGTCCTTCCGCCGCCAAGGATCGCAGGGCATCATTCTTTGTCTCCTGTAGCCTCCTCCTCCTACTCGGCATCTTCCTCCTCTGCTTCCACCAGCTCATCCAGTCAGCCACACACCTTCACCACCAACTTCAGCACAGCCCGGGGTAAACGTCAGCAGGCCATTCTGAAACTCATATGTTTGGGGGACAGGCCCCACACCGCGCAGGACTTGTGGCGGGGTATTGAACAACAGACCGACGAGTGGTTTCTGCCGGTGGGCCTCAAGCCCGGCCTGGTGCTGTGCGATAATGGGCGAAATCTCGTCGCAGCTTTGGGACTAGCCGGTTTGACGCACATCCCTTGCCTGGTGCATGTGCTGAATTTGGTGGTGCAGAAGTTCATTCACAACTACCCCGACATGTCAGAGCTGCTGCATAAAGTGAGGGCCGTCTGTGCGTGCTTCCGGCATTCACATCCTGCCGCTGTTTGCCTGTCTGCGCTACAGCGGAACTTCGGCCTTCCCGCTCACCGCCTCATATGCGACGTGCCCACCAGGTGGAACTCCACCTTTCACATGCTGGAGAGACTGTGCGAGCAGCAGCAGGCCATAGTGGAGTTTAAGCTGCAGCACGCACGCGTCAGTCGCACTGCGGAACAGCACCACTTCACCACCAATGATTGGGCCTTCATGCGAGACCTGTGTGCCCTGTTGCGCTGTTTCGAGTACTCCACCAACATGGCCAGTGGCGATGACACCGTAATCAGCGTTACAATACCACTTCTATGTCTCCTTGAGAAAACGCTTAGGGCAATGATGGAAGAGGAGGTGGCCCAGGAGGAGGAGGAGGAGGAGGATGAGGGGTCATTTTAGCACTTTCAGGCCAGTCTGTTAGAAGTGGCTCAGAGGGAGGTTTTTTGCAACAGCAGAGGGCAGGTACAAATGTGGCCAGCCAGGGCCCACTACTGGAGGACGAGGAGGAGGTGGAGGAGGATGAGGATGAAGCAGGTTCACAGAGGGGTGGCACCCGACACAGCTCAGGCCCATCACTGGTGCGTGGCTGGGGGGATACGGAGGACGATGACGATACGCCTCCCACAGAGGACAGCTTGTCCTTACCTCTGGGGAGCCTGGCACACATGAGCGACTACATGCTGCAGTGCCTGCGCAACGACAGCAGAGTTGCCCACATATTAACGTGTGCGGACTACTGGGTTGCAACCCTGCTGGATCCCCGGTACAAAGACAATGTGCCCACCTTACTTCCTGCACTGGAGTGTGATAGGAAGATGCGCGAGTACAAGCGCACGCTGGTAGAGGCGCTCCTGAGAGCATTCCCAAATGTCACAGGGGAACAGGTGGAAGCCCAAGGCGTAGGCAGAGGAGGAACAAGAGGTCGCCAACGCAGCTGTGTCACGGCCAGCTCCTCTGAGGGCAGGGTTAGCATGGCAGAAATGTGGAAAAGTTTTGTCTCCACGCCACAGCTAACTGCCCCACCACCTGATACGGAACGTGTTAGCAGGAGGCAACATTTCACTAACATGATTGAACAGTACGTCTGCACACAACTCCACGTACTGACTGATGGTTCGGCCAATTCAACTTCTGGGTCTCCAAATTGTCCACGTGGCCAGAGTTAGCATTTTATGCCTTGGAGGTGCTGGCCTGTCCGGCGGCCAGCGTTTTGTCTAAACGTGTATTCAGCACGGCAGGGGGCGTCATTACTGACAAACGCAGCCGCCTGTCCACAGCCAACGTGGACAAGCTGACGTTCATAAAAATGAACCAGGCATGGATCCCATGGGACCTGTGCCTCCCTTGTGCAGAATAGCACACTGGGTAAATGTAGTGGCAGCTGGGCCGCAGGCGGAGAGTTCCTTGGCGCACGTCCTTCCGCCGCCAAGGATCGCAGGGCATCATTCTTTGCCTCCTGTAGCCTCCTCCTCCTACTCGGCTTCCTCCTCCTCTGCTTCCACCAGCTCATCCAGTCAGCCACACACCTTCACCACCAACTTCAGCACAGCCCGGGGTAAACGTCAGCAGGCCATTCTGAAACTCATATGTTTGGGGGACAAGCCCCACACCGCGCAGGACTCCAACACAGCTGTGTCACGGCCAGCTCCTCTGAGGGCAGGGTTAGCATGGCAGAAATGTGGAAAAGTTGGGTCTCCACGCCACAGCTAACTGCCCCACCACCTGATACGGAACGTGTTAGCAGGAGGCAACATTTCACTAACATGGTCCGAAATAACTGAAAGTGGCCTTCTCCAGTGGTGGGTGATATGACGCATGATTCCTTGCTGTGGGACCTCTCTCCTCTGTCTGGGTGCTGGGGCCGAAATAACCGAAAGTGGCCTTCTCCAGTGGTGGGTGAAATGACGCATGATTCCTTGCTGTGGGACCTGTATCCTCTGTCTGGGTGCTGGGCCGAAATAACTGAAAGTGGCCTTCTCCAGTGGTGGGTGAAATGCCGCATGATTACTTGCTGTGGGACCGCTCTCCTCTGTCTGGGTGCTGGGTCCGAAATAACTGAAAGTGGCCTTCTCCAGTGGTGGGTGATATGACGCATGATTCCTTGCTGTGGGACCTGTATCCTCGGTCTGGGTGCTGGGTCCGAAATAACTGAAAGTGGCCTTCTCCAGTGTTGGGTGATATGACGCATGATTCCTTGCAGTGGGATCTCTCTTCAATTGATATTGGTAAAATTTTATTTATTTTATTTTAATTAATTTCCCTATCCACATTTGTTTGCAAGGGATTTACCTACATTTTGCTGCCTTTGGCAGCCCTCTAGCCCGTTCCTGGACTATTTTACAGCCTTTTTAGTGCCTAAAAGTTCGGGTCCCCATTGACTTCAATGGGGTTCGGGTTCGGGATAAAGTTCGGGTCGAGTTCGGATCCCGAACCCGAACTTCCAGGTGTTCGCTCATCTCTAGACACTACCACTCAGTGTGACTCGTGCCCCGATCATCCGGGCCTCTGCATTGGTTGTTTCAGGGAGTACCTCACTTCCATGGAGTACTAAATTTATTATCCCCTTTTCCATGTAGCCACTGACAATCGGATAAAAACTATGGTTCTCAGACTTGAGACACCCCCAAAAAAAATTTCAAAAATGATAGTTTATAAATCTAAAGTTATTAAAAAAATTATTAAAAAAGTAGACAAATTCAGTATCGCCACGTCCGTAATAATCTGCCCTATAAAAATACCTCATGACCTAACCCCTTAGATTAACACGGTAAAAATAAAAGTGCAAAATGTAGCCCCATTTCCCACTAACTCTTGTGAAACACCTAAAAAGTGGATTTTTAAAAATTTCTGAACATTTTAAAGATTTGCTTCTAAACTTCTAAGCCTGGTAATGTCCCCAGAAACTAAAATGGCATTCCCAAAATGATCCATACATGAAGTTTGGTAAATTTGGTATTTTTTTTATAAATAAAAATGAATTTTTTTTTACTTGATTTTACCAATGTGACGAAAAAACTATCTCAGAATGGCCTGGATAAGTAAAAGCGTTTTATAGTTATTCACACATAAAGTGACACTTGTTAGATTTGCAAAAAATGGCCTGGTCATTAGGGTGAAAATGAGCCTGGTCCCTAAGAGGTTAAGGATCAAGGGAGTATTGCTTTTACACTTACAGGCTTTGCTCTTAGCAATTGCCACGCCCTCGACACTTTGATTGACCGGACCAGGCAGTGAAAACTTCATCACAACTGACTCTTTTAATCAAAGTAACATAGTAACATAGTACGTAAGGCCAAAAAAAGACATCTGTCCATCCAGTTCTGTCTGTCATCCTGCTAGTCGATCCAGACAAAGGCAAAAAAAAAAAAAAAACTGAGGTAGAAGCCAATTTTCCCCACTTAAGGGAAGTAAAAAATTCCTTCCCGACTCCAATCAGGCAATCAGAAGAACTCCATGCAGAGGGCATGTCAGTTGCAGAGAGAGTAGAGCCTCTTGGAGCAACTGCAATGCCACTGTTGCTCCTAGTGGCTCATTTGCATATGTTAAAACATATTTTTTCTCAGCAATGCAGGCACATATGAAAAAGGGACCAACAGAGATGCCTTCAGCTGCCAAGTGAACATGTAACAGGTCAGCCAGTTTCATACGTACAAATCTGCTGATAGAGGCACTTTAAATAAATGCATTACAAGTAGAGTTGAGGGAACACCTGGATGTTCCGGTTCGAGAAGTTCGGCCGAACTTCACAAAAATGCTTCGGGATCCGAACTCAACCAGAACTTCACCCCGAACCCCATTGAAGTCAATGGGGACCCGAACTTTTGGGCACTTAAATGGTTTTAAAATAGCCCTGGAAAGGGCTAGAGGGCTGCACAAGCTGCAAAATGTAGGTAAATGCCCTGCAAACATATGTGAATAGGGAAATGACTTAAAATAAAATACAGAAAAATAATAAATAAACATTCTAAACTTGAGCCCAAGTGAGTGACAGTGGTACCTGTCACCCAGCAAACAGAGGATGTGGCAGCAACGCCACCACATCTGTCATTGTCACCAAGCATGTCCACCAAATCCCATGGAAGTGTTCAGCTATCAGCTGTCCATCTCCCAAACACTGGAGAGAAAAAGAAATAGAAAGAGGAAGTACCCCCCTACCCATGGCTCTGAATGCCTTATTTCAAACTTCCTGGTCCTTTGAAATGCTGTCATTCTGTCTGGTGGACAGTTTTAAAAACCTTATGGCGGTAGCTGTACCTCAACACGTGTATCCCAGCTGCCACTACTTTTGCAGGCGAGCCATCCCTTCCCTGCACAACCAAGTGGCGCACAAAATCAAGTGTGCACTGCGCAACACTATCTGTGGCAACGTCCACATAACCAACAACACAGTGGGTATATGTAGCGGCTGGCCCAGAGGCAGATAGCATTTTTGCGAATGTCCTTCCACCCCCGAGGATTGCTGGGCATTTCTCTTTGTATACTGTTACCTCCTCCTCCTACTCGGCTTCCTCCTCCTCCTCTACCTCCTCCTCATCCACTCAGCGTAATACCTTCACCACCCACAGCAGCACAGCCAGGGGGAAATGACAGCGGGTTGTTTTAAAACTTGTGTGTTTGTGGGACAAACCCCGCACTGCGCAGGAGCTGTGGACAGGCATGGAACAACAGACCGACCATTGGTTGGTGCCACTGAGCCTCCAGCCCGGCCTGGTGTTGTGCGCTAATTGGCGAAATATACTATCAGGTCTGGGCCTAGCTGGTTTGACACACATCCCCTGTCTGCCACATGTGCTGAATTTGGGGTGCAGAAATTCCTGCACCAAAACACCAGACAGTGAAAATCAATTCAGTTAATTAAACACACACCCCCACCCCCCCTTTTTACTCAAACCATTAACAAACTATTTACAAATTTTCTTAAAAACATATTAAAATAACTATAATGCAGCTAAACTTACTATTTAAACAAACAAAACTATATACACACGCTATCCTTAACTTAAGGCCAGTGACATCCAAGTGGCTCAAAGGGTGGGTTCCTGCACCAACATAGTCTCTTGCCTGGAACACAATTCTCCAGCCAGGGCACTGTTCTGGAGGATGAGGAGGTTAAGTAGGATGAGGAGGACTATTAGAAACCGTGTTCTCAGCAGGGTGGTACCCAAGCCAGCTCACGGGCAGCTGGGTCACCATCAGCACCTCAAAAGGCTGGGTTAGCATTGGCGAAATGTGGGAAAGCTTTGTCATCATGCTACAACAACCTGCACCACCAGCAGATTTGGAACGTCTTAGCAGGAGGCAGCATTTCAGCAACATGGTGGAAGAGTACACGTACTGACTGATGGGTTTGCCCAGGGGCGTAGCTACAGGGAAGCGTGGGAAGCACACTGTTTTGGGTCCCTGACCTAGAAGGGGCCCATTCAGGAGGAGGAGGACTAAAAGACTTTGTCAGGGCCCCCTCAACAGTATTATACAATGAAATTATATACAGTGGCAGTATAGACAGTGTAGAAAGCAGATGGAAAATAGACCCAAACAACCTCACACCCTACACACTTAACACCCCCCCCCACCCATTTCACTCAAACCATTAACAAACTATTTACAAATTTACTTAAAAACACATTAAAATAACTATAAGGCAGCTAAACTAACCATATAAAGAAACAAAACTATATACACACCTTATCCTTAACTTAAGGCCAACCAAATACAAGTGGCTCGGAGGGTGGGTATCTGCACCAACATAGGCCCTGGCCTGGAACACAATTGTCCAGCCAGGGCACAGTTCTGGAGGTTGAGGAATAGGAGTAGGAGGAACGCTGGGGGATACAAAGGACACAGACAATATTCCTTCCTTAAAGAGGATAGCTTGTCCTTGCCTCTGGGCAGCCTGGCAGACATGAAGGACTACATGCTGCAGTGCCTGCGCAACGACCGCCCAGTTACTGCCGCATTCTAACTTGTGCTGATTACTGGGTGGCCACCCTGCTGCATCCCCGTTACAAGGACAACGTGCCGTCCTTAATTCCCTCACTAGAGTGTAATAGGAAGATGAGCCCGCTAGTGGACACGCTGCTGATGGCATTCATACCTGACACCGGGGACTCAGTGGAAGCACAAGGTGAAGGCAGAGGAGGAGGAGGAAGAATTTGCCAGTGCAGCTGGGTCACCAGCAACACCTCAGAAGGTAGGGTTAGCATGTGCAAAATGTGGAAAAGCTTTGTCATCACGCCACAACAACCTGCACCACCAGCAGATCTGGAACATCTTAGCAGGAGGCAGCATTTCAGCAACATGGTGGAACAGTACACGTACTGACTGATGGGTCTGCCTAGGGGAATAGCTAAAGGGGAAGCAGACGAAGCAACTGCTTTGGGGTGGTGACCTAGAAAGGGCCCATCCAGGAGGAGGAGGAGGACTAACAGTATTATACAATGAAATTATATACAGTGGCAGTATAGACAGTGTAGAAAGCGAATGAAACAGCTGCTGAGCCTGGTCTGAGAGAGCGATCTTTAGTAGCCACAGGCATGGCGGAATGAAAGGAAGGGGTTTGCCCAAAAATTACTGGGGGAGGGGGGCTCCATTCAAAAATTTGCTGTGGTGCCCAATCATTTCTAGCTACGCCACTGGGTCTGCCCCATTCAACTTCTGGGTCATCAAATTGGGCACATGTCCTGAGGTTGCCCTTTACACCTTGGAGGTGCTGGCGTACCCTGCAGCCACTGTATTGTCTGAACGTGTGTTTAGCATGGCTGGTGGCATTATCACAGACAAGCGCAGCCGTCTGTCTGCAGACAATGTGGGCAAGCTTTAGTTTACTAAAAAGAACCAGGCATGGATCCCACAGGACTTGTTTGTACCTTATGCAGAATAGACATGTATACCGGCCTCACCCAACCACTGATATACTACCGTGCACTTACACTTTGTTTTATTTTTTATATTTTCCCAATGTTTTGGGGTCTACACTAATTTATTTAAAAAAATAAAAAATAAGTTATTGGCGACTACCTTTGTCTTCACAGCCCAAAAAGGCTTTATTTCATGCAAGAATGTAACTGCCAATTGTAAGTTATGCAGTGCAGGGGTTTGTACCTGGAAAAAACGGTAATATTTCACCCAACAGTTAAAAATATATCCTTTGCCGGACAGTATTAAACTTGGCCAGCCACAGCTGGAACCACTGATTAACGGTATTGCTATTTTGGCAATTGAATTTAACACCAGAACAAAATCTATCCTTTGCCGGACACTATTAAACTTGGCCAGCCACTGCTGGGACACCAGATTTAGGGGATTGCTATTTTGGCAATTGAATTTCACCCCAGAATAAAATCTATCCTTTGCCGGAGACTATTAAACTTGGCCAGCCTCAGCTGAAAACACTGATTTACAGTATTGCTATTTTGGCAATTGAATTTCACCCCAGAAAAATATCTATCCTTTGCAGGACAGTATTAAACTTGGCCAACCACTGCTGGGACACCAGATTTAGGGGATTGCTTTTTTAGCAATTGAATTTCACCCCAAAACAAAATCTATCCTTTGCCGGACACTATTAAACTTGGCCAGCCACAGCTAAAACCACTGATTTAGGGGATTGCTATTTTGGCAATTGAATTTCACCCCAGAAAAAAATATATCCTTTGCCGGACACTATTAAACTTGGCCAGCCACTGCTGGAACACCAGATTCAGGGGATTGCTATTTTGGCAATTGAATTTCACCCCAGAACAAAATATATCCTTTGCAGGACACTATGAAACTTGGCCAGCAACAGCTGAAACCACTGATTTATGGTATTGCTATTTTGGCAATTGAATTTCACCCCAGAACAAAATATATCCTTTGCAGGACACTATGAAACTTGGCCAGCCACAGCTGAAACCACTGATTTATGGTATCGCTATTTTGGCAATTGAATTTCACCCCAGAACAAAATATACCCTGTTATGGACAGATTTAAACTAGGCCTGCAACTGTTGGAACACCAGATTCAGGGGATTGCTATTTTGGCAATTGAATTTCACCCTAGAAAAATATCTATTCTTTGCCGGACAGTATTAAACTTAACCAGCCACAGCTGGAACATCAGATTTAGGGGATTGCTATTTTGGCAATTAAATTTCACCCCTCAATAAAATATAGAAATTTCTATGCTGAATTTCTAGGGGTGACAATAAGCACAGCCAAGCCCCTGATGTAGGATATAGCAAAAACTACCCTAGTATTGATGGACTTGTTGACAGCTTGTGCTGTGCACCACAAGACACAAAATGGCCCCCTATCACCCCAGAAAAAAGTGACAGAAAAACGCTCTGTGTAGCCTAAAAAACTGTGAGCAATTACCTAGCACAGGTTGAATGATTCACAGCTGTAGATCGATCACTTCATTAGTTGTTTTTGCTGAGTTTTCCCTGCCTAATCTCGCCCTCACAGCATCCTATCCCTACACTAATCAGAGCAGAGTGACGTGCGGCGCTACATGACTCCAGCTTAAATAGAGGCTGGGTCACATGCTGCACTTGGCCAATCACAGCCATGCCATTAGTAGGCATGGCTGTGATGGATTCTTAGGGCAAGAAGTAAAACGCTAGCTGATTGGCTGCTTTACAGCCCTTCAGAAAGCAGGAAGAGATCGCCGAACAACGGACCCGAACCCGAATTTTTTTGAAAATGTTCGGGTCCGGGTCCATGTCCCGAACACCCCAAAATTCGGATACTAACCCGAACTATACAGTTCTGGTTCGCTCAAGTCTAATTACAAGTTTTACTGAATCTTTGCCCACAAAATTATATACTGTATCAATTTACTCAGATCCTCTTAATCTATAACATGCTGCCTGCAGCAAAACGCTTTCTCCCTATTCATTTTCAGTGGGGACAAAACTGAACAAACCAGAACCAAGTGCACCAGAAGGCATTCCCTTTTGTTGCGTTCCCATGACTCAAACAAAACTGCTGCAAGTGGATCCGGCATGAAACACAATGTAACTCAGTGGTGCCGGATCAGTTTTTCCGGCTTGTTCATTTTGGAGATAATTCAACTGGATCCGTTCTGAATGGATGCAGATGGTTGTATCATTGACTAGGTGCGTTTTTCTGATCCCCTGACAGATCCAGCAAAAAACACAGATGTGAAAGTAGCCTAAGATGTGACAACCTGAACCAAAAATACACTAGACTGTTGCTGCAAATTTCTGGTGAAAAATAAAACAACTAATAGGCAGTCTACATCGAGACTATCTTGTCTAAGCATCAGCTGCTTTGATAAATATGTTCCATCATTAGACTATGTAGTTTAAATTTTCTAAATCTTAGACAGTGTTAGTAAATCTGCCCCAATGAGATATCCAAGTTAAGGAATGCAAAGAATACTTTCTTTGGAGTAAAAATGATATATGACTCTTGCCTTGCATTGGAATGCATTTGCATACAAACTCAAAATATCAGCTTTATACGACTTTTGAACTCAGATTAAACAAGACAGTAAATTATGAGGTTTTTCTGGAGAAAACATGTGCCAATATTTACTCCCACCAATGTGGTAAAATTCCAAGCTTGTTGTAATGGATACTTGACATGTATTAACTGTGAGGATATTGTAACAGATTTTATCACAAAATAGGGATTTGACACTTTGTGGAGTTACTTGCCCAAACATTTAGCAAGTTTTATATTTTTATACCACTCACTCCAGTTTTCAAAGGTGGGGAAGTGGGTGTGGTTAGTTAAGTTCATGTGTTTCACTCCAGATTTATCACTGCGAATTTAAAAAAAAAAATACAAAGAAAAAGTGTTGGGTGTAAAAATGTGCCAAATTTAACAATATATGACATTTGATAACTGTAGCATAAAACATGCTATTGCAGAAAAACTAGCTTCAAACATTAACCTCATGATATATTCTTCCCATATAGTTTAACAAATTATATTACTTGTGTTGTGTAATATCTATTTATTTACAGTCTAAATAGTATTTGGTCAGTTTATAACATTACTGTCCATGTGGCTACTGTGTTGGATGGAGGGAAATATTTTACACTTTGTATAAT
Organism: Bufotes viridis; assembly: GCA_033119425.1. Lineage (NCBI taxonomy): Eukaryota > Metazoa > Chordata > Amphibia > Anura > Bufonidae > Bufotes > Bufotes viridis. The sequence goes on from CM065590.1 coordinate 355,831,433, forward strand.
AAATATAGGAAGATCTATCTAATGCTAAAATATTATTTCATGACACCCCATGTGAAAAACAACTTTTCTATTGATAGTTATTAAGTGCTGTGCTCCCCAGTCAAATTATGCTCAGGCACTTCCTCGATCAGATACCGTACATTGCTGCATGTGATCCTAGCCTGATTACAATCCATAATGAACATGTCAGTCATCACCGATGACATGTTTATGGCCTGCCCCCTGCGCTCCATCCCCACAGTGCATGTGTGTGAATGAATCTCTTGCTAGCGCTGTGAGAGCATAGAATAGTATCCTTTCCCCTAACCATGACTAAGATAAATTCTGGATGAGGTAGGCCCCAACACACCAACAGCCCACTTAATAATGACAAACTCTTAAATCTGGTGAAATGGCCATAGTGGCCCTTAATTAACCAATCTAATACATATAAAAGACACATGTTGATAAATAATATAACATCGCTTCAACATTTTATTCCCCCAAAATTCCCAACAACCTAAAGAGGCATCCTGGTCCAGAACCACAACATTGGAGGAGGTAAACATCCTCCATTTTTCCTATTTTATCCTGGTTTTCCACCAGAGATGCCTCCAAAGACCCCTTTTACGTGTGCATGTGTGATACCTTACACATGATCATCCCTTCACACACTTCAAGTTAGTTCAATCCCCCCCAAATCCTCAAAGTCCACGTCTTGTCCTATGACATTCAAATTAGCTCTGCCAAATATAGAAAATCATAAGATGCCAAATAAAATTTTGCCTTGCCTTTTTGAAACTGCTGAATGACTATGCGTGCATTCAAGTCCACATAGCTACAATGTCTGACCATATTCTGTCCATATACTACCCTAATAGATGTATGATTGCCCTAATATCCATACAAGACACTGACCTGCTCCTTAAATGCAATACCAAGAAAAAACAATGCTCACAAATGCCACCCAACTAAAACTAAGCGGCAATAGACTCAGATGAGGATACACATAAAGTTTAGTGCTGTGACTCCCATCTCTCAATCTGTCTATTTAAATGTACAGGTAAACCACATATTGCCGCCTCCATGGCTGCACCAATGCAAAAGGAGTGAGAACTAAACTCTAACAGCTGGCATCCAATGAGTCCCAAGCATTTACAAAAGACCTTGATGAACTTAAATTTTGACAGAAATGTTACATCTCCATGCATCAATGATGGACCTCGTACCCCTGGACAGAAACACAGATACATCTGGAAACATTCATCGGACACATAAAAGAACCTAAAAGACTAAATGGGTTAATCCAAACTCCTCTTGCAATTTGATCTGTCTTGGATCTTTGTAATAAACAACTATACATACACAAACCTCACCTGCAGAGGAGCAGACCTGACCAAATACACTCACAATGGACAATAACAGCGTGTCGTTTCTGAAGAAACCACAGAATGTTAGCTTGAAATCTAATTGGCTGTTTGTGGCTCCACCCACTTTTAAAATTAGAACCCAAGTCACCCGAAGACTGTGCCAAATTTGAGGACACTGCTATCAACAGTCTGAGCACGGCAGTAATAAAAATTTCCCCATATAAAACAAATGGCTGAACTGTGATTGGCTGTTGAAGGCTCCACCCACTTTTCCTAAAATCTAACCACACTTACCAACTGACCCTCGGTGCCAGTTTGTGGACTCTGACTTTCCTACTGTAGGAATAACAGCTTTTTTTTACATTTTTTCATTGAAGTCAATAGGGGAAATCTGATTGGCTGTTTTTGGCTCCACCCACTTTTCTGAATTTTAATCCCAGTCCTCCAGTTGGCAACTATGCCAAATTTGGAGACCCTGCCATTAACATTGTAAAAATGGCAGCAATCTAAATATTCCCATTGAATAGCACTAGGCAATATTTGATTGGCTATTCTAGACTCTGCCCAGATTTCCGAATTCTAACCCCAATCCACCAATCATGGTCTGTGCCAAGTTTGGGGCCTGTGGCTTTAAAACTTTGAGAATGGCAGTATTTGAACATTTTCCATTAAAGTCAATAGGTAAATCTGATTGGCTGTTTTAGGCTCCACCCCCTTATACTAAATTTAGAACACAGTCACCCAGTGAGTTATTGTACCAAGTTTATCTGCTTTTCATTAAGGTCAATGGCTGAAATCTGATTGTCTATTATGACCCGATTTGTGATATTTTAGGTCCGTGACATTACTAATGTGAGAATGGCAGCATTTTTCAATTTTGACAGTCCTCCAGTGATCAACTGTGTCAAATTTGAAGACTGTGACAATAACAGTCTAAGAGCAGCGGCAGTTTTAACTTTCCCCATTTAAACAAATGGCTGAAATTTGATTGGCCGTTGTCTACTTTACCCACTTTTTAGACATTTTGACCCCAGTAACCCAGTCACACACAGTGCCAAGTTTGGGGACTCTAGCTGAAATACTGTGAGAATGACAGCTTTTTAAATTATCTTATTAAAGTCAATAGGGGAAATCTGATTTGTTGTTGTTGGCTCCACCTACTTTTTCTAATTTTTAAGTGGAAATAACCTTTGTTGTTTTTGGCCCCGCCCACTTTTTTGAATTTTATTTCCTGTCCTCCAGTGACCAACTGTGCCGAGTTTGGGGACCCTGCCGTTAACAGTGTAAGTGCAGCGGCAGTTTTAAATTTTCCCATTTAAACAAATGGCTGAAATTTGATTGGCTGATGTAGACACCACCCACTTTATATAAATTTTGACCCCAGTCACCCAATGACCCACAGTGCCAAGTTTGGGTATTCTGGCTTAAATACTTTGAGAATGACAGCTTTTTAAATGTTCTCATTAAAGTCAATAGGGAAAATGTGATTGGTTATTGTTGGCTCCGCCCACTTTTTCTCATTTTGAAGTTGAAATAACCTATGACCTGATTTCTGATATTTGAAGCCCCTGACATCAATAATGTGAGAATGGCAGCATTTTTCAATTTTCCCATTGAAATCAATCAAATAAATCTGATTGTTTTTTTTGGCCCCGTCTACTTTTCAGAATTTTAATTACAGTCCTCCAGTGTCCAACTGTGCCGAGTTTGGGGACCCTGCCATTAACAGTCTAAGAGCAGCTGTTGGTTTAAATTTTCCCATTTAAACAAATGGCTAAAATTTTATTGGCCATTGCAGACTCCGCCCACTTTTTATACATTTTAATCCCAGGCACCTAATGACCCACGGTGCAAAATTTGGGTACTCTGGCTTCCTGTTTGCATCACTTCCTGTCAGCTGACCATTGTGACATCATCGCAGGTCCTGGAAGGTAAAATCTACAGGAGGACTGCAGCATTTGGAGACAGGGTCGGGAGAGCAACGGTGTTTGCCGGTGGAGCGCTGCCCTTTCCCCAGGTGGTGGTGTTTTCTCCCGGTTTGGACACCCAGGCTGCGGCCGTCCGGAGTTCTATATCGGGCGGCAGCAACAGTGGCACGGCGATGGAAGGAATCGCAATGGATCTGACACAGGATACGCCTGCACCTGTGGTGTATGAAGTTGAGGTGGAAATTGAAGGCACAGAGAAACCATGCAGTCCAGAGACGTCGGACACAGTGCCAGAAGGTATGCAACGATCAGGGGTAGTGTCGCAGCCAGGAGGAGGTAAGTGACAAGGGACCTTTGCGAACGTTCTGCAATCCAGCGCCCCAGAGAGGAGCGCAGTGGGAAGGAGAGGTCAGGAGACCCGACTCTCGGGGAGGACTCGTGGAAATATAAGAAAGGGCAGCAGCTTGGACTCGACCCTTGACCACGCCGGCGTCCATGTGGTTAAGCCCTGTAATGTTAAAATGTCCACTGCTGAACGAGTGGTGGGCACGGTTAAAAAAGGTTTTGCTGCTGAACAAGCAGCGCGGAGGGTGGTTGGCCCTAAATTGTCAATGGACAAACAGATGGAGAAGATGCCGGTAAAGGCGTCTAGGAATGGGATTTCTGGTGTCAGTGAGCCAAGTGTATCTCACCCTGGAGAATCTGGTTTGTCTCACCCAGGTGGGGCTGGTGTGGATGTGTCATTAAATAGAGAGACCAAGGTGATCCACAACTGGGGGGTGCAAGGCCCACAGATACTGCAGACATTTTTGCTTCCAGAGTGGTTTATTATCTAAAGCTACATGATGAAATTAAAAAAGACTTGAGAAAAGTTAAATTGGAAAACAAAAATATGAAGCTACAGGAGGGCTTATTGCCTAAGCCAGGGATGCTCAACCTGCGGCCCTCCAGCTGTTGTGAAACTACAACTCCCACCATGCCCGGCTGTAGGCTGAAAGCTGTAGACTGTCCAGGCATGCTGGGATTTGTAGTTTTGCAACAGCTGGAGGGCCACAAGTTGAGCATGCCTGGCCTAAGTGTAAAAAAAACATTTCTCTCCCCTAAGCTGGATAAGCTAGAGGAGGAGATAATGATCCTGGAAGAAAAGAAACTGGCCATAGAAAAAAATGGTGGTCCATTTATGGAAAAGTTTCAAAATGACAGACGGTTTGAAAACATGTCATGTGCTGAGTCTACCTCTCCTGGTCCGTCAGGGCTGCGGATTAGGATGGTAGAGTAAAACAGCAGTGGCTGAAAATTCTGGGCAGGACTCCTTGCCAGCAGGGCAGGGGGAACCCTCTTGGAGGCAGGGAGCAGCCTCCGGGAAGGAAAGTGAGTCTGATGGTGGATTGATATTGCAGAGTGTCCAGCTGGAATCCTCGGGAGGCAGGCTCTTTTTTTGGAGATGAGGAGATACTTGAAGAGGAGAAAGTTAAAGGAAAAAAAAAATAGAACCAAAGTTGTGGAGAGAGAGAGTTGTTGGTGTACGGCCCTTTAACCACATCAGACCCCCTAGCTTAAACACCCTTAATGACCAGGCCACTTTTTACAATTCTGCACTACGCTACTTCACCGTTTATTGCTCCGTCATACAACTTACCACCCAAATGAATTTTACCTCCTTTTCTTCTCACTAATAGAGCTTTCATTTGGTGCTATTTCATTGCTGCTGACATTTTTACTTTATTTGCTATTAATCAAAAATGACCGAAATTTTTGCAAAAAAATGACATTTTTCACTTTCTGTTGTAAAATTTTTCAAAAAAAGCTACATTTCTATATACATTTTTCTCTAAATTTATAGTTCTACATGTCTTTGATAAAAAAAAAAATCCAATAAGTGTATATTTATTGGTTTGGGTAAAAGTTATAGCGTTTACAAACTATGCTACAAAAAAGTGAATTTCCGCATTTTGAAGCAGCTCTGACTTTCTGAGCACCTGTCATGTTTCTTGAGGTGCTAGAATGCCAGGATAGTATAAATGCCCCCCAAATGACAACATTTTAGAAAGAAGACACCCCAAAGTATTCGCGGAGGGGCATGGTGAGTTCATGTATCATTTCATTCTTTTTTCACAAGTTAGCGGAAAATGACACTTTCTGAGGAAAAAAAATATAATAAAGTTTCCATTTATGCTAACTTCTGGCAAAAAAAAATAAAATCTCCCACGGACTCACTATGCACCTCAGTGAATACCTTGGGGTGTCTACTTTCCGAAATGGGGTCATTTGTGGGGTGTGTTTACTGTTCTGGCATTTTGGGCGGGGCTAAATTATGAGAAGCCCTGTAAAACCTAAGAGTACTGTTGGTTTGCCTTTTAAGACCCAGGCTGCAAGTGTCACTTGTAGAGTCGGCGTATCAGAGAGCAGGGCAATGTGTTTTGGGGTGTATTTTTACATATACCCATGCTGGTGAGAGAAATATCTCTGTAAATTGACAACTTTGTATAAATTTTTTTGAAAAGTTGTCATTTACAGAGATATTTCTCACACAAAGTATGGGTATCTATAAAAATACACCCCAAAACACATTGCCCTACTTCTCCTGAGTACGGCGATACCACATGTGTGACACTTATTTGCAGCCTGGGTGCGCAAAGGGGCCCTAATTCCAATGAGCACCTTTTCGGAGGGCATTTTTACACATTTGGATTCCAGACTTCTTCTCCCGCTTTAGGACCCCAAAAATGCCAGGGCAGTATAAATACCCCACATGTGACCCCATTTTGGAAAGCAGACACCCCAAGGTATTTCGTGAGGGGCATGGCGCGTTTATAGAAGATTGTTTTTTGGCACAAGTTAGCGGAAATTGATTTTTTATTGTTTTTTCTCACAAAGTCTCCCTTTCCGTTAACTTGTGACAAAAAGTAAAATTTTTCATGGACTGGATATGCCCCTCAGCGAATACCTTGGGGTGTCTTCTTTCCAAAATGGGGTCATTTGTGGGGTGTGTTTACTGTTTTGGCATTTTGGGCGGGCTAATTAGAGCAGCTCCTGTAAATTCTAAAGGTACTCATTGACTTTACGCCTCTTTACGCATTTAGGCTGCAAAAGTGGCACACATGTGGTATCGCTGCATTAGGAGAAGTAGGGCAGTTGGGGTGTATTTTTACATATACCCATGCTGAGTGAGAGAAATATCTCTGTAAATTGACAACTTTGTATAAAAATTTTAAAAAGTTGTAGTTTACAGCGATATTTCTCACACAAAGTATGGATATATATAAAAATACACCCCAAAACACATTGCCCTACTTCTCCTGAGTACGGCAATACCACATGTATGACACTTTTTTGCAGCCAAGATGCGCAAAGGGGCCCTAATTCCAATGAGTACCTTTAGGATTTCACAGGGCATTTTTACGCATTTGGATTCTCAAGCTTTAGGGCCCCTAAAATGCCAGGGCAGTATAAATACCCCACAAGTGACCCCATTTTGGAAAGAAGACACCCCAAGGTATTCCGTGAGGGGCATGGCGAGTTCACAGAATTTTATTTTTTTTTGCCACAAGTTAGCGGAAACTGATAGATATATATATATATATTTTTTTTTTTTTTTACAAAATCTCATATTCCACTAACTTGTGACAAAAAATAAGATTTTACATGAACTCACCATACCCCTCACGAAATACCTTGGGGTGTCTTCTTTCTAAAATGGGGTCACATGTGAGGTGTTTGTACTGCCCTGGCATTTGAGGGTCTCCGCAATCATTACATGTATGGCCGGCATTAGGAGTTTCTGCTATTCTCCTTATATTGAGCATACGGCTAATGAGATTTTTTTTTTCCGTTCAGCCTCTGGGCTGAAAAAAAAAAAAAAAATGAACGGCACAGATTTTTTTCATTACCATCACTCAATGTGGATGAAAAAATCTCTGCCAAAATCAGTGACAGCGGTGCGGTGGGCTGGGCGCTAACTACCTAACAAGTAGCTAACTAATTGGCGGTGATAAGGGACCGTTATGCCCCATTCACAAGTCTGCAATTCTGTTTGTGGAACGGAATTGCGGACCCATTCATTTCTATGGGGACAGACTTTGTCCCGCTCGGATCCGGAATTGCGGATCCGCACTTCCGGGTCTGCACTTCCGTTCCCGCAAGAATATAGAACAAGTCCTATTCTTGTCCGCAATTGCGGACAAGAAAAGGCATTTTCTATATAGTTCTGGCAATTTGCGGATCCGCAAAATGCGGAAAGCACATTGCCGGTGTCCGTGTTTTGCGGATCCATGGATCCGCAAAACACATACGGACGTCTGAATGAGCCTTACAGGGGGGTGATTAGTGACAGGGGGTGATCAGGGGGGTGACATGGGGTGATCAGGGGTTAATTGGGGGTTAATCAGGGGTTAATCAGTGACGGAGGGGGGGGGGGTTGGGTGGGGGGGTCTGTGTGGTGATTGGTGCACTTACACATGTTTCCTTTGGTGGTCCCAAGCAAAAGGGACCACCAGAGGAGTGAGCTTAAGGCATATTAGACGCTGTTAACAAAACATTTTTTTTTAACTTCTACAGCCTTCCTAGCGCATGATCAGTGCTGGCAGGCTGTAGTTAAAGTTCTCCCCAACGCAATCCTGTGAGCGAGATGATGCGCGGATGCGTCCAGGAGGAATAAACCTGCCGCCGCCTGGACGTATCCGCTCGTTAGGCGGTCCAGAGCAGGTTAAACACCTCAAAACCTGCTGCTGAGCCCAGCCTAGCTCCTGATGTGGAGCTATGTTATACAGAGCGGGAGAGTTTGGCTGCAGACAAGGTAAATACGGACGAGGTGAGGGCGGACAAGGTCGTGAAAAGGGCGGACAAGGTGTCTTCTTCTGCGGTAGAGGGGGTAGTGGTGCCTGCAAAGGCACTACTGAGGTCAGGAGAGACAACAGCAAGGAAAGATAAAAAAAAGTGATGACAAAGTGATGGAACCTGTGGTGATTAAGGATAGAAGTGGGGAGAACCCGGCCAGTCTAGAGGGAGTGAGTGGTGGTTTCCGGGGAAAAAGTGATAAGCATGTGGTGAAAAGTGGAGTGAACAATGCAAAAAGAGATATAAAAGGTAGTATGAAAGAAGGGGAGAATGGAGTCAGTAATGCAGGACCAAGTGTGGATGCAAGTGTGGATGCAAAAGTAAGTGAAAATATGGAAGTGACTGGAATCGATGTAAGTGGGAATGCTGTAGGTGGTGAAAATGTGGATATGGAAGAATATGATAAAAGGATTTTGACTGTTGAAGATATGGAGAAGTTGAGAAAAGAGGAGGAGAAGGAAGAAAAGGAGAGACAGTAAAAAAGGCAAAACGTACTTTTTTGGTTGACCTGTCTTTCTGGACGGAGAGACACAGGCTGAGTGCCTTCCGAGAGGAAAAGGGGGATGAGACCGTCTGGACTCACCCCACAGCCGGGGGGGACCGTAGGAATGTGGCCCGTCTGTTTTGGAAAGGTAAGGAAGCAACATCTTCCAGGAAGACTGTTGTGGAGCTTTTCCTGCAGATGGGTTTTGAGACGAAATACTTCTATGCCCTCATCCATCCCTACAGGACCAAGTTCTTTGACGTCAGCTTTGTCCGGCTAGAGGGGCTTGAGCTCTTCTGGTCCAGATATAAGCTGACAAAGAGCACCCCAGAGTGGCAGGGTTTTGACAACCAGACCATCACCCGCCAGAACAAGGAAAAGAAAGTGACTGTGTTAACTTGTAATGAGTCTCTTTCTAGTGTAGACACAGTGACCTGGCTGAGTCGCAATGGCGAAGTGGGCTACCCAGCCAAGGTCCTGAACGAGCATAATATTTGGTCAGGGGACTGGACCTTTAAAATGATGTTAGGGGCCCAGGGAAATTCTGTTACCCATATTCCCTCCTCGGCCTTTATAGGTAGGGATCGGATAATGTTTTTTTTACCAGGGGCAGCCAAAGGTCTGCCACAGGTGCGGCGACCCCACACACTTCAGTACACAGTGTAAGACCCAGAGGTGCGTGAGGTGTGGAGGGAGTGACCATCTTGCTGCAACCTGTCGGAAGATCAGGTGTAACCTGTGTGGAGACCTGGGTCACCCATTTAGTCGCTGTCCGCTTGCCTTTGCCAACCAGGCTCAGGGACAGGCTCAGAACCGGGCAGATACTAGCCGCAAGGCTGGGCCTGCAGTTGGTGAAGAGTCTGCTGCCGGGACTGGGCAGGCTGGTGAGGGGACAAGTGCAGGGGATCCCAGCACTGGAGGAAGCAAAAAGGATTCTGATGAGGTAAAAAAAATTACGGCAGCTAGGGCCAGGCGGCAGGAACAACGCCGCAAACAGAGGGCACAGGAGGAAGCTAATCCCTCAACTGGTACCCTAGTTGAGAATCCAGCCAATAGTGGCCAAGATGACAGTGATGATGATGGGAACCCCGGAGTTCATCCCCAAGAGGCTGACATCTCCGCTGTCTCTGTCTCCTTAGGTGGGGATAGTGTGGATGAGGAGGACAGTGAATGGATGGTGAGGAGGAGGAACAAGCAGGGTAAGAAGAGAAACAGCAAGAGAAAGGGCAGGAAGGCTTGGCTGAGGGGGAAGCGAGGGATGCAGTGTCGAAGGGTGAGAAGGCCTCCTCCGGGTTGTCGGACCCTGCCCTTCAGAGGGGAAACCTTCTGGAAGGGGGGCCAAGTCAGATCATGTGGGCAAAGAGAAATGTCATATGAAGGTCTCCCACTCAGAGTTCAGCCGAACTTCCCGAAAATGTTCGAGATCTGAATTCGACCCGAACTTCATCCCGAACCCAAACCCCATTGAAGTCAATGGGGACCCGAACTTTTGGGCACTAAAAAGGCTGTAAAATAATCCAGGAAAGGGCTAGAGGGCTGCAAAAGGCAGCAAAATGTAGGTAAATCCCCTGCAAATAAATGTTGATAGAGAAATGAATTAAAATGAAATAAAATAAATAAAAATTAAGCAATATCAATTGGAGAGAGGTCCCATAGCAGAGAACAAGGCTTCAAGTCACCCACCAATAAAGAAGACCACTTTCATTTATTTAGGCCCCAGCACCCAGACAGAGGACAGAGGTCGCATAGCAGAGAATAAGGCGTTATGTCACCCACCAATGGAGAAGGCCACTTTTAGATAATTAGGCCCCTGGCACCTAGACGGAGGAGAGGTTCATTCAACTTTTGGTTGCACCACAATATAATGGTAAAATTAAAAAAAGAGGATTCAATAAAGAGGTGCCCCGGAGTTCAAGAATATATGGTTGAGGGGGAGGCAGTTATAAATGTATATTCTGCACAAGGGATGGACAGGTCCTGTGGGATCCATGCCTGGTTCATTTTTATGAACGTCAGCTTGTCCATGTTGGCTGTGGACAGGCGGCTGCGTTTATCAGTAATGTCGCTATCTGCCGTGCTGAATACATGTTCAGACAAAACGCTGGCCGCCGGGCAGGCCAGCACCTCCAAGGCATAAAAGGCTAGCTCTGGCCACGTGGACAAATTGGAGACCCAGAAGTTGAATGGGGCCGAACCATCAGTCAGTACGTGGAGGGGTGTGCACACGTACTGTTCAACCATGTTAGTGAAATGCTGCCTCCTGCTAACACATTCCGTATCAGATGGTGGTGCAGTTAGCTGTGGCGTGGTGACAAAACTTTTCCACATTTCTGCCATGCTAACCCTGCCTCTCAGAGGAGCTGGGCGTGACAAAGCTGCGTTGGCGACCGTTTGCTTCTCCTCTGCCTTCACCTTGGGCTTTCACTTGTACCCCTGTGACATTTGGTAATGCTCTCAAGAGCGCGTCTACCATCGTGCGCTTGTACTCGCACATCTTCCTATCACGCTCCAGTGCAGGAAGTAAGGTGGGCACATTGTCTTTGTATCGGGGATCAGCAGTGTGGCAACCCAGTGGTCCGCACACGTTAAAATGTGGGCAACTCTGCTGTCGTTGCGCAGGCACTGCAGCATGTAGTCGCTCATGTGTACCAGGCTGCCCAGAGGTAAGGACAAGCTGTCCTCTGTGGGAGGCATATCGTCATTGTCCTCCGTATCCCCCCAGCCACGCACCAGTGATGGGCCTGAGCTGTGTTGGGTGCCACCCCGCTGTGAACCTGCTTCATCCTCATCAAATGTGGGCCCTGGCTGGCCACATTTGTACCTGGCCTCTGCTGTTGCAAAAAACCTCCCTCTGAGGCACTTCTAATAGACTGGCCTGAAAGTGCTAAAAATGACTCCTCATCCTCCTCCTCCTCCTGGGCCACCTCCTCTTCCATCATCGCCCTAAGTGTTTTCTCAAGGAGACATAGAAGTGGTATTGTAACGCTGATAACGGCGTCATCGCCACTGGTCATGTTGGTGGAGTATTCGAAACAGGGCACACAGGTCTCGCATGGAGGCCAAGTCATTGGTAGTGAAGTTATGCTGTTTCGCAGTGCGACTGACCCGTGCGTGCTGCAGCTGAAACTCCACTATGGCCTACTGCTGCTCGCACAGTCTCTCCATCATGTGCAAGGTGGAGTTCCACCTGGTGGGCACGTCGCATATGAGGCGGTGAGCGGCAAGGCCGAAGGTGTGTGGCTGACTGAATGAGCAGGTGGAAGCAGAGGAGGAGGAAGCCGAGTAGGAAGAGGAGGCTACAGGAGGCAAAGAATGATGCCCTGCGATCTTTGGCGGCGGAAGTACGTGCGCCAAAGAACACTCCGCCTGGGGCCCAGCCGCCACTACATTTACCCAGTGTGCAGTTAGGGATATATAGCGTCCCTGGCCGTGCTTACTGGTCCACGTATCTGTGGTTAGGTGGACCTTGCCACAGATGGCGTTGCGCAGTGCACACTTGATTTTATCGGATACTTGGTTGTGGAGGGGAGGCACAGCTCTCTTGGAGAAGTAGTGGCGGCTTGGAACAACATACTGTGGGATAGCCATCGCCATCAGCTGTTTGAAGCTGTCTGTGTCCACTAGCCTGAATGACAGCATTTCAAAGGCCAGTAGTTTAGAAATGATGGCATTCAGGCCCAGGGCTCGAGGGTGGCTAGGTGGGAATTTACTCTTTCTCTCCAAGGTTTGTGAAATGGAGAACTGAACGCTGCCGTGTGACATGGTGGAGATGCTTGGTGACGCAGGTGGTGGTGTCGGTAGCACATCCTCTGTTTGGTGGGTGGCAGGTGCCAACATTCCTCCCGAGGCGGAGGAAGAGGCCGAGGCAGCAGCAGAAGAGGGAGCAGAGGGAGCCTGAGTGAGTTCCTTGTTTTTAATGTGTTTACTCCACTGCAGTTCTTGCTTTGCATGTAGATGCCTGGTCATGCAGGTTGTGCTAAGTTTCAGAACGTTAATGCCTTGCTTAAGGCTCTGATGGCACAGCGTGCAAACCACTCGGGTCTTGTCGTCAGCACATTGTTTAAAGAAGTGCCATGCCCGAGAACTCCTTGAAGCTGCCTTTGGGGTGCTCGGTCCCTGGTGGCGGTGGCCCGTAGCAGGCCACCTCTCTTGGCGGCTGCTGTTCTGCTTTTGCCCCCTGCTCCCTCTTTTGCTACGATGTTGGCTCGGTCTCACCACTGCCTCTTCCTCTGAACTATGAAAGTAAGTGGGACGACCTTCATTCCATGTGGGGTCTAGGACCTATCGTCCTTTGCATCGTCTTCCACACAGTCTTCCTCCCTGACCTCCTGTTCGGTCTGCACACTGCAAAAAGACGCATCAGTTGGCACCTGTGTTTCGTCATCATCAGAGATGTGCGGACTCCGATGAGGTGGTATTCCCATGTCCTCATCATCAGGAAACATAAGTGGTTGTGCATCAGTGCATTCTATGTCTTCCACCACTGGGGAAGGGCTAGGTGGATTCCCTTGGGAAATCCTGCCAGAAGAGTCTTTAAACAGCAATTGACTAGCGCCTGTACCTGCACAGGCCTTACCATCCTTAGAACGGCATTGGGCCCCACCAAATATCGCTGTAAATTCTGGCGGGTACTGGAACCTGAGGTAGTTGGTTCACTAGGACGTGTGACTGTGGCAGAATGGCCACGTCCTCTCCCAGCCTCAGAGGGTCCACTAACACCTCCACGACCGCTTCCGCATCCCTTACTAGATGTTTTCCTCATTGTTATCGTTCACCAAGCACCACAATAAAAATAAATATTAGGCCCAATGTATTGATTTCAAATTCAGGCCTTTTTTTACAGGCACCTAACACTATCTGCCTATTTATTTATGTACCGTATTACACTAATCCAGGCACAGCAGTAACCAGTGATTTAGGGGAATATCAATTGTATGCCTAGTATTTAGGCCCTGGATGAAAGGTATCCTTTTATGGACAGATTTACCCTTGGAGATGCACAGTAGTGTGTGAAAAAATATGTAGGATTATGCCTTCAGCAATTGTATATTAACACTTTGTGTAATATACCCTTTAACGGACAGAAATACAATGGAAGATGCACGGTAGTGTGTGAAGTTATTGAGGATGACCCTCTCAGCACTTGTATATACACTATGAGTGTAATATACCCTTTTACGGACAGATTAACGCTTGGCCTGCAACAGCTGGAACACCAGATTCAGGGTATTGCTATATTGGCAAGTGAATTTCACTACAGAAAAAAATGTATCCTTTGCAGGACACTATGAAACTTGGCCAGCCACAGCTGAAAACACTGATTTATGGTATTGCTATTTTGGCAATTGAATTTCACCCCAGAACAAAATATACCCTGTTACCGACAGATTTCAACTAGGCCTGCAACTGCTGGAACACCAGATTCAGGATATTGCTATTTTGGCAATTAAATTTCACCCCAGAAAAAAATTTACCCTGTTACGGAAAGATTTAAAATAGACCTGAAACAGCTGGAACACCCGATTTATGGTATTGCTATTTTGGCAATTGAATTTCACCCCAGAACAAAATATATCCTTTGCAGGACACTATGAAACTTGGCCAGCCACAGCTGAAACCACTGATTTATGGTATTGCTATTTTGGCAATTGAATTTTACCCCAGAACAAAATATACCCTGTTACTGACAGATTTAAACTAGGTCTGCAACTGCTGGAACACCAGATTCAGGGTATTGCTAAATTGGCAATTAAATTTCACCCTCAAAAAAAATATATCCTTTGCAGGACACTATTATACTTTGCCAGCCACTGCTGGGACACCAGATTTATGGTATTGCTATTTTGGTAATTTAGATTCACTCCAGAACAAAATATACCCTGTTACGGACAGATTTAAACTAGGTGTCACGAGTTGGAGGTCCCACGAAAGACCTCCGTGTCGTTTCACAATAAACGAGATACAAAGGTACGGTCTAAACAATGTTTAATGTACAAATGGAAAACAACGGAGAAACAAAAGCTCTGCGTACCGTCAATGCAGTGAGAGGAACCCCCACTGTGCCACTGTCTAGTAATACTCCAGAGGGGCGTGACTAAGCAACTCCTGGTGTTCACTAGGGCCCCAGATGGTATGGATAGGCTTTGCCGCAGGAAGTTGCCAGGGTGCACTCTGGAGCGTGAACTAGACAGTGACCCCAGGAGCGAGTGACAAATGGTACAAGAATGTACCGACGGTACAGAGCAACATGACATACACAGGGAACACGAACGGGAGTTCAGGCAAGGACACAGGAGTGGCAATGGACAGAGAAGCTCTTGCTCCACCAGTGAGAACTGCGTGGCCTTGCCCAAGCACTCTGCAGCAAGGAAGCTGCAAGAGCTTGCTGAACAGAGAACATGGACAGAGACGAATGCTCCCCCTCCGAGGAACGACAGACCCCCTTTCGGAGGAGACAGGAAACATCGCAAGGCAAGACATTACAGAACAGGCGAACTCAAAGAAGAGACACAGGAGTACGGACAACATAGCCTGAGACAACAAACAGTGGACAACAACAATGAACAAGTAGGGAAACCTACAGAGAACAGACGGACACGGATCCCATGGGTCAGCAGCATGGGAGACAGTACACACCAGGAGCAGGACAGGACAAACACACACCAGGAGAGCTGACCCAGAACAGAGGCAAAGTCAGCCTTATATACAGGTTCCATGGGTGCAGCAAAGAGGCCACACCCATGGACCAGACAGAGAGGATTAACTCCTGATACACACATGGGAGTTAACCCATACAGTACCACAACAAACACACTGGAACGAAGCTGCAGCGAGGAGCTGCAGCACACGAATGTACGGAAGGTCACGGCTGAAGACAGCGGCCGTGACACTAGGCCTGCAACTGCTGGAACACCACATTCAGGGTATTGCTATTTTGGCAATTGAATTTCACCCCAGAACAAAATATATCCTTTGCCGGACACTATTATACTTTGCCAGCCACTGCTGGGACACCAGATTTAGGGGATTACTATTATGGCAATTGAATTTCATCCCAGAACAAAATATATGTTTTGGCGGACACTATTATAGTTTGCCAGCCAGTGCTGGAACACCAGATTTAAGGGATTGCTATTTTGGCAATTGAATTTTACCCCAGAACAAAATATATGTTTTGGCAGACACTATTATAGTTTGCCAGCCACTGCTGGGGCACCAGATTTATGGTATTGCTATTTTGGTAATTTAGATTAACCCCAGAACAAAATATACCCTGTTACGGAAAGATTTAAACTAGGCCTGAAACTGCTAGAACAACAGATTCAGGGTATTGCTAAATTTGTAATTAAATTTCACCCCAGAAAGAAATATACCCTGTTACGGACAGATTTAAAATAGACCTGCAACAGCTGGAACACCAGATTCAGGGTATTGCTATTTTGGCAATTGAATTTCACCCCAAAAAAAAAAATATCCTTTGCAGGACACTATGAAACTTGGCCAGCCACAGCTGAAACCACTGATTTATGGTATTGCTATTTTGGCAATTGAATTTAACCCCAGAAATATATATACCCTGTTACGGACAGATATAAACTAGGCTTGCAACTGCTGGAACACCAAATTCAGGGTATTGCTATTTTGGTAATTGAATTTCACCCCAGAACAAAATATACCCTGTTACGGACAGATTTAAACTAGGCTTGCAACTGCTGGAACAGCAGATTCAGGGTATTGCTATTTTGGCAAATAAATTTCACCCCAGAACAAAATATATCCTTTGCCGGACACTATTATACTTTGCCAGCCACTGCTGGGACACCAGATTTAGGGGATTGCTATTTTGGCAATTGAATTTCACCCCAGAACAAAATATATCCTTTGCCGGACACTATTATACTTTGCCAGCCACTGCTGGGACACCAGATTTAGGGGATTGCTATTTTGGCAATTGAATTTCACCACAGAAAATAATCTATCCTTTGCCACACAGCAGACAGTATTACACTTGCCTAGCCAAAGCTGGAACACCAGATTTAGGGGATTGGCATTTTGGCAATTGAATTTAACCCCTTAATAAAATATAGAAATTGCTATCCTGAGTTTCTAGGCGTGACAATAAGCACAGCCAAGCCCCTGATGTAAGATATAGCAAAAATAAAACTATTTTTGATGGACTTGGTGGCAGCTTGTTCTGGTGCACCACAAGTCACAAAATGGCCGGCGATCACCCCAGAAAAAAGTGACAGAAAAACGCTCTGTGCAGCCTAAAAGCCAGTGAGCAATTAACTAGCAGAAGTTGAATGTTTCACAGCTGTAGATCGATCACTTCATTAGGTGCTTTTGCTGACTTTTCCCTTCCTAATCTCACCCTCACAGAAGCTGCGTCCTCTCCCTACACTAATCAGAGCAGTGTGACATGTGGTGCTACGTGACACCAGCTTAAATAGAGGCTGGATCACATGCTGCACTTGGCCCATCACAACCATGCCATTAATAGGCATGGCTGTGATGGCTTCTTAGGGCAAAAAGTAAAACGCTAGCTGATTGGCTGCTGTGCAGCCCTTCAGAAAGCGTGAAGAAATCGCATTACAATGGACCCGAACTTTTTTTTAAATGTTCGGGTCCGGGTCCCGAACTCCCCAAAATTCGGTACGAACCCGAACTATGCTCGAACTGTTCGCTCAACACTAGTCCCCGGTAATGAGGTGCAGGGGAAGTCGACTGACATTCTGGGCAAGACGCACAGAATCATTTGATTTCTGCAAACACTCCCAGCCAAAAAATCCTTTTGAGTACCCGTTGCTGAGTTTTCTCAGCTGCCAGGTGTCCTCCCATGGGTTTTTTTATGAGCCAGGTCAAGTACCACTTTCCTGTGCAATTTCAGAACATCTAGTTGCTCTATTACTTCACCCCTTATATTATTAACACGATAAAGAAGATCGTGGTTGACAGCAAAGTGAGGATACACATTCTCCAAGCCCATATTGTGGGCAACCCTATTAACCACCGCAACATTTTCCCAAGCATGAGCTAACGTTCGGTCCCTCAATTGGAATGTGCCAAAATTATCTTGAGAACAGTTTATTTCTGGCATGGGTAACTCTTTGACAGTCTCTTGAGGTCTCTCAGACTCCCCCACTAGCACAGAGAAGGGGAACTGGTCAGGCTCAACTGGGGCCAGTCTAACGGCTGAGACTTCATAACCTGAATCCCCAATGTCAGGCAGGCTAGCAGCATTTTCATCCCCCACACTTAGGGAAATTCGAGGTGGAAACTCGACCATCCACAGGTCCCAGAACAAAGCAAAGTCCCATCCTAGTATAACACTATGCATCAGGGATTTAGATACTCCAATCTCATGGGAGGTCACACCAAACTGAGTCTCAATGGGGACCACCGCTGTACAATAACTCTTTGCATCACCATGTATGCACAAAACACCCATGCACAGTTTTTTTCAGCTGGTCTGGAGCTACCAGGTCTGAATGTACAAGCGTAATGAGGCTCCCAGAATCCAGCAAGGCCTGAACACTCCTTCCACCTACTTTGACCCGTGCCATGTGAGCCAGCGCAGATGTCAGACACGCCGGATGAGCGAAGAAGGATAGGCACCGAGCTGCTCCACACTCCATAGGTTTTGGGACTAGAGGACATTTGGCAGCCACATGCCCCTGGGCTTTGCACCTTCAGCCCTGGACACCGGACCCTGGTAGGGTCTCTTTCAGCAGCCTAGTATCCACGTTGGTCTTCACCCACGTTTTCGAACAAGCATCAGCACTTAAGGTTGCTGCGCCTCTTCCCGCCACTGCGGGCAGACGAGGCTTTACAGGCAAGTTATCGGGGTCAGACCCCCCCTGCCAAAAAACCCGGGTAGTATTCAACCATCTCAACTAACTCATTGGCAGACTTTGGATCAGCGTGACTGACCCATTTTCTTAACTCATACAGCAGCACTGTCAGGAAGCGATCCATTGTGACCCTTTCGACAATCTGGGGTGCCGTGAGTATCATCTCAGGTTGCAACCATTTTCATACCAGATAAATTAAGTCATGCATCTGTGACCTGGGAGACGTATTAGGTTGGTAATTCCAGTGGTGCACTCGGCACAGCAGGAGTGACACCCAAACGGCGGAGAATTTCTAGCTTTAGCAATGCATCTCATAGTCCTGGGCGTCCTCGGCAGACAAATCAAAATACGCTTTCTGAGAGTCACCCATTAGAAACAGAGCAACCAATCCCACCCACTGAGTCTTACGCCACGCCTCTCGGTCTGCGGTACGTTTAAATGTATTCAGAAATGCTTCCACGTCATCGTGTGGGGTCATTTTCTGAAGAAAATGGCTTGCTTTGACCAACACAGTATTGCTAGGTCGCCAGGTCGTATTCGCCAGCTGCTGCAGAACCGCTGTAAGAGTTTCTCTGTCTTTCCGAGCAGCTTCAGCTTGCATTTGCAGGTCTCTTTCCATGGCCTCAGCCAGTGCTGTCACCTGAGTACTCAACAGACGTACAATTTCCTGCTGCGCCTCCTGCTGGGCAGCCAAAGCCTTTTCATATCTGGCATTAGTCTCTCGCTGGACTGTATTTGCATCTTGCTGGGTTGCACAGGCTTGTGCCAACATCAACACCAGATCTTCCATTGTATTGGATAAGATGCAATGCAATTAAAGTTGCTAGGAGGATGATATCTGGCAGGGATCTGTATGCCCGCGTCCTCCACCAATTTGTGAACTGTCACGTCCTCTTGCGGGGATTGTTTTGTGCAGAAACAGGAATACTGACACCTTTGTAGCTTGTACGTCAGACTGTTGCTAGTTTATTTTGTAAGTTGATCAAAATAACAACCAAAACAAACAATAGCCATCTGGCTCCTGCCTATCTCACTCGGCAGCACTAGCTAAACGCATACCACAAAACACAAAGAGCATTTACAAGGAGAAAAATAGAGCAACTTACAGTTCAGCAGTTAGATTGAAAAGCGACCACTCTCAGAGCTCCTAGGCTTGCAGCTTCTCAAACAGACTGCACACACACCCAGAGAGAACCCCTGTGTCAGGCCTGCTGACCTAATTAGTACATGTGTGTGAGCAGTCCTGCAAGGCAGGTAAAACCCGGACTGGCTCCTGGTGGTCAGGGAACCCACCATACTCTTCACTGACCGGCTCCAGGACCCTAAACTGGCTTTCTTTTTTCCAGAAAGCTTCTAGAAACAAAGAAAACCAAACCTTCCTGGAGCCTTTTAACACATGAAGTGCCGGAAACTTGGTGCACTGTACACACCATCCAGCACCTTCTCTGCCAAACATTGTGACACCCTGTCACAATATATATATAACTCTCTAAACTATCTAACACGAAGGCCTCTTGCACATGACCGTATGTATTTTGCGGTCCGCAAAAAATACGGATGCAGTCCGTGTGCATTCCGTATTTTGAAGAACGGAACAACTGGCCCCTAATAGAACAGTACTATCTGTGTTCATTATGCGCACAATAATAAGACAAGTTCTATCTTAGGTCTTACCCTGTCTTATCCTTAAGTCATGTGCTGGATCTTGACATAGGCAGTGATGAGCAGCAGGGGCAATATTCAAAGTCGCAATATTTCACGAATATTCGTCATATATTTGCAAATTCCTGATCTCCAGTCATTATTTTCTAGATTGTGAAAACTGGCAATCAGAAAATTTGCAATAAAAATTCACCATCAACACTACTCCTAGAGTCAAAGATATTGCAGTAAGTGCAATTCGATGGTAGTAAAATCCATAGGTATCCATGTTGATAAATCACATTTGGAGAGCTGGACCCACTAAGTGGTACTCACTACACTTATAGGCGTGTGCAGCCTATTGCATTAGGGTGTGCACCCTAAAGCACAAAGCACAAACACACACGCCGCACGTGTAAGTGTATGTATGTGTGTGTGTATGTAATATATATATATATATATATATATATCTGAAAAAATGGCAGCACTCCACAAAGTCTAAATGTAAAAATAAAGAAAAAGTTTATTCACCCATATGGCAAAAGCGATGTTTCGGCTCTATACTGGAGCCTTCCTCAAGCAACTAACATTGACAAAGTGAAGCATACCCAAACATAGATTGCATAATAGTGTCATGTGATCATTACGATATACAAAGCAATTTAACTCATTGTGTGAACAGACAGAAAAATCCATAATAAAAAATACAATAATTTTTAACCCCTTAAGGGACGTTTTTTTTTTTTTTGCGTTTTCGTTTTGCGCTCCCTCCCTTCCCAGAGCCATAACTTTTTTTAATATTCCGGTTCACATAGCCATATGAGGGCTTGTTTTTTGCGGGACAAGTTGTTATTTCCAACAACACTATTTAATATTGCATATGATGTAGTAAGAAGCGGGAAAAAAATTCAAAATGGGGTGAAATTGCAACAAAAAAGCAATTCCACCACAGTTTTGCTGGTTTTTAAATTCAGACGTTCGATAAAACTGACCAGTTATTTTTACTCTACAGGTCAGTACGAATCCGGCGATACCCTATATGTATAGGTTTTCTTTAGTTTTGATAGTGAAAAAAAAATTCAAAAGTGCGAAAAAATCTGCTTTACTTTTTTGTCACCATGTTTTGACCCCTATAACTTTTTTGTAATTATTTGTACAGAGCTGTATGGGGGCTCATTTTTTGTGTCATAATCTTATCTTTTTATTTATACCATTCTGGGGTGTGTATGACTTTTTGATCACCTTTGATGTTATTTTTTGTGGAAAATGAAGCGACCAAAAATGACGAATCAGCCATTTGGACGCTTTTTTCTGTTTTGCTGTTTGACGTATGGGGAATATTTTTTCATATTTTTATAGTATGGGCGTTTTCACACATTGCAACACCCATGATGTGTATGTTTTAAATTTTTTTATTTTTTTTTATTTTTATTTTAGCAAAAGGGGGGTGATTTGAACTTTTAAGGTGTTTTTTTTGTTTTTTGTAAACTTTTTTTTTTTTTACACTTTTATATAGTTCCCATAGGGAACTATAACTTACAATCATTTGATTGTGATTATCATACATTCCAATGCAATAGCATTGGAATATATGAAAAAATCGCATATTTCCTATGAAGCCTATTACAGGCAAGGCGCTATAGGAAATACTGCAGAGCAGCCTGGGTTTCATTCATAGAGACCAAGGCTACTACAAGCACGCTCCGGCTTCTCCGATCGCCACACGGGGGAGCCGGAGCGCAAACCGAAAGTAAAACTTATTGGGGCTTATTGGATCACAACTTTGGTATTTATTGATGTAATTTTTTATTCATTATATTGCAATTTATTGTCTATGTACATTGTATCTCATGCACTGTGCACTTTATATGTATGTACTGTATTTGGCTTCAATATCTTGTTTTAGGCTGGCGAGGTCATCTATACATGTTCCATACTGGGGCATCTATTCATTTATTAGCCACCTTATATCCCTTTGGCCTCGTCTAATGTTTTTTCTATGCTTCACGCTGTCCACTTTGTGATCCCCTCCCACCCTGTGTGTCATCCACCATTGTATTGTATTGTCTGTTATTGTATTTTATTGGATTTTCCCCTTTTTGGGAACCATAATAAAGTCTATATATATTGTTAGTCGTGCTTCGCCTGCTTTCTTCTTCTTTAGTGTTGATACTTGGTATAAAGGCCAAGTACGCATATTTACTTCGTGAGTTATCTACGATTGGTGTCTATGGCTCCAATTACAAGTAAAATGTAAATAAAAATTGTTTTTATTCAAATTATTTCAAAATTGTATCAGCGTGGTCTCTCCCCTTTCCAAATAAAAATAATATCATCTATAAATCTACGCCAGAGGACCAGATCCGCACTGAGCTCGCCGGATGGAAAGATGGTAGTCTCCTCCCATTTCCCGACATAGAGATTTGCGAAACTCTGCGCGAATCGGGTCCCCATGGCGGTCCCCCACGTCTGGAGGTAATAGTCATTTTCATATTTAAAATAATTATGTGTTAAAATAAATGTTATACACTGTCCTATAAAATTGATCTGTGTCTCAGGGAGGTTTCCCTCTTTTCTGAGGAAATACTCTGCTGCCTCCCGTCCTTTGGTATTTTCTATAATTGTGTATAATGATGTTACGTCCATAGTTCCTATTATATATCCCTCCTTCCATTGCACTTTTTCCAGTAATTGGAGAATGTGTTTGGTATCTTTTATATACGCTGGTAGTTTCAATACACATTTCTGAAGGAGGACATCCACATATTTGGAGAGATTTGCAGTAAGACCTTCAATTCCCGAGACTATCGGTCTCCCCGGGTGGTTAGTGTGACATTTGTGGATCTTTGAGAAATAGTAGAACATCGGTATCCTAGGATTTTGATTGTTTATATGTTTAGATTCTTCACAGGACAAAATTCCACTCTTTTCCCCTTATTTCACCAATGTACCAAGCTTATTTTTATAGCTGTCTGTTGGATTGAGGCTTAATTTTTTATATGTTTTTTTTTTATCTTCTAATAATCTCATGATTTCCTTATGATAAGTTTCTTAGTCTAGAATCACTATCCCCCCTCCCTTATCTGCAGGTCTAATCACAATTTCATTGTTTTTCTGGAGGGTAATGATAGCTGCTTTTTCTTTATTTGATAATTTTTGGGGTCCTCTTTTCTTTTTCCTTAAGTCACGTAAGACTAGCATTTGAAATGTAGTAAAGGTAAAGGCATCTGAATATTCTCCTAGAGGGTTAAAATGAGCTTTTAGTTTCAGGGTGGTATGGATGTACCTGTCCGTTTCCTCATCTATTGTTTTGTTGACTCCCTTTGTATGGTATTTGCCTCTTTTTGTGTTTCTCCTCCGTTATTCTCTTTATTATTTTTGTTCTCTCTGCATTCTTTTTTTAAAAAGTATTTCTTCAATGCAAACTTGCGAAGGAATTTCTTTATGCCTATTAACGCATTAAACAGACAAAATGTCGATATCGGGGCAAATTTCATGCCTTTCTTTAATAATGAGGCCTCATTCCTTTTTAAAGTATATCGGGTTAGACTAAAAATGCCTTGCTCCCCTACTTCATTGGTTTTAATCATTGCTTTCATCCCTCCCCCTCCTACCTCTCTTTGTTTTTTTTTCTTTTTGTGGACATTTTTGGTTGAAAAAAATCCTTCCTTACTGTATTTATAATCGTCTTTTTTGGAGGTGTATTCTGAATATCTCTTTTTCCATCTTTCATATGTTGTTTTTTAGTGTCAGTTATTAGTTTTATTTCTTTATTCTGTGTTTATGTTCCTTTTTACAGCTGAGCTATAGCTAGTCTCATTTGTTCTCCTTTGTGATACTTCTATTATGCCTACACTATAACCCGTTTTTATTAAAATGTCTGAGTGATCTACTTTGGATTGTCGTTAATTATTTCTGGTTCCTCCTGATCAATTATTTCCTCATTGAGCGAACGTAATACTTCATACCTTACTACTAACTATACTTCCATTTCTTTGAATTTGTATTAAGGGTGATAGTGGTATTGAGTTACGCTTATTTGTCATTGATGCTTCTGTGGTTATTTCCTCACTGCTTTCCTCATATATTGATATTTCAAATGATCAAATGTCTTCTTCCCCACATATAGTGTCATCTATGGTTTCATAATGGCTTTCATGTATTCTCGATGTTATTTCTTGGTCATTTGAGTTTTGGATTATTTCTATGTCCGTGTTTGTATTTTTTGTGTTTTTTGCATATTCTGGTCTCTCTCAAATTTTTAGTTTTTTATATCCCTTATTTCTTCCTTCTTCGTCCTAATCCTTCTTTTTATTGAATTTGAAATCTTAATAATTTCTGGATGGTCTTTATAGGGACGTATAATCTGGAATAAACTCATAATCTCCACATTATTCTCTCTCAGTGCACCTTTGCGTTTATCTATAATAAATTGAACAATTCTTCTGGAGAATTCATTAAATAGGCTCCCCCATTCCTCTAGGGTTTCCATGTCTCCCAAGTCACTAGTCAGTGCTTTGGAGACTATTAAGCCTTTAGGTATTATGTTATTATGGAGGTTTCTTTCTAATGTCACTATCTCCCATACAGGGGCGTAGCTAAAGGCTCATGGGCCCTGATGCAAGAGTTCAGCTTAGGGCCCCCTTTCCCTCAGTGCTTTGTGGTCAGGGGCCGGGAAGTACCATAGCCTTCCTGCTGCCTGAGGCAAAAATCAAAACAGCAACCCCCTCCCCATGCCAAATTCTTGACCTAACCCTTTCCTTACGGCCAGAGGAGTAACTTGACCATCATGCACTTTCTATAATACCGGTGTCTTCTTTTGTGACCCAAGGCTCTTTGGGCCCCCTTAGGCTCCTGGGCCCAGTAGCGACTGCTACCTCTGCACCCCCTATAGCTACGCCCCTGCTCCCATAGGTCCCCCATTTCTGTGATGGGCAATTTTTCTAGTCTCCTAATCTGACCTATGGTTTCCGTGATTTCTCCTTCCGGTATATTCTGTATGATTAATGGTTCATCCTTATTGCGGGAAAATGATTCAATGTATTCAATTCGTGCTTTCCTATCTCCCCACAACTCACTCAATGAATAGTATTTCTATTATAGAAATACACAATTGCGCTCCCATTCGTGCGAGTCCTATATGGTGTATAAAATAAATAAATGAAAGATAAATAAAATAAAAGAAAATAAGTGAAAGAATCAAAAATCTCTATAAAATGTTAATATATCCACGCTGGCTAATGATAATCAAACAGGCAGTGTATATTGTTATTTATTTTATACACCATATAGGACTCGCATGAACGGGAGCGCAATTGTGTATTTCTATAATAGAAATACTATTCAGTGTATCATCCCACATTCTTCAAGTCGGTTCTCAGATAAGACATAATCTATAAAATAAAACAAAATTAATATTATATTATAGGTACAATCTCATATAGAGGTTGTCCAAAAAAGCCACCACACATCAGGGTAATTACATTAGATCGAATCAGGGGAGAACAAAGGGCAAGCTAATCCTCAAAGCAAAGTACCAATATTTTATTCAACATTGAGACCCATCGGTTTCAGAGACTGTAACATAGTAACATAGTATATAAGACCGAAAAAAGACATTTGTCCATCCAGTTCAGCCTGTTTCCTACAAGTTGATCCAGAGGAAGGCAAAAAAAACTGTGAGGCAGAAGCCAAATTTCCTCACTTAAGGGGAGTAAAAAATTCCTTCCTGACTCCAATCAGGAAATCAGAATAACTCCCTGGATCAACGACCCATCTCTAGTAGCTATAACCTGTAATTTTATTATAATCCAGAAATACATCCAGTCCACTCTTGAATTCCTATATTGTATTTGCCATTACCACCTCCTCAGGCAGAGAGTTCCATAGTCTCACTGCTCTTACAGTGAAGAATCCTTTTCTATCTTTGTGTACAAACCTTCTTTCCTCCAGACGCAGAGGATGTCCCCTCGTCACAGTCCTGGGGATAAATAGGTGATGGGAGAGATCTCTGTACTGACCCCTGATATATTTATACATAGTTATTAGATCTCCCCTCAGTCGTCTTTTTTCTAAAGTGAATAACCCTTATTTTTATAATCTTTCAGGGTACTGTAGTTGCCCCATTCCAGTTATTACTTTAGTTGCCCTCCTCTGAACCCTCTCCAGCTATGCTATGTCTGCCTTGTTCACCGGAGCCCAGAACTGTACACAGTACTCCATGTGGGGTCTGACTAGTGATTTGTAAAGTGGTAGGACTATGTTCTCATCACGTGCGTCTATGCCCCTTTTGATGCAACCGATTATCTTATTGGCCTTGGCGGCAGCTGCCTGACACTGTTTTTTGCAGCTTAATACATAGATCCACTCCAGTTCTTTTTTCTTTAGCATCAAAGATCTATTCCCACCCCTTCTTGGCATTGGAACTTAATCAATGATGCAATATCTGAGATCCTTTTCAGCAGTGGAGTACATAGAGAAGTAAGGGCCCCTTACCAAGAATCAAACCAGGCCCCTTCCCCACAGGAAAGAAGGGTTTCCACCTTAACTCCTTTCAATGACCCTTGGGCCACCATTTTTTCCACTGCCTCGTTTGCTAAAAGTTGTTTCTTTAGAGGGTAGAGTCCTGACCACCCCCAGTAGAAGAGGGGATGATCCCAACTGGGCCCCCTCTTGCCCTGGGCCCCATAGCAGTCGCATGGTCAGCCGCTATGGTAGTTACGCCCCTGCTTTTCAGTATGTTTCAAATCTAGAAAATGTTTTGGGACAGGTAAATCAGAGTGCTAATATAAAAGGGAGTTTTTTTGTACATCCGCAAACAGGAGGACAATATCCGATACGGTTCCATTTAACTTGTGATTCAAGTCCATGTACATTACTGTACGTGGGCGAAACATCCACTGATTCAAAACGCCTCAATAATCATAGATTTTCTATCAGGAAAAAGCGGCAATTGACGCAGCTGAGACATGGAAAGCATCCAAGGCCATCAGGGCCAATTGTACCTTGTTTTAATGTTCTATCGGATCCAACCTCAGCCTTAACCAACTGATCTCTCAGATTTTTGGATCTGCGGTAGGACATAATTAGAAAGGATTGGAATTCAGTGACTGATGAGTGGCACCCCCTTAGTATGTTCCAGTGTTTCTTGATAATCTTGGAGATATCTATACTATGTTCTATATAGGTAGAAATGAACAGAATTATTTGTGATTTAATGCGTGTTTCTTTCCGAATTCCCTTTAGGACCCTATCTTTTGGTTGTGAGAGTTTATATGGGTATCCACGTTCCCAAAAATTTTTTGTCATAGAATCCAAAGTGCCATTGTGATTCAAGTTATATGATTTATGTACTTATTTGTCCATGTACCTTACTGTACGTGGGCGAAACGTCCACTGATTTCAAAACACGCCTCAATAATCATAGATTTTCTATCAGGAAAAAGCGCTCTGATTTACCTGTCCCCAAACATTTTCTAGATTTGAAACATACTGAAAAGGATCTCAGATGTTGTATCATTGATCATTTTCCAATGCCAAGAAGGGATGGGAATAGATCTTTAATGCTAAAGAAAAAAGAACTGGAGTGGATCTATGTATTACAGTCTCTGAAACCGATGGGTCTCAATGTTGAATATAATATTGGTACGTTGCTTTGAGGATTAGCTTGCCCTTTGTTCTCCCCTGATTCGATCTAATGTAATTATACTGATGTGTGGTGGTTATTTTTTGGACAACCTCTATAGGAGATTGTACCTATAATATTAATTTTAATTTATTTTATTTTATAGATTATGTCTTATCTGAGAACCGACTTGAAGAATGTGGGATGATACACTGGTCCGAAACTTCAGCGATTGTCCATCATGTTTATATATTGATAATATATATGTATACCCGGCATATATTGAGGCAGACTGGGCGTGTCTATTTAGTTTGTGTGAGATTGTGTCTTGAGGAGATCCCTCAGGGGCATATAATGGATCCACAGGAATATGAAGAATGGATACAGCAGGGGTCTGCTAGTGTCCATCCTACTTTTTCAGTGTTTGAGGATAGCAAAGTGCATGTGATGTGTGTACCAATGTCTTTCCTCTTGATCCGCTTTACAATAGCCCTGGAGTATGCATGTTTCTTTGGATATGACTATATGGAGTAAAATCGGACTTGCGGGATACTCGGGCGCATGCGCTGTGAGTTCTACAGCCCTTTTTTACCTTCTCCAAGATGGCCGATTGGTATGTGAGAGACCGTTCTGCGCATACTCTACTTGTGCTTACGTAGTTGCCTCAGAATCATCCGGGACATGCGCATAATGTGAAACACACGCCACCGCTGACATCTTGCTACATGTGGACCGCAGCTAATCGGGTCACTGTATCCCCCCCATCGTATTGCTGTTGCTTCTCTTCAACATTATTTGCACCTGTCACATTTGTAACCACTTCAGTACCATCAATCATGAGGGTTTGGATGTATGAACTACATGAATTGATTCACTATATGAATTTTCACAATCATGTATTTATGAGATATGCACTTTACTTTGATGTGAATCATGTTTATTTGTATACACTTGTTTAAAAATTATAGTATTTTTTATTATGGATTTTTCTGTCTGTTCACACAATGAGTTAAATTGCTTTGTATATCGTAATGATCACATGATACTATTATGCAATCTATGTTTGGGTATGCTTCACTTTGTCCATGTTAGTTGCTTGAGGAAGGCTCCAGTATAGAGCCGAAACATCACTTTTGCCATATGGGTAAATAAACTTTTTCTTTATTTTAAAATTTAGCCTTTGTGGAGTGCTGCCATTCTATATATATATATATATATATATATATATATATATTGTAACAACACGTGGTCATTTAGCTCTTCTAGATCGCTGTCTTAACACCTTAGACGGTTGGCACACATCAAGAAGCCACTCCACCACTAGATTCGGGTGCAAACTGGCCACGACCAGCTTTATTGTCATAACAGCAGTACAACAAAATCATAAAAATAAACCTCAGCTGTCTGGCCACTGACTACACGGTACATACTCCCTCTCTAGCGGGATCCGGATCTTCCACCCAGCTCCCCAAAAACACCACAGTGCTTACCCCCACACAGGGTTAGAGGGTCCTGGCTCCCACAAGCCTTGACACAGCCTGCTCCTTTCCCAGACTGGGAGCCCTGATTGAGGAGCTCAGCCCAGATTTATCCAAGCTCCTCAGCTGGCTGCTAATTATCCCCATTACCAGCCTGGCTGCTGCAGACAGTGGGAAAAAATATTTTCCCAACCTTTCTTGTATTTCACCCAGCTTGCTCTGGGTGAGATACTGTACACCACTTGAATGGCCTTCCTATGGCCTTCTGGCAGCTCCACTGCCACAATATATATATATATATATATATATATGTATATATATATATATATATATATATATAATACATACATACATTCGCGCGCGGCGTGTGTGTTTGTGCTTTAGGGTGCACACCCTAATGCAATAGGCTGCGCACGCCTATGAGTGAAGTGAGTACCACATAGTGGGTCCAGCTCTCCAAATGTGATTTATCTACATGGATACCTGTGGATTTTACTACCATAAATATATTTATTAATGATCTTGTAGAAGGCTTGCACAGTAATATATGAATTTTTGCAGATGACACTAAACTGTGTAAAGTAATTAACACTAAAGAGGACAGTTTTCTGCTACAGAGGGATCTGGATAGATTGGGGGCTTGGGCAAAGAAATGGCAGATGAGGTTTAACACTGACAAATGTAAAGTTATGCACATGGGAAGGAATAATGCAAGTCACCCGTACATACTAAATGGTAAAACACTCAGTAACACTGACATGGAAAAGGATCTAGGAATTTTAATAAATAACAAACTAAGCTGTAAAAACCAGTGTCAGGCAGCTGCTGCTAAGGCCAATAAGATAATGGGTTGCATCAAAAGGGGCATAGAATCCCGTGATGAAAATATAGTCTTACCACTTTATAAATCACTAGTCAGACCACACATGGAGTACTGTGTACAGTTCTGGGCTCCCGTGAACAAGGCAGACATAGCAGAGCTAGAGAGGGTTCAGAGGAGGGCAACTAAAGTAATAACTGGAATGGGGCAACTACAGTACCCTGAAAGGGTATCAAAATTAGGGTTATTCACTCTAGAAAAAAGACGACTGATGGGAGATTTAATAACTATGTATAAATATATCAGGGGTCAGTACAAAGATCTCTCCCATCATCTATTTATCCCCAGGACTGTGACTGTGACGAGGGACATCCTCTGCGTCTGGAGGAAAGAAGGTTTGTACACAAACATAGAAAAGGGTTCTTCACGGTAAGAGCAGTGAGACTATGGAACTCTCTGCCTGAGGAGGTGGTGATGGTGAGTACAATAAAGGAATTCAAGAGGGGCCTGGATGTATTTCTGGAGCGTAATAATATTTCAGGCTATAGCTACTAAAGATGGGTCGTTGATCCAGGGAGTTATTCTGACTGCCTGATTGGAGTCGGGAAGGAATTTTTTTCCCTTAAGTGGGGAAAATTGGCTCTACCTCACAGGGGTTTTTTGCCTTCCTCTGGATCAACTTGCAGGAAACAGGTCGAACTGGATGGACAAAAGTCTTTTTTCGGCCTTATATACTATGTTACTATGTTACTATGAATTGCACTTACTGCAATATCTTTGACTTTAGGCTTTGTATATCGTAATGATCACATGACACTATTATGCAATCTATGATTGGGTATTTATACCCTTCACTTTGCCTATGTTAGTTGCTTGAAGAAGGCTCCAGTATAGAGCCGAAACGTCGCTTTTGCCATATGGGTGAATAAACTTTTACTTTATTTTTAAATTTAACCTTTGTGGAGTGCTGCCCTTTTTTAATTTATATTATTTGGATCGGCAATTCCAGTGGGCCTTGCACCCTGATATCACAATAGGCTGTGCTGCCAATTTTTCATATATATATATATATATATATATATATATATATATATATACACACAGTCGTGGCCAAAAGTTTTGAGAATTACATAAATATTAGAAATTGGAAAAGTTGTTGCTTAAGTTTTTATAATAGCAATTTGCATATACTCCAGAATGTTATGAAGAGTGATCAGATGAATTGCATAGTCCTTCTTTGCCATGAAAATTAACTTAATCCCAAAAAAACCTTTCCACTGCATTTCATTGTTGTCATTAAATGACCTGCTGAGATCATTTCAGTAATCGTCTTGTTAACTCAGGTGAGAATGTTGACGGGCACAAGGCTGGAGATCATTATGTCAGGCTGATTGGGTTAAAATGGCAGACTTGACATGTTAAAAGGATGGTGATGCTTGAAATCATTGTTCTTCCATTGTTAACCATGGTGACCTGCAAAGAAATGCGTGCAGCCATCATTGCGTTGCATAAAAATGGCTTCACAGGCAAATATATTGTGGCTACTATGATTGCACCTCAATCAAAAATTTATAGGATCATCAAGAACTTCAAGGAAAGAGGTTCAATTCTTGTTAAGAAGGCTTCAGGGCGTCCAAGAAAGTCCAGCAATCGCCAGGATCGTCTCCTAAAGAGGATTCAGCTGCGGGATCGGAGTGCCACCAGTGCAGAGCTTGCTCAGGAATGGCAGCAGGCAGGTGTGAGCGCATCTGCACGCACAGTGAGGCAAAGACTTTTGGAAGATGGCCTGGTGTCAAGAAGGGCAGCAAAGAAGTCACTTCTCGCCAAAAAAAAAAAAATCAGGGACAGATTGATCTTCTGCAGAAAGTATGGTGAATGGACTGCTGAGTACTGGGGCAAAGTCATATTCTCCGATGAAGCCTCTTTCCGATTGTTTGGGGCATCTGGAAAAAGGCTTGTCCGGAGAAGAAAAGATGAACGCTACCATCAGTCCTGTGTCATGCCAACAGTAAAGCATCCTGAGACCATTCATGTGTGGGGTTGCTTCTCATCCAAGGGAGTGGGCTCACTCACAATTTTGCCCAAAAACACAGCCATGAATAAAGAATGGTACCAAAACACCCTCCAACAGCAACTTCTTCCAACAATCCAAACAGTTTGGTGAAGAACAATCCATTTTTCAGCACGATGGAGCACTGTGCCATAAGGCCACTAATTCTGACAAACTCCATGAAGTGATTATGAAAGGATGGGTTGCTATCAGTCAGGAATTGGCCAAGAAGTTGATTGAGAGCATTCCCAGTCGAATTGCAGAGGTCCTGAAAAAGAAGGGCCTGAAAAAGAAGGGCCAACACTGCAAATACTGACTCTTTGCATAAATGTGATGTAATTGTGGATAAAAGCCTTCGAAACGTATAAAGTGCATGTAATTATATTTCAGTACATCACAGAAACAAAGATCTAAAATCAGTTTAGCAGCAAATTTTGTGAAAACTAATATTTGTGTCATTCTCAAAGCTTTTGGCCACGACTGTGTATATATATATATATATATATATAATATATATATATATATATTATACACATACACACACACACATATATATACACAAATACAATCTGCATACATACATACAGACTCGCACTCATATAATTATCAATATAAACAAAAATAAGTAAAATAACCCCTGTATAATAATGTACCCTGATACCCCTAGTTATATTACCCCCTGCATTCTACCCCTCCATCCACCCCTCCCTCCTGCTTCTTCAACCACCCAGCACCCTCACATAAAACAAGTAATATATATAATATAGCTTACAGTGAATGACTGTAAATACTTACAGTTCTGAAGACTCCAGCAGGATCAGTGCTCTGGGCGGCTGGGCTCAGGGATGGAAGTGGGCACCGCTCTGCAGTTCAGAAAGGAAACATATAAGATGCACCGGCCCATAAGACACACCTAGCTTTTATATGTGTCCTCTCACAGTAGTTATGGCCAGATATGTGCCCCCTCACAGTAGTTATGCCTCGATATGTGCCCCCTAACAGTAGGTATGTCCTGATATGTTCACCTCACAGTATTTATATATATGCCGCTAACAGTATTCTGCCAAGTTACAGTGATGAGCAAATGGGTAACAATGTTTTGAAATTTTGACTTTCAGGCTTTATGTCTCACCATCCAACTACAGTTTCAAATGTGAATAGACAATCATCATGGCTATCTCATACATAAATTGGAATTTCAACTATTTAGCATATAATTAGTTATGTAGATTCTTGTCATGTAACTGCATTGTTACTGTTTTGCTCCTGGTGGTGGAAAAAAAAATTCTTCTTGTATACTGTACTAAAAATTACATGTTCTCACATTCCCTAATAGCGCAGTGTGTTGTTAGGTGGATTCCCAAGCCATGCAGAAGATTTACCAAGAAAAAGATAAACAGCATCAACTAGCTCATCAATAGTGGTACCTCGGCCAAGAAAATTGCCAAACTGAGGGTGCCATGACAGTTGGAAGAATACAAAATGTAGTCCGTCTATCCATTCCAAAACCAAGAGGTGGACGTCCGGGCAAAATAACCGATTCAATAAGTCGGCTCATCACAAAGTCTATCGGTTCTAGCACAACAAACATGGCACTGGAGGTGGATTGTATGCTTCATAATAGTGAGATCACAGACAAGCACTGTGTGACGCGCATTACAGAAGTCTGGAATGGTGGTCCGAAAAAAGGTGAAGAAGCCTCGACTTCAATATCATCATAAGAAGCATTGGCTCGACTTTGCAAAAAAGTATGAATAGTGAACAGTAGATGATTGGAAACAAGTGATTTGGAGGGATGAAACAAAAGTCAATAGACTGGGCTCTGATGGGTGCACATAAGTCTGGAAGAAAAATGGAAAAGGGGGCTAACGTTTTGAGAAATCGAAGAAACGGTCAAGTTCGGTGGAGGAAACCTGATGATATGGGGTTGTTTCACAGCCAAAGGCACTGGATACTTGACCAGGATCGATGATAGTCTCAATGCTGAGCAATATGTGAGTATCCTACAAGACGAGTTACTTTGTACACTCGAGTACTATGGGTATGAAAAGGACAACGACCCAAAGCATACTTCGAGATTGGCGAAGAAATGGTTAAATGACAATGAAGTAGAGGTGCTGGATTGGTCCCCACACCTCAACACAATCAAACACTTGTGGGTAGAGTTGAAGAAAATGCTGTATTCATACCCAAGTGAGTCGACCAGTATGCACCAACATTGGGAACTTGTAGAAGAGACCTGAGAACAGATATCGGTTGAGACATGCTTGAATCTGGTTGAGAGCATGCCCAGAAGGATTCAGGCAGTGTTGGAAGCCAAAGGTGGATTTACAAAACACTAAAAAAATAATAATAAAGATTCAAATTTAGAATTTTAGGAGCAAAACAGTAACAATGCAGTTACAGCTTAAGAATCTGCATAACTAATCATATGCAAAATAGTTGCAAGTCCAATTTATGCGTTCAAAGCTGGAATGGATGGTGAGATATGGAACCTGAAAGTCAAAAGTTCTAAACATTGTTACCCTTTTGCTCATCAGTGTATGTGCTTTCTCATAGTAGTTTTGCCCAGGTATATGGCCCCTTCGATGGAAGTTAAAAAACAAACAAACAAAAAAAAAAACTCTATATACTTACCTGGTTCCTCTGAAGATCTCCCCAGCAGCAGCACTAGGATACACACAGATATGCTGATCTGTGTAAGAGGAGGAGCACAGCTGACTCCCGGATGGCCCCGTCCCCTGCACAGACCATCAATGTGGAGCGCCGACAGGGGGAGGAATGATGAAGCAGGAAGCAGACGGCTCTCTGCTTCATCATTAAAGGCAACTGTTTCTGTGTCCTATAGAAGCAGAGCAGCTGCCTGAGAGCAGGACATAGTGTACTTCCCCCATATCGGGAGCGCAGGACAGCCACTGAAATACGGAACTGTCCCATGTGGTTTTGTGTCCTTGGTCTTCATAGACCCATAAACTATAATGTGCGTGAGGGATTTGTAATCACAGAGAAAAAAAGGGCAAGCTTTCATGGTGTCTCCATGGACCCAGGGTCCAAAGAAAACCACAGATGTGTGCACACACACACACACATTACAACAGGTAAGTGTGCTGTCCGTTGAAAATAGTGAAAGAGGCTTAAGTCACATGTCACTATTTGTTCAGTGATTTCCATAATTAATTGTGAGCCAAAACCAAATGCAGGTCAAAAACACAGAACATGTGCAAATTTTTCCACTGTACCTTATGTCTGTTTAGGCTTGACTCCTTGTTTTGGCTCACAATTAGGCTTGAGCGAATTGACTTTCAGATCAGTCTGTGAGGTGTAGTCCTTAGATTTGAATGGCCTGACTCCAAAGTGTGGCCTGAGACTATGCAATAAACTCTTTCCACAGGCAGTAAAGGCTTTTTCCATAAATGAGCGAATACCTCACTTCTTGTCAAAGCACAGCTTTGATTGTTCTCTACCATCCATAAAAGTCTGTTCTCATTCTTTCAGGGGTAGTCTCTCACCTTAATTGTTTTCGGGCAGCTGTCATTCTCAGGGATGAAGATTTCCTGGACCCAGCTGTTCTTTAGGCCAACTTTGCAGGAGTTCATGCATACATGTGTTGAATCTAGGTTTGCTCAGCTAAGACTTCTTAACAGGTCTTAACAAGACTTCTTCCATCACCCTGGAAACCCATCTAATGACTACCATTATTAACGAGTTGCTGCCCATAGACAACTATTAGGAGTACACAGTGCACAGGTTTAACAAGAACATGTTACCATAACAGTGCTTAGTCAACAAATAACATTTTAATATCTAGCAGTGCTCTGTAGGGTCACTGCACAAACAGCAGTTTATCTATGGTCATATGACTAAGTTTTAGTCACAACCCGACATTGCGTTTAACTGACCCAAACTCATAGCATCATAGATCTGTAAGATGCTGTGAGTTTGGCCCATTATCCCTCTGTGCAGAAAGATTTAATCTCTTAAAGGGCATTCCAGTTATTTATTCTCAGGGTAGGACTCCAACTGATCTGATAGTTATCCTCTGCCTTGTGGATAGGGGATGACTTCAAACAACCCGAATACCCCTTTCAGTAGCAGGCCTATTTTAGTTTTTGCATTTTCGTTTTTTCGTCCCCACGTTCCAATAGCCATAACTTTTAAAATGTTCCATTTATACAGCCATTTGAAGGCTTTTTTTGTGTGGGATAAGTTGTATTATTTAAGGGCACCATTTAATTTACCATGTCATATTGGAAAAATATAATTTTTTTTTTTCCTGTTAACGGGACTTTTTTTTTCCGTCTTATATAATGGAACAAAATGAACCATTATTTGTGCCCATAGAAATGTATTAGGCCGGACCAAAACAGAATGCCTCTTAAAAATGCCGTCCTTAAATTCCGTTATATTCTGTTATAACCCTGTTATAATGGAACACTATAACAGAATTATGAACGCTGATGTGAACCCACTCATATTGTGTGCTGATAATTTTTAGAGATGAGCGAGTCACTCAAAATTTTATTTGGGTCTGATCAATTTGATTCAGGTCCAAATCTATTCTTCTCGATTCAAAAGTGCTCCATTTGGCCCGAAAATGTGCATTTAACACCGTGAGGCCTCCTATTTTAAAATTTAATTTCTCTTTCTCTCGCTAGAATCAAACATTTAGATTTCGGATGCAGCTTTAATTTTTACAAAATTCTTGTCCAATCCAATTTGTTTAGAATCAATTTTTTATAATCGTGTCACTGTGGCCTTGAGTTAATAGAAGTACTGCTGATCAGTCTGTCTATGTACAGGGAGACTGTTTATGCTCTTAAACTCTTTCACAACTGCTGGCGCATACGATATGGTTCCCTCAACAATGCAGACCTGGGCATCCACCTATAGATGTCTAGTAGAGATGAGCGAACACCTGGATGTTCGGGTTCGAGAGGTTCGGCCGAACTTCCGGAAAATGTCCGGGTTCGTGATCCGAACTCAACCCGAACTTCATCCCGAACCCGAACCCCATAGAAGTCAATGGGGACCCGAACTTTTGGGCACTAAAAAGCCTGTAAAAGACTCCCGGAAAGGGCTAGAGGGCTGCAAAAGGCAGCAAAATGTAGGTAAATCCCCTGCAAACAAATGTAGATAGGGAAATGAATTAAAATAAAATAAAATAAATAAAAATGAACCAATATCAATTGGAGAGAGGTCCCACAGCAAGGAATCATGCGTCATATCATCCACCACTGGAGAAGGCCACTCTCATTTATTTGGGACCAGCACCCAGACAGAGGATACAGGTCCCACAGCAAGGAATCATGCTTCATATCAACCACCACCGGAGAAGGCCACTCTCATGTATTTTGGACCAGCACCCAGACAGAGGATACAGGTCCCACAGCAAGGAATAAGGCGTCATATCAACCACCACCGGAGAAGGCCACTCTCATGTATTTTGGACCAGCACCCAGACAGAGGATACAGGTCCCACAGCAAGGAATAAGGCGTCATATCAACCACCACCGGAGAAGGCCACTCTCATTTATTTTGGACCAGCACCCAGACAGAGGAGAGAGGTCCCACATCAAGGAATCATGTGTCATATCAACCCCCACCGGAGAATGCCACTCTCATTTATTTTGGACCAGCACCCAGACAGAGGATACAGGTCCCACAGCAAGGAATCATGCCTAATATCAACCACCAACGGAGAAGGCCACTCTCATTTATTTCGGCCCAGCACCCAGATAGAGGATACAGGTCCCACAGCAAGGAATCATGCCTCATATCAACCACCACCGGAGAAGGCCACTCTCATTTATTTCGGCCCAGCACCCAGACAGAGGATACAGGTCCCACAGCAAGGAATCATGCGTCATATCAACCACCACCGGAGAAGGCCACTCTCATGTATTTTGGACCAGCACCCAGACAGAGGAGAGAGGTTTTCACAGCAGAGAATCAGGCATTTAGATCACCCACCACAGGAGTAGGCCACCATTTAATGGGACCCCGGCAACCATGTCAGATGGCACAAACATCAGCTTCACATCACCCAGCACAAGAGAAGGCCACTTTGAGAGACTTTGACCCCTGCACCCAGACGGAGGAGAGAGGTTTTCACAGCAGAGAATCATGCATTTAGATCACCCACCACAGGAGTAGGCCACCATTTAATGGGACCCCGGCAACCATGTCAGATGGCACAAACATCAGCTTCACATCACCCAGCACAAGAGAAGGCCACTTTGAGAGACTTTTACCCCTGCACCCATACGGAGGAGAGAGGTCCCACAGCAGAGATTCAGGCATTTATATCAGCCAGAACAGGAGAAGGCCGCTTTCAGTGACTTAGGCCTTAGCACCGACACAGAGGAGACAGGTCAGATAGCACAAGCATCAGTTTCACATCAACCACCACAAGAGAAGGGCACTTTTAGAGACTTTGACCCCTGCACTCAGAAAGAGGAGAGAGGTCCCACAGCAGAGAATCAGGCATCAATTTAACCACCACAGGAGTAGGCCACTTTTTGTTTCTTTGACCCCTGCACCCAGAAAGAGGAGAGAGGTCCCACAGCAGAGAATCAGGCATTTATATCAGCCAGAACAGGAGAAGGCCGCTTTCAGTGACTTAGGCCTTAGCACCGACACAGAGGAGACAGGTCAGATAGCACAAGCATCAGTTTCACATCAACCACCACAGGAGAAGGGCACTTTTAGAGACTTTGACCCCTGCAGCCACACGGAGGAGAGAGGTCCCACAGCAGAGAATCAGGCATTTATATCAGCCAGAACAGGAGAAGGCCGCTTTCAGTGACTTAGGCCTTAGCACCGACACAGAGGAGACAGGTCAGATAGCACAAGCATCAGTTTCACATCAACCACCACAGGAGAATGGCACTTTCAGAGACTTTGACCCCTGCAGCCACACGGAGGAGAGAGGTCCCACAGCAGAGAATCAGGCATTTATATCAGCCAGAACAGGAGAAGGCCGCTTTCAGTGACTTAGGCCTTAGCACCGACACAGAGGAGACAGGTCAGATAGCACAAGCATCAGTTTCACATCAACCACCACAGGAGAAGGGCACTTTTAGAGAATTTGACCCCTGCACCCAGAAAGAGGAGAGAGGTCCCACAGCAGAGAATCAGGCATCATGTCAACCACCACAGGTGTAGGCCACCTTTTGTTTCTTTGACCCCTGCACAAAGAAAGAGGAGAGAGGTCCCACAGCAGTGAATCAGGCATTTATATCAGCCACCACAGGAGAAGGCCGCTTTCAGTGACTTTGGCCCCCTGCACCCACACAAAGGAGACATGTCAGACAGCACAAGTATAACATTCATATCACCCAGCACAGGAGAAGGACACTTTCATGTACTTTGGCCCCGGCACCCAGACAGAGGGAAGGTTCATTCAACTCTGGGTTGCACCCCAAGATCCTACTTAATTTCAAAAATTGATTTTTCAATGAAGAAGTGGCCAGGAGTACAAGACAACATGGTTTAAGGCAGTTATTAAGGACTACTCTGCACAAGGGAGGGTCAGGTCTTGTGGGATCCATGCCTGGTTCATTTTTATAAACGTCAGCTTGTCCACGTTGGCTGCGGAAAGGCGGCTGCGTTTGTCAGTAATGACGCCCCCCTGCCGTGCTGAATACACGTTCAGATAAAACGCTGGCCGCCGGGCAGGCCAGCACCTCCAAGGCATAACATGCTAAT
Organism: Bufotes viridis; assembly: GCA_033119425.1. Classification (NCBI taxonomy): domain Eukaryota; kingdom Metazoa; phylum Chordata; class Amphibia; order Anura; family Bufonidae; genus Bufotes; species Bufotes viridis. The sequence goes on from CM065590.1 coordinate 355,871,201, forward strand.
TCTGGCCACGTGGACAATTTGGAAACCCAGAAGTTGAATGGGGCCGAACCATCCGTCAGTACGTGGAGTTGTGTGCAGATGTACTGTTCAACCATGTTAGTGAAATGTTGCCTCCTGCTAACACGTTCCGCATCAGGTGGTGGGGCAGTTAGCTGTGGCGTGGAGACAAAACTTTTCCACATTTCTGCCATGCTAACCCTGCCCTCAGATGAGCTGGCCGTGACACTGCTGCGTGGGCGACCTCTAGCTCCTCCTCTGCCTTGGCCTTGGCCTTCCACCTGTTCCCCTGTGACAGTTGGGAATGCTCTCAGGAGCGCGTCTACCAGTGTGCGCTTGTACTCGCGCATCTTCCTATCACGCTCCAGTGCAGGAAGTAAAGTGGGCACATTGTCTTTGTACCGTGGATCCAGCAGGGTGGCCACCCAGTAGTCAGCACACGTTAAAATGTGGGCAACTCTGCTGTCGTTGCGCAGGCACTGCAGCATGTAATCGCTCATGTGTGCCAGGCTCCCCAGAGGTAAGGACAAGCTGTCCTCTGTGGGAGGCGTATCGTCATCATCCTCTGTATCCCCCCAGCCACGCACCAGGGATGTGCCTGCGCTGTGCTGGGTGCCACCCCGCTGTGAACCTGCTTCATCCTCATCCTCCTCCACCTCCTCCTCATCCTCCTCGTCCTCCAGTAGTGGTCCCTGGCTGGCCACATTTGTACCTGCCCTCTGCTGTTGCAAAAAACCTCCCTCTGAGCCACTTCTAACAGACTGGCCTGAAAGTGCGACCTGTCATCCTCCTCCTCCGGGCCCTGGCCCACCTCCTCTTCCATCATCGCCCTAAGCGTTTTCTCTAGGAGACATAGAATTGGTATTGTCACGCTGATAACAGTGGCATCGCCACTGGCCATGTTGGTGGCGTACTCTAAACAGCGCAACAGGGCACACAGGTCTCGCATGGAGGCCCAATCATTGGTGGTGAAGTGGTGCTGTTCCGCAGCGCGACTGACCCGTGCGTGCTGCAGCTGAAACTCCACTATGGCCTGCTGCTGCTCGCACAGTCTCTCCAGCATGTGCAAGGTGGAGTTCCACCGGGTGGGCACGTCGCATATTAGGCGGTGAGCGGGAAGGCCGAAGTTCCGCTGTAGCGCTGACAGGCGAGCAGCGGCAGGATGTGAACGCCGGAAGCGCGCACAGACGGCCCGCACTTTATGCTGCAGCTCTGACATGTCTGGGTAGTTGTGAATGAACTTTTGCACCACCAAATTCAGCACATGCGCCAGGCAAGGGATGTGCGTCAAACCGGCTAGTCCCAGAGCTGCCACGAGATTTCGCCCATTATCGCACACCACCAGGCCGGGCTTGAGGCCCACCGGCAGCAACCACTGGTCGGTCTGTTGTTCAATACCCCGCCACAACTCCTGCGCGGTGTGGGGCCTGTCCCCCAAACATATGAGTTTCAGAATGGCCTGCTGACGTTTACCCCGGGCTGTGCTGAAGTTGGTGGTGAAGGTGTGTGGCTGACTGGATGAGCTGGTGGACGAGGAGGCGTCAGATCTGGTTGATTCAACGCAGGACAGCCCAAGGCGCACTCTGACACTCGAGAGATCCGTATGGGTAGGATTATGGGTTTTTTATTGATTAGATAGACATCGCGTTTCGGGGCGACCGCCCCTTTATCAAGTCTAAGAGAAAATGTGCATATATAGAAATACAATATAATACAATAAATAAATACCATAAACTGGAATAAAATATGCCATAAATTTCATAAAAAATGCATAAAATGATTAGATCTACATTTCTGTACTGTTCTAGTGAAGAATCTGTTTGTGCTTAAAAGGTCTTTTCTTAAAAAATGTATCTATTGTATCTACTCTTGTCAGGAGGCGCGCGATGTGCTGGGGTTAATGAAGAGGAGGAGGGAGGCGTTTATTAGAGCCCCTCCTTTGAGCTCATCCCCTCCTCTCTCTCACATACAAGCGCTCCTAGACGCACTATATCGGTCCAGCACATAGCATCACTCTGGACCACGCCCCCTTAGCATCGCAGCAAACCTCAGGGAGATCGCGCCTCCCTCCTCCTCTTCATTAACCCGAGCACATCGCGCGCCTCCTGACAAGAGTCGGCGTCCTACACGTGCTGCGGACCGCACTGTCAGCATACCGCTGACTGGGAACTTAAGGTAAAATTATATACTAAATATCCTTGCATCAGGACAAAAAACATTAGAAAAACTAATATGAAAATAAGATACAAATAAGGAGGATAAATCATAAGGAATAGATAACTCAGTTATTAAGCACTAGCTGTTGCCATAGGGGAATTTTTACCCCATTACCCCCCTCATTTAACCAGATATTGAGGATCACCATACCCTCCCCCTTCAGAAATAACAGATATACATATATATAAATGTACTTCCCCTCTCTCCAGTTCACAGAACTTATTAGGCTATCAGGCTCAAACCCAAGCCTCTAGCCTCCTTTGAAGGACCCCCTTCTCCTGAAGACACCTTCTTTCCTACAAGAAACAGGTACCTATCAACTTCTAATGCATGTTAGACAGAGTCAGAATTTCCGCTTTTTGACATATATATGTATTTTTTATGTATTTTACATATATATATAATTTTTTTTTCTTCTTTCTCTATATATATACTGTCCACATATATTTTTTATGTACCATTTTTTACACCCAAAAAATAGATACATTTTTTAGGAAAAGACCTTTTAAGCACAAACAGATTCTTCACTAGAACAGTACAGAAATGAAGATCTAATCATTTTATGCATTTTTTATGAAATTTATGGCATATTTTATTCCAGTTTATGGTATTTATTTATTGTATTATATTGTATTTCTATATATGCACATTTTCTCTTAGACTTGATAAAGGGGCGGTCGCCCCGAAACGCGTTGTCTATCTAATCAATAAAAAACCCATAATCCTACCCATACGGATCTCTCGAGTGTCAGAGTGCGCCTTGGGCTGTCCTGCGTTGAATCAACCAGATCTGACGCCTCCTCGTCCTTGACTTACCTGACCAGCGATTTGGCCCCGCTAAAGGTCCAGACAAGCCTCGGTTGCACCGACCACGTTCAGTGACCAGCTTCCACGCCCTTATTGTGGTTGTGCCCAATTTGGTACAACCAAAATAGGTGAGCGAGCAAGTTACAATTAAACTATACGTTATCTGTGACGTCATTACCCTATGAGCGCCTCTCTCCCTTTTTCCTCGCCACATTTTGCTGGATGAGCTGGTGGAAGCAGAGGAGGAGGAGGAGGAGGAAGCCGAGTAGGAGGAGGAGGCTACAGGAGGCAAAGAATGATGCCCTGTGATCCTTGGCGGCGGAAGGACGTGCGCCAAGGAACTCTCCGCCTGGGGCCCAGCCGCCACTACATTTACCCAGTGAGCAGTTAGGGAGATATAGCGTCCCTGGCCGTGCTTACTGGTCCACGTATCTGTGGTTAGGTGGACCTTGCCACAAATGGCGTTGCGCAGTGCACACTTGATTTTATCGGACACTTGCATGTGCAGGGAAGGCACGGCTGTCTTGGAGAAGTAGTGGCGGCTGGGAACCACATACTGGGGGACAGCCATGGCCATCAGCTGTTTGAAGCTGTCTGTGTCCACCAGCCTGAATGACAGCATTTCAAAGGCCAGTAGTTTAGAAATGCTGGCGTTCAGGCCAAGGGCTCGAGGGTGACTAGGTGGGAATTTGCGCTTCCTCTCAAAGGTTTGAGAGATGGAGAGCTTAACGCTGCTGTGTGAAATAGTGGAGACGCTAGGTGACGGTGGCGGTGGTGGTGGTGGTGTCGGTGGCACATCCTCTGTTTGCTGCTCGGCAGGTGGCAACAATCCTCTCGAGGCAGAAGCCGAGGCAGCAGCGCTAGAGGGAGCAGGGGGAGCCTGAGCGGGTTCCTTGTTTTTAAGGTGTGTACTCCACTGCAGTTCATGCTTTGCATGTAGATGCCTGATCATGCAGGTGGTGCTCAGGTTAAGAACGTTAATGCCTCGCCTCAGGGTCTGATGGCACAGCGTACAAACCACTCTGGTCTTGTCCTCAGCACATTGTTTGAAGTAGTGCCATGCCAGGGAACTCCTTGAAGATGCCTTTGGGGTGCTGGGTCCCTGTTGGCGCTGGCCAATAGCAGACGAACTCTCTGGACGGCGGCTGTTCTGCTTTTGCCCCCTGCTCCCTCTTTGGCTTCGCCGTTGTCTCGCTCTCACCACTCCCTCTTCCTCTGAACTATTTAAGTCAGCGGCACGACCTTCAGTCCATGTGGGGTCTAAGACCTCATCGTCCTCTGCATCGTCTTCCACCCAGTCTTCCTCCCTGACCTCCTCCTGTTCAGTCTGCACACTGCAATAAGACGCGGCAGTGGGCACCTGTGTTTCGTCATCATCAGACACTCGGTCACTCTGCTGTGGTGGTATTCCCATGTCCTCATCATCTGGATACATAAGTGGTTGTGCGTCAGTGCATGGAATGTCTTCCACCGCTGGGGAAGGGCTAGGTGGACGCCCCTGGAAAACCGTGGGAGCAGAGTCTTCAAACAGAAGAAGAGACTGCTGCATAACTTGAGGCTCAGCCAGTTTCCCTGATATGCATGGGGGTGATGTGACAGACTGATGGGCTTGGTTTTCAGGTGCCACCTGTGCGCTTTCCGCAGAAGACTGGGCGGAAGACAATGTGGTGAACGTGCTGGAAGCACTGTCGGCCACCCAATCGACTAATGCCTGTACCTGCTCAGGCCTTACCATCCTCATAACGGCATTGGGCCCCACCAAATATCGCGGTAAATTCTGCCGGCTACTTGAGGGAGTTGTTTCACTACTTGTGCGCCTGAGGCCGAACGGCCACGTCCTCTGCCAGCAACAGAGGCTCCACGGACACCATCACGACCGCGTCCTCGTCCCTTAACAGAATGTTTCCTCATTGTTGCGATTCAACTCGCACCACAATAAAATATATTATTTTTTAGCCCCAAAATTCCCACACTGGAAGATATAATTCCTTTTTCCGGTATTAATTACAAGAACACTGCTGCTAATTGGACACCAGATTTTTTATAATGCTAGTTTTGGTACATAGATTCCACACGGGGAGATATAATTCCTTTTTACAGGAGTAAAAACGTGAGGCCTAGTTTTTCTGGTCTACCAAACACCAGATTAATTAAATTGGCCTTTTTTTCACCAAAATTACAACACTGGACAATAATGCCTTTTGGCGGTATTAATTACAAGAACACTGCTGCTAATTGGACACCAGATTTTTATAATGCTAGTTTTGGTACATAGATTCCACACGGGAGATATAATTCCTTTTTACAGGAGTAAAAACGTGAGGCCTAGTTTTTCTGGTCTACCAAACACCAGATTGATTAAATTGGCCTTTTTTTCACCAAAATTACAACACTGGACAATAATGCCTTTTGGCGGTATTAATTACAAGAACACTGCTGCTAATTGGACACCAGATTTTTATAATGCTAGTTTTGGTACATAGATTCCACACGGGAGATATAATTCCTTTTACAGGAGTAAAAACGTGAGGCCTAGTTTTTCTGGTCTACCAAACACCAGATTAATTAAATTGGCCTTTTTTTCAGCAAAATTACAACACTGGACAATAATGCCTTTTGGCGGTATTAATTACAAGAACACTGCTGCTAATTGGACACCAGATTTTTTATAATGCTAGTTTTGGTACATAGATTCCACACGGGGAGATATAATTCCTTTTACAGGAGTAAAAACGTGAGGCCTAGTTTTTCTGGTCTACCAAACACCAGATTGATTAAATTGGCCTTTTTTCACCAAAATTACAACACTGGACAATAATGCCTTTTGGCGGTATTAATTACAAGAACACTGCTGCTAATTGGACACCAGATTTTTATAATGCTAGTTTTGGTACATAGATTCCCACACGGGAAATATAATTCCTTTTAGAGGAGTGAAAACGTGAGGCCTAGTTTTTCTGGTCTAACAAACACCAGATTGATTAAATTGGCCTTTTTTCACCAAAATTACAACACTGGACAATAATGCCTTTTGGCGGTATTAATTACAAGAACACTGCTGCTAATTGGACACCAGATTTTTTATAATGCTAGTTTTGGTACATAGATCCCCACACGGGAAATATAATTCCTTTTAGAGGAGTGAAAACGTGAGGCCTAGTTTTTCTGGTCTAACAAACACCAGATTGATTAAATTGGCCTTTTTTTCACCAAAATTACAACACTGGACAATAATGCCTTTTGGCGGTATTAATTACAAGAACACTGCTGCTAATTGGACACCAGATTTTTATAATGCTAGTTTTGGTACATAGATCCCCACACGGGAAATATAATTCCTTTTTAGAGGAGTGAAAACGTGAGGCCGAGTTTTTCTGGTCTAACAAACACCAGATTGATTAAATTGGCCTTTTTTCACCAACATTACAACACTGGACAATAATGCCTTTTGGCGGTATTAATTACAAGAACACTGCTGCTAATTGGACACCAGATTTTTTATAATGCTAGTTTTGGTACATAGATCCCCACACGGGGAAATATAATTCCTTTTTAGAGGAGTGAAAACGTGAGGCAGAATTTTTCTGGTCTAACAAACACCAGATTGATTAAATTGGCCTTTTTTTCAGCAAAATTACAACACTGGACAATAATGCTTTTTGGCGGTATTAATTACAAGAACACTGCTGCTAATTGGACACCAGATTTTTTATAATACTAGTCTTGGTACGTAGATTCCACCCGGGGAGATATAATTCCTTTTTACAGGAGTAAAAACGTGAGACTATTACATTAGATTAATGGACGTTGTGGCAGCTTTTGCTGTAGCACCACATGTCCCAAAATGGCCGCCGCCTATCAGCCAAGTAACATGTGCCAGAAAACAGTCTGCCCAGCCAGAAAAAAAATTGACTTTGACTGAGCAGCTGAATCGCTGTTGTTCTGATTCACAGGTGTAGATTTTTAACTTCTTTGGAGCTTTGGTTTACACTCTGTGGCAGCAAGTGCTGGCGCACCACAAGTCCCAAAATGGCCACCGCCGGTCAGCCCAGTTACATGTGCCAGTAAAAATCGCTCTGGCCAGTCTCAACAAAATAGTGACTTTCAGTGAACAGCTCAGCTGAGTTGTTCTGATGCACAGGTGTAGAATGGTAGATGATTCAATCACTTCTTTATCCCTGCCTATCTCGCCCTCACAGAAGCTGCATCCTCTCCCTACACTAGTCAGAGCAGTGTGACGTGCGGCGCTACGTGACTCCAGCTTAAATAGAGGCTGGGTCACATGCTGCACTTGGCCAATCACAGCCATGCCATTAGTAGGCATGGCTTTGATGGGCTCTTAGGGCAAGAAGTAAAACGCTAGCTGATTGGCTGCTGTGCAGCCCTTCAGAAAGCGGTAAGTAATCGACGAACACCGGACCCGAACCCGAACATTTTTGAAAATGTCCGGGTTCGGGTCCGTGTCACGAACACCCCAAAATTCGGTACAGACCCGAACGATTCTCGAACTGTTCGCTCAACACTAATGTCTAGCAGTATATGGCTCTGCCTTTTTCCCCAGAACATTGTTTATAGGGATTAAAATACAGTGCCTCACAAAGGCACCATTTTATGCACATGTCTGTTGCATGCATGAGCCTTTAGAATGGACCATTCTAAGATGTGAAATTCTGATTTGGTACTGAAGTTTATGCTCACAAAGATATTAATTCTGGCAAAAATAAAAAAAATGGATTATTTTACTGTGACAGAATGAATCTGTCATCTATACTAATCTGACATAAAACACAGTAAATCTGCTTTGAATGCATCAGACAAATAATCCACATAATCTCCCAAACTATCATTTTCCTTTTTGCTCTCTTTGTAATGACAGATTGCCTTACTTATTGATGCTGAAAAGCAGTAAGGGAATATAAAACAATGCAACACAACATGTAGAGGCAGATGACCTTCTCCTTTTAGCATGCACCTTACTATTTCCGTTACCTAATACAGCACCGGTAGCCAACCTTGCTCTGATTTTACAACTTTACTTCCATTCTGCAAAGAGGATTTGTCAATAGATAAATAAAAAACGTTTGTATGTGGATTAAATGATTGTGGATTATGAGCTGATTTGCAACGTACTATAAAATGGACCCTTCTTGTGAATGGCAAACATTCCTGGAATTTTATTATACACTTAACATTGCTGATCTCCATACAAATTTCATTACTTTGTATTGTGAAAACAATAGGCATGCTGTAATGAAACTCCACAAAATGTCTTGTAACCACTGTTATTAAAATAGTTTAGCTTAAATACTAGTGTCTCTTCCGAAGGTTCATTAAACTCTAGAATAATAATTAGTGACTATATTCTGTAAGACACAGAACAAAGCTGCACAACACAAAAAGGTTGTGTATTATTTGCTCAATAAAGAGAACCTGCTGTACAAGCTTGTGTAAATTCACTTTTAACCCTTTAGTGATCATCCAGTTTTGGGCCTTATAGTGACCAAGCAAATTTTTATTTAATCTTTTCATTGTTTTAATCTTTGCATTCCAAGATCCATAACTTTTTTTATCTATTGATACGGCTGTATGAACGCTAAAAATATATGTACCAACTGCCTGGTGTTCGGCTGGAGGTGGAGCATGTGAGCGGACGCAAGACGTAGCGTGCGCTGCTCCCTCCCAGGTCACGGCTCACGGCTAACGCGAACTGAAGCATGGTTTGCAGGGGGCTCCGCTAGATTGGGATCCCCTGAATGGGTAACTGAGCACTCCTTCTCCTTGCCTATATGGTTGAAAAGGTGGTGGATGATTTTGCGAAAGAGCAGAGTGCGCCCCGAATCTGATGACCACTGGCTGTTAGGCGGTGACGGCGGCTCGTGAAACCCTGCTCAAGATAGATGGTAAAAAGCAGTGCATCTGGAGAAGTCTGGAGACAGAGGACGACAATGAGGACGGAGCCTTGTAGAAAGCCAGACTTGCGGATAAGTGCCGTGGGATACCCTCGCGATGAGAAAGATGGTCCTAGGTTGAAGGAGAAAGTTCTGCGCGAGGGGGTAGCGGTTCTAAGCCAAAAGAAGGCGATTGCTGGAAAGCTACATGTTGTCTCTCATTAACAGAAGTTTGGGTGGAAGCAACTGCCTGTAAAGGGGAAGGTGGCCATTCGAAAATGGGACACGTGAGATATAAATGTGCATGGTTATTAGGGTGTTTCATTTTACCAAAGATGTGATTTTCATATGAATTTGCTTACAACGCGAGTCTGAGTGATGGAAAACATATATATGCCAAATTTCAAGAAGATTGGAAAGTATTTAGAGGTTGCACACATTGATCACTTTTATCCATTAGTACATTATAGTTATTACAACTCTCACTCCTGTACCTAGAAGGTTGGTCTAAAAACAACTTCAGTTTCAGGATCCCAGGAGCTTTGCATCAAGCAAGGTGGATGGCAAAGGCAATATATGCACTTACCCAGATGCAGACGTCAAAAAAAGTGCTCTCACAGTTGCTAAGAGACACCTTTGGTATCTGTCAGAAACAAACATGGGATTGGCTTTTTTGGATGAACGTATTACTCAGGCTGTTGAAAATATGACTAAAAATTTAGAAAGCAAACTTGCAAAGAAAAAGGAAATTAAACGATAAGAGGGTAGAAACCTAATTTTAATAGTAATAACTGTAATGTACTAATGGATAAAAGTGATCAGTTTTATCCAATCTTCTTGAAATTTGGAATATTTATCTTTTACATCACTGAGACTTGAGGTGTAAGCAAAGTCTGCAAAAAAAATTAACATTTAATTTTTTGCATTACAAAATTAAACACCCTGGTTACGGTTTGAACTGTTACAACTAAAATCTCTATTAACCCTAACTTTACCCTAACCTTAACTAACTTTAATTAACAAAATTACTACTATCGCCTTACTGACATTTACTGAGGGATTTTGGTGAACGGTCGCGTGGTCCTCCTGAATGAGGGGGTGAGGAGACCTCCCTACCAAGACTGGATTAGCAAGTATTCCTGCTAGAAAATGCCTTGAACTGCCTCTGCAAAGAGTTTAATTTTGTACTTAATTTAAGTTTATTTTAAGTGTTTCACTGGGAGTACTGGCTGAAAGAGTTCGGATGTTTAAACCCGTTTTTCCTTTTTTTTTGTGTGTGCTAAGTTGGACTGGAACACTTATTCTAAGGACTGATTGTTAACATTGCCTCCCCCCCTTGTTTTCCCTAATTGCTTGTTATGTTTGAATTGAAAGAAATAAGCAAGAGGAAACGAAAAACAAATAAGGAAATCAGGGGTGTAAGGGAAAGTAAAAAAAGAAAGAAAAAAGAGAAAAAAAAATGAAAAAAAAAGGAAAGGGAAAGGAAGGGAAGAGGAGAAAAGGGAAAAAAAGGAAAGGGAAAAAAGGGAAAAAGAGAGGAAAAGAGAAAAATAAAAAAAAGGAAAGAGAGGAAAAGAGAGAAAGAAGGAAAGAAAAAAAAGACACAGTTCAGAGAAATGGCTAAGCAAACAGGGGGAAGAAAAGGGAAGTCACAATTTAATCTGGACACCTCCACCTCCCCGGGGACTAAAGAGGTTGAACGATTCAAACAACAATTGATAATCTGTATGAACAGGCAAACCAGCTCTCCAAAAAACGTCTCACAAAAAAAAAAGATAATTCAATCCAAGACAAGGAGGGTCTGTCCTTTCACACAGAAAGTCACCGGCATGGGGTTGGGAGAGGATTCGCCGATTGAAGAGAGAGATGGCAGGGAGAATATAATAGAAGGAAAAGATAGCAAAGTAAATGGTGAGCAGTCACCCAGTTTACATGATATTTTTCTAGAAATAAAAAAATGTAACACAGCAATATCGGATCTCTCTCTCCAAGTGGGAAATGTGAAAGAATCAGTTGCCAGAGAATGGATGGATGAATCTCTGGTGTTTTAGATTTTTCTCCTCTTTTTGTCCCTCCTCTCCTCAGTCTCTGATGGCTCCCCCCCTGGTCCCCACTCGTGTTCCCCGGGAGATACCCCTATATAACAAAAATGAATAAGAAATAATATGCATATAGTTTCATGGAATGTTAGCGGCCTGGGTACCGGATTGAAAAGAATAGCAGTTTTTTTTATGTGATTAATACATTTCTACCAGCGATCATATGCTTGCAAGAGATGCATCTAACTAAAGAAAATAGTGCAGGCATAGCTAAACCATGGATTCAGAAAGCATATCACTCAGTGTTCTCCTCATATTCCAATATCCTGGTGCATAAAGATATCAAGATACAAATAATTGAGGTGGTGATGGATAGTGAGGGATGATACATGGTAATGGATTGTATAATGGATAACAAACCCTGGATTATAGTGAATGTATACTGTATTTACCACCTCCTTTCACAATGGAAGTTTTGATTAAAATACATGACTTTTCAATAAACAGAGGTGACAGGACACTAATAATAGTAGGTGATTTTAATATGGTTATGGATGAGAGAATAGATGGAAGTAGATTTGGGAATAATAAGGGAATAAGCATAAAATCTAGATTAAAAAAACACTGAAGAATAAATGAATTGGGTTGACATCTGGAGATTGCAAAACCCTTGGACAAAGACATTTTCTTGTTTTTCAAAAAGGCACAAGTACTGTCATGTATTGATATGGCAATTGTTAATATAAAAGCACTGTATGACACTATTGGGGTCAAATATGCACAACATGGGGTATCTGATCATATTCCACTGGTAGTTAGTATTAGGGATGAGAGGGAGGGGAGAGGAGCCAGGATTAAAATTAAATTAGGATGGATAAATATAAGGGGAAGTCACGACAAGATTCAAAATGGGCAGCAACATGAGCTCTCAGTGTAGATGGGCTTAGACCCTTGTCTAGACCATCCTGCAGCAACTGAAGGATAAGGATATCAGAGAGAGGAGGATCTGAGGAAACTACCTCTCTGTCCGTACACCACTGCATAAATATCTTGAATATGCAGGAGTATTTCTGGTTCGTGGAATCCGCTCTGGAGTGAGAGATTGTTCTCAGGACCTCCACTGAAAACCCTCTATCTTCTAGAAGGGACCGGTCAGTCTCCAGGCTGTCAGACTATGCATCCTCAGATCTAGACAGGGACCTGTGTTCTGGTACACTAGGTTCTGTATTAGGGGAAGTCTCCAATAATTGCCCTGACTCAATTACATGAGCTGGGTGAACCAAGACCTCTTTGGCCAGAATGGAATGATAGCTATCACTGAGGTCTGGTCTTGTTTGATCTTCATCAATACCCTTGGTATCATGGGAATTGGAGAGAATACATAGGCCAGCCTGAACCTCCACGTTATGGACAGAGCATCTATCGCTACCTGATTGTCCTCCTTGTACAGGGAGCAGAACTGGTTTACTTTAGCGTTCAAATGAGTTGCCATCAAATCGATCTCGGGAGTCCCCCAATGCTGGACTATCCCGGAGAAGATGTTGTCATTCAGGGACCATTCTCCCGGTACCAGAAGGCCACGACTTAGATGATCTGCTACTATATTGAGATCCCCCTGATGTGGACTGCCACTAAATGAGATAGATTGCTCTCTGCCCAAGATAGGATTAGTCCCACCTCCCTCAGGAGGGTCCGAGATTTCGTTCCTCCCTGCCTGTTTAGATAAGCAACCTCAGTTGTGTTGTCGGTCCGTACTCTCACAGCCTGATTTCGGATGAGAGGAGAGAAATGATTGAGGGCTAACCAAACTGCCCTCAACTCACTCAAATTGGACGAGAGGAGTCTCTCCTGAGGATTCCAGGTATTCTGAACTGTACTGTGTCCGAGTTCAATGTCACCCAACGAGGTTGGGACAAAGGCTTTCCATCCGCTAGGTTCTTCCACCACCTGAGGGAAGAACGGACCTCTACAGACAGGGAGTGAGTCCGATCTAGGTCCCTGGGTTTGCGACTCCAAACCGCTAAGACCTCTTCTTGCAGTGGGCGAAGATGCCACAAGGCCCAAGGCACTGCCTCTGCAGACGCTGACATGTGGCCTAACATCCTCATGAGAACCCGAAGAGACACCCGTCTGGGAGATAGGAGGAACTCTGCAGCTTTTATTACTCTTTCTCTCCTCTGTGGAGACAGATATAGGGTCATTTGCTGTAAAACTATCACAAACCCCAGAAACCTCCTTGCGGTAGATGGGACCAACTCGGATTTGTCCCAATTTATGAGCCATTCCAGGTTCTGCAGAGTGCTTGTTGAAGTTGGACTTGTAAGACGTCTGCGGATGCGGCTTTTATAAGCCAATCGTCTAAATAAAGGACGACTTCTAATCCTAGAAGTTTTAAGTGGGCGACCACAGGAGCCGCAACCTTTGTGAAGGTGTGCAGTGCAGAAGAAATGCTGAAAGGCAACACAGCAAACTGGTAGTTCTTCACTACCTCTTTTATGGAGACAACGACTCTGAGATATCTTCTGTGTGCTGGATGGATGGAAACATGAAGGTAAGCATCCTTCAGATCTATCGTTACCATCACGTCTGCAGGGTTCAGGATGTTTAGGACTGAACAAATGGCTTCCATCCAGAAACGCTTCCTTCTGATAAACCGATTTAGGTAACACAGATCGATAATCATGCGCCAATCTCCTGACGGCTTTGAAACAAGAAAAATGGGAGAATATACTGTCTGACTGTGCTCGCGAGGGGGAACCTTCTCTAAAGCCCCCTTGATTTGGTACTGGAGTACAGAGTCCTCCAGGACAAGCTGTCTGCTGGGTGCTAAACGCCTTGTAAGGACGAACCTCTCCTGAGGTTGAGAAGTAAAGTCGATCCTGTATCTGGATGTGATGATCTGGAATTTTTTGCTTCCAAAAATTTTTGAACAGAGTTAAACGACCTCCGACTGGAGGATTCAAACAGGGGGATTCGTGCAGAAGTGTGAGGGGTGGGGACGGGGAGGTGGTGGGCTGCCAAAAGTCATTGATCAGCCCTGCGGTTCCCGCAACCGTGACCTCTGCCTCTCTTATAGCCTTTGGAGCATTTCTGGTTCCTCTCTCTTCCCTGGAATCTTCCTCCTCTGCCTCTTCCTCATCCTCGCAAGGATTGCTGAGGAAGTGATTTCCCCTTCTTCTCAGCTAGATTTTCCATCAACAGATTAAGTTTGGAGCCGAACAGCCTGCCAGGCCCATAGATTTAGCAGCTAGTTTTAGTTGCTGCTGGGATGCATCCGCCATGAAATCTATGCCTAACAGCAGAGTCTTGAATTGGTCCAGAATATCGTCTCTGGTGACTCCCGAATATAGATCTGACTGGATCCTGAGAGTGTGCGCGTGAACGAAACCAGACACTTCAGTACAGGCTATGGCCACAGAGGCAGAGGCAGATGCCGCAGAGTAGTTATGCCTAAGCGAACATTCTGCACGCCTGTCAAGGGGATTCTTCAGGTTACTCCCATCATCAGAAGGTACCAAGGTTCTCTTAGAAAGCTTGGATATTGCCATATCCACTTTAGTAGGCGGAATCCAATCCAGCGACTCCCCATCCTGTAGGGGGAACATTAGTTTAAACCTCTTGGTTAAAACCGGACCTTTCTCCGGATGTTTCCATTCTGTCGCCATTAATTTTTTAAGCGACTCATCCACTATGAAGGCCCTTAGCCCCCTAGAGGTGGACTATGGAGGTTCCCCATGCTCAACATCCTGGTCCCTTGACCTGATGGAGCGCAGTAATCTCTGGGTCTTTTCGGCCGGAAAAAGGAAAGCCGAATCTTCTTCCTCAGAGGAGGAATTATCCCCGACCGAGACCACATCTTTGGACATCGGAACAGGGCCAGGAGAGATCTGTCTAGGTCTCTTGTTAAAGACTGCCCCTTTGATCTCTGCGATGGAGGTGTCCATAAACTCTTTCATCCACGAGAACATCTCCACCACAGTAGGCTCAGGATTGTCCGGCCTAGGGCGACAGCCTGGACACCGGTGGAACTCATAGGAGTCCGGCAACGGGGTGCCGCAACTAGAACAAGCCAGATGTTTTTGCTTGTGAGCAGACTTTCCTGAGAAACAAAATAAGGCACCGTTAGAATAGCTCCATTCCTAAAAGTCAATCTTACCTTGAGAAGGAGACGTCATACTGAGAACTTGAAACACAGGCCTTGAGAAACCTTCCGATCAGAGGAATGAATCACAGGATCAGCCAAACACTCAAGGTCAGCTGCACACAGAAAACTGAGTGCAACACTGACCCAGCAAGCACCCTGGCCTAATATAGCAGGAAGGGGAGGGAAGGGGGAGGAGGGTAACAACAGATCCTCCTCCAACAATACACACCTGGCTCCACGAATATATATATATATATATATATATATATATATTAAAATTATTTCCCCTAAATTGCGCCTCGGGGGCATATCCTGTCTAGTATCCTGCCCCACCAAAGTTACTAGACGGTGAAAACTTGGGCAAAAGAGACGCACTTCCGGTCGCGCGGCCGAGCTCACCGGCTGCCTCCATCCCCGATCCAGGCAAGTGGGACGGAGGTGTACAGATACGGAGGGGTAGGAGGGAGATGGCAAGCTCTGGGCATCAGCACGGGCATGCCCACAGCAAGTGAGCGAGCTCCTCCACACAAACGCTGGCTCATGATGAGGCCAATCAGATAGCCATTGACCACAGGCAGGAGACAACGACCAGTCCCCTGCCCGGCACCTGCAAAAGAGAAACCCAGAAAAAATTCTAATTAAAGGAAAAGTATTAATTTCCCCCCCAAAACACAGGGGGAGAGTCTCTAATGGTAGAGTCATGCCTGCCTGACCAAACCCACAAGACAGAAAAAAAAGCAACCTGTCCTGTGTGGGGACAGGCTACATAGGGGGGGGGTGTTAATTAATTAATTACTTATGCAGAATTTTATTCAACAAAAATTCTGCCTGTCCTGACCAGCTTCACAGGGGCAAATACCCCACTTGTGTTGCTGGTTAGGACGAAAGGGAACACTATATCTAGGGGCATACACCGGGAAAGAGATTAGCATTCATTATATCCATTAATTATATTCAAAGTCTGATAAATAAATCTGGGCAGATAGTGGAAGAACAAAGTGAAAAGAAGCAAATATTAAGAGGATACTTTGAAGAAATATATAAGTAGACTATATCAAAGCAAAGGATAAATAGAAGAGTTCCTCGTAGGTATTTATATGAAGCATTTAACTGAAGAACAGAAAGACAGGTTGGAAAATGCAATTAATCGGGCAGAACTTGATAATGTACTTAATAATATTCCTAAAAATAAATCTCTGGGATCGGATGGGATCCCCTTTGAAGTCTATGACATATACAAAAATATACTTACCCCCAAACTAATAGAAAAGTGGAATGTTTCAAGGGAGAATAATATTTTACCAGATACCCTACGGGAGGCATTAATAACCCTAATTTTGAAACCCGGGAAAGACCCAAAATTGATGGATTCATACTGCCCAATTTCTTTGATTAACACAGATAACAAAATATTAGCGAAGGTTTTAGCAGCTAGATTAAAAGGGGTTATAACAACGCTCATACACGAAGATCAAACCAGGTTCATGCCAGGTAAAACGACCGAAAATATTATGAGATGCTAGTTAAACATGCAGCTTAAAATAAAAAATAGTGGTGAACGCTTAACTGTAACAATAGATGCTTCAAAAGCCTTTGATACAATAGAATGACCATTCATACTAGCCAGTAGAGATGAGCGAATTTTACAAAAATTCAATTCGCCGATTCGCCGAATTTTTCCGGGAAAATTCGGTTCTATCCAAATATATTTGCGGCGAATTACGTTAAAAAATGGATATATCCTGGCTGAGAACCTTTATAGTGGTGTAGAACAGTGTACCTTGCAGTAACACGCATAGGGAGTCTGCTTTGATAGTGAAATAATACTGTGAGTCCATATGACATGCAAATGACAGACGTCGCTCTTAGAATCACTGCATACTTCACTTATTTGGGTGGTCACGGAGCCAAAACTGACCAAGTAACTCAAGTATCAACTCAGCCTTATAGGTCAATGTTGGCGTCCTAGAAAAATAATACTCCTTTTAACCCTGTTAAGCTGATTTCACATAGATGTCTACAGAACCTGTTCTATTAAACGCTTATACAAGCAGAGTAAGTTTGTGTTGACGTCACTGATTCATTTTCCCCATTCTCTGATCAGTCAGAACAATAACCAACAAAAAATGGATCCTGTCTGTGGAGCATACGCCTTCACTCGGTCAGAATTTGCTCAATAATCCATCAGTATTGCTAAAGGCAAAAAAAAAACGGAGTGGATCTAAAACAGAGATGACACGTGAATTGAATATTTGCATGTCTTCTGTGTTTTCTACCCACTCCTGCTTTTGGCTACTAAATCATAAGCATTTCTGATGGGACCATACAGGCCTTAAAGCTGCTACGCAGACAGGATCTGTTGTGCGTCTCATTTTTCCTTCCTTCTGACAGATCAGAACAAGTGCCAGATCAGAACAACGAGGATGTCAGCCAGGCCGAAAGCCAAAATAGTGGACCAGTCATGAAGTGGGGAGGGTGGGAACAGCATGAGAAGTCCATAGAGTGGCCTTATGATATAGTGGTGAGGTGGAAACAGCATGAGGAGACCACAGAGTTGCCCAATGACAGGGTCTGGTGGTGAAAGCAGTATGAGGAGACCACCGAGTGGCACAATGAAAGAGTCTGGAGGTGGCAGCAGCATGAGGAGGCCACAGAGCTGCACAATGACAGAGTGTGGAGGTGGCAGCAGTATGATGAGGCCACCGAGTGGCACAATGACAGAGTCTGGAGGTGGCGGCAGCAGCAGCTTCAGGAGGAGGCCAGAGAGTGGCACAATGACAGAGTATGGAGTTGGCAGCAGCATGAGGATACCACAGAGCGGCACAATGACAGAGTCTGGAGGTGGCAGCAGCATGAGGAGGCCACAGAGCGGCACAATGACAGAGTGTGGAGGTGGCAGCAGTATGATGAGGCCACCGATTGGCACAATGACAGAGCCTGGAGGTGGCGGCAGCAGCAGCTTCAGGAGGAGGCCAGAGAGTGGCACAATGACAGAGTATGGAGTTGGCAGCAGCATGAGGATACCACAGAGTGGCACAATGACAGAGTCCGGAGGTGGCGGCAGCAGCAGCTTCAGGAGGAGGCCAGAGAGTGGCACAATGACAGAGTATGGAGTTGGCAGCAGCATGAGGAGACCATAGAGCGGCACAATGACAGAGTATGGAGGTCACAGAATAAAAGACTGGCATTCGCAAAGATGGATGCAAAGCTTCTTTTTTATTGCCACATGGAGAAAAAAACAAATAAGTGACGTGTTTCGACTCTACAACTGAGTCTTTGTCAAGACAAAGACTCAGTTGTAGAGTCGAAGCACGGCACTTATTTGTTTTTTTCCTCCATGTGCCAATAAAAAGAAGCTTTGCATCCATCTTTGCGAGTGCTGGTCTTTTCTTCTGTGTATTGACGGGACGCCAGCCCTGGACTCATGCACTGCGTATAAATAGAGTGGAGTGCCGGCTGTTTTTCTCGTTGTGTAGAGTGTGGAGGTGTCGGCAACAGCAGCATCAGGAGGAGTCCACAGAGTGGCACAATGACACAGTCTAAAAGTGGCGGCAGCAGCAGCATCAGAAGGAGGTCACAGATTGGCAAGGTGACATATTGTGGAGATCGGTGGCAATACTAGTACCCGCTGAAGATGGTGGGTGAAAGAAGAAACACTTGACATCAGAGTGTGGCATCAGGCGGGTAACAGCATCAGAATAGTAGCTGAGGCAGGTAACCAGAAGAAACCGGTCTCTTTTGTCAAAATGTTGGTGTGGCACCAGGGATGATCTAGTCTGATGCATCAGGCATTGGTGTGTGGAAATCCTGGCTGATCCACAACTGATTCATATTGATGCAGTGTCCCACTATGTGCTATATGTGGGCACTTTAAACTCTTGCTAAGTGTCATATCAAATGTATTGTGGTATTATGCTGTAATTCCCTTTAACAGGCTGGCAGTATAATTTACCTTCATTCGTTCCTAGGTGGTGCTGGCTGCACTTATATATATAGCTGGGGAGGGTGTAAAGTTAGTGTGTCCGATGTTAACAAAGAGATGATGAAGTTAATGGAAGAGGTGGAAATTTGTATTTCCACCGAAATAATTCCAAAAAGATTTTACCGCATATAAGTGCAGCACTTAACGCAGAATACAAGATTATTTTCCAATGAAATAATTCAAAAAAGATTTTACCGCATACAAGTGCAGGGCTTCATCCTGAATGCAAGATTTTTTTCCACCAAAATATTTCAAAAGAGATTTTACCTCATATATGTGCAGCGCTTAAAGCAGAATACAAGATTTTTTTTCCAATGAAATAATTAGATTTTTTTTTTTACTGCATATAACTGCACCGCTGATTGATAACTATCCTCGTGCGGTTTCTGTGCTGCAGAAAAGTCCCCATAGTGTCCAGTAAGCAATACTACAGAGATATGCGGGCTCGTGTGAATTAGTTTGCATTTTTGTGCAGGGTTCGTGCATAGTGTATTCACCTGTATTGGTCATCACGTAAGCATGCAGTGTGTGAAACGTAAATACGAAATTTCACTACAATGTAATTCGGTCCATACCGCAAAAAGGAATTTCCCACATATAATGTAGAGCGCTGAATATATCTTTATTTTTCTACAGAAATACAACACTAAAGGCTTTACCACATATAACTGCAACAGTTAATGCTGAATATATTTTTATTTTTCTACTGATATACGATAATAACACTAAAGGTTTTTCAAGATATAAGTGCAGGAGCAAATGGCGAATGTATATTTCTTTTTCTACTGACATACGTCAATAAAGGTTTTTCAAGATATAAGTGCACCAGCAAATGGCGAACGTATATTTCTTTTTTTACTGCAATACGCAAGTAAAGGCTTTACCAGATATAACTGCAACAGTGTACTGAGAATATATTTTTCTTGTAGTGCTGAAATACACTACTACACGCTTTCACCAGAAATAACTGCAACAGTGCAGTGCGTATTGTGGGGAGTCGCTCTGGTAGATAGCGGTGCGGGTGCAGTACAGAGGCAAAACATGGAGTCCAGAAAGTGCAATAAACAGTGTTTTATTCACACTTGCACAAAATAAGCAAAAAACAGTCTCTTGGTGTTAATTCACACTTAGCAAACACAAAAGGCAAAACCAAAGAGTCCAAAACCAGGTTCAATCACCTGTGAGATGTTAGGTGCGCGTTCGCACCTGGCGGTCGGCCCAGCCGCGGGACAATCCACCTTCAGGCTTCCAGGTCGACTGCACGTCTCCTTGCTGGGCTCTTGCTTTCAGCCCAGAGAGCTCCACAGCACTAGCAGCAGCTCCAGGACAATCACAGCCACACCTGCTGGTGCTGGCTGTGTTTTAAAAGCCCTGGAAAAACCGGCCTGGACCGTGGGGAATAGGCACCCACCCAACTCTTTGCCTACTCCCAGTAAGAGCCGGCCCGGATTGGCTTTGCAGCCAAACTAAATATCAAGGTGTCAAACAGCACTAGCTGCTGCTGACACACGAAAACCCGGCTCTTACCTCACCGAGGCCAGGAACCTCGGTGACACGTACCTGCCATCGACCACGGTACCTTGCACCCTCTTACACCCCCCCCCCCGTTGTTCAACCCTGAGGGGGTGAACACATGTGAGGCAGTGGACGCGGGACAGGGCATCTGCGTTACCCTGCAAGCGGCCTGCCCTGTGTTCTACAGAGAACTTGAAGTTCTGCAGGGATAGGAACCACCTGGTGACCCGAGCATTCCTCTCCTTGGCCTGGCTCATCCACTTGACAGGGGAATGGTCGGTCACCAGACAGAACCTCCTCCCTAACAGGTAGTAGCGGAGAGATTCGAGTGCCCACTTGATAGCCAGGCACTCCCTCTCCACTATACTATACCTGGACTCGGCGGGACTGAGCTTACGGCTCAGGAAGACAACGGGATGTTCTTCCCCGTTGACCTCCTGAGACAGTACCGCACCGAGGCCTACCTCCGAGGCGTCGGTCTGTACGACGAACTCCCTGTTGAAGTCGGGTGTCACCAAAACCGGGGACCCACACAGGGCCGACTTCAACGCGGAGAAAGCCTCCTCCGCCTTCTCACTCCAGCTAACCTTCCCAGACTTTCGCCCCTTCAACAGGTCTGTCAACGGCGCTGCTATTGTGGCAAAGTGGGGCACAAACCGCATGTAGTACCCTACCATTCCCAGGAAGGACTTTACCTGCCTGGTGGTGACCGGTCGGGGCCAGTTACGTATGGCTTCTACCTTAGTTACCTGCGGCTTGATGACTCCCGCCCAATAACATATCCCAGATATTTGGTCTCTTCCAACCCAATCGCACACTTCTTTGGATTGGCGGTTAGTCCAGCTTTCCTCAGGGCATCCACTACCGCCTGCACTTTGGGCAAATGGCTTTCCCAGTCGGTGCTGTGGATGATTACATCATCTAAGTAGGCCGAAGCGTACCGGCGATGAGGTCGCAGTACAATATCCATTAACCTTTGGAAGGTGGCGGGGCGCCATGCAGGCCAAAGGGTAACACCTTGTAATGATACAGGCCCTGCGGAGTAACAAAAGCGTTTTTTCCTTGGCCGCCTCCGTTAAGGGTACTTGCCAGTATCCTTTAGTGAGGTCTAGCACAGAAAAATAACGGGCTTGCCCTAAATTCTCAACAAGCTCGTCTACCCGGGCATGGGATATGCATCGAACTTGGACACTTCATTTAATTTGCGAAAATCGTTGCAGAACCGCAACGTCCCATCCGGCTTGGGTATTAGAACTATGGGACTGGCCCACTCACTTTTCGACTCCTCAATGACATCAAGCTTCAACATTAATTGCACTTCCTCCGCGATGGCCCGTCGCCGAGCCTCGGGTACCCGGTATGGTTTTAACCGGATCTTGGCCTGAGGCTCAGTGACGATGTCATGTTGGATGAGAGACGTGCGGCCAGGGAGGTCCGAGAACACATCCGTGTTTCGACTGATGAACTCCCTGACTTCCTGAACTTGTTTGGAAGACAGGCTGTCTGCAATTTTACCGTGGTTACTGCTTCACAGGCCTCGAACTGTGGGGCTGGACCCTTCTCACCCAGAAGCCCTGGCCGGGGCTGTTGTCGTCGGTCATGTTCCTATCCTTCCACGGCTTTAGTAAATTCACGTGGTACACCTGCTCCGGCTTGCGCCGCCTGGCTGGTGTACCTTGTAATTTACTTCCCCTACCTCTCGATCACCTCATAGGGGCCCTGCCACCTAGCTAGGAACTTGCTGTCAAGGGTGGGTACCAGAACCAAAACCCGATCTCCCGGATTGAAGTCCCGTACCCGAGCCTGACGATTATACACCCTACTCTGGGCTTGTTGCGCTGCCTCCATATGCTCCCGGACCAGCGGCAACACTCTTTCCATCCGTTCCTGCATCTGGGTGACATACTCAACGACACTTTTGTGGGGGACAGGCTGTTGTTCCCACGCTTCCTTGGCGATATCCAACAGGCCCCGAGGGTGTCTGCCATAAAGCAGTTCGAAGGGCGAGAACCCAGTAGAGGACTGGGGCACCTCTCGCACTGCGAACATGAGATAGGGCAGAAGCAGGTCCCAGTCCTTCCCATCTCTAGACACCACCCTTTTTAACATATTTTTAGAGTTTGGTTAAACCTTTCAACAAGACCGTCCGTTTGCGGATGGTAAGCGGACGTCCGTAATTGCTTTATACGCAATAATTTACACAGTTCCCTCATAACTTTGGACATAAAAGGGGTCCCTTGGTCTGTCAGAACCTCTTTTGGCAGGCCCACACGGGAAAACATTTCCATTAACTCTTTGGCAATGAGCTTAGCTGAGGTATGTCGCAGAGGCACCGCCTCCGGATACCGAGTGGCATAGTCGAGAACTACCAGAATGTGTTGGTGGCCCCTGGCAGACTTTGGTACAGGCCCGATTAGATCCATAGCGATACGCTCAAGCGGGACCTCAATGATTGGAAGAGGTACAAGGGGACTACGGAAATGTGGCTGGGGGCTATTTACCTGACAGGTTGGACAAGATTTACAATATTCTTCTACCTCCTTAAACACACCAGGCCAATAAAACCGCTGCAGTATGCGGTCTTGGGTTTTCTGCCACCCCAAGTGTCCCCCAAGAACATGTTGGTGGGCAAGCTCCATGACAAGCTTGCGATACGCTGTGGGCACCACCAACTGTTCAACAGGTTCACCCGGATTTGGTTCACCCGATATAACATTTCTTGGTGAACGACAAAGCGGGAAATATTAACTCAGCCCCTGGTTTCTGGGGTTTACCATCAATTTCCACCACATTCTCCCAGGCCCTAGTTAGGGTTTGGTCCCGGTGTTGGGCGGTCCCAAAATTGTCTCCGGAGACGTGGAGGTCTGCCAACTCAGGCCCTGGTGGCAAGTCCTCCATGTCTCCCACCATTACAGTCAGTGGGGGTGTCTCCCCTCTATCACAGAAGTGGTGGTCACCCCTACCGCAGGCCCTTCGGACTCGGGCTCCCAGGGCTCTGGCCTCCCACTGGAACCAGGCCACTCTGCTAGGGTTACCCCTGTCTCAGGGTTATTAGTCACTTTCATCTCAGGCCATAGTGACGGAAAACCAGGAAGTCTCTCCCAATTATTAGTTCATAAGGTAGCTTTGTGGAGATCGCCACTTCACAAGTCCATGTGCCGGCCGCCGTGGATAGAGACATTACAGCAGTGGGATAGTCCTTTAAGTCTCCATGTATGCACACCACACCAACTTTCCGGCCCGTATACTGGGTGGGCTGTACCAGGGCAGCACTTACCAGGGTTACTAGGCTCCCTGAGTCCAGCAGCGCCACTGCCAGATTATCACCCACTTGCACCTGGCACAGGTGACGATTGTCTATTGTCTCGGGGTGCCGGTTGCACACAGTCTCCGGGCATACATGGAAGCCCGGTACCCATAATTAGTCTCCATGGGTTCTCCCCGGTGTGGACAGTCGGCCCTTACGTGGCCAGGCTCCTGACACCGCCAGCAGACAATCGGAGCCGGGTCCACAGGGGTACACCCGAGCAGGTTTCTCGGGTATCAGTCGTCGGGACGGGATGGGAGACCTCCGGGGTTTGACCGGCTCCTCCCAACAACACCCCTTGCAAGTTTTTGTGGCCTCATAGCGCTCCACCAGATCAACCATTTCAAGGGCATTAGTGGGGATACCTGGCCGATCCAGTGCTGAAGGGGGTAAGGCAGGGCCCTCCAGAACATGTCGGCCAGCAGACGGTCCAGCATAGCAGTCGGACTTAGAACATCAGGCTGCAGCCACTTTTGCAACCTGTGCAGCAACTCATAGTACTGCGGCCTGGCGGGTTCAGCCGTTTTAAAGTCCCACTGGTGGACCCGCTGAGCCCGGACCAACACGTTTACCCCCAGTCTGGCCAGGATCTCCCCCTTCACCGTGGGGTAATCAGCAGCCTGGTCATCTGCTAAGTCAAAAAAACTTGTTGGGGTCGGATGCCAGGAACGGAGCGACCACCTCAGCCCACTGGTCACGGGGTAACTTCTCCCTCACGGCCACCTTTTCAAAGACCGCCAGATACGTCTCCACGTCGTCCGAGGGGGTCATCTTTGGGATCGACGCACGGACCGCTTTCCGGGCATCATGGTCGTGGTGGGACGCTCCTGCAGCTTGTAACGCCATCACGTGCTGTAAAAGTAGTTGGTTGGTCTCCCGCTGCTGCACGTTAGCCTCCATGAGGGCTTTCACAGCAGCCTCCATGTTGCCAGAAATTCCTGTTTGCAACTTTGCCGGTTTTATATATGCCATGCACTTGTGCTCAGCAAAACAAAAACAATTCGGCGTTCACGCTAGCCTCACTGCGCATGCCCGCATCCTCCACCAAATGTGGGGAGTCGCTCTGGTAGATAGCGGTGCGGGTGCAGTACAGAGGCAAAACAAGGAGTCCAGAAAGTGCAATAAACAGTGTTTTATTCACACTTGCACAAAATAAGCAAAAAACAGTCTCTTGGTGTTAATTCACACTTAGCAAACACAAAAGGCAAAACCAAAGAGTCCAAAACCAGGTTCAATCACCTGTGAGATGTTAGGTGCGCGTTCGCACCTGGCGGTCGGCCCAGCCGCGGGACAATCCACCTTCAGGCTTCCAGGTCGACTTCACGTCTCCTTGCTGGGCTCTTGCTTTCAGCCCAGAGAGCTCCACAGCACTAGCAGCAGCTCCAGGACAATCACAGCCACACCTGCTGGTGCTGGCTGTGTTTTAAAGGCCCTGGAAAAACTGGCCTGGACCGTGGGGAATAGGCACCCACCCAACTCTTTGCCTACTCCCAGTAAGAGCCGGCCCGGATTGGCTTTGCAGCCAAACTAAATATCAAGGTGTCAAACAGCACTAGCTGCTGCTGACACGCGAAAACCCGGCTCTTACCTCACCGAGGCCAGGAACCTCAGTGACACGTACCTGCCATCGACCACGGTACCTTGCACCCTCTTACAGTATATATATATATATATATATATAATATATATTTACATATATATACACTCGCCTAAAGAATTATTAGGAACACCTGTTCTATTTCTCATTAATGCAATTATCTAAAACTGAATGTCAGAATGGGAAAGAAAGGTGATTTAATTTTGAACGTGGCATGGTTGTTGGTGCCAGACGGGCCGGTCTGAGTATTTCACAATCTGCTCAGTTACTCGGATTTTCACGCACAACCATTTCTAGGGTTTACAAAGAATGGTGTGAAAAGGGAAAAAACATCCAGTATGCGGCAGTCCTGTGGGTGAAAATGCCTTATTGATGCTAGAGGTCAGAGGAGAATGGGCCGACTGATTCAAGCTGATAGAAGAGCAACGTTGACTGAAATAACCACTCTTTACAACCGAGGTATGCAGCAAAGCATTTGTGAAGCCACAACACGCACAACCTTGAGGCAGATGGGCTACAACAGCAGAAGACCCCATCGGATACCACTTATCTCCACTACAAATAGGAAAAAGGAGGAGGCTTTTTTTTTTGTAGGAGGCTACAATTTGCACGAGCTCACCAAAATTTGTTGAAGACTGGAAAAATGTTGCCTGGTCTGATGAGTCTCGATTTCTGTTGAGACATTCAAATGGTAGAGTTCGAATTTGGCGTAAACAGAATGAGAACATGTATCCATCATGCCTTGTTTCCACTGTGCAGGCTGGTGGTGGTGGTTTAATGGTGTGGGGGATGGTTTCTGGGCACACTTTAGGCCCCTTAGTGCCAATTGGGCACCGCTTAAATGCCACGGGCTACCTGAGCATTGTTTCTGACCATGTCCATCCCTTCATGACCACCATGTACCCATCCTCTGATGGTTACTTCCAGCAGGACAATGCACCATGTCACAAAGCTCGAATCATTTCAAATTGGTTTCTTGAACATGACAATGAGTTCACTGTACTAAAATGGCCCCCACAGTCACCAGATCTCAACCCAATAGAGCACCTTTGGGATGTGGTGGAACGGGAGCTTCGTGCCCTGGATATGCATCCCTCAAATCTCCATCAACTGCAAGATGCTATCCTATAAATATGGGCCAGCATTTGTAAAGAATGCTATCACCACCTTGTTGAATCAATGCCACGTAGAATTTAGGCAGTTTTGAAGGCAAAAGGGGGTCCAACACCGTATTAGTATGGTGTTCCTAATAATTCTTCAGGTGAGTGTGTATATATATAGTCTTTCAACAGAAATCACTGCAACAATGCAGTGTGTATATATATTTTAATTTTTTTACTGTAATACGCCCCTATACCCTTCCACCAGAAATAACTGCAGAAGTGACCCGAGAATATATATTTCTTTTTGGGCAGAAAAAGGCCACTATACGCTTTAACCAGGAAACAATTAAAGAGTTAAGTGGGTATATATTCTTCTTGTAGTACTAAAATACGCCCCGATATGCTTTCACCAGAAATAACTGCAACAGTGCAGTGCATATATATTTTTCTTTATTGAATGAAATACGCCCCTATATGCTTTCACCAGAAATCACTGCAACAGTGCAGTGCGTATATATATTTTTCTTTTTTTAATGCAATATGCCACTATACCCTATCATCAGAAATAACTGCAGAAGTGACCCGAGAATATATATTTCTTGTTGGATGGAAAAAGGCCACTATACGCTTTAACCAGAAAATAATTAAAGAGTGAAGTGCGTATATATTTTTCTTGTAGTACTGAAATACGGCCCTATACGCTTTTACCAGAAATAACTGCAACAGTGCAGTGCGTATATATTTTTCTTTTTTTAATAAAATAAAACCCTATACTCTTTCACCAGAAATGAATGCAACTGTGCAGTGCATTTAAATGTTTCGTGTATTACTGAAATACCGCCCTATACTCTATTACCAGAAATGACTGCAAATGTGCAGTGCGTTTATATTTTTCGTGTATTACTGTAATAGATGGCCGACGTATTTATAAGGCTGTGACATCACTGGGCTGGCTGCTGATTGGCTGCATGCATGGCATTATGGGTCATCCCTCTTTCCCAGGAAAGGAATGTTAAATGCCAGATGAAGGCACATTCAATACATATGGAACAAGATCACAGAAATATAGTGGCCAATATGGGGGAACTGCTCAAACCCCAAACACTGTAGCATGTTTCTCATTGGGGGAGCAGTCCCACCGCATGTGGACTGCAGCAAACGACCATCCCCAGCAAAAAATGCGTACAATGGAGGATGCCGGCGTGGACCACATTCACCACCAAGGCATCCTACACAAGGCATCCTGTGATTTATATATTTATATATTTCATCGGCACAATGCTCCGTTTTGTGTAGGATGCCTTGGTGGTGCATGTGGCCCGTGCCGGCATCCTCCATTGTACGCATTTTTTGCTGCCACTATATTTCTGTGATCTTGTTCCATATGTATTGAATGTGCCTTCACCTGGCATTTAACATTCCTTTGCACCTGGTAGCCTCCATCACACGGTCTGATATGGGTGTGGCTTACAGTCTTGCTTTATTCACATTGCATTAGTTGTCCTGCTATGCGGTTGTGTGGAAGCTTGGCTGTGAGCAGTATTCTATCACCTTCAGACCGTGTTCACACCATAGTTAGCGTAGTGGTAGGACCCCATGCCATGCTGAGTGACCGTGACGTGGCGCATGAGGGGCTCCGATGTGTTCCTGACAGGAATATATTAGCAAAAGTCTCAGCTTTTAATATCTGCTTGTTTGACTAGCTAGTATAGTCAGTGGCATATCCGTTTGGTGCACATTTTAATTTATATATATTTATATATTTCATCTGCACAATGCTCCGTTTTGTGTAGGATGCCTTGGTGGTGCATGTGGTCCGCGCCGGCATCCTCCATTGTACGCTGTTTTTGCTGGGGATGGTCGTTTGCTGCGGTCCACATGCGGTGGGACTATGCGGTCCCCCATTTTGGCCACTATATTTCTGTGATCTCAGTCGTGATTTAAGCAAAATTTTTGATCACTGCATCTAACACAGATACGTATCATTTATAAATATTAACAATAGCTAATTTCGACACCCAACTTTCCCCGGGTCCGATTCTGGCTACCCATTTGTCCTATTTTATAGCCTATGAACATGTTCACAGACACGTCAGACATGATTTAAGAGGGACAGCAGTGAGACTTAACTTTCCAGGGTGCCGATTCACCCGCCCTATTTTAGACCGTGGCGTCCCTTTTTCTGAAATACAGCGTCCATTTTGCGAAGCGCGTCAGGGTACATCCGAGCATGTTGAAGACATTCGGGCATCTCCTAAGACGCTATTTAAGAGTTCATATCCCCGACCTACGGCGTCCCTATAACTCCTACCAGTCCAGACCGAAGGCGTACGTGATTTAAGCAAAATGTCTTTATTTACGACGCAGTAGGGTAGACACGTTTGTGTGCAATTACATCAATGTATACATAATTGTTTCATGTGCTTTGCTACAAAGGAGCATACAACACGGTCATTTTTTTAAAAATCAATCGTAAATATTTTAAATTCATTTTCAAAAGAAATTCCTTTAGCGATACATCGTGAGATATATATGAAGTAATGCCCACAGACAGAACTAACGGCGTTCTGAATTTATATGTTTTGATACCTTATAGTCTTAGAATTTTTAAATAAAAATTTCATAAATTCACCAGGAAATATTTGATTCACTGGCAATAATCCATAACTATCAAAAAATATACGCCATTTGGGTATAATATAATTAAAATCCAGTGCATTCCCCGCTGATACGAATTGTCCGTATTTATAGGCCGCCGGACTGTCTATGATTTTGTTTTCTGGTAATAAATCGCACGGAAATGCGCCTTAAAATACGCGTCGGGCGTGAAATGCGGCTTTGATAACGCAGGTAATTTTGTAATTATTAATTTTATTGAAATCATATAAAATTTCCATTCTATTGATTATTTCAATAATATTTTCATGAATGGAATACACAATCATATTAATAGGGTTTACCACCGGCTCTGCAAATTTAATTTCAGCTCTGATATTTCTAGTTTTTACTAGAGAGAAATAGCCATCGGGTTCTTGATCCAGCGATAAATCAAAAGTGGACTAAGTGGAACTGTTCAAAAATTTTGAATGATCTACGGATAAAGCGATGTCAGCCTTTTGCTTCCCCGAAATGTGCACGAGTGACATATATTCACGAACAGCCGATTCGTCTTGAAAATTAGGTTGAAACGGTTTTGCGGGTATGTGTTTTCCATCTAAATATAAGGCGGCATGATTCACATTATAGTGATTGAAACACATGAATTTCTTTGGTGATTCCCGGAAAATGATTAGTTGTCCACAAGCAAGTATTATAGTTTTTGGAATGTTTCCCAGAAAAAGATTCTCATGGTTAGATATGCGAGTACTGGCGGGGACGCTATACACTTTAAGCAATGTGTGATCGGCTGAGTACTTTGCGGTAGCGGTTAACACAGTGCGACTGTGTCCGATTCTCACAGCGGGCGATACTTGAACTCTTTTGACAAACAGCGAAGCATGCTGTATTTGGACTTTAAAATGGGTCGCCTCAGCAGATATAAGACAGAAGGTGTCTTTGTTTCTAGTCAACTTTATCTTTAGATCTAGGCCATTCAATATTAACTTCGGCTGATTAAATATATTGGCGTAAATGGAGCCCATTAATTCCACCCTTCTAGAGCGAGTCGTATACTGAGCTCTCTTGGTAAAACCTACATTATGGCTGTCGAGAGCCCGGTCATCAGCAGTATCTTTATAGAATATAGCCGGCTGTAAAGTGGGCCGCTAAAGTTTGTGAATTATAATT
Organism: Bufotes viridis; assembly: GCA_033119425.1. NCBI lineage: Eukaryota > Metazoa > Chordata > Amphibia > Anura > Bufonidae > Bufotes > Bufotes viridis. The sequence continues at coordinate 355,901,583 of CM065590.1, forward strand.
TATTAGGGATTCTATATACACTTTATACGTATAAAGGTTGTCGCTTCTTGAAATCAATGTGTCGCTGAGCATTATGTTTAATTGATTAAAAAGGCTTGCAATAGGCTAGTTAATAAGGGCAACGCGGGATCTGTCGGGTATGGGTGTGTTATCCGGGCTAACGATTCTGCAAACAAAGTGTAACAGAGTGTTATTTAGGTGGTAATAATATTCACTGCTGCCCGAGAAGAAGAACTCCAAAGGCGTGTTGTCGGCGATGGCCGCTATTGGTTGCACCACTACATAAAACAATTTTTCAATACTCGTTTGCGTAGGCGGTATTTGAAAGATATCCAACTCTGATTTTGCCATAGCGGTTGATTAGAAGATGTCGCTCAGTGAAGGGCTTCTTGTTGACTGGCAGCGATGTCTCTTAGTCGGCTCTACATTATTCATAAAAGATAATAGGACGCTGCAACCGTGTTTTCTTTTCAGCATTTCTCTCCGAATTTAAACAATGCCAGAGCCTTCCTGCCCTTGCGTAGGTCTATTTATTCGATCCATAATGGCGGTTTACGCCGTAGCGACAACATCTTTAGCTATATCCCTGGAGGCTGTTTTTACGTGCGGTTTTACAAGTTACACACCTTTCTTGAAAGGGGGAACAACTCGCCGGAACAATCCACGAAATAACCCAGCAAGACCAGAATTGTGCATGAGTTCTGCTCCATGAAAACCGAGCAAACCATTACCGGCTTGCGCTATGTAATAATGCGTATAAGCGTCCAGGTCGCCGTACACTCTCTGGGACAACATTTTAATGCGTCGTCACAGCTCGAGGTCTAAAGTGTAATCGCACAATAGTTTTCCCGTATTAGAATTTAATGGGCTTAGCTTAATCCGTGAGTATCGATATTGTAAAGGTATCAAAGTGTTGTTTGCAGAGAGGTATATAGTCCAGCCTGTTATACTTTAGCGTGACTATTTTGCCATTTTTCCCGCTCAGCTCCGCAGTTCTTAAAAGCTGTACGTAACTATCGCCAACAAGTTGATGCTGAAGTATATTGGCATAAACAAACATTGTATAAAATCCGGCTATAATATCTAGAGATGAGCGAACTTCAAAAATTAGTTCAGGGCTCGGGTTGGGGTAATCGCCGCATCCCGTTATGGATTCCACTACCGCGGACTATCCCGGCATATGAAATCCATATGGGGCGGCTTCCACGAACCCGAACTTTGGAAAAGCCGAAGGACCTGGGGTGAAGTCACCATCATGTGATCAGTGCAGGGGGCGTGACTCAGCACTGGATTTGATCCCATATGGATTCCATATGCCGGGATAGTCCGCGGTAGTGGAATTCATAACGGAATGCGGCGATTACCCCAACCCGAACGCCGAACTAATTTTTGAAGTTCGCTCATCTCTAATAATATCGGGATGAATTTTTCTCTTTATAGGTAAAGAATAGAGATGAGCGAACACCTGGATGTTCGGGTTCAAGAAGTTCGGCCGAACTTCCCGAAAATGTTCGGGTTCGGGATCCGAACTCGACACGAACTTTATCCCGAACCCGAACCCCATTGAAGTAAATGGGGACCCGAACTTTTGGGCACTAAAAAGGCTGTAAAATAGTCCATGAAAGGGCTAGAGGGCTGCAAAAGGCAGCAAATGTAGGTAAATGCCCTGCAAACAAATGTGGATAGGAAAATTAATTAAAATAAATAAAAATTAACCAATATCAATTGGAGAGAGGTCCCATAGCAGAGAATCATGCGTCATATCACCCACCACTGGAGAAGGCCACTTTCAGTTATTTAGGCCCCAACACCCAGACAGAGGAGAGAGGTCCCACAGCAAGGAATCATGCGTCATATCACCCACCACTGGAGAAGGCCACTTTCAGTTATTTTGGCCCCAGCACCCAGACAGAGAAGAGAGGTCCCACAGCAAGGAATAAGGCGTCATATCACCCACCACTGGAGAAGGCCACTTCCAGATATTTAGGCCCCAGCACCCAGACAGAGGAGAGAGGTCCCACAGCAAAGAATAAGGCGTCATATCACCCACCACTGGAGAAGGCCACTTCCAGATATTTAGCCCACGGCACCCAGACAGAGAAGAGAGGTCGCATGGCAGAGGTTCAGGCTTCATGTCACCCACCATTGTAAAAGGCCACTTTCAGCCCAGATTGAGGAGAGGTTCATTCAACTTTGGGTTGCACTGCAAGATCATGGTAAAGTTAAAAAAATGAGGATTCAATAAAGAAGTGCCCCGGAGTACAAGAATACATGGTTGAGGGGGAGGCAGTTATAAATGTCTATTCTGCACAAGGGAGGGACAGGTCCTGTGGGATCCATGCCTGGTTCATTTTTATGAACGTCAGTATGTCCTCGTTGGCTGTGGACAGGCAGCTGCGTTTGTCACTAATGACGCCCCCTGCCATGCTGAACACATGTTCAGACAAAACGCTGGCCGCCGGGCAGGCTAGCACCTCCAAGGCATAAAATGCTAATTCTGGCCACGTGGACAATTTGGAGACCCAGAAGTTGAATGGGGCCGAACCATCAGTCAGTACGTGGAGGGGTGTGCAGACGTACTGTTCAACCATGTTAGTGAAATGCTGCCTCCTGCTAACACGTTCCGTATCAGGTGTTGGTGCAGTTAGCTGTGGCGTGGAGACAAAACTTTTCCACATTTCTGCCATGCTAACCCTGCCCTCAGAGAAGCTGGCCGTGCCACAGCTGCGTTGGCGACCTCTTGCTCCTCCTCTGCCTTTGCCTTGGGCTTCCACCTGGTCCCCTGTGACATTTGGGAATGCTCTCAGGAGCGCGTCTACCAGCGTGCACTTGTACTCGCGCATCTTCCTATCACGCTCCAGTGAAGGAAGTAAGGTGGGCACATTGTCTTTGTACCGGGGATCCAGCAGGGTGGCAACCCAGTAGTCCCCACACGTTAAAATGTGGGCAACTCTGCTGTCGTTGCGCAGGCACTGCAGCATGTAATCGCTCATGTGTGCCAGGCTCCCCAGAGGTAAGGACAAGCTGTCCTCTGTGGAAGGCATATCGTCATCGTCCTCCGTATACCCCCAGCCACGCACCAGTGATGGGCCTGAGCTGTGTTGGGTGCCACCCCGCTGTGAACCTACTTCATCCTCATCCTCCTCCACCTCATCCTCCTTGTCCTCCATTAGTGGGCCCTGGCTGGCCACATTTGTACCTGGCCTCTGCTGTTGCAAAAAACCTCCCTCTGAGCCACTTCTAACAGACTGGCCTAAAAGTGCTAAAAATGACCCCTCATCCTCCTCCTCCTCCTCCTGGGCCACCTCCTCTTTCATTATAGCCCTAAAAGTTTTCTCAAGGAGACATAGAAGTGGTATTGTAACGCTGATAACAGTGTCATCGCCACTGGCCATGTTGGTGGAGTACTCGAAACAGCATAACAGGGCACACAGGTCTCGCATGGAGGCCCAATCATTGGTGGTGAAGTGGTGCTGTTCTGCAGTGCGACTGACACGTGTGTGCTGCAGCTGAAACTCCACAGTCTCTCCAGCATGTGCAAGGTGGAGTTCCACCTGGTGGGCACGTCGCATATGATGTAGGATATACCACAAGTCACAAAATGGCCGCCGATCACCCCAGAAAAAAGTGACAGAAAAACGCTCTGTGCAGCCTAAAAACCAGTGAGCAATTAACTAGCAGAAGTTGAATCATTCACAGCTGTAGATCGATCAGTTCATTAGGTGCTGTTGCTGACTTTTCCCTGCCTAATCTCGCCCTCACAGAAGCTGCGTCCTCTCCCTACACTAATCAGAGCAGTGTGTCGTGTGGCCCTTCGTGACTCCAGCTTAAATAGAGGCTGGGTCACATGCTGCACTTGGCCAATCATAGACATGTCATTAGTAGGCATGGCTGTGATAGCTTCTTAAGGCAAGAAGTAAAATGCTAGCTGATTGGCAGCTGTGCAGCCCTTCAGAAAGCGGGAAGAAATCGCCGAACAACGGATCCGAACCCGAACTTTTTTGAAAATGTTGGGGTCCGGGTCCGGGTCCCGAACCCCCCAAAATTCGTTACGAACCGAACTATGCTCGAAATGTTCGCTCAACTCTAGTAAAGAATCATTAATTTTTACTAAATCTAAATCATCATGAGCAAAATGTTCTAAAACAGGCAAGCCAGAAGCCCCAATATATTGCCTCACTTTTCACCGAGCATGAACTTGTATAAGCTCGATTTCGTTACATAAACGGTTCTGTCAATCTCATTGTGTCTTAGACGCAATTGATCAGGCGGTATTTTTATAGAATCAAGTTTGTTATTAATGGCTTTGATCAGCTCGTTCATATTAGGGTAATAACCCAATTTAACAAAAAAACTCTCCAACAGGGTCATCGCCCCGGGCGACGTAGAATACACCATCGCCCGTACCAAAGGTTTTCCACGTATGAGGGTACTGAATCTCTACTAACGCCGTTTCAAGGACCACGAAGATGGACGGCCTTTGCTAATTTCTTGGTGTAATCGGCAATGGTATTTCCGAGGTAAAGTTCGGCGGAGGTGTTGCAGGATAGCGTAATAAAAAACGAGCCATCTTCCATAGTTTACACGCTCACCAACTGCTTTTCCGGCACCCAAGAGTTAAACTTTTCGGTGTAACTGACCCACTTTACAAAATACAGCGTTTTTCCCCTAATCTTCTTTTTCACAATTTTTTTATCCTGTAAACGCTCCGCTTATTGAGGGGTACTTTTGGACTTCTTCCGAGAGAACGATCCTTCAATGATCTTGTCGGACAGGTCTTTCAACTTATAAAGGGGTCTGAGGCCCCTAGTGTTTACGGCGTAAATGGTAAATATCTCGTCCGTATAAGTTTGTTCCCTTCCGGAACGTCCTCTTATAGCGTACAATTCTGACGTGGTCGTCTATTTTTAATAACGGTTTAACTTTTTTTAATAGAGGTGCAATCGCCATAGATATTTTTTCAAACAGTTAAAGAGTTCTCTTTTGTTACATCAACAGGGCGACACCTTATGGTTCTGTGGTACGTGCGATTATAGCTATAAACCTTATACCTTATCAATGTATCTGTATGCGTTTTGTTCTCTAAGGTAACGCCACATTCTTATTTTCAGAGTTCTATTAAAACGCTTCACCAACGACGCTTTGACCGCATTCGAAGTTAAAAAAATGTATTTTAAAGCCTTCACAAAGTTTACTCATAGGTTTGTTTATAAACTCTCGACCCCGATTCGTCTGAAATTTCCTGGGGGACCGCCCACTTAACATAAATATCTGCTCAAAAACGGCGGTCACTGTTGCACCGGATTTATTAGAAAGTCCAGACACCCAAGCGTATTTCGATAGAATATTAACGACCATTAGCTAGTATTTTACACCATTATTTTCTTTAGAAAAATCTATCATCAACACAAGATCGGCTTGCCATTGGTCATCTATATCAGACACCATGACTAGAGATGAGCGAACACCTGGATGTTCGGGTTCGAGAGGTTCGGCCGAACTTCCGGAAAATGTCCCGAACCCCATAGAAGTCAATGGGGATCCGAACTTTTGGGCACTAAAAAGCATGTAAAAGACTCCCGGAAAGGGCTAGAGGGCTGCAAAAGGCAGCAAAATGTAGGTAAATCCCCTGCAAACAAATGTAGATAGGGAAATGAATTAAAATAAAATAAATAAAAATTAACCAATATCAATTGGAGAGAGGTTCCACAGCAAGGAATCATGCGTCATATCATCCACCACTGGAGAAGGCCACTCTCATTTATTTGGGACCAGCACCCAGACAGAGGATACAGGTCCCACAGCAAGGAATCATGCTTCATATCAACCACCACCGGAGAAGGCCACTCTCATGTATTTTGGACCAGCACCCAGACAGAGGATACAGGTCCCACAGCAAGGAATCATGCGTCATATCAACCACCACCGGAGAAGGCCACTCATGTATTTTGGACCAGCACCCAGACAGAGGAGAGAGGTCCCACATCAAGGAATCATGCGTCATATGAACCACCAATGGAGAAGGCCACTCTCATTTATTTCGGCCCAGCACCCAGACAGAGGATACAGGTCCCACAGCAAGGAATCATGCGTCATATCAACCACCAACGGAGAAGGCCACTCTCATTTATTTCGGACCAGCACTCAGACAGAGGAGAGAGGTCCCACAGCAAGGAATAAGGCGTCATATCAACCCCCACCGGAGAAGGCCACTCTCATTTATTTTGGACCAGCACCCAGACAGAGGAGATAGGTCCCACAGCAAGGAATCATGCCTCATATCAACCACCAACGGAGAAGGCCACTCTCATTTATTTCGGCCCAGCACCCAGACAGAGGATACAGGTCCCACAGCAAGGAATCATGCGTCATATCAACCACCAACGGAGAAGGCCACTCTCATTTATTTCGGACCAGCACCCAGACAGAGGAGAGAGGTCCCACAGCAAGGAATAAGGCGTCATATCAACCCCAGCAGAGAATCATGCATTTAGATCACCCACCACAGGAGTAGGCCACCATTTAATGGGACCCCGGCAACCATGTCAGATGGCACAAACATCAGCTTCACATCACCCAGCACAAGAGAAGGCCACTTTGAGAGACTTTGACCCCTGCACCCAGGCGGAGGAGAGGGGTTTTCACAGCAGAGAATCAGGCATTTAGATCACCCACCACAGGCGTAGGCCACCATTTAATGGGACCCCGGCAACCATGTCAGATGGCACAAACATCAGCTTCACATCACCCAGCACAAGAGAAGGCCACTTTGAGAGACTTTGACCCCTGCACCCAGACGGAGGAGAGAGGTTTTCACAGCAGAGAATCATGCATTTAGATCACCCACCACAGGAGTAGGCCACCATTTAATGGGACCCCGGCAACCATGTCAGATGGCACAAACATCAGCTTCACATCACCCAGCACAAGAGAAGGCCACTTTTAGAGACTTTGACCCTGCACCCACACGGAGGAGAGAGGTCCCACAGCAGAGATTCAGGCATTTATATCAGCCAGCACAGGAGAAGGCCGCTTTCAGTGACTTAGGCCTTAGCACCGACACAGAGGAGACAGGTCAGATAGCACAAGCATCAGTTTTACATCAACCACCACAGGAGAAGGGCACTTTTAGAGACCTTGACCCCTGCAGCCACACGGAGGAGAGAGGTCCCACAGCAGAGAATCAGGCATTTCGATCACCCACCACTGGAGAAGGCCGCTTTCAGTGACTTTGGCCCCCTGCACCCACACAAAGGAGACATGTCAGACAGCACAAGTATAACATTCATATCACCCAGCACAGGAGAAGGACACTTTCATGTACTTTGGCCCCGACACACAGACAGAGGGAAGGTTCATTCAACTCTGGGTTGCACCCCAAGATCCTACTTAATTTAAAAAATTGATTTTTCAATGAAGAAGTGGCCAGGAGTACAAGACAACATGGTTTAAGGCAGTTATTAAGGACTACTCTGCACAAGGGAGGGTCAGGTCTTGTGGGATCCATGCCTGGTTCATTTTTATAAACGTCAGCTTGCCCACGTTGGCTGCGGACAGGCGGCTGCGTTTGTCAGTAATGACGCCCCCTGCCGTGCTGAATACACGTTCATATAAAACGCTGGCCGCCGGGCAGGACAGCACCTCCAAGGCATAACATGCTAATTCTGGCCGCGTGGACAATTTGGAAACCCAGAAGTTGAATGGGGCCGAACTATCCGTCAGTACGTGGAGTTGTGTGCAGACGTACTGTTCAACCATGTTAGTGAAATGTTGCCTCCTGCTAACACGTTCCGTATCAGGTGGTGGGGCAGTTAGCTGTGGCGTGGAGACAAAACTTTTCCACATTTCTGCCATGCTAACCCTGCCCTCAGAGGAGCTGGCCGTGACACTGCTGAGTGGGCGACCTCTAGCTCCTCCTCTGCCTTGGCCTTCCACCTGTTCCCCTGTGACAGTTGGGAATGGTCTACCAGTGTGCGCTTGTACTCGCGCATCTTCCTATCACGCTCCAGTGCAGGAAGTAAAGTGGGCACATTGTTTTTGTACCGTGGATCCAGCAGGGTGGCCACCCAGTAGTCAGCACACGTTAAAATGTGGGCAACTCTGCTGTCGTTGCGCAGGCACTGCAGCATGTAATCGCTCATGTGTGCCAGGCTCCCCAGAGGTAAGGATAAGCTGTCCTCTGTGGGAGGCGTATCGTCATCATCCTCTGTATCCCCCCAGCCACGCACCAGGGATGTGCCTGCGCTGTGCTGGGTGCCACCTCGCTGTGAACATGCTTCATCCTCATCCTCCTCCACCTCCTCCTCATCCTCCTCGTCCTCCAGTAGTGGTCCCTGGCTGGCCACATTTGTACCTGCCCTCTGCTGTTGCAAAAAACCTCCCTCTGAGCCACTTCTAACAGACTGGCCTGAAAGTGCTAAAAATGACCCCTCATCCTCCTCCTCCTCCTCCTGGCCCTGGCCCACCTCCTCTTCCATCATCGCCCTAAGCGTTTTCTCTAGGAGACATAGAATTGGTATTGTCACGCTGATAACAGTGGCATCGCCACTGGCCATGTTGGTGGCGTACTCTAAACAGCGCAACAGGGCACACAGGTCTCGCATGGAGGCCCAATCATTGGTGGTGAAGTGGTGCTGTTCCGCAGTGCGACTGACCCGTGCGTGCTGCAGCTTAAACTCCACTATGGCCTGCTGCTGCTCGCACAGTCTCTCCAGCATGTGCAAGGTGGAGTTCCACCGGGTGGGCACGTCGCATATTAGGCGGTGAGCGGGAAGGCCGAAGTTCCGCTGTAGCGCTGACAGGCGAGCAGCGGCAGGATGTGAACGCCGAAGCGCGCACAGACGGCCCTCACTTTATGCAGCAGCTCTGACATGTCTGGGTAGTTGTGAATGAACTTTTGCACCACCAAATTCAGCACATGCGCCAGGCAAGGGATGTGCGTCAAACCGGCTAGTCCCAGAGCTGCCACGAGATTTCGCCCATTATCGCACACCACCAGGCCGGGCTTGAGGCCCACCGGCAGCAACCACTGGTCGGTCTGTTGTTCAATACCCCGCCACAACTCCTGTGCGGTGTGGGGCCTGTCCCCAAACATATGAGTTTCAGAATGGCCTGCTGACGTTTACCCCGGGCTGTGCTGAAGTTGGTGGTGAAGGTGTGTGGCTGACTGGATGAGCTGGTGGAAGCAGAGGAGGAGGAGGAGGAAGCCGAGTAGGAGGAGGAGGCTACAGGAGGCAAAGAATGATGCCCTGTGATCCTTGGCGGCGGAAGGACGTGCGCCAAGGAACTCTCCGCCTGGGGCCCAGCCGCCACTACATTTACTCAGTGTGCAGTTAGGGAGATATAGCGTCCCTGGCCGTGCTAACTGGTCCATGTATCTGTGGTTAGGTGGACCTTGCCACAAATGGTGTTGCGCAGTGCACACTTGATTTTATCGGACACTTGCATGTGCAGGGAAGGCACGGCTGTCTTGGAGAAGTAGTGGCGGCTGGGAACCACATACTGGGGGACAGCCATGGCCATCAGCTGTTTGAAGCTGTCTGTGTCCACCAGCCGGAATGACAGCATTTCAAAGGCCAGTAGTTTAGAAATGCTGGCATTCAGGCCAAGGGCTCGAGGGTGACTAGGTGGGAATTTGCGCTTCCTCTCAAAGGTTTGAGAGATGGAGAGCTGAACGCTGCTGTGTGAAATAGTGGAGACGCTAGGTGACGGTGGCGGTGGTGGTGTCGGTGGCACATCCTCTGTTTGCTGCTCGGCAGGTGGCAACATTCCTCTCGAGGCGGAAGCCGAGGCAGCAGCGGTAGAGGGAGCAGGGGGAGCCTGAGCGGGTTCCTTGTTATTAAGGTGTGTACTCCACTGCAGTTCATGCTTTGCATGTAGATGCCTGATCATGCAGGTGGTGCTCAGGTTAAGAACGTTAATGCCTCGCCTCAGGGTCTGATGGCACAGCGTGCAAACCACTCTGGTCTTGTCCTCAGCACATTGTTTGAAGAAGTGCCATGCCAGGGAACTCCTTAAAGATGCCTTTGGGGTGCTGGGTCCCTGTTGGCGCTGGCCAATAGCAGGCAAACTCTCTGGACGGTGGCTGTTCTGCTTTTGCCCCCTGCTCCCTCTTTGGCTTCGCTGTTGTCTCGGTCTCACCACTGCCTCTTCCTCTGAACTATTTAAGTCAGCGGCACGACCTTCAGTCCATGTGGGGTCTAAGACCTCATCGTCCTCTGCATCGTCTTCCACCCAGTCTTCCTCCCTGACCTCCTCCTGTTCAGTCTGCACACTGCAATAAGACGCGGCAGTGGGCACCTGTGTTTCGTCATCATCAGACACTCGGTCACTCTGCTGTGGTGGTATTCCCATGTCCTCATCATCTGGATACATAAGTGGTTGTGCGTCAGTGCATGGAATGTCTTCCACCGCTGGGGAAGGGCTAGGTGGACGCCCCTGGAAAACCGTGGGAGCAGAGTCTTCAAACAGAAGAAGAGACTGCTGCATAACTTGAGGCTCAGCCAGTTTCCCTGATATGCATGGGGGTGATGTGACAGACTGATGGGCTTGGTTTTCAGGTGCCACCTGTGCGCTTTCCGCAGAAGACTGGGCGGAAGACAATGTGGTGAACGTGCTGGAAGCACTGTCGGCCACCCAATCGACTAATGCCTGTACCTGCTCAGGCCTTACCATCCTCATAACGGCATTGGGCCCCACCAAATATCGTTGTAAATTCTGCCGGCTACTTGAGGGAGTTGGTTCACTACTTTGTGCGCCTGAGGCCGAACGGCCACGTCCTCTGCCAGCAACAGAGGCTCCATGGACACCACCACGACCGCGTCCTCGTCCCTTAATAGAATGTTTCCTCATTGTTGCGATTCAACTCGCACCACAATAAAATATATTATTTTTTAGCCCCAAAATTCCCACACTGGAAGATATAATTCCTTTTTCCGGTATTAATTACAAGAAAACTGCTGCAAATTGGACACCAGAATTTTTAAAATGCTAGTTTTGGTACATAGGTTCCCACACGGGGAGATATAATTCCTTTTTAGAGGAGGGAAAACGTGAGGCCTAGTTTTTCTGGTCTAACAAAACACCAGATTGATTAAATTGGCCTTTATTCACCAAAATTACAACACTGGACAATAATGCCTTTTGGCGGTATTAATTACAAGAACACTGCTGCTAATTGGACACCAGATTTTTTATAATGCTAGTTTGTGTACATAAATTCCCACACTGGAAGATATAATTCCTTTTTCCGGTATTAATTACAAGAACACTGCTGCTAATTGGACACCAGAATTTTTAAAATGCTAGTTTTGGTACATAGTTTCCCACACGGGGAGATATAATTCCTTTTTAGAGGAGTGAAAACGTGAGGCCTAGTTTTTCTGGTCTAACAAACACCAGATTGATTAAATTGGCCTTTTTTTCATCAAAATTACAACACTGGACAATAATGCCTTTTGGCGGTATTAATTACAAGAACACTGCTGCTAATTGGACACCAGATTTTTTTTAATGCTAGTTTGTGTACATAAATTCCCACACTGGAAGATATAATTCCCTTTTCCGGTATTAATTACAAGAACACTGCTGCTAATTGGACACCAGAATTTTTATAATGCTAGTTTTGGTACATAGTTTCCCACACGGGGAGATATAATTCCTTTTTAGAGGAGTGAAAACGTGAGGCCTAGTTTTTCTGGTCTAACAAACACCTGATTGATTAAATTGGCCTTTTTTTCACCAAAATTACAACACTGGACAATAATGCCTTTTGGCGGTATAATTACAAGAACACTGCTGCTAATTGGACACCAGATTTTTTATAATGCTAGTTTTGGTACATAGGTTCCCACACGGGGAGATATTATTCCTGTTTAGAGGAGTGAAAACGTGAGGCCTAGTTTTTCTGGTCTAACAAACACCAGATTGATTAAATTGGCCTTTTTTTCACCAAAATTACAACACTGGACAATAATGCCTTTTGGCGGTATTAATTACAAGAACACTGCTGCTAATTGGACACCAGATTTTTTATAATGCTAGTTTGTGTACATAAATTCCCACACGGGGAGATATAATTCCTTTTTACAGGAGTAAAAACGTGAGGCCTAGTGTTTTTGGTCTACCAAACACCAGATTGATTAAATTGGCCTTTTTTTCACCAAAATTACAACACTGGACAATAATGCCTTTTGGCGGTATTATTTACAAGAAAACTGCTGCAAAGTGGACACCAGAATTTTTAATATGCTAGTTTTGGTACATAGGTTCCCTATTGTAAGAAGGCACGGGGTATGTTTGTGGACGATAGATACGTTTCACCGAGGTTCCTGGCCTCGGTGGAGTAAGAGCAGTTTTTTCATGTCAGCAGCAGTAGCTGCTTGATACTTTTTATAGGTAGCATGGCTACTATAGCTTATCCGGGACGGCTTTTACTGGGAGTAGTCAAAGTGCTGGGTGGGTGACTACTCCCCATGTTCCAGGCCGGGTTTTGGATGGGCTATAAAGCTCAGGCAGCACTGTCAGGTGGGTGGATTGTCTTCCATCCTGAGAGTGAGGCTGTGATTGTCCTGGAGCTGCTAACAGTGCTGTGGAGCTCTCTGACCTGGAGGAAGGAGCTCAGCAAAGTGGGGTTTTTCCTGGAAGCCTGAAGATGGTTTGTCCTGCGGCTCTGACAGCCAGGTGCGAACCCGCACCTTAAACCTCACAGGTGATTGGATCCTGCTTTGGACTCTTTTTGTTTTGCCTCATGACCTCTGATGTGTGTGTGAATTAACACCAAGAGACTGTTTATCGTTTGTTTTGTGTCAGTGTGAATAAAACACTGTTTATTGCACATTCTGGACTCCTTGTTTTGCCTCTGTACTGCACCCGCACCGCTATCTACCAGAGCGACTCCCCACACTATGTACACGGGGAGATATAATTCCTTTTTACAGGAGTAAAAACGTGAGGCCTAGTGTTTTTGGTCTACCAAAGACCAGATTGATTAAATTGGCCTTTTTTTCACCAAAATTACAACACTGGACAATAATGCCTTTTGGCGGTATTATTTACAAGAAAACTGCTGCAAAGTGGACACCAGAATTTTTTATATGCTAGTTTTGGTACATAGTTTCCCACACGGGGAGATATAATTCCTTTTTACAGGAGTAAAAACGTGAGGCCTAGTGTTTTTGGTCTACCAAACACCAGATTGAATAAATTGGCCTTTTTTTCACCAAAATTACAACACTGGACAATAATGCCCTTTGGCGGTATTATTTACAAGAATACTGCTGCAAATAGGACATCTGAAGTTTTAAAATGCTAGTTTGGGTACATAGTTTCCCACACGGGGAGATATAATTCCTTTTTACAGGAGTAAAAACGTGAGGCCTAGTGTTTTTGGTCTACCAAACACCAGATTGATTAAATTGGCCTTTGTTTCACCAAAATTACAACACTGGACAATAATGCCTTTACGGTATTATTTACAAGAAACTGCTGCAAAGTGGACACCAGAATTTTTAATATGCTAGTTTTGCACATAGATTCCCACACTGGAGATATAATTCCTTTTAGGCAGGTATGTATTTACAACGAAAACTGCTGCAAAGTGGACACCAGAATTTTTAATATGCTAGTTTTGGTACATAGATTCCCACACGGGAGATATAATTCCTTTTACAGGAGTAAAAACGTGAGGCCTAGTGTTTTTGGTCTACCAAACACCAGATTGATTAAATTGGCCTTTTTTCACCAAAATTACAACACTGGACAATAATGCCTTTTGGCGGTATTATTTACAAGAAAACTGCTGCAAAGTGGACACCAGAATTTTTTATATGCTAGTTTTGGTACATAGTTTCCCACACGGGGAGATATAATTCCTTTTTACAGGAGTGAAAATGTGAGGCCTAGTGTTTTTGGTCTACCAAACACCAGATTGATTAAATTGGCCTTTTTTTCACCAAAATTACAACACTGGACAATAATGCCTTTTGGCGGTATTATTTACAAGAAAACTGCTGCAAAGTGGACACCAGAATTTTTAATATGCTAGTTTTGGTACATAGTTTCCCACAAGGGGAGATATAATTCCTTTTTACAGGAGTAAAAACGTGAGGCCTAGTGTTTATGGACTGGTCTAACAAACACTAGATTGATTAAATTGGCCTTTTTTTCAGCAAAATTACAACACTGGACAATTATGCCTTTTGGCGGTATTATTTACAAGAAAACTGCTGCAAAGTGGACACCAGAATTTTTAATATGCTAGTTTTGGTACATAGCTTCCCACACGGGGAGATATAATTCCTTTTTACAGGAGTAAAAACGTGAGGCCTAGTGTTTTTGGTCTACCAAACACCAGATTGATTAAATTGGCCTTTTTTTCACCAAAATTACAACACTGGACAATAATGCCTTTTGGCGGTATTATTTACAAGAAAACTGCTGCAAAGTGGACACCAGAATTTTTTATATGCTAGTTTTTGTACATAGATTCCCACACGGGGAGATATAATTCCTTTTTACAGGAGTAAAAACGTGAGGCCTAGTGTTTTTGGTCTACCAAACACCAGATTGATTAAATTGGCCTTTTTTTCACCAAAATTACAACACTGGACGATATAATGCCTTTTGGCGGTATTATTTACAAGAAAACTGCTGCAAAGTGGACACCAGAATTTTTTATATGCTAGTTTTGGTACATAGGTTCCCACACGGGGAGATATAATTCCTTTTTACAGGAGTGAAAACGTGAGGCCTAGTGTTTTTGGTCTACCAAACACCAGATTGATTAAATTGGCCTTTTTTTCACCAAAATTACAACACTGGACGATATAATGCCTTTGGCGGTATTATTTACAAGAAAACTGCTGCAAAGTGGACACCAGAATTTTTATATGCTAGTTTTGGTACATAGTTTCCCACACGGGGAGATATAATTCCTTTTTACAGGAGTGAAAACGTGAGGCCTAGTGTTTTTGGTCTACCAAACACCAGATTGATTAAATTGGCCTTTTTTTCACCAAAATTACAACACTGGACGATATAATGCCTTTTGGCGGTATTATTTACAAGAAAACTGCTGCAAAGTGGACACCAGAATTTTTTATATGCTAGTTTTGGTACATAGATTCCCACACGGGGAGATATAATTCCTTTTTATAGGAGTGAAAACGTGAGGCCTAGTGTTTTTGGTCTACCAAACACCAGATTGATTAAATTGGCCTTTTTTTCACCAAAATTACAACACTGGACAATAATGCCTTTTGGCGGTATTATTTACAAGAATACTGCTGCAAATAGGACATCTGAAGTTTTAAAATGCTAGTTTGGGTACATAGATTCCCACACGGGGAGATATAATTCCTTTTTACAGGAGTAAAAACGTGAGGCCTAGTGTTTTTGGTCTACCAAACACCAGATTGATTAAATTGGCCTTTTTGTTCACCAAAATTACAACACTGGACGATATAATGCCTTTTGGCGGTATTATTTTCAAGAAAACTACTGCAAAGTGGACACCAGAATTTTTAATATGCTAGTTTTGGTACATAGTTTCCCACACGGGGAGATATTATTCCTTTTTTATAGGAGTAAAAACGTGAGTCCTAGTGTTTTTGGTCTACCAAACACCAGATTGATTAAATTGGCCTTTTTTTCACCAAAATTACAACACTGGACAATAATGCCTTTTGGCGGTATTATTTACAAGAATACTGCTGCAAATAGGACATCTGAAGTTTTAAAATGCTAGTTTGGGTACATAGATTCCCACACGGGGAGATATAATTCCTTTTTACAGGAGTAAAAACGTGAGGCCTAGTGTTTTTTGTCTACCAAACACTAGATTGATTAAATTGGCCTTTTTTTCACCAAAATTACAACACTGGACGATATAATGCCGTTTGGCGGTATTATTTACAAGAAAACTGCTGCAAATAGGACACCAGAATTTTTAATATGCTAGTTTTGGTACATAGATTCCCACACGGGGAGATATAATTCCTTTTTACTGGAGTAAAAACGTGAGGCCTAGTGTTTTTGGTCTACCAAACACCAGATTGATTAAATTGGCCTTTATTCACCAAAATTACAACACTGGACAATAATGCCTTTTGGCGGTATTAATTACAAGAACACTGCTGCTAATTGGACACCAGATTTTTTATAATGCTAGTTTGTGTACATAAATTCCCACACTGGAAGATATAATTCCTTTTTCCGGTATTAATTACAAGAACAATGCTGCTAATTGGACACCAGAATTTTTATAATGCTAGTTTTGGTACATAGATCCCACACGGGGAGATATAATTCCTTTTTAGAGGAGTGAAAACGTGAGGCCTAGTTTTTCTGGTCTAACAAACACCTGATTGATTAAATTAGCCTTTTTTTCACCAAAATTACAACACTGGACAATAATGCCTTTTGGCGGTATAATTACAAGAACACTGCTGCTAATTGGACACCAGATTTTTTATAATGCTAGTTTTGGTACATAAATTCCCACACGGGGAGATATAATTCCTTTTTACAGGAGTAAAAACGTGAGGCCTAGTGTTTTTGGTCTACCAAACACCAGATTGATTAAATTGGCCTTTTTTTCACCAAAATTACAACACTGGACAATAATGCCTTTTGGCGGTATTATTTACAAGAATACTGCTGCAAATAGGACATCTGAAGTTTTAAAATGCTAGTTTGGGTACATAGATTCCCACATGGGGAGACATAATTCCTTTTTACAGGAGTAAAAACGTGAGGCCTAGTGTTTTTGGTCTACCAAACACCAGATTGATTAAATTGGCCTTTTTTTCACCAAAATTACCACACTGGACAATGATGCCTTTTGGTGGTATTATTTACAAGAAAACTGCTGCAAAGTGGACACCAGAATTTTTTATATGCTAGTTTTGGTACATAGCTTCCCACACGGGGAGATATAATTCCTTTTTAGAGGAGTGAAAACGTGAGGCCTAGTGTTTTTGGTCTACCAAACACCAGATTGATTAAATTGGCCTTTTTTTCACCAAAATAACAACACTGGACAATAATGCCTTTTGGCGGTATTATTTACAAGAATACTGCTGCAAATAAGACATCTGAAGTTTTAAAATGCTATTTTGGGTACATAGATTCCCACACGGGGAGATATAATTCCTTTTTATAGGAGTAAAAATGTGAGGCCTAGGGAAAATAATAGCATTCTCAATAAAGAATGCTTTGTAGAATGTGGATTAAGGGGTTAAAAATAAAAAAACTTAACTCACCTTAGCCACTTGATCGCGTAGTTGGCGATCTCTCCTCTCTTCTTCAAGCATTAGCTGCAGTCTAAAGGACCTGTGATGACGTCACATCACATGGTCCAATAATTTCAAGGGCGGGGGCATACCATAAATGTAACAAGAGTGCTGGCTCACGGTATTAAAACATGTAGAAATGCAAAACAGAGAAAAGAATACCGAGATAAAGGCCGCACATCTAAAAAATATATCAAATTTATTGAGAAAAACAGACATAGAAACATAGAAACATAGAAACATAGAATTTGTCGGCAGATAAGAACCATTTGGCCCATCTAGTCTGCCCAATATACTGAATACTATGAATAGCCCCTGGCTCTATCTTTTATGAAGGATGGCCTTATGCCTATCCCATGCATGCTTAAACTCCTTCACTGTATTTGCAGCTACCACTTCTGCAGGAAGGCTATTCCATGCGTCCACTACTCTCTCAGTAAAGTAATTCTTCCTGATGTTACTTTTAAACCTTTGCCCCTCTAATTTAAAACTATGTCCTCTTGTAGCAGTTTTTCTTCTTTTAAATATTCTCTCCTCTTTTACCGTGATGCTTCCCTTTATGTATTTAAAAGTTTCTATCATATCCCCTCTGTCTCTTCTTACTTCCAAGCTATACATGTTAAGGTCCTTTAACCTTTCCTGGTAAGTTTTGTCCTGCAATCCATGTACTAGTTTAGTAGCTCTTCTCTGAACTCTCTCCAAAGACACTACAAGGACAAATTAAAAACATTGTATACAATGAGTCATGGCAGTGTGGACCAAATACGTACCACACACCACCCTAACTCTACCACATGAATATAAGCACAGTCCCACATAAATAGGTAATAAGTAAAGTGCAAATGCAATGCATAAAATCCATCAGCATTGAATGATATAAAGGTAATACTTATCATAAAGTTAACAAAGTGGAGATGTGCATGGTAAGTAGCGAAAGAAGCCCAACGCGTATCGCCAAGCTAATCTGGCTTCCTCAGGGACCATGTGATTGGACCATGTGATGTGACGTCATCACAGGTACTTTAGACTACAGCTAATGCTTGAAGAAGAGAGGAGAGATCGCCAACTACGCGATTAAGTGGCTAAGGTGAGTTAAATTTTTAATTTTTAACCCCTTAATCCAC
Source organism: Bufotes viridis (assembly GCA_033119425.1). Lineage (NCBI taxonomy): Eukaryota > Metazoa > Chordata > Amphibia > Anura > Bufonidae > Bufotes > Bufotes viridis. The sequence goes on from CM065590.1 coordinate 355,919,998, forward strand.
ATTCTACAAATCATTCTTTATTGACAATGCTATTATCTTCCCTTATAGCCATGTTATAAGGGAAACTAATAAAATCTACAGAGCACTCAACCCGAAACCGGACTTCAGTTATGAAGTCCGGGTTCGGGTCTGGGTACTAAACATGCTGATTTTTCCCACGTGCGTGCAAAACGCATTACAACAGTAAAATCGCGCATCTTCCCGTAACACACCCGCCTCTGATCCGGGCGTCAAACGTGACGCCCGTGTGAAAGAGGCCTTAGGACGATAATGAAGAAGATGTGGCACAGGAGGAAGTGGAGGAGGAAGAGGGGGCATTTCAAAGGGTTTCAGGCCAGTCATTTGGCCAGCCAGGGCACAGTTCTGGAGGAGGATGAGGTAGAGGAGGAGGAGGAACCAGACGATTCACCATCCACAGAGGACAGCTTATCCTTACCTTTAGGCAGACTGGCACACATGAGCGACTACATGCTGCAGTGCCTGCGCAACGACCGCAGAGTTGCCCACATTTTAACTTGTGCGGACTACTGGGTTGCCACCCTGCTGGATCCCGGTTACAAAGACAATGTGCCGTCCTTAATTCCCTAACTGGAGCGTGATAGAAAGATGCGCGACTACAAGTGCACGATGGTAGACGAGCTCCTTAGGGCATTCCCAACTGACACCGGGGGACAAGTGGAAGCACAAGGCGAAGGAAAAGGTTACCAACGCAGCTGGGTCACGGCCAGCACCTCAGACGGCAGGGTTAGCTTGGCCGACATGTGGAAAAGCTTTCACCACGCCACAGCAACCGGCACCACCAGTTGATATGGAACATCTTAGCAGGAGGCAGCATTTGAACAACATGGTGGAACAGTACTTGTGCACACACCTACACGTACTGACTGATGGTTCTGCCCCATTCAACTTCTGGGTCTTCAAATTGTCCACATGGCCTGAGCTTGCCCTTTATGCCTTGGAGGTGCTGGCCTGCCCTGCAGCCAGTGTATTGTCTGAACGTGTATTTAGCAAGGCAGGGGGCGTCATTACAGAGAAACAAAGCCGCCTGTCCACAGCCAAAGTGGACAAGCTCCTGTTTATTAAAATGAACCAAGCTTGGTTCCCACAAGACTTGTCTATACCTTATGCAGAATAGACATTTATACCGGCCTCAACCATACATTCTTGTACTCAAGTGCACTTATTCTTTGTTTTCTATTTTTTTTATTTGTCCCATTATGTTGGGGGCTACCCTAATAAAATTTAAAAAAAAACATTGTTGGCTACCTCCTCCTCCCTCACCGCTTCCACCTACAACACCACATTCACCGCCTCCTCAACCTCTGACTCTACATCCATCTCCTTCAAGTTGCAGGTTAATAATTATTTTTTAAATTTATTTTATTTTATGTTATTTCCCTATCATTTGTTTGCAGACCACTTTGCCATGCACATTTTGCTGCCTTTTTCAGCCCTGTAGCTCTTTCCAGGACTTTTTTACAGCCATTTCAGTGCCCAAAAGTTCGGGTCCCCATTGACTTCAATGGGGTTCGGATTCAGGGTAAAGATAGCTACCAGCAGACACAACTGCAGTAGTGAGAACTAGAGTTGAGTGGACACCTGGAAGTTCTGCAGTTGTCTGCTGGTAGCTATCCTAATGAGTTGGAATGGTAACTTTACAATACAGACCCCCCAGCATCCAGGCTCTTCTACATGTTGTGTGGGGTGGGAGTCGATAGGAGGGTGAGTGGGTGTCAAAACCTCACTCAGATCACGCCTATTCCAAGAACCCAATTTCAAGCACCAATGTTTTGTGGATAGAGGGTAGATAGATATAAAGAATTGTTTACATATAAGTGGTGCTACTTATATAAAATATAGTATAAAGAATTAAAATCAAAATATATTAGATATTTAAACTTACTTCACGAGGGGGGCAGTTTACTAGGATAAGCATAAAACACCTGTAAACCAAACACCCCCCCCCCCAGCCTGGATCGTTTCAAGGATGTTAACAAATTGGAGGCAGCCAATCACAAGGGGTCTTCTGTTCAAATGTCTTTTATTCCAGTGTAAAATCCGGCTCAACGCGTTTCGGGACAGGCACGTCCCTTCATCCGGAGTTCAAACATTTTGTATGTGTATGAGGGGTATATATACCCCCAAGGTAATGAGGAAAAGACCGCCAAATTAGAGGGGGAGGGTCTGAAAGAATCACGGCGCTTCGGAAGCGGAATTGCTAGGGGGTGATAGTGCGCATGACCGGAAGGGTGCGCGATGTTCGTGCGTGTCGGCCTGGAGAAGGGCTACCCCCCACAACTTATCAAAGATTCCAAAAAAAGATCTCACAAATATATCAGAAACAAAGCCTTCAACCAAAAACAAGAGACATAAAAGAAACCTCTATCAAACCTGGCCTGTTAACGAGGTACAATCGTGACCACAAACTAATTAGACAAATACTTACCAAACATTGGTCCGTATTATTAAAAGATCCCATATTAGGTAAAGAAATACCCAAAATACCCAGACTCACTTTTCGGAGAGCAAAAAGCTTAAAAAACATTCTGGCCCCATCATGTCCTCAAAAACATAAACCTAACAAAACAGGACAGACACAAAAAACGTCAGAACAGAAGAGCTGCTCTAATTGTGGTGCCAAAAAATGCAAATGTTGTCAAATGATCACCATTGCCATTAAAGAACTCCACCTTCCACATCCTATAGGAAAAATATCATTCCAACAACCAATGACCTGCGGTAGCAGAAATATAATCTACTTACTCACAAACCCTCAGAGAACGGATGAATGAGCATAGGTCAAAACATAAAAAGGAAAATCTTGATGCACAGTGTATCACGCCACTTCGCACTACTACACGAGGGCAACCCCTCAGACCTTAAAGTAACCCCACTAGAACAAGTTTCCTCCTTCCAACAATTATGACCTAATTTGGCGGTCTTTTCCTCATTACCTTGGGGGTATATATACCTCTCATACACATACAAAATGTTTTAACTCCTGATGAAGGGACGTGCCTGTCCCGAAACGCGTTGAGCCGGATTTTACACTGGAATAAAAGACATTTGAACAGAAGCCCCCTTGTGATTGGCTGCCACCAATTTGTTAACATCCTTGAAGCGATCCAGGCTGGGGGGCGTGTTTGGTTTACAGGTGTTTTATGCTTATCCTAGTAAACCGCCCCCCTCGTGAAGTAAGTTTAAATATCTAATATATTTTGATTTTAATTCTTTATACTATATTTTATATGAGTAACACCCGGATGCCCCTTGCCCTGCACCTGGACCTTTGCATGAACCGTCAGCAACAACATCCACTTCCCTGTCCCAGCGCAGCGTTCAAATGTCTAACACAGGCATTTGAAAGCAAGCGCAAATACCCACCCACAGGCCATAGCACTAATTGCGCAACTTTCGAAATTACTGGCCATTGAAATGTTGCTATTTAAGATTGTGGACACTGATGCCTTCCACAGCCTGATGTCGGTGGCCGTTCCTCGGTATGCAGTCCCCAGCCGCCACTATTTTTCACGGTGTGCCGTGCCCTCCTTACACCAGCATGTGTCCCAGAACATCACCCGTGCCCTGACCAACGCACTTACTGGGAAGGTCCACTTCCCCACGGACACATTGACAAGTGCTGGTGGCCAGGGACGCTACATTTCCCTGACCGCCTACCCACGCCCAAGATTTCAGGCACTACATCCATCAGGGTCTCCGCCAGCAACTATGTTACTGGCTCCAACCCCCACTTCTCCTCCTCCAGTGCCTCCTCTTCCTCCTCCACTTACACCTCCAGCAGCAGTCAGCCATCAGTCGCTAGCTGGAAGCAGTGCAGCACTGATGTGGGTTAGCGTCAACAGGCCATGCTGAAGATGATCTGCTTAGGGGACAAACTGCATACCGCCGCAGAGCTGTGGCAGGGTATAAGGGATTAGACCAAGCTGTGGCTCTCGCCACTCAACCTACAACCAGGCATGGTTGTGTCTGGCAATGGGCGTAACTTGGTGGCGGCTTTGGAGCTTGGCAACCTGACACACATCCCATACCTAGCCCACGTCTTAAACTTAGTGGTTCAGAGGTTTATCAAAACCTACCCCAATTTGCAAGAGCTACTAGTGAAGGCACGCCGCGTGTGTGCCAATTTCCGCAAGTCATCCACAGCTTCAGCCAGTCTGTCATCACTGCAGCAGCGCTTGCGGATTCCAGCTCACCGACTGTTGTGTGACGTGAGCACGTGCTGGAACTCTAAGTTCTACATGTTTGCCAGGATTTGTGAGCAGCAGCGGGCAGTTGTGTAATACCAGCTGCAACATGGTCGTTGCCTTTTGAGTCAACTGCCACTATTCATAAGCGAGGAGTGGGCATTGATGTCAGACCTCTGTGAGGTTTTAAAAAACTTTGATGAATCCACACAGATAGTTAGTGGCGATAACGCTATTATCAGCGTTAACCATCCCACTGCTGTGTCTAATCGCTGCTCACAAGTAAGGAGGACGCTCTGAATGTGTGAGGAAGAGGTGGACAGTTGCCTCTGCTACAGAGGGTAGTACCCATGGAACTTTAATTCCATCTGTTCAGCGTGGATGGGCAGAAGAGGAGAAGGATGAGGAGATGGAGAGTTATCCTGATTTCGACATCAACGTCTTGCCTGTTGGTACTCTGGCACACATGGCTGAATTCATGCGTTATACGCATTTTAGATAAAACACATTACTGGGGGTTCACCCTTCTCGACCCCCGCTACAAAGAGAACTTCTAATCTCTTATTCCTGTGATGGAGAGGACAAGTAAAACGGTGCAATACCAGAAGGTACTTGTTGAGAAATTGCTCCAAAATTTTCCATCTGACAATACGGCCGGTAGAGTCCGTACTTCCTTAGGCAACTGGGGAAGGGAGACAAGAGGAACACACAGCAGTTCCAACAATGGCAGGGCAACACTCTCAAGGCATGGGACACTTTCATGACACCCCACCAGCAACCTCACCCTAAAGCGTGGCCTAGTCGTACAAGGAGGGAAACGTTTTGGAAGATCATAAATGAATATATAGCAGACCGTGTCAGCGTCCTAAATGATCCCTTAGTGCCTTGCAACTACTTGGTGTCCAAGCTGGACACGTGGCACGAACTTGCGCTCTACGCCTTGGAGGCTCTATGCCTTGGAGGTGCTGGCCTGACCTGCCATCGGCATTTTGTCTGAGCGTGTATTTAGTGCTGCTCGTGGCATTTAAACAGATAAGCTTATCCGCTTGTCCACTGGCAATGCTGACAGGTTGACTCAGATAAAAAAGAACAAGGCCTGGATTGCCCATGACTTCTCAACTCCACCAGAGGAGAGCTGAGATGATGATGAACATATAGGCTATTTCAATCTATGAGTTATAATATACTTAATCTACTGTAGTGTATTCCCATGCACCTTTTCCACCACAAAAAGAGTATATGGTTGAATCTTGTTTTCTCCTTCTCCTCATTCAGACTGTATATATTCCCACCACTCGTTTTTTTATATAGTCAGCTCAACTGCAGGCTCTCAACAAAAATTTTTTTATATGGTCAGCTCACCAACCGGGATTTACATATAATGTTTTGCAGCTTCAGCTCAGCAGCAGGCCCGTTCCCCCAATGTTTTAGAGGGTCACCAGCAGGCCCTTGCTCCAAATGTTTTTGAGGGTCACCAGCAGGCCACTAATCATAATTTTTCAAGGGTGTGTATAATGCCCTCCTTTATGTGTAATAAAGGGTGTATTGTAGTGCCGGTTCCTTGTAATTTTTGGCAGCCCTTTCACTTAGCACATAGGCTTTATAAGTGTAGGAGTCAGACTACCTGAACAATTGTACCACAATGTGAATGAGGCCCTCCTTTATGTTATATACAGGCTGTTTCGGAGTGCCTCTTGCTTGTAATTTTTGGCAGTACTTGCACTTTATATACTATTGAATATACAGGAAAAAATGTTTCCTAACAATTTTTCCTGTGAAATAGATATTTATTTTTTTTGGGAGGGTTTGTGCGAATTTTTGTCATTCTGTAAAAGTGGCGTAGAACTCAGACAACATGGTTCCCGGTAGCGACCTGGGAGTCCAATATGCATCCAGACATCGTCCCCATGCTGTTCCCGATCCAATCCCGATTACAATGGACCAGGCACCCTCCCCTCTTCAGAGCAGGGGGTGCATGGTTGTCTCCCATTGACTTCCATTATACACGAATATAGCAATGTGTTCGGGCCAAACACCCGAATACTTTGGTGCTCGCTCATCAGCATTACTGGTGACCTCCATTGGGATAGCCTGGAATTGAAGAAACACCGTCTTCTGTCACTCAGTAAACAACTTATTTTCAGCCAAATAATTATTCCTCTTGCTGAATTCTCTTATGGTTGGCAAAGAACTATTTCACTGGCCCTATGGCTTCCAGACATCTTCTTCCATAGCCAGCAGAGCTTAAATTGCTCTGGCTGGCATAGGCACGCCTGAGCATGCCCCACCTTGCTTCTCTCCTGTCCGACTCACACTAACTCTCTGACTGCTGGCCCACCCTTCCGACAGGAAGCAGGTCTGGCCCACTACTGCCCAAAAGGGAGAGAATAGAATGGTGAGTGCAATTCTCTCTAACTATAGCTCTGCCATTTACACTGCCATCTGCTGGTGAACCAGGCACATTATATGTAATAAACAGTGGCATAGTAGTCATAGCATTGCATAATGTAGAGGATCTAGACAGAAACACATAAGATGGCATGTATGTTAGACCATTAAAGATAATAGAAGGCTGTAGGAGTGGTACCCCCACTTCGGGGTGCTACATATATTGTTATCTTTCAATAGCTATTTTCCAGGGCTGTTGCTACGAGTATTGATACCTGTACCACTAATACCAGGTACGGTAAGGAATCATTTTGTAATGCATTTGAGGTTAGTCCTGTAACATATTGCAAGATTTTGTCTTCTAATGCTAGTGTGGAACATTTTCTATCCTTTCTTTTTATCTTTTTGTTACAAAGGGAAAACCTCTCATACGTCAATAGGTTACCACATGGCTGTAAGTTTTATTAACGCATTCCATTAATAGAAGCACATTAAATTGTTCTGGTTATTCAATGAATGATTCATTTAATTTCATGTAGATGCTACTAAAAGTGATGATTTTTAGCTATTTTTTGTGTTCAGTATGGTTATCATTGTATAATCTATCAATGTGTCACAAGGTTCCTCCAGGCATTTCTCTATTGTATCTATAGTTGTCTGTTTACATTGAATAGACCTGTGACTAGAATTCAAGTTTAGCTTGTTTTTCTGGCTTGCCTGTGAAATGATTAAACACGTTTCGCTTAGATTTTTTTCATAGTAGAATATTGCTAAATATTTCATTACTACAAAGCATTAATGATGTATAACTTTACAGGTCACTTTTGTACCTACGTAATTTAGAAATAGATTATTAGGAGGAGATTTAACATCCTTGAATAAATGTTCAACCTTGAAAGATATTTAGGGTTTGATTTTTACTAAAAATATATTCTGTATTGTGTGCTGATAAAAGGGATTTCTCAGCCTGAAAGGACGTTTAAAATCAAAACAAAAAATACTTTATTATTTCTACAATATTAAAATGCAGTGAAATGGGGTTAAGTTCACTTTGAATTCTATCAGGCTATAGAGACCAGTGGGTAAGGATGGGATGAACAAATACCATATACTTCCCACAGCCTCACTGAGGTATCAGATGTATCTGACAGGTGCTCCTGTAATTATATGTGAGAGTCCCTCCACAGGATTAATACAGCCGTATTTGTAATCAGATGACTATTAGTGTGTGCCTAATAGCACTGTCCTAATAGTAGGATTTATTGCGCAGGTTTGCCCTTGTTTGCGCAAGTGTGCACTAAGCTATCTTATGTCTGCCGGATAGTGCATAATAAGGCTCTTACTGCACTCTGCCTCAGGATAACAGTTCTAAGGTGCTAAAGTTGCTACCTCAATCAATGGTGTAGCACCCTATTAGATATGACTGGTCTTGATCCCTTTTGCACAGACACCTCAGACAGACTTTGTGATTTCTGTTATCAATAGCTATACCGCAGACACCTCATGCAAACACACTATTAACTAATAGTAAGCAGCTGCTTGGACTGATACCACACTCCATAAACGCTCACCTTACATCTCATGTGTTCGTTTACAAGCACCCACCAATTCATTCATTCATTTCTGATTATGATCTTTCTGACTATGCTCAACGCGTTTCTATGTGGTTAATATCGCACCACATTTCCTCAGGAGCAGATATTAATAGATATCTTCAAATGAAAATCGCTGTTGCCTGTCTAGATTAGCAGCGCTCTGCACAGTTGTGTGCCAGAGCTCCGGCGCTGTAGTGGCCCTGCCGGGCCGCTCGCACGCCGGATATTTATCACTTAGCCCCGCCTGCCGGAAGGGAGGAAGCGCTGACGTCAGACCAATCAGGAGTGGAGGCGCGGCTCAAGCGCACGCCCCCCGATCAGGCTCACGTCACTGTTGCGAATTAGACAATAACCGGAGGCGATTGAATAACGGTACAGGGGGACATCGCTTGCGGCTACAGCATTGTCCCTTAATTGATCATTACAGAATGCTTAGGATATCAATCTATATTGAAGTGTCCTGAAACCTGCTTTGTAATGATGTTTATTACGTAACTGATCCATACACTATGATGTCAATACCATAATGTAATGCTATCCTGTATGTGAGGACGGGTATGTCCTAGGACCACCATCTCAACCCTTCATATAGGTGACCTACAGGGGAGATATTGGCAAGGGAATATAAATTACTTGTTATACTCTTACATATATCAAGCATTGCAGATGACAGCAGAACGCCATAATCTCCCCTATGTATGGGGAAGGAGACTGACGAGACAGTAATTAATTAAAGCGCCGTGTCCCCTCTACCATAGGCGTCATCCCTAAGATATTCACACTAAGGATATAAATTATTCCCATACTGATGGATACCTAGTATGTTCCCAAATAGGTGCGGGTCTGTATTAATCTGCAACTTACAGATGCTGATAGGACAGAACCTCTCCCCCACATAGCCACATCACAGGTCATTTTTTAGACCTGTATGGGTATATATACATCTTTACATCATGGTACGACAGTCCATATACCTCTAATATTTAGATGAAACAGGTAAATAACAGGGTCTCATTCAGCCCTTGTGGACTGACCGTCTGCAACCTAAAGATCCAATTAGCTTCCTTGCGGAGGAGGGGTATATCCACGTCTCCTCCCCGCAATGATTTTTTCAATAAATGGATCCCTTGGACTTTCAGTCCCGTCACTTCACCACCATGGCATTGATTCACATGACGCGCTACCGATGTGTCACGTTTATTTCTAACGTCCAGCAAGTGCTCACCAACCCTCCTTCTTAGTTCACGTTTTGTCTTGCCCACGTACTGCCACAACAGCACGTGAGCAAGTAGATGACACACATAGAGGTACATCTAATGAGGGAGTTGATTTTGAACCGTTCGCCTGTTGCAAAGCTTGTAAAATACTGTCCCTTCTGGATATGGCCACATATAATGCAGCCCCCACAGGGGAAGGTACCCTTGGCTGATGTCCTCAGCCAAGAACTCTGTGTGGGACGTTCATAGAAACTATGTACCTGGCGGTCACAGAGGTTGGCATTTTGCCGATATGTAATGGCTGGACGCGCGGGCAATGTCGGGCCTATGTCAGGGTCAGACTGTAAGACTGGCCAATGCTTGGACAGGACATCTCGAATCTCACGATGGGCCTTGTCTAAGGTGGCAATGATTCTCACAATGCCCGTCTCCTGCGGTTTCTGTTTCGGGACTAGTAATTCAGTGCGATTGGCGTGCATCGCATGATGGTATGCGTCCCTCAGTGGTTTTACAGGGTAACCCCTGTTACGGAAACTAGTTCTCAATTCCGAGGCGGCCGCCTTAAATGAACCGATCTCGGAACAATTTCTCCTGGCTCTTAAATACTGGCCTTTTGGAATGCCACTCTTGAGGGCCAGGGGATGTCCACTCTCCCAATGAAGGAGACTGTTGGTGGCGTTTTTTTTCCGGAATAAGCAGGTGCTAAGTTTCCTATCCGGTCCTATTGATATAGTTAGGTCCAAGAATGTTATCTGGCGTGCATCTATTTCAGATGTAAAGAAAAGCCCCAGGTCATTTACATTCAATTCCGCCACAAACATATTAAAGGATTCCTTTGATCCTTTCCATAACAGCAGGACGTCGTCTATGAAACGGATCCATAGCTGTATGGACGGGAGGTGGTGTTCCAGGGGGTCACCGAAGACAACTTCCTTCTCCCACCAGCCCAGGTAGAGGTTCGCAAAGGTCGGGGCACAGGGACTGCCCATAGCGACCCCCCTGAGCTGGTGGAAGAATCGTCCGTCAAAGATGAACACATTATGTGTCAATATGAACCTCAAGAGATCCATCACTAGTAGGTTATGGCGTTAAAAGGGATTGTCTAAAAAAAAATGTTTCTATATTTTTAAACCAGCTCCTGGATCTGAATACTTTTCAGAGTTCAGAGAGAATCAGAGTTGCATGCAATTAAAAATTTAGTATAGCCACTGAGTTATTCAATAAAATCTATCCGTATTGCTCCGCCTGCTGAATATTCTTTCCCTTATTTCTCTGTTTGCACATGCTCAATTTCATCCTCCAACTGCCACCAGCTCTATCTACTGGTGTAAGATGTGACAGTTACAGCAAGAGATGTAATAGTAAGGACACACCCCTAAGCTCCCGCAGAAAGGGCACCCCCTTGAGCTGCCATCTTGAAATAAATCTAGCAGGACAATTAAAGCAACAAATGTGTAGCTGGATCCATGTGAGGTTCAGGACCAGTGCCAGATTTTCATAAATATACAAAGTTGAGTCACATCATTATGACCATTTCCTACTTTTGTCGGCACTTTGTAGTTCATGAAGGAAGTTACAGGTTGGGAGTTGGCTTGGTGGGTGTATAAAGTATGTGATAGGCTATCTGCATGCATATTCCACATTGCTGTCATAGGTAAGAGTAGCCATTTATCAAAGTTTCAAAAAAGAGGTAATTATTGGCTTTTGGCCAGAGGGTGGCAGTATTTCAGAAACTGCACAGTTTGTGAGCTGTTTGTGCACTGCTGTGGTGAAAGTGTATTGTGAGTGGACAAATGGCCCCATTTCAAATAAGCAGTGGAAACTGCTGAGCACCATGTGATATTGATGTGATAGATGAACATCTGCTATGAAGGAGTACGAGGGAGGAGTGACACGCTATGGTGGAGCAGCTCATTGTCAAAATGAACAAGGGGTCTACTAGATCTGTATCTAAATCAATAGTTCAGCTATCCCTACTGCATAGGGGGCTCCAAAGTAGACTGATGGTCACTGCACCTTTGCTAACAAAGTTGCATCAGCATAAAAGGTTTCAATTTTCATGGCAGTATCAGAATTGGACCTCCTCAGATTGAAAAGGGTTACTGTAACAGCGGGTGCGGTGCATCACTGTTCCCCTGCTTACCTCCGAGGTCCCGGGCACCGCTGACCTCGCTGACCAATCCTAGCCTTCCTGCGCATATATAAGTGGCTCAACCCCCTTCCCAGATGCCTCAGTGTCACGGTCCTTGGGCCAGATTTATCATTACACTTACATCTTACTCCAATTTCACATAAGTTCAAAGTCACTTTTGGCTCAGTCAGATTTATTAATGGTCCTTTAATACTGTGATAAATCTGGTTTGATGGCAGCAGTTCATCCTTCAGTAAACGGCTTTACAAAAGTCGCACATATTTACAAAAAAGTTGCATGTTCTATTAAAAAGTCCCATAAGATAAGCATGGTCCTCACTGGAGTGAAATTGGGACTTTTCTGCGACTTTTTTAAAGTCCCAATGATAAATCTGGAGTGAAACTCATTAACATGGCTAACCACACCCATTTTTACAAAACTGGAGTGAGTGGTGTACACATGTAAAAAAGTCGCAAAATTATGCGCAAATGAGTGTGAAAAGTCGCAAATGTCCTATTTTGGGACTTTTTGATGCCAGAATTCTGGAGTGAAGGTATGATATAAATCATGGCCCTTGTGTCCTGCTAAGGTTCCTGATTTCCGCTTGTGTTCCTGACTCGTACCTGTATTCCTGGACTCTGCTACCTGTTAGATCCCTGCCTGCTTGTCTTGACTCTGCTGTTGCCGACCCGGATTGCCTGACCTGCACCTGTGCCACCTGCCCTTACCTTTTGCCTGTCTGACTATGCCTCTGCCTCATCCTTTGGCCTCTGGTAACTTTCTCAGGTACCTCCTGGATCGGCTGCCTCGTGTGCCTAGCCTCCTCAAGAGGTAGCGACCTGGTGTTCCCCTCGGGAAAGTCTATCCCCACCATCAGGGGTACTGTAAAGATCTAGAGGTTCACTTAGACAACACCCATAAAAAAGGTAGGACATGTGGAACAGTGGGTTCACACCCGCTGATTCATGACAGTTGCCTTCCCTGATGACTCACATTTTCTGCTTCACTGAACAGATGAAAGTTGGCATGTCAGGCAAGAAATATCAGAGAACAAAAAATTTACAATTGCTGAAAAAACACAGCTGGTCGTGACAGCTTTATGGTCTGGGAAATTCTTTCATGGCATTCTCTGGGCCTACTCATCCATGTTGAAGACACTCTCCACAGGGGTGCACTTAGCTTTTCTGCTGCCTGAGGTGAAAACTGAAACTGCACCCACACCCAATGCCAATTTCTTAACCTAACCCCTTTTCAACAATAAAAGTGCTCATTGCCCATGGCCCATCCGCTGCCCCCCTCTTGCCCCTGCCAGGTGCTGCCTCACCTGGCCATATTGGTGCTGCACCCCTAGCTCTCAACCTATTTAAATATGAATCTATCCTTGCAGATCACGCACACCCATACATGCCGATTGTCTTTTTTACGGAAGATAGGATCTTTCAGCTAGACAACTTAACATGTCACATGGCTACAAATAAATGACATTGGTTGGACCAAGACTTCCAAGTACTACCCTGGGCCCCTAATTCCCCAGAATTGAACCCAATTGAGCATCTATGTGACATACTTGATATTAATGTTTGCTCTGTGTAGCTGTGGGATGCACTGCAGTCTACATGGTTCAAGATGCCTGTTATAACCTTCCAGGAACTTACTGAGCTACTGTCTGTGTCTGCTGCTGTCACTCATCTCTCATACGTATATTAGTGATTAGTGAACTTTTCGTGATTCGGTTCGCAAAATTCAAAAAGTTCAGTTTGGACACAAATTAATTCTATCTGAACCGACACTGACATACATACAGTAGTTAGAGTAAACACATGTAAAAAAAAAAAAAAAACTGGCTTAGTTGCCCATAGCAACCAATCGGATTCCACATTTTATTTTCCAAGTGAACACTAAAAAATTAAAGGTGTAATGTGATTGGGGCAACAAAGCCTGTTTTCTTTTACACCAGTTTTGTTAAATGTTCCCCAGCGTGTTTTGTTTTTCATATCCACCCGAGCCAGAGCCTACTCACCTCCCGGAATGTACAAGTTACACATGTTTTTTTGTTCATTGCTTGATTAGGGATGGTTAGGGGTTGTCTGTTTACCAGGATATGCAACCTTGGGTTTGTCTTTCATCCTAATTTATCACAATACCAAAATGTGATCCAGGCGTTAAAGGGGATATCTGATCCAGGAAATTCCCCCCCTCATATGCCCAGGCCCCTCCCACTGATTTTACATTCCAGGCTCCCCGCTCCCTACCCCACTCCTGGTCCCCGCATGGCCGCTGCTGCTTTCCCCCATGCACAGATGAAAACATTGGGGGAGGGGACAGCCAATGGCAGGCAGTGACGGGGATGAGCCTTCCTAGCATCGCGGGTGACACTAGGGAGGCTTGGTAAGTAGAAGGGGCCTGGACATATGGGGCTGGGAGGGGGGGGGGGCATTTCCAGGCTCAGATAACCCCTTTAAGATCTCTGTGGGGAATTTCAAAATGTGGATAATTTCCTGTAATATTAAGGGATTGAGATCCCCATAGAAAAGGATGTCAGTGCCATGCCAGCTTGGGCAGTTAAACCTGATGTAGTATTATTAGAGATACGCATCACTCTACATACCTGGGGAACAATTTAGCATTTACAATATTTATGGCCAGAATGGGAATAACAGTTCATTCTGTAGTAGCCTGGAGGGCATGATTTTGACTGAACTGACCCAACATAAACTAGTGGGGGGAGACTTCAACCTTGTACTGGATGTTGGAGATGATAGAAGCAATTGTAAACTTTCTCACAGGGGCATGGGGTCATACGACAAAGCTCTGCAGCCTCTGATTAATTCTACAGGGTTAATCAATACCTGCCTCTTGTTTCGACCTGCTGATAGAAGTTTTTCCTTCTTCTCTCACTCCCAAAACTCTTTGTAACGGATAGACTACCTTCTTGCCTCCACAGCATTACAACCTAGGATAGAGTAGGCTGAAATAGACCATGCTCCAGGTACACCTAGATCTATGGGACTCTCAGCCTAGAGGTTCAGACTACTTGTAGCTGGCCAGCTAAGACCTGCCCTAGGTTGATAATATGGCTTGCATGTATATACAGCTAGAACTGCTAATATCCTTAATACAGTTCATATGTTTATATGTTAAAGACAAAAGCAGAGTTATTTACTGTGACTTCATGTTATTGGATGTCATGTAACAGTTATATATTGTGTTCACAGAAGCAGAAAAGATAATATGCCTTTAAGATTCATTATATGACTGTAAGATAAGCTCAATGACACAGCACAATTATTAACAAAAATCATAAAGTTAAGCTGTTGTTATTGAGCAGGAGTCTTGGCCAATCATAGCCAATCTCACTTTCCTAGAAGGAGCTGCTAGAATTCATAACACCAGAGGAGAGAAGCTGAACAGACTTTCACTCAAGTCAGAGCTGAATTTTATGGAAGCAAATAGGCCAAAATAGGTATTTAGAACAGTTATATAATGTTCCTATTGTTAATGTAGTGATTAGAACTGTATACTGAACTAGTTATATGTGTTTACTTACAGTTCCACCAAATTGCAAATTGTGACCAAATTGTATAAAAGCATCCAAACTGCTCAAAGCAATTGTATAGACCAAACTGCAAACCAAGTAGAGCAAGTAGAACTATTGGTTAAACCTCAGATATACAGTTGTGTTCAAAATTATTCAACCCCCAATGCTATAAAGGGTTTTAGGGAATTTAGTGTACATTTGTAATTTTGTTCAGAATGAAATCTTACAAGGACTTTTTAAAGAACCAAATGCAACTAAAATGACATCAATTATTTTTGTAATACAGTATTAAATGTTTTTTTTGTGATTTCTTCATTGACACAATAATTCAACCCCTTAAAGACTACCACTCGTAAGAACAGAGATTCATTCAAGTGTTTTTGATCAGGTATTGAAAACACCTGTGGATGTCAAGGAGCAGCAATCAAACATAATAAGCATCAATTAGGCAGATTTAAAAAGACTGTGATACTCAGCTCCTTCTAGACCTTTACTGGTGTGTTTACAAACATGGTGAAGTCAAGAGAATGGTCCAGGAAGACAAGAGAAGAGGTGATTTCTCTTCACAGGAAGGGCAATGGCTATAAGAAGTTTACAAAGATGTTAAACATACCAAGAGACACCATAAGAAGCATCATTCGCAAATTCAAGGCAAAGGGCACTGTTGAAACGCAACCTAGTCGTGGCAGAAAGAAGATGCTGACTTTGACTGCTGTGCGCTACCTGAAGCGCAAAGTGTTGAAAAGTCCCCGTGTGACTGCTGAGGAACTGAAAAAAGATTTGTCAGATGTGGGTACTGAAGTTTCAGCTCAGACAATAAGGCGCACACTGCGTATTGAAGGCCTCCATGCCAGAACTACCAGGCGCACCCACTTGCTGTCTCCAAAGAATAAGAAGAGTCGACCGCAGTATGCCAAAAGTCATGTGGACAAACCACAAAAGTTTTGGGATAGTGTTCTGTGGACTGATGAAACAAAATTAGAACTGTTTGGGCCCATGGATCAACGCTATGTTTGGAGGAGGAAGAACAAGGCCTATGAAGAAAAGAACACCTTGCCTACTGTGAAGCATGGCGGGGGGTCAATCATGCTTTGGGGCTGTTTTGCTTCTACAGGTACAGGGAAGCTTCAGTGTGTGCAAGGTACCATGAATTCTCTTCAGTACCAGGAGATATTGGATGAAAATGTGATGCAGTCCGTCACAAACCTGAGGCTTGGGAGACGTTGGACCTTTCAACAGGACAATGATCCCAAGCATACCTCCAAGTCCACTAGAGCATGGTTGAAGATTAAAGGCTGGAACATTTTGAAGTGGCCATCGCAGTCACCAGACTTAAATCCGATTGAGAACCTCTGGTGGGACTTAAAGAAAGCAGTTGCAGCGCGCAAGCCTAAGAATGTGACTGAACTGGAGGCTTTTGCCCATGAAGAATGGGCGAAGATACCCGTAGATCGCTGCAAGACACTTGTGTCAAGCTATGCTTCATGTTTAAAAGCTGTTATAACTGGAAAAGGATGTTGTACTAAGTACTAAGATTAAATGTCACTTGGGGGTTGAATAAAACTGATGATGGTGTGAGCACAGAAAAGACATTTGTGGTTATTTCATTATAAATGTTATGTTATATTTGTCTGACTTACAAGTGCCTCTTTGATTTAATTATTTAATTAATAAACAAGATGACTGAAATGATCAAAATCAATGTCAAACTGGCCAAAACACTCAATTTCAGTGGGGGTTGAATAATTTTGAACACAACGGTACCTCTCAGAGAGATCATAAAGTGCTTAAATAACTTAACCAACTCAGCCCCCCTAGCTTAAACACCCTTAATGACCAGACCACTTTTTACAATTCTGCACTACACTACTTTCACGGTTTATTGCTCGGTCATACAACTTACCACCGAAATGAATTCTACCTCCTTTTCTTCTCACTAATAGAGCTTTCATTTGGTGGTATTTCATTGTTGCTGACATTTTTACTTTTTTTGATATTAATAAAAAATGCCCGAAATTTTTGCAAAAAAATGACATGTTTCTCTTTCTGTTGTATTTTTTTTTTTTTAAATACATTTCTATATAAATTTTCCTCTAAATGCATTGTTCTACATGTCTTTGATTTAAAAAAATGCAATAAGTGTATATTTATTGGTTTGGGTAAAAGTTATAGCATTTACAAACTATGGTGCAAAAAAGTGAATTTCAGCATTTTGAAGCAGCTCTGACTTTCTGAGCACCTGAATGTTTCTTCAGGTGCTAGAAAGCTAGGATAGTATAAATAACCCCCAAATGACACCATTTTAGAAAGGAGACACCCCAAAGTATTTGCGGAGGGGCATGGTGAGTTCATGTATGATTTCATTTTTTTTCACAAGTTAGCGGAAGATGACACTTTCTGAGGAAAAAAATAAAAGTTTCCATTTCTGCTAACTTCTGGCAAAAAAAAATAAAAAAATCTTCCACGGACTCACTATGGCCCTCAGTGAATACCTTGGGGTGTCTACTTTCCGAAATGGGGTCATTTGTGGGGTGTGTTTACTGTTATGGCATTTTGGGCGGGGCTAAATTGTGAGCAACCCTGTAAAGCCTAAAGGTACTCTTTGGACTTTACGCCCCTTTACGCACCTAAGCTGCAAAAAAGTGGCACACATGTGGTATCGCCGTACTCAAAAGAAGTAGGGCAATGTGTTTTGGGGTGTATTTTTTTACATATACCCATGCTGGGTGGGGAAAATATCTCTGTAAACTGACAACTTTGTATAAAAAATGTAAAAAGTTACAGAATTTACAGAGATATTTCTCTCACCCAGAATGGGTATATGTAAAAATACACCCCAAAACACATTGCCCTACTTATCCTGAGTACGGCGATACCATATGTGTGACACTTTTTTGCAGCCTGGGTGCGCAAAGGGGCCCAAATTCCAATGAGTACCTTTAGGATTTCACAGGGCATTTTTACGCATTTGGATTCCAAACTACTTCTCACTCATTAGGGGCCCCTAAAATGCCAGGGCAGTATAAATACCCCACAAGTGACTCCATTTTAGAAAGAAGACACCCCAAGGTATTGTGTGAGGGGTATGGTGAGTTCATGTAAAATTTTATTTTTTGTCACAAGTTACTGGAACATGAGACTTTAAAAAAAAAAAAAAAAAAAAAAAAAAGCCAATTTCCGCTAACTTGTGCCAAAAAAAAAATCTTCTATGAACTCGCCATGCCCCTCATGGAATACCTTGGGGTGTCTTCTTTCCAAAATGGGGTCACTAGTGGGGTATTTATACTGCCCTGGCATTTTAGGGGCCTTAAAGTGTGAGAAGAAGGCTGGAATCCAAATGCGTAAAAATGCCCTACTAAAAGGTACTCATTGGAATTTGGGCCCCCTTGCACATCCTGGCTGCAAAAAAGTGTCACACATGTGGTATCGCCGTACTCAGGAGAAGTAGGGCAATGTGGTTTGGGGTGTAATTTTACATATACCCATGCTATGTGTGAGAAATATCTCTGTAAATGACAACTTTTAAAAAAAAAATGTATACAAAGTTGTCAATTTACAGAGATATTTCTCTCACCCAGTATGGGTATTTGTAAAACTTCCTCCTCTCGCGAGATGACGCACCGACACGTCAAGGGGGAACATCCTCGGGATGTGGTTAAAGTGAATGTACAGATACTGAAAAGAGAAATATATCCACCATTTTATGTTGAATGACAAGATTGAACAGTTGAACCACCATTTTGTAATACTTTATTCAACACGTGTTTTATATATGGACTATCTGCTGCAGAAGTGTCAGTGTTATACATGAAGAAAAGCTGAAGTTAATAAAGAAGTTATTTAAAGCATTTGGTGTGCTCTTTAAACCTACTGCTTCCATAGAAAGGTGCTAGAGGAATTACAAAGTAATAAACAGTCTGGTTAGACTAAAAGGTCAGAGATATCAAAATTCTTCTAATGCCCCAGTGCAAAAGGCACTTCATAGTGCTGCGCCTGCCACAGTGGAACTATTACCCACAGAGTGCAAAGCGATAACACTCCTCAATTTGCACAGTAAATAGCGCATTAGAGCAGCAGAGAGCCAGCATATACCACTGTGCAGCAACTGTTCCCTGAGTGAGCAAGCAAAGAAACCTCAGCAGTGTCCAGAGCTAGAGTGCCCGCACCGCTACCCACGAAGAGGCCACGTACTGCAGCCAGCTATTTTCCCACCACTAGGCCCAAAGCCTGCAGCAGCGTATCCAAGCCAGCTCATCGCAAGTCAGCACAGAACATCGCAAGCAGCGTATCCAAGCCAGCACATCGCAAGTCAGCACAGTGCATCGCAAGTCAGTGCAAGCAAGAAAGACTCATCTCCTTTAAGACTGAAGAGACAACTGTGTTTAATTCGCTATGCAATTAAATTACTTTGCTTTTTAAAAAATAAATAGAATAATTATAATATTTGATAATTATTATAATTATTCTATTTATTTAAAAAAAAAATAATAATAATATAATCGCATAGCGAATTAAACACAGCTGTCTCTATAGTCAACCTTCCTATTTAATTGCTAGAATTAGCAAAGTTGACGAATAGGTAGCTAAAAGATGGAGAATACTCCGTTATCTTCGCTTTGAGGAATATGACGAATACATTCGTCATATTTGCTAATTCTACCAAGCCAACCATACTCATGGAGCGTCCCCATCACCATGGGAATGTCTCCATACTAAAATGTACTGTCGGATTTGAGGATTACGTTGAAATCGCAATGCGATTAATATAACTTGAATTAATCGCATTGCGATTTCTACTTAGACCTGGTTTACTATGATTGGCTTGGTAGAATTAGCGAATATGACGAATGTATTCGTCATATTCCTCAAAACGAAGATAACAAAGTATTCTCCATCTTCGTTTTAGCTACCATAGTAAACCATGTCTGTTGAAATCGCAATGCGATTAATTCAAGTTATATTAATCGCATTGCGATTGCAACTTCGCACTGCTATCTTACATATTAGGCTAGAATTAACGAATATGGACTATAGCAGCAGTGCTAAGTAGAAATGGCAATGCGATTACTTAAAGTTATATTAATCGCATTGCGATTTCAACTCCGAGCTGGGTTTATAATGGGTCAGCTTGCTAGAATTAACGAATATGGAATATAGCAGTGCTACTTGAAATCGCAATGCAATTAATATAACTTGGAGTAATCGCATTGCGATTTCTACTTAGCACTGCTGCTATATTCCATATTTGTTAATTGTAGCCTAATATGCAAGATAACAGTGCACTGCTAAGTTGTAATCACAATGCGATTAATTTAACTTGAATTAATCGCATTGCGATTTCAACGTAATTCTCAAATCCAACAGTACATTTTAGTATGGAGACGTTCCCATGGTGATGGGGACACTCCATGAGGATGGAAGTCGGCAGAAGCGGCAACGGGCACTGACTGGAGCACCCAGGAAGCCAGGAATCCTCAGGACAGGTAAGAGCTACTTTTGGGAAGTGGGGAAGAAAAAATATAACAAAAAAAAAAAAAAAAAATATTCGAAATAGCGAATTTATAGCGCCATATTCAAAATATTCACGAATTAGCGAAGTGCCGATATTCGCTAAAAAAATTTGCTATTCGAATATTCGCGCTCAACACTACCAAGGATATTGTAAGGAACATGGACACATGTACTGAGGTTACTAAAGATTTAGTAAAGCTCATGAGAGAACTATCATCTGCAGCTAACTATGATGAAGTTAAGGCAAGACAAAACAATGAACAAGTTTTTTATGAGAGACTATGCTAGGTCCTTAGGGGGAACCACAATCTCAAGTAGGACTTCCTGCACTAGCAGAAGTGCCAGCCACATATCAGAGTCCTCAAGTACTTTATCCCCCAAAAAGCAATTGGTTGAACAACTTGCTGTCAAGAGAGCAGAAATTGAGATGGAAGCTGCCATCGAGGCACAACGCCATCAAATGGAAGCTGAAATGGAGGAACAGCGCCATCAAATGGAAGCTGAAGTGAAAAGTCTGGAAAGGCAGAAAGAAGTTATAGAAGACTATAGAAGCCAGACTAAGACTACACAAAGAGGACAAGAACAGTAATCATAGGTCCAAATCTGTACTAAGTGAAGAAGCAAACCCCTACTTTCCTCCATACACCCAGGAGAATGGAAGGAAATCTCCAGAATTTAGTGAGGAAATAAGTGGAGTTGAGCGAACCCGAACTGTATAGTTCGGGTTCGTACTGAATTTTGGGGTGCTCCTTGGGGTTTGAAAGGGATTAACAGGGAGGGAGCTCCCTCCCTCTCCCATCGGGTGTTGCTGTGCCTTTGCATCCCCCCAACAGGATGAGATCGCAGAGGGAGGGTGACCCCTTCCCTCCCTCCCCATCGCCCGCTGCTCTGTTATGGCAGCGGGTGATGGTTGCCAGGAAGCAGGACGCTTTTAGAAGCGTCCTGCTCTCCATGATACTGAAAGTCTGAATAGACCTGCTAAAGGTCTATTCAGACTTTTTAAAGTAAAAAAATACAGCACAGTGCACTATATAGTGTACTGTACTGTATTATACAGACACAAGATCCACTGGATCTACAAGAACCAAGTGGGTTTGGGTAAAAAAAAAAAAAAAAAGTAAAAATGAAAAAAACACATCACTGAATAAAAATTAAAAAAATAAAATACACTACACATATTAAGTATCGCCGCATCCGTAAAAACCTGCTCTATAAAAATATCACATGACTGAACCCCTCAGGTGAACGCCATATGAAAAAAAAAATTGTGTAAATAAGCCATTTTTTGGCACCTTACATCACTGAAAGTGTAATACAAAGCTATCAAAAAGGCGTATGCCTCCCAAAATAGTACCAATCAAACCGCCATCTCATCCCACAAAAAATGAGCCCCTACCTAAAACAATTGCCCAAAAAATAAAAAAAACTATGCCTCTCAGACTAAGGCCTCATGCACACGACAATATTTTTTTTCGGTCCGCAAAACGGGGTTCTGTTGTTCAGTGATCCGTGTCAGTTTTTGCTTCCTCGTGTTTCCGTGTGTCTTCCGTTTTTGTTAGCGGACATGACCCAAAAGATTTTTCCAAAAGACAGGCTGACAATTTTTGCCAAGTGCCTGCCAAGGGATCCGCAAAAAAAAACGGACGCCGAACGCGGATGACACACAGATGGCCATCCGCATTTTTTCACGGTCCTATTGACTTGAATGGGTCCGTGAACCGTTTTTCACGGACAAGAATAGGACAGGTTATATTTTTTTGACGGACTGGAATCACGGACCACGGACGCGGAGGACAAATGGTGCATTTGCCGAGTTTTCCACGGACCCATTGAAAACTAATAGGTCCGCAGAAAATCACGAAAAATGGCACAACGGACACGGAATCAAACAACTGTCGTGTGCATGAGGCCTTAGTCAAAAATGCTTTTTAGTGTTAAATGTAAAAAAAATAAAATAAAAAGTAGACCTATTGGGTATCTCCACGTCCATAAGAATCTGCTCTATAAAAATATTACATGACCTAACCCCTCAAGTAAACACTGTTAAAAAAATTTAATAAAAACTTTGTCAAAAAGCCATTTTTTTGTCACCTTACATCACAAAAAGTGTAATAGCAAGCGATCAAAAAGTCATATGACCCCCCAAATAGTGCCAATCTAACCGTCACCTCATTCCGCAAAAATTATACCCAACCTGAGACAATTGCCTGAAAACTGAAAAAAATATGGCTCTCCGACTATGGAGACACTAAAACATGTTTTTTTTATTTTTTTGTTTCAAAAAGGATATTATTGTGTAAAACCAAAATAAATAAAAAAGGTATACATATTAAGTATCGCCGCGTCCGTAAGGACCTGCTCTATAAAAATATAACATGAACTAACCCCTCAGGTGAACGCCGTAAACATAAAAAATAAAAATATTAGTAAAAAGACTGGGCACTCTCTTGTATCTGGGATTGATGGCTCTGTCTATTTATTAAGGTGACCTAAAATTAATACACTTAAAAATGATAATGATAAAAATATATAATAATCGCACAGCACCTAAAACAATATAAAAGTATGGAATAACAACAATATAGCAGCCAATGTTAAATTGTAACAGCACCTAATTGTGCAAACCAGCATATAATATTCACTTGTAGCAGCACTTGTATGGTTAACCATGGATCTCATTCAATATTGATACTTCCTTCCAATATAAGTAATTGGACTGGAACAGACAATGAGTTCGATATAATATATCACTTCATATAAAGTCACATTACATAGACCAGATCATAATATATTCACTCCGGTGGGGGTCTAATAGATAAGTGTCCCAAAGTAGTAGTATTATCGGCAATGGTCTAGAGCGGCGTCCCGCTCTTATAAACCAGCGGCGTCCCGCTGTAATTTGTATATAATCGCTGGCAATATGCAGTATTCTCCCTATTTGTCTTACCCCTACGGACATAGAATATGGTACCTCTGCTTGTCCCCAAAATCGATGCCGTCTGAATATGTACCACGCTGGCGTCTCCACGTGGTGTAGATTTTGCTGGAGAACCGTTGCTCGCGCGGCAGACGAGATGTTTGTATATATGGTCACTGCGGTCTAAGTCCGGATCGTCCTTGGGTTAAACATCCTTAGTCGACAGTAGCCAAAGTTCTCTTGATATTTATTGGGGAATACCAAACACGTTTTTGGGTATTATATGACCCCTACCCCTTCCGTCACAACCTGCTCTATAAAAATAACACATGACCTAACCCCTCAGCTGAACAGAGCAAAAAAAATAATAATAAATACGGTGTCAAAAGCCATTTTTGTCACCTTACATCACAAAAAGTGTAATAGCAAGCGTCCAAAATGTCATATGCACCCCAAGATAGTGCCAATCAAACTGACATCTCATCTCGCAAAAAATGAGCCCCTACATAAGAACCAAAAAAAAAACATGGCTTTCAGAATGTGGAGACACTAAAAAATTATTTTTTTTCAAAGATGCTTTATTATGTAAAACAAACAAAAACCCCCAAAAAGTAGTCATATTTGGTATTGTCGCATCCGTAACAACCTGCTCTATAGAAATAGTACACATTCTAACCTGTCAGTTCAATGATGTAAATAACAAAAAATACAAAACGGTCCCAAAACAGCTATTTTTTTGCAAATTTTCCATTTTAATCCATTTTTTCCAGTAACAAAGCAAGGGTTAACAGTCAAACAAAACTTTATATTTATTGCCCTGATTCTCTAGTTTGCACAAACACCCCATATGTGGTCGTAAACTGCTGTATGGCCAAACGGCAGGGCGTAGAAGGAAGGGAACGCCATATGGTTTTTGTAAGGCAGATTTTGCTGGACTGGTTTTTTGACACTATGTCCCATTTGAAGCCCCCATGATGAAACTCCACCTACAGTAGAAACTCCAAAAAAGTTACCCCGTTTTCGAAACTACAGGATAAGGTGTCAGTTTTGTTGGTACTATTTTAGGATAAATATAATTTTTGGTTGCTCTATATTACATTTTTATTTTTTTTGAGGCAAGGTAACAAAAAATAGAAATTCAGAAATGTTATCTCCATTTTCCATTAACTCTTGTGGAAAACCTAAAGGGTTAATGACGTTTGTAAAATCAGTTTTGAATACGTTGAGGGGTGTAGTTTCTAGAATGGGTTGAGTGCAACTCCAATGCGTTTGGTGTGAATACGTGGTATTTATTGGTCATGCGGCAGAATATACATAAATATTTTGTGATGTTTCGGCATACAAAAGCCTTTTTCAAACTAAGCCGCTCTGGAGGTGAAGAACCAGGATGCTGCGCTATATGGGTAATATGCGTGCAACAGCATGCTTAGGTAAATGAAGCGCTTCATTTACCTAAGCGTGCTGTTGCACGCATATTACCCATATAGCGCAGCATCCTGGTTCTTCACCTCCATAAATACCACGTATTCACACCAAACGCATTGGAGTTCTGCTCAATTTATGTTTACGGGGTGGGATCCCGACTTCAAGCAAGACCTCCTACTAGTGTGTCAGACTGTTTTTACAGAATTGTTTCTAGAATAGGGTAATTTTTTGGTGGTTTCTATAATGTAAGCCTCACAAAGTGACTTCAGGCCTGAACTGGTCCCTAAAAAGTGTTTTTGAAAATTTCTGAAAAATTTCAAGATTTGATTCTAAACTTCTAAGCCTTGTAACGTCACCAAAAAATGAAATGGCATTCCCAAAATAATTGATACATGAAGTAGACATATGGGGAATGTAAATCAATAATTTTTTTTTGGCGGCAGAGAAATTGAAACTTGGAAAATTGCAAATTTTACAAAATTTTGGGTAAATTTGGTATTTTTTTATAAATAAAAATGAAGTTTTTCGACTTCATTTTACCACTGTCATGAAGTACAATATGTGACGAAAAAACAATCTCAGAATGGCCTGGATAAGAAAAAGCGTTTTAAAGTTATCACCACATAAAGTGACACTGGTCAGAATTTGAAAAAATGGCCTGGTCCTTAAGGTGAAATAGGGCCGTGTCCTTAAGGGGTTAAAGAGGTGGGGGTCAGCGGCCATTTTAGCCACTGCAGTGTACTGCATGTCTGCCAGCCTGGCAGGGACATCAGCTTAATCCTTTTTGGTAGCTCAGTGAAGGAGAAAATGCTTTTTTTTCTCGCCACTCAAGTCCTCTACATTACCTTTGGTATAATTAAGGGGTGACATAGTCCATTTGTCTAGTCTGGGACCTGTGGTGCCACAGAGCACTTGTGTATACAATGCACTAAACCGTATATTCAATTTCTGCAGTATTTTTGTGATAAAAAGCTGTGATCCTGGTCCCCAAAGCAGTTTGAAATACACCGCCCAAATGCACATTTGACATTTCTGCAGTGAAATAGTGAGAAAAAAAATTGATGGGAAAAGAGCAATATTCTTGCTTCACAAAGCAGTTGTGCATACAGCGTACAAATACATATTTAATATTTCTGCAGGGAAATAGTGCATCAGTGTGTTTCAGGGAAAAAAAAACTTTATTCTTGGTCCACAAAACAGTTTGAAATACACCACCCAAATACACATTTGACATTTCTGCCGTGAAATAGAGCCTCAGTGTATTTTTGGGAAAAATAGAAGTATTCCTGGTCCACCAAGCAGTGTTAAAAACACCGCCCAAATACATATTTAACATTTCTTCAGTGAAATAGAGAATCAGTGTATTTTTGGCAAAAAAAAATGTATTCCTGGTGTTCAAAACAGTTGTGCAGACAGTGTACAAATACATATTTAATATTTCTGCAGGGAAATAGTGCAGGGAAATAGTGCATCAGTATGTTTCCTGGGGAAAATTGTTATCCCTGGTCCACAAAACAGTTTGAAATACCCCACCCAAATACACATTTGACATTTCTGCAGTGAAATAGTGAATAAAAAAATTTTTGGGTGGGAAAAAAGCAATATTCATGCTTCACAAAGCAGTTTCTGTGTTTTTTAAAAAAAAAAATCCTTGTTCTGGGTCCACAAACCACTTGTGCATACAGCGTAGAAATACCAACGTTTTATTAATAAAGATGTCCCGAACTATTCGCCAGCGAACGGTTCCCGGCGAACATAGCTTGTTCGCGTCCGCCGTGGCGGGCGAACATATACGATCTTCTCGTTCGCCACTATATTTTATCATTGAGCAAACTTTGACCCTGTACCTCACAGTCAGCAGACACATTACAGCCAATCAGCATACCCTCCCTCCCAGACCCTCCCCCCTGCTATCAAAAAGCAAGGACAGCATCCATCTTAGATTCATTCTGAAGCTGCAGTGTTAGTAGGTGAAATTTCAATGTGATTAATATAACCTGTATTAATCGCATTGCGAATTTAGAGCTGGGTTCCTAATGGGTTCCTAATGGTTGTATTGCTAGAATATAATGAAGATTGAGAATATAGCGCTATATTCGTCAATTCTAGCAATACAACTATTAGGAACTCAGATCTAAGTTGTAATCGCAATAGGATTACTATAACCTGTATTAATCCAGCGTCCTGACCTGTATTAATCCAGCGTCCTGACAGCACCCCAAAAAGCCCTTTTCAGGGCTAGTACATCAGTCTCCCTCCCAGACCCTCCCACCTCCTATCAAAAAGCAAGGACAGCATCCATCTTAGATTCATTCTGAAGCTGCAGTGTTAGTAGGTGAAATTTCAATGCGATTAATATAACCTGTATTAATCGCATTGCGAATTTAGAGCTGGGTTCCTAATGGGTTCCTAATGGTTGTATTGCTAGAATATAATGAAGATTGAGAATATAGCGCTATATTCGTCAATTCTAGCAATACAACTATTAGGAACTCAGATCTAAGTTGTAATCGCAATAGGATTACTATAACCTGTATTAATCCAGCGTCCTGACCTGTATTAATCCAGCGTCCTGACAGCACCCCAAAAAACCCTTTTCAGGGCTAGTACATCAGTCTACCTCCCAGACCCTCCCACCTCCTATCAAAAAGCAAGGACGGCATACATCTTAGATTTATTCTGAAGCTGTAGTGTTAGTAGTTGTAATCGCAATGCGATTAATATAACCTGTATTAATCGCATTGCAATTACAACTTAGATCTGAGTTCCTAATGGTTGTATTGCTAGAATATAACGAAGATTGAGAATATAGCGCTATATTCTCAATCTTCGTTATATTCTAGCAATACAACCATTAGGAACCCAGCTAAATTGAATTCGCAATGCGTCTAATGCAGGTTATATTAATCACATTGCGAATTCTACTTACCACACTCTGCGTCAACTACGTAATTTTCCATGGGAGTGTTGCCATGGATCCCCCTCCGGCATGCCACAGTCTAGGTGTTAGTCCACTTGAAACAACTTTTCCATCACTATTGTGGCCAGAAAGAGTCCCTGTGGGTTTTAAAATTCGCCTGTCTATTGAAGTCTATGGCGGTTAGCCCTGTTCGCACGTTGCGAACATTTGCATAAATTTGCGTTCGACGTTCGAGGAACGGAAAATTTTGTGTTCGCGACATCTCTATTTATTAATAGCAGTGAAACACTGCTTTTCTGTGTTTTATTACAAAAATCCTTGTTCTTGGTCCACAAACTACTTGTGCATACAGCGTACAAATACCAATTTTTAATTGCAGCACGAAAATAGTGCCAAAAAAACTTTATTCTTGGTCCACAGGGCATTTTTATGACACGGCACTGTCTTTTAGTGAACTTAATTGTTGACAATTGGCAGTTTAATTGACACCGGAGAGAAACCATCTTTAAGCTTGGTGGGGAACGCAAATAATGAGGAGAACATCAAATAAGGACATGGGCATGGTCGTGGTGGTGTTGGTGGAGCTTCTGTTGCTAGGAGAGGACATGGCCGTTCAGCGCCAACTACCGGTCCCAGTGAAACACCTTCCTCTGGTGCGAGTAGGCGACAGAAGCTACAGCGTTATGTGGTAGGCACTAGAGATGAGCGAACACCTGGCAGTTCGGGTTCAGGAAGTTCGGCCGAATTTCACGAAAATCTTCGGGTTCGGGATCCGAACTCGACCCGAACTTTATCCCGAACCCGAACCCCATTGAAGTCAATGGGGACCCGAACTTTTAGGCACTAAAAAGGCTGTAAAATAGTCCAGGAACGGGCGAGAGGGCTGCCAGAGGCAGCAAAATGTAGGTAAATCCCCTGCAAACAAATGTGGATAGGGAAATGAATTAAAATAAAACAAAATAAATAAAATTTAACCAATATCAATTGGAGAGAGGTCCCACTGCAAGGAATCATGCGTCATATCACCCATCACTGGAGAAGGCCACTTTCAGTTATTTTGGCCCCAGCACCCAGACAGAGGAGAGAGGTCCCACAGCAAGGAATCATGCGTCATATCACTTACCACTGGAGAAGGCCACTTTCAGTTATTTCGGCCGAGCACCCAGACAGAGGAGAGAGGTCCCACAGCAAGGAATCATGCGTCATATCACCCACCTATGGAGAAGGCCACTTTCAGTTATTTTGGCCCAGCACCCAGATAGAGGAGAGAGGTCCCACAGCAAGGAATCATGCGTCATATCTCCCACCCATGGAGAAGGCCACTTTCAGTTATTTTGGCCCAGCACCCAGATAGAGGAGAGAGGTCCCACAGCAAGGAATCATGCATCATTTCACCCACCACTGGAGAAGGCCACTTTCAGTTATTTCGGCCCAGCACCCAGACCGAGGAAAAAGGTCCAACAGCAAGGAATCATGCGTCATATCACCCACCACTGGAGAAGGCCACTTTTAGTTATTTAGGCCAGGCACCCAGACCGAGGAGAGAGGTCCTACAGCAAGGAATCATGCATCATATCGCCCACCACTGGAGAAGGCCACTTTCAGTTATTTCGGCCCCAGCACCCAGACAGAGGAGAGAGGTCCCACAGCAAGGAATCATGCGTCATATCACCCACCACTGGAGAAGGCCACTTTCAGTTATTTCGGCCCAGCACCCAGACAGAGGAGAGAGGTCCCACCGCAAGGAATCATGCGTCATATCACCTACCACCGGAGAAGGCCACTTTCAGTTATTTTGGCCCCACCACCCAGACAGAGGAGAGGTTCATTCAACTTTGGGTTGCACCGCAAGATCATGGTAAAGTTAAAAAAATGAGGATTCAATAAACAAGTGCCCCGGAGTACAAGAATACATGGTTGAGGGGGAGGCAGTTATAAATGTCTATTCTGCACAAGAGAGGCACAGGTCCTGTGGGATCCATGCCTGGTTCATTTTTATAAACGTCAGCTTGTCCACGTTGGCTGTGGACAGACGGCTGCGTTTGTCAGCAATGACGCCCCCTGCCGTGCTGAATACATGTTCAGACAAAACGCTGGCCGCCAGGCAGGCCAGCACCTCCAAGGCATAAAATGCTAACTCTGGCCACGTGGACAATTTGGAGACCCAGAAGTTGAATGGGGCCGAACCATCAGTCAGTACGTGGAGGGGTGTGCAGACGTACTGTTCAACCATGTTAGTGAAATGCTGCCTCCTGCTAACACGTTCCGTATCAGGTGGTGGTGCAGTTAGCTGTGGCGTGGAGACAAAACTTTTCCACATTTCTGCCATGCTAACCCTGCCCTCAGAGGAGCTGGCCGTGACACAGCTGCGTTGGCGACCTCTTGCTCCTCCTCTGCCTTCGCCTTGGGCTTCCACCTGTTCCCCTGTGACATTTGGGAATGCTCACAGGAGCGCCTCTACCAGCGTGTGCTTGAACTCGCACATCTTCCTATCACGCTCCAGTGCAGGAAGTAAGGTGGGCACATTGTCTTTGTACCGGGGATCCAGCAGGGTGGCAACCCAGTAGTCCGCTCACGTTAAAATGTGGGCAACTCTGCTGTCGTTGTGCAGGCACTGCAGCATGTAGTCGCTCATGTCTGCCAGGCTCCCCAGAGCTAAGAACAAGATGTCCTCTGTGGGAGGCGTATCGTCATCGTCCTCCGTATACCCCCAGCCACACACCAGTGATGGGCCTGAGCTGTGTCGGGTGCCACCCCGCTGTGAACCTGCTTCATCCTCATCCTCCTCCACCTCCTCCTCATCCTCCTCATCCTCCAGTAGTGGGCCCTGGCTGGCCACATTTGTACCTGGCCTCTGCTGTTGCAAAAAACCTCACTCTGAGCCACTTCTAACAGTCTGGCCTGAAAGTGCTAAAAATGACCCCTCATCCTCCTCCTCCTGGGCCACCTCCTCTTGCATCATCGCCCTAAGCCTTTTCTCAAGGAGACATAGAAGTGGTATTGTAACGCTGATAATGGTGTCATCGCCACTGGCCATGTTGGTGGAGTACTCGAAACAGCGCAACAGGGCACACAGGTCTCGCATGGAGGCCCAGTCATTGGTGGTGAAGTGGTGCTGTTCCGCAGTGCGACTGACGCGTGTGTGCTGCAGCTGAAACTCCACTATGGCCTGCTGCTGCTCGCACAGTCTCTCCAGCATGTGTAAGGTGGAGTTCCACCTGGTGGGCACGTCGCATATGAGCCGGTGAGCGAGAAGACCGAAGTTCCGCTGTAGCGCAGACAGGCGAGCAGCGGCAGGATGTGAACGCCGGAAGCGCGCACAGACGGCCCTCACTTTATGCAGCAGCTCTGACATGTCGGGGTAGTTGTGAATGAACTTCTGCACCACCAAATTCAGCACATGTGCCAGGCAAGGGATGTGCGTCAAACCGGCTAGTCCCAGAGCTGCCACGAGATTTCGCCCATTATCGCACACCACCAGGCCGGGCTTGAGGCCCACCGGCAGCAACCACTGGTCGGTCAGTTGTTCAATACCCCGCCACAACTCCTGCGCGGTGTGGGGCCTGTCCCCCAAACATATGAGTTTCAGGATGGCCTGCTGACGTTTACCCCGGGCTGTGCTGAAGTTGGTGGTGAAGGTGTGTGGCTGACTGGATAAGCTGGTGGAGGCAGAGGAGGAGGAAGCCGAGTAGGAGGAGGAGGCTACAGGAGGCAAAGAATGATGCCCTGCGATCCTTGGCGGCGGAAGGACGTGCGCCAAGAAACTCTCCGCCTGGGGCCCAGCCGCCACTACATTTACCCAGTGTGCAGTTAGGGAGATATAGCGTCCCTGGCCGTGCTTACTGGTCCACGTATCTGTGGTTAGGTGGACCTTGCCACAGATGGCGTTGCGCAGTGCACACTTGATTTTATCGGATACATGGTTGTGCAGGGAAGGCACGGCTGTCTTGGAGAAGTAGTGGCGGCTGGGAACAACATACTGTGGGACAGCCATGGACATCAGCTGTTTGAAGATGTCTGTGTCCACCAGCCTGAATGACAGCATTTCAAAGGCCAGTAGTTTAGAAATGCTTGCATTCAGGCACAGGGTTCGAGGGTGGCTAGGTGGGAATTTACGCTTTCTCTCCAAGGTTTGTGAGATGGAGAGCTGAACGCTGCCGTGTGACATGGTGGAGATGCTTGGTGACGCAGGTGGTGGTGTCGGTGGCACATCCTCTGTTTGGTGGGCGGCAGGTGCCAAGTTGTTCCTCCCGAGGCGGAGGAAGAGGCCGAGGCAGCAGCAGAAGAGGGAGCAGGGGGAGCCAGAGTGAGTTCCTTGCTTTTAAGGTGTTTACTCCACTGCAGTTCATGCTTTGCATGTAGATTCCTGGTCATTCAGGTTGTGATAAGGTTCAGAACGTTAATGCCTCGCTTCAGGCTCTGATGGCACAGCGTGCAAACCACTCGGGTCTTGTCGTCAGCACATTGTTTAAAGAAATGCCATGCCAGGGTACTCCTTGAAGCTGCCTTTGGGGTGCTCGGTCACTGGTGGCGGTGGCCAGTAGCAGGCGAACTATCTTGGCGGCGGCTGGTCTGTTTTTGCCCCCTGCTCCCTCTTTTGCTACGCTGTTAGCTCGGTCTCACCACTGCCTCTTCCTCTGAACTATGAAAGTCTGTGGCACGACCTTCATTCCATGTGGGGTCTAGGACCTCATCGTCCCCTGCATCGTCTTCCACACAGTCTTCCTCCCTGACCTCCTGTTCGGTCTGCACAATGCAGAAAGACGCAGCAGTTGGCACCTGTGTTTTGTCATCATCAGAGACGTGCGGACTCCGATGAGGTGGTATTCCCATGTCCTCATCATCAGGAAACATCAGTGGTTGTGCATCAGTGCATTCTATGTCTTCCACCACTGGGGAAGGGCTAGGTGGATTCCCTTGGGAAACCCTGCCAGCAGAGTCTTCAAACAGCATAAGAGACTGCTGCATAACTTGAGGCTCAGACAGTTTCCCTGATATGCATGGGGGTGATGTGACAGACTGATGGGCTTGGTTTTCTGGTGCCACCTGTGCGCTTTCTGCGGAAGACTGGGTGGGAGATAATTTTGTGAACGTGCTGGATCCACTGTCGTCCACCCAATTGACTAGCGCCTGTACCTGCTCAGGCCTTACCATCCTTAGAACGGCATTGGGCCCCACCAAATATCGCTGTAAATTCTGGCGGGTACTGGAACCTGAGGTAGTTGGTTCACTGGGACGTGTGGCTGTGGCAGAATGGCCACGTCCTCTCCCAGCACCAGAGGGTACACTAACACCACCACGACCGCGTCCGTGTCCCTTACTAGATGTTTTCCTCATTGTTACCGTTCACCAAGCACCACAATAAGAAAAAATTTCAAATTCAGGCCTTTTTTTACAGGCACCTAACACTATCTGCCTATTTATTTATGTAGCGTATTACACTAATCCAGGCACAGCAGTAACCACTGAGTTAGGGGAATATCTCTTTTAGGGCTAGTATTTAGGCCCTGGATGAAAGGTATCCTTTTATGGACAGATTTACAATTGGCCTGCAACAGCTCAAACACCAGATTCATGGTATTGCTATTTTGGTAATTGAATTTCACCCCAGAACAAAATATATGTTTTTGCGAACACTATGAAACTTGGACAGCCACATCTGAAACCACTGATTTATGGTATTGCTATTTTGGCAATTGAATTTCACCCCAGAACAAAATATACCCTGTTACGGACAGATTTAAACTAGGCCCGCAACAGCTGGAACACCAGATTCAGGGTATTGCCATTTTGGCAATTGAATTTCACCCTAGAACAAAATATGTTTTGGCGGACACTATTATATTTTGCCAGCCACAGCTGAAACCACTGATTTATGGTATTGCTATTTTGGCAATTGAATTTCACCCCAGAACAAAATATATGTTTTTGCGGACACTATGAAACTTGGCCTGCAACAGCTGGGACACCAGATTCAGGGTATTGCTATTTTGGCAATTGAATTTCACCCCACAACAAAATATATGTTTTTGCGAACACTATGAAACTTGGACAGCCACATCTGAAACCACTGATTTATGGTATTGCTATTTTGGCAATTGAATTTCACCCCAGAACAAAATATATGTCTGTTACGGACAGCTATGAAACTAGGCCCGCAACAGCTGGAACACCAGATTCAGGGTATTGCCATTTTGGCAATTGAATTTCACCCTAGAACAAAATATGTTTTGGCGGACACTATTATATTTTGCCAGCCACAGCTGAAACCACTGATTTATGGTATTGCTATTTTGGCAATTGAATTTCACCCCAGGAAAAAATATATGTTTTTGCGGACACTATGAAACTTGGCCAGCCACAGCTGAAACCTCTGATTTATGTTATTGCTATTTTGGCAATTGAATTTCACCCCAGAACAAAATATATGTTTTTGCGGAAACTATGAAACTTGGCCTGCAACAGCTGAAACCACTGATTTATGGTATTGCTATTTTGGCAATTGAATTTCACCCCAAAACAAAATATATGTTTTTGCGGACACTATGAAACTTGGCCTGCAACAGCTGGGACACCAGATTCAGGGTATTGCTATTTTGGCAATTGAATTTCACCCCACAACAAAATATATTTTTTTGCGGACACTATGGAACTTGGCCTGCAACAGCTGGAACACCAGATTCAGGGTATTGCTATTTTGGCAATTGAATTTCACCCCAGAACAAAATATATGTTTTTGCGGACACTATAAATCTTGGCCAGCCACAGCTGAAACCACTGATTTATGGTATTGCTATTTTGGCAATTGAATTTCACCCCAGAACAAAATATATGTTTTTGCGGACTCTATGAAACTTGGCCAGCCACAGCTGAAACCACTGATTTATGGTATTGCTATTTTGGCAATTGAATTTCACCCCAGAACAAAATATATGTTTTTGCGGACACTATGAAACTTGGCCTGCAACAGCTGGGACACCAGATTCAGGGTATTGCTATTTTGGCAATTGAATTTCACCCCACAACAAAATATATGTTTTTGCGGACACTATGGAACTTGGCCTGCAACAGCTGGAACACCAGATTCAGGGTATTGCTATTTTGGCAATTGAATTTCACCCCAGAACAAAATATATGTTTTTGCGGACACTATAAATCTTGGCCAGCCACAGCTGAAACCACTGATTTATGGTATTGCTATTTTGGCAATTGAATTTCACCCCAGAACAAAATATATGTTTTTGCGGACACTATGAAACTTGGCCAGCCACAGCTGAAACCACTGATTTATTGTATTGCTATTTTGGCAATTGAATTTCACCCCAGAACAAAATATATGTTTTTGCGGACACTATGAAACTTGGCCTGCAACAGCTGGGACACCAGATTCAGGGTATTGCTATTTTGGCAATTGAATTTCACCCCACAACAAAATATATGTTTTTGCGGACACTATGAATCTTGGCCAGCCACAGCTGAAACCACTGATTTATGGTATTGCTATTTTGGCTATTTAATTTCACCACAGAAAATAATCTATCATTTGCCAGACAGCAGACAGTATTATACTTGGCTAGACAATGCTGGAACACCAGATTTAGGGGATTGGTATTTGGGCAATTGTATTTAACCCCTTAATAAAATATAGAAATTGCTATCCTTAGTTTCTAGGGGTGACAATTAGCACAGCCAAGCCCCTGATGTAGGATATAGCAAAAAAAAACTAGTATTGATGGATTGATGGACTTGGTGGCAGCTTGTTCTGGTGCACCACAAGTGTCAAAATGGCCGCCGATCACCCCAGAAAATAAGTGACAGAAAAACGCTCTGTGCAGCCTAAAAACCAGTGAGCAAGTAACTAGCAGAAGTTCAATCATTCACAGCTGTAGATCGATCAGTTCATTAGGTGCTGTTGCTCACTTTTCCCTGCCTAATCTCGCCCTCACAGAAGCTGCGTCCTCTCCTTACACTAATCAGAGCAGTGTGACGTGCGGAGCTACGTGACTCCAGCTTAAATAGAGGCTGGGTCACATGCTGCACTTGGCCAATCACAGCCATGCCATTAGTAGACATGGCTGTGATGGGCTATTAGGGCAAGAAGTAAAACGCTAGCTGATTGGCTGCTGTGCAGCCCTTCAGAAAGCGTGAAGTAATCGCCGAACAACGAACCCGAACCCGAACTTTTTTGAACTATGCTCGAACTGTTTGCTCAACACTAGTAGGCACAAATGCCGCTCTACGGATGGTGAGGCCAGAATAAATACAGGTGATAGTTGATTGGGTGGCTGACACTGCCTCCAGTTCCCTCAGTGTCTCCCACCCAGTCCTCTGCAGAAAGCTCAGAGTTGGCACCTGCAGCCCATGCTCATCAGTCTTTCACCTCACCCCCTTGCAAATCAGCCAAGCAGTCAGAGCTCCAAGTCATGCAGCAAACTCTTATGCTTTTGATGACTCTGTCGGCAGGGTTTCCCCAGCCCATCCACCTAGCCCTGCCCCAGAAGTGGTAGACCTTGAATGCACTGATGCTCAACCACTTATGTTGCAGGATGAGGACATGTGAAGACTACTGCAGCATGTCTTTGATGATGATGAAACACAGGCCAACTGCTATGGCTTTCTGCAATGTGCAGACCAACGAGGAGGACAGGGGTCATGAATGGGTGGAAGATGATGTGGAGGATAATGAAGTCCTAGACCCAGACTGGAATGAAGGACGTGCTAGTAACTTGTGCAGTTCTGAGGAAGAGGCGGTGGTCCCATAGAGGCAACAGCACTGCAAAAGAGGGAGCAGGGTGCAAAAGCGGTGCGGCCATTCCATAGACACTATGCCTGCTACTGCCCACCGCACCCAGGCAATGAGCACAACAAGCCCAGCTCCAAGGAGTTCATTGGCGTGGCAGTTCTTCACACAATGTCCTGACGACAAGACACGAGTGGTTTGCATGTTGTGCCATTAGAGCCTAAAGCGAGGCATAAATGTTCTTAACCTGAGCACAACCTGCATAACCAGGCATCTACATTCAAAGCATGATCTGCAGTGGAGTAAACCCCTTAAAAACCACGAAAGGTCTCAGGCTCCTCCTGCTCCCTCTTCTGCTGCTGTCTCAGCCTCTTCTTCCACCTATAGCGTCAACGTTGCACCTGGCAACCAGCAAACAGAGAATGTTCCACCAACACTACCACTACCTCAGTCACCATCACCAAGCATCTCCACCATGTCACAGACAAGCGTTCAGCTTTCCATCTCCCAAACACTGGAGAGAAAGAGAAAATACCCACCTACCCACCCTCGAGCCCTGGTCCTGAATGCCAGCATTTCAAAATTGCTGGCCTTTGAAATGCTGTCATTCTGTCTGGTGGAGACGGACTGTTTCAAACAGCTGATGGCAGTGGCTGTCCCACAGTATGTACTGTAGTTCCCAGCCGCCACTACTTTTCCAGACGAACTGTCCCTTCCCTGCACAACCAAGTGCAGGATAAAATCAAGTGTGCGCTGCGCAACAACATCTGTGGCAAGGTCCACATAACCACAGATACATGGACAAGTAAGCACGGCCAGGGCCGCTATATCTCCCTAACTGCACACTGGGTAAACGAAGTGCAGCTGGGCCCAAGGCAGGTAGCGGTTTGGCGCATATCCTTCCACCACCGAGGATCACAGGGCATTATTCTTTGCCTCCTCCTACTCCGCATTCTTCTCCTCCTCTGCTACCACCCCCACATCCGGTCATTGAAAGAACCTCACCACCAACTTCAGCACAACCAGGTGTAAACGTCAGCAGGCGATTTAAAAACTCATGTGCTTGGGTGACAAACCCCACACCGCACAGGAGCTTTGGAGGGGCATAGAACAACATACTGATGAGTGGTTGCTGCCAGTGAGCCTCAAGCCCGGCCTGGAGGTGTGCGATAATGGGCGAAATCTCATTGCAGCTCTGGGACTAGCTGGTTTGATGCACATCCTTTGCCTGGCGCATGTGCTGAATCTGGTGGTGCAGAAGTTTCTTAAATATCCATGTCAGAGCTGCTGCTGAAAGTGCGGAGAGTCTGTGCGCACTTTCGGCGTTCTCACTCTGCTGCTGCTCGCCTGTCTGTGCTGCAGCGTAACTTCGGCCTTCCCTTTCACCGCCTCATATGCGACTTTGGATGAACCTCTCCTCTGCGGTCTAAAACTGAAAATGGCCTGTTGCTTTGGTGGGTGACATGAAGCTTGTTTTGCCGTGCATTGACCTCTGTCTGGGTGTCTGCGGCCTACATTTATGATAATGCCTGTTGCTTTGGTGGGAGACATTAACCTCTTTTTGCCGTGCATTGACCTCTCCTCTGTCTGGGTGCCAAGGATCTACATTCACGATAATCGACTGCTGCATTGCTGGGTGACATGATGCCTGTTTTTCTGTTACGTGAGCTCTCTCCTCTGTCTTTGTGCCAGGGGCCTAAATTACTGAAAATGGCCGGTTCCATTGCTGGGTGACATGAAGCCTGTTTTGCTGTTACGTGACCTCTCTACTCTGTCTGGGTGCCTGCGGTCTAAATGACTGAAAATGGCCTATTGCTTTGGTGGGTGAAATGAAGCTTGTTTTTCCATGCATTGACCTCTCTCCTCTGTCTATGTGGCTGCGGCCTACATTAATGATAATCGCCTGTTCCATTGCTGGGTGACATGAAGCCTGTTTTGCTGTTACGGGACCTCTCTCCTCTGTCAGGGTGCCTGAGGCCTACATTGATAATAATTGCCTGTTCCACTGCTGGGTGACATAAAGCCTGTTTTGCTGTTACGGGACCTCTCACCTCTGTCAGGGTGCTAGGGCCTCAATTACTGAAAGTGGCCTGTTGCTTTGGTGGGTGACATGAAGCCTGTTTTGCCAAGCATTGACCTCTCCTCTGTCTGGGTGTCAGGGGCCTAACATTTCTGAATATGACCTGTTCCATTGGTGGGTGACATAAACCCATTTTTGCCAGTGATAAGCCACAGCTCTGCATTGCTGGCAGGAAAACAAATTTTGTAAAAAGGCATGTTACTGATCAAAAGATGAATGACTACTGACTACAAAACTCAAGCTAGTAGAAGCACTACTGATGGCATTCCCACCTGATGTCTCCCCAACCTCCTATTCCACCTTCTCCTTCGAGTTGCCAATTAATATTGTTTAATTTGTAGTTATTTTATTTTAAGTTATTTCCCTATCCACATTTGTTTGCAGGGCACTTACCCACAATTTGCTGCCTTTTGCAGCCCTCTAGCCCTTTCCAGGGCTATTTACAGCCATTTTAGTGCCCAAAAGTTCGGGTCCCCATTGACTTCAATGGGGTTCGGGGTCAAGTTCGGGTCAAGTTCGGATCATGAACCCGAACATTTCCGTGAAGTTCGGCCAAACTTCTCGAACCCGAACATCTAGGTGTCCGCTCAACTCTAGAAATAAGTCATTATCCTTCCATCCCTGCTCAGAAAGACAAAGAGAGACCTAGTCCAGTGTTATAAAAAAGGTGTGTGAATTTACCATCTATAAGTGAGAAAATAGAACCGGGTTATTCTATCCCTAGACGTCACTGCAACGGTCAGGAGATTGTCACAACTATTGTCCCAACAGGACAACAGAGAACTGTCCTCGCTAGACTTCTCGTTCCAGAACCTACTGTTTTTTCAGGTGACGTACTGAAGTTCATAGAGTGGAAGGCAAGTTTTGAAATGATCATTGCTTCAGTCCAGTCGACAAGTTATTCTACTTTCAGAGATATGTTATTGGAGAAGCAAAGAAAGTTCTTGAAGGTAACTTCTATAGAAAAGACAAAGAAGCCTACAAGCAAATTCGGGTGTCACTGCCTGTCCTGTGAGAGGCCTGAGAAGATCTGATACACTTGCTGCATGTGACTCTATCTGACAGATCTTTCTCTTTTTCCTTGAATTTTGTTGCTGTGGGCAGGATCCCACCTCTCCACAGGTTCTGCTCATTAGGTGTTTAGTGGCTCTATTTATACCTGCCTGTCTCTGCAGCCCTTGCGGTTTATATTTTCTCCTGGAGTTCTCAGTTAGTAGTGGTGGATCTCCTGCTCCCCGTCCGTTTAAAGCTAAGTCCTCCTTCCTTCCCTTTTGTTGTGTAGGAAGGCTTTTTTGCAAAAAGCACAGATTGAGTACTTCTTTGGCGCACAAGAAACGACCGTCTATGTCAAGAAGTGGTTTTTTGTGTGTTTATTTAGACAACGCGTTTCGGGACTTTTGTCCCTTTTTCAAGTCTACAAAAAAATCATATATTTAAAAATAGCTGTTAGGTGCATAAAAATTAGTCCAGTCTATGCGGTAAATAAAGTTATGCATGGTGAAATAAAATTGATGAATAAAAGACATCTATGTGGTGCGTTCGAAGGGAATTGGTGCACCAGGTCAGTTATATTAGTCGATATATAGATACTAAAATAATGTCATAAATAGCATTAGGAAAATCATTGGTGGTGATAAAACCAATTATCATAAGAGTCATCATAAAAACAATAATATTTCATATGACAAGAATATTACCTAGTAATTTCATGTAGATGGATTAAAAATTCATACTTCATCAATCAAGATAAAATTAATACAGATAGAGATAAAATAATGATAATAGTGGTAGAAAATTAATACAAATAAAGATAAAATATTGATATTCGTGGCAGAAAGAGTTTTTTTTATGTATATGGGTGCTCTATTATGAGTAAATCATGGTGTGGAATCTATTTTATAGGCAATCAATTTTTGTCAAGGTTGTTGTTTCTTTACCTTAAAAGACACCTCAGCATGAAGGGCAAGAGCTGGAGGAGTAAGCATAAGAATTGATAATATTTTTAACTTATATATCCTTAGATGGTAAAACACTGTTTGTTGTAGCATGTAATACTATACAAGTGATACCTGTACAATCGCTATATTCCTCTTTCCACTCGCATCTGCTGTGGGTGCTTGGCGCGGCTTCCCACGTGGGGCTGCGCGCGCTTTGTAAACTATGGGGAGGCGGGGAGGCTGGGCGCGTCACTAGAGTGCGTGTCAGCTGATGCGTTGCTATGGTTACCTTGATGCTAGCGCTGATGTCTGCGGTGCGGCTGGGGATAGATCTCTGTAAATGTGGGCTGGATATGTGAAAGGCACAAATGGGGGTATGATTAACTCTGTTATCAGAGGAGATAATGTGCTTTATGAAAGCTAATGGCATGATTGTAATGATGGGTGAGAATGGTTGAAAAGGTGTATAGAGTACTATGATTATGGACCGATGTGAAAGTAAATCTGTGTAATTGATGAGTTGTGTTGATAAGTGGGTGATTGGTTAAGATGAGGCAAATTGGATTAATATGATGATAAGATAAGTGATGGCCAGGGTTATGGTAATAATGGGGATATAATTAACTCAGGGATCAGAATGGATGATGTGTTTATGGATAACTCAGAGATCAGAATGGATGATGTGTGTATGGATAATTGAATTATGATAATGGGTGAGTGTGGTTAGATTAGTGTGTAGAGTACTATGATGATTATGGACCAATATAAAGGTGAATTTATATAGATGATGAATTAAGTTAATAAAAGGGTAATTAATTACAGTTTGAGATGAATCAGAATGAGATTGTGTATGGATTAATATGATTATATGATGGGTGATGATCGAGGTTATAGTCATTTGATGTAAACTAAAATGAACAGAGGTGAGTGTTTTTGGCCTGAGAACTAAGTGAGGTGTTTTTGGAAGAGTAGTGAAAGATGTGATGATTGGCACAGACTTGGATGTGTATATTATTGTATTATTATGAGTTGTAATTTAACATGATATGCATAAGTTAGTGTGGGTTGATGTTGGGAATAGGTATCGGTGGGTGATGAGGGACGGTATTAGAAGATAGAAGAGGAAAAATGTGGCTGTAATTGGCGGATTAGAAACAGTTGTTTTCCAGAGCTTCATTCAGGCCATAGGGTTCCATGGTCTGTAGTTTAAAGATCCAGTACATTTCTTTCCTTTTCAACTTTTGGTAACGGTTTTCTTCAGTAGTCAGAATGTGCTCGATCGGTAGAAGGAAAAGGTCATCTAGGTTTTTTTCATGTGTTTGAAAAAAATGGCGTGATACGCTATGTTTTAAAAAACCATTAATAATATTCCAGCGGTGTTTGTTCATTCGCTCCCTTAAAGTGAGGGTTTTCCGTCCAATGTATTGCAGTCCGCATGTACATTCTAATAAATAGATGATGTAGGTTGAGGAACAGTTTAAGAAGTATTTTCTCGGAAATTATTCTCCTGTTATATTGCTTGTGAAGTTGCTGACCCGGGTGGCAATGTTTGAGCAGCATTTACATTGCCGATGCCCGCATTTGTAACTGCCTACTACTTTCGGGAATAGACTTAGATTAGTTGGTGTTTGTTTTTTCAGGGGGCGTAGTTTGCTGGGGGCTACCAGATTTTTAATTGTTTGTGCCCTTCTATAGATTACTTGGGGTGTTGGTTGGATGTGATTCTTTAGGAACGGATCCGCTTGGAGTATGTGCCAATGTTTTTTGAGGATGTTCAATAAGACATTATGATTAGTATTATATGTAGTGATGAAGGAAATTTTGTATTTTTCTTCTTTGGTGTCTTGACTAATATGTTTCGTGACTGGTTTTTCAGTTTTAGGTGGTAGACATTCTTCCTGAGTATATCCTTGTGCTCGTTGGAATGCAGCCTTGATGATATTTTTTGGGTATCCTTTGTTTTGGAATCTTTTCTTAATTACTTGACTCTGGGTGTTGAAGTCGTCATCATTTGTACAATTTCGACGAATCCGTTTAAATTGGCTAAATGGAATGTTGTTCTTCCATTTTTTGTGGTGCGCACTCTTTTAGTCCAAGTAACTGTTTCCGTCTACTTTTTAAAAAAATGTCTTTGTCTTGATGTTATTATCTGCAGTGGTAAATAAAACTAAATCCAGAAATTTAATAGTAAATTTAGAATAATTTACTGTAAAAGAAAGGTAAAAATTATTATTATTAAGATAGAGGGTGAAATCATTGGCTTCTTCGGGAGTGCCATCCCAAAATATGAAAAGATCGTCGATGTATCGTTTGTAGAACT
Source organism: Bufotes viridis (assembly GCA_033119425.1). Taxonomy (NCBI): domain Eukaryota; kingdom Metazoa; phylum Chordata; class Amphibia; order Anura; family Bufonidae; genus Bufotes; species Bufotes viridis. The sequence continues at coordinate 355,962,922 of CM065590.1, forward strand.
TTAATTTGTCATGCCATGGGTGTTTATTATAAATAAAAATTTTCTCGAATGCGCCCATATATAAATTTGCATAGCTCGGTGCGAAACGCGTCCCCATCGCGGTCCCTTTAATTTGCTTGTACGTTTTTCCATTGAATGTGAAAACATTGTGGTTCAGGATGAAATTGATACCATCTAGTATAAATTGTTTCTGTTGGACGGGTAGTTTTTCATCTTGTAATAAATAATCCTGGATTGTGTGTTGTGTATTTTGACTAGGCCTCAGAGAGACGTTGGTTCCCTCACGATGGAAGGAACCGGTTGTCTTTCTCCTGCTCCCTACCTGAGGGTTTGTTTCAGTTTCAGCAGGACTTAGGTTCCAGTGCATGAGTACTTCCACCTTTTAGGATTTGCTCATGCTGCCAGCAATCAGGGAAAGGCTCAGGAATTGTCAGGTGGTGACCTTTCCCTCTTCCCTAGCTCTGGGGCCTAGTCTGGTGTTTTGTTACTGTTGTTGTATTTGGCTTTCTTCCCTTCCCTTAACCTACTGTGACATTATGAACCACCCATACCGTCATTTTCTTTTCCTTAGCCCTGGGCGGAAATGGAAGCTGTTGGTGCACTGGTGGATCGCATGCAGGGATTGTCTTTGGAGGTAGCTGACCTCCGTAATTCGGTTCCACAGTGTCAGAGATCTCTGGCATCTGGTACCGCTAGTGGGAACCAGGTCAGCCTTGAACCTAAGGTCGCCCTCTCAGATAGGTTTTCTGGGGGAAGTGATAATTTTGTTCGGTTCAGAGAGTCTTGTAAATTGTATTTTCGTCTGTGTCCGACCTAACTCTTGGTAACGTGAATGGGGAGTCAGAAAAGGTATATTTGTCTTCTACCTGGAGTACACGATTTCTCCTGCCTGCCATGGTGGTGGGGGACCCATCGTATTCGAAGAAGAAATTATGATTGGCGATCACTTAAACATTTTGTGAAATCAAATCGATAAAAAAACAGTAGAACTCAGGACTATGTTTAGTAGTGAAAGTAAGAGCATTTCCACATGCACAATGTGAAGGGAACTTAAGGGATTGGGACTGAACAGCTGTGTAGCCGTAAGAAATCCACTTATCAGTGAGGCAAACCAGAAAAAAAAATGCTTCAATTTGCTAGGGAGCATAAAGATTGGACTCTAGAGCAATGGAAGAAGGTCATGTGGTCTGATGAGTCCAGATTTACCCTGTTCCAGAGTGATGGGTGTATCAGGGTAAGAAGAGAGGCAGATGAAGTGATACACCCATCATGCCTAGTGCCTACTGTACAAGCCTGTGGGGCAGTGCTATGATATAGGGTTGCTACAGTTTGTCAGGTCTAGGTTAAGCAACAGTATGTGCTCCAAAAAAGACGTCAGCTGACTACCTGAACATACTGAATGACCGGGTTATTCCATCAATGGATTTTTTCTTCCCTGATGGCACGGGCATGTTCCAAGATGACAATGCCAGGATTCAGTGGGCTCAAATTGTGAAAGGGTGGTTCAGGGAGCATGAGACATCATTTTCACACATGGATTGGCCACCACAGAGTCCAGACCTTAACCCCATTGAGAATCTTTGGGATGTGGTGGGGAAGGCTTTGCGCAGCAGTCAGACTCTACCATCAATGCAAGATCTTGGTGAAAAATTAATGCAACACTGAATGGAAATTAATCTTGTGACATTGCAGAAGCTTATCGAAACAATGCCACAGCGAATGCGTGCCATAATCAAAGCTAAATGTGGTCCAAGGAAATATTAGAGTGTGTGACCTTTTTTATTTTTTGGACAGGCAGTGTATAATGAAACTATCTGCACCTGTTCTGTGTTTTTGACCCGCACCTGGTTTGGTTCATAAACAATAACTGATGGAAATAACTGAAAGAATAACTAAAAAGTGTGAATGAGGCCTTATATGGATTATTGGAGGAATTTGTGTGTGTCCATATCTTTTCTAGAACTATTTTAGGAGGAGCAGAGTGGATCCATTTATTAGACACAATATACAGTCATAAAAATAGATGTTTCAGAGTTGATATTACAAGGGGAATGCAAGTACTCTAGTTGTTAAAACAGACATGTCAGGAGAGGTTACAGGTCCTCTTTAAAGAAAAATGAAAGAAACATTTTTGGAATTCAGTAAACAGCATGTAGTAGACTCCTAAACGTATTGAAGAAGGTTCTCTGGTCAGATGAGGATAAAATTAAAGCAGTATTCTGGTTGTTAGAAGTTATCCCCATAACGGTGTCCTACCGCAGCCCAAAAATTGATATGAATTCCAGTTTGTAATGCAACAAAACAGGAAAAACACTAAGCGGCAGAAATAAATTTGCAACACATTGTAAATACTAGGTTATAAATACAGTCGTGGCCAAAAGTTTTGAGAATGACACAAATATTAGTTTTCACAAAGTTTGCTGCTAAACTGCTTTTAGATCTTTGGTTTCAGTTGTTTCTGTGATGTACTGAAATACATTTACACGCACTTCATACGTTTCAAAGGCTTTTATCGACAATTACATGACATTTATGCAAAGATAGAGAATAAAAAACAGAGTGTGTTAATTCCGCAAGAATTACCTAGATCAGGAGAACCTGACCTGGTGTAGACTAGCAAAGAATAAACACTAGTCACTATCTTTTTGCTGCCTGCCATTTGATGTGCCTGATGCGTCCAATGCCTTGATGTTGTTATAGTACTAAATACCATCCATATAGATTACAGTCTCGATTGTGAATCCATCATCACTAAGTACCTTATTATTACTTGTCTCCAGGCTGGCGCCGAACACCTCTTGTTGGTGGCGTGGGTTGTATTTTGTTTTTTCAAATATGCATTTATGCAAAGAGTCATTTGTAGTGTTGGCCCTTCTTTTTCAGGACCTCTGCAATTCGACTGGGCATGCTCTCAATCAACTTCTGGGCCAATTCCTGACTGATAGCAACCCATTCTTTCATAATCACTTCTTGGAGTTTGTCAGAATTGACCACAACTTCTCAATGGGATTAAGATCTGGGGAGTTTCCATGCCATGGACCCAAAATGTCAACGTTTTGGTCCCTGAGCCACTTAGTTATCACTTTTGTCTTATGGCACGGTGCTCCATCGTGCTGGAAAATGCATTGTTCTTCACCAAACTGTTGTTGGATTGTTGGAAGAAGATGCTATTGGAGGGTGTTTTGGTACCATTCTTTATTTATGGCTGTGTTTTTGGGCAAAATTGTGAGTGAGCCCACTCCCTTGGATGAGAAGCAACCCCACACATGAATGGTCTCAGGATGCTTTACTGTTGGCATGACACAGGACTGATGGTAGCGCTCACCTTTTCTTCTCCGGACAAGCCTTTTTCCAGATGCCCCAAACAATTGGAAAGAGGCTTCATCGGAGAATATGACTTTGCCCCAGTCCTCAGCAGTCCATTCACCATACTTTCTGCAGAAGATCAATCTCTCCCTGATGTTTTTTTTTTAGAGAAGTGTCTTCTTTGCTGCCCTTCTTGACAACAGGCCATCTTCCAAAAGTCTTCGCCTCACTGTGCGTGCAGATGCGCTCACACCTGCCTGCTGCCATTCCTGAGCAAGCTCTGCACTGGTGGCACTCCGATCCCGCAGCTGAATCCTCTTTAGGAGACGATCCTGGCACTTGCTGGACTTTCTTGGACACCCTAAAGCCTTCTTAACAAGAATTGAACCTCTTTCCTTGAAGTTCTTGATGATCCCATAAATTGTTGATTGAGGTGCAATCTTAGTAGCCACAATATCCTTGCCTGTGAAGCCATTTTTATGCAACGCAATTATGGCTGCACGCGTTTCTTTGCAGGTCACCATTAGTGATGTCGCGAACATAAAATTTTCCGTTCGCGAACAGCGAACGCGAACTTCCGCAATTGTTCGCGAACGGGCGAACCGGGCGAACCGCCATAGACTTCAATTGGCAAGCGAATTTTAAAACCCACAGGGACTCTTTCTGGCCACAATAGTGATGGGAAAGTTGTTTCAAGGGGTCTAACACCTGGACTGTGGCATGCCGGAGGGGGATCTATGGCAAAACTCCCATGGAAAATTACGTAGTGGACGCAGAGTCGGGTTTTAATCCATAAAGGGCATAAATCAACTGTTTGGAATAACATGCTTTAAAACATCCAGTGTGTGTATACGATCAAGTATGATGTTGTATCGATCAGGTAGTGTAAGGGTTACGCGCACTTTACAGACATTGACAGACCAAACTCCCCTTTTAATGCACCGCAAACAACCGCAAACAGTTCATTTGCACAACCGCAAACTCCCCATTTGCACAAGGTTGGATACCAAGCTAGCCACGTCCCGGTGATGTCATTAAAGGTTTCTTCCTCCACCCAACCACGTACAACACCAAGGGTCCCCGAAAGGTGAATTGAATAGATTTTTCGAACGGGGAGATGGTTAAAAAAATGCTGGCTCCCTCCAATTTGTTTTTATCCACGGTCACTGCGTCTGCGCCGTGCAATTTACTGTCACACCCGATATAAGTGGTGTTTTCTGTAGTACTATTCTCATCAGTTTAATCCCTCTAACGTCCCCAATCTGGGGGCCATTTATTGAATAAATTTTTAGAACAGGAAGATAGTTAAAAAAATGCTGGCTCCCTCCACTCTGTTTTAATCCACGGTGACTGCGTCTGCGCCGTGCAATTTACTGTCACACCCGATATGAGTGGTATTTTCTGTAGTACTATTCTCATCAGTTTAATCCCTCTAACGTCCACAATCTGGGGGCCATTTATTGAATTGATTTTTCGAACGGGGAGATGGTTAAAAAAACGCTGGCTCCCTCCACTCTGTTTTAATCCATGGTGACTGCGTCTGCGCCTTGCAATTTACTGTCACACCCGATATGAGTGGTATTTTCTGTAGTACTATTCTCATCAGTTTAATCCCTCTAACGTGCCTACTCTGGGGGCCATTTATTGAATTGATTTTTCGAACGGGGAGATGGTTAAAAAAACGCTGGCTCCCTCCACTCTGTTTTAATCCACGGTGACTGCGTCTGCGCCTTGCAATTTACTGTCACACCCGATATGAGTGGTATTTTCTGTAGTACTATTCTCATCAGTTTAATCCCTCTAACGTGCCTACTCTGGGGGCCATTTATTGAATTGATATTTCGAACGGGGAGATGGTTAAAAAAACGCTGGCTCCCTCCACTCTGTTTTAATCCACGGTGACTGCGTCTGCGCCGTGCAATTTACTGTCACACCTGATATGAGTGGTATTTTCTGTAGTACTATTCTCATCAGTTTAATCCCGCTAACGTCCCCAATCTGGGGGCCATTTATTGAATTGATTTTTCGAACGGGGAGATGGTTAAAAAAACGCTGGCTCCCTCCACTCTGTTTTAAACCACGGTGACTGGGTCTGCGCCGTGCAATTTACTGTCACACCCGATATGAGTGGTATTTTCTGTAGTACAATTCTCATCAGTTTAATCCCTGTTACATCCCATATCAGGGATTGCCTTTTGTGAAAAAAAATTTAGGCCGGGTACCTTCGACTGCCTTCACAGTGACAGACCAAACTCTCATACACCAAACTGAATTGATTTCAGGAACCGGGAGATGGAAAAAGCAGCTTGGTCGGTCCTCATACTCCCAAATTGGGGCACTGCGCGTGCACAGAGTAATGTGCTGTGACACCCTATATGAGTGGTGTCTTAACTAGTACTATTCCTATCAGTTTAATCCCTGTTACGTACCCTCATAGAGGTGATGATTGCTTCATTGTGATACGCAAGCCCCTTCACCACAACAAGGTAACGATCACGAAGGGGAATTGACACTTGTATGTGCTTTTTTGTTTTGGTTTGTTTTTGCAGCCACAGTGCTGCACCATAGGACAGAAAACTTAGGCATGTACACATGCCTGAAAAATAATGGCATTGTTGCAGCCGCTATTGTAGCAGCGGCCGGAAAAATTTATTTTTTCCAGGCAGAAAAGTGACTAAAACATTGCGGCTTGAACCCTAGTTGGTGGTGAAGAATTCACGAAAGTCATCCGGTATGCAGACATTAAATACAGCAGCATGGGGACCATTTTGAGGCCAAGGCATGTAATCAGGCCTTTTGTTAGTCAAACGTATCCCCCACTGTCAGTCCCTTCGGGATCCATGCCTCATTCATCTTTATGAAGGTGAGGTAATCAACACTTTTTTGACCGAGGCGACTTCTCTTGTCAGTAACAATGGCTCCTGCTGCACTGAAAGTCCTTTCTGACAGGACACTTGAAGCAGGGCAGGCCAGAAGTTCTATCGCAAACTGGGATAGCTCAGGCTACAGGTCAAGCCTGCACACCCAGTAGTAAAGGGGTTCATTGCTCCTCAGAGTGTCGATATCTGCTGTTAAGGCGAGGTAGTCTGCTACCTGTCGGTCGAGTCGTTCTCTAAGGATGGATCCCGAAGGGCTGTGGCGATGAGTAGGACTGAAAAAGCTCTGCATGTCCTCCATCAACAACACATCTGTAAATCGTCCAGTCCTTGCCGCCATGGTAGGAGGAGGATTACACTCACCTCTTCCCCTGTTAGATTCCCGTTGTGCTGTGACATCCCCCTTATAAGCTGTGTAAAGCATATTTTTTAGTTTGGTTTTGAACTGCTGGATCCTTTCCGACTTTCGGTAATTTGGTAACATTTCTGCCACTTTCTGCTTATACCGGGGGTCTAGTAGCGTGGCCACCCAGTACAGGTCGTTCTCCTTCATCCTTTTTATACGAGGGTCCCTCAACAGACATGACAGCATGAAAGACCCTATTTGAACAAGGTTGGATGCAGAGCTACTCATTTCAAGTTCCTCGTCCTCACTGATGTCATTGAAGGTCTGTTCTTCCCCCCAGCCACGTACAACACCATGGGTACCAGATAGGTGACAACAATGAGCACCCTGGGGTGCCTGCTGTGGTTGGTCTTCCTCCTCCTCAAAGCCGCCACATTCCTCCTCTGACTCCTCTTCCTCATACTCCTCTTCCAGCGTTGCCGCAGGTCCGGCAAGCGATGATGACAAGGCTGTTTCTGGTGGTGATGGTGACCACAACTCTTCCTCTTCACGCTCGTCTACAGCCTGATCCAGCACTCTTCGCAGGGCACGCTCCAGGAAGAAAAGAAATGGGATGAGGTCGCTGATGGTGCCTTCGGTGCGACTGACTAGGTTTGTCACCTCCTCAAAAGGACGCATGAGCCTACAGGCATTGCGCATGAGCGTCCAGGAACGTGGCAAAAAAATTCCCAGCTCCGCAGAGGCTGTCCTAGCACCCCGGTCATACAAATACTCGTTGACGGCTTTTTCTTGTTGGAGCAGGCGGTCGAACATTAGGAGTGTTGAATTCCAACGTGTTGGGCTGTCGCAAATCAAGCGCCTCACTGGCATGTTGTTTCGCCGCTGAATATCGGAAAAGTGCGCCATGGCCGTGTAGGAACGCCTGAAATGGCCACACACCTTCCTGGCCTGCTTGAGGACGTCCTGTAAGCCTGGGTACTTAGACACAAAGCGTTGTACGATGAGATTCAACACATGTGCCATGCACGGCACATGTGACAACTTGCCCAATTTCAATGACGACAACAAATTTGTTCCATTGTCACACACCACTTTGCCGATCTCCAGTTGGTGCGGGGTCAGCCACTGATCCACCTGTGCGTTCAGGGTGGACAGGAGTGCTGGTCCTGTGTGGCTCTCTGCTTTCAGGCAAGTCAACCCCAAGACAGCGTGACACTGTCGTATCCGGGATGTGGAATAGCCCCTGGGGAGCTGGGGGATTCAGTTGATGTGCAGCCAGACACCGCAGAAGATGAGGACTCAGCTGAGGAGGATATCAAAGAGGATGGAGTAGGAGTAGAGGAGGTGGCAGTAGGTCTGCCTGCAAGTCGTGGCTGTGTCACCAACTCCGCTGCGGAGCCACGCATTCCATGCTTGTCAGCCGTCAGCAGGTTGACCCAATGCGCCGTGTACGTGATATACCTGCCCTGACCGTGCTTTGCAGACCAGGTATCAGTGGTCAGATGGACCCTGCCCCAACACTGTATGCCAGAGATGCCATGACTTCCTTTTCAATTACATGGTAGAGGTTTGGGATTGCCTTTTTTGAAAAAAATTTTTGTCCGGGTACCTTCCACTGTGGTGTCCCAATAGCGACAAATTTTTTGAAGGCCTCAGACTCCACCAGCTGGTATGGTAAAAGCTGGCGGGCTAAGAGTTCCATCAAGCCAGCTGTTAGTCTCCAGGCAAGGGGGTGATTCTGTGACATTGGTTGAGAGGGGGCAGGGAGGACAGCAGTGGTTGACGTGGCTGAAGATGCTGGACCAGGAGGAGCATGGTGGCTTTGAGTTTGTGTGCTGCTTGTACTCATGTGTTGATCCCATAGGCGTTTGTGATGTGAGATCATGTGCCTTCGCAAAGCAGTTGTACCGAGGTGGGTGTTGGACTTCCCACGACTCAGTTTCTTTTGGCACAGGTTGCAAATGGCATTGCTGTTATCAGAGGCAGACACACACAAAAATGCCACACTGCTGAGCTTTGCAATGACGGCATTCTGGTGGTGGCAACAGCATGCGTTGACTGGCGTGTTGTCTGGCTGACCCCAGGTGCCGATACATGCTGTCTGACTGTGCCACTAACTTCTTGCAACGACCTCCCCTGCTTCCAACTCGTCTCCTCATTACAGCCTGATCCAGCACTCTTCGCAGGGCACGCTCCAGGAAGAAAAGAAATGGGATGAGGTCGCTGATGAGTGCCTTCGGTGCGACTGACTAGGTTTGTCACCTCCTCAAAAGGACGCATGAGCCTACAGGCATTGCGCATGAGCGTCCAGGAACGTGGCAAAAATTCCCAGCTCCGCAGAAGGCTGTCCTAGCACCCGGTCATACAAATACTCGTTGACGGCTTTTTCTTGTTGGAGCAGGCGGTCGAACATTAGGAGTGTTGAATTCCAACGTGTTGGGCTGTCGCAAATCAAGCGCCTCACTGGCATGTTGTTTCGCCGCTGAATATCGGAAAAGTGCGCCATGGCCGTGTAGGAACGCCTGAAATGGCCACACACCTTCCTGGCCTGCTTGAGGACGTCCTGTAAGCCTGGGTACTTAGACACAAAGCGTTGTACGATGAGATTCAACACATGTGCCATGCACGGCACATGTGACAACTTGCCCAATTTCAATGGCGACAACAAATTTGTTCCATTGTCACACACCACTTTGCCGATCTCCAGTTGGTGCGGGGTCAGCCACTGATCCACCTGTGCGTTCAGGGTGGACAGGAGTGCTGGTCCTGTGTGGCTCTCTGCTTTCAGGCAAGTCAACCCCAAGACAGCGTGACACTGTCGTATCCGGGATGTGGAATAGCCCCTGGGGAGCTGGGGGATTCAGTTGATGTGCAGCCAGACACCGCAGAAGATGAGGACTCAGCTGAGGAGGATATCAAAGAGGATGGAGTAGGAGTAGAGGAGGTGGCAGTAGGTCTGCCTGCAAGTCGTGGCTGTGTCACCAACTCCGCTGCGGAGCCACGCATTCCATGCTTGTCAGCCGTCAGCAGGTTGACCCAATGCGCCGTGTACGTGATATACCTGCCCTGACCGTGCTTTGCAGACCAGGTATCAGTGGTCAGATGGACCCTTGCCCCAACACTGTATGCCAGAGATGCCATGACTTCCTTTTCAATTACATGGTAGAGGTTTGGGATTGCCTTTTTTGAAAAAATTTTTTGTCCGGGTACCTTCCACTGTGGTGTCCCAATAGCGACAAATTTTTTGAAGGCCTCAGACTCCACCAGCTGGTATGGTAAAAGCTGGCGGGCTAAGAGTTCCATCAAGCCAGCTGTTAGTCTCCAGGCAAGGGGGTGATTCTGTGACATTGGTTGAGAGGGGGCAGGGAGGACAGCAGTGGTTGACGTGGCTGAAGATGCTGGACCAGGAGGAGCATGGTGGCTTTGAGTTTGTGTGCTGCTTGTACTCATGTGTTGATCCCATAGGCGTTTGTGATGTGAGATCATGTGCCTTCGCAAAGCAGTTGTACCGAGGTGGGTGTTGGACTTCCCACGACTCAGTTTCTTTTGGCACAGGTTGCAAATGGCATTGCTGTTATCAGAGGCAGACACACACAAAAAATGCCACACTGCTGAGCTTTGCAATGACGGCATTCTGGTGGTGGCAACAGCATGCGTTGACTGGCGTGTTGTCTGGCTGACCCCAGGTGCCGATACATGCTGTCTGACTGTGCCACTAACTTCTTGCAACGACCTCCCCCTGCTTCCAACTCGTCTCCTCATTCTCTCTGTTTCCCCATCTGAACTTTCCCCCTCTTCTTCTCTTCGAGCAGGCACCCACATGGCATCCGTGGACACATCGTCATCATCAACCGCTTCACTTGTATCTGACACCTCAGCAAAGGAAACAGCAGCGGGTACAACATCATCATCATCACACTGTACGTCCATGTGTGTAATCCTGCCTGACTGAGACATATTCCTGTAATCTACATCATCTGGCAATAATGGTTGCGCATCACTAATTGCATCCAACTGATGTGTAAATAACTCCTCTGACGGATCAAGTGAAGCGGCTGTGGTGGCTGTGGTGGTAGTGGGGGTGGTGGTGGCGGGCGGGTGCGTGGTAACTTGAAGGCAGGTGACCAAAGCTGAGCTGGAGGAGGATGGTGCGTCAAGGTTCTTAGCGGAAGCTGTTGAAGATTGGGTGTCCTGTCTAAGCCAGTCAACTATGTTCTCAGAATTTTTCGGGTTCAGGGTACGTGGCCTCTGAACACTAGGCATTATTCCAGGGACAGTGGAAATCACAGCACCACGACCACGACGGCCCCTGCGGGGTGGCCTGCCTCTGCCTGTCATTTTTTTTTTTAGATAAGTGGTACTACGCGTGCTAGGTACTGTGCCACCCGGTATCAGTGGTGGGCACTGGCAGTGGGCACACTACAGTCTGTGGAAGTCGGCCTTACACACACTGGCAGCAGGCAAGCAACTGAATTTAGACTACTGTCTAAAAATGAAATGCCTTATTTATCGGCAAGCTACTGTGCCACCCGGTATCAGTGGTTGGCACTGGCAGTGGGCACACTACAGTCTGAGGAAGTGGGCCTGACACACACTGGCAGCAGGCAAGCAACTGAATTTAGACTACTGTCTAAAAATGAAATGCCTTATTTATCGGCAAGCTACTGTGCCACCCGGTATCAGTGGTTGGCACTGGCAGTGGGCACACTACAGTCTGTGGAAGTGGGCCTGACACACACTGGCAGCAGGCAAGCAACTGAATTTAGACTACTGTCTAAAAATTAAATGCCTTATTTATCGGCAAGCTACTGTGCCACCCGGTATCAGTGGTTGACACTGGCAGTGGGCAAACTACAGTCTGTGGAAGTGGGCCTGACACACACTGGCAGCAGGCAAGCAACTGAATTTAGACTACTGTCTAAAAATGAAATGCCTTATTTATCGGCAAGCTATTGTGCCACCCGGTATCAGTGGTTGGCACTGGCAGTGGGCATACTACAGTGTGTGGAAGTGGGCCTGACACACACTGGCAGCAGGCAAGCAACTGAATTTAGACTACTGTCTAAAAATGAAATGCCTTATTTATCGGCAAGCTACTGTGCCACCTGGTATCAGTGGTTGGTTGGCACTGGCAGTGGGCACACTACAGTCTGTGGAAGTGGGCCTGACACACATTGGCAGCAGGCAAGCAACTGAATTTAGACTACTGTCTAAAAATGAAATGCCTTATTTATCGGCAAGCTACTGTGCCACCCGGTATCAGTGGTTGGCACTGGCAGTGGGCACACTACAGTCTGTGGAAGTGGGCCTGACACACACTGGCAGCAGGCAAGCAACTGAATTTAGACTACTGTCTAAAAATTAAATGCCTTATTTATCGGCAAGCTACTGTGCCACCCGGTAGCAGTGGTTGGCACTGGCAGTGGGCACACTACAGTCAGTGGAAGTGGGCCTGACACACACTGGCAGCAGGCAAGCAACTGAAATTACACTAAAGTGTGAAAATTAAATGCCTTTTTTTGATGCAAAGTCCTGTTCCACATGGGATGACAGGGGTGGGCACTGGCAGTGGGCACACTACAGTCAGTGGAAGTCAGCCTGACACACACTGGCAGGCAACTAACCTTAGATTAAAGTGTAAAAATGAAATGCCTTTTTTTGATGCAAAGTCCTGTGCCACATGGGATGACAGGGGTGGGCACTGGCAGTGGGCACACTACAGTCTGTGGGCCTGCAGCTCCTCACACACAGGCAGGCCAGTCAACTGCATTATGTATATGGAGAAAAAAAAAAGCAGACTAATGTTGCAGCCCTAAAAAGGGCTTTTTGTGGTGCTGTCAGGACGCTGTCCTTACAGCAGAGATCAGATGAGTCTTTCAGGACTGGAGTGGACACTGATTTCACTAGCCTAGCTATCGATTTCCCTATTAAATCATCAGCAACTACACTCTCCCTCCTCTCACTAAGACTGCAAATTCCGAATGAATCTAAAATGGATGCTGTTCAGGAGATGGGAGGGTCTGGGTGGGAGGGTATGCTGCTGATTGGCTGGAATGTATCTGCTGACTGTGAGGTACAGGGTCAAAGTTTGCTCAATGATGATGTATAGGGGGCGGACCGAACATCGCATGTGTTCGCCCGCCGTGGCGAACGCGAACAAGCTATGTTCGCCGGGAACTGTTTGCCGGCGGATAGTTCGGGCCATCTCTAGTCACCATGGATAACAATGGAAGAACAATGATTTCAAGCATCACCCTCCTTTTATCATGTCAAGTCTGCCATTTTAACCCAATCAGCTTGACATACTGATCTCCAGCCTTGTGTTCGTCAACATTCTCACCTGAGTTAACAAGACGATTACTGAAATTATCTCAGCAGGTCCTTTAATGACAGCAATGAAATGCAGTGACAAGTTTTTTTTTGGGATTAAGTTAATTTTCATGGCAAAGAAGGACTATGCAATTCATATGATCACTCTTCATAACATTCTGGAGTGTATGCAAATTGCTTTTATAAAAACTTAAGCTGCAACTTTTCCAATTTCCAATATTTATGTAATTCTCAAAACTTTTAGCCACGACTGTACAATCCCCTTAAGGCCTATTGTTTTTTCCTGACCATCTGCCCATTCATAAAAAATCTCACTTTGTTCTATCTTCATCCCTTTTTCATGCAGGAATGTCAGTTCAAGTCAGAGGGTCAGTGAAATGTATAAATCATATAAAATATCATAATAAGAGATGAGCGAAATTTTCAAAAATTCGAGTCGCTGGTTCACCGAATATTTTGGGAAAAATTCGGTTCAATCCGAATATATTCGCGGCGAATTACATAAAAAAATGGCTATTTCCTGGCTGCTGAGAGCCTTTAGAGTGGTGTAGAACACTGTACCTTGCAGTAACACGCATAGGGGGAGTCTGGTTTGGTAATGAAACAATACTGCGAGTCAGTATGACAGGAGTCGCTCTTAGCATCTCTGCACAATTCACTTATTTAGGCAGTCACGGGCCAAAACTTACAAAATAACTCAAGTATGAACTCGGCCTTACAGGTCAATGCTAGTGTCACTCCTTTTACACAGTCGTCAGCTGATTCCACATAGATGTAAACAGAACCTATTCTATTAAAAGCTTATAAAAGTAGAGCCCCCCCCAACAGAGTGGAAAGTGTGTTAGAGTAAGTTTGCATTGACGTCACTGATTATTTTGCCCTTCCTCTGATCCGTCAGAACAAAAAGTCCCCCAAAAAACAGATCCTGTCTGTTGAGCATTTGCCTTCACTCGGTCAGCATTTGGTCAGTAATCCATGAGTATTGCTAATGCCAAGAAAAACAGGAGTGGATCAAAAACAGAGATGACACGTGAATGGAATATTTACATGTATTCTGTGTTTTGTACCCACTCCTGCTTTTGGCTACCAAATCACAAGCCAATTCTGATGGGACCAGATCAGAAAAAGGGTCAAATAAAAGAATATGCCAGGCAAGCCAAAAAGGCAAAATAGTGCCCCAGTCATGAAGTGGGGCGGATGGGAAGAGCATGAGAAGTCCACAGAGTGGCCTTATGACATAGTGGTGAGGTGGAAGCAGCATGAGGAGGTCACGGAGTGGCACAAGGACATAGTCTGGAGGTGACAGCAGCATCAGGAGGCCACAGAGTGGCATGATGACAGAGTGTGGAGGTGGCAGCAGCATGAGGAGACCACAGAGTGGCACAATGAAAGAGTATGGAGGTGGCGGCAGCATCAGTTGGTCACAGAATGTGGAGGTGGCAACAACAGCATCGGAAGGAGGCCACAGGGGGGCACAATCAGAGTGTGGAGGTGGCAGCAGTAACATCAGGAGGCCACAGAGTGGCACAATGACAGAAGATAAACAACAAATGCAACAAATGCAAACAGTATGTATCTATGGTTCAGCAGCAGTCCCAGATAAAAGCAGGTCCTTTCTTTCTCACGAAGCAGAAGGTCGGGCGTTTTATATGTAATTATATGTTGGAAACAAGCTTCAAGTTTGTGAGTAGAATAAAATTATTATTGTGCTATTTTTTTTGTCTTTCTGTAAGGGTGCCTATATGATTGAGAAATATCGGTTGGTAATTGTGACAAACCGGCTAAAGAAACATCGACAGTGGACAAACAGACATTCATGCACGTGTGTCTGCAGAGTGGAGAATAGCGCGGACCTGGAAAATATATAGGCACAATGACAGAGTCTGGAGGTGGCGGCAGCATCAGGAGGTCATAGAGTGGCACAATGACAGTGTAAGGGTGCCGGTAACAGCATCAGGGGGAGGCCACAGGGTGGCACAATGACAGAGTCTGGAGGTGGCGGCAGCATCAGGAGGTCATAGAGTGGCACAATGACAGTCTGGAGGTGGCGGCAGCAGCTGCATCAGGAGCAGGCCACAGGGTAGCACAATGTCAGAGTGTGGAGGTGGCAGCAGCATCATCAGGAGGTCACAGAGTGGCACAATGACAGTGTAGGGGTGCCGGTAACAGCATCAGGGGGAGGCCACAGGGTGGCACCACGACAGAGTGTGGAGGTGGGTGGCAATAACAGTACACACTGACAATGGTGGGTGTAAGAAGGAGCACTTAGCATAAGGTGGGTGGCAGCATCAGAATAGTAGCTGAGGCAGGTAGCCAGAAGAAACCAGTCTCTTTTGTCAAGGTTTGGGTGAGGCAGCATGGATGATATAATCTGATGTATTAGGCAATGGTGGGTGGAAATCCTGGCTGATCCACACTTGATTCATCTTGACAAAGGTCAGTCTCTCCACATTTTGGGGGGACAGGCGAGTTCTTCTTGGGGTAACTATGGCCCCCGCCGCACTTAACACCAGCTCTGATGCCACACTACTGGCCGGGCAGGACAGCTTTTCCAGGGCAAACTCTACTAGTTGCGGCCACAAATCCAGTTTAGCTTCCCAGTAGTCCAGCGGATCTTCAATTTGGGGTGGTAGGGTGCTGTCCAAGTATGCCACCACCCGCTTGTTCAGGTACTGCTCCAGGTCTAGCTGCTGCTGGTGGTAAGTACTTTCTTCACTATGCGGGTGAAGAAAGTTGCTCATCAGCGACTCTAGACTAAGGCTGCTGCTGATGGAGCTGGTACTGCTCTTGCCACCATACCCCTCCCCAGCAGCCATGGAAGTGGAACATGACCACAGATGGCCCCACCGGTCGGACCTGCGAGAGGATGGACGATGGTGCAAATAGGCAGCGGCCAACTGACTACTTAGGGTGTCTCTATAGTAGTTCAGTTTGTCCTCCCTCTCAGCGGGTGTAAAAAAGGCCCCCATTTTGGACCGGTAGCGAGGGTCCAACAAGGTGGAGAGCCAGAAGTCACCCCTCTTCTGAATGGTGACAATTCAACTGTCACTACACAAGCAAGGGAGCATACATCGGGCCATTTGTGCAAGTGACTTGTAGGGACTCCCTACCTCCAGCTCCACTGCATACTGCCACGTTGTGTCTGGGTCCTCTGCCTCATCTTCCTCATCACCCTGTAGCTTCTCTGGCTGCTCCTGCTCCTCATCTCCTGTCACTTGTGTAGAAAAAACACCCGTTTCACTACACATTGCTTGTGCTCCAATGTCCACCTCCAGTTCAGCCCCCACAGGGCTTATGTGGCCGTCAGATCTAGATGCCATGTCTCTAATCCCCTGACCAGCCAGATTTACCAGCATCTGTTCCAGAACATGAAGCAGTGGAATTACATCATTCATCCCGTAGTCCTGGCGACTGACAAATAAATTGGCATCCTCAAAGGGCCTGAGCAAATGGCAGGTGTCACACATGAGCTGCCACTGGCTGACATCGAAGTTACACAGGGGAGTACTCCTGTGTGCTTGGATCATTAAGAAATCATTTATGGCCTTTATCTGTTCGTATAGTTGGTCTAACATATGGAGGGTGGAATTCCAACGGGTGGAAACCTTGCATATCAGCCTATATTGGGGGATGCCGTTCTGCCGCTGCATCTCAAGTATTGTGTGCTTTGTGGTGTACGAATGGCTGAAGTGAATGTAAAGTTTCCTGGCCATTTTTAGGATGTTTTGCAGAACAGCTTCAGGAACAGCTTAAAAACCAGATTGAACACTTGTGCCATGCAGGGCGCATGGCTTAGCCCTCCTTGACACCATGTTCTTCCCGTTGTCGATCACCATGGTTTTAATTCTAAGTTGCCGCGGAGAAAGCCAGGATTCAATTTTTTGACGAAGGACATGGAGCAGTTCCTCCCCTGTGTGACTCCGTTCGCCCAGGGAAATGAGGTGCAGAACAGCGCGACACCGCCGTGCCCTGCACATGTGGTATGCTGGCGGGCCTCTGTGAATTGTTCCTGCAGTGGAGGCTGAGGACATGGTGGAGGATGAGGAGGCAGAGGTGGACATTGTCGCAAGACCAACGGCAAGGCAACTTGGAGGCAGAAGCGGCGACGCCTGGATAAGTTGCTGGTGTGTCTGTGCAGGAACCACATTCACCCTGTGGGCCGTAAAGGACATGTATTGTCCCTGCCTGTAGTTATAGCTCCACATGTCGGCGCTGCCATACACTTTGGCAGAAACCGACAGGCTCAAGGACTGGCCCACATTCTGTTCTACATGTGTGTGCAGGGCTGGTACTGCCTTTTTGGCAAATAAATGACGGCTTGGGACTCTCCATCTCGGCTTGGCACAAGCCATCAGTTCTCTGAAAGGTGCAGAGTCCACCACTTGGAAAGAGAGGGACTGCAGCACCAGCAACTTGGACAGGAGCACATTCAGCTTCTGCGCCGTTAGATGCATTCACACATACTGTTGTCTCTTCGCAATCAATTCAGTGATCGATTGCTGACGGAATGACTGACAAAGAGTAGGAGGAGGAGGAGCATCAGGACCAGCAGATGATGGGAAGG
Source organism: Bufotes viridis (assembly GCA_033119425.1). Taxonomy (NCBI): domain Eukaryota; kingdom Metazoa; phylum Chordata; class Amphibia; order Anura; family Bufonidae; genus Bufotes; species Bufotes viridis. Next base: position 355,980,344 of record CM065590.1, read on the forward strand.
ACAGACAGCTCCCTTTGCCTAAGGTGGTGGACACTTGACAGCCTGAAATCGGGTGGGTGCCACTGGGTGATGCAGCGGTTGCTGCGGCAGATTGGACGACCACATTGGAGCCATGGTTCTCCCAGGCCACTTTATAGTGACACTGCTTTTTTTGACGCAGGGCCGTGGTGTCAACATTGGCACCATGGCCACCATTCACCTTCTGTCTACATATTCTATATATGGCTATGTTCACCTCCTCCGGCTGCTTAAAAAAAAAACTGGCACACCGCCGGGTAGGTGATTTTACCCCCAACACTCTGCACTGACTGACTGCTGCCACCGCTTCCTCCATGAACCCGTGCACCGCTACTTTCTAGGCTGGTAGGCTCCTGCTGCCACCCTGCTGACTCCAGGCCACCCCAGTGACTTGCTGGCTCCGCTGCTGGCTCACTTCTCTGGCTGAGGGAACAGAAAAGGACAGAGGCAGTTTGAGGACAGGTGAAGGCACAGGGCCTGCTCCAGGGCCATGCCAACTATCGTGTCAGAGGAAGCCACCGTCTCTTGGCTGGGGGTATAAATATACTTTTTCTGACAATCCGGAAATTAACACAGGTACTTGCGCTGCTGCAGGCTCCTCTAATGCTGTGGGTCTAGCATCCAAATCAAACGTTCAAAATATTGGAACCGCGCTGCTTTTAAAATCGCTTCTCAAATATCGCACGTTTGGATCCTTTCTGGTGTGAGACTTCAGCGTCCTGGACACGAACAGAAATCTCCGTCTCAGTTAAGCTGAAATGAAATACACATCGTGCAACACCTTTTGGTAAAACACTCAGTTATTTATTGCACTTACAGGATTTCAGAGTTAAAGGCATGTCATCAATTATAAAATAATCATTGCCGACCAGGTTTCGTGACCGGAGCTTCGTCTGGGCGAAAATCTCTTTTTCGCCCCAGGCGAAGCTCCGGTCAGCGAAACCCGGGTCGGGCAATGATTATTTTATAATTGATGACATGCCTTTTAACTTCTGAAATCCTGTAAGTGCAATAAATAACTTGAGTGTTTTTACCAAAAAGGTGTTGCACGATGTGTATTTTCATTTCAGCTTAACTGGAGACGGGAGATTTCTGTTCGGTGTCCAGGACGCTGGAAGTCTCACACCAGGAAAGGATCCAAAACGTGCGGATATTTTGAGAAGCGATTTTAAAAGCAGCGCGGTTCCAATATCTTGGCTGGGGGTGTCTGATATCACTTGGGATAAAGTGGATGACCGATTCAACCATTCAAGAACTGCTGGGTTACTGGTCAAGACACGACCGCTAGATGACACCTGGAGCTCAGGCTTCTTGCTGCCACCCCTGCTGCCACGCCCCTTTACTCTGCTGCAACCAGAAACATTTTCGCCTCTGCCACTCCCCTTTGCAGGGCCTGACACTTATCTGTATGACTCTGTTAGATCAAATAATCCAATGTTGGATGAAATATTTGTTATTTCGCCACTAATACACGGCAAACAAGGCTTCAGAATATATCACTACACCGCAGAATGTCAAATAGGCCCAAATTTTGTTCTACTTTTACACAACAGGCTTTTCAACAGAGAACTACAACGCTGGACGGCAAATATATTTTTATTTCGCCACTAATAAACTGAAAAAAGGGCTTCACAATATATCACTGCACCGCAGAACGTCAATTAGGCACACATTTTTTTCTACTTTTACACAACAGGCTTTTTAACAGATATATGCAATGCTGGGCAGAGAATATATTTTTATCTCGCCACTAATACACGGCAAACTAGGCTTCAGAATATATCACTGCACCGCAGAACGTCAATTAGGCACACATTTTTTTCTACTTTTACACAACAGGCTTTTCAACAGATAAGTGCAATGCTGGACGGCGAATATATTTTTATTTCACCACTTATACACGGCATACAGGGCTTCCGAATATCACTGTACTGCTGAGCGGCAAATATATTTTTTCTTTTTCCACTAATACACGGAAAAAAGGGCTTTAGAACAGATAACTGCACCGCTGAGCGGCAAATATATTCTACTTTTGCCACTAATACACGACAAAAAGGGCTGTAATTTTCGCCCCTCACCATGCAATGGCTAATAAGCCCTTTTTTTCCACTAATACAAGCCAAAAAATGCTTTAGAACATATAACTGCACCGCACAAGGGCAAATAAAACATAGAAATATTTCCTTGTAATAAACCCTGTTAATGCCTGTGTCAAACAGCACTTGCACCCTAATAAGACAGGTTTACTGGAATTATAGAGTGGTATAATGGCAATTTGGATCCCCAGTCAGTGCACAAGGTGTAATTGTTCCTATTAACCAGGCTGCCCCCCCGTCCCTAGCGCTTGCAGACACGTCTTTCCCTGCACTAAGCACGCTGGTGAATGGCAGAATCTAAGATGCCCGCCGTATTTATAGTGCTGTGACATCACAGGGCTGGCTGGCTGCTGATTGGCTGCAAGCATGTCAGTATGGGTGATCCAACCTTCCCAGAGTTCCTTGCCCCATGTCCACTTGAAGCAGCCATTTTAGGAAAAAATGCGATTCATTACCACGAAGCACGAGGAAATTCGGTGCAAATTAAATTCTTCCTGAAATTCAGATCAAATTCCACTTCGTCAGCTTCGATTCGATCATCTCTAATCATAATATATTTCCGGCAGGATGCTTTAAGTAATACAGTGAATGTCCCATTTTGAATAAATAGCAACATAGTGTTGAATTTGTTTCACACACAGAGAACCAGATTTATCATTAGCCTAAGTCACTTTTCTGGAGTTGAAAAGTCGCCAAAAATTGCGCAAAAAGCCAAATTGCGCAATTTTTTGCGACTTTTTGGAGACTTACGCCACTCACTCCAAAACCAAGTTTATGGGCGTTTTGTCGTATGTAAATCACTTGCAAGACAGATTTATTATTGCGACTTTTTAAATAGTCGCAAAAAAGTCGCAAAAAATTGCGCAAACTCACTCCACTCATGACCATGCTTATGTTTGACAAAATCTTGCCTAACCCAAAATCTGGGCCCTCAAACAGAACTGAAGTCTCCGTAGTTTGTTGTGTTACCTTTCCTTTTATTAATATTGTCAAGTTACTTTTGAGTTTTAAAATGTTGTGCGATGTTTTTTTTACCCTTTATGGTTTTCAGTAGTTTTAAAATGTTTTCTTTCATTATTTCTTGCCTTCAGAAAATTGTAATTTACATGTAATGGCATTATTAAATTTTGTTCACAATATGCACATTTTTTGACAGTGTTTTTTGTAGATTCCTTTACAAATGGGAAGTGCTTGGGAATGTATTTACTAAACAACGTTTTAGTAAAACAAAACAATGTTTTGTGCGACTTTTACATACATTTATGATACGACTTTTTTAAAATTGCGACTTTTCCAGACAAAGCCAAAATACAACTAGGAACCAGAAATACACCAGATTTATCAACCTCTGAAAGAGCCCATGATAAATTTGACTTGACTCAAATACACATACGCCTTCTTTGAAAGTGGAGTGAACTGCAAGAGTAATGATAAATCTGGCCCAGAATGTTTAAATCAACCATTAAGTTATATTAGCAAGCAGATCTACATCAAATCCAGAAGTTTTATCATTTAGATTCAAATTTAGCATTATTCAAAACTATTTTCCCAGGTGATTTTTTAAATATAATTTCCAGCAGAACAAATCACAGTTCCAAGAATCAAATTAACACTAACAAGTTTATACATGTATTTGACTAGAACAAATGTTCTTGATCACATACACCAAATATGTAAGAAATATTGGAAACATGACAAGTATTGCTACAGTACAAATAGATTAGTACTGAACAAAGTATACTTCTCTTCCCCACATACTTTAGATGTGTGCACATGCATTTGTACTGGGGAAAGTAACCCTTTTCCTACCAGTTTAGATGTAATGTGGTTTTAGGCCTTGTGTAGTATACTTGAAACAATATTGTACATCACTATTCTGACTGGTTAACGTACATTTAAGGGTACGACCACCTAATGCATTTGTGTGGCGCTTGTAACACGGCAGTGCTGAGTTTGAGTACCACACAGCTGAAAGAGCCTAGTGGTATTGAAGGTGCCACATGACAATACAGACCCACTGAACCATGTAGACTCATTAGTTTAATTAGAGCCTGCTGTGGCCCTTTAGGACACAAAGAACTCGAACACAGCACAGCCATGTCACAAACGCCACACGACAAAGCCCAGACACTTTAACATGCCTGAGCCTTTGATATAGCTGAAATAAGCATTGCCAACAGTGTCTAGAAGCAATTTATTTCTCTCTTCCACCTGAAATAAAAATGCATTCTTAGTAAATTTGAGCTTGCATGTAGGGGAAATAGAAGGGGAAGCTTATGATCGATTGAGTAGTTTCTATAAACACAAATTTCCAAATGGAATAAAAAACTGTGTGGTTCAGGTTTATGCGCCATTCCCCACGAGAAGTATTCTGCAAAATATACATAATCCAATAGAATTTGTTGCTTTTTATACATACCCCTACATACAAATATATAAAGGCCCACACCTCTACAGAATAAGACTGGTTTCATATTGTAGAATACAGAGCTAACATATACAGGTGCAGTACAGCCAGCTCACTTGGACAGGTTTACAATCACTGACTCTAACCAGAGATATTTAAAGTGGTGAAGAATTATATTTTGAGGAGTTAAATACTTTGAGTTGCTTGAAAACCTCTTTAAGACTAGTTTCACACTAGAGGCAGCCTTCTCCGGCAGGCGGACAGCCTTCCTTACCGGATCCGTGCTGCCGATAGTGCACACATGCTGCCGGAGGTCCGCTCTGGCCCCATTGACTATAATGGGGGTGGGCCGGAGTTCCGGCGGCAGCACGGCAAACATGTCATAGTTTTATTCCGGCCACCTCTCGGCATGTTTGCCATGCTGCCGCCGGAACTCCGGCCCACCCCCATTATAGTCAATGGGGCTGGAGCGGACCTCCAGCCCCACGCGTGCACTAGCAGCAGCACAGATACGGCAGGCTGTTCACCCGCCGGAACAGCCTGCCGGAGAAGGCTACCGCTAGTGTGAAACAAGCCTAAAGAAGACCTTTCACCACTCCTGACATGTCTGTTTTAATAGCTTCAGGCATTCCCCATGTAATAACAATTCTGGAGCATCTATTCTTATGGCTTTATGTTGTCCCATTCCTCTATTATTTCTACTAGCAGTTATGAATAATTGCTAGCTGTCTGCAGTAAGGGTACAGAGGGGAGGTAACCAGTTGGGGGTGTATACCTGAACAGTCTGAAAATGCCAGCACTGATTGGATAGAGTGAGCCTGTGCAGGTACACACCCCTAACTTGGTACCTCCCCTCTGTACCCTTAACGGAAGCTAAAAACAATTCATTCATAACCTCTAGTAGAAATAACAGAGGAATGGCACAACATACAGACGTAAGAATAGATGCTCGAGAATTGCTATTACATGGGAAGTGCATGTACAGATGTAGCAGGGTTAACACACATGCTTTATAAGACAAGTTATCTAAACAAAATGCAACTAAATGCGTTAAGCAATTGCTTTTCAACAGCTTTTGTTTCAAGATAATGTGATGAGTTAAGAAATTTGAGTTAGGCAACTTTCACACTGCCGTTTCTGGGTCCGCTTGTGACATCCGTTTTAGGGTTCTCACAAGCGGCCCAAAACGGATCAGTTTTGCCCCAATGCATTCTGAATGGATAAGGATCCATTCAGAATGCATCAGTTTGCCTCCGTTTCAATCTGGAGGAGGACACCAAAATGCTGCTTGCAGTGTTTTGGTGTCCGCCTGATGATGCGGAGACAAACGGATCCGTCCAGATGTATGTCAATAGGGACGGATCCGTTTTCATTGACACAATATGGTGCAATTGAAAACTGATCAGTCCCCCATTGATTTTCAATGGAGTTCAGGACAGATCCGTTTTGAATTTGTTCATGATAATGCAAACAGATCCGTTCGGAATGGATACAAGCATTTGCATTATCGGTACGGATCCGTCTGTACAGATACAAGACAGATCCGCACTAAACGCAGGTCTGAAAGTAGCCTTAACCCTGGGTTCAGACCTGAGCGTTCTAGAAACGCGCGTTTTAGTCGCGCGTATTTCAGCGCATTTTTGCAAATAGGAAACGCGCGTTCGTACGCGCGTTCTTGTGATTGACTACTGTGGTGTCAATCACAAAACGCGCAACAAACGCCCCAAAAAAAGCTCAAGTACTTGTTTATGCGTCGGGCGTTTTACAGCGCGTTCAAACGCGCTGTAAAACGCTCAAGTGAGAACCAGGGCCCAAGGAAAGCATTGGTTTTCATGTGTTGAGCGTTTTACAGCGCGTTTGAACGCGCTGTAAAGCGCTCAGGTGTGAACTTAGGGTAAGAGTGTGTGTGTTACCCCTGCTACATCCGTAGCTATTAAACAGACATTTAAGGAGCAGTGAAAGGTCCTTTTTAAGTACACATTATCTGGGACCCCCCTCTAGCAGCCCATAATTGTCCTCTTTACTTTCAATCTGTGTAGAAAAACTGATAGAGAAGTAAGATACAAATAAGACATAAAATGTGTTGATATGCTGTACAGTTTTCACTGCAGAAAATGATTAAAAACTAAGGGTATTTACCCATAAATCCAACATCTAATATACCAGCATCATGGGGAATAAATCCTGAAAATGTTACCTGTTTCACAAAAAATAGGCTTTAAAGAGATTATATAGAGAAGTTCAGGTTAAATGTGGGTTAGACAAGATGCAAACCTCAACTTCTGAAGTATGCATCACTGTACACAGACACAAAAGTGGCACTTAATTTAATGTCCCCTGTCCAAGGGACACAGTGAAGTGAGCAATGTATGCAGGAGTGTGGTAGCAATCATTAACACTGTCAAGGGAGGGTGCCTTGTGTTTACACATACAACATCAGAGGGTTCCAACAAAGACACATCATTCTTATCTTCAGCCATTGGACAAGTATAAATAAATATGTGTCTTTCAGCACTCAAGGAAGTTTTATTTTATAGCTTAGTTGATTGCAGATAAACTGATAAACATTATTTTTCCAGGAGAGATGTACTTACATTAAAACAGAGTTATAATCCACCTTCATTATGACAGCATTATGAAGTTACTACTGCTGCTTCAGTTGAAGAACCTCTTCTACTTTTAATAAGAATTGGAAGAAAAAGGGTAATCTTGTTCAAAAGTCAGGACATAAACATTAGATTTTTGTCAGTAGATGAACTGCTAAAAATGTAATATTTGTTTAGGGGCCCTAAATCAAAACTGGTGGATGTTTTTTTTTCTGTTTGAACCGAACTTTAGTTTTTTTTATATTACACAAATATTGCAGCACTCCCAGATAAATGAAAAAAAGTGAAATTCTTTTCACCCACTCAGACATTTTACTCCTCTTCCTAATTTTTTCATACCTTTAGGTTTGCATAAGGGCTGATAAGGTTTTAGGTTTGATAAGGGCTGGAAATCTTTACAATCAAAATCACTAGAATAAAAGACATGCCAAAAACACTTTAGCATTAGATGCTGCCTTTGCGGCACGTGCGGGATTGTCACCTGAAAACTTAAACAGGTTGCCAGCACACAAAAGGGTCAAAACTGCCTGCAATGCTCCTTTTGAACCCCTTAGAGCCAACAAGCACTGGGGTCCTCTCCTGTCCCCTGAACATAAAAAACACACTCGCTTGTCTGCAATCCCATCATTGCTCCGTTCCTGGATACTTTTGGCCCTGACAGAACCAGAAAGTGGCTCGGTCCCACGACTGTGGCAGCCCATAACAGGCTTCAATGGTCACAGCTGCCTGAATGGTAGATCACTGCTGGACAGGTGACAGGTGGGACTGCAGACATGTGAGTGGTGTTTTTTATGTCCAAGGGCACAGAGAAAGACCTGCGGGTTTATAGGCTCCCAAGCTAGACAACCCCTTTAAGTAAGTGCTTCTGAAACGGTCAGGGGGCCCTCACTGTTGAGGTGCTTCAGGGTTGTTGGTTGAAGTACAGCTGTGCAGGCAGTTTAGAAAAATGCCATTAAAGGCTGCACAGGCCTTTCTCAGGCATAACATTTTTAGTTATTTTTTGCATGCACTTTGAACAATGGTAAGATTCAAGAATCACTTTTTATGTCTACTGGGGCCACACAAGAAAAAGATTCAGTACCCCTGCCCTAAATACTGTGTACTCAACAAAGCATAAAATGTCAAAGTATATATTCTAAGATAACATCTAAAAGCTTATTTGTCACATTTTCTACCAACAATATAGATGGCAGTATATGGCAATAAATTATGGAGACAGTAAATACAGTAAAATGAGTTAATAATACTTAACTACAAGAACTTGAAAGACGGCTTGTACTTGATTGCATAAAATTTTGTTTGACTGTTAAACAGGTTAGACCGGGAAACACAAGATGTGAAATGTTCCTGCTTTTTCCAGCTATCATTTAAATCATAGCAAACCTAGTGAAAAATACAGTTAATTTGATCTAGGACGCAAGAGTGTGTTTTGCATATCCACATTTCTGTCGAGTTGTCCAGACATTTAATAGAAGTTGTCCAAATTAGCTAACTTTCAGCTGTTTTAGTTATATGGAAATACTAGCTGAAGGACATGGCTTTGCACGGGTATATTTCATCTATTTCATTTAATGTGTTGTGTCTTCATACACGCTCACACAGTGTACAGTCTGACATTCAGCATAAACCATTCCTGTCTTCCAAATAAGAGGACTGTTTTCTGTAGTCTTACTTGTTTATTGGTAAAACAGGAGTATTTGATGTGCGATCAATTGTTTGGTAAAACTATAGGAATACAAATAACCTGTATATGTATATAGCATGTATCAGCAGAAAGCAGAGAACAGCATGTATTAACATTTGCGTAACAATGAGCACATGTCCAAAATGGCTGCCTATAAATGGATTGCATGTCTATCATCTAACAATATAACAACTTCTTCCCTGAGTAACACTTATATCTACCTGAACAGCACTGCATATCATACTGTCCCTGAAACAAAGGTAGATGTCACTCACCAAATATACTTGCACAAAGATGGTGGAGTTTAAGAAGAAGATATGCAGGAGACAGCTCTGCTGATGTCCTGTAATATGGAGACTGGGCTTCTCCTTCCCAGAATGCCTTGCACTACCCATAAAGCAATAATCTTTATTAACAAGAAAACAAGGTGCAGTACATTTTTATCACCACTAGATGCTGTAACCTAACTAATAACTACGGAAATACAGGAATTGCAGCAGAATGAATTAGAGAGGATTCAGAACTAGAGTTGAGCGGACACCTGGATGTACGGGTTCGAGAAGTTCGGCCGAACTTCAGGAAAATGTTCGTGTTCGGGATCCGAACTTGACCCAAACCCCATTGAAGTCAATGGAGACCCAAACTTTTGGGCACTAAATGGCTGTAAAATAGCCCTGGAAAGGGCTAGAGGGCTGCAAAAGGCAGCAAAATATAAGTAAATCCCCTGCAAACAAATGTGGATAGGGAAATGACTTAAAATATAACAAATAAAAATTAACCAATATTAATTGGCAACTTGGAGGAGGAGGTGGAATAGGAGGTTGGGGTGGCGTCAGGTGGGAATGCTATGGTAGTTGAAGTTCTCCTCACAGCCATAAAGGATTCATATCTGCCTGCAGAGCCACAGGCCTCATTCACAGCTTTAGGCCCATGGCAACCATACATGGGAGTTGGAGAAGTTCTCATCACAGCCAAAAAGGATTTATGTCTGCCAGCAGTGCAACAGGCCACATTCACAGATTAAAGCCCAAGACAACCATACATGGTAGTTGGAGACGTCATCACAATATAGCAATAACAAATGACAAGACTGCTGCACTCTGCGGTCTTACTAAGCCCTCAAACTGATGTTAAAATTGAGAGATTAGTCAACATGTCCTGTAGTGGAGGACATGTCTAAGACCGAGCACCACGCCAAGGTTTCTCAAGTAGCTTGGGACCTAACACTCACCTACTTGTGTCGTATGGTCAATACCAGGGGCCAGTGGGCAAAATTATAGGAATGTATAGGCAGACTCACAGCAAACTCCTCAGTTACCTCCAGCATGTAACCATGCCTGCAATGGGAGGAGGGAGAAGGCTGTGAGCCCCACCCAAGACTGGCTGATATGGCCCAGGCCTCACAGGTGCACCTAAATCTAGCCTGTGGATGGAAAACAGGCTACATTTACATAGGAGTTTATACACCTCCAAAAAATTATATATACAAAACAACTGAAAAGAGGCATGAAGAAGGATGTGCTCAACCCAAAAATGCAGTTGTGCATCTATATAAAGGGGAGCAGATCCTGCACTTGTGGCACGTTGCTAATGGCGATCCTCCACCGTATTTCCCGTATATATATGCACAACTGCATTTTTAGGTTGAGCACATCCTGCTTCATGCCACTTTTCAGTTCTTTTAAAGTTGTCATCACAGCCAAAAAGGATTAATGCCTGCCTGCCTGCAGTGCCACAGGCCTCACTCACAGACTCAGGCCCAAGACAACCATACATGGGAGTTGGAGAAGTTGTCATCACAGCCAAAAAGAATTCATGCCTGCCTGTAGTGTCACAGGCCTCATGCACAGACTCAGGCCCCTGGCACCCACAAATAGGAGAGTTCAAATCACGCCAAAACAGTATTGATTTCACCCAGCAGTGCCACAGTCAATAATCACTCATTCAGGCCCATGGCTCTCGCAAAGAGGAGAGCGGTCTCGTAACAACAACACAGGCCTCAGATCAACCTGCAATGGAACAGGCCATTATTATTTATGTAGGCCCTAGCGCCCAGACAGAGGTGAGCGGTTCCATAACAGCAAAACAGGCATCATGTTACCCAGCAATGGAACAGGCCACTTTTAGCAATTTAGGCCCTAGCACCCAGACAGAGGAGAGAGGTCCCATTACAGCAAAACAGGCATCATGTCACCCACCAATGCAGCAGGCGATTATCATTAATGTAGACCCCTGGCACCCAGACAGAGGAGAGAGGTCCCATAACAGCAAAACAGGCATCATGTCACCCAACAATGGAACAAGGCACTTTCAGGAATTTAGGCTCTAGCACCCAGACAGAGGGGAGAGGTCCCATCCACCGTATGACAGGCATCATGTCACCCACCAATAAAGCAGGCGATTATCATTAATGTAGGCCCCTGGCACCCAGACAGAGGAGAGAGGTCCCATAGCAGCAACACAGGCCTCAGGTCAACCTGCAAAGGAACAGGCCATTATCATTTATGTAGGCCCTGACACCCAGACAGAGGAGAGATCATTTGTCAGCAAAAAGAGTTTAATGTCTCCCACCAATACGGCAGGCGATTAAACAAAATATAGGCCCCTGACACACAGACAGAGGAGAAGTCATTTGACAGTAAAAAGAGGTTAATATCACGCACCAAAGCAGCAGATGATTAGCTGAAATGTAGGCCTCTGCACCCAGACAGAGAAGAGGTTCATTCAACTTGGGGTTGCCACCAAAATAATAGTACAATTTAAAAAAGAGGATTCAAGAAAGAAGTGCCCTGGAGTACAAGAATGTATGGTTGAGGGCGAGAAGGTTATAAATGTCTATTCTTCACAAGGTATGGACAAGTCCTGTGGGATCCATGTCTGGTTCATTTTAATAAACATGAGCTTGTCCACGTTGGCTGTGGACAGGCGGCTGTATTTGTCTGCAATGCCGCCACCTGCCGTGCTAAATACACGTTCAGACAATACACTGGCCGCAGGGCAGGCCAGGACCTCCAAGGCATAAAGGGCAAGCTCTGGCCATGTGGACAATTTGGACACCCAGAAGTTGAATGGGGCAGAACCATCAGTCAGTATGTGGAGGCGTGTGCACACGTACTGTTCCACCATGTTGTTGAAATGCTGTCTCCTGCTAACACATTTCCTATCAGCTGGTGGTGCAGTTTGCTGTGGCGCGGTGACAAAACTTTTCCACATCTCGGCTAACCCTGCTGTCTGAGGAGCTGGCCGTGACACAGCTGCGTTGGCATCCTCTTACTCCTCCTCCTCCGCCTCTGCCTTCGCCATGTGCTTTAACTTGTCCCCCCGTGTCAGTTGGGAATGCCCTCAGGAGCGTGTCTACCAGCGTGCACTTGTAGTTGCACATCTTCCCATCACGCTCCAATGTGGGAATTAAAGTGGGCACGTTGTCCTTGTACCGGGGATCCAGAAGGGTGGCAACCCAGTAGTCAGCACAAGTTAAAATGTGGGCAACTCTACTGTCGTTGCGCAGGCACCGCAGCATGTAGTCGTTCATGTCCAGGCTGCCCAGAGGTAATGCTAAGCTGTCCTCTGTAGGTGGTGTATCGTCTTTGTCCTCCGTATCCCCCCAGCCATGCTCCAGTGATGGCCCTGAGCTGCGTAGGTAGCCACCCTTGCAGTGAAACCGGTTCCTCCTCCTCCTTATCCTCCAGAAGTGTGCCCTGGCTGTCCACATGTGTACCTGGCCTCTGCTGGTGCAGGAACCCACCCTCTGAGCCACTTCTGTATGACCTGCCTGAAACCCTGTGAAATGTCCCATCTTCCTCCTCCTCCTCCTGTGCCGCATCCTCTTCCATCATCCCCGTAATATTTTTTTCAAGAGACATACAGTAGAAGGGGTATTTTAATGCTAACAACGGCACCTGAAAAAGTAGTGGCGGCTGAGAACAACGTACTGGGGTACAGCCACCGCCATCAGCTGTTTGTAACAGTCCATCTCCACCAGATGGAATGACAGAATTTTAAAGGCCAGTAATTTTGAAATGCTGGCATTCAGGGCCAGGGCTCGATGTTGGGTAGGTGGGTATTTCCTCCTTCTCTCCAATGGTTGGGAGATAGACAGCTGAATGCTGCCGTGTGACATGGTGGAGACGCTTGGTGATGGTGTCGTATGTGGTCAAGTTGGTGGAGCATCCTCAGTTTGCTGGTCGCCAGGTGCCACTGTGACGCCAAAGGTGGAGGGAGAGGCCAAGTCAGCAGCAGAAGAGGGAGCAAGAGGAACATGAGAGAGTTCCTTGTTTTTAAAGGTGTTTACTCCACTGCAGTTCATGCTTTGCATGTAGATGCCTGGTCATGCAAGTTGTGCTTAGGTTAAGAACGTTTATGCCTCGCTTCAGGCTCTGATGGCACAACATGCAAACCACTTGTGTCTTGTCATCAGGACATTGTGTGAAGAACTGCCACGCCAATGAACTCCTTGGGGCAGGCCTTGGTGTGCTCGGTGCCTGGGTGCGGTGGACAGTAGCAGGCGTACTGTCTCTGGAACGCCCGCTACGCTTTTGCACTTTGCTCCCGCTTTTGCTGTGCTGTTGCCTCTGTGCGACAACCGCCTCTTCCTCAGAACTGCACGCTTCACTAGCACGACCTTCAGTCCAGTCTGGGTCTAGGACCTCATCATCCTCCACATCATCTTCCACCGATTCATAACCCCTGCCCTCCTCGTTGGTCTGCACATTGCAGAAAGCCACAGCAGTTGGCACCTGTGTTTCGTCATCATCAGACACATTTTGCGGAGGTATTCCCATGTCCTCATCCTGCAACAAAAGTGGTTGAGTATCAGTGCATTCAAGGGCCTCCTCTTCTGAAACAGAGTCATCAAAAAGCATGAGACTTTCCTGCAGGATTTGGGGCTCTGACTGCTTGGCTGATTTGCAAGGGGGTGAGGTGGAAGACTGATGGGCATGGGCTGCAGGTGCCAACTCTGAGCTTTCTGCAGAACACTGGGTGTTCGATACTGTGAAGGAACTGGAGGCACTGTCAGCCACCCAATCTACTATCGCCTGTACATGTTCTGGCTTCACCATCCGTACAGCGGCATTTGGGCCTAACAAATAACGCTGCAAATTCTGTCGCCTACTCGCACCAGAGGAAGGTGTTTGACTTGGTTGGCGCTGAACGGCCACGTCCTCTCCCAGCAACAGGAGTTCCACCAACACCACCACGACCATGCCTACGTCCCTTATTTGATGTTCTCCTCATTATTTGCGTTCACCTAACAAGCTGAAAGATTGGTCTCTCTCCGGTGTCAATTTACCTGCCACTAGTCGACAACTACGTTCGCTAAGGCAGTGCCGTGTCATAAAAATGCTCTGTGGACCCAGAATAATGTTTTTTGGGCACAAAATACACTGATTCTCAATTTTTATGTGGAAATGTAAATTTTTTTTGGTACGCTCAAGTGGTTTCTGGAAGTACTTTTGTAATAAAATACAAAATTAATATCTCACTGCTGTAAATTGATATTTATTATTTATACGCCGGATGCACAACTGTTTTTTCGGCCTAAAACACGTCTTTTTTCAATAAAACGCCCAAATGCAGTTTAACGGCTGTACATTAACAGTAGATATTTATACTATGTATGGACACCAGATTTGGGGAACCAGAACACGGATTTGGTCACCAAAATTCACAAACGCAGTATTTAACTGCTATAAACTGTAAATAATTATTTAAACGACGGATGCACAACTGTTTTTTTGGCCTAAAACACAGCTTTTTAAAATAAAACCCCAAAATGCAGTTTTTTACTGCTGAAAATTTAAATGAGATATTTATACCGTGTATGTACAACTGCTTTCTGAAGAAAGAATATTGTTTCTTTTTTTCAAAAAAAAATCATAATGCACTATTTTGCAGCGGTAATGTGAAATTGGTATTTAAGCAGTGTATTTCAAAATGCTCTGTCAAAAAACACACATGCTGTATTTCACAGTAGCAATGTAAAATACGGTTGTGTTCAAAATTATTCAACCCCCACTGAAATTGAGTGTTTTGGCCAGTTTGATATTGATTTTGATCATTTCAGTCATCTTGTTTACAATTAAATCAAAGAGGCACTTGTAAGTCAGACAAATATAACATAACATTTATAATGAAATAACCACAAATGTCTCTTCTGTGCTCACATCATTATCAGTTTTATTCAACCCCCAAGTGACATTCAATCTTAGTACTTAGTACAACATCCTTTTCCAGTTATAACAGCTTTTAAACGTGAAGCATAGCTTGACACAAGTGTCTTGCAGCGATCTACGGGTATCTTCGCCCATTCTTCATGGACAAAAGCCTCCAGTTCAGTCACATTCTTAGGCTTGTGTGCTGCAACTGCTTTCTTTAAGTCCCACCAGAGGTTCTCAATCGGATTTAAGTCTGGTGACTGCGATGGCCACTTCAAAATGTTCCAGCCTTTAATCTGCAACCATGCTCTAGTGGACTTGGAGGTATGCTTGGGATCATTGTCCTGTTGAAAGGTCCAACGTCTCCCAAGCCTCAGGTTTTTGACGGACTGCATCACATTTTCATCCAATATCTCCTGGTACTGAAGAGAATTCATGGTACCTTGCACACGCTGAAGCTTCTCTGTACCTGTAGAAGCAAAACAATCCCAAAGTATGATTGACCCCCCGCCATGCTTCACAGTAGGCAAGGTGTTCTTTTCTTCATAGGCCTTGTTCTTCCTCCTCCAAACATAGCGTTGATCCATGGGCCCAAACAGCTCTAATTTTGTTTCATCAGTCCACAGAACACTATCCCAAAACTTTTGTGGTTTGTCCACATGACTTTTGGCATATTGCAGTCGACTCTTCTTATTCTTTGGAGACAGCAAGGGGTTGCGCTTGGGAGTTCTGGCATGGAGGCCTTCATTACGCAGTGTGCGCCTTATTGTCTGAGCTGAAACTTCAGTACCCGCATCTGACATATCTTTTTTCAATTCCTCAGCAGTCACACAGGGACTTTTCTCCACTTGGCGCTTCAGGTAGCGCACAGCAGTCGAAGTCAGCATCTTCTTTCTGCCACCACCAGGTAGTGTTTCAACAGTGCCCTTTCCCTTGAATTTGATGATGCTTCCTATGGTGTCTCTTGGTATGTTTAACATATTTGCAATCTTCTTATAGCCATTGCCCTTCCTGTGAAGAGAAATCACCTCTTCTCTTGTCTTCCTGGACCATTCTCTTGACTTCACCATGTCTGTAAACACACCAGTAAATGTCTAGAAGGAGCTGAGTATCACAGTCATTTTACATCTGCCTAATTGGTGCTTATTATGCTTGATTGCTGCTCCTTTACATCCACAGGGGTTTTCTATACCTGATCGAAAACACTTGAATGAACCTCTGTTCTTAAGAGTGGTCATCTTTAAGGGGTTGAATAATTGTGTAAATGAAGAAATCACAAAAAAAACATTTAATACTGTATTACAAAAACAAGTGATGTCATTTTAGTTGCATTTGGTTCTTTAAAAAATCCTTGTAAGATTTCATTCTGAACACAATTACAAATGTACACTAAATTCCCTCAAACCCCTTACAGCATTGGGGGTTGAATAATTTTGAACACAACTGTAGGTGGTTGGAATGGGTATTTCAGACTGTTTGGTGGACCTTGAATAACGTTTTTTTTCTATAAAAAACAAAGAAGCACTATTTCCCTTCAGAAATATAAAATATGTCGTTGGACGGTGTATGCAGAAATCTTTTGTGGACAAGTAATATGGTTTTTCCCCCAAAATTGCACGGGTTCTCTATTTCACCGCAAAAATTTCAAATATATATTTTGGAGGTGTAAAATAGGCTTGGTGGATCAGGATGACCACTTTTTTTAAACTAAAATACACTGATGCACTATTTGATAGCTGAAATGGAATATACGGTTTAGTGCATTGTATACACAAGTGCTCTGTGGCACCACAGATCCCAGACTAGACAAATGGACTATGTCACCCCTTAAACATACAAAAGGCAATATAGGGGACTTGAGCAGCCAGAAAAAAATTTTTTTTTCCCTTCACTGAGCTACAAAATAGGATTAGGCTGATGTCGCTGGCTGGCACACATGCAGTTCTCTGCAGTGGCTAAAATGGCCACTGAACACCACCTCAGTAACAGATGGATTACAAAAAAAGATTTCCCTTGCAGTGGCTGGTACAGAAATGTTGGATTGCTGAAGCTCCCTTCCTCTCTATTTGCTGTATCTTGTGGATTAAAGTAGCACAGGTTCTTCTAATTTTTGCCCTATTCTGCCCCTGATCGCAGCACCAGCATCCCCTCCATAAGTTCAAATCAGCAGAGTGACGTGCAGCAGTACATGACTCCAGCCTATAAAGAGGCTGGGTCACATGCTGCACTCAGCCAATCACAGCCATGCCATTAGTAGGCATGGCTGTGATGGCTTCTTAGGGCAAGAAGTAAAACGCTTGCTGATTGGCTGATGTGCAGCCCTTCAATAAGCGGGAAGAAATCACCGAACAACGGACCTGAACTTTTTTGAAAATGTTCGGGTTCGGGTCCGTGTCTCGAACACCCCAAAATTCGGTACAAACCCGAACTATACAGTTCGGGTTCGCTCAAATCTATTCAGAACCTCTGCTGAGGCAGGATACTCCCCATCTGGCGTCAACAGACGCCACTACTAGGTCCTTCTTTCTTAGCCATCCATATTTGTAAATGGTGGGATCAAGCTTTTTCAAAGCTTTATTCTTGGAGACTGTTTGATCTTTGCTGAGGTAGTCTATTTCCTTTCATGACATTCATGTTGTACCATGCGAATTATTATGTTCTTGGACCTTTCCAGATTAGGAGCGGTAATGGCGTGTTTGCAGTGATGCCAACCTTTGCAGGGCTTCTGGTTCACAGGTAATGTCGATTTGTAAGACTGAGCTGTATGAACTAGACAGGCTATAGCACGAACAAGCGACATCCAGGTGGAGAACTTGTCGAAACGATGAGATTTAAGATGATGGTCCAGAGTCACTGTACGTGTAGAACAGATACTTCAGGTCAGACTTCTTCATCGGCATCTGGGTCTACCAATTCGAATGTGTCAGATCTGATGCTGCAAGACATTGAACGGTACAGAAATGCAGGACCTATTGTGTCCTTAAGGTGGCTTGGTGCAACAGATCTAGTGGCGTGGTCTGCAGGATTATTCTGTGTAGGCAGGTAGTGCCACGGTTTAAGACAAGTGGATCTCCTGATCCTTAGCACCCGATTGCAGATGTTGACATAAAAGCGCCTGGTTTTGTTGCAAATATATCCTAGGACTACCTTGCTGTCCATGTAAAACTCAACTTCCTCGATTTCCATGTTCATTTCCTAAGTTCAGCCAACTCCACTCCAAGCACACCAGCGCAGAACTCTGGCATTGACATCAATGGTCTTTAGGTATGCTGCGGCAGCAATTGCCTTGACTGAAGCATCGCACAAATCCCAGAGGATCATATAAGCTGTTTATGGTGGACAGGACTCCTCTGCATGTGAAAGGCTTTTCTTACTTGCTGATTTGGAAGGTGAATGTGTCTGCCTTTAAGTCCCACAGCAAACTGAGGCTCCGGGGAATGGGAAGGGAGTCTGTGCTAAGATGTAAGTCCTTTAGATCACTTGAATGGTTTGGGGGTGAGAAGGATTCTATTAACTCACGGCTGTTGGAGGCGATTTTGTGCAACCTCAAATTAGATAGAGCGAGCATTTCTTGAGTCCTTTTTAGAAGACTGATTGTGGTCTTGTTCGTGGGTGTTGATTTCAAGCAGTTGTCAACATAGAAATCTTTTTCCACAAAGGATCTGACATCTAACCCATACTTTGCTTCACCCTCTCAGGCTGAATGTCTGAGACCATAGATAGCGACTGCAGGAAAAGGACTGTTTCTGAAGATGTGCACTCTCAATCGGTACTCTACAATGTTTTCATTGGGGTCATTGTTGCAGTACCAGAAAAACCTCAAGTAGTTTTTGTGTTCTTCCTTGACGAGCAAGCAGTGGAACATCTATTGTATGTTGGCCATAAATGCTACAGAATCTCTGCGGAAGCAGAAAAGTACCTCTAGAAGTCTGTTGTTGAGGTCTGGACCAGACAGTAAGACATCGTACGTGGCACTCGAATACTACTGGTATCTGCCCTGGTTTTGGAGTGTAGGTGCCATTTCTGCATGGTTGCTCTGGAATATTCTCTCCATAAAGGTAAAGAAATGTTCTTTCGTCTCTGGTGTCCCCTGAAGTTTGTGTTTGAGGGAGATAAATTGGCTGTAGACAAGTTCTTTGTTGTTGGGTAAGCATTGTCTCTGGCGGTTTAAACAGTAAAGGTTCAACTCAGCTTTTTGACTTGTCTTTTACTATTTCTTGATCCATGATATCTAAGAACAGCCTGTCTTCTATAGAAATTGTGACCCTGTTGTCTTCTCTTGTCCTTTGGAAAGTTGTGGTCTTCACAGGAGGTGTCTGCGAAAGGACAAGACACAGGAGAGCTGTGTGGCAATTCTTTTATCAGGAAACTGCTTTGACATGGCTGGAATAGGGAAGGACATCCATTTTCAAGTGTGTTGGTGAGCATACTATTAACTGAGGTCAGCTTGGGTGCTCCTCCTAGACAGACGTCTCCTATGATGACCCATCCTAGGTCAAGTCTCTGGGCCTATGGAGCATTTTGTGGACCGTTAATCTGTCCTCTAGCCTTGTGAATTCGTAGTATATCTCTTCCAAGGAGTAAGACTATCTGGGCTTTTGGGTCCAGCTCCGGTGAGCTATACGCTTCAGATGGGGGTGGTATGCTGCTACCTCTGGTGTAGGTATCTCAGAACGATTGTCAGGTATGTGATTGCACTCCAGTATGGTTGGCAGTGACAAGCAGGTCTGACCATCTATGGACTCCACCTTGTACCCAGTTGCTTTCCTCCCCACCATCTCAACGGTACCTGCAAATGTCCTTAAGGAGTAGGGAGAACTGGGCCCTACAATGTTGAAGGTGTCGAAGAAGGTGAATTTATCTAAAGACCTGTTGCTTTGATCATGCAAGATTGCATATACCTTGATCATCTTATCTCGGTGACCGCCCGGATAAACTCTGACAAGGCAGATTTTTGAGCAGAACTTTCCTCCTGTGAGTCCGTTACAGATCTCTGTAAAGTGAGAAGTGACTACTGCGGTTTCTACGTCAGTGTCTATCTGCTTTCCGTCATGCTCCTCTGCTTGGGATGATACCTGAGATGGGGGTCCAGGGTGTAAAGCCGTGTTGTGTTCTGTGCTACCACATGCCACACTGACATTACAGTTCCTGGCGAAGTGCGATGTTGTAGCGCAGCACCTGAAGCAGATGTTGTCTTCTAAAGACTTCTCCCTGAAGGCTATGCATTTTAGTAGAGAATGTGGTTTCTTGTGCAGGGCGCATTCTTTGGTAAGATCTTTGAGGTTGTTCTCTTCTTGAGATGACTTAAACGGCCTGTAAGGAGAACCTGTGGAGGCAACATTAGTTTTGTGGACTGCCACTGTTGTTCTATGAGGATTGACACCGAGAGTAGTGGAACATGACAATGTAAAGTCAAAACTGCGATCATTCCTAATCCTTCAGTGACAAAGTCTACAAACACCATGGGGGGGGGGGTACATTATAAAACCGGTTATAATGGTAACCATGCGTGATCCACTTCTCTATAAGGGAGTTTTTGGACAATCGGATTGACACCTCTGGCGGTGTCCAGGAATGCTAGTCCCAGCAGATCTCCTTCTGCCTGAGCAATCTGTACCTCTATCAACAAGTCACTGAGTTCCCTGAGCTTCTGGTAACCCCTACCCACTATTCTGGGAAAATTATCAGTTCTCTTATATAAAGCATTTTCTATAGCTTCTATTGAAACATAACACTCATCAAGTCTTTCCCACACCATATTTATGCCTTTGCCTTGATAGTTGTTAATATGTTAATGTCTTTGATTCTTTTGGCATGTTAAGCAGACTCGCTTCCATTAATCCACTTTACCAAGAGATCTACTCCTCACTATAGGAAAGATCTAAGTCTCTTATAGCGTTCTGGAAGGAGGCTCGCCATGCCCTGTAGTTCTCGAGACGATCAGTAAACTTTATAAGTCCTTTGGTAACCAGCTCCCGTTTAGCAAAGAACTTGGTGAAGTCCATGGCGGCCTGGTTAGTGCCAATACCACCCGGTGTGTTGTTGTTATGCTGCATGTGTGGTGTATCACCATACCCTCTAGGGGATTCTGGCTTAGGGAAGTCTGTATAATACCGTTCTGACCCAAAGGTATCCCTTTATGTCAAAGCGAAGGTTGTAACCGTGGCTGGCATTGATTTGTCGCATACGGTCCTTCTGAAGGTACTGTGGTTTAAGGTAGGATCTTTGACACCCTGTGTAGGCTGTCTGATATTCTGGATCATAGTTGTCATTTGTCTTGGGATGCTGATGGACGTATTCTAAGACACGCTGTGTTGTATCTTGTTGATCTAGGTCTGTTCCAAGTACTTCGCTGTGTTTCTCGGATCCAGGGAACTCTATGGCATCTAGGAACTCTGCTTTGGCTAATGCAGCTGCCGCTTCTTTCTCTGCGGCGAGTTTTTCTAGTGACTGTTGCAGGAGTACTCTCTACTTTTCCAGGCGCACTCTCTCCTTTTCTATTGATGCTTGCACATGTACTCTCTCTTCTTCCACTGCCGCTTGCAGTGAAACTTGATCTGCTTGCTTTAACTTTAGTTGTATCTCTTGCGCAGCAAAGGAAGACTTTACTTTTGCAGCCTCAGCTTCTGCACGGGCGAGATCAGTATGATGATGCCTGGCTAGCGGATATTGTGTGCCTTTTGCTGGCTGCTTAATGTCTCTGTGCAGACTCAGTCTAGGTAGGAACAGACTTCAGCGTGGTCTGAATTGTGCTGCACTTGCTGGGGGCTGCACTCTCAATTCTTGTGACTGTATGGCAGCCGCTGCAATATAATGCGCAGGACCGTGTGTGTGATGGCCGCTCTGTGTAGTCAGATCCACTATCGTGGGTGACTAGCATCTGTTTTACTGTTCAGTCTTCATACACGTTCACATAGTGTACAGTCTGACATTCAGCATAAATCATTCCTGTCTTCCAAATAAGAGGACTGTTTTCTGTAGTCTTACTTGTTTATTGGAAAAACAG
The DNA here is from genome assembly GCA_033119425.1 of Bufotes viridis. Lineage (NCBI taxonomy): Eukaryota > Metazoa > Chordata > Amphibia > Anura > Bufonidae > Bufotes > Bufotes viridis. Next base: position 356,002,316 of record CM065590.1, read on the forward strand.
GAGTATTTGACATGCAATCAATTGTTTGGTAAAACTATAAGAATACAAATAACATGCGTACTTATATAGTATATATCAGCAGAAAGCATAGAACAGCATGTATTAACATTTGCATAACACACTGAGCACATGTCCAAAATGGCTTCCCATATATGGATTGCATGTCTAGCATCTAACAATATAACAACTTCTTCTTCCCTGAGTAACACTTATACCTAGCTAAACAGCACTGCATAACATACTGTCCCTGATACAAAGATAGATGTCACTCACCAAATATACTTGCACAAAGATGGTGGAGTTAAAGAAGAAGATATGCAGGAGACAGCTCTGCTGATGTCCTGTAACATTGAAACTGGGCTTCTCCTTCCCAGAATGCCTTGCACTACCCACAAAGCAATAATCTTTATTAACAAGAAAACAAGGTGCAGTACATTTTTACCACCTCTCGATGGCTGTAACCTAACTAATAACTACAGAAATACAGGAATTGCAGCAGAATGAATTAGAGAGAATTCAGAACCTGTGCTGGGGCAGGACATAATGTTTGTGTGTATTGTTAAAAATATTGACAGTATCCACTATAACAGTGACATCTACAGTACCCCGCCCCTTTACAGTGACCTCCACGGCCCCCCATCCCTTAAAACTGACCCTCCCACAGTGCCCTGTCTCCCTAAAATGGGACCTCCACAGCAGCCCACCCCCTTAACTTTGACCTTCACAGCAGCCTGCCCCTATAACAGTGAGTTCCACAGCAACCCACCCCCTTGACAGTGACCTCCACAGGGGCCCACCCCCTTAACAGTGACCTCCACAGCACCCACTCCTTAACACTCACCATAGGTTATAGTCCCCTTAAATGTGACCTCCACCATTCCTGACCCCCTTAACAGAGACCTCCACAGCGACTGCCCTTTTAACATTGACTGCCATAGTGTCCCGCTCCCTTAATAGTGACCTCATAGTACCCCGCTGCCTCATTAATAGTGGCCTCCACAGTCCCATTTTTCCTTAACAGTGACAGCCGCCTCTTTTTAGTGACCTTCACAGTACCCTGTCTCCTTAACAGTGATTTCCACAACACCCCTCCCCCTTAACAGTGGCCTCTACAGCAATCTTCCCCTTACCACTGACCTCAATAGCAGATCGTCCCCTTAACTGTGACCTCCACAGCAGCCTGCCCCTAGGGTGGCCAGAAGTCCAGTGTTAGGGCAGACAGTCCGGCTTTCAGACTCCCTGTCCTCCGTCCTGTGCAGGTACTGGACGGACACAGGGATATCCTTCTGAACAGCTCACTCTCAGACAGCAGCATGGTGCTGTCTGAGTGTGGGCTGCAAGGAGAAAGTAACCCTCCCTCCCACCCCTGCAGCTGACAGAAGTTGATTTTAATCTTCATTTTTTCAATCCCGAAGTGGGAGGGGGCGTGGCTTAGCTGGACCAGGGGTGGGGTTTATAAGACCATCTTTTGAGAGTGGCCTGAATGGCCACCCTACCTGCCCCCTTAACTGTGACCTCCACAGCACTCCGCTCCCTTAACGGTGTCATCCACAGTGCCCTGCCCGTTTAAAGCTGACCCACAGCAGTAAAGGAAAAAGGCTCTGTTGTTATGGAAACCTGGTTTAAAACTGTGTGTATGTGGAGACTAAGGGCCTGCAAGCTTCTATTGGCTGATAAGGGTCATGTGACCAGACTTCTATTGGCTAATGCATTTTTTGGAATATCTCAGGAACGGTACGTGCTAGAGAGCTGCGACCCAGTCTAAAACCTTCCCGGACACCTGATGTACATGTGTGCCAAATTTCATGATTGTAAATGCGACGGTGCAGATTCCTTTAGCGGACATACATATATATACACACACACACACACATACATACTTACACTCAGCTTTATATATTTGATGATATAGAAGGGCATATGCTAAAAAGGTGGTCAGACATCTTGGAACTTTTTCCTTTGTCTTCACTGGATGAGTATAGTGTAGTCATTTCAAATCATTGGACATGGATCTTGGCACCATGCAAGCCATATAGACTAGTCTCATACAATGTTGTGGATAATTTTGTGTGCAGTGAGTTAATCTCTGTTTATACTTTGTGAAAGCACCCAGTGCATACACCAAACACACCCCATGCACCCCTTGTGTTTGGCAGTTATTTTTATACTCTATGTGATAAAAGCATAGTCTTCTGCACCTTCATATATGGAGGAATACAGTAAAAAGTATACCATACAGTATGTCATAGTTTTATTCCGGCCTCCTTGCCGAGCTGCCGCCGGAACTCTGGCCCGCACCCATTATAGTAAATGGAGCCAGAGCAATAGTCAGGGGGCACGCGTACACTAGCGGCAGCATGGATCCGACAGGCTGTTCACCCGCCGGAACAGCCTGCCGGAGTTCCTTGCCGCTAGTGTGAAAGTATCCTTACATGTTTTAATACTACGTTACTACATTACAATACTTCCATCTGGGGTATAGAGTACATTCGAGAATAGTCCCCACATATACCTTCAATGCAAGAAAAAAGAAAGTGAAAGAATTTTTCAGAATCTGGCGGTAAATGATAATGTTTAAAACAATTATCAGGTTATTTACTGATGTGTTTTCTGTCCTCCACTTTTTAGGTTTTTATGACTAACTTTCTTTGTACAAAAATAAACCATTGTTTTTTTAAATTTATAGATTCTCAATGTAAGGCCACTTTCATAAGGTCAGTATTTTGTATCAGCAATGGGCGTTGCTCAGTCTAAAAGAGGTGCTAACCTCTTTAAAAAAAAATAAAAGCTCTTTGCGCACATTTTTTATCAAACATGTGCACAAAGAGCTTCTATTTTTTTCATTTATAGTAGGTATAATACCAATTTAATTTAGAATGATCCCCATTTCTGAGCTCTATTGTTTGTATGTAAAATGTTGTGCAGCCATTTTATTATAAACCACGTTTGCTTGATGGATATGCACCTGTGATTATGTATATGAATGTGCTAGTCTAAAATGTTTTGTAGTATTTATTGAGGGTAGCACCTCTTTTAGACTGAGCAACGCCCATCTGCCTGGGGCTTCTGAGCAGAGTATAAGGCCCCTTTCACATGGGCGAGTTTTCCGCGTGGGTGCAATGCGTGAGGAGGATGCATTGCACCCGCACTGAATCCGGACCCATTCATTTCTATGGGGCTGTGCACATGAGCGGTGATTTTCACGCATCACTTCTGCGTTGCGTGAAAATCGCAGCATGTTCTATATTCTGCGTTTTTCATGCAACGCAGGCCCCATAGAAGTGAATGGGGCTGCGGGAAAATCGCAAGCATCCGCAAGCAAGTGCGGATGCGTTGTGATTTTCCCACATTGTTGCTTAGCAACGGGACCCAATCTCTATTATTTTCCCTTATAACATGGTTATAAGGGGAAATAATAGCATTCTTAATAAATAATGCATTGTTAAATGAAGTGGAGGGGGTTAAAAATAATAAAAGTTAACTTACCTCAACCACTTGATTGCGTAGTCGCGATCTCTCCTCTCTTTCCCTGCAGCATCTAAGATCTAAAGGACCTGTGATGACGTCACATCACATGGTCCAATCACATGATTGTACCATGTGATGTGACGTCATCACAGGTCCTGTAGATCTTAGATGCTGCAGGGAAAGAGAGGAGAGATTGCGACTACGCGATCAAGTGGCTAAGGTAAGTTAACTTTTATTATTTTTAACCCCCTCCACTTCATTTAACAATGCATTCTTTATTAAGAATGCTATTATTTCCCCTTATAACCATGTTATAAGGGAAAATAATCAATTCTCCAGAAGACCCGAAACCGGACTTCAGTGATGAAGTCCGGCTTCCGGTTGGGTATCAAACATGGCGTTTTTTCTCACGCGCGTGCAAAACGCGTTACAAACGTTTGCACCCGCGCGGGAAAAACGTGCATATTCCCGCAATGCACCCGCCTCTTATCCGGGCGTCAAACATGACGCCTGTGTGAAAGAGGCCTAAATGTAGCTGGTTCCTACACTGCCCTGAAAATTGTAGGCTTAGGCAAGTCCAAGAGAGGCGGTTTGTTAGTCATAGGTACCCATCTGCGGAAGCCACCTTGACACCTAGTAGATGGACCCCACACACGTTTGATCAAAAATGTGCGCTAAGAGCTTCTATTTTTCCATTTATAATAGGTATAATACCCCTTTAATTTAGAATTATCTCCATTTCTGAGCTCTATTGTTTGTATGTGAAATGTTGTGCAACCATTTTATTTTCAATCTAAAATCATATGCAGTGTGTCACATGAATAAAATGTGTTTATCCAGCAAACTGTCAATATCACCCATTACTAAATTGAATTATATGAATACATTTCTGGCATAAAATTTTTTTAAAATCATACTTACCCTCATCCATTGGATCGCGAAGAGCCGGATGCCACCATCTTGATTGAAAATCTAACGCAAAATCTTGCGCGGACTGTGATGGCATCATTACGTCAGTCGGCGTTGTGACGTCATACCTCACTGCGCACAGGAGTTCTTCAATCAAGATGGCGGCATCTGGCTCTTCACAGTCAAACTGATGAGGTACAGTAAGTATGATTTTCTTTTTTTTTTTTTTACACCATTTCCGGTCAAATCGATTAATTACTATGAAGCATGAGGAAATTCGGCTTTGCAGCAAATCAAATTTTTACAGAAATTCGGATCGAATTCTACTTCATGGAGTTCGATTTGCTCTAGTCACTACTGTACCCAACAGATTCTGTCCCTGTAAGCTCTGGGTCTGAGTCTGTCAATAGACTGAGGGAAAGACATTTTCCTTAAACCATTTCAACGGAATAAAAATTAACCCACAGAAGAGGTGCAAGATTTGTACAAAGCATGGAATTTAACAGCTTAAGGACCTAGGACAAGAATGCTCGTTCTTAATGGCCGGTACTCCTGTGCCCTAACACAAGCATCCTCATCCTGTGGTCCTCCCCCCCCCCCCCACGTGTGGTGCGACGATCAGTAGCAGGGGCCTGGGTGTTAGTGACAGCCAGACCCCTGCTGCATCCAACAGCATCAGTGATAACGCTGATGCCAGTGGATTAACCTCTCATATGCCGCGGTCAGTGCTGACGGTGGCATGCAGGAGGTCTGCACTCCCTCTCCTGAACCTGCGGTGATGGGGACCAGATGGTTTCCATGGCAGCCCCAAGACTTTCAAAGGCCTTGGGGCCTGGCAACTATGGAGGCCTATGAGGCCCAGCCCCTATGCTGGGTCTCATAGACAAACTATCAATGTATTACACTGTGTAATACACTGATTAGCGATGAGCGAATTTTTCAGAAATTCGATTCGCCAGTTCGCCAAATTTGTAGGGAAAAATTTGGTTTGATCCGAATGTATTTGCGACAAATTATGTTTAAAAACTGCTATTTCCTGGCTGCTGAGAGCCTTTATAGTAGTGTAGAACACTGTGCCTTGCAGTAACATGCATAGGGAGTCTGCTTTAGTAGTGAAATAATACTGTGAGTATGCAGATGACAGGCGTCGCTCTTGGAATTAATGCACACTTTACTTATTTGGGTATCGGGTAGAGATGAGCGAACACCTGGAAGTTCGGGTTCGGGAAATTCGGCCGAACTTCACGAAAATGTTCGGGTTCGGGATCCGAACTCGACCCGAACATTATCCCGAACCCGAACCCCATTGAAGTCAATGGGGACCCGAACTTTTAGGCACTAAAAAGGCTGTAAAATAGTCCAGAAACGGGCTAGAGGACTGCCAAAGGCAGCAAAATGTACGTAAATCCCCTGCAAACAAATGTGGATAGGGAAATGAATTTAAATAAAATAAAATAAATAAAATTTAACCAATATCAATTGGAGAGAGGTCCCACTGCAAGGAATCATGCGTCATATCACCCAACACTGGAGAAGGACACTTTCAGTTATTTCAGCCCAGCACCCAGACCGAGGATACAGGTCCCACAGCAAGGAATCATGCGTCATATCACCCACCACTGAAGAAGGCAACTTTCAGTTGTTTCGGACCCAGCACCCAGACAGAGGAGAGAGGTCCCACAGCAAGGAATCATGCGTCATATCACCCACCACTGGAGAGGGCCACTTTCAGTTATTTCGGCCCAGCACCCAGACAGAGGATACAGGTCCCACAGCAAGGAATCATGCGTCATATCACCCACCACTGAAGAAGGCAACTTTCAGTTGTTTCGGACCCAGCACCCAGACAGAGGAGAGAGGTCCCACAGCAAGGAATCATGCGTCATATCACCCACCACTGGAGAGGGCCACTTTCAGTTATTTCGGCCCAGCACCCAGACAGAGGATACAGGTCCCACATCAAGGAATCATGCGTCATATCACCCACCACTGGAGAAGGCCACTCAGTTATTTCGGCCCCAGCACCCAGACAGAGGAGAGATGTCCCACAGGAAGGAATCATGCGTCATATCACCCACCACTGGAGAAGGCCACTCAGTTATTTCGTCCCCAGCACCGAGACAGAGGAGAGAGGTCCCACAGCAAGGAATCATGCGTCATATCAACCACCACTGGAGAAGGCCACTTTCAGTTATTTCGGCCCAGCACCCAGACCGAGGATACAGGTCCCACATCAAGGAATCATGCGTCATATCACCCACAACTGGAGAAGGCCACTCTCAGTTATTTCGGCCCAGCACCCAGAGAGAGGAGAGAGGTCCCACAGCAAGGAATCATGCGTCATATCACCATCCACTGGAGAAGGCCATTTCAGTTATTTCAGCCCAGCACCCAGACCGAGGATACAGGTCCCACAGCAAGGAATCATGCGTCATATCACCCACCACTGAAGAAGGCCACTTTCAGTAATTTCAGCCCAGCACCCAGATAGAGTAGAGAGGTCACACAGCAAGGAATCATGCGTCATATCAACCACCACCGGAAAAGGCCACTCTCAGTTATTTCGGCCCAGCACCCAGACAGAGGAGAGAGGTCCCACAGCAAGTAATCATGCGTCATATCACACACCACTGGAGAAGGCCACTTTCAGTTATTTCAGCCCAGCACCCAGACCGAGGATACAGGTCCCACAGGATGGAATCATGCGTCATGTTACCCACCACTGAAGAAGGCCACTTTCAGTTATTTCGGACCCAGCACCCAGACAGAGGAGAGAGGTCCCACAGCAAGGAATCATGCATCATATCACCCACCACTGGAGAAGGCCACTTTCAGTTATTTCGGCCCGGCACCCAGACTGAGGATACAGGTCCCACATCAAGGAATCATGAATCATATCACCCACCACTGGAGAAGGCCACTTTCAGTTATTTCAGCCCAGCACCCAGACCAAGGAAACAGGTCCCACATCAAGGAATCATGCGTCATATCACCCACCACTGGAGAAGGCCACTCAGTTATTTCGTCCCCAGCACCCAGACAGCGGAGAGAGGTCCCACAGCAAGGAATCATGCGTCATATCAACCACCACCGAAGAAGGCCACTTTCAGTTATTTTGGCCCAGCACCCAGACAGAGGAGAGAGGTCCCACAGCAAGGAATCATGCCTCATATCACCCAAAACTGGAGAAGGCCACTTTTAGTTATTTCAGCCAAGCACCCAGACTGAGGATACAGGTCCCACATCAAGGAATCATGCGTCATATCACCTACCACTGGAGAAGGCCACTCAGTTATTTCGGCCCAGCACAAAGACAGAGGAGAGAGGACCCACAGCAAGGAATCATGCGTCATATCAACCACCACTGGAGAAGGCCACTCTAAGTTATTTCGGCCCAGCACCCAGACAGAGGAGAGAGGTGCCACAGCAAGGAATCATGCGTCATATCAACCAACACCGGAGAAGGCCACTCTCAGTTATTTCGGCCCAGCTCCCAGACAGAGGAGAGAGGTCACACAGCAAGGAATCATGCGTCATATCAACAACCGCCGGAGAAGGCCACTCTCCGTTATTTCGGCCCAGCACCCAAACAGAGGAGAGAGGTCCCACAGCAAGTAATCATGCGTCATATCAACCACCACCGGAGAAGGCCACTCTCAGTAATTTCGGCCCAGCACCCAGACAGAGGAGAGAGGTCCCACAGCAAGGAATCATGCTTCATATCAACCACCACCGGAGAAGGCCACTCTCAGTTATTTTGGCCCAGCACCCAGACAGAGGAGAGAGGTCCCACAGCAAGGAATCATGCGTCATATCAACCACCACCGGAGAAGGCCACTCTCAGTTATTTTGGCCCAGCACCCAGACAGAGGAGAGATGTCCCACAGCAAGGAATCATGCGTCATATCACCCACCAATGGAGAAGGCCACTTTCAGTTATTTCAGCCCAGCACCCAGACCAAGGATACAGGTCCCACAGCAAGGAATCATGCGTCATATCACCCACCACTGAAGAAGGCCACTTTCAGTTATTTCAGACCCAGCACCCAGACAGAGGAGAGAGGTCCCACAGCAAGGAATCATGCATCATATCACCCACCACTGGAGAAGGCCACTTTCAGTTATTTCGGCCCAGCACCCAGACTGAGGATACAGGTCCCACATCAAGGAATCATGAATCATATCACCCACCACTGGAGAAGGCCACTTTCAGTTATTTCAGCCCAGCACCCAGACCAAGGAAACAGGTCCCACATCAAGGAATCATGCGTCATATCACCCACCACTGGAGAAGGCCACTCAGTTATTTCGTCCCCAGCACCCAGACAGCGGAGAGAGGTCCCACAGCAAGGAATCATGCGTCATATCAACCACCACCGAAGAAGGCCACTTTCAGTTATTTCGGCCCAGCACCCAGACAGAGGAGAGCGGTCCCACAGCAAGGAATCATGCGTCATATCACCCATCACTGGAGAAGGCAACTCAGTTTTTTCGTCCCCAGCACCCAGACAGAGGAGAGAGGTCCCACAGCAAGGAATCATGCATCATATCACCCATCACTGGAGAAGGCCACTCAGTTATTTCAGCCCAGCACCCAGACAGAGGAGAGAGGTCCCACAGCAAGGAATCATGCGTCATATCACCCACCACTGGAGAAGGCCACTTTCAGTTATTTTAGCCCAGCACCCAGACCGAGGATACAGGTCCCACATCAAGGAATCATGCGTCATATCACCCACCACTGGAGAAGGCCACTTTCAGTTATTTCAGCCCAGCACCCAGACCGAGGATACAAGTCCCACAGCAAGGAAACATGCGTCATATCACCCACCACTGAAGAAGGCCACTTTCAGTTATTTCGGACCCAGCACCGAGAGAGAGGAGAGAGGTCCCACAGCAAGGAATCATGTGTCATATCACCCACCACTGAAGAAGGCCACTTTCAGTTATTTCGGCCCAGCACCCTGACCGAGGATACAGGTCCCACATCAAGGTATCATGCGTCATATCACCAACAACTGGAGAAGGCCACATACAGTTATTTCAGCCCAGCACCCAGACCGAGAATACAGGTCCCACATCAAGGAATCATGCCTCATATCACCCACCACTGGAGAAGGCCACTCAGTTATTTCGGCCCCAGCACCCAGACAGAGGAGAGATGTCCCACAGGAAGGAATGATGCCTCAAATCACCCACCATTGGAGAAGGCCACTCAGTTATTTCGTCCCCAGCACCCAGACAGAGGATAGAGGTCCCACAGCAAGGAATCATGCGTCATATCAACCACCACCGGAGAATGCCACTTTCAGTTATTTCGGCCCAGCACCCAGACAGAGGAGAGAGGTCTCACAGCAAGGAATCATGCCTCATATCACCCACCACTGGAGAAGGCCACTTTTAGTTATTTCAGCCCAGCACCCAGACTGAGGATACAGGTCCCACATCAAGGAATCATGCGTCATATCACCTACCACTGGAGAAGGCCACTCAGTTATTTCGACCCAGCACCCAGACAGAGGAGAGAGGTACCACAGCAAGGAATCATGCGTCATATCAACCACCACCGGAGAAGGCCACTCTCCGTTATTTCGGCCCAGCACCCAGACAGAGGAGAGAGGTCCCACAGCAAGTAATCATGCGTCATATCAACCACCACCGGAGAAGGCCACTCTCAGTAATTTCGGCCCAGCACCCAGACAGAGGAGAGAGGTCCCACAGCAAGGAATCATGCGTCATATCAACCACCACCGGAGAATGCCACTTTCAGTTATTTCGGCCCAGCACCCAGACAGAGGAGAGAGGTCTCACAGCAAGGAATCATGCCTCATATCACCCACCACTGGAGAAGGCCACTTTTAGTTATTTCAGCCCAGCACCCAGACTGAGGATACAGGTCCCACATCAAGGAATCATGCGTCATATCACCTACCACTGGAGAAGGCCACTCAGTTATTTCGGCCCAGCACCCAGACAGAGGAGAGAGGTACCACAGCAAGGAATCATGCGTCATATCAACCACCACCGGAGAAGGCCACTCTCCGTTATTTCGGCCCAGCACCCAGACAGAGGAGAGAGGTCCCACAGCAAGTAATCATGCGTCATATCAACCACCACCGGAGAAGGCCACTCTCAGTAATTTCGGCCCAGCACCCAGACAGAGGAGAGAGGTCCCACAGCAAGGAATCATGCGTCATATCAACCACCACCGGAGAAGGCCACTCTCAGTTATTTTGGCCCAGCACCCAGACAGAGGAGAGAGGTCCCACAGCAAGGAATCATGCGTCATATCAACCACCACCGGAGAAGGCCACTCTCAGTTATTTTGGCCCAGCACCCAGACAGAGGAGAGATGTCCCACAGCAAGGAATCATGCGTCATATCACCCACCAATGGAGAAGGCCACTTTCAGTTATTTCAGCCCAGCACCCAGACCGAGGATACAGGTCCCACAGCAAGGAATCATGCGTCATATCACCCACCACTGAAGAAGGCCACTTTCAGTTATTTCGGACCCAGCACCCAGACAGAGGAGAGAGGTCCCACAGGAAGGAATCATGCATCATATCACCCACCACTGGAGAAGGCCACTTTCAGTTATTTCGGCCCAGCACCCAGACCGAGGATACAGGTCCCACATCAAGGAATCATGCGTCATATCCCCCACAACTGGAGAAGGCCACTTTCAGTCATTTCAGCCCAGCACCCAGACCAAGGATACAGGTCCCACATCAAGGAATCATGCGTCATATCAGCCACCACTGTAGAAGGCCACTCAGTTATTTTGTCCCCAGCACCCAGACAGAGGAGAGAGGTCGCACAGCAAGGAATCATGCGTCATATCAACTACCACCGGAGAAGGCCACTTTCAGTTATTTCGGCCCAGCACCCAGACAGAGGAGAGAGGTCCCACAGCAAGGAATCATGCGTCATATCACCCATCACTGGAGAAGGCCACTCAGTTATTTCGTCCCCAGCACCCAGACAGAGGAGAGAGGTCCCACAGCAAGGAATCATGCATCATATCACCAATCACTGGAGAAGGCCACTCAGTTATTTCGGCCCAGCACCCAGACAGAGGAGAGAGGTCCCACAGCACGGAATCATGCGTCATATCACCCACCACTGGAGAAGACCACTTTCAGTTATTTCAGCCCAGCACCCAGACCGAGGAGACAGATCCCACATCAAGGAATTATGCGTCATATCACCCACCACTGGAGAAGGCCACTTTCAGTTATTTCAGCCCAGCACCCAGACCGGGGATACAGGTCCCACAGCAAGGAAACATGCGTCATATCACCCACCACTGAAGAAGGCAACTTTCAGTTATTTCGGACCCAGCACCGAGACAGAGGAGAGAGGTCCCACAGCAAGGAATCATGCGTCATATCACCCACCACTGGAGAAGGCCACTTTCAGTTATTTCAGCCCAGCACAGAGACCGAGGATACAGGTCCCACAGCAAGGAAACATGCGTCATATCACCCACCAATGAAGAAGGCCACTTTCAGTTATTTCGGACCCAGCACCCAGACAGAGGAGAGAGGTCCCACAGGAAGGAATCATGCATCATATCAACCACCACTGGAGAAGGCCACTTTCAGTTATTTCGGCCCAGCACCAAGACCGAGGATACAGGTCCCACATCAAGGAATCATGCGTCATTTCCCCCACAACTGGAGAAGGCCACTTTCAGTTATTTCAGCCCAGCACCCAGACCAAGGATACAGGTCCCACATCAAGGAATCATGCGTCATATCACCCACCACTGGAGAAGGCCACTCAGTTATTTTGTCCCCAGCACCCAGACAGAGGAGAGAGGTCCCACAGCAAGGAATCATGCGTCATATCAACCACCACCGGAGAAGGCCACTTTCAGTTATTTCGGCCCAGCACCCAGACAGAGGAGAGAGGTCCCACAGCAAGGAATCATGCTTCATATCACCCATCACTGGAGAAGGCCACTCAGTTATTTCGTCCCCAGCACCCAGACAGAGGAGAGAGGTCCCACAGCAAGGAATCATGCATCATATCACCAATCACTGGAGAAGGCCACTCAGTTATTTCGGCCCAGCACCCAGACAGAGGAGAGAGGTCCCACAGCACGAATCATGCGTCATATCACCCACCACTGAAGAAGACCACTTTCAGTTATTTCAGCCCAGCACCCAGACCGAGGATTCAGGTCCCACATCAAGGAATCATGCGTCATATCACCCACCACTGGAAAAGGCCACTTTCAGTTATTTCAGCCCAGCACCCAGACCGGGGATACAGGTCCCACAGCAAGGAAACATGCGTCATATCACCCACCACTGAAGAAGGCAACTTTCAGTTATTTCGGACCCAGCACCGAGACAGAGGAGAGAGGTCCCACAGCAAGGAATCATGCGTCATATCACCCACCACTGGAGAAGGCCACTTTCAGTTATTTCAGCCCAGCACAGAGACCGAGGATACAGGTCCCACAGCAAGGAAACATGCGTCATATCACCCACCACTGAAGAAGGCCACTTTCATTTATTTCGGACCCAGCACCCAGACCGAGGATACAGGTCCCACATCAAGGAATCATGCGTCATATCACCCACAACTGGAGAAGGCCACTTTCAGTTATTTCAGCCCAGCACCCAGACCGAGAATACAGGTCCCACATCAAGGAATCATGCCTCATATCACCCACCACTGGAGAAGGCCACTCAGTTATTTCGGCCCCAGCACGCAGACAGAGGAGAGATGTCCCACAGGAAGGAATCATGCGTCATATCAACCACCACCGGAGAAGGCCACTTTCAGTTATTTCGTCCCAAGCACCCAGACAGAGGAGAGAGGTCCCACAGCAAGGAATCATGCGTCATATCAACCACCACCGGAGAAGGCCACTTTCAGTTATTTCGGCCCAGCACCCAGACAGAGGAGAGAGGTCCCACAGCAAGTAATCATGCGTCATATCAACCACCACCGGAGAAAGCCACTTTCAGTTATTTCGGCCCAGCACCCTGACCGAGGATACAGGTCCCACATCAAGGTATCATGCGTCATATCACCCACAACTGGAGAAGGCCACTTTCAGTTATTTCAGCCCAGCACCCAGACAGAGAATACAGGTCCCACATCAAGGAATCATGCCTCATATCACCCACCACTGGAGAAGGCCACTCAGTTATTTCGTCCCCAGCACCCAGACAGAGGAGAGAGGTCCCACAGCAAGGAACCATGCGTCATATCAACCACCACCGGAAAAGGCCACTATCAGTTATTTCGGCCCAGCACCCAGACAGAGGAGAGAGGTCCCACAGCAAGGAATCATGCCTCATATCACCCACCACTGGAGAAGTCCACTTTTAGTTATTTCAGCCCAGCACCCAGACTGAGGATACAGGTCCCACATCAAGGAATCATGCGTGATATCACCTACCACTGGAGAAGGCCACTCAGTTATTTCGGCCCTGCACCCAGACAGAGGAGAGAGGTCCCACAGCAAGGAATCATGCGTCATATCAACCACCACCGGAGAAGGCCACTCTAAGTCATTTCGGCCCAGCACCCAGACAGAGGAGAGAGGTGCCACAGCAAGGAATCATGCGTCATATCAACCAACACCGGAGAAGGCCACTCTCAGTTATTTCGGCCCACCATCCAGACAGAGGAGAGAGGTCACACAGCAAGGAATCATGCGTCATATCAACAACCGCCGGAGAAGGCCACTCTCCGTTATTTCGGCCCAGCACCCAGACAGAGGAGAGAGGTCCCACAGCAAGTAATCATGCGTCATATCAACCACCACCGGAGAAGGCTACTCTCAGTAATTTCGGCCCAGCACCCAGACAGAGGAGAGAGGTCCCACAGCAAGGAATCATGCGTCATATCACCCATCACTGGAGAAGGCCACTCAGTTATTTCGTCCCCAGCACCCAGACAGAGGAGAGAGGTCCCACAGCAAGGAATCATGCATCATATCACCCATCACTGGAGAAGGCCACTCAGTTATTTCGGCCCAGCACCCAGACAGAGGAGAGAGGTCCCACAGCAAGGAATCATGCGTCATATAACCCACCACTGGAGAAGACCACTTTCAGTTATTTCAGCCCAGCACCCAGACCGAGGATACAGGTCCCACATCAAGGAATCATGCGTCATATCACCAACCACTGGAGAAGGCCACTTTCAGTTATTTCAGCCCAGCACCCAGACCGGGAATACAGGTCCCACAGCAAGGAAACATGCGTCATATCACCCACCACTGAAGAAGGCAACTTTCAGTTATTTCGGTCCCAGCACCGAGACAGAGGAGAGAGGTCCCACAGCAAGGAATCATGCGTCATATCACCCACCACTGGAGAAGGCCACTTTCAGTTATTTCAGCCCAGCACAGAGACCGAGGATACAGGTCCCACAGCAAGGAAACATGCGTCATATTACCCACCATTGAAGAAGGCCACTTTCATTTATTTCGGACCCAGCACCCAGACCGAGGATACAGGTCCCACATCAAGGAATCATGCGTCATATAACCCACTACTGGAGAAGGCCACTTTCAGTTAGTTCAGCCCAGCACCCAGACCGAGAATACAGGTCCCACATCAAGGAATCATGCCTCATATCACCCACCACTGGAGAAGGCCACTCAGTTATTTCGGCCCCAGCACCCAGACAGAGGAGAGATGTCACACAGCAAGGAATCATGCGTCATATCAACCACCACCGGAGAAGGCCACTCTCCGTTATTTCGGCCCAGCACCCAGACAGAAGAGAGAGGTCCCACAGCAAGTAATCATGCGTCATATCAACCACCAACGGAGAAGGCCACTCTCAGTTATTTCGACCCAGCACCCAGACAGAGGAGAGAGCTCTCACAGCAAGAATCATGCATCATATCACTCACCACTGGAGAAGGCCACTCAGTTATTTCGGACCCAGCACCCAGAAAGGGAAGAGAGGTCCCACAGCAAGGAATCATGCATCATATCACCCACCACTGGAGAAGGCCACTCAGTTATTTCGGACCCAGCACCCAGAAAGGGAAGAGATGTCCCACAGCAAGTAATCATGCGTCATATCAACCACCACCGGAGAAGGCCACTCTCACTAATTTCGGCCCAGCACCCAGACAGAGGAGAGAGGTCCCACAGCAAGGAATCATGCGTCATATCACTCATCACTGGAGAAGGCCACTCAGTTATTTTGTCCCCAGCACCCAGACAGAGGAGAGAGGTCCCACAGCAAGGAATCATGCATCATATCACCCATTACTGGAGAAGGCCACTCAGTTATTTCGGTCCAGCACCCAGACAGAGGAGAGAGGTCCCACAGCAAGGAATCATGCGTCATATCACCCACCACTGGAGAAGACCACTTTCAGTTATTTCAGCCCAGCACCCAGACCGAGGATACAGGTCCCACATCAAGGAATCATGCCTCATATCACCCACCACTGGAGAAGGCCACTCAGTTATTTCGGCCCCAGCACCCAGACAGAGGAGAGATGTCCCACAGGAAGGAATGATGCCTCAAATCACCCACCATTGGAGAAGGCCACTCAGTTATTTCGTCCCCAGCACCCAGACAGAGGATAGAGGTCCCACAGCAAGGAATCATGCGTCATATCAACCACCACCGGAGAAGGCCACTTTCAGTTATTTCGGCCCAGCACCCAGACAGAGGAGAGAGGTCCCACAGCAAGGAATCATGCATCATATCACCCACCACTGGAGAAGGCCACTCAGTTATTTCGGTCCAGCACCCAGACAGAGGAGAGAGGTCCCACAGCAAGGAATCATGCGTCATATCACCCACCACTGGAGAAGACCACTTTCAGTTATTTCAGCCCAGCACCCAGACCGAGGATACAGGTCCCACATCAAGGAATCATGCGTCATATCAACCACCACTGGAGAAGGCCACTTTCAGTTATTTCAGCCCAGCACCCAGACCGGGGATACAGGTCCCACAGCAAGGAAACATGCGTCATATCACCCCCCACTGAAGAAGGCAACTTTCAGTTATTTCGGTCCCAGCACCGAGACAGAGGAGAGAGGTCCCACAGCAAGGAATCATGCGTCATATCACCCACCACTGGAGAAGGCCACTTTCAGTTATTTCAGCCCAGCACAGAGACCGAGGATACAGGTCCCAGAGCAAGGAAACATGCGACATATCACCCACCATTGAAGAAGGCCACTTTCATTTATTTCGGACCCAGCACCCAGACCAAGGAATCATGCGTCATATCACCCACCACTGGAGAAGGCCACTTTCATTTATTTCAGCCCAGCACAGAGACCGAGGATACAGGTCCCAGAGCAAGGAAACATGCGTCATATCACCCACCATTGAAGAAGGCCACTTTCATTTATTTCGGACCCAGCACCCAGACCAAGGAATCATGCGTCATATCACCCACAACTGGAGAAGGCCACTTTCAGTTATTTCAGCCCAGCACCCAGACCGAGAATACAGGTCCCACATCAAGGAATCATGCCTCATATCACCCACCACTGGAGAAGGCCACTCAGTTATTTCGGCCCCAGCACCCAGACAGAGGAGAGATGTCCCACAGGAAGGAATCATGCGTCATATCACCCACCATTGGAGAAGGCCACTCAGTTAT
The DNA here is from genome assembly GCA_033119425.1 of Bufotes viridis. Classification (NCBI taxonomy): domain Eukaryota; kingdom Metazoa; phylum Chordata; class Amphibia; order Anura; family Bufonidae; genus Bufotes; species Bufotes viridis. The sequence continues at coordinate 356,019,306 of CM065590.1, forward strand.
TTCGTCCCCAGCACCCAGACAGAGGAGAGAGGTCCCACAGCAAGGAATCATGCGTCATATCAACCACCACCGGAGAAGGCCACTTTCAGTTATTTCAGCCCAGCACCCAGACAGAGGAGAGAGGTCCCACAGCAAGTAATCATGCGTCATATCACCCACCACTGGAGAAGGCCACTTTAAGTTATTTCAGCCCAGCACCCAGACCAAGGATACAGGTCCCACATCAAGGAATCATGCGTCATATCACCTACCACTGGAGAAGGCCACTTCAGTTATTTCGGCCCAGCACCTAGACAGAGGAGAGAGGTCCAACAGCAAGGAATCATGCGTCATATCAACCACCACCGGAGAAGGCCACTCTCAGTTATTTCGCCCAGCACCCAGACAGAGGAGAGAGCTCTCACAGCAAGGAATCATGCAAAATATCACCCACCACTGGAGAAGGCCACTCAGTTATTTCGGACCCAGCACCCAGAAAGGGAAGAGAGGTCCCACAGCAAGTAATCATGCGTCATATCAACCACCACCGGAGAAGGCCACTCTCAGTTATTTCGGCCCATCACCCACACAGAGGAGAGAGGTCCCACAGCGAGGAATCATGCATCATATCACCCACCACTGGAGAAGGCCACTTTCAGTTATTTCAGCCCAGCACCCAGACAGAGGAGAGAGGTCCCACAGCAAGGAATCATGCGTCATATCACCCACCACTGGAGAAGGCCACTTTCAGTTATTTCGTCCCCAGCACCCAGACAGAGGAGAGAGGTCCCACAGCAAGGAATCATGCGTAATATCACCCACCACTGGAGAAGGCCACTTTCAGTTATTTCGGCCACAGCACCCAGACAGAGGAGAGAGGTCCCACAGCAAGAAATCATGCGTCATATCAACCACCTCCGGAGAAGGCCACTTTCAGTTATTTCGGCCCCAGCACCCAGACAGAGGAGAGAGGTCCCACAGCAAGAAATCATGCATAATATCACCCACCACTGGAGAAGGCCACTTTCAGTTATTTCGGCCCAGCACTTAGACAGAGGAGAGAGGTCCCACAGCAAGGAATCATGCATCATATCACCCACCACTGGAGAAGTCATATCACCCACCACCGGAGAAGGCAACTTTCAGTTATTTCGGCCACACCATCCAGACAGAGGAGAGGTTCATTCAACTTTGGGTTGCACCGCAAGATCATGGTAAAGTTAAAAAAATGAGGATTCAATAAATAAGTGCCCCGGAGTACAAGAATACATGGTTGAGGGGGAGGCAGTTATAAATGTCTATTCTGCACAAGTGAGGCACAGGTCCTGGGGAATCCATGCCTGGTTCATTTTTATGAATGTCAGCTTGTCCACGTTGGCTGTGGACAGGCGGCTGCGTTTGTAGGGAATGATGCCCCCTGCCGTGCTGAATACACGTTCAGACAAAACGCTGGCCGCCGGGCAGGCCAGCACCTCCAAGTCATAAAATGCTAACTCTGGCCACGTGGACAATTTGGAGACCCAGAAGTTGAATGGGGCCGAACCATCAGTCAGTACGTGGAGGGGTGTTCAGACGTACTGTTCAACCATGTTAGTGAAATGCTGCCTCCTGCTAACACGTTCCGTATCAGGTGGTGGTGCAGTTAGCTGTTTCGTGGAGACAAAACTTTTCCACATTTCTGCCATGCTAACCCTGCCCTCAGAGGAGCTGGCCGTGACACAGCTGCGTTGGCGACCTCTTGCTCCTCCTCTGCCTTCGCCTTGGTCTTCCACCTGTTCCCCTGTGACATTTGGGAATGCTCTCAGGAGCGCCTCTACCAGCGTGCGCTTGTACTCGCGCATCTTCGTATCACGCTCCAGTGCAGGAAGTAAGGTGGGCACATTGTCTTTGTACCGGGGATCCATCAGGGTGGCAACCCAGTATTCCGCACACGTTAAAATGTTGGCAACTCTGCTGTCGTTGCGCAGGCACTGCAGAATGTAGTCGCTCATGTGTGCCAGGCTCCCCAGAGGTAAGGACAAGCTGTCCTCTGTGTGAGGCGTATCGTCATCGTCCTCCGTATCCCCCAGCCACGCACCAGTGATGGGCCTGAGCTGTGTCGGGTGCCACCCTGCTGTGAACCTGCTACATCCTCATCCTCCTCCACCTCCTCATCATCCTCCTCGTCCTCCAGTAGTGGGCCATGGCTGGCCACATTTGTACCTGGCCTCTGCTGTTGCAAAAAACCTCCCTCTGAGCCACTTCTAACAGACTGGCCTGAAATTGCTAAAAATGGCCATTCATCCTCCTCCTCCTCCTCCTCCTGGGCCACCTCCTCTTCCATCATCGCTTAAGCCTTTTCTCAAGGATACATAGAAGTGGTATTGTAACGCTGATAATGGTGTCATCGCCAATGGCCATGTTGGTGGAGTACTCGAAACAGCGCAACAGGGCACACAGGTCTCGCATGGAGGCCCAATCATTGGAGGTGAAGTGGTGCTGTTCCGCAGTGCGAATGACGCGTGCGTGCTGCAGCTGAAACTCCACTATGGCCTGCTGCTGCTTGCACAGTCTCTCCAGCATGTGCAAGGTGGAGTTCCACCTGGTGGGCACGTCACATATGAGGCGGTGAGCGGGAAGGCCGAAGTTCTGCTGTAGCGCAGACAGGCGAGCAGCGGCAGGATATGAACGCCGGAAGAGCGCACAGACAGCCCGCACTTTATGCAGCAGCTCTGACATGTCGGGGTAGTTGTGAATGAACCTCTGCACCACCAAATTCAGCACATGCACCAGGCAAGGGATGTGCGTCAAACCGGCTAGTCCCAGAGCTGCGACGAGATTTCGCCCATTATCGCACACCACCAGGCCGGGCTTGAGGCCCACCGGCAGCAACCACTGGCCAGTCTGTTGTTCAATACCCCGCCACAACTCCTGCGCGGTGTGGGGCCTGTCCCCCAAACATATGAGTTTCAGAATGGCCTGCTGACGTTTACCCGGGCTGTGCTGAAGTTGGTGGTGAAGGTGTGTGGCTGACTGGATGAGCTGGTGGAAGCAGAGGAGGAGGAAGCCGAGTAGGAGGAGGAGGCTACAGGAGGCAAAGAATGATGCCCTGCCATCCTTGGCGGCGGAAGGACGTGCGCCAAGGAACTCTCCGCCTGTGGCCCAGCCGCCACTACATTTACCCAGTGTGCAGTTAGGGAGATATAGCGTCCCTGGCCGTGCTTACTGGTCCACGTATCTGTGGTTAGGTGGACCTTGCCACAGATGGCGTTGCGCAGTGCACACTTGATTTTATCGGATACTTGGTTATGCAGGGAAGGCACGGCTGTCTTGGAGAAGTAGTGGCGGCTGGGAACAACATACTGTGGGACAGCCATGGACATCAGCTGTTTGAAGCTGTCTGTGTCCACCAGCCTGAATGACAGCATTTCAAAGGCCAGTAGTTTAGAAATGCTGGCATTCAGGCCCAGAGCTCGAGTGTGGCTAGGTGGGAATTTACACTTTCTCTCAAGGTTTGTGAGATGGAGAGCTGAACACTGCCGTGTGACATGGTGGAGATGCTTGGTGGCGCAGGTGGTGGTGTCGGTGGCACATCCTCTGTTTGGTGGGCGGCAGGTGCCAACATTCCTCCCGAGGCAGAGGAAGAGGCCGAGGCAGCAGCAGAAGAGGGAGCAGGGGGAGCCAGAGTGAGTTCCTTGCTTTTAAGGTGTTTACTCCACTGCAGTTCATGCTTTGCATGTAGATGCCTGGTCATGCAGTTTGTGCTAAGGTTCAGATCGTTAATGCCTCGCTTCAGGCTCTGATGGCACAGCGTGCAAACCACTCTGGTCTTGTCGTCAGCACATTGTTTAAAGAAGTGCCATGTCAGGGAACTCCTTGAAGCTGCCTTTGGGGTGCTCGGTCCCTGGTGGCGGTGGCCAGTAGCAGGCGAACTCTCTTGGAGCGGCTGTTCTGCTTTTGCCCCCTGTTCTCTCTTTTGCTACGCTGTTGGCTCGGTCTCAACACTGCCTCTTCCTCTGAACTATGAAAGTCAGTGGCACGACCTTCATTCCATGTGGGGTCTAGGACCTCATCGTCCCCTGCATCGTCTTCCACACAGTCTTCCTCCCTGACCTCCTGTTCGGTCTGCACACTGCAGAAAGACGCAGCAGTTGGCACCTGTGTTTCGTCATCATCAGAGACGTGCGGACTCCGATGAGGTGGTATTCCCAAGTCCTCATCATCAGGAAACATCAGTGGTTGTGCATCAGTGCATTCTATGTCTTCCACCACTGGGGAAGGGCTAGGTGGATTCCAGTGGCGTACCGCCCATATAGGCAGACCACGCCACTGCTATGGGTCCCGCCGCACAGGTGGGCCCGGAGCGCAGGTAAAGCCCCGCCCTCTGTCTGGCCCGCCCCCTCTCCATCTACTGTGCGTGCAGTCAGCCAGCAGTGAGTGCCTATAAATAGTTAAGTTCTTCTACTCGCAGCCCTCCCTCCGCCCCCTTCCCCTCCTCCTTGTTTGCTCTCACTGACCTTATTGATCCGGCTGCCTGCCGGGTGCTTCAGTTGCTTAGGAGTTCTTCTCACTGGCCAATCAGCGCAAATCAGCAAAAAGAGGCAGCTGCTGATTGGCCAGTGTGTATTAGTCTGTGTGTCACATGCTGCATCCGGCCCCAGGAATCCTTCATGGACGGCAGAGTGGCAGTGCAGACCTGTAATCCAGCCCAGCAGCCAGACAGTGAGCACAGTGAGTGGGATCTACCTGAAAGTCAAGAGGACTCATAGAGGACAGTGTGCTTTCCTCTTACTTTGTCCTCTATGAGCCTACCCTGCCCTGAGTCCTCTATGAGCCCCAAAATGCCCAGGGGGTGAGCACACTGTCCTCAATTCCCCCCGAGTCCTCTATGAACCCCTCCAAGTTCTAACCCCTAATGTCCCCTAAAATGCCCAGGAGAAGGGGGAGTAGGAGGAAAGCACACTGTCTTCTATAATACTCCCCCAATCCTTGAGTCCCCCCTCCCCCCCACAATCCCGTAATGCCCTCAAAATACACATGGGAGGAGTAGGAGGAAAGCTACCAGTCCTCTATGAGCCTCCCCACCTTGAATCCCCCAACCCGTAATATGCCCCCAAAATGCCCAAGGGGGTGGAGTAGGAGGAAAGCAACCTGTCCTCTATGAGCCTTCCCCCCTGAGTCCTCTATGAGTCCTCCAAGTGCCCACCAAAATGCCCAGAGGGGAAGAGAAGGAGGCAAGCACACTGTCTTGAACATTTTGAGGGGCATTATGGGATGAGGGGCTCATAGAGGACAGTGTGGTTTCCTCCTCCTCCTAGGATAACCCCGTTAACTCCTTCAGCGCTGATGCTGAGGGTGTACATAGCCACTCAGCATCAACAGCAAGGAGTTAAAGGGTTTTGGGCAGTGGCGTACAGTTGTACTGCAACTATTCGGGGTAAGAGAAGTAATGACAAAAGGGCTCTAATAGAAAAGGGGTTAGGATGTGGAGGATGGCCTACGTCCGGCTTTAGCACAGAGGACACAGGCAGGAGGAGCAATGTGTATGCGTGCTCCTGCCGGGCGCTCGTCCAGCTGTGCTCGCATACATATTGTGACCTGTGTCCACTGTCCTGTGCCCACTCTGCTAAAGCCTGACATAGCCCATAACAGACAGGCAGGAGCGGTGATGTGATCAAATTTATTGTGTATGGGTGTGTGTGTCTCTCCCTGTGTATCACCATCACCATGCCCACATGTTCCTATGTCTTGACGCAGCTGTATCAGGACATTCTGTGCGGGGGAAGAACAAGATGGAAGAGGAGGCAGCGCCGCCAGCATGGAGTCCGTGGGAGAGACACAGGGAGGCACACTAAGGATATAGGTAACACTACCACATGATCTACACTAGTGTCATCTGTGGTTTTACATAGGACTGCAGGTAACACTACCACGTGATCTACACTAGTGTTATCTGTGATTTTACATAGGACTGCAGGTAACACTACCACGTGATCTGTACTAGTGTTATCTGTGGTTTTACATAGGACTGCAGGTAACACTACCACGTGATCTGTACTAGTGTTATCTGTGGTTTTACATTGGACTGAAAACTCAAAACTAACCCATGCCCTTTATTCTCTGGGTCAGTACGAATAGGTTTGAATGTATGTATACATTTTTTTTGTGTGGCAAATGGGGGTGTGTTGGGGGCGGAGCCAGGTCAGGTGGGATGGGCCAGGTGTGGGTAGTAAGCGGAGTTAGGGGCCCAATTCAGATTCTTGCTACGGGGCCCAGTGATTTCTATGTACGCCCCTGGTGGATTCCCTTGGGAAACCCTACCAGCAGAGTCTTCAAACAGCATAAGAGACTGCTGCATAACTTGAGGCTCAGACAGTTTCCCTGATATGCATGGGGGTGATGTGACAGACTGATAGGCTTGGTTTTCAGGTGCCACCTGTGCGCTTTCTGCAGAAGACTGGGTGGGAGATAATGTTGTGAACATGCTGGATCCACTGTCGGCCACCCAATTGCATCGTCATATCACCCACCACTGGAAGGCCACTTTCAGTTATTTCGGCCCAGCACCCAGACAGAGGATAGAGGTCCCACAGCAAGGAATCATCGTCATATCACCCCACCACTGGAGAAGGCCACTTTCAGTTATTTCGGCCCAGCACCCAGACAGAGGAGAGAGGTCCCACAGCAAGGAATCATGCGTCATATCACCCACCACTGGAGAAGGCCACTTTCAGTTATTTCGGCCCAGCACCCAGACAGAGGAGAGAGGTCCCACAGCAAGGAATCATGCGTCATATCACCCACCACTGGAGAAGGCCACTTTCAGTTATTTAGGCCCTAGCACCCAGACAGAGAGAGAGGTCCACAGCAAGGAATCATGCGTCATATCACCCACCACTGGAAGGCCACTTTCAGTTATTTGGCCCTAGCACCCAGACGAGGAGAGAGGTCCCACAGCAAGGAATCATGCGTCATATCACCCACCACTGGAGAAGGCCACTTTCAGTTATTTCGGCCTAGCACCCAGACAGAGGAGAGAGGTCCCACAGCAAGGAATCATGCGTCATATCACCCACCACTGGAGAAGGCCACTTTCAGTTATTTCGGCCCAGCACCCAGACAGAGGAGAGAGGTCCACAGCAAGAATCATGCGTCATATCACCCACCACTGGAGAAGGCCACTTTCAGTTATTTCGGCTAGCACCCAGACCGAGGAGACAGGTCCCAGCAGGGAATCATGCGTCATATCACCCACCACTGGAGAGGCCACTTTCAGTTATTTGGCCCCAGCACCCAGACCGAGGATGAGCAGGTCCCACAGCAAGGAATCATGCGTCATATCACCCACCACTGGAGAAGGCCACTTTCAGTTATTTAGGCCCCAGCACCCAGACAGAGGAGAGAGGTCCCACAGCAAGAGAATCATGCGTCATATCACCCACCACTGGAGAAGGCCACTTTCAGTTATTTCGGCCTAGCACCCAGACAGAGGAGAGAGGTCCCACAGCAAGGAATCATGCGTCATATCACCCACCACTGGAGAAGGCCACTTTCAGTTATTTCAGTCCCAGCACCCAGACCGAGGAGATGCAGGTCCCACAGCAAGGAATCATGCGTCATATCACCCACCACTGGAGAAGGCCACTTTCAGTTATTTCGGCCCCAGCACCCAGACAGAGGAGAGGTCCACAGCAGGAATCATGCGTCATATCACCCACCACTGGAGAAGGCCACTTTCAGTTATTTCAGCCTAGCACCCAGACAGAGGAGACAGGTCCCACAGCGAGGAATCATGCGTCATATCACCCACCACTGGAGAAGGCCACTTTCAGTTATTTCGGCCCAGCACCCAGACAGAGGAGAGAGGTCCCACAGCAAGGAATCATGCGTCATATCACCCACCACTGGAGAAGGCCACTTTCAGTTATTTCGGCCCCAGCACCCAGACAGAGGAGAGAGGTCCCACAGCAAGGAATCATCGTCATATCACCCACCACTGGAGAAGGCCACTTTCAGTTATTTCAGGCCCCAGCACTCAGACAGAGGAGAAGGTCCCACAGCAAGGAATCATGCGTCATATCACCCACCACTGGAGAAGGCCACTTTCAGTTATTTCGGACCCCAGCCAGACAGAGGAGAGAGGTCCACAGCAAGGAATCATGCGTCATATCACCCACCACCTGGAGAGGCCACTTTCAGTTATTTCGGCCTTAGCACCCAGGCAGAGGAGAGAGGTCCCACAGCAAGGGAATCATGCGTCATGTCACCCACAACTGGAGAAGGCCACTTTCAGTTATTTCGGCCCAGCCACCCAGACAGAGGATACAGGTCCCACAGCAAGAATCATCGTCCTATCACCCACCACTGGAGAAGGCCACTGAGTTATTTCGTCCCCAGCACCCAGACAGAGGGAGAGAGGTCCCACGAGCGAGAATCATGCATCATATCACCCAATCACTGGAGAAGGCCACTCCAGTTATTTCGGCCTGTAGCACTCCAGACAGAGGAGAGAGGTCCCACAGCACGAAGATCATCGTCATATCACCCACCACTGAAGAAGACCGCTTTCAGTTATTTCGGCCCAGCACCCAGACCGAGGATTCAGGTCCCACATCGAGGGAATCATCGTCATATCACCCACCACTGGAAAAAGGCCACTTTCAGTTATTTTTCAGCCCAGCACCCAGACCGGGATAGCGGGTCCCACAGCAAGGAAACATGCGTCATATCACCCACCACTGAAGAAGGCAATCTTTCAGTTATTTCGGACCCAGCACCGAGACAGAGGAGAGAGGTCCCACAGCAAGGAAATCATGCGTCATATCACCCACCACTGGAGAAGGCCACTTTCAGTTATTTCTCAGCCCAGCACAGAGACCGAGGACCACAGGTCCCACAGCGCAAGGAAACATGCGTCATATCACCCACCACTGAAGAAGGCCACTCATTTATTTCCGACCCAGCACCTTTCAGACCGAGGATACAGGTCCACATCAAGGGAATCATGCGTCATATCACCCACAACTGGAGAAGGCCACTTTCAGTTATTATTTCAGCCCAGCACCCAGACCGAGAATACAGGTCCCACATCAAGGAATCATGCCTCATATCACCCACCACTGGAGAAGGCCACTCCAGTTGGGTTCCATGGCCCAGCACGAGACAGAGGAGAGATGTCCCACAGGAAGGAATCATGTCGTCATATCACCCAACAGCACCATTGGAGAAGGCCACTCCAGTTATTTCGTTCCCAAGCACCCAGACAGAGGAGAGAGGTCCTGCACAGCAGCGAATCATCGTCATATCAGCCTACCGACGGAGAAGGCCACTTTCAGTTATTTCGGCCCAGCACCCGGACAGAGGAGAGAGGTCCCACAGCAAGTAATCATGCGTCATATCAGCCACCGCCGGAGAAAGCCACTTTCAGTTATTTGACCCAGCACCTGACCGAGGATACAGGTCCCACATCAAGGTATCATGCGTCATATCACCCACAACTGGAAGGCCACTTTCAGTTATTTCAGCCCAGCACCCAGACAGAGAATACAGGTCCCACATCAAGGAATCATGCCTCATATCACCCACCACTGAGAAGGCCACTCAGTTAGCTCGTCCCCAGCACCCAGACAGAGGAGAGAGGTCCCACAGCCAAGAGGAACCATCGTCATATCAACCACCACCGGAAAGGCCACTATCAGTTATTTCATTGGCACCCAGACAGAGAGAGAGGTCCCACAGCAAGGAATCATGCCTCATATCACCCACCATGGAGAAGTCCACTTTAGTTATTTCAGCCCAGCACCCAGACTGAGGATACAGGTCCCACATCAAGGAATCATGCGTGATATCACCTACCACTGGAGAAGGCCACTCAGTTATTTCGGCCCTGCACCCAGACGGAGGAGAGGTCCACAGCAAGGAATCATGCGTCATATCAGCCACCACCGGAGAAGGCCACTCTAAGTCATTCGGCCCAGCACCCAGACAGGAGAGAGGTGCCACAGCAAGGAATCATGCGTCATATCAACCAACACCGGAGAAGGCCACTCTCAGTTATTTCCGCCACCATCCAGACAGAGGAGAGAGGTCACACAGCAAGGAATCATGCGTCATATCAACAACCGCCGGAGAAGGCCACTCTCCGTTATTCGGCCCAGCACCCAGACAGAGGAGAGGTCCCACAGCAAGTAATCATGCGTCATATCAACCACCACCGGAGAAGGCTACTCTCAGTAATTTCGGCCCTAGCACCCAGACAGAGGAGAGGTCCACAGCAAGGAATCATCGTCATATCACCCATCACTGGAGAGGCCACTCAGTTATTTCGTCCCCAGCACCCAGACAGAGGAGAGGTCCCACAGCAAGAGAATCATGCATCATATCACCCATGCTGGAGAAGGCCACTAGTTATTTTCGGCCCAGCACCCAGACAGAGGAGAAGGTCCACAGCAAGGAATCATGCGTCATATAACCCACCACTGGAGAAGACCACTTTCAGTTATTTCAGCCCAGCACCCAGACCGAGGATACAGGTCCCACATCAAGGAATCATGCGTCCATATCACCAACCACTGGAAGGCCACTTTCAGTTATTTCAGCCCAGCACCCAGACCGGAATACAGGTCCCACAGCAAGGAAACATGCGTCATATCACCCACCACTGAAGAGAGGCAACTTTCAGTTATTTCGGTCCCAGCACCGAGACAGAGGAGAGGTCCACAGCAAGGAATCATGCGTCATATCACCCACCACTGGAAGGCCACTTTCAGTTATTTCAGCCCAGCACAGGGACCGAGGATCAGGTCCCACAGCAAGGAAACATGCGTCATATTACCCACCATTGAAGAAGGCCACTTTCATTTATTTCGGACCCAGCACCCAGACCGAGGATACAGGTCCACATCAAGGAATCATGCGTCATATAACCCACTACTGGAGAGGCCACTTTCAGTTAGTTCAGCCCAGCACCCAGACCGAGAATACAGGTCCCACATCAAGGAATCATGCCTCATATCACCCACCACTGGAGAAGGCCACTCAGTTATTTCCGCCTTGCTAGCACCCAGACAGAGGAGAGATGTCACACAGCAAGGAATCATGCGTCATATCAACCACCACCGGAGAAGGCCACTCTCCGTTATTTCGGCCCAGCACCCAGACAGAAGAGAGGTCCACAGCAAGTAATCATGCGTTATATCAACCACCAGCGGAGAAGGCCACTCTCAGTTATTTCGACTCCAGCACCCAGACAGAGGAGAGAGCTCTCACAGCAAGAATCATGCATCATATCACTCACCACTGGAGAAGGCCAACTCAGTTATTTCGGACCCAGCACCTAGAAAGGGAAGAGAGGTCCCACAGCAAGTGAATCATGCATCATATCACCCACCACTGGAGAAGGCCACTCAGTTATTTCGGACCCAGCACCCAGAAAGGGAAGAGATGTCCCACAGCAAGTAATCATGCGTCATATCAACCACCACCGGAGAAGGCCACTCTCAGTAATTTCGGCCCAGCACCCAGACAGAGGAGAGGTCCCACAGCAAGGAATCATGCGTCATATCACTCATCACTGGAGAAGGCCACTCAGTTATTTTGTCCCCAGCACCCAGACAGAGGAGAGAGGTCCCACAGCAGGAATCATGCATCATATCACCCATTACTGGAAGGCCACTCAGTTATTTTCGGTCCAGCACCCAGACAGAGGGAGAGAGGTCCCACAGCAAGGAATCATCGTCATATCACCCACCACTGGGAAGACCACTTTCAGTTACTTCCAGCCCAGCACCCAGACCGAGGATACAGGTCCCACATCAAGGAATCATGCCTCATATCACCCACCACTGGAGAAGGCCACTCAGTTATTTCTGGCCCCAGCACCCAGACAGAGGAGAGATGTCCCACAGGAAGGAATGATGCCTCCGATCACCCACCATTGGAGAAGGCCACTCAGTTATTTCTGTCCCCAGCACCCAGACAGAGGATAGAGGTCCCACAGCAAGGAATCATCGTCATATCAACCACCACCGGAGAAGGCCACTTTCCAGTTATTTCGGCCCAGCACCCAGACAGAGGAGAGAGGTCCCACAGCAAGGGAATCATGCATCATATCACCCACCACTGGAGAAGGCCACTCAGTTATTTCGGTCCAGCACCCAGACAGAGGAGAGAGGTCCCACAGCAAGGGAATCATGCGTCATATCACCCACCACTGGGAAGACCACTTTCAGTTATTTCAGCCCAGCACCTAGACCGAGGATACAGGTCCCACATCAAGGAATCATACGTCATATCAACCACCACTGGAGAAGGCCACTTTCAGTTATTTCAGCCCAGCACCCAGACCGGGGATACAGGTCCCACAGCAAGGAAACATGCGTCATATCACCCCCCACTGAAGAAGGCAACTTTCAGTTATTTCGGTCCCAGCACCGAGACAGAGGAGAGAGGTCCCACAGCAAGGAATCATGCGTCATATCACCCACCACTGGAGAAGGCCACTTTCAGTTATTTCAGCCCAGCACAGAGACCGAGGATACAGGTCCCAGAGCAAGGAAACATGCGACATATCACCCACCATTGAAGAAGGCCACTTTCATTTATTTCGGACCCAGCACCAGACTCAAGGAATCATGCGTCATATCACCCACCACTGGAGAAGGCCACTTCATTTATTTCAGCCCAGCACAGAGACCGAGGATACAGGTCCCAGAGCAAGGAAACATGCGTCATATCACCCACCATTGAAGAAGGCCACTTTCATTTATTTTCTGGACCCAGCACCCAGACCAAGGAATCATCGCGTCATATCACCCACAACTGGAGAAGGCCACTTTCAGTTATTTCAGCCCAGCACCCAGACCGAGAATACAGGTCCCACATCAAGGAATCATGCCTCATATCACCCACCACTGGAGAAGGCCACTCAGTTATTTCGGCCCCAGCACCCAGACAGAGGAGAGATGTCCCACAGGAAGGAATCATGCGTCATATCACCCACCATTGGAGAAGGCCACTCAGTTATTTCGTCCCCAGCACCCAGACAGAGGAGAGAGGTCCCACAGCAAGGAATCATGCGTCATATCAACCACCACCGGAGAAGGCCACTTTCAGTTATTTCGGCCCAGCACCCAGACAGAGGAGAGAGGTCCCACAGCAAGTAATCATGCGTCATATCACCCACCACTGGAGAAGGCCACTTTAAGTTATTTCAGCCCAGCACCCAGACCAAGGATACAGGTCCCACATCAAGGAATCATGCGTCATATCACCTACCACTGGAGAAGGCCACTCAGTTATTTCGGCCCAGCACCTAGACAGAGGAGAGAGGTCCAACAGCAAGGAATCATGCGTCATATCAACCACCACCGGAGAAGGCCACTCTCAGTTATTTCGGCCCAGCACCCAGACAGAGGAGAGAGCTCTCACAGCAAGGAATCATGCAAAATATCACCCACCACTGGAGAAGGCCACTCAGTTATTTCGGACCCAGCACCCAGAAAGGGAAGAGAGGTCCCACAGCAAGTAATCATGCGTCATATCAACCACCACCGGAGAAGGCCACTCTCAGTTATTTCGGCCCATCACCCACACAGAGGAGAGAGGTCCCACAGCGAGGAATCATGCATCATATCACCCACCACTGGAGAAGGCCACTTTCAGTTATTTCAGCCCAGCACCCAGACAGAGGAGAGAGGTCCCACAGCAAGGAATCATGCGTCATATCACCCACCACTGGAGAAGGCCACTTTCAGTTATTTCGTCCCCAGCACCCAGACAGAGGAGAGAGGTCCCACAGCAAGGAATCATGCGTAATATCACCCACCACTGGAGAAGGCCACTTTCAGTTATTTCGGCCACAGCACCCAGACAGAGGAGAGAGGTCCCACAGCAAGAAATCATGCGTCATATCAACCACCTCCGAGAAGGCCACTTTCAGTTATTTCGGCCCCAGCACCCAGACAGAGGAGAGAGGTCCCACAGCAAGAAATCATGCATAATATCACCCACCACTGGAGAAGGCCACTTTCAGTTATTTCTGGCCCAGCACTTAGACAGAGGGAGAGGTCCCACAGCAAGGAATCATGCATCATATCACCCACCACTGGAGAAGTCATATCACCCACCACCGGAGAAGGCAACTTTCAGTTATTTCCGGCCACACCATCCAGACAGAGGAGAGGTTCATTCAACTTTGGGTTGCACCGCAAGATCATGGTAAAGTTAAAAATGAGGATTCAATAAATAAGTGCCCCGGAGTACAAGAATACATGGTTGAGGGGAGGCAGTTATAAATGTCTATTCTGCACAAGTGAGGCACAGGTCCTGTGGAATCCATGCCTGGTTCATTTTTATGAATGTCAGCTTGTCCACGTTGGCTGTGGACAGGCGGCTGCGTTTGTAGGGAATGATGCCCCTGCCGTGCTGAATACACGTTCAGACAAAACGCTGGCCGCCGGGCAGGCCAGCACCTCCAAGTCATAAAATGCTAACTCTGGCCACGTGGACAATTTGGAGACCCAGAAGTTGAATGGGGCCGAACCATCAGTCAGTACGTGGAGGGTGTTCAGGCGTACTGTTCAACCATGTTAGTGAAATGCTGCCTCCTGCTAACACGCTCCGTATCAGGTGGTGGTGCAGTTAGCTGTTTCGTGGAGACAAAACTTTTCCACATTTCTGCCATGCTAACCCTGCCCTCAGAGGAGCTGGCCGTGACACAGCTGCGTTGGCGACCTCTTGCTCCTCCTCTGCCTTCGCCTTGGTCTTCCACCTGTTCCCCTGTGACATTTGGGAATGCTCTCAGGAGCGCCTCTACCAGCGTGCGCTTGTACTCGCGCATCTTCGTATCACGCTCCAGTGCAGGAAGTAAGGTGGGCACATTGTCTTTGTACCGGGGATCCATCAGGGTGGCAACCCAGTATTCCGCACACGTTAAAATGTTGGCAACTCTGCTGTCGTTGCGCAGGCACTGCAGAATGTAGTCGCTCATGTGTGCCAGGCTCCCCAGAGGTAAGGACAAGCTGTCCTCTGTGTGAGGCGTATCGTCATCGTCCTCCGTATCCCCCCAGCCACGCACCAGTGATGGGCCTGAGCTGTGTCGGGTGCCACCCTGCTGTGAACCTGCTACATCCTCATCCTCCTCCACCTCCTCATCATCCTCCTCGTCCTCCAGTAGTGGGCCATGGCTGGCCCACATTTGTACCTGGCCTCTGCTGTTGCAAAAAACCTCCCTCTGAGCCACTTCTAACAGACTGGCCTGAAATTGCTAAAAATGGCCATTCATCCTCCTCCTCCTCCTCCTCCTGGGCCACCTCCTCTTCCATCATCGCTAAGCCTTTTCTCAAGGATACATAGAAGTGGTATTGTAACGCTGATAATGGTGTCATCGCCAATGGCCATGTTGGTGGAGTACTCGAAACAGCGCAACAGGGCACACAGGTCTCGCATGGAGGCCCAATCATTGGAGGTGAAGTGGTGCTGTTCCGCAGTGCGAATGACGCGTGCGTGCTGCAGCTGAAACTCCACTATGGCCTGCTGCTGCTTGCACAGTCTCTCCAGCATGTGCAAGGTGGAGTTCCACCTGGTGGGCACGTCACATATGAGGCGGTGAGCGGGAAGGCCGAAGTTCTGCTGTAGCGCAGACAGGCGAGCAGCGGCAGGATATGAACGCCGGAAGAGCGCACAGACAGCCCGCACTTTATGCAGCAGCTCTGACATGTCGGGGTAGTTGTGAATGAACCTCTGCACCACCAAATTCAGCACATGCACCAGGCAAGGGATGTGCGTCAAACCGCTAGTCCCAGAGCTGCGACGAGATTTCGCCCATTATCGCACACCACCAGGCCGGGCTTGAGGCCCACCGGCAGCAACCACTGGCCAGTCTGTTGTTCAATACCCCGCCACAACTCCTGCGCGGTGTGGGGCCTGTCCCCCAAACATATGAGTTTCAGAATGGCCTGCTGACGTTTACCCGGGCTGTGCTGAAGTTGGTGAGTGAAGGTGTGTGGCTGACTGGATGAGCTGGTGGAAGCAGAGGAGGAGGAAGCCGAGTAGGAGGAGGAGGCTACAGGAGGCAAAGAATGATGCCCTGCCATCCTTGGCGGCGGAAGGACGTGCGCCAAGGAACTCTCCGCCTGTGGCCCAGCCGCCACTACATTTACCCAGTGTGCAGTTAGGGAGATATAGCGTCCCTGGCCGTGCTTACTGGTCCACGTATCTGTGGTTAGGTGGACCTTGCCACAGATGGCGTTGCGCAGTGCACACTTGATTTTATCGGATACTTGGTTATGCAGGGAAGGCACGGCTGTCTTGGAGAAGTAGTGGCGGCTGGGAACAACATACTGTGGGACAGCCATGGACATCAGCTGTTTGAAGCTGTCTGTGTCCACCAGCCTGAATGACAGCATTTCAAAGGCCAGTAGTTTAGAAATGCTGGCATTCAGGCCCAGAGCCTCGAGTGTGGCTAGGTGGGAATTTACACTTTCTCTCCAAGGTTTGTGAGATGGAGAGCTGAACACTGCCGTGTGACATGGTGGAGATGCTTGGTGACGCAGGTGGTGGTGTCGGTGGCACATCCTCTGTTTGGTGGGCGGCAGGTGCCAACATTCCTCCCGAGGCAGAGGAAGAGGCCGAGGCAGCAGCAGAAGAGGGAGCAGGGGGAGCCAGAGTGAGTTCCTTGCTTTTAAGGTGTTTACTCCACTGCAGTTCATGCTTTGCATGTAGATGCCTGGTCATGCAGTTTGTGCTAAGGTTCAGATCGTTAATGCCTCGCTTCAGGCTCTGATGGCACAGCGTGCAAACCACTCTGGTCTTGTCGTCAGCACATTGTTTAAAGAAGTGCCATGTCAGGGAACTCCTTGAAGCTGCCTTTGGGGTGCTCGGTCCCTGGTGGCGGTGGCCAGTAGCAGGCGAACTCTCTTGGAGGCGGCTGTTCTGCTTTTGCCCCCTGTTCTCTCTTTTGCTACGCTGTTGGCTCGGTCTCAACACTGCCTCTTCCTCTGAACTATGAAAGTCAGTGGCACGACCTTCATTCCATGTGGGGTCTAGGACCTCATCGTCCCCTGCATCGTCTTCCACACAGTCTTCCTCCCTGACCTCCTGTTCGGTCTGCACACTGCAGAAAGACGCAGCAGTTGGCACCTGTGTTTCGTCATCATCAGAGACGTGCGGACTCCGATGAGGTGGTATTCCCAAGTCCTCATCATCAGGAAACATCAGTGGTTGTGCATCAGTGCATTCTATGTCTTCCACCACTGGGGAAGGGCTAGGTGGATTCCAGTGGCGTACCGCCCATATAGGCAGACCACGCCACTGCTATGGGTCCCGCCGCACAGGTGGGCCCGGAGCGCAGGTAAAGCCCCGCCCCCTCTGTCTGGCCCCGCCCCCCTCTCCATCTACTGTGCGTGCAGTCAGCCAGCAGTGAGTGCCTATAAATAGTTAAGTTCTTCTACTCGCAGCCCTCCCTCCGCCCCCTTCCCCTCCTCCTTGTTTGCTCTCACTGACCTTATTGATCCGGCTGCCTGCCGGGTGCTTCAGTTGCTTAGGAGTTCTTCTCACTGGCCAATCAGCGCAAATCAGCAAAAAGAGGCAGCTGCTGATTGGCCAGTGTGTATTAGTCTGTGTGTCACATGCTGCATCCGGCCCCAGGAATCCTTCATGGACGGCAGAGTGGCAGTGCAGACCTGTAATCCAGCCCAGCAGCCAGACAGTGAGCACAGTGAGTGGGATCTACCTGAAAGTCAAGAGGACTCATAGAGGACAGTGTGCTTTCCTCTTACTTTGTCCTCTATGAGCCTACCCCTGCCCTGAGTCCTCTATGAGCCCCCAAAATGCCCAGGGGGGTGAGCACACTGTTCTCAATTCCCCCCCCCCCCGAGTCCTCTATGAACCCCTCCAAGTTCTAACCCCTAATGTCCCCTAAAATGCCCAGGAGAAGGGGGGAGTAGGAGGAAAGCACACTGTCTTCTATAATACTCCCCCAATCCTTGAGTCCCCCCTCCCCCCCACAATCCCGTAATGCCCTCAAAATACACATGGGAGGAGTAGGAGGAAAGCTACCAGTCCTCTATGAGCCTCCCCACCTTGAATCCCCCAACCCGTAATATGCCCCCAAAATGCCCAAGGGGGGGGGGGGGTGGAGTAGGAGGAAAGCAACCTGTCCTCTATGAGCCTTCCCCCCTGAGTCCTCTATGAGTCCTCCAAGTGCCCACCAAAATGCCCAGAGGGGAAGAGAAGGAGGCAAGCACACTGTCTTGAACATTTTGAGGGGCATTATGGGATGAGGGGGCTCATAGAGGACAGTGTGGTTTCCTCCTCCTCCTAGGATAACCCCGTTAACTCCTCTCAACTCGCGCTGATGCTGAGGGTGTACATAGCCACTCAGCATCAACAGCAAGGAGTTAAAGGGTTTTGGGCAGTGGCGTACAGTTGTACTGCAACTATTCGGGGTAAGAGAAGTAATGACAAAAGGGCTCTAATAGAAAAGGGGTTAGGATGTGGAGGATGGCCTACGTCCGGCTTTAGCACAGAGGACACAGGCAGGAGGAGCAATGTGTATGCGTGCTCCTGCCGGGCGCTCGTCCAGCTGTGCTCGCATACATATTGTGACCTGTGTCCACTGTCCTGTGCCCACTCTGCTAAAGCCTGACATAGCCCATAACAGACAGGCAGGAGCGGTGATGTGATCAAATTTATTGTGTATGGGTGTGTGTGTCTCTCCCTGTGTATCACCATCACCATGCCCACATGTTCCTATGTCTTGACGCAGCTGTATCAGGACATTCTGTGCGGGGGAAGAACAAGATGGAAGAGGAGGCAGCGCCGCCAGCATGGAGTCCGTGGGAGAGACACAGGGAGGCACACTAAGGATATAGGTAACACTACCACATGATCTACACTAGTGTCATCTGTGGTTTTACATAGGACTGCAGGTAACACTACCACGTGATCTACACTAGTGTTATCTGTGATTTTACATAGGACTGCAGGTAACACTACCACGTGATCTGTACTAGTGTTATCTGTGGTTTTACATAGGACTGCAGGTAACACTACCACGTGATCTGTACTAGTGTTATCTGTGGTTTTACATTGGACTGAAAACTCAAAACTAACCCATGCCCTTTATTCTCTGGGTCAGTACGAATAGGTTTGAATGTATGTATACATTTTTTTGTGTGGCAAATGGGGGTGTGTTGGGGGCGGAGCCAGGTCAGGTGGGATGGGCCAGGTGTGGGTAGTAAGCGGAGTTAGGGGCCCAATTCAGATTCTTGCTACGGGGCCCAGTGATTTCTATGTACGCCCCTGGTGGATTCCCTTGGGAAACCCTACCAGCAGAGTCTTCAAACAGCATAAGAGACTGCTGCATAACTTGAGGCTCAGACAGTTTCCCTGATATGCATGGGGGTGATGTGACAGACTGATAGGCTTGGTTTTCAGGTGCCACCTGTGCGCTTTCTGCAGAAGACTGGGTGGGAGATAATGTTGTGAACATGCTGGATCCACTGTCGGCCACCCAATTGACTAGCGCCTGTACCTGCTCAGGCCTTACCATCCTTAGAACGGCATTGGGCCCCACCAAATATCGCTGTAAATTCTGGCGGGTACTGGAACCTGAGGTAGTTGGTTCACTAGGACGTGTGGCTGTGGCAGAATGGCCACGTCGTCTCCCAGCACAAGAGGGTACACTAACACCACCACGTCCGCGTCCCTTACTAGATGTTTTCCTCATTGTTACCGTTCACCAAGCACCACAATAAGAAAAAAAATATTTGGCCCAATGTATTGATTTCAAATTCAGGCCTTTTTTTACAGGCACCTAACACTATCTGCCTATTTATTTATGTAGCGTATTACACTAATCCAGGCACAGCAGTAACCACTGATTTAGGGGAATATCTCTTTTACCCTGGGAACACACGTAAGCGTTTTTCAGCGCGTTCAAACGCGCTGTAAACGCACAACATGTGGAAAGCCATGCTTCCCTATGGGCATGGTTCACATTTGGGTGTTTTACAGCGCGTTGAACGCGCTAAAAAACGCCAAACGCTGTCGCTTCAGCATGCTGAAATAGGGGTGAATCACTGAATCGCGCGTATGATGCGCGTTTCTTAGTTACAAAAAAGCGCATCCAAAAACGCGCGTAAAACGCGCGTCATACGCCCGATTCAGAAACGCTTAGGTGTGTTCCCAGCCTTAGGGCTAGTATTTAGGCCCTGGATGAAAGGTGTCCTTTTATGGACAGATTTACAATTGGCCTGCAACAGCTCGAACACCAGATTCAGGGTATTGCTATTTTGGCAATTGAATTTCACCCCAGAACAAAATGTATGTTTTGGCGGACACTATTATACTTTGCCAGCCACAGCTGAAACCACTGATTTATGGTATTGCTATTTTGGCAATTGAATTTCACCCCAGAACAAAATATATGTTTTGGCGGACACTATTATATTTTGCCAGCCACAGCTGAAACCACTGATTTATGGCATTGCTATTTTGGCAATTGAATTTCACCCCAGAACAAAATATATGTTTTGGCGGACACTATGAATCTTGGCCTGCAACAGCTGGGACACCAGATTCAGGGTATTGCTATTTTGGCAATTTAATTTCACCCCAGAACAAAATACATGTTTTTGCGGACACTATGAATCTTGGCCTGCAACAGCTGGGACACCAGATTCCGGGTATTACTATTTTGGCAATTGAATTTCACCCCAGAACAAAATATATGTTTTGGCGGACACTGTTATATTTTGCCAGCCACAGCTGAAACCACTGATTTATGGTATTGCTATTTTGGCAATTGATTTTCACCCCAGAACAAAATACTATGTTTTGGCGGACACTATGAATCTTGGCCTGCAACAGCTAGGGCACCAGATTCAGGGTATTGCTATTTTGGCAATTGAATTTCACCCCAGAACAAAATATATGTTTTGGCGGACACTATGAATCTTGGCCTGCAACAGCTGGGACACCAGATTCAGGGTATTGCTATTTTGGCAATTGAATTTCACCCCAGAACAAAATATATGTTTTTGCGGACACTACGAATCTTGGCCTGCAACAGCTGCGACACCAGATTCAGGGTATTGCTATTTTGGCAATTGAATTTCACCCCTTAATAAAATATAGAAATTTATATCCTGAGTTTCTAGGGGTGACAATTTGCACAGCCAAGCCCCTGATGTAGAATATAGCAAAAAAAAACTAGTATTGATGGATTGATGGACTTGGTGGCAGCTTGTTCTGGTGCACCACAAGTCACAAAATGGCTGCCGATCACTCCAGAAAATAAGTGACAGAAAAACGCTCTGTACAGCCTAAAATCTAGTGAGCAAGTAACTAGCAGAAGTTCAATTATTTACAGCTGTAGATCGATCCGTTCATTAGGTGCTGTTGCTGACTTTTCCCTGCCTAATCTCGCCCTCACAGAAGCTGCGTCCTCTCCCTACACTAATCAGAGCAGTGTGACGAGCGGCGCTACGTGACTCCAGCTTAAATTGAGGCTGGGTCACATGCTGCACTTGGCCAATCACAGCCATGCCATAAGCAGGCTCTTGATGGGCTCTTAGGGCAAGAAGTAAAACGCTAGCTGATTGGCTGCTGTGCAGCCCTTTAGAAAGCGGGAGGTAATCGCTGAACAACGAACCCGAACTTTTTTGAAAATGTCCGGGTTCGGGTCCGTGTCCCGGACACCCCAAAATTCGGTACGAACCCGAACTATGCTCGAACTCTTCTCTCAACACTAGTCACGGGGCCAAAACGGACCAAATAACTAAAGTATGAACTCAACCTTACAGGTCAATGTTCGTGTCAAGAAGAAGCGCACACCTTTTACACCGTCGTCAGCTGATTCCACACAGATGTAAACAGAACCTGTTCTATTAAACGCTTATAAAAGTAGAGCCCCCTGACAGAGGGGAGAGGGTGTCAGCAGTAAGTTTGTGTTGAGGTCACTGATTATTTCGCCCTTCCTCTGATCCGTCAGAACAATAACTCCCCAACTGATCCAGTCTGGTGAGCATTTGCCTTCTCTCGGTCAGCATTTGGTCAGTAATCCATCAGTATTCACATACAACAGAAGATAATAATCCAGCGGCACTCACCGATCAACGTTTTCATTAACTTTATTAACCATGGGTCAGGAGCAGACACGATACAGTGCAACCAACAAGTAACCAGAGACAACGCCGTTTCACGCCCGAAGCGCTTCCTGTGGCCACAGCTCACAGGTCAAACACACCTATCGCTTTTTATTGGTAATTGAACCAGGGGCGTACACCCACTAACCATAACGCAGTTCAGGTGTGTGGCGCTGTTGTGATCCAATTGAAAGTGTGTGCTTTAGTGGTGGCACGATCGCTAACCTTTTGGGTATCCATACATTGTGTGTTGGTGGGTCAAATCCCCTCCTGTGCCAACTACCATTCGCTCTGCAATCAGGCAGTACTACTTCATAAAAACATACGTCAGGTGATATTAAAAACAATAATGAACATTGAGCAAGTCCATAACAAAAATATGCTGAAATCAATTTTTTCATAGCATTAGTACACAGGATCCACTTGCCTTCCCTTCTAAGAAGTTCACAATCCCTATCCCCTCCCCTCTGAGGGGTTGGGACAACCTCCAGACTTGCCAAACGTAGAACTCTGCTGTCTCCGCCATGTACTGTGCGGCCATGTTCCACTAATCGTGGGGCTCCTTTTTGTGAAACAATTCAGCCCACGTGTTCACTGTCACTGAACCTTTCAAATAAACAGCGTATGGTCTTACCAATATAAAACCTACCGCACACACATAATACAAGATTGACAACATAACGGCTTCTGCATGCAATCAATGTGTTCACTCTATGATGCAAGCCTCCAAACGAGACAAAAGACCATTGTGGGTTAAATTTACAAAAAGAACAACTTCCACACCGTTTATTCCCCTGTGGACACCAACTATTCAGCCATGTTTCTAGTTTCTTTTCCTTAAAGTGGCTTCTCACCAATTTATCCCTTATGGTGTGACACCTTCTAAAGGATATGAGGGGTCGTGAACCCCCAATATCCCCAACACTGGCGCCCCCCTCCAGAATGTTTGCTAACGTTAGAGCAAGCATTAAAACCCCATATCACCATGGACTTATCGCAAGAAAATCCTGTAATGGAAATTACACAGCAGCTAGAGACACATTTAGGTGTAGAAGAGGGTCGAGCGGGAGCAGACATGTATTTTTTACAGTGTAACCAAAAGGATTTAATTGATACATTGAGCATGAAGTCACTGGAAATAAAAATGACTCAATTGGCGGAGAGGGAGGTCTGTATGTATTGGTCAATAAGCTCCCTCAGGTCATACAGAGAAAGCAATCGAGTACCAAGAAGACTTAGAATTTATAAAGAAATGTCTCAATTCCAAGAGGATCCTGAATTTGTAGTGGAGTGGCAACAAATACACCTCAAATTTTCTATGAAGATTCTAGAGACAGTGTTGAAAAGAAATATCAAGCGATTAAAGAGGAACTACAAAAAGCAAGATCTGTGAAAGGACAGCTGCAAAATTTTAATAAACGCCTAAATAGGAAACTTACAGTAACACAAAGTGAAAGAAAAGAAACGCGACAAATTTGTCAGAGACAAACAAGATTATGATCAAAAGAAGGTTTTTGAATGGTGCAATAGGCCACAGAGGAAAAGACGAAACACCCCTAGAAGGAAAAGTGATTATTGGAGCACCGATTCGGATTCAAGCTTATCAGACGACTCGGGCCCCTTAAGTTTGTTAGGAGCGGGTAGGACTCAGGGGGGCATGGTCCCTTTAGGAAGAGAATTAGAAGGGACCAGAGGTCAAATAAAAACTGCAAGGGGAGGCCAGCAAGGATTCAAGCAGAAGCATGTGTCTTGGAGATGATAGTGGAAGAATCTGAGGAGACAGAGAGTGGGGGAGTGAACAATTTAGAAAAACTTTATCCATTATATCCAAGAAAACCTACTTGGTATTTTCTCCCGAAGATCCATAAGTCACTGACCCAGCCCCCAGGGAGACCCACTGTTCGAGGGTTTGGTCAGTGACCGAGCCCCTCTCCAAGTATATTGATTGGCTCCTTAGACCAACTGTACGTATGATGCCCTCACACCTCAGCGACACATCCGACCTGCTACTGGCATTAAGATCTGTCCAGTGGTAGGAAGGATTCCAATTGGTGTCCCTGAGAGCCTCTATACGCAGATTCCACAGGACAGAGGCATTAAGGCAGTAATTGAGATCTTAAAACTTTTGGAGAGGCCCTTGCCTTAATACTAAAAAATAATGCCTTTATGTTGGGGAACAGTTGGTTTAGGCAAAGGTGCAGTACTGCTATGGGTACGACCTTTGCATACACCTTTGCCAAACTTTACTTTGCACAATTTGAAGAGAGGTATGTGTATTTGACTGCCAACCCATATCTTCCACATATCCACACCTATTTTAGGTTTGTGGATGATGTTTTCATTGTGTGGCGTAGTCATGAAGGTAAGTTCAGTGACTTTGTAGAATGCCTCAATAGAGTAAATGAAATGAATATGACGTCCTGGTATCAATTGACCTCTTAAGGACGCAGGGCGTACATGTACGCCCTAGCATCCTGGTACTTAAGGACTCAGGGCGTACATGTACGCCCTGAGAAGTTCCGATCACCGCAGCGCTGCGGGTGGTGATCGGAACAGGATGCCTGCTGAAATCATTCAGCAGGCATCCTGTGACAATGCCGAGGGGGGTCCTGTGACCCCCCCGTGTCGGCGATCGCAACAAACCGCAGGTCAATTCAGACCTGCGGTTTGTTGCGCTATCTGTAGTCTCTGATCCCCGCAGTCTGTGACCGCGGGGATCAGAGACTAAAATCTGCCCCTAATTGTAAATTTTAAGCCCCCCCTGCACCCCGACCATCTTAGTGTCCCCCCGGGCGGTGCAGGGGGGGGGATTTGCGGGCGGTGCTGCGGGTGAGGGCGCGGGAGGCGGGCGGTACGGCAGGCGGGATCGCAATTGCGATCCCACGCCCACCTCCTTTCAATCCATTTGCCTGGTGTCTAGTGGGTATAGCAGGGGGTCAGCACATTGCTGACCCCCTGCTATAAACTGCTGACATCTGTGCTGCAGATGTCAGCAGTTTAACCCCTTCTATACTGCGGTCCGTACGGACCGCGGTATAGAAGGTGTTAACATGGAGGGAGCTCCTTCCTCTCCCATCGGGGGCTGCCGTACCTTGCAGCCCCCCGATGGGATAGGATAGTAGAGGGAGGGAGCTCACCTCTCTTCCCATCACCCGCTGCTCTGTAATGGCAGCGGGTGATGGTTACCATGGCAGCAGGACGCTTTCAGAAGCATCCTGCTTGCCATGGTATAGTAACTCTGGTCAGACTTCTGCTAAAGGCAGAAGTCTGACCAGACTGTGAAAAGTAAAAAAATACAGTGCAGTACACTATATAGTGTACTGTTCTGTATTATATAGACACCAGATCCACTGAATCTACAAGAACCAAGTGGGTCTGGGTCAAAAAAATAAGAAAAATACATATCACTGAATAAAAATTAAAAAAAACTAATAAACTACACATATTAGGTATTGCCGCGTCCGTAAAAACCTCCTCTAGAAAAATATCACGTGACCTAACCCCTCACGCAAATACCGTAAAAAAAAATCACAAAAAAATGGTGTAAAAAAGCCATTTTTTGTCACCTTGCATCACAAAAAGTGTAATACCAAGTGATCAAAAAGGCGTATGCCTCCCAAAATAGTACCAATAAAACCGCCATCTCATCCTGCAAAAAATGAGTCCTTATATAGGACAATCGCCCCAAAAAATAAAAAAATATGGCTCTCAGACTATGGAGACACTAAAACAATTTTTTTTTTCTAAAATGCTATTATTGTGTTAAAGTAAAATAAATAAATAAAAAGTATACATATTATGTATCGCCGCGTCCGTAAAAACCTGCTCTATAAAAATATCACATTATCTAACCCCTCAGGTAAATACTGTTAAAAAAATAAAATAAAAACAATGTAAAAAAAAAACATTTGTCACCTCACATCTCAAAAACTGTAATAGCAAGCGATCAAAAAGTTATATGCACCCAAAAATAGTGCCAATCTAACCGTTAGCTCATCCCGCAAAAAATGATACCCCACATAGGACAATCACCCCCCCAAAAAAAAAAAAAATAGGGCTCTCAGACAATGGAGACACTAAAACATAATTTGTTTTGTTTTAAAAAATGATAATATTGTAAAATAGTGTAAAACTTAAATAAATAAATAAAAAGTATACATATTTGGTATCGGCGCGTCCGGCGCAACCTGCTCTATAAAAATAACACATCACCGAACCCCTCAGGTGAACACAACAAAAAAAATTAAAAATACGGTGTCAAGAGCCATTTTTGTCACCTTACATCACAAAAAGTGTAATAGCAGGCGACCAACATGTCATATGCACCGCAAGATAGTTCCAATCAAACCGCCATCTCATCCCGCAAAAAATGAGCCCCTACATAAGACAGTTGCCCAAAAAATAAAAAAAATATATGGCTTTCAGAATGTTGAAGACATTAAAAAAATCATTTTTTTCAAAAATGCTGTATTATGTAAAACTGAAACAAAACCCCCCAAAAAGTAGCCATATTTGGTATTGCCGCGTCCGTAGCAACCTGCTCTATAGAAATAGCACACAATCTAACCTGTCAGTTCAACGATGTAAATAACAAAAAGTAAAAACGGTCCGAAAATAGCTATTTTTTTGCAAATTTTCCATTTTAATCAATTTTTCCAGTAATAAAACAAGGGTTAACAGCCAAAAAAAACTCAATATATATTGCCCCGATTCTCTAGTTTGCAGAAACACCCCATATGTGTTCGTAAACTGCTGTATGGCCAAACGGCAGGGCGTAGAAGGAAGGGAACGCCATATGGTTTTTGGAAGGCAGATTTTGCTGGACTGGTTATTTGACACCATGTCCCATTTGAAGCCCCCCTGATGCACCCCTACAGTAGAAACTCCAAAAAAGTGACCCCATTT
Source organism: Bufotes viridis (assembly GCA_033119425.1). Taxonomy (NCBI): domain Eukaryota; kingdom Metazoa; phylum Chordata; class Amphibia; order Anura; family Bufonidae; genus Bufotes; species Bufotes viridis. Next base: position 356,046,317 of record CM065590.1, read on the forward strand.
TGGAAAGTATGGGATAAGGTGGCAGTTTTGTTTGTATTATTTTAGGGTAAATATGATTTTTGGTTGCTCTATATTACACTTTTTTTGAGGCAAGGTAACAAAAAATAGAAATTCCGAAATTTCATCTCCATTTGCCAATAACTCTTGTGGAACAGCTAAAGGGTTAACAAAGTTTGTAAAATCTGTTTTGAATACCTTGAGGGGTGTACTTTCTTAGATGGAGTCACTTTTTTGTAGATTCTACTCTAGGGGTGCATCTGGGGGCTTCAAATGGGACATGGTGTCAAAAATCCAGTCCAGCAAAATCCGCCTTCCAAAAACCATATGGCGTTCCCTTACTTCTGTGCCCTGCCGTTTGGCCATACAGCAGTTTACGCCCACATATGGGGTGTTTCTAAAAACTACAGAATCGGGGCAATAAAAATTGAGTTTTGCTTGGCTGTTAACCCTTGCTTTGTTACTGGAAAAAATTGATTCAAACGGAAAATTTTCCAAAAAATCGAAATTCTGAAATTTTATCTCTATTTGCCATTAACTCTTGTGGAAAACCTAAAGGGTTAATGACATTTGTAAAATCAGTTTTGAATACCTTGAGGGGTGTAGTTTCTAGAATGGGGTCATTTTTGGATGGTTTCTATTATGTAAGCCTCACAAAGTGACTTCAGACCTGAACTGGTCCCTAAAAAGTGGGTTTTTGAAAATTTCAGAAAAATTTCAAGATTTGCTTCTAAACTTCTAAGCCTTGTAACGTCCCCAAAAAATAAAATGTCATTCCCAAAATGATAGATACATGAAGTAGACATATGGGGAATGTAAATCAATAACTTTTTTGGGCGGTATTACTATGTATTATAGAAGTAGAGAAATTGAAACTTGGAAAATTGCAAATTTTTCCAAATTTTTGGTAAATTTGATATTTTTTTATAAATAAAAATAAAATTTTTGACTTAATTTTACCAGTGTCATGAAGTACAATATGTGACGAAAAAACAATCTCAGAATGGCCTGGATAAGAAAAAGCGTTTTAAAGTTATCACCACATAAAGTGACAGTGGTCAGATTTGCAAAAAATGGCCAAGTCCTTTAGGTGAAATAGGGCTGAGTCCTTAAGGGGTTAAGGAAGGTGAGTTAGTGACGGAGGGTTTCAGAAAGCCCACGGCCACCAACTCCCTTTTACACCACTCGAGTTTCCACCCAACTAATGTTAAGCGAGCCGTACCACTGGGCCAGTTTACAAGATTGGACAGAATTAATACTACTGAAGAAAGCTTCCAAAAACAAGCAACAGACCTGAAGAGCAAGGTTGTCCTCCTGGGGCTACCCCATAGAATTGCTAAATGATACAATGAAGCAAGCATCTGAAACTATTCGAGGGGGAGACTCACAAGAAAAGATCTAATAGTGGGGGTCAGCCATCTCCAGTAGTTTTTTCATTTAAATACAGCTCAATGGCGGAGCAAATTAAGATAATCATTAAGGAAAATCAGAACATACTAGAGGGGGACGCCAGTCTTGCGGATATTGGAGGTTCACGATCCCTCATATCCTTTAGAAGGTGTCACACTATAAGGGATAAATTGGTGAGAAGCCACTTTAAGGAAAAGAAACTGGAAACATGGCTTAATAGTTGGAGTCCACAGGGGAATAAATGGTGTGGAAGTTGTTCTTTTTGTAAATTTAACCCACAATGGGTTAAATTTCTCGTTTGGAGGCTTGCATCATAGAGCGAACACATAGATAACATGCAGAAGCAGTTATGTTGTCTATATAGTATTATGTGAGTGCGGTAGGTTTTATGTTGGTAAGACCATACGCTGTTTATTTGAAAGGTTCCGTGAACACGTGGCCTCAATTGTTTCAGGAAAAGCAGCCCCACAATTTATGGAACATGTCCTCACGGTACATGTCGGAGACCGGAGAGTTCTACGTTTGGCAAGTCTGGGAGTTGTCCCAACTCCTCAGAGGGGAGGGTATAGGGATCATGAACTTCTTAGAAGGTGGATCCTGCGTTCAAATACTATGGGCCCCCTAGGCTTAAATGAAAAAATTGATTTCAGCATATTTTGTTATGGACTTGCTCAATGTTCATACTATCACCTAACGTATGTTTTTATATCTTTTTATGAAGTAGTACTGCCTGATTGCAGAGCGAGTAGTTGGCACAGCAGGTGATTGAACCCACCAACACACGATGTATGGCGTGTTAGCAATCATGCCACCACTAAAGCAGACACTTTCAATTGGATCGTTTGTGGCGGAGGTGGGTGAGCGCAATCGCAACAGCACCGCACACCTGATCCGCGTTATGGGTAGTAGGTGTACGCCCCAGGTGCAATTACCAATAAATGGTGATAGGTGTGATACCTGTGAGCTGTGGCCAGAGGAAGCGCTTCGGGCGCAAAATGGCTGTCAACACTTTTTGCTTGTTGGTTGCACTGTATCGTGTCTGCTCCTGACCCTTGGTTAATAAAGTAAATGAAAACGTTGATCAGTGAGTGCCGCTGGATTATTATCTTCTGTTGTATGCAAATTATTGAAGTCTGGCACCAGCCGAACACCCAGGGCCGGTGCAAGGATTTTTGCCGCCCTAGGCAAAAGAAAAGTTTGCCGCCCCCCCCCCCCCATGTGACATCACAATGCCCCACCCATATGATCTGCCATATTAAAGGGGTTCTGCAGTTTATTTAAAATGATCGGCAGGGGTCCGACACCCGGGACCCCCGCCAATCAGCTGTTTGAGAAGGCAGCGGCGCTGGCAGTAGCGCCTCAGCCTTCTCGCAGTGACATCACGACTAGTATCATTGGCCTGGGTGCGGCTAAGCTTCATTCAAGTGAACAGAGCTTAACCCCGCCAAGGCCAGTGATACTAGTCGTGACGTCACTGCGCCTGAGGTAAACAGCAAGAAGGCCGAGGCGCTCATGCCAGTGCCGCTGCCTTCTCAAACAGCTGATCGGCGAGGGTCCCGGGTGTCGGACCCCTGCCGATCATTTTAAATAAACTGCAGAACCCCTTTAATATGGCAGATCATATGGGTGGGGCATTGTGATGTCACATGGGGGGGGGGCGGCAAACTTTTCTTTTGCCTAGGGCGGCAAAAATCCTTGCACCGCCCTGGGTGTTCGGCTGGTGCCAGACTTCAATAATTTGCATACAACAGAAGATAATAATCCAGCGGCACTCACTGATCAACGTGTCGGACTCCCGCCGATCAGATGCTGATGATCTATCCAGAGGATAGATCATCAGTTTAAATAAACTGCAGAACCCCTTCAACTAACGCCAGTTCTCTCTCTCCCCCCTCCTTGTCATTCTCTCCCCCCTCTTGTCATTCTCTTTCCCCCCTCTTGTCATTCTCTTTCCCCCCATGTCATTCTCTCCCCCCCCCTTGTCATTCTCTCCCTTGTCATTCTTCACCCCCCCTTGTCATTCTTCACAATCCCCCCCCTTGTCATTCTTCCTCCCCCCCCTTGTCATTCTCTCCCTCCCTTGTCATTCTTCACAATCCCCCCCCCCCCTTGTCATTCTTCCTTCCACTCCCCCTTGTCATTCTCTCCCTCCCTTGTCATTCTTCACACTCCCCCCCTTGTCATTCTCCCCCTTGTCATTCTTCACAATCCCCCTTGTCATTCTTCTTTCCCCCTTCTCATTCTTCACCCGCCCCCTCCCCACCTCCTAGTTTAGCGCGGCCGAGCTCTTTATGCTCCACGGGTACAGGAGCTTTAGTTTCCTCTACCCGAGGGGACTGACATGAAGTGCACACTGTGTTTGCGCACTTCATGTCAGTCCGGCCGGGTACAGGAGCATCTGTCTCTGCCATAAAGAGCTCAGCCACGCTACAATGGAGTGACAGGAGGGAGCGCTGAGCGCTTCCCTCCTGTCAGCTCCTCACTTCATGCTGCGCCCGGGCGGTGCGCCCTCATGGACGCGCCAGCCCGGTCAGTGCTGCAGCCGCCAGAGGCTCAATTCAGAGCGCTCGGCGGATGCAGCATGAGACGGGGCCGGCGCTCCTAGCTGCGCCCCTTCCCAAGGGTGCTCTACGCGGCGGCCTATTCGGCGTATAGGACGCGCCGGCCCTGCGAACACCGCCTGACGAGGGGATACACTAAATAGCGTCCGTAGCTGCACTTGCAGGAGGAAGAGGGGTAATGTGCAGTGCCATCGGATCTGTTGTCTAACTTAAGTAATCCATCATTATTGCTAATGCCAAAAAAAAGTAATGGATTCAAAACAGAGATGACACGTGAACTGGATATTTGAGAGGATCCGTTGTGCGTCTCATTTTTCCTTCCTTCTAACAGATCAGAAGAAGGGCCCTATGACATAGTGGTGAGGTGGAAGCAGCATGATGAGACCACGGAGTGGCACAATTACAGAGTCTGGACATGGCAACAGCATGAGGAGGCCGCAGAGTGGCACGATGACAAGAGATTGCGGAGGTGGCAGCAGCTTGAGGAGGCCACAGAGCGGCCGCTTCGTCTATTCATTTGTAGGGAATATGACAGAACAAAAGGTTAAAATTTTTCAACTTTATAAAGTGTTTCTTAAAACACGATTTAATAATACACGTTCTCCAGCACAAAAGGCTGGGAAAATTGATTGTCCGGTAATTTCCCTAGAAGATTGGGATAATATGTTGGCGAATTTAAGTTTACTTTCGTATAATTTTAATCAAGTTTTGGTTCAATTCAATATTAAATATTTTATAAATTTAGGTCAATGCATGGATTAAACTCCCTCTTTCGGTAATGGGGCGGGCTAATCTGGCTAAAATTATCATAATGCCACAATTTTTGTACGTTCTGCATAATACACCAGTGTGGATCCCCAAATACCTATTCTGCAGAATAGATGGTATATTCTGAGATTTAATTTGGAATAAAGAACTCCAGAATTGCATTATCAAAATTGCAATTGTCTAAGATGAAGGGAGGAATACCGGTACCAATCCCATCGGTATATATCAGCACAGCTGCAACATATGCAGGGATGGGGGATAGAGGATGGTAGCACCATACCAGATTCCAGAAGACTGATTATACAATCCTTGACTTCTGAAAAATCTCTGATGGGGGCACTAGAGGCAAAGAAGTTCCAATTAAGATCCCCTGGATTGCCCACAATTAGTGTTGAGCGAACAGTTCCAGCATAGTTCGGGTTCGTACCGAATTTTGGGGTGTTCGTGACACGGACCTGGACATTTTCAAAAAAGTTCGGGTTCGGGTCTGTTGTTCGGCGATTTCTTCTCCCTTTCTGAAGGGCTGCACAGCAGCCAATCAGCTAGCGTTTTACTTCTTGCCCTAAGAAGCCATCACAGCCATGCCTACTAATGGCATGGCTGTTTTTGGCCAAGTGCAGCATGTGACCCAGCCTCGATTTAAGCTGGAGTCACGTAGCGCCGAACTTCACACTGCTCTGATTAGTGTAGGGAGAGGACGCAGCTTCTGTGAGCGCGAGATTAGGCAGGAAAAAGTCAGCAACAGCACCTAATGAACTGATCGATCTACAGCTGTGAAACATTAAACTTCTGCTAGTTAATTGCTCACTGGTTTTTAGGCTTCACAGAGCGTTTTACTGTAACTTTTTTCTGGGGAGATCGGCGGCCATTTTGTGACTTGTGGTGCACCAGAACAAGCTGCCACCAAGTCCATCAATCCATCAATACTATTTTTTATTTTTTTTTGCTATATCCTACATCAGGGGCTTGGCTGTGCTTATTGTCACCTGTAGAAACTCAGGATAGCAATTTCTATATTTTATTAAAGGGTTAAATACAATTGCCAAAATACCAATCAATCCCCTAAATCTGGTGTCCAGCTTTGGCTAGCCAAGTGTAATACTGTCTGCTGTCTGGCAAAGGATAGATTATTTTCTGTGGTGAAATTCAATTGCCAAAATAGCAATCCTCTAAATCTGGTGTCCCAGCAGTGACTGGCAAAGTAGAATAATGTCCGCCAAAACATATATTTTGTTCTGGGGTGAAATTCAATTCCCAAAATAGCAATACCCTGAATCTGGTGTCCCAGCAGTGGCTGGCAAAGTATAATAGTGTCCACCAAAACATATATTTTGTTCTGGCGTGAAATTCACTTGCCAATATAGCAATACCCTGAATCTGGTGTTCCAGTTGTTGCAGGCCAAGTGTTAATCTGTCTGTAAAAAGGTATATTACACTCAAGGTGTTGAGGGGAGTCGCTCAGGTAGATAGCGGTGCGGGTGCAGTACAGAGGCAAAAGGGAGTCCAGAAAGTGCAGAAAACAGTGTTTTATTCACACTTGCACAAAACAAACAGTGAACAGTCTCTTGGTGTTAATTCACACACAGCAGAAAAACGTGATGCAAAACCAAACAGTCCAATGCAGGTTACAATCACCTGGGAGGTTTTAGGTGCAGGTTCGCACCTGGCTGTCAGCCCAGCCGCAGGACAAACCACCTCAGACTTTCAGGCCGTCTGCACTCCTCCTTGCTTGGGCTCTTGCTTCCAGCCCAGAGAACTCCACATAACACAGAATGGATCAGAATTCCCAAACGCCAATGATTCCACAGCCTAACAGCAGCTCCAGGACAATCACCCTCAGCTGCTGAGGATGCTGCCTTTTAAAGTCCCGGATAAACCCGGCCTGGACCGTGGGGAGTAGGCACCCACCCAACTCTTTGCCTACTCCCAGTAAGAGCCGGCCCGGATTGGCTTTGCAGCCAAACTAAATAGCAAGGTGTCAAGCAGCACTAGCTGCTGCTGACACATCAAAAATCCGGCTCTTACCTCACCCAGGCCAGGAACCTCGGTGACACGTACCTCCCATCGACCACAGTACCTTGCACCTTACCACATACCCCCCACTTTGTTCAACCCTGAGGGGGTGAACACATGTGAGGCAGTGGACGCGGGACAGGGCATCTGCGTTACCCTGCAAGCGGCCTGCCCTGTGTTCGACAGAGAACTTGAAGTTCTGCAGGGATAGGAACCACCTGGTGACCCGAGCATTCCTCTCCTTGGCCTGGCTCATCCACTTGAGAGGGGAATGGTCGGTCACCAGACGGAACCTCCTCCCTAACAGGTAGTAGCGGAGAGATTCGAGTGCCCACTTGATAGCCAGGCACTCCCTCTCCACTATGCTATACCTGGTCTCGGCGGGACTGAGCTTACGGCTCAGGAAGACAATGGGATGTTCTTCCTCGTTGACCTCCTGAGACAGTACAGCACCGAGGCCTACCTCTGAGGCATCCGTCTGTACTATGAATTCCCTGTTGAAGTCGGGTGTCACCAAAACCGGGGACCCACACAGGGCCGACTTCAATGCAGAGAAAGCCTCTTCTGCCTTCTCACTCCAGTGAACCTTTCCGGACTTTCGTCCCTTCAACAGGTCTGTCAATGGTGCTGCTATCGTGGCAAAGTGGGGCACAAACCTCATGTAGTACCCTACAATCCCCAGGAACGATTTTACCTGCCTGGTAGTGACCGGTCGGGGCCAGTTACGTATGGCTTCTACTTTAGTTACCTGCGGCTTGATGACTCCCCGCCCAATAACATATCCCAGGTATTTGGTCTCTTCCAACCCAATCGCACACTTCTTTGGATTGGCGGTCAGTCCAGCTTTCCTCAGGGCATCCACTACCGCCTGCACTTTGGGCAAATGGCTTTCCCAGTCGGTGCTGTGGATGATTACATCATCTAAGTAGGCCGAGCGTACCGACGATGAGGTCGCAGTACAATATCCATTAACCTTTGGAAGGTGGCGGGGCGCCATGCAGGCCAAAGGGTAACACCTTGTAATGATACAGGCCCTGCGGGTAACAAAGCGTTTTTTCCTTTGCCGCCTCCGTTAAGGGTACCTGCCAGTATCCTTTAGTGAGGTCTAGCACAGAAAAATAACGGGCTTGCCCTAAATTCTCAACAAGCTCGTCTACCCGGGGCATGGGATACGCATCGAACTTGGACACTTCATTTAATTTGCGAAAATCGTTGCAGAACCGCAACGTCCCATCCGGCTTGGGTATTAGAACTATGGGACTGGCCCACTCACTTTTCGACTCCTCAATGACATCAAGCTTCAACATTAACTGCACTTCCTCCGCGATGGCCCGTCGCCGAGCCTCGGGTACCCGGTAGGGTTTTAACCGGATCTTGGCCTGAGGCTCAGTGACGATGTCATGTTGGATGAGAGACGTGCGGCCAGGGAGGTCCGAGAACACATCCGTGTTCCGACTGACGAACTCCTGACATCCTGAACTTGTTTGGAAGACAGGCTGTCTGCGATTTTTACCGTGGTTACCGCCCGCAGGCCTCGAACTGTGGGGCTGGACCCTTGTCACCTAGAAGCCCTGGCCGGGGCTGTTGTCGTCGGCCGTGTCCCTGTCTTTCCACGGCTTCAGTAAATTCACGTGGTACACCTGCTCCGGCTTGCGCCGCCCGGCTGGTGTACTTTGTAATTTACTTCCCCTACCTTCTCAATAAACTCATAGGGGCCCTGCCACCTGGCTAGGAACTTGCTGTCAAGGGTGGGCACCAGAACCAAAACCCGATCTCCCGGGTTGAAGCTTCGTACCCGAGCCTGACGATTGTACACCCTACTCTGGGCTTGTTGCGCTGCCTCCATATGCTCCCGGACCAGCGGCAACACCCTTTTCATCCGTTCCTGCATCTGGGTGACATACTCAATGACACTTTTGTGGGGGACAGGCTGTTGTTCCCACGCTTCCTTGGCGATATCCAACAGGCCCCGAGGGTGTCTGCCATAAAGCAGTTCGAAGAGCGAGAACCCAGTAGAGGCTTGGGGCACCTCTCGCACTGCGAACATGAGATAGGGCAGAAGCAGATCCCAGTCCTTCCCATCTCTAGACACCACCCTTTTTAACATGTTTTTTAAAGTTTGATTAAACCTCTCGACAAGACCGTCTGTTTGTGGATGGTAAACGGACGTCCGTAACTGCTTTATACGCAACAATTTACACAGTTCCCTCATAACTTTGGACATAAAAGGGGTCCCTTGGTCTGTCAGAACCTCTTTTGGCAGGCCCACACGGGAAAACATTTCCATCAACTCTTTGGCAATGAGCTTAGCTGAGGTATGTCGCAGAGGCACCGCCTCCGGATATCGAGTGGCATAGTCGAGAACTACCAGAATGTGTTAGTGGCCCCTGGCAGACTTTGGTACAGGCCCAATTAGATCCATAGCGATTCGCTCAAACAGGACCTCAATAATTGGAAGAGGTACCAGAGGACTACGGAAATGTGGCTGGGGGCTATTTATCTGACAGGTGGGACAGGACTTACAATACTCCTCTACTTCCTTAAACAAACCGGGCCAATAAAATCGCTGTAGTACGCGGTCCTGCGTTTTCTGCCACCCCATGTGTCCCCCAAGAACATGTTGGTGGGCAAGCTCCATAACAAGCTTGCGGTATGCGGTGGGCACCACCAACTGTTCAACTGGCTCACCTCGGATTTGGTTCACCCGATACAACATATCCTGAAGAACAATAAATCACGGAAACATTAATTCAGCCCCAGGTTTCTGGGGTTTACCATCAATCATTACGACACTTTCCCAGGCCCTGGTTAGGGTTTGGTCCCGGTGTTGTGCGATCCCAAAATTTTCCCCGGAGACATTGAGGTCTGCCAACTCAGGTCCCGGTGGCAAGTCCTCCGTGTCTCCCACCATTACACTCAGTGGGGTTGTCTCCCCCTCTACCGCTGGAGCAGTGGTCACCCCTACCGCTGGCCCTTCAGACTCGGGCTCCCAGGGTTCTGGCCTTCCCGTGGTATCAGGCCACTCTACTAGGGTTACCCCTGTCTCGGGTCCCTCAGATACCTTTATTGCCGGCCACAGCGCCGGAAAACCTGGGAAGTCCCTCCCAAGTATCAGTTCGTGTGGGAGTTTAGTAGCGACAGCCACCTCGTGGGTCCACTTACCAGCCGCTGTGGACAAAGTCACTAGTGCGATGGGGTAGTCTTTTAGGTCTCCGTGGATGCACAGGACCCCGATTTTACGGCCGGTATACTCCACAGGCCGTACCAGGGCAGCCCTTACCAGACTCCCGGAGTCCAGCAGGGCCACCGCCAGAGAATCTCCCACCTCTACCTGACACAGGTGGTTATTGTCCTGCCCCTCACGGGTGCCAGTTGCACACAGCTTCCGTGCATACAGGGAGTGGCGATAGCCATAGTTCACATCCATCGGCTCATCCCGATGTGGACAGTCGGCCCTGATGTGGCCTGGCTCCTGACACCTCCAGCATACCACGGGAGGCGGATCCGCAGGGGGTACATTCCGTGCAGGCCTCTCTGTCGCCGGCTCTCCCCCAAAAAAAAAAAGAAAATGAAAAAAAAAAAAACTTTTTAGAGGAAAATTTGTTAGTAAACATTCTTTCCTGTAGATTCAATTGTATATGCAACGTAAGTGCTGCCAAAAATTACAAGGAAGAAGCACTCCGATACAGCCTGTATATCACATAAAGGAGGGCCTCATTCACATGGTGCTACAATTGTTCAGGTACACTACTACACTCCTAAAGCCTGGGCACTAAGTAAAAGGGCTGCCAAATATTACAAGAAAACAGCACTCCAATACACCCTTTATTACACATAAAGGAGGGCATCATACACACCCATGAAAAATTATCATTGATGGTCTACTGGTGACCCTCAAAAACATTAGGAGCAAGGGCCTTCTGATCTGACCACCTAAGAAGTTAATGGACCTGGTCAGCACAGGCTACCAAGAAAGAATGACCAATTTCAAATACAATTTTTTTTTGGGGGGTTATAGATAACGTAACATAGCAGAGTTAGCGCAGGCAATGGCAGTGAGCATTTGCTGCCTCTTTACATGATGGAAACTCATTACTGGAACTATACCACAATTACAAGCTGCTATCTGACTATCTTGGAATTTTATTGTCTACCCCAAAGGAAGATTTAGGGAAAGTAGCACATACAATGAAAAAAAGGAATACAATAGATTTTATAAAACCTTTAGTTTTAAAACCAGGGATATAAATGTAGCGGACTGGACCCTGTATCAGAGTCTGCCCCAGTTTCCTGGAGCGGACTGCTTGCTCGCCTCCTGCCCTGCGACAATGGCCCCATGTATGCTTGTCCTGTTTGAGCGGTGATACCCCAGATAGCTCTGCTATGGAGCCCATTCGTATAATGAAAGACTATGGGAAAGACTTTAGCTCCATGGCAATTGAACTGGATGTGTGTGGTCTGAGCGCCATTCAATAATGTGCGCTCAGACCTAAGCTATCTGGGGATATGTTGCATGTATATGTTTTATGTAGTAATTGTAACATTGTGTAATTTTATGTCCTTTTGCAACCATGTGCTCAATGGAGTCTGCCTCTATCCCTGGATATATTGAGCGCTCAGATCCAAGCCATCTGGGGATATGTTACATGTCTGTGTACTGTAAAGGGTGGGACATTGTATATTGGATAATGATGTCTGTCCTATTGTCCCCACATGTGTATTGGCGATTTCTCTTTGTCCTGAGAGATAATTGAATGACTCCTCAATTGTCTCCAGGACAGAAGACATTGTGTATTCTCCTGCCTGTGATGATTACATTACCCATGTAGGGTGATTGTATCACAGGCAGAGGGGAGGGATATGCTGGGGGTGTCTGTATTGTCCCATTGAGTGTGATTGGCTGCTGTATCCCGTGTCGTAGTCTTCCTTCTGGTCCCCTAGGGGAGTGTCCACCAGGTGGGAGACCTGCATAAATACCGGGCAGGCAGCCCTCAATAAAGATAGAGTTCCTGTTTAACCCTCAAAGTGAAGTGTCGTCTCATTATTGGGGGAGGATTTATTGCATGCTGTTCCAGTCTGACTGCTAGGAGTGCAAACCTATTCGTATGGTTCCTATTCAACTGTCTACAGCATTCAGAGGCTTGAGAGGATTCATATGCTTCTCAGGTTCGGTGATTGAGGTGTCTGCTAGAGCGCTTGGAGTCCTCAGGAAACGCTAGGAGCATCCTTTAACGGAGGTACCCAGTCGGGGTGCCAGGCGATCCGTTACAATAAACATTTGATGCCTGATGAAGGGCATGATTCTGTAAGCCCGAAACGCGTCACCTTGTGTGTACTCTGACATTGTCCGTGGATTTTACGTATACAAGAAATCAATAAAGGAATCGGTTTTAAGGAAAGCTGGATTGGATTTTTTTCTATGAATATACCGCAAGGACCTGGTTCGGGTCTCTCATCCGTGCTTCCAGAGCTAAAGGGTGGAGGTGAGCGCTGCAGCAATTTGTTTGTATGAGTATAATAAACATTTGACTGTATTACCAGTAATGTTCTCCACAATATAAAGAAACATGGTCAATCCTTAAAAAGACAAATCAAGGATAAAAGAATTCCTGAATGGTCATTCCCCCATGGAAACAGACATACTTTCAAGTATCTGCTGATAATTGTAATTCCTCAAGGCCTGAAATGCAAAAGGGACTAATATCTCCTGAAAAGGCATCTTTAAAGGAGAGAGGAGAAAATGGAGTCAAGCCTGACATATTAAAAAAAATTCAAATATTTACCCCTATGCCACTATATAAAAAACAGAATCCTGTTAAAAAAACATGCGTAAAAGATTCACCACCGAAGGAAAGCAAATTATGTTTCCTTCCAAGTCTGAAATATAGAAAAGAATATAACATGTGAGCTGACCCCCAAAAATATTGTAGGTGAGGGCTTGCAGGTGAGCTGACCCTCCCTGAAGAGGGATATGAGGATATCTTATGCACTGATCCCCAAACTCTTCAGCATCCACAGTCAGAATAAGATGACGGTGGGGAATAGCAATTAGTGTTTCACTTGGTGGATGATGCGGATAAGACACAGTTGTCAATAAGTAGAGATGTAGCGAACATAAAATTTTCCATTTGTGAACGCGAACTTCCGCAAATGTTCGCAAATGGGCGAACCGCCATAGACTACAATAGGCAGGCGCATTTTAAAACCCACAGGGACTCTTTCTGGCCACAATAGTGATGGAAAAGTTGTTTCAAGGGGACTAACATCCGGACTGTGGCATGCCAGAGGGGGATCCATGGCAAAATTCCCATGGAAAATTACGTAGTTGACGCAGAGTTGGGTTTTAATCCATAAAGGGCATAAATCACCTAACATTCCTAAATTGTTTGGAATAACTTTAAAATATCCAGTGTGTGTATACGATCAGGTATGATGTTGTATCGATCAGGTGGTGTAAGGGTTACGCCCGCTTCACAGTGACAGACCAAACTCTGACAGACCAAACTCCCCGTTTAACGCTCCGCAAACAACCGCAAACAGTCCATTTGCACAACCACGAACTCCCCATTTGCACAAGGTTGGATACCAAGCTAGCCATGTCCCGTTCCTTGTCCTCACTGACATCATTGAAGGTCTCTTCCTCCACCCAGCCACATATAACACCAAGGGTCCCCGAAAGGTGACAACAAGCCCCCTGGGTCACCTGCTGTGGTTGGTCTTCCACCTCCTCAAAGCCACCTTCCTCCTCTGACTCCTCTTCTTCAGACTCTGCTCTCTGCATTGCCGCAGGTCCAGCAATCGACGACGACAAGGCTGCTTCTGGGGGTGATGGTTACCACAACTCTTCCTCTTCATGCTCATCTACGGGCCTGATCCAGCACTGTTCGCAGGGCACGCTCCAGAAAAAACGCATATGGGATGAGGTCGATAATGTTGCCTTGGGTTTGACCGACCAGGTTTGTGACCTCCGCAAAAAGACCCATGAGCCTACAGCCACTGTGCATGAGCGTTCAGTAACGCGGCCAAAAAATACCCAGCTCTGCAGAGGCTGTCCTCTTTTTTTTTAATTAAAAAAATCTGTTCTCACCAGTTTAATCTCTGTTTTGTCCCCTATCAGGGGTCGGTGTATGGAATAGATTTTAGGAACCGGGAGATGGAAAAAGATGGTTGGTTGGTCTGTCCTCTTCCTTCCAATTTTGGGCACTGCGAGTGTGCCGTGCCATGTGCTGTGCCACCCAACATGAGTGGTGTGAACTACTATTCTTACCATTTTAATCTTTGTTAAGTCCCCTATCAGGGGACATGTATTGAATTGAATCCTTGCATGGGGAGAGAGAGAAAAAAGCTGACTCTGTAATTTTGGGCACTTGCAATGGAATTTGCCACCAATGCAACTAGTGTTAACTAAGTACTATTCCTATCAGTTTAATCTCTGTTTTGTCCCTTATCAGGGCCAGGGCTGGTGTAGTGAATAGATTTTTGGAACCGGGAGATGGAAAAAGACCCATGCTCGGTCCGCTTCGTTTGAATTTTAGGTCACTGTGCGTGCGCAGTGCAATGTACTGTGACACCCTATATGAGTGGTGGGCAGTGGGCCTGACACACACTGGCAGGCAACTGCAATTATATTAAAGGGTAAAAATTTAATTACTTTCTTATCTGCAAGGTACTGTGCCACCCTATATGAGTAGTGTGCACACAGTACAGTCTGTGGGCTTGCGGCCTCTCACACACGGGCAGGCAACTGCAATATATATATATATATATATATATATATTAAAAAAAAATAAAAGCAGACTGATGTATCAGCCCTAAAAAGGGCTTTTTGGGTCCTATCAGGATGCTGTCCTTACAGCAGATGGCCCCTTTCACACGAGCGAGTTTTCCCGCGCGGGTGCAAGGCAGGAGGTGAACGCATAGCATCCGCACTGAATCCTGACCCATTCATTTCAATGGCTCTGTGTACATGAGCATTTTTTTCACGCCTCACTTGTGCGTAGAGTGAAAATCGCAGCATGTTCCAAGCAAGTGCTGGTGAGTTGCGTTTTTCACTGATGGTTGCTAGGAGATGTTGTTTGTAAACCTTCAGTTTTTTATCACGCGCGTGAAAAATGCATCAAAACGCATTGCACTCGCGCGGAAAAAACAACTGAACGCAATCGCAGGCAAAACTGAATGGTTTTGCCTGTGAAATCGCACAGTTTTCACTGAACGCATCCACAACCCATCCAGACCTAAGGCCCCATTCATACATCAACAATTTTTGTCCGCATCCATTCCGCGGAATGGATGCGGACCCATTCATTGTGAATGGGGCCGGACGTGATGCGGAGAGCACACTATGTGCTCTCCGCTTCCGCATTTGCGTGAATGGGGCCTAATCCAGACACGCTCGTGTGAGAGTCCAATGAGTTTTTGAGGACTGGAGTGGACACAGAACACTGACCTAGCTAACGCTTTCCTTATTAATTCAGCAGCAGCACTCTCCCTGCTCTAACTAACACTGCAGCTTCAGAATGAATGTAAGATGAATGCTGTCCTTGATAGGATTGATGCTGATTGGCTGGAATGTGTCTGCTGACTGTTAGGTACAGGGTCAAAGTTTGCTCAATGATGACGTATAGAGGGAAAATGCAATGTTCGCCGGCGAATAGTTCGGGACATCTCTATCAATAAGTGAGGGTCTTGTTAGGTCAACACAAGTGAGGAGGATGACTAGAGTGAGTAGGTGGAAGAGGAGATGGGGGACAATGACATCACTGACCCAACCTAGGAAGGTGGAAAGCCAAGCGAGGACAGCAGGACGGGGGGGGGGGGGGGTCCACAGCACCGCAACTGGCTGGAAGAGGCAGTGTGGTGGCAAAGGGTAGAAGGCAGGCCACAATAAACAGGCCCGCAACGGTTCCCCCTTGTGCAAATCTCCCTTGCCAAGTTGTAGGTGTTCCGCAGTCTGGGGCTTTTTGAGGAAAGTGGGGACGATAAAAGAATTGTAGTTTACTAACTGTAACTGTGCTATACCTAAATAAGAACTCATTCATAAATAACAATAACCACATAATAACATATTTTACATCCTATTAATAAACTAACTCAAACTATACTAATAAAAACTCAAACACAGAAAAATAATGGGGGAAGACTGTACACTGGAGGCTAAATGAGTAGGGGTGGGAACACTAACACCCTCAACACAATCCGCCACATGGCATCACAGCACCCTTATAATTGGGCCGAACCCTTGGGTCCACAATCAGTGTCTGTGGGTCACACCACTGCCTCCTCTCCCTCCCCTGTGTTACGTGCTGGCCAATCCTCTGTCCTAGACTCAGGCCTAGATGACTCCCACCCTGCAGCTGGGACTTCGCAAGCACCATCTGCTAGCACACCCACTTCTTTGTCCAAGCACAGCGTACAGATGTCCCCAGGCCTTTGAACCTAAGCACCAATACCCAGCCACCCATCCACAGGACATAGCACTAATTGCACACCTTTCAAAATTTGGAGCCATGGAAATGTTGCCATTTAGGCCTGTGGTCACTGAGGTCCACTTAACGACGGACACACGGACAAGTGCTTTTGGCCAGGGATGCTACATTTCCGTGATGGCACACTGGGTAAAACTTGTGGAGGCCATTATCGAGTCATACCCTGGGATGGCACAGGTGCTACCGATGGCAAGGATTGCGGGCACTACTTCCATCAGGATTTCTGCCACCACCTACATTAGTGGCTGCAACCCCCCATTCTTCTCCTCCTCCTCCACTGCAAACTCTGAATTCTCATGGGGAAGCGGCAACAGGCCTTGCTGAAATTCATTTGCTTGGGTGACAAACAGCACACTGCCGTAGGGTATAAGGGACCAAGTTGGCTGTGTCTGATAATGGCCATAACTCGTTGGCAGCTTTGTAGCTCGGCAAGCTCACATAAGTGTGTGACTTAAGATTAAGTATTGTATAGAAAATCCAACAGATTCTGGCCACTATGCTAGGACCAAAATGATGGAATTTGTAATAGACACACTTTATTCAGATGCAGTTCAGTATTGGATACAAAAAAAAAAAAAAGATTTTGGCCATTGTACTGGGCCCAAGATAATGGAATTTTTAACGTACACACTCTATTCAGATGCAGTTCAGTATCGGATACAAAAAACAACATATTTTGGCCCCTATATTAGGCACTAGATAATGGAATTTTTAATAGACATACTGTATTCAGATGCAGTTCAGTATTGGATACAAAAAACTACAGATATTTTTTACTAAACTATGCCCAAGATAATAGAATTTTTAATACACACACTGTATTAAAATACAGTTCAGTACTGGATACAAAAAAAAAAGATTTTGGCCACTATGCTAGGCCCAAGATAAGGGAATTTTTAATAGACACACTGTATTCCGATGCAGTTCAGTATTGGATAGACAATCCAACAGATTCTGGCCACTATACTAGGCCCAAGATAACGTAATTATTAATAGACTGTTACGACTGTATGTGAGCAACAAGAGCATACACAGTGAATTAGCTACTGACCGGACCCAAACTAGGGAACATAAAGAGTGACCCCTGTCAGACCCTAAAAGCTCTCCCTATGCTGCTAAGCCCATGTCCAGATCCAGATGGTGGATCGAGACATGCCCACGTACCTAAGGCTGATGACCACTGTAACCCCTACAATAGTGGAAGGGGCACGGCCACCGGGGCCCTGCTCAGTATATGGACGGAACCGGGGTCGCCTCGGATCCAGTCAGCAAACAAACAGAAACACACAATGTCTGCACACTTAACGGAAGGAGCTGCAGCAGCAGAGAAAACAGATCCAAAGTCAGCAGACAATATCCGAAGTACTTGCTTCAGCAGAACACAGGTCCAGTGAAAAGATATCACACAAGTGAAGATACTCAAGCGATAGATACAGCTCAAATGAAAAGTATAATCCGCACCCTGCAAAGGAGGAGGGGTGATTTAAAGGCAGAGCAATCAAACACAGGAGGGACAGCTGGGAGGAAGGAAACAGAAAGTAAAGACCTCATCACAGGGGTGGAGAAACAGAGCTGTGAGAACGTCTCAAAGCTCTGGTAGTGACATAGACACACTGTATTCCGATGCAGTTCAGTATTGGATACAAAAAAAAAAAAAAGAGATTTTCGCCATAATACTAGGCCAAAGATAATCACATTTTTAATATACACACTGTCTTCAGATGCAATTCAGTATTGGATACAAAAAACAACAGATTTTGGCCACTATATTAGGCACTAGATAATTGAATTTTTAATAGACACACTGTATCCAGATGCAGTTCGGTACTGGATACAAAAAACTACAGATTTTTGCCCCTATACTAGGCCGAAGATAATTGAATTTGTAATATAGTCATGCCCATAAATGTTGGCACCCCTGAAATTTTTCAAGAAGATGAAGTATTTCTCACAGAAAAGTATTGCAGTAACACATGTTTTGCTATACACATGTTTATTCCCTTTGTGTGTATTGGAACAAAACCAAAAAAGAGAGGGAAAAAGCAAATTGAACATAATGTCACACCAAACTCCAAAAATGGGCTGGACAAAATTATTGGCACCCTTAACTTAAAATTTGGTTGTACACCCTTTGGAAAAAATAACTGAAATCAGACGCTTTCTATAACCATCAATAATCTTCTTGCACCTCTCACCCGGAATTTTGGACCACTCTTCCTTAGCTAACTGCTCCAGGTCTCTTTTGTTGGAAGGGCGCCTTTCCCAACAGCAATTTTAAGATCTCTCCACAGGTGTTCAATGGGATTTAGATCTAAACTCATTGCTGGCCTCTTCAGAACTCTCTAGCGCTTTGTTGCCATCCATTTATGGGTGCTTTTTGACATATGTTTGGGGTCATTGTCCTGCTGGAAGACCCAAGATCTCGGACGCAAACCCAGCTTTCTGACACTGGGCTGTAAAGTGCGACCCAAAATCCGTTGGTAATTCTCAGATTTCATGATGCCTTGCACACATTCAAGGCCCCCAGTGCCAGAGGCAGCAAAACAACCCCAAAACATCAATGAACCTCCACCATATTTAACTGTAGGTACTGTGTTCTTTTCTTTGTAGGCTTCATTCCGTTTTCGGTAAACAGTAGAATGATGTGCTTTACCAAAAAGCTCTATCTTGGTGTCATCTGTCCACGAGACGTTTTCCCAGAAGGATTTTGGCTTACTTAAGGCCATAAGTAGTAGTCTTGCTTTTTTGTGTCTCTGTATATGCAGTGGAGTCCTCCTGGGTCTCCTGCCATAGCGTTTCATTTCATTTAAATGTCGACGGATAGTTTGCGCTGACACTGATGCTCCCTGAGCCTGCAGGACAGCTTGAATATCTTTGGAACTTGTTTGGTGCTGCTTATCCACCATCTGGACTATACTGCGTTGACACCTTTCATCAATTTTTATTTTCGGTTCACGCCCAGGGAGATTAGCTATAGTTAGAGATGAGCGAACACCTGGAAGTTCGGGTTCGGGAAGTTCGGCCGAACTTCCCGAAAATGTTCGGGTTCGGGATCCGAACTCGACCCGAACTTTATCCCGAACCCGAACCCCATTGAAGTCAATGGGGACCCGAACTTTTAGGCACTAAAAAGGCTGTAAAATAGTCCAGGAACGGGCTAGAGGGCTGCCAAAGGCAGCAAAATGTAGGTATATCCCCTGTAAACAAATGTGCATAGGGAAATGAATTAAAATAAAATAAAATAAATAAAATTTAAACGATATCAATTGGAGACTGGTCCCACTGCAAGGAATCATGCGTCATATCACTCAACACTGGAGAAGGCCACTTTCAGTTATTTCGGCCCCAGCACCCAGACAGAGGAGAGAGGTCCCACAGCAAGGAATCATGCGTCATATCAACCACCACCAGAGAAAGCCACTCTCAGTTATTTCGGCCAGCACTCAGACCGAGGAGAGAGGTCCCACAGCAAAGAATCATGCGTCATATCACCCACCACTGGAGAAGGCCACTTTCAGTTATTATGGCCCAGCACCCAGACCGAGACTACAGGTCCCACAGCAAGGAATCATGCATCATATCACCCACCACCGGAGAAGGCCACTCTCAGTTATTTCGGCCAGCACCCAGACTGAGGATACAGGTCCCACAGCAAGGAATCATGCGTCATATCACCCACCACCGGAGAAGGCCACTCTCAGTTATTTCGGCCAGCACCCAGACCGAGGATACAGGTCCCACAGCAAGGAATCATGCGTCATATCACCCACCACTGGAGAAGGCCACTTTCGGTTATTTCGGCCCCAGCACCCAGACAGAGGAGAGAGGTCCCACAGCAAGGAATCATGCGTCATATCACCCACCACTGGAGAAGGCGACTTTCAGTTATTTCGGCCCCAGCACTCAGACATAGGAGAGAGGTGCCACAGCAAGGAATCATGCATCATAATACCCATCACTGGAGAAGGCCACTTTAATTTATTTCGGACCCAGCACCCAGACAGAGGAGAGAGGTCCCACAGCAAGGAATTGTGTCATATCACCCACCACTGGAGAAGGCCACTTTCAGTTATTTCGGACCCAGCACCCAGACAGAGGAGAGCGGTCCCACAGCAAGGAATCATGCGTCATATCACCCACCACCGGAGAAGGCCACTTTCAGTTATTTCGGCCCCAGCACCCAGACAGAGGAGAGAGGTCCCACAGCAAGGAATCATGCGTCATATCAACCACCACCGGAGAAGGCCACTCTCAGTTATTTCGGCCAGCACTCAGTCCGAGGAGAGAGGTCCCACAGCAAGGAATCATGCGTCATATCAACCACCACCGGAGAAGGCCACTCTCAGTTATTTCGGCCAGCATTAAGACCGAGGAGAGAAGTCCCACAGCAAGGAATCATGCGTCATATCACCCACCACTGGAGAAGGCCACTTTCAGTTCTTATGGCCCAGCACCCAGAACGAGGATACAGGTCACACAGCAAGGAATCATGCGTCATATCACCCACCACCGGAGAAAGCCACTCTCAGTTATTTCGGCCAGCACCCAGACCGAGGATACAGGTCCCACAGCAAGGAATCATGCGTCATATCACCCACCACTGGAGAAGGCCACTTTCAGTTATTTCGGCCCCAGCACCCAGACAGAGGAGAGAGGTCCCACAGCAAGGAATCATGCGTCATATCACCCACCACTGGAGAAGGCCACTTTCAGTTATTTCGGCCCCAGCACCGAGACATAGGAGAGAGGTGCCACAGCAAGGAATCATGCATCATATCACCCACCACAGGAGAAGGCCACTTTCAGTTATTTCGGACCCAGCACCCAGACAAAGGAGAGAGGTCCCACAGCAAGGAATCATGCATCATATCACCCACCACAGGAGAAGGCCACTTTCAGTTATTTCGGACCCAGCACCCAGACAAAGGAGAGAGGTCCCACAGCAAGGAATCATGCGTCATATCACCCAACACTGGAGAAGGCCACTTTCAGTTATTATGGCCCAGCACCCAGACCGAGGATACAGGTCCCACAGCATGGAATCATGCGTCATATCATCCACCATTGGAGAAGGCCACTCTCAGTTATTTCGGCCAGCACCCAGACCGAGGATACAGGTCCCACAGCAAGGAATCATGCGTCATATCACCCACCACTGGAGAAGGCCACTTTCAGTTATTTCGGCCCCAGCACCCAGACAGAGGAGAGAGGTCCCACAACAAGGAATCATGCGTCATATCACCCACCACCGGAGAAGACCACTTTCAGTTATTTCGGCCCCAGCACCCAGACAGAGGAGAGAGGTCCCACAGCAAGGAATCATGCATCATATCACCCACCACAGGAGAAGGCCACTTTCAGTTATTTCGGACCCAGCACCCAGACAAAGGAGAGAGGTCCCACAGCAAGGAATCATGCGTCATATCACCCAACACTGGAGAAGGCCACTTTCATTTATTTCGGACCCAGCACCCAGACAGAGGAGAGAGGTCCCACAGCAAGGAATTGCGTCATATCACCCACCACTGGAGAAGGCCACTTTCAGTTATTTCGGACCCAGCACCCAGACAGAGGAGAGCGGTCCCACAGCAAGGAATCATGCGTCATATCACCCACCACCGGAGAAGGCCACTTTCAGTTATTTCGGACCCAGCACCCAGACAGAGGAGAGAGGTCCCACAGCAAGGAATCATGCGTCATATCACCCACCACTGGAGAAGGCCACTTTCGGTTATTTCTGCCCCAGCACCCAGACAGAGGAGAGAGGTCCCACAGCAAGGAATCATGCGTCATATCACCCACCACTGGAGAAGGCGACTTTCAGTTATTTCGGCCCCAGCACTCAGACATAGGAGAGAGGTGCCACAGCAAGGAATCATGCATCATAATACCCATCACTGGAGAAGGCCACTTTAATTTATTTCGGACCCAGCACCCAGACAGAGGAGAGAGGTCCCACAGCAAGGAATTGTGTCATATCACCCACCACTGGAGAAGGCCACTTTCAGTTATTTCGGACCCAGCACCCAGACAGAGGAGAGCGGTCCCACAGCAAGGAATCATGCGTCATATCACCCACCACCGGAGAAGGCCACTTTCAGTTATTTCGGGCCCAGCACCCAGACAGAGGAGAGAGGTCCCACAGCAAGGAATCATGCGTCATATCAACCACCACCGGAGAAGGCCACTCTCAGTTATTTCGGCCAGCATTCAGTCCGAGGAGAGAGGTCCCACAGCAAGGAATCATGCGTCATATCAACCACCACCGGAGAAGGCCACTCTCAGTTATTTCGGCCAGCATTAAGACCGAGGAGAGAAGTCCCACAGCAAGGAATCATGCGTCATATCACCCACCACTGGAGAAGGCCACTTTCAGTTATTATGGCCCAGCACCCAGAACGAGGATACAGGTCACACAGCAAGGAATCATGCGTCATATCACCCACCACCGGAGAAAGCCACTCTCAGTTATTTCGGCCAGCACCCAGACCGAGGATACAGGTCCCACAGCAAGGAATCATGCGTCATATCACCCACCACTGGAGAAGGCCACTTTCAGTTATTTCATCTTAGCACCCAGACAGAGGAGAGAGGTCCCACAGCAAGGAATCATGCGTCATATCACCCACCACTGGAGAAGGCCACTTTCAGTTATTTCGGCCCCAGCACCGAGACATAGGAGAGAGGTGCCACAGCAAGGAATCATGCATCATATCACCAACCACTGGTGAAGGCCACTTTCAGTTATTTCGGACCCAGCACCCAGACAAAGGAGAGAGGACCCACAGCAAGGAATCATGCATCATATCACCCAACACTGGAGAAGGCCACTTTCATTTATTTCGGACCCAGCACCCAGACAGAGGAGAGAGGTCCCACAGCAAGGAATTGTGTCATATCACCCACCACTAGAGAAGGCCACTTTCAGTTATTTCGGACCCAGCACCCAGACAGAGGATACAGGTCCCACAGCAAGGAATCATGCTTCATATCAACCACCACCGGAGAAAGCCACTCTCAGTTATTTCGGCCCAGCACCTAGACAGAGGAGAGAGGTCCCACAGCAAGGAATCATGCGTCATATCACCCACCACCGGAGAAGGCCACTCTCAGTTATTTCGGCCAGCACTTAGACCGAGGAGAGAGGTCCCACAGCAAGGAATAATCATGTGTCATATCACCCACCACTGGAGAAGGCCACTTTCAGTTATTATGGCCCAGCACCCAGACCGAGGATACAGGTCCCACAGCATGGAATCATGCGTCATATCATCCACCATTGGAGAAGGCCACTCTCAGTTATTTCGGCCAGCACCCAGACCGAGGATACAGGTCCCACAGCAAGGAATCATGCGTCATATCACCCACCACTGGAGAAGGTCACTTTCAGTTATTTCGGCCCCAGCACCCAGACAGAGGAGAGAGGTCCCACAGCAAGGAATCATGCATCATATCACCCACCACTGGAGAAGGCCACTTTCAGTTATTTCGGACCCAGCACCCAGACAAAGGAGAGAGGTCCCACAGCAAGGAATAATGCGTCATATCACCCAACACTGGAGAAGGCCACTTTCATTTATTTCGGACCCAGCACCCAGACAGAGGAGAGAGGTCTCACAGCAAGGAATTGCGTCATATCACCCACCACTGGAGAAGGCCACTTTCAGTTATTTTGGTCCCAGCACCCAGACAGAGGAGAGCGGTCCCACAGCAAGTAATCATGCGTCATATCACCCACCACCGGAGAAGGCCACTTTCAGTTATTTCGGACCCAGCACCCAGACAGAGGAGAGAGGTCCCACAGCAAGGAATCATGCGTCATATCACCCACCACTGGAGAAGGCCACTTTCAGTTATTTCGGCCCAGCACCCAGACCGAGGATACAGGTCCCACAGCAAGGAATCATGCGTCATATCACCCACCACTGGAGAAGGCCACTTTCAGTTTTTTATGCCCCACCACCCAGACAGAGGAGAGAGGTCATCCAGCAAGGAATCATGCGTCATATCACCCACCACTGGAGAAGGCCACTTTTAGTTATTTCTGCCCAGCACCCAGATAGAGGAGAGAGGTCCCACAGCAAGGAATCATGCGTCATATCACCCAACACTGGAGAAGGCCACTTTCAGTTATTTCGGCCCAGCACCCAGATAGAGGAGAGAGGTCCCACAGCAAGGAATCATGCGTCATATCACCCACCACTGGAGAAGGCCACTTTCAGTTATTTCGGCCCAGCACCCAGATAGAGCAGAGAGGACCCACAGCAAGGAATCATGCGTCATATCACCCACCACTAGAGAAGACCACTTTCAGTTTTTTCGGCCCCAGCACCCAGACAGAGGAGAGAGGTCCCACAGCAAGGAATCATGCATCATATCACCCAACACTGGAGAAGGCCACTTTCATTTATTTCGGACCCAGCACCCAGACAGAGGAGAGAGGTCCCACAGCAAGGAATTGCGTCATATCACCGACCACTGGAGATCGCCACTTTCAGTTATTTCAGCCCAGCACCCAGACCGAGGATACAGGTCTAACAGCAAGGAATCATGCGTCATATCACCCTGCACTGGAGAAGGCCACTTTCAGTTATTTCTGCCCAGCACCCAGATAGAGGAGAGAGGTCCCACAGCAAGGAATCATGCGGCATATCACCCACCACTGGAGAACGCCACTTTCAGTTATTTCAGCCCAGCACCCAGACCGAGGATACAGGTCCCACAGCAAGGAATCATGCGTCATATCACCCACCACTGGAGAAGGCCACTTTCAGTTATTTCTGCCCAGCACCCAGATAGAGGAGAGAGGTCCCACAGCAAGGAATCATGCGTCATATCACCCAACACTGGAGAAGGCCACTTTCAGTTATTTCGGCCCAGCACCCAGACAGAGGAAAGAGGACCCACAGCAAGGAATCATGCGTCATATCACCCACCACTGGAGAAGGCCACTTTCAGTTATTTCGGCCCAGCACCCAGATAGAGGAGAGAGGTCCCACAGCAAGGAATCATGCGTCATATCACCCACCACTAGAGAAGGCCACTTTCAGTTATTTCGGCCCCAGCACCCAGACAGAGGAGAGAGGTCCCACAGCAAGGAATCATGCGTCATATCACCCACCACTGGAGAAGGCCACTTTCAGTTATTTCGGACCCAGCACCCAGACAGAGAGAGAGGTCCCACAGCAAGGAATCATGCGTCATATCACCCACCACTGGAGAAGGCCACTTTCAGTTATTTCGGCCCAGCACCCAGACAGAGAGAGAGGTCCCACAGCAAGGAATCATGCGTCATATCACCCACCACTGGAGAAGGCCACTTTCAGTTATTTCGGCCCCAGCACCCAGACAGAGGAGAGAGGTCCCACAGCAAGGAATCATGCGTCATATCACCCACCACTGGAGAAGGCCACTTTCAGTTATTTCGAGCCCAGCACCCAGACCGAGGAGAGAGGTCCCACAGCAAGGAATCATGCGTCATATCACCCACCACTGGAGAAGGCCACTTGCGGTTATTATCGGCCCAGCACCCAGACCGAGGACACAGGTCCCACAGCAAGGGAATCATGGCATGAGATCACCTGCACCACCGGAGAAGGCCACTCTCAGTTTTTCGTGCCCCAGCACCCAGACTGAGGAGAGAGGTCCTACAGCAAGGGAATCATGCGCTCATATCACCCACCACTGAGAAGGCCACTTTCAGTTATTTCGCCCAGCACCCAGACAGAGGAGAGAGGTCCCACAGCAAGGAATCATGCGTCATATCACCCACCACTGGAGAAGGCCACTTTCAGTTATTTCGGCCCCAGCACCCAGACAGAGAGAGAGAGGTCCCACAGCAAGGAATCATGCGTCACTCACCCACCACTGGAGAAGGCTACTTTTCTAGTTATTTCGCCCCAGCACTCAGACAGAGGAGAGAGGTCCCACAGCAAGGAATCATGCGTCATATCACCCACCACTGAGAGAAGACCACTTTCAGTTTATTTCGGCCCCAGCACCCAGACAGAGGAGAGAGGTCCCACAGCAAGGAATCATGCATCATATCACCCAACACTGAGAAGGCCACTTTCATTTATTTCGACCCAGCACCCAGACAGAGGAGAGAGGTCCCACAGCAAGGAATCATGCGGCATATCACCGACCACTGGAGATCGCCACTTTCAGTTATTTCAGCCCAGCACCCAGACAGAGGATACAGGTCTAACAGCAAGGAATCATGCGTCATATCACCCACGCACTGGAGAAGGCCACTTTCAGTTATTTCTGCCCAGCACTCAGATAGAGGAGAGAGGTCCCACAGCAAGGAATCATGCGGCATATCACCCACCACTGGAGAACGCCACTTTCAGTTATTTCAGCCCAGCACCCAGACCGAGGAGACAGGTCCCACAGCAAGGAATCATGCGTCATATCACCCACCACTGGAGAAGGCCACTTTCAGTTATTTCTGCCCAGCACCCAGATAGAGGAGAGAGGTCCCACAGCAAGGAATCATGCGTCATATCACCCAACACTGGAGAAGGCCACTTTCAGTTATTTCGGCCCAGCACCCAGATAGAGCAGAGAGGACCCACAGCAAGGAATCATGCGTCATATCACCCACCACTGAGAAGGCCACTTTCAGTTATTTCGGCCCAGCACCCAGATAGAGCAGAGAGGACCCACAGCAAGGAATCATGCGTCATATCACCCACCACTAGAGAAGACCACTTTCAGTTTTTTCGGCCCCAGCACCCACACAGAGAAGAGAGGTCCCACAGCAAGGAATCATGCATCATATCACCCAACACTGGAGAAGGCCACTTTCATTTATTTCGGACCCAGCACCTAGACAGAGGAGAGAGGTCCCACAGCAAGGAATCATGCGTCATATCACCCACCACCGGAGAAGGCCACTCTCAGTTATTTCGGCCAGCACTTAGACCGAGGAGAGAGGTCCCACAGCAAGGAATAATCATGTGTCATATCACCCACCACTGGAGAAGGCCATTTTCAGTTATTATGGCCCAGCACCCAGACCGAGGATACAGGTCCCACAGCATGGAATCATGCGTCATATCATCCACCATTGGAGAAGGCCACTTCAGTTATTTCGCCAGCACCCAGACCGAGGATACAGGTCCCACAGCAAGGAATCATGCGTCATATCACCCACCACTGGAGAAGGTCACTTTCAGTTATTTCTGGCCCCAGCACCCAGACAGAGGAGAGAGGTCCCACAGCAAGGAATCATGCATCATATCACCCACCACTGGAGAAGGCCACTTTCAGTTATTTCCGGACCCAGCACCCAGACAAAGGAGGAGAGGTCCCACAGCAAGGAATAATGCGTCATATCACCCACCACTGGAGAAGGCCACTTTCAGTTATTTCGGACCCAAGCACTCCAGACAGAGGAGAGAGGTCTCACAGCAAGGAATATGCGCCATATCACCCACCACTGGAGAAGGCCACTTTCAGTTATTTTGGTCCCAGCACCCAGACAGAGGAGAGGTCCCACAGCAAGGAATCATGCGTCATATCACCCACCACTGGAGAAGGCCACTTTCAGTTATTTCTCGGACCCAGCACCCAGACAGAGGAGAGCGGTCCCACAGCAAGGAATCATGCGTCATATCACCCACCACTGGAGAAGGCCACTTTCAGTTATTTCGACCCAGCACCCAGACCGAGGATACAGGTCCCACAGCAAGGAATCATGCGCCATATCACCCACCACTGGAGAAGGCCACTTTCAGTTATTTATGCCCCAGCACCCAGACAGAGGAGAGAGGTCATCACAGCAAGGAATCATGCGTCATATCACCCACCACTGGAGAAGGCCACTTTCAGTTATTTCTGCCCCAGCACCCAGACAGAGGAGATAGGTCCCACAGCAAGGAATCATGCGTCATATCACCCAACACTGGAGAAGGCCACTTTCAGTTATTTCGGCCCAGCACCCAGATAGAGGAGAGAGGTCCCACAGCAAGGAATCATGCGTCATATCACCCACCACTGGAGAAGGCCACTTTCAGTTATTTCGCCCAGCACCCAGACAGAGGAGAGAGGACCCACAGCAAGGAATCATGCGTCATATCACCCACCACTGGAGAAGGCCACTTTCAGTTATTTCGGCCCCAGCACCCAGACAGAGGAGAGAGGTCCCACAGCAAGGAATCATGCGTCATAT
Source organism: Bufotes viridis (assembly GCA_033119425.1). NCBI lineage: Eukaryota > Metazoa > Chordata > Amphibia > Anura > Bufonidae > Bufotes > Bufotes viridis. The sequence continues at coordinate 356,074,726 of CM065590.1, forward strand.
CACCCACCACTGGAGAAGGCCACTTTCAGTTATTTCGGACCCAGCACCCAGACAGAGGAGAGGTCCTACAGCAAGGAATCATGCGTCATATCACCCGACCACTGGAGAATCGCCACTTTCAGTTATTTCAGCCCAGCACCCAGACCGAGGATACAGGTCCCACAGCAAGGAATCATGCGTCATATCACCCTGCACTGGAGAAGGCCACTTTCAGTTATTTCTAGCCCAGCACCCAGATAGAGGAGAGAGGTCCACAGCAAGGAATCATGCGGCATATCACCCACCACTGGAGAACGCCACTTTCAGTTATTTCAGCCCAGCACCCAGACCGAGGATACAGGTCCCACAGCAAGGAATCATGCGTCATATCACCCACCACTGGAGAAGGCCACTTTCAGTTATTTCTGCCCAGCACCCAGATAGAGGAGAGAGGTCCCACAGCAAGGAATCATGCGTCATATCACCCACCACTGGAGAAGGCCACTTTCAGTTATTTCGGCCCCAGCACCCAGATAGAGGAAAGAGGTCCCACAGCAAGGAATCATGCGTCATATCACCCACCACTGGAGAAGGCCACTTTCAGTTATTTCGGCCCAGCCCCCAGATAGAGCAGAGAGGACCCACAGCAAGGAATCATGCGTCATATCACCCACCACTAGAGAAGACCACTTTCAGTTTTTTCGGCCCCAGCACCCAGACAGAGAAGAGAGGTCCCACAGCAAGGAATCATGCATCATATCACCCAACACTGGAGAAGGCCACTTTCATTTATTTCGGACCCTGCACCTAGACAGAGGAGAGAGGTCCACAGCAAGGAATCTGCGTCATATCACCGACCACTGGAAGGCCACTTTCAGTTATTTCGGACCCAGCACCCAGACAAAGGAGAGCGGTCCCACAGCAAGGAATCATGCGTCATATCACCCACCACCGGAGAAGGCCACTTTCAGTTATTTTGGACCCAGCACCCAGACAGAGGAGAGAGGTCCCACAGCAAGGAATCATGCGGCATATCACCCACCACTGGAGAACGCCACTTTCAGTTATTTCAGCCCAGCACCCAGACCGAGGATACAGGTCCAACAGCAAGGAATCATGCGTCATATCACCCTGCACTGGAGAAGGCCACTTTCAGTTATTTCTGCCCAGCACCCAGATAGAGGAGAGAGGTCCCACAGCAAGGAATCATGCGTCATATCACCCAACACTGGAGAAGGCCACTTTCAGTATTTTATGCCCCACCACCTAGACAGAGGAGAGAGGTCATACAGCAAGGAATCATGCGTCATATCACCCACCACTGGAGAAGGCCACTTTCAGTTATTTCGGCCCAGCACCCAGATAGAGGAGAGAGGTCCCACAGCAAGGAATCATGCATCATATCACCCAACACTGGAGAAGGCCACTTTCAGTTATTTCGGACACAGCACCCAGACAGAAGAGAGAGGTCCCACAGCAAGGAATTATGCGTCATATCACCCAACAATGGAGAAGGCCACTTTCATTTATTTCGGACCCAGCACCCAGACAGAGGAGAGAGGTCCCACAGCAAGGAATCATGCGTCATATCACCGACCACCGGAGATGGCCACTTTCAGTTATTTCGGACCAAGCACCCAGACAGAGGAGAGAGGTCCCACAGCAAGGAATCATGCATCATATCACCCACCACTGGAGAAGGCCACTTTCAGTTATTTCGGACCCAGCACCCAGACAAAGGAGAGAGGTCCCACAGCAAGGAATCATGCGTCATATCACCCACCACTGGAGAAGGCCACTTTCAGTTATTTCGGACCCAGCACCCAGACAGAGGAGAGAGGTCCCACAGCAAGGAATCATGCGTCATATCACCCACCACTGGAGAAGGCCACTTTCAGTTATTTCGACCCAGCACCCAGACAGAGGAGAGCGGTCCCACAGCAAGGAATCATGCGTCATATCACCCACCACTGGAGAAGGCCACTTTCAGTTATTTCGGACCCAGCACCCAGACAGAGGAGAGAGGTCCCACAGCAAGGAATCATGCGTCATATCACCCACCACTGGAGAAGGCCACTTTCAGTTATTTCGGCCCAGCACCCAGACAGAGGAGAGAGGTCCCACAGCAAGGAATCATGCGTCATATCACCCACCACTGGAGAAGGCCACTTTCAGTTATTTCGCCCCAGCACCCAGACAGAGGAGAGAGGTCCCACAGCAAGGAATCATGCGTCATATCACCCACCACTGGAGAAGGCCACTTTTCAGTTATTTCTGCCCCAGCACCCAGACAGAGGAGAGAGGTCCCACAGCAAGGAATCATGCGTCATATCACCCAACACTGGAGAAGGCCACTTTCAGTTATTTCGGCCCAGCACCCAGACAGAGGAGAGAGGTCCCACAGCAAGGAATCATGCGTCATATCACCCACCACTGGAGAAGGCCACTTTCAGTTATTTCGGCCCAGCACCCAGATAGAGCAGAGAGGTCCCACAGCAAGGAATCATGCGTCATATCACCCACCACTAGAGAAGGCCACTTTCAGTTATTTCGGCCCAGCACCCAGACAGAGGAGAGAGGTCCCACAGCAAGGAATCATGCGTCATATCACCCAACACTGGAGAAGGCCACTTTCAGTTATTTCGGACCCAGCACCCAGACAGAGGAGAGAGGTCCCACAGCAAGGAATCATGCGTCATATCACCCGACCACTGGAGAAGGCCACTTTCAGTTATTTCGGACCCAGCACCCAGACAGAGGAGAGCGGTCCCACAGCAAGGAATCATGCGTCCAATCACCCACCACTGGAGAAGGCCACTTTCAGTTATTTCGACCCAGCACCCAGACAGAGGAAGAGGTCCCACAGCAAGGAATCATGCGGCATATCACCCACCACTGGAGAAGGCCACTTTCAGTTATTTCAGCCCAGCACCCAGACCGATGATACAGGTCCCACAGCAAGGAATCATGCGTCATATCACCCACCACTGGAGAAGGCCACTTTCAGTTATTTCTGCCCAGCACCAGATAGAGGAGAGAGGTCCCACAGCAAGGAATCATGCGTCATATCACCCAACACTGGAGAAGGCCACTTTCAGTTATTTCGTGCCCAGCACCTAGATAGAGGAGAGAGGTCTCACAGCAAGGAATCATGCGTCATATCACCCACCACTGGAGAAGGCCACTTTCAGTTATTTCGGCCAGCACCCAGATAGAGCAGAGAGGACCCACAGCAAGGAAATCATGCGTCATATCACCCACCACTGGAGAAGACCACTTTCAGTTTTATGGCCCAGCACCCAGACAGAGGAGACAGGTCCCACAGCAAGGAATCATGCATCATATCACCCAACACTGGAGAAGGCCACTTTCATTTATTTCGGACCCAGCACCCAGACAGAGGAGAGAGGTCCCACAGCAAGGAATCATGCGTCATATCACCGACCACTGGAGAAGGCCACTTTCAGTTATTTCGGACCCAGCACCCAGACAGAGGAGAGCGGTCCCACAGCAAGGAATCATGCGTCATATCACCCACCACTGGAGAAGGCCACTTTCAGTTATTTCGGACCCAGCACCCAGACAGAGGAGAGAGGTCCCACAGCAAGGAATCATGCGGCATATCACCCACCACTGGAGAACGCCACTTTCAGTTATTTCAGCCCAGCACCCAGACCGAGGATAGAGGTCCCACAGCAAGGAATCATGCGTCATATCACCCACCACTGGAGAAGGCCACTTTCAGTTATTTCTGCCCAGCACCCAGATAGAGGAGAGAGGTCCCACAGCAAGGAATCATGCGTCATATCACCCACCACTGGAGAAGGCCACTTTCAGTTATTTCGACCCAGCACCCAGACAGAGGAGAGAGGTCCCACAGCAAGGAATCATGCGTCATATCACCCACCACTGGAGAAGGCCACTTTCAGTTATTTCGGCCCAGCACCCAGACTAGAGCAGAGAGGACCCACAGCAAGGAATCATGCGTCATATCACCCACCACTGGAGAAGACCACTTTCAGTTTTTCATGCCCCAGCACCCAGACAGAGGAGAAGGTCCCACAGCAAGGAATCATGCATCATATCACCCACCACTGGAGAAGGCCACTTTCAGTTATTTCGGACCCAGCACCCAGACAGAGGAGAGAGGTCCCACAGCAAGGAATTGCGTCATATCACCGACCACTGGAGAAGGCCACTTTCAGTTATTTCGGACCCAGCACCCAGACAAAGGAGAGCGGTCCCACAGCAAGGAATCATGCGTCATATCACCCACCACCGGAGAAGGCCACTTTCAGTTATTTCGGACCCAGCACCCAGACAGAGGAGAGAGGTCCCACAGCAAGGAATCATGCGGCATATCACCGACCACTGGAGATCGCCACTTTCAGTTATTTCAGCCCAGCACCCAGACCGAGGATACAGGTCTAACAGCAAGGAATCATGCGTCATATCACCCTGCACTGGAGAAGGCCACTTTCAGTTATTTCTGCCCAGCACCCAGATAGAGGAGAGAGGTCCCACAGCAAGGAATCATGCGTCATATCACCCAACACTGGAGAAGGCCACTTTCAGTATTTTATGCCCCACCACCCAGACAGAGGAGAGAGGTCATACAGCAAGGAATCATGCGTCATATCACCAACCACTGGAGAAGGCAACTTTCAGTTATTTCGGCCCAGCACCCAGATAGAGGAGAGAGGTCCCACAGCAAGGAATCATGCGTCATATCACCCACCACTGGAGAAGGCCACTTTCAGTTATTTCGGCCACAGCACCCAGACAGAAGAGTGCAGGTCCCACAGCAAGGAATCATGCGTCATATCACCCAACACTGGAGAAGGCCACTTTCAGTTATTTCTGACCCAGCACCCAGACAGAGGAGAGAGGTCCCACAGCAAGGAATCATGCGTCATATCACCCAACCACCGGAGAAGGCCACTTTCAGTTATTTCGGACCCAGCACCCAGACAGAGGAGAGAGGTCCCACAGCAAGGAATCATGCGGCATATCACCCACCACTGGAGAACGCCACTTTCAGTTATTTCGGCCCAGCACCCAGACCGAGGAGACAGGTCCCACAGCAAGGAATCATGCGTCATATCACCCACCACTGGAGAAGGCCACTTTCAGTATTTTATGCCCCACCACCCAGACAGAGGAGAGAGGTCATACAGCAAGGAATCATGCGTCATATCACCCACCACTGGAGAAGGCCACTTTCAGTTATTTCGGCCCAGCACCCAGATAGAGGAGAGAGGTCCCACAGCAAGGAATCATGCGTCATATCACCCAACACTGGAGAAGGCCACTTTCAGTTATTTCGGACACAGCCCCCAGACAGAAGAGAGAGGTCCCACAGCAAGGAATTATGCGTCATATCACCCACCACTGGAGAAGGCCACTTTCAGTTATTTCGGCCCAGCACCCAGATAGAGCAGAGAGGACAAACAGCAAGGAATCATGCGGCATATCACCCACCACTGGAGAACGCCACTTTCAGTTATTTCAGCCCAGCACCCAGACCGAGGATACAGGTCCAACAGCAAGGAATCATGCGTCATATCACCCTGCACTGGAGAAGGCCACTTTCAGTTATTTCTGCCCAGCACCCAGATAGAGGAGAGAGGTCCCACAGCAAGGAATCATGCGTCATATCACCCAACACTGGAGAAGGCCACTTTCAGTATTTTATGCCCCACCACCCAGACAGAGGAGAGAGGTCATACAGCAAGGAATCATGCGTCATATCACCCACCACTGGAGAAGGCCACTTTCAGTTATTTCGGCCCAGCACCCAGATAGAGGAGAGAGGTCCCACAGCAAGGAATCATGCGTCATATCACCCAACACTGGAGAAGGCCACTTTCAGTTATTTCGGACACAGCACCCAGACAGAAGAGAGGTCCCACAGCAAGGAATTATGCGTCATATCACCCAACACTGGAGAAGGCCACTTTCATTTATTTCGGACCAAGCACCCAGACAGAGGAGAGAGGTCCCACAGCAAGGAATTGCGTCATATCACCGACCACCGGAGAAGGCCACTTTCAGTTATTTCGGACCCAGCACCCAGACAGAGGAGAGAGGTCCCACAGCAAGGAATCATGCGGCATATCACCCACCACTGGAGAACGCCACTTTCAGTTATTTCGGCCCAGCACCCAGACCGAGGATACAGGTCCCACAGCAAGGAATCATGCGTCATATCACCCACCACTGGAGAAGGCCACTTTCAGTATTTTATGCCCCACCACCCAGACAGAGGAGAGAGGTCATACAGCAAGGAATCATGCGTCATATCACCCACCACTGGAGAAGGCCACTTTCAGTTATTTCGGCCCAGCACCCAGATAGAGGAGAGAGGTCCCACAGCAAGGAATCATGCGTCATATCACCCAACACTGGAGAAGGCCACTTTCAGTTATTTCGGCCCAGCACCCAGATAGAGGAGAGAGGTCCCACAGCAAGGAATCATGCGTCATATCACCCACCACTGGAGAAGGCCACTTTCAGTTATTTCGGCCCAGCACCCAGATAGAGCAGAGAGGACAAACAGCAAGGAATCATACGTCATATCACCCACCACTAGAGAAGGCCACTTTCAGTTATTTCGGTCCCAGCACCCAGACAGAGAAGACAGGTCCCACAGCAAGGAATCATGCGTCATATCACCCTGCACTGGAGAAGTCCACTATCAGTTATTTTGGACCCAGCACCCAGACAGAGGAGAGAGGTCCCACAGCAAGGAATCATGCGTCATATCACCCACCACTGGAGAAGGCCACTTTCAGTTATTTCGGCCCCACCACCCAGACAGAGGTGAGGTTCATTCAACTTTGGGTTGCACCGCAAGATCATGGTAAAGTTAAAAAAATGAGGATTCAATAAAGAAGTGCCCCAGAGTACAAGAATACATGGTTGAGGGGGAGGCAGTTATAAATGTCTATTCTGCACAAAGGGAGGCACAGGTCCTGTGGGATCCATGCCTGGTTCATCTTTATGAGCGTCAGCTTGTCCACGTTGGCTGTGGACAGGCGGCTGCGTTTGTCAGTAATGGCGCCCCTGCCGTGCTGAATACACGTTCAGACAAAACGCTGGCCGCCGGGCAGGCTAGCACCTCAAGGCATAAAATGCTAACTCTGGCCACGTGGACAATTTGGAGACCCAGAAGTTGAATGGGGCCGAACCATCAGTCAGTACGTGGAGGGGTGTGCAGACGTACTGTTCAACCATGTTAGTGAAATGCTGCCTCCTGCTAACACGTTCCGTATCAAGTGGGGTTGCAGTTAGCTGTGGCGGAGAGAAAACTTTTCCACATTTCTGCCATACTAACCCTGCCCTCAGAGTAGCTGGCCGTGACACAGCTGCGTTGGCGACCTCTTGCTCCTCCTCTGCCATCGCCTTGGGCTTCCACCTGTTCCCCTGTGACATTTGGGAATGCTCTCAGGAGCGCATCTTCCAGCGTGCGCTTGTACTCGCGCATCTTCCTATCACGCTCCAGTGCAGGAAGTAAGGTGGGCACATTGTCTTTGTACCGGGGATCCAGCAGGGTGGCAACCCAGTAGTACGCACACGTTAAAATGTGGGCAACTCTGCTGTCGTTGCGCAGGCACTGCAGCATGTAGTCGCTCATGTGTGCCAGGATCCCCAGAGGTAAGGACAAGCTGTCCTCTGTGGGAGGCGTATCGTCATCGTCCTCCGTATACCCCCAGCCACGCACCAGTGATGGGCGTGAGCTGTGTCGGGTGCCACCCCATTGTGAACCTGCTTCATCCTCCTCCTCCTCGTCCTCATCCTCCTCGTCCTCCAGTAGTGGGCCCTGGCTGGCCACATTTGTACCTGCCCTCTGCTGTTGCAAAAAAACTCCCTCTGAGCCACTTCTAACAGACTGGCCTGAAAGTGCTAAAAATGACCCCTCCTCCTCCTCCTCCTCCTACTGGGCCACCTCTACTTCCATTATCGCCCTAAGCGTTTTCTCAATGAGACATAGAAGTGGTATTGTAACGCTGATAACGGTGTCATCGCCACTGGCCATGATGGTGGAGTACTCTAAACAGCGCAACAGGGCACACAGGTCTCGCATGGAGGCCCAATCATTGGTGGTGAAGTGGTGCTGTTCCGCAGTGCGACTGACGTGTGCGTGCTGCAGCTGAAACTCCGCTATGGCCTGCTGCTGCTCGCACAGTCTCTCCAGCATGTGCAAGGTGGAGTTCCACCTGGTGGGCACGTCGCATATGAGGCGGTGAGCGGGAAGGCCGAAGTTCCGCTGTAGCGCAGACAGGCGAGCAGCGGCAGGATGTGAACGCCGGAAGCGCGCACAGACAGTCTGCACTTTATGCAGCATCTCTGACATGTCGGGGTAGTTGTGAATGAACTTCTGCACCACCAAATTCAGCACATTCGCCAGGCCAGGGATGTGCGTCAAACCGGCTAGTCCCAGAGCTGCGACGAGATTTCGCCCATTATCGCACACCACCAGGCCGGGCTTGAGGCCCACCGGCAGCAACCACTGGTCAGTCTGTTGTTCAATACCCCGCCACAACTCCTGCGCGGTGTGGGGCCTGTCCCCCAAACATATGAGTTTCAGAATGGCCTGCTGACGTTTACCCCGGGCTGTGCTGATGTTGTTGTTGAAGGTGTGTGGCTGACTGGATGAGTTGGTGGAAGCAGAGGAGGAGGAAGCCGAGTAGGAGGAGGAGGCTACAGGAGTCAAAGAATGATGTCCTGCGATCCTTGGCGGCGGAAGGACGTGCGCCACGGAACTCTCCACCTGGGGCCCAGCCGCAACTACATTTACCCAGTGTGCAGTTAGGGAGATATAGCGTCCCTGGCCGTGCTTACTGGTCCACGTATCTGTGGTTAGGTGGACCTTGCCACAGATGGCGTTGCGCAGTGCACACTTGATTTTATCAGATACATGGTTGTGCAGGGAAGGCACGGCTGTCTTGGAGAAGTAGTGGCGGCTGGGAACAACATACTGTGGGACAGCCATGGACATCAGCTGTTTGAAGCTGTCTGTGTCCACCAGCCTGAATGACAGCATTTCAAAGGCCAGTAGTTTAGAAATGCTGGCATTCAGGCCAAGGGCTCGAGGGTGGCTAGGTGGGAATTTACACTTTCTCTCCAAGGTTTGTGAGATGGAGAGCTGAACGCTGCCGTGTGACATGGTGGAGATGCTTGGAGATGCAGGTGGTGTTGTCCGTGGCACATCCTCTGTTTGGTGGGCGGCAGGTGCCAACGTTCCTCCCGATGCGGAGAAAGAGGTCGAGGCGCGCAGCAGAAGAGGGAGCAGGGGGAGCCAGAGTGAGTTCCTTGCTTTTAAGGTGTTTACTCCACTGCAGTTCATGCTTTGCATGTAGATGCCTGGTCATGCAGGTTGTGCTAAGGTTCAGAACGTTAATGCCTCACTTCAGGCTCTGATGGCACAGCGTGCAAACCACTCGGGTCTTATCGAAGTGCCATGCCAGGGAACTCCTTGAAGCTGCCTTTGGGGTGCTCGGTCCCTGGTGGCGGTGGCATTGGGCCCCACCAAATATCGCTGTAAATTCTGGCTGGTACTAGAACCTGAGGTAGTTGGTTCACTAGGACGTGTGGCTGTGGCAGAATGGCCATGTCCACTCCCATCACAAGAGGGTACACTAACACCACCGCGTCCGCGTCCCATACTAGATGCTTTCCTCTTTGTTATCGTTCACCAAGCACAACAATAAGAAAAAAAATATTTGGCCCAATGTATTGATTTCAAATTCAGGCCTTTTTTACAGGCACCTAACACTATCTGCCTATTTATTTATGTGGCGTATTACACTAATCCAGGCACAGCAGTAACCACTGATTTAGGGGAATATCTCTTTTAGGGCTGGTATTTAGGCACTGGATGAAAGGTATCCTTTTATGGACAGATTTACAATTGGCCTGCAACAGCTCGAACGCCAGATTTAGGGTATTGCTATTTTGGCAATTGAATTTCACCCCAGAACAAAATATATGTTTTTGCGGACACTATGAATCTTGGCCAGCCACAGCTGACACCACTGATTTATGGTATTGCTATTTTGGCAATTGAATTTCACCCCAGAACAAAATATATGTTTTTGCGGACACTATAAAACTTGGCCTGCAACAGCTGGGACACCAGATTCAGGGTATTGCTATTTTAGCAATTGAATTTCACCCCATAACAAAATATATGTTTTTGCGGACACTATGAATCTTGGCCAGCCACAGCTGAAACCACTGATTTATGGTATTGCTATTTTGGCAATTGAATTTCACCCCAGAACAAAATATATGTTTTTGCGAACACTATGAAACTTGGCCTGCAACAGCTGGGACACCAGATTCAGGGTATTGCCATTTTGGCAATTGAATTTCACCCCATAACAAAATATATGTTTTTGCGGACACTATGAAACTTGGGATTCTTGGCCAGCCACAGCTGAAACTACGGATTTATGGTATTGCTATTTTGGCAATTAAATTTCACCCCAGAACAAAATATATGTTTTTGCGGACACTTTGAAACTCGGCCTGCAACAGCTGGGACACCAGATTCAGGGTATTGCTATTTTGGCAAATGCATTTCACCCCAGAACAAAATATATAATTTGCAGGACACTATGAAACTTGGCCAGCCACAGCTGAAACCTCTGATTTATGTTATTGTTATTTTGGCAATTGAATTTCACCCCAGAACAAAATATATGTTTTTGCGAACACTATGAATCTTGGCTAGCCACAGCTGGGACACCAGATTCAGGGTATTGCTATTTTGGCAATTGAATTTAACCCCAGAACAAAATATATGTTTTTGCGGACACTATGAAACTTGGCCTGCAACAGCTGGGACACCAGATTCAGGGTATTGCTATTTTAGCAATTTAATTTTACCCCAGAACAAAATATATGTTTTTGCGGACACTATAAATCTTGTCCAGCCACAGCTGAAACCACTGATTTATGGTATTGCTATTTTGGCAATTGAATTTCACCCCAGAACAAAATATATGTTTTTGCGGACACTATGAAACTTGGCCTGCAACAGCTGGGACACCAGATTCAGGGTATTGCTATTTTGGCAATTGAATTTCACCCCACAACAAAATATATGTTTTTGCGAACACTATGAAACTTGGCCAGCCACAGCTGGGACACCAGATTCAGGGTATTGCTATTTTGGCTAATGAATTTCACCCCAGAACAAAATATATAATTTGCAGGACACTATAAAACTTGGCTAGCCACAGCTGAAACCACTGATTTATGTTATTGCTATTTTGGCAATTGAATTTCACCCCAGAACAAAATATATGTTTTTGCGGACACTATGAATCTTGGCCAGGCACAGCTGGGACACCAGATTCAGGGTATTGCTATTTTGGCAATTGAATTTTACCCCAGAACAAAATAAATGTTTTTGCGGACACTATGAAACTTGGCCTGCAACAGCTGGGACAAAAGATTCAGGGTATTGCTATTTTAGCAATTGAATTTCACCCCAGAACAAAATATATGTTTTTGCGGACACTATGAATCTTGGCCAGCCACAGCTGAAACCACTGATTTATGGTATTGCTATTTTGGCAATTGAATTTAACCCCAGAACAAAATATATGTTTTTGCGGACACTATGAAACTTGGCCTGCAACAGCTGGGACACCAGATTCAGGGTATTGCCATTTTGGCAATAGAATTTCACCCCATAACAAAATATATGTTTTGCGGACACTATGAAACTTGGCCTGCAACAGCTGGGACACCAGATTCAGGGTATTGCTATTTTGGCAATTGAATTTCACCCCAGAACAAAATATATGTTTTTATGGACACTATGAAACTTGGCCTGCAACAGCTGGGACACCAGATTCAGGGTATTGCTATTTTGGCAATTGAATTTCACCCCACAACAAAATATATGTTTTTGCGGACACTATGAATCCTGGATCTTGGCCAGCCACAGCTGAAACTACTGATTTATGGTATTGCTATTTTGGCAATTGAATTTCACCCCAGAACAAAATATATGTTTTGCGGACACTATGAAACTTGGCCTGCAACAGCTGGGACACCAGATTCAGGGTATTGCTATTTTGGTTAATGAATTTCACCCCAGAACAAAATATACAATTTGCAGGACACTATGAAACTTGGCCAGCCACATCTGAAACCACTGATTTATGTTATTGCTATTTTGGCAATTGAATTTCACCCCAGAACAAAATATATGTTTTTGCGGACACTATGAAACTTGGCCTGCAACAGCTGGGACACCAGATTCAGGGTATTGCTATTTTAGCAATTTAATTTTACCCCAGAACAAAATATATGTTTTTGCGGACACTATGAATCTTGGCCAGCCACAGCTGAAACCACTGATTTATGGTATTGCTATTTTGGCAATTGAATTTCACCCCAAAACAAAATATATGTTTTTGCGGACACTATGAAACTTGGCCTGCAACAGCTGGGACACCAGATTCAGGGTATTGCTATTTTGGCAAATGAATTTCACCCCAGAACAAAATATATAATTTGCAGGACACTATAAAACTTGGCCAGCCACAGCTGAAACCACTGATTTATGGTATTGCTATTTTGGCAATTGAATTTCACCCCAGAACAAAATATATGTTTTTGCGGACACTATGAATCTTGGCCAGCCACAGCTGGGACACCAGATTCAGGGTATTGCTATTTTGGCAATTGAATTTCACCCCAGAACAAAATATATGTTTTTGCGGACACTATGAAACTTGGCCTGCAACAGCTGGGACACCAGATTCAGGGTATTGCTATTTTGGCAATTGAATTTCACCCCACAACAAAATATATGTTTTTGCGGACACTATGAATCTTGGGATTCTTGGCCAGCCATAGCTGAAACCACTGATTTATGTTATTGCTATTTTGGCAATTGAATTTCACCCCACATCAAAATATATGTTTTTGCGGACACTATGAATCTTGGCCAGCCACAGCTGGGACACCAGATTCAGGGTATTGCTATTTTGGCAATTGAATTCCACCCCAGAACAAAATATATGTTTTTACGGACACTATGAAACTTGGCCTGCAACAGCTGGGACACCAGATTCAGGGTATTGCTATTTTAGCAATTGAATTTCACCCCAGAACAAAATATATGTTTTTACGGACACTATGAATCTTGGCCAGCCACAGCTGAAACCACTGATTTATGGTATTGCTATTTTGGCAATTGAATTTCACCCCAGAACAAAATATATGTTTTTGCGGACACTATGAAACTTGACCTGCAACAGCTGGGACACCAGATTCAGGGTATTGCCATTTTGGCAATAGAATTTCACCCCATAACAAAATATATGTTTTTCGGACAATATGAAACTTGGCTTGCAACAGCTGGGACACTAGATTCAGGGTATTGCCATTTTGGCAATTGAATTTCACCCCAGAACAAAATATATGTTTTTGCGGACACTATAAAACTTGGCCTGCAACAGCTGGGACACCAGATTCAGGGTATTGCTATTTTGGCAATTGAATTTCACCCCACAACAAAATATATGTTTTTGCGGACACTATGAATCCTGGGATTCTTGGCCAGCCACAGCTGAAACTACTGATTTATGGTATTGCTATTTTGGCAATTAAATTTCACCCCAGAACAAAATATATGTTTTTGCGGACACTTTGAAACTTGGCCTGCAACAGCTGGGACACCAGATTCAGGGTATTGCTATTTTGGCAAATGAATTTCACCCCAGAACAAAATATACAATTTGCAGGACACTATGGAACTTGGACAGCCACATCTGAAACCACTGATTTATGTTATTGCTATTTTGGCAATTGAATTTCACCCCAGAACAAAATATATGTTTTTGCGGACACTATGAAACTTGGCCTGCAACAGCTGGGACACCAGATTCAGGGTATTGCTATTTTGGCAAATGAATTTCACCCCAGAACAAAATATATAATTTGCAGGACACTATAAAACTTGGCCAGCCACAGCTGAAACCACTGATTTATGTTATTGCTATTTTGGCAATTGAATTTCACCCCAGAACAAAATATATGTTTTTGCGGACACTATGAATCTTGGCCAGCCACAGCTGGGACACCAGATTCAGGGTATTGCTATTTTGGCAATTGAATTTCACCCCAGAACAAAATATATGTTTTTGCGGACACTATGAAACTTGGCCTGCAACAGCTGGGACACCAGATTCAGGGTATTGCTATTTTAGCAATTGAATTTCACTCCAGAACAAAATATATGTTTTTGCGGACACTATGAATCTTGGCCAGCCACAGCTGAAACCACTGATTTATGGTATTGATATTTTGGCAATTGAATTTCACCCCAGAACAAAATATATGTTTTTGCGGACACTATGAAACTTGGCCTGCAACAGCTGGGACACCAGATTCAGGGTATTGCTATTTTGGCAATTGAATTTCACCCCAGAACAAAATATATGTTTTTGCGGACACAATGAAACTTGGCCTGCAACAGCTGGGTCACCAGATTCAGGGTATTGCTATTTTGGCAATTGAATTTCACCCCACAACAAAATATATGTTTTTGCGGACACTATGAATCTTGGGATTCTTGGACAGCCACAGCTGAAACCACTGATTTATGGTATTGCTATTTTGGCAATTAGACTTCACCCCAGAACAAAATATATGTTTTTGCGGACACTTTGAAACTTGGCCTGCAACAGTTGGGACACCAGATTCATGGTATTGCTATTTTGGCAAATGAATTTCACCCCAGAACAAAATATATAATTTGCAGGACACTATGAAACTTGGCCAGCCACAGCTGAAACCTCTGATTTATGTTATTGCTATTTTGGCAATTGATTTTCACCCCAGAACAAAATATTTGTTTTTGCGGACACTATGAATCTTGGCCAGCCACAGCTGGGACACCAGATTCAGGGTATTGCTATTTTGGCAATTGAATTTTACCCCAGAACAAAATATATGTTTTTGCGGACACTATAAATCTTGGCCAGCCACAGCTTAAACCACTGATTTATGGTATTGCTATTTTGGCAATTGAATTTCACCCCAGAACAAAATATATGTTTTCGCGGACACTATGAAACTTGGCCTGCAACAGCTGGGACACCAGATTCAGGGTATTGCTATTTTGGCAATTGAATTTCACCCCAGAACAAAATATATGTTTTTGCGGACACTATGAATCTTGGCCAGCCACAGCTTAAACCACTTATTTGTGGTATTGCTATTTTGGCAATTGAATTTCACCCCAGAACAAAATATATGTTTTCGCGGACACTATGAAACTTGGCCTGCAACAGCTGGGACACCAGATTCAGGGTATTGCTATTTTGGCAATTGAATTTCACCCCAGAACAAAATATATGTTTTGGGGGACACTATTATACTTTGCCAGCCACAGCTGAAACCATTGATTTATGGTATTGCTATTTTGGCAATTGAATTTTACCACAGAAAATAATCTATCCTTTGCCAGACAGCAGACAGTATTATACTTGGCTAGCCAAAGCTGGAACACCAGATTTAAGGAATTGGTATTTGGGCAATTGTATTTAACCCCTTAATAAAATATAGAAATTGCTATCCCGAGTTTCTAGGGGTGACATTTAGCACAGCACTTGATGTAGGATATAGCAAAAAAAAACTAGTATTGATGGATTGATGGATTTGGTGGCAGCTTGTTCTGGTGCACCACAAGTCGCAAAATGGCCGCTGATCACCCCAGAAAAAAAGTGACATAAAAACGCTCTGTGCAGCCTAAAAACCAGTGAGCAAGTAACTACCAGAAGTTCAATCATTCACAGCTGTAGATCGATCCGTTCATTAGGTGCTGTTGCTGACTTTTCCCTGCCTAATCTCGCCCTCACAGAAGCTGCGTCCTCTCCCTTCACTAATCAGAGCAGTGTGACGTGCGGCGCTACGTGACTCCAGCTTAAATAGAGGCTGGGTCACATGCTGCACTTGGCCAATCACAGCTATGCCAGTGATGGGCTCGTAGGGCAAGAAGTAAAACGCTAGATGATTGGCTGCTGTGCAGCCCTTCAGAAAGCGAGAAGTAATCGCCGAACAACGAACCCGAACTTTTTTGAAAATGCTCGAACTATGCTCGAACTGTTCGCTCAACACTAGCTACAGTGCCATGGGTTGTAAACTTATTGATAATGTTGCGCACTGTGGACAAAGGCAAATCTAGATCTCTGGAGATGGACTTGTAACCTTTAGATTGTTGATATTTTTTCTCAATTTTGGTTCTTAAGTCCTCAGACAGTTCTCTTCTACTCGTTCTGTTGTCCATGCTCAGTGTGGCGCACACAGACACACAATGCAAAGACTAAGTGAACGTCTCTCCTTTTTATCTGCTTTCAGGTGTGATTTTTATATTGCCTACACCTGTTACTTTCCCCAGGTGAGTTTAAAGGAGCATTGCATGCTTGAAACAATCTAATTTATCCACAATTTTAAAACAATGCCGATAATTTTGTCCAGCCCATTTTTGGAGTTTGGTGTGACATTATGTCCAATTTGCTTTTTTTCCTCCCTTTTTTGGTTTTGTTCCAATACACACAGATGGAATAAACATGTGTATAGCAAAACATTTGTTACTGCAATACTTTTCTGTGAGAAATACTTCACTTTCTTGAAAGATTTCAAGGGTGCCAACATTTACACCCATGACTGTAGACACACTGTATTCAGATGCAATTCAGTATTGGATACAAAAAACTACATATTTTGGCCACTATACTAGCCCCAAGATAATGGAATTTTTTTTATATACACACTGTATTCAGATGCAGTTCAGTATTGGATACAAAAAAATACAGATTTTGAACACTACACTAGGCCCAGATTAATCGAATTTGTAGTATACACATTGTATTTAGATGCAGTTCAGTATTGGACACAAAAAACTACAGATTTTGGCCACTGTACTAGGCCCAAGATAATGGAGTTTTAAATAAACACATTGTACTCAGATGCAGTTAATATTGGATACAAAAAACAACAGATTTTTGCCACTATATTAGGCCCTAGATAATGGAATTTTTAATAGACATACAATATTCAGATGCAGTTCAGTAATGGATACAAAAAATAACAGATTTTTTCTACTATACTTTACCCAAGATAATAGAATTTTTAATAGACAACCTATATTCAAATGCAGTTCAGTACTGGATATAATGGGAGAAAAAAAGATTTTGGCCACTATACTAGGCCCAAGATAATGGAATTTTTAATATACATACTGTATTCAGATGCTGTTCATTATTGGATAGAAAATCCAACAGATTCTGGCCACTATACTAGGCCCAAAATAATGAGATTTTTAATAGACACACTGTATTCAGATGCAGTTCAGTATTGGAAACAAAATAAAACAGATTTTGAACATTACTCTAGGCTCAGATTAATCGAATTTGTAATATACACATTGTATTTAGATACAGTTCAGTATTAAATATAAAAAACAACAGATTTTTGCTACTATACTAGGCCCAATTTAGTGGAATTTTTAATAGACACACTGCATTCAGAAGCAGTTCAGTACTGGATACAAAAAGTAACAGAATTTGGCCACTATACATACTAGGACTAAGATAATGAAATTTGTAATAGACACACTGTATTCAGATGCAGTTCAGTATTCGATAGAAAATCCAACAGATTTTGGCCACTATACTAGGCCCAAGATAATGGAATTTTTAATAGACACACTGTACTCAGATGCAGCTCAGTATTGGATATAAAAAACAACATATTTTGGCCACTCTACTAGGTCAAAGATAATGGAATTTGTAATAGACACACTGTATTCAGATGCAGTTCAGTATTAGATATAAAAAACAACAGATTTTGGCCACTATAATAGGTCAAAGATAATGGAATTTTAATAGACACACTGTATTCAGATGCAGTTCAATATTGGATACAAAAAACTACAGATTATGGCCACTATGCTAGGTCAAAGATAATGGAATTTTTTATATACACACTGTATTCAGATGAAGTTTAGTATTGGATACAAAAAACTACAGATTTTAAACACTACACTAGGCCCAGATTAATCAAATTTGTACTATACACACTGTACTCAGCTACAGTTCAGTATTGGATACAAAAACAACAGATTGTGGCCACTATACTAAGCCAACGATAATGGAATTTTTAATAGACACACTGTATAAAATAAAACAGATTTTGAACATTACTCTAGGCTCAGATTAATCGAATTTGTAATATGCACATTGTATTTAGATGCAGTTCAGTATTAAATATAAAAAACAACAGATTTTTGCTACTATACTAGGCCCAATTTAATGGAATTTTTTATAGACACACTGTATTCAGATGCAGTTTAGTATTGGATACAAAAAAACAACAGATTTTGGCCACTATACTAGGTCAAAGATAATATAATTTGTAATAGACACACTGTATTCAGATGCAGTTCAGTATTGGATACAAAAACTACAAATATTGGCCACTATACTAGGCCCAAGATAATGGAATTTTTTATATACACACTGTATTCAGATGCAGTTCAGTATTGGATACAAAAAACTACAGATTTTGAAGACTACACTAGGCCCAGATTAATTGAATTTGTAGTATACACATTGTATTCAGATGCAGTTCAGTATTGGATACAAAAAACAACAGATTTTGGCCACTGTACTAGGCCCAAGATAATGGAGTTTTTAATAGACACCTTGTAATCAGATGCAGTTAATATTGGATACAAAATACAACAGATTTTGGCCACTATACTAAGCCCAAGATAATGGAATTTGTAAAAGACACACTGTATTCTGATGCAGTTCAGTATTGGATACAAAAAAAAAAAAGATTTTGGCCACTATATTAGGCTTTTGATAATTGAATTTTTAATAGACATACTGTATTCAGATGCAGTTCAGTATTGGATACAAAAAATAACAGATTTTGTTCTATTATACTATGCCCAAGATAATAGAATTTTTAATAGACACACTGTATTCAAATGCAGTTCAGTACTGGATTAGTGATGTCGCGAACATAAAATTTTCAGTTCGCGAACAGCGAACGCGAACTTCCGCAAATGTTCGCGAACAGGCGAACCGGGCGAACCGCCATAGACTTCAATAGACAGGCGAATTTTAAAAACCAAAGGGACTCTTTCTGGCCACAATAGTGATGGAAAAGTTGTTTCAAGGGGACTAACACCTGGACTGTGGCATGCCGGAGGGGGATCCATGGCAAAACTCCCATGGAAAATTACGTAGTGGACGCAGAGTCGGGTTTTAATCCATAAAGGGCATAAATCACGTAACATTCCTAAATTGTTTGGAATAACATGCTTTAAAACATCCAGTGTGTGTATACGATCAGGTAAGATGTTGTATCGATCAGGTAGTGTAAGGGTTACGCCCGATTCTCAGACATTGACATACCAAATTCCTCTTTTAATGCACCGCAAACAGTCCATTTGCACAACCGCAAACTCCCCATTTGCACAAGGTTGGATACCAAGCTAGCCACGTCCCGGTGATGTCATTGAAGGTTTCTTCCTCCACCCAGCCACGTACAACACCAAGGGTCCCCGAAAGGTCAATTGAATTGATTTTTCGAACGGGAGATGGTTAAAAACGCTGGCTCCCTCCCCTTTGTTTTAATCCATGGTCACTGCTTCTGCGCCGTGCAATTTACTCTCACACCCGATATGAGTGGTATTTTCTGTAGTACTATTCTCATCAGTTTAATCCTCTAACGTCCCCAATCTGGGGGCCATTTATTGAATAGATTTTTCGAACGGGAGATGGTTAAAAAACGCTGGCTCCTCCACTCTGTTTTAATCCACGGTCACTGCGTCTGCGCCGTGCAATTTACTGTCACACTCGATATGAGTGGTATTTTCTGTAGTACTATTCTCATCAGTTTAATCCCTGTTACATCCCATATCAGGGATTGCCTTTTGTGAAAAAATTTTTAGGCCTGGTACCTTCGACTGCCTTCACAATGACAGACCAAACTCTCATACACCAAACTGAATTGATTTCAGGAACCGGGAGATGGAAAAAGCAGCTTGGTCGGTCCTCATACTCCCAAATTGGGGCACTGCGCGTGCACAGAGCAATGTGCTGTGACACCCTATATGAGTGGTGTCTTAACTAGTACTATTCCTATCAGCGGCGGGCGGGTGCGTGGTAACTTGAGAGCAGGTGACCAAAGCTGAGCTGGAGGAAGATGGTGCGTCAAGGTTCTTAGCGGAAGCTGTTGAAGATTGGGTGTCCTGTCTAAGCCAGTCAACTACGTCCTCAGAATTTTTCGGGTTCAGGGTACATGGCCTCTGAACACTAGGCATTATTCCAGGGACAGTGGAAATCACAGCACCACGACCACGACGGCCCCTGCGGTGTGGCCTGCCTCTGCCTGTCATTTTTTTCGATAAGTGGTACTGTGCCACCCTGTATCAGTGGTGGGCACTGGCAGTGGGCACACTACAGTCTGTGGAAGTGGGCCTGACACACACTGGCAGCAGGCAAGCAACTGAAATTAGACTAATGTGTAAAAATGAAATGCCTTATTTATCGTCAAGCTACTGTGCCACCCGGTATCAGTGGTTGGCACTGGCAGTGGGCACACTACAGTCTGTGGAGGTGGGCCTGACACACACTGGCAGGAGGCAAGCAACTGAAATTAGACTAATGTGTAAAAATGAAATGCCTTATTTATCGGCAAGCTACTGTGCCACCCGGTATCAGTGGTTGGCACTGGCAGTGGGCTCACTACAGTCAGTGGAAGTCGGCCTGACACACACTAGCAGCAGGCAAGCAGCTGAAATTACACTAAAGTGTAAAAATTAAATGCCTATTTTGATGCAAAGTCCTCTGCCAGCCGGTATGAGTTGTAGGCACTGGCAGTGGGCACACTACAGTGACTGGAAGTCAGCCTGACACACACTGGCAGGCAACTAACCTTAGATTAAAGTGTAAAAATGAAATGCCTTTTTTTGATGCAAAGTCCTGTGCCACACGGGATGACAGGGGTGGGCACTGGCAGTGGGCACACTACAGTCAGTGGAAGTCGGCCTGACACACACTAGCAGCAGTCAAGCAGCTGAAATTACACTAAAGTGTAAAAATGAAATGCCTTTTTTTATGCAAAGTCCTGTGCCAGCCGGTATGAGTGGTGGGCACTGGCAGTGGGCACACTACAGTCACTGGAAGTCAGCCTGACACACAGTGGCAGGCAACTAAACTTAGATTAAAGTGTAAAAATGAAATGCCTTTTTTTGATGCAAAGTCCTGTGCCACATGGGATGACAGGGGTGGGCACTGGCAGTGGGCACACTACAGTCTGTGGGCCTGCAGCTCCTCACACACAGGCAGGCCATGCAACTGCAATATGCATATAAAGGAAAAAAAAAAGCAGACTAATGTAGCAGCCCTAAAAGGGCTTTTGGGGTGCAGTCAGGACGCTGTCCTTACAGCAGAGATCAGATGAGTCTTTCAGGACTGGAGTGGACACTGAATTCACTAGCCTAGCTATCGATTTCCCAATTAATTCAGCAGCAACTACACTCTCCTTCCTCTCACTAAGACTGCAGCTTCAGAATGAATCTAAAATGGATGCTGTTCAGGAGGTGGGAGGGTCTGGGAGGGAGGGTATGCTGCTGATTGGCTGGAATGTGTCTGCTGACTGTGAGGTACAGGGTCAAAGTTTGCTCAATGATGATGTATAGGGGGCGGACCGAACATCGCATATGTTCGCCCGGCAGAGGCGAACGCGAACAAGCTATGTTCGCCGGGAACTGTTCGCCGGCGAATAGTTCGGGCCATCTCTATACTGGATAAAAAAAAAACAAAAAAAAAAAAAGATTTTGGCCACTATACTAGGCCCGAGATAATGGAATTTTTATATACACACTGCATTCAGATGCAGTTCAGTATTGGATAAAAAAAAATGATTTTGGGTACTATACTAGGCCCAGGATAATGGAATTTGTGATATACTATATTCACTATATTCAGATACAGTTCAGTATTGGATACAAATTTGTCCCAAATAAAATGTATTCTCTACTGGAATTCTGTATATACGGTTGCGGCCTAAACGCACACACAGATGTGGCCAAAACTAATTAACTAGGGCCAAAATTTAAATCACTCTCTGCTGGAGGAATGAATATAACGGTTGCGGATTGAACCCACACACATATGTGGCACAAAGTAGGTTAACTTCCCCAGAAAAAAGAAATTTTCTGATGGTGCAGTGTATAGCAGGCACTCTGTAGTGAATAAGCCCCTTATTATAATGTCTGCTCAACACACTGCTGTCTGATGGCTTACTGTAGATGTCACTAATCTGAAATCTTTCTGTCTTTTAAAAGTTTGGCTACTCAAAAACAGCAATTTTCAAGCCCTGCACTTTCTGTCACTTCCTGAAGACTCCTGTCCCTGATAGTGCTGAATAAAATCCCTTGTTAAAAAATGGTGCTGTCACACACACACTGTAATCCTTAAAAGGATTGTTTGGTCTTTCGATAAGTTTTTTGTAGTAAAATCAGTAACTTTATATCAAAACGCTATCTGTCCTTGCCTACTGTCTGCTCTCCCTGACACTGAATGATCTGAGCGCCGGACCTTAGCTCCTATATGAACTTGTATCACGTGTTCCATGCAGCCAATCAGTGAAAGGCTTACAGCTAACATGGCTATGGCCTTACACTGAAGGGAATTACTTACCTGGACCTTGATTGGCTGCTTTGAAGGCACCAAACGCAAGGGGAGGAGACTCGAGTAATGCGACAAACACACATGGTGCTCGGCCGAGTACAGCCGAGCATAGCGATGCTCTAGCCGATACTTGGCCGAGCATGCTCGCTCATCAGTAGTATTTATATTAAAATACTTACGGTGCAAAAATTCAAGAAACAGTGGCAGATGTGGTTGGCTGGACCTGGACGGTTGTCTCAAAGATTAATGCACAAATGGAATGGTATGGTGGTTAGAGGGTTTGGAGAGTCAAGGGGAGGAGCACACAAGTTGAAGTGACGTTTAGAGGGATATCAAGGAATGTATATGTTGAAGTATTCTTCTTCTCACTAAAAAAGTGGTCACACGGAGAGGGGGGTGGTGTGGGATTGGGTGGGTGGAAAGGGTACTGGGTAGATCTTATCTGTTAAGTAAATGCCAATATGCATCTCTGTAACTGACAATGCTATTCTGTCAATGACGAATATTCCTGCATGCAGCGGAATCCTGTTTGACATTTACTGCTGTATTAATACGCTTATATATTGTATATTAAACTTCAATAAAGAAGATCTGATTAAAAAAATTTTTTTTTATTAATTTGATTAAAAAAATTATGTGTTGCCTAAGACAGGAGAGAATTGGCCAGTCTTCTGTTTATTTGACAATGTGGTTGAGATGGAGAAAGCATTCCAAAAAACAATTTCTCTCCACTTGGAGACGAATCCTGTAAAGATTGATGCAAGTGCTGTATCGGCTGCTCATCGAGCCAGATACTTCTTGGGGAACCTGCCTGGCATGAACAGGCCTCTAGTAGCTACTGACAATGAGAAGACAACACTTCAAGATTGCTTGGAGCCCAGTAGAGTCGCGAAGTTCATCAAGTCTGTGTCACATAAAGAATTTTGTCACTAAGTTATTTGGTCCATACCGCAAAAGGAGGTGTACAATCACCCATAAATTTTGCGAAAAAAAGTCTGTTTCATATAACAAATTTCACCACTATGTAATTAAGTCCATACAGCAAAAGGAGGCGTACAGTCACCCAAGAATTTGTTGGAAAAAAAGCCTGTTTCATATAACAAATTTCACCACTACATAATTCGGTCCATACAGCAAAAAGAGGTGTACAGTCACCCATGAATTTCCCCCCAAAAAGCCAGTTTCATATTACAAATTTCACCACTACATAATTCGGCCCATACCGCAAATGGAGGCGTACAATTACCCATAAATTTTCTGAAAAAAAGCCAGTGTCACATTAAGAATTTTGTCACTAAGTAATCTGGTCCATACTGCAAAAGGAGGTGTACAATCACCCATAAATTTGACGAAAAAAAGACCATTTCATATAACGAATTTCACCACTACGTAATTTAGTCCATACAGCAAAAGGAGGTGTACGGTCACCCAGAAAAAAATTTCACTGCAAAAAGGCCTTTACCACATATAACTGCACTGCTGAACGGCAAATAAGCCTTTATTTTTTCAACTTTTACACTACACAAGGCTTATCAACAGATAAATGCAACGATGAACGGCGAATATAATTTTTTTTCTTCCACTAATACATGGCAAACTGGGTTTCCAAATATATCACTGCAACGCTGAGCAGCAATTGTAGACACACAGGAGATAGTGGTGCGCGCACCCAGCAAACACAGGAGCACGGACCTCGCCTGGAACCAAGGCGTTCGTTGAAAATCCAAGAAAAGGAAACAGAAGCGGTCCAGCTTCACAAAAAATCAGAGGCTTTATTTAATCCAGTGCACTTTAAAACCACTAACAGCAGTTGTATATTCTCTGTAATTTCTTTTTATGACATCCACCGCGGCTTGGACAGTTAACTCTTTCAACACCTTGTATATACATGTCCTCTCTGCTGCCTCCATGCACTATGTCTACAAATTCTAGTTTTTAAACAATTAGATGTACATCCAATGTATTGGAGACTGCACAGAGAGCAGGTAATGCAATATACTACGAACGTGGTGTTGCAATTGATGTATTGTTTTACAGTGTAAGAACAATTGTTGGCAATGGAAAAAATCTGAGTACCCACTCTAATTACAGAGCAACAAGTACACATCGTATGCCCACATTTGAAATTACCAGTATATCTTAACCAACTGGGTTGCGACAGAGGTTTTCCCGCATAAAGAGAAGGGCTAACTATATTTGCTAAAGTA
The DNA here is from genome assembly GCA_033119425.1 of Bufotes viridis. Lineage (NCBI taxonomy): Eukaryota > Metazoa > Chordata > Amphibia > Anura > Bufonidae > Bufotes > Bufotes viridis. The sequence continues at coordinate 356,099,651 of CM065590.1, forward strand.
GCCGCTCTCAGTGCAACACATGTTACACCATCTTTCACTGTGTCATGCCAGGTCTCATCATACTGAAGAGTTTAAATATGTTTATTAATAATCTTGCAAATTTGGGAATATTCCTGGCTATAACTGGTAGAAAAAATTGGTTGCCCTTGACTATGACCGGATACATATCTCAGTACTACGGGTTTCAGGAGACGAGCAGTTGTGTGATGTTCGATTGATGTTGTTTATAAAATGCGAAGGGTGGCAAGCTTCGCATGAAGGATGGTGTTTCCTGCTGTGTCTTTCCTGAAAGTCTGAGTACGAACACTGCCATCCCCCACATCGCCTATCAAGAGAAGATCAAGAAATGAAATAGCGACTTTCTTACATTGCACAGAGAATCGCAAATTGCAATCATTGTTATTGAGGGAAGCTTCAAACAATGGTACGGCCGTCATGCCACCCCGACCACACAAATAGTAAGTCGTCAATATAACGACCGTACCATCGAATGGAGCCCCCCCCAACTATTGGTCTCTGAGAACAAAAAATTGTGTTCCCACCAGGCCATATAAATGTTGGCCATAGAAGGTGAGAAATGAGCCCCCATTGAAACTCCTGTGTATTGAAGATACACAATTACTTAGCAGAGATTGTTTTTGGATCTTCAAAATGGGCTCACGTGTACTATCAGGACTGAATCGTCGTCACGATTTAATCCTGCAATATTGATCTTTAATCATCTATGTTGTTTTCCATATTATTATTCTTTTAAACATGTGTTCTCTGTTTTCAATGTGAAGTGTGTTCTGGGGGTGTGATTGGATCCACCTGGGTTTTCCCTGTGGCTCACTATAAAGTCTCAGCTCTTTTGCCCTGTCAGTATCATGTCACTAAGGATCCATATTTGGAGCGATCCAAAACGAGTGAAGTACTGCTGTTGGTGGTTTTAAAGTGCACTGGATTAAATAAAGCCTTTGATTTTTTTGTGAAGCTGGACCGCACAACACAACAGGCTTTTAAACAGAGAAGTACAACGCTGGATGGCGAATATATTTCTATTTCGCCACTAATACACAGAAAACTGGGCTTCAGAATATATCACTGCAATGCAGAACGTCAATTAGGCCCAATTTTTTTTCTACTTTTACACAACAGGCTTTTCAACAGAGAAGTACAATGCTGGACGGTGAATATATTTTTATTTTGCCACTAATACAGTGCAAACTGGGCTTCACACCGCAGAACGTCAATTAGGCCCAAATTTGTTCTACTTTTACACAACAGGCTTTTCAACAGAGAAGTACAACGCTGGAGGGCAAATATATTTTTATTTTGCCACTAATACTACACTGAAAACAGAGTTTCAGAATATATTGCTGCACCGCAGAAAGTCAATTAGGCCCACATTTGTTCTACTTTTACACAACAGGCTTTTCAACAGAGAAGTACAACGCTGGAGGGCAAATATATTTTTATTTTGCGAATAATACTACACTGAAAACAGGGCTTCAGAATATATTGCTGCACCGCAGAAAGTCAATTAGGCCCACATTTTGTTCTTCTTTTATACAACAGGCTTTTCAACAGAGAAGTACAACGCTAGACGGCGAATACATTTTTATTTCGCCAGTAATACACTGAAAACAGGGCTTCAAAATATATCACTGCACCGCGGAACGGCAATTAGACCCAAATTTTGTTCTACTTTTACACAACAGGCTTTTCAACTAAATATGCCACAAACACTTTCACATATAACTGCAGAAGTGAAATGCGTATATACTATATATATTTTTTTGTACTGAAATGTTCGACTAAACGCTTTAACCAAAAAATTGGGAAGTTCCATCAAAAATCACTCTCAGTTTAGCCGGATATAAGAGAGAATACTTACCGTAATGCCTTTAGAAGCTAAGCGCTTCTTATTTTCAAAAAAACTCTTTCTCTTCCTGTGTCTCTCGAGCAAAGTCCGGAAACAGGGATAGTTTATTACCCTGATATATAATGGGAGAACATTCTCTAGCTCTTTTAAGGATAGTGTCTCTATCCAGGGGCGTACGTAGAAATCATTGGGCCCCATAGCAAGAATCTGAATGGGGCCCCACTAACTCCGCCCACTAACCACCACTGGCCCATCCTACCACCTGCCCTGGCTCCTCCCCTGCCATACCCCTAGCAGTGGCAGCCGTGTAGGCATCAGGAGCGACGCAGGTGCCGGGGAGCTGGGTACGTATTAGGCTATGTTCACACTTGCGTTTCTATTTTCCGGTTTTGAGATCTGTCATAGGGTCTCAATACCAGGAGAAAAAAACGCCTCTGTTTGGCCCCATTCGTTGTCTGAGGGCACTGTCCACTATAAGCAGCACACAGGCACAGTTAATGGGGGGCAGAGCTATAGTGGCACTGGTACAATAGTATACCAGTGTCACCATAGCCCCCCTTGCCCTATGAACTGTGCCTGCATGCTGTTTATAGTGAATACTACCCTCATGAAATTACTCAAGGTCTCTGCATGCACATTCCAATAGGTGTGCATGTTATGGGTAATAGACAGCCCCCTCCCCTCAACCCACAAACTTTTAATTTAAAGTTGCAGTGCACTCCTGTGCTCACTTACTGTGCACTCCACTGTAGCTTGCTGTCTGTGTGGCAGAGCGGCAGGCAGGCCACAGCAGATCTTTACATTGAACCTGGAGGTTGAGTCTGGAGGTGAGACTGTTCCCCAGTCACAGTCAGGTTAGGCAGCAGCAGGGGGCGGACGGCAGCAGAAGAAGTCCCGCGGCACGTCTGCTAAAGTTTCCCTGCGTGGAGCGCTGCAGATAAGGCGCTCTAGGCTGAGTAAGGGCTGAAACTGTGACTGGGGGCAGGACATGGAGTGAGGGAGGGGAAGGGAGGATGAGAGGGCCTACACACCTAACTACCTAAACAGAGGGAAAGCACGGCCCGGGACGGAAGACAAGTGGGCCACCTTAATGCCTGATATAACTAGAAGTAGGCAGCGATGCAGATGTAGGGGCGGGGCCTTCCATGTGCTCCAGGCCCCCCCCTGCCACAGGCCCCATAGCAGCTGCGTGGTCTGCCTATATGGGCGGTACGCCACTGTCTCTATCTATAGATGATAATAGCAGGCAAACTCTATTGATGACTGCTGTTCTGCTTTTGCACCCTGCTCCCTCTTTTGCTACGCTGTTGGCTCGGTCTCACCACTGCTTCTTCCTCTGAACTCTGAAAGTCAGTGGCACGAACTTCATTCCATGTGGAGCCTAGGACCTCATCGTCCCCTGCATCGTCTTCCACACAGTCTTCCTCCCTGACCTCCTGTTCGGTCTGCACACTGCAGAAAGACGCAGCAATTGGCACCTGTGTTTCGTAATCATCAGAGACATGCCGACTCTGCTGAGGTGGTATTCCCATGTCCTCATCAGGAAACATAAGTGGTTGTGTTTCAGTGCATTCTCTGTCTTCCACCGCTGGGGAAGGACTAGGTGGATGCCCTTGGGAAACCCTGCCAGCAGAGTCTTCAAACAGCATAAGAGACTGCTGCATAACTTGAGGCTCAGACAGGTTCCCTGATATGCATGGGGGTGATATGACAGACTGATGGGCTTGGTTTTCAGGCACCACCTGTGCGCTTTCTGCAGAAGACTGGGTGGGAGATAATGTGGCTACCCAATCGACTAGCGCATGTACTTGCTCAGGCCTTACCATCCTTAGAACTGCATTAGGCCTGACCAAATATCACTGTAGTTTCTGGCGGCTACTGGGACCTGAGGTAGTTGGTTCACAAGGACGTGTAGCTGTGGCAGAACGGCCACGTCATCTTCCAGCCCAGAGGGTCCACTAACACCACCATGACCATATCCGCGTCCCTTACTAGATGTTTTCCTCATTGTTACCATTCACCACTATAAGAAAAAAACGTATTTTGCCCCATGTATAGAGTTCAAATTGAGGCAATTTTTTACAGGCACCTAACACTATCTAGCTAACTCTTTATGTACCTTATTACACTAATACCGGCACAGCAGAAACCACAGATTTAGGGGAATATCAATTTTAGGCCTTGTATTTAGGCCCTGGCTGAAAGGAATCCTTTTACGGACAGAAATACACTTGGAGATGCACAGTAGCATGTGCAAATATAGAGGATTTAGCTTTCAGCCCTTGTATTTAAACCCGTAGTGTAATATACCCTTTTACGGACAGAAATACACTTTGATATGCACAGTAGCGTGTGCCAATATAGAGGATTACGCTTTGAGCACTTGTATTTAGACATTTAGTGTAATATACCCTTTACGGACAGAAATACACTTGGAGATGCACAGCAGCGTGCACAAATATAGAGGATTTATTTTTCAGGCCTTGTATTTAGACGCTGACGCGCTGAGTGTAATATACCCTATTACGGACAGAATTACACTTTGAGAGGAACAACAGAAGTTTAGGATTTCTATTTCAGGGATTTTATTTAACCACAGAAAAAAATCTATCCTTTGACGGACAGTATTACACTTGGCCAGCCACAGCTGGAACACCAGATTTAGGGATTGGTATTTTGGCAATTGAATTTCACTCCAGAAAAAAATCTATCATTTGACTGACAGTATTAAACTTAGCCAGCCACAGCTGGAACACCAGATTTAGGGGATTGGTATTTTGGCAATTGAATTTCACCCCAGGAAAAAATCTATCCTTGTACAGACAGTATTACTTTTGGACAGCCACAGCTGGAACCCCATATTTAGGGGATTGGTATTTTGGCAAATGAATTTCACCCCAGAAAAAAAATCTATCCTTTTACGGACAGTATTACACTTGGCCAGCAACAGCTGAAACCACTGATTTAGGGGGTTGGTATTTTGGCAATTGAATTTCATTCCTCAATAAAATATAGCAATTTCTATCCTGTGTTTCAAGGTGTGACAATAAGAACAACCCCTGATGTAGGATATTGCAAAAAAACGCCTACTATTGAACCCAAAAATGTATGTTGAACTTGGTGGCAGCTCAAAACATGTCCTGGTGCACCAAAGGATCACAAAATGGCTGCCGATCACCCCAGACAAAAGTGATGGAAAAATGCTCTGGGCAGCCTAAAAACCAGTGAGCAATGAACTAACAGAAGTTAAATGATTCACAGCTGTAGCAAGGAATGAGAGGTATTGCGGCCGGCACTGCCACTTGTCTCTCTACAATCACTAAAATAACTTTATGATTTACAGCTGCAGTATGACACTTGTTGATTGGCTTTTACATAAATATTCGGGTCTGGGTCCGTGTCCCGAACACCGCAAAATTCGGTACGAACCTGAACTATACAGTTCGGGTTCGCTCAACACAACTCAAGTATTAACTCTTACAGGTCCATGTTAGCATCAAGAAGGCTACATAGTGGCAAAATGACAGAGTCTGGAGGTGGCGGCAGCATGAGGAGGCCATTGAGTGGCACAATGACACAGTGTGGGGTTCGCAGCAGTATGAGAAGGCAACAGAGTGGCACAATGACAGAGCCTGGAGGTGGCGGCAGAATGAGTAGGCCACAGAGTGGCAAGGTGACATAGTGTGGACTAAAGACTGTGGGCACAGTTTGTTGAGAAAGATGCAGATGGAACGCTATCTGTAGAGCTGTACGACAGTAACCTGCTGATTAACGAAGTCCCGAAAAATAAGTTGGATGTATCGTCTCCAAAACCTAAATTCGATTGTGTGGCAGTCCAAGACCTTCAAGCAGCAGTAGTAGCATGATACCACAGATTGGCAAGGAGACATAGTGTGGAGATGGCAGCAGCATGATAACACAGATTGGTATGGTGACATAGTGTGGAGATGGCAGCAGCATGATAACACAGATTGGCAAGGTGACATAGTGTGGAGATGGTAGCATAAGTAGGCCACAAAGTGGCATGCATACCTATTGTGAAGATGGATGATCTAATCTGGTGCATCAGGCATCGGTGGGGTGAAATCGTGGCTGATCCACGCCTGATTCATCTTGACAAAGGTAAGTCTCTCCACATTTTGGTGGGACAGGCGAGTTCTTCTTGGGGTAACTATGGCCCCTGCCGCACTAAACACCCGCTCTGATGCCACACTACAGGCCAGGCAGGACAGCTTTTCCAGGGCAAACTCGGCTAGTTGTGGCCACAAAATCAGTTTGGCTGCCCAGTAGTCCAGCGGGTCTTCAATGTCGGGTGGCAGGTCCTGCTCCAGGTCTACCTGCTGCTGCTGGTGAGTAGTTACTTTACTATGCGCGTGAAGAAAGCTGCTCATCATGGACTCTAGACTCAGGCTTCTGCTGATGGAGCTGCTACTGTTCCTGCCACCCCACCCCTCCTCAGCAGCCATGGCATTGGAATGTAAGCACAGAGGGCCCCCCCAGTCAGACCTGCGAGAGGATGGACGAAGGCGCAGATAGGCCGAGGCCAACTGCCTATATAGGATGTCTCTGTAGTACTTCATTTGTGCTCCCTTTCAGTGGGTGTAAAAAAGGCCCCTATTTTGGACCTGTAGTAAGGATACAACATGGTGGAGAGCCAGAAGTCATCCCTCTGACTCTGAGGGATTTCCTGCCTCCATCTTCACTGCATTCTGCCACGGTGTGTCTGGGTCCTCTGTCTCGTCTTCCTCATCGCCCTCTTGGTCCTCTGGCTGCTCCTGCTCCTCCTCTCCTGTCACCGCAGTAGAAAAACTACTAATCTGGCTACATATTGCCTGAGCAAAAATGTCCTCCTCCTCCTCTTCCAGTTCAGCCCCCACAGGGCTCACGTGGCTGTGAGATCTAGGTGCCACGTCTACAGTCCCCTGACAAGCAATATTCACCAGCATCTGTTCCAGGACATGAAGCAGTGGAATGACCTTGTTCATCCCGTAGTCCTGGCGACTGACAAATAATGTGGCCTCCTCAAAGGGCCTGAGCAAACGGCAGGTGTCACGCATGAGCTGCCACTGGCTGACATCGAAGTTACACAGGGGAGTACTCCTATCTGCTTGGATCATCAATAAATCGTTGATGGCCTTTCTCTGTTCATACAGTCGGTCCAACATATGGAGGGTGGAATTCCAACGGGTGTTAGCATCGCGGAGAAAGCCTGCAGTTGATTTCTTTCTGAAGGACACAGAGCTGTTCCTCCCCTGTGTGACTCCGTTTGCCCAGGCAAACCAGGTGCAGAACCGCGTGACACAGCCGTGCCCTGCACATGTGGTATGCTGGAGGGGCACTGTGACTTGTCCCTGCAGTGGAGGCTGAGGATATGATGGAGGATGAGGAGGCAGAGGCAGACATTGTCGCAGGACCAACGGTGTGACAATGTGGAGGTGAAAGCGGCATCACCTGGCTAAGTTGCTGGTGTGGCTGTGCATGAACCACATCCGCCCAGTGGGCCACAAAGGACATGTATTGTCCCTGACCATAGTTACAGCTCCACACATCAGCGCTACCATGCACTTTGGCAGACTCCCACAGGCTCAAGGAGTGGCACACCTTCTGTTCTACATACCTGTGCAGGGCTGGTACTGCCTTTTGGGGAAAGATATGTTGGCTTGGTACTCTCCAACCTTGGCTCGGCACAAGCCATCAGTTCTCTGAAAGGTGCAGAGTCCACCACTTGGAAAGGGAGGGACTGCAGCAACAGCAACTTGGCCAGGAGCACGTTCAGCTTATGCGCCGTTGGATGCGTGCAGTGACTGACAAGGAGTAGAAGGAGGAGGAGCTTCAGGACCAGCAGACGATGGGACAGACAGACAGCTCCTTTCTGCTGAGCTGGTGGATCCTTAACTGCATGCAATGGGGTGTGTGCCACTAGGTTATGCAACGGTTGCTGCGACAGGCTGGACCACCACATCAGAGCCACGATTGTCCCAGGCTACTTTGTGGTGCTGCTGCATATGTTGTCCGAGGGCAGTGGTGCCAACATTGGCTCCCTGGCCACACCTAACCTTCTGCCCACAGATTTGACATATGGCCATGTTCACCTCCTCTGGAGTCTTGACAAAAAACTGCCACACCGCAGAGTAGCTGATTTTCCCCGGAACACTCCACACTGACTGACTACTGGTGCCGCTGCTTGCGTGAACCCGTGCACCACTCCTTTCTGGGCAGCTAGACTCCTGCGAAGCGGGTGGTCTACCCCAGGCCCTTTTGGCTGCCGACCTCCCACTGCTGCCACCCTGCTGATTCACTGCCACGCTGCAACCCTGGTGGCTCAGCCACTGCCTCGTGGGCAAGCTGCCACCCCCTTCTCCTGATGATGATGAAGCCCCTTCTTCACCCGGCTCCCAAGTGCGATCGGCTTCATCATCATCGAGTAGTGTCTGCAAGTCACTGGTGTCCTCCTCAATGCTCTCTGGGTCAGGAGCCTGACCGCTCGCCACACCACCTCCCACACCACTCTCCTCATCACTACATGCCCGACCAACAGGGGAAGCGGTGGATTTCTCCTGCAATTATTGGCTGGCCAGTAGCTGCTGACTGTCCTCGAGTAGGTCGTCCTCGCTGAATAGTAGAGCTGGAGCCCACAGCAGATAGTACTTCCGTGGCTGGGGAACAGCAAAGGACAGAGGCAGTTTGAGGACAGATGAGGGCACAGGGCCTGATCCCAGGCCATGCCAACTAAGGGTTGTGTCTGACAAACCCACCGACTCTTGGCTTTCGGTGTCCGATGTCACTTGGGATGAATTGGATGACCGAGTTAACCAATCATCAACCACTGGGTTGCTGGCCAAGACACAACAGGTAGATGACACCGGGAGCTCAGGCCTCTCGCTGCGACACCTGCTGCCACTTAATCTCCTGCAATATCTGCCTGCGCCAGAAACATTTTGGCCTCTGACACTCCTCTGTGCTTGGCGTGGCACTTCTCTGTCTGACATGCTTTTTGCTGAACTAATATAATTAAAAGCAAATAAAAAAAAAAAATTCCAATATATATATATTTCTTTTTTGACAGAAATAGGCCACTAACCACTTTTAGCACAAATACAAGTGATATATTTCTTGTTTTGGATTGAAATATTATAGCAGAAATATAAAAAAAAGACCTGCGTATATATTTCTCGAATACGACTAAAAAAGGCCAATATATGATTTCAGTGTAAATAACAGGAAAAGTTAACTGCATATATTTTTGGCTTTTGTTTATCGTTTGTTTATTACAAATTGGCAATAAGCACTTTTATCGCTAATAAGACCAAAATGTGAACTGCGTATATTTTTCTGTTATTGTAATGAACTTGGCAATAAATGGTTTAGACCAAAAATAACAACAAATGTCAACTCTGTGTATGAAATAACTGCTGAAGTGATGGGAGAAAATATATTTCTTGTTGAACTGAAGTTGGCCAATACACTCTTTCACCAGAAATTACTGCAACAGAGCAGTGTGTATATATTACGCTTTTTTTAGTGAAACAAGGCCACTATGTGCTTTCACTAGAAATTACTGCAACAGAGCAGTGTGCATATATTACGCTTATTTTAAATAACGTAGATAGCAAAGGGTTGGATAATACTCCAACAGGTAGGTTTTGTGGACAAGAGGAGACGGTTCCCAGGCCGCAGTAATTATATAAAAGAGACTCCCGTAATCCACTTGGTGCAATTTTGAATTATGCTTTATTATATACGCGGAATTCCAGTTATATGATTACAAACGTTTTCGGAGTATAGCCTTCCTCAGTAGAGATGTCGCGAACATAAAATTTTCCTTTCACGAATGGCAAACATGAACTTCCGCAAATGTTCGCGAACCTGCAAACCGGGCGAACCGCCATAGACTTCAATTGGCAGGTGAATTTTAAAACCCACAGGGACTCTTTCTTGCCACAATAGTGATGGAAAAGTTGTTTCAAGGGGACTAACACCTGGACTGTGGCATGCCGGAGGGGGATCCATGGCAAAACTCCCATGGAAAATTACGCAGTTGACGCAGAGTCGGGTTTTAATCCATAAATGGCATAAATCACCTAACATTCCTAAATAGTTTGGAATAACGTGCTTTAAAACATCCAGTGTTTGTATACAATCAGGTATGATGTTGTATCGATCGGGTAGTGTAACCCTCAGTTCACACTTGCGCGTTTTACAGCGCGTTCGAACGTGCTGTAAAACGCATAACCGATGCAAACCAATGCTTCCCTATGGGACTGGTTCACATTTTCGCGTTTTACAGCGCGTTCGAACGTGCTGAAAAACGCCCGACACATAAACAAGTACTTGAGCTTTTTTTGGGGCGTTTGTCGTGCGTTTTGGCCCATAGACTTCAATGGAAACGCGCAATGTTTGTATTTTGCGCGTTTTTGACACTGAAAACGCACGTTCGAACGCGCGTTTATGAATTTGCAACATGCTGGAAAGGCCAAACTTCATATAGACAGGGATATTTGGTCATTGGACAACACTGCAGTCAATCACACAAACGCGCGTAAAAAACGCGTTTACTATTGCCAAAAACGCACACAAAAACCTCACTTAATTTAAAGTGTTAGCCACTGTGAGGGGGCGGGGAGCTGCGGTTGCCGGCGGTGCAGGAGGTGGAGACTTCCGGATGTACTGCAGAGCTTGCGCAGCGGTAGGCGTCAGTCGGGGATAAGTTAAGGTGGCGGACGCTGTGTAAGTAAGGGCAGGGAGCATGCGCACTAGTGCTGAGGGCACTTGCAGGGATCGGGAAAAACAAAGATAGTGGGTCCTCTGCGGTTAAGGGCAGTTGGCATGCGCACTGCTATAACTAGCGCTGCAGTGGTAAGAAATAGAATGAATGTAAGAAAATAGGAGGGCAAGTGCCAGAAAGAGGGAAAGGAAGCCTGGTTACAGAATAAGGAAGATACTGTACCGGGTGATTTAGTAAGGATATAAGATGCGGCTTCAACCATGGGGGAGGGGCCCAAGTTAATACCTGGTCTGTGAACCAAGGGGAGAACAATAAGTAGAGGACTGCTGTAATCAGGGGCTTGGCTGTGCTTATTGTCACCCCTAGAAACTCAGGATAGCAATTTCTATATTTTATTAAGGGGTTAAATACAATTGCCAAGTGTAATACTGTCTGCTGTCTGGCAAAGGATAGATTATTTTCTGTGGTGAAATTCAATTGCCAAAATAGCAGTCCCCTAAATCTGGTGTCCCAGCAGTGGCTGGCAAAGTATAATAGTGTCCGGCAAAACATATATTTTGTTCTGGGGTGAAATTCAATTGCCAAAATAGCAATACCCTGAATCTAGTGTCCCAGCACTGGCTGGCAAACTATAATAGTGTCCGCCAAAACATATATTTTGTTCTGGGGTGAAATATTCAATTGCCAAAATAGCAATACCCTGAATCTGGTGTCCCAGCAGTGGCTGACAAAGTATAATAGTGTCCGCCAAAACATATATTTTGTTCTGGGGCGAAATTCAATTGCCAAAATAGCAATACAGTAAATCAGTGGTTTCAGCTGTGGCTGGACTAGTATAATAGTGTCCGCCAAAACATATATTTTGTTCTGGGGTTAAATTCACTTGCCAATATAGCAATACCCTGAACCTGGTGTTCCAGCTGTTGCAGGCCAAGTGTTAATCTGTCCATAAAAGGGTATATTACACTCAAGGTGTATATACAAGTGCTGAGAGGGTCATCCTCAATAACTTCACACGCTACCGTGCATCTCCCATTGTAGTTCTGTCCTTTAAAAGGGTATATTACGCAAAGTGTTAAAATACAATTGCTGAAGGCATAATCCTACATATTTTTTCACACGCTACTGTGCATCTCCAAGTGTAAATCTGTCCATAAAAGGACACCTTTCATCCAGGGCCTAACTACTAGCACTACAATAGATATTCCCCTAAATCAGTGGTTACTGCTGTGCCTGGATTAATGTAATATGCTACATAAATAAATAGGCAGATAGTGAATTTGAAGTCAATACATTGGGCCAAATATTTTTTTTCTTATTGTGGTGCTTGGTGAACGGTAACAATGAGGAAAACATCTAGTAAGGCACGCTCACAAGGTCGTGGTGGTGTTAGTGGACCCTCTGGTGCTGGGAGAGGACGTGGCCATTCTGCAACAGCCACACGTACTAGTGAACCAACTACCTCAGGTTCCATTACCCGCCAGAGTTTACAGTGATATTTGGTGGGGCCCAATGCCGTTCTAAGGATGGTAATGCCTGAGCAGGTACAGGCGCTAGTCAATTGGGTGGCCGACAGTGGATCCAGCACGTTCAAAACATTATCTCCCACCCAGTCTTCTGCATAAAGCGCGCAGGTGGAACCTGAAAACCAAGCCCATCAGTCTGTCACATCACCCCCATGCATATCAGGGAAACTGTCTGAGCCTCAAGTTATGCAGCAGTCTCTTATGCTGTTTGAAGACTCTGCTGGCAGTGTTTCCCAAGGGAATCCACCTAGCCCTTCCACAGTGGTGGAAGACATAGAATGCGCGTATGCACAACCACTGATGTTTCCTGATGATGAGGACATGGGAATACCACCTCATCGGAGTCTGCACGTCTTTGATGATGACGAAACACAGGTGCCAACTGCTGCGTCTTTCTGCAGTGTGCAGACCTAACAGGAGGTCAGGGAGGAAGACTGTGTGGAAGACGATGCAGGGGACGATGCAGGGGACGATGAGGTCCTAGACCCCACATGGAATGAAGGTCCTTGGAGAGAAAGCGTAAATTCTCACCTAGCCACCCTCGAGCCCTGGGCCTGAATGCCAGGATTTCTAAACTCCTGGCCTTTGAAATGCTGTCATTCAGGCTGGTGGACACAGACAGTTTCAAACAGATGATGGCCATGGCTGTCCCACAGTATATTGTTCCCAGCCGCCACTACTTCTCCAAGAGAGCTGTGCCTTCCCTGCACAACCAAGTATCCGATAAAATCAAGTGTGCACTGCGCAACGCCATCTGTGGCAAGATCCACCTACCCACAGATACCAGTAAGCACGGCCAGGGACGCTATATCTCCCAAACTTCACACTGGGTAAATGTAGTGGTGGCTGGGCCCCAGGCGGAGAGTTCCTTGGCGCACGTCCTTCCGCCGCCAAGGATCGCAGGGCATCATTCTTTGCCTCCTGTAGCCTCCTCCTCCTACTCAGCTTCCTCCTCCTCTGCTTCCACCAGCTCATCCAGTCAGCCACACACCTTCACCACCAACTTCAGCACAGCCCGGAGTAAACGTGATCTGGCCATTCTGAAACTCATATGTTTGGTGGACAGGCCCCACACCGCGCAGGAGTTGTGGCGGGGTATTGAACAACAGAAAGACTAGTGGTTTCTGCCGGTGGGCCTCAAGCCCGGCCTGGTGGTGTGCGATAATGGGCGAAATCTCGTCGCAGCTCTGGGACTAGCCGGTTTGACGCACATCCCTTGCCTGGCGCATGTGCTGAATTTGGTGGTGCAGAAGTTCATTCACAACTACCCCGACATGTCAGAGCTGCTGCATAAAATGCGGGACGTCTGTGCGCGCTTCCGGCGTTCACATCCTGCCGCTGCTCGCCTGTCTGTGCTACAGTGTAACTTCGGCCTTTCCGTTCACTGCCTCATATGCGACGTGCACACCAGGTGGAATTCAACCTTGCACATTTAGAGACTATGCGAGCAGCAGCAGGCCATAGTGGAGTTTCAGCTGTAGCACGCACGCTTCAGTCGCACTGTGGAACAGTACCACTTCACCACCAATGATTGGGCCTCCATGCGAGACCTGTGTGCCCTGTTGCGCTGTTTTGAGTACTCCACCAACATGGCCAGTGGCGATGACATCATTATCGGCGTTACAATACCACTTCTATGTCTCCTTGAGAAAACGCTTAGGGCGATGATGGAAGAGGAGGTGGCCCAGGAGGAGGAGGAGGATGAGGGGTCATTTTTAGCACTTTCAGGCCAGTCTGTTAGAAGTGGCTCAGAGGGAGGTTTTTTGCAACAGCAGAGGCCAGGTACAAATGTGGCCAGCCAGGGCCCACTACTGGAGGATGAGGAGGATGAGGAGGAGGTGGAGGAGGTGGAGGAGGATGAGTTTGAAGCAGGTTCACAGCGGGGTGGCACCCGACACAGCTCAGGCCCATCACTGGTGCGTGGCTGGGGGAATAAGGAGGACGGCTTGCTGCAGTTCCTGCACAATGACAGCAGAGTTGCCCAACTTTTTAATGTGTGCGGACTACTGGGTTGCCACCCTGCTGGATCCTCGGTACAAAGACAATGTGCCCACTTTACTTCCTGCACTAAAGCGTGATAGGAAGATGCGCGAGTTCAAGCGCACGCTAGTAGACGCGATCCTGAGAGCATTCCCAAATGACACAGGGGAACAGGTGGAAGCCCAAGGCGAAGGCAGAGGAGGAGCAAGAGGTCGCCAACGCAGCTGTGTCACAGCCAGCTCACCTGAGGGCAGGGTTAGCATGGCAGAAATGTGGAAAAGTCTTGTCTCTACGCCACAGCAAGGTGCACCACCACATGATACGGAACGTGTTAGCAGGAGGCAGCATTTCACTAACATGGTTGAACAGTACGTCTGCACACCCCTCCACGTACTGACTGATGGTCCGGCCCCATTCAACTTCTGGGTCTCCAAATTGTCCACGTGGCCAGAGTTAGTATTTTATGCCTTGGAGGTGCTGGCCTGCCTGGCGGCAAGCGTTTTTTCTGAACGTGTATTCAGCACAGCATGGGGCGTCAGTACTGACAAACGCAGCCGCCTGTCCAAAGCCATAAAAATGAACCAGGCATGGATCCCACAGGACCTGTCCCTCCCTTGTGCAGAATAGACATTTATAACTGCCTCCCCCTCAACCATGTATTCTTGTACTCCGGGGCACTTCTTTATTGAATCCTCATTTTTTTTTATTTACCATGATCTTGCGGTGCAAACCAAAGTTAAATGAACCTCTCCTAAATCTGGGCGCCGGGGCCGAAATTACTGAAAGTGGCCTTCTCAAGTGGTGGGTGATATGACGCATGATTCCTTGCTGTGGGACCTCTCTCCTCTGTCTGGGTGCTGGGGCCTAAACAACTGAAAGTGGCCTTCTCCAGTGGTGGGTGATATGACGCATGATTCCTTGCTGTGGGACCTCTCTCCTCTGTCTGGGTGCTGGAGCCTAAATAACTGAAAGTTGCCTTCTCCAGTGGTGGGTGATATGACGCCTTATTCCTTGATGTGGGACCTCTCTCCTGTGTCTGTGTGCTAGTGCCTAAATAACTGAATGTGGCCTTCTCCAGTGGTGGGTGATTTGACTCATGATTCTCTGCTGTGGGACCTCTCTCCTCTGTCTGGGTGGTGGGGCCTAAATAACTGAAAGTTGCCTTCTCCAGTGGTGGGTGATATGTCGCCTTATTCCTTGCTGTGGGACCTCTCTCCTCTGTCTGGGTGCTGGGGCCTAAATAACTGAAAGTTGCCTTCTCCAGTGGTGGGTGATATGACGCATGATTCTCTGCTGTGGGATCTCTCTCCTCTGTCTGGGTACTGTGGCCTAAATAACTGAAAGTGGCCTTCTCCAGTGGTGGGTGATATGACGCCTTATTTCTTGATGTGGGACCTCTCTCCTCTGTCTGGGTGCTGGGGCCTAAATAACTGAAAGTGGCCTTCTCCAGTGGTGGGAAATATGACGCATGATTCTCTGCTATTGGACCTCTCTCCAATTGATATTGGTTAATTTTTATTTATTTTATTTTAATTCATTTCCCTATCCACCTTTGTTTGCAGGGCATTTACCTTCATTTTGCTGCCCTCTAGCCCTTTCCTGGACTATTGTACAGCCTTTTTAGTGCCCAAAAGTTCGGGTCCCCATTGACTTCAATGGGGTTCGGGTTCGGGATAAAGTTCGGGTCGAGTTCGGAACCCGAATATTTTCGGGAAGTTCGGCCGAACTTCTCGAACCCGAACATCCAGGTGTTCGCTCAACTCTAGTTGTGACGTGGCCCAGGACACACACAACCAATTCTGCACCAGCAGGTGGCTGGCCACCTTGGGGTACTGAGGGGACCTTTTCCTATAGAAGGGTACCTGAGCAATAGGTTCTAGTCCACTCATGTCCTGGAAAGGTGTGTTGTTCTACATTTGTCTACTTATGTAGCTCCTGCCTGCTTCCCAGATTTGAACCTTTTGTGCCTGAGCTGACTTGTGCCTGATCTCTGTTCTGAACCTGAGCTGCCTGACCAGACCTATCAGATTGCAGGTACTCTGCCTACCCTGACCCAAGCCTATCAACCAATGTGATCGAGACCATAGTCACTAAAGCCGTCAATTCTAACCACACATGCGTGAGCTCCGCATGTAAGGACGTTAAGATAAAAGGGACCAAGACTGCAGAAATATTAATTTTGAATGTATGATTAAATGAGATTCTATCATGTTTTTAATTTTAACAATATTTGTTTTATATTAAATGCAATAATATACTGTGAGCCAGCCATTTATATTTTTTGAACTTAATCAAATTACTTTGATTAAAGGGGTTATCCAATTTCCAAAACAATCCCCCTCCCATGTTCAGGGCCCCTCAGAGGGAATATACTTACCCCAGGCCGGTCCTGGTCCCCAGACCGCCGCTGCAGCTTCTCCCTCTACACAGATGAAAATATCCGGTGTAGGGGGAGAGCTGCCAATGGCAGGCGGGGACAGGGACGAGCCTCCCTAGCATCGTGGGTGACTTTAGGTAGGCTCATCCCCGCCTGCTATTGGCTGCTCCCCCCCTACACCGGGTGTTTTATCCATGTACAGGGAGAATCAGCAGCGGCGGTGCGGGGAGCGGGGTAAATATATTTCCTCCTAGGTGCCCGGCACATGGGGGGGCTGTTTGTGAAATTGGATAACACCATTTTTTTGGTCTTTTAATGACTTGCAAGATAATCTTTTAGAAAAATGAATATATATATTTGTGGTCATGGCTACGGCCAAGAGATATCAGAAGAACCCTAGGGAGGGAAACAATGGGAACCACCTAACCCAGCTAGGCGTGTCTTAGCTAACCTAACTAAATGGCTTGTTGTGTGCCCTAAGCCATGATTGTGGGTAGGCCTATAAGTGGGAAAAATCCAAGCCAAGTAGGGTAGAAAAGGAACTCAAATGGCCTGTGCAAACTTTTCCCCAAGCCAACTGCAAGGCGTCAGGGATCTTGAGCAAAAATTGGGGGTGTATGAGGCAAGACCAGAAGGAGACTTACAACCCATCTTGTGGATGACAAGGCCGGAGACATGATGCTCAATATTGCAGATACTGCCCCAAAGCGGAATAGAGGACCAGGAATTGATGTCCCGAACTATTTGCTGGCGAACAGTTCCCGCAGAACATCGCATGTTCGCATTCGCCGCGGCGGGCGAATATATGCGATGTTCGATTTGTCCCCTATACGTCATCATTGAGCAAACTTTAACCCTGTAACTCACAGTTAGCAGACATATTCCAGCCAATCGGCATACCCTCCCAGACCCTCCCACCTCCTATCAAAAAGCAAGGACAGCATCCATCTAAGATTCATTCTGAAGCTGCAGTGTTAGTTAGAGCAGGGAGAGTGCTGCTGGTGCTGAATTAATAGGGAAAGCGTTAGCTAGGCCAGTGTTCTGTGTCCACTCCAGTCCTCAAAAACTCATCGGCCTCTTTCACACAAGCATGTCCGGATTTGGCCCCATTCACACGTCCGTAGTGTGTTGCGGATCCGCAACACACCATGCCGGCACTCCCCATAGAGATGCCTATTCTTGTCCGCAGGCTGCGGACAAGAATAGGACATGCTCTATCTTTTGCAAATGCGGAAGCGGAGAGCACATATTGTGCTCTCCGCATTACGTCCGGCCCCATTCACAATGAATGGGTCCACATCCATTCCGCAGAATTGCGGAATGGATGCCGACAAAAATTGCGGATGTGTGAATGGGGCCTTAGATCTGGATGCTTTGCGGATGCGTTCAGTGAAAACTGTGCGATTTCACAGGCAAAGCCATTCAGTTTTTCCTGCGATTGAGTTCAGTTGTTCATTTTCTTCTGCGCGGGTGTAATGCGCTTTGATGCGTTTTTCACACGCGTGATTAAAAACTGTAGGTTTACAAACAACAGCTCCTAGCAGCCATCAGTGAAAAACGCAACGCACCCGCACTTGCTTGTGGATGTAATGCGTTTTTAACGCAGCCCCATTCACTTCTATAAGGCTAGGGCTGTGTGAAAAACGCAAAATATAGAACATGCTGCGATTTTGACGCAAAGCACAAGTGATGCGTGAAAAAAAACGCTCATGTACACAGACCCATTGAAATGAATGGGTCAGGATTCAGTGCGGGTCAGGATTCACGTCACGCATTGCACCCACGTGGAAAACTCGCTCGTGTGAAAGGGGCCATCTGCTGTAAAGACAGCATCCTGACAGCACCCCAAAAAGCCCTTTTTTCGGACACCTGAAGATTGGGGCTTAACCCGATGGGTTTAGTAATCAACCGGGACTCGATAACCTAAAAAGACAAAGACATGGGGTAAGGCTTCTTAAAGTAATGAGGTTGAAATGAACCGCAAATACTTATTTGTAAAATATAAATGAACAAAAGAAAACTTCTGAAAGGTGTGCCATGGAAAATAGTATCAGATGGCCGTATGAACTACAAATGTCACTGTCAGTTGTGAAATCCTCTAAGCCAAGAGCCACTTCAGTGAGTCCCTTATGGCAGGAGCCATGCGTGCGAGTCCCTTATGGCAGGAGCCATGCGTGCGAGTCCCTTATGGCAGGAGCCATGCGTGCGAGTCCCTTATGGCAGGAGCCATGCGTGCGAGTCCCTTATGGCAGGAGCCATGCGTGCGGGTCCCTTTTGGCAGGAGCCATGCGTGCGAGTCCCTTATGGCAGGAGCCATGCGTGTGAGCCCCTTATGGCAGGAGCCATGCGTGCGAGCCCCTTATGGCAGGAGCCATGCGTCTGAGTCTCTTATGGCAGGAGCCATGCCTGCGAGACTCTTATGGCAGGAGCCATGCGTGCGAGTCTATTAAGGCAGGAGCCATGCATGCGAGCCTCTTATGGCGGAAAAAAGATGGCCGTGCGAACTACAAGTGTCGGTGCCAATTGTGAGGTCCTATAAGCGAAGAACCTCTTATGACTTTTTTTTTTTATAAACCACTTATGCAGCACCAGAATGCCTTGGGGACTCGCATAACCATGTCCCCCTCCAACAGCAATCCTGGGACACTATGCTGCATGCTGCAAAGAAAGAATCCTACCTCCGTGAGTGAGGCTGTGGCTCGTATATGAAGAGCCCCCGCCCCTCCCTCAAATGCAGGCTGACTAATAAGCCTTACCAACATATATATATGTATATATATATATATATATATATATATATATATATTTTTTTATCTTGAACTATGTGTTTGTGGGCTGCAGGGACTGAAGAGACTCCCCACAGGCTGCATTTATACAGCACTCCAGATTACTGCAGGAGCCTGGCACTGACTGTAGCTGGGTCCCTGCTGTACCAGCCCAAAAAGAGATAACTCTGATACTAGCCACTTAGCTTCCTAGATGCCACTGTCAACAGAGACCACAGCACGTAATCAACCTGTCACAATCGCCCCAGCAAATGGGATAACTCTTAGATCACTGGGGGGCCTACCACTGGGATCACCACAAAAATGGGGACCCCATAACCTGTGGCTCCCCCCCATTGACCGGAATGGCCTAGTCAGGCATGTACGCTGCCACTCCACTCATTTTTACAGGCGTTCAAGACGTACGATTTCAGCGCACAGCTATCTCTAGAACTCCGATTGAAATGAAAGAAGAAGCTGTGCACCGGCCTGACCTGCCTACTTCCTGTATTTTAATGTCAGTGCTATACTGGCATTGACCAGCAGGCTGCACCAGAGGGGCACAACCTGCTAGGGAACACTTAAGGCAGGCTTGGGGCCTATACTAGGTCATGGCCTGTTTATACACACATCGGCACCCCACAATAGCATGTGTATAGTAAGGGATTAAAAATGAATAGCTATAAAATGTTACTACGGCCTCTTTCACACTAGCGTTTTATCTTTCCGTCCTAGAGTTCCGTCCTCGGGGCTCTAGGACGGAAAGATACTGATCAGGATTATCCCAATGCATTCTGAATGGAGAGAAATCAGCTCAGGATTCATCAGGATGTCTTCAGTTCGGTACTGAGATGTTTTTTGGCCGTAGCAAAATCCGCAGCATGCTGCGGATTTTGCTCCGGCCAAAAATCCTGAAGGCATGTTGGAAGAACGGATCCGGAATTAATGCCCATTAAAAAGCATTAATCCGGATCCAGCTTTAAGCTAAACGTCGTTTCGGCGCATCACCGGATCTGAAGTTTAGCTTTTGTGAATGGTTACCATGGCAGCCAGGACGCTAAAGTCCCGGCTCCCATGGTAAAGTGTAGTGGGGAGGCAGGGGAGAAGTATACTTACCGTCAGTGCGGCTCCCGAGTCCCGGGGCGCTCCACAATGACGTCAGAGCGTCCCATGAGCATGGATCACATGATCGCATGGATCACGTGATGCATGCGTGTGGGGCACTCTGACGTCATTGTGGGGCGCCCAGAGAGCCGCACGGACTGTAAGTATATGCTCCCCTGGCTCCCCACTACTTACTATGTCAACCAGGACTTTAGTAGCGTCCTGGCTGCCATAGTAACACTGAAAGCATTTTGAAGACTGATCAGTCTTCAAATGCTTTCAGTTGTCTTGCGTTGTGACGGATCCGGCGGACATTTCCGGTGACGGAAGTGCACGCCGGATCCTCACAACGCTAGTGTGAAAGAGGCCTAAGATACATACATGTGATAAGTCATAAATAACAATAGCAACAAATAATGAAAGGGGTTATCCAGAAATTGATAATGGTGACCTCAGTGGTGCACCACCAATGAGGCGAAGTGAGGCGATTGCCTCAGGCAACACCAGGTAGGGGCATAAGGGGGGCAGCAGAAGGGGGATTATCTGTTTCTTTAGTATAGTATTGGGAAGCACAGTGGACACAGTATGTGGTGCTGTATTACCCTGTATGTTTTGTAGCTTTGTATGTATATCTTCAAGAGTAGGGCTGGAGGGAAGGAGTTAGGTTGAGAAGTTGGCATTGGGGGGTTAGGGCGCCGTTTCAGTTTTCACCTCAGGCAGCAGAAAGGCTAGGTGCACCTCTAGATGACCTATCCTCTCAAGGCTGAGCCGCAACTTGGCCATGTAACCGATGTACGTTGATGTAACATGGCCTAGGGAGTGCTCATTGACTGCCAGCCTCTTCTAACAGCTGATCGGCAGGTGTCCTGGGAGTGGGACCCCCACGGATCTGATATTGATGACCTATCCTGGGGCTAGGTCATCAATATTAATTACTGGATAACCTCCTTAAAACAAAAGGAATGAAAGCCCTGCTCGCAAGAACTTACAATCTATGAGGAGATAGGGGGTGACACAAAAGGTAAAACGTGTTTTTTTTGTACAATGGTCTAGCCATCTTAACAAAATTGGAGAGTATATATGAAGCTACATGAGCGAGTCACCAGCTAATATTACAGTTTGAACTTGGTGCATCAAACACCTTATTATACTATGTGAAAAGTTCATTGCCATAATGTCTCTTGTTGCACCTGTTGCACTCTATGACTTCATACTGTATGTCTGTATCCTTGGTTGATATTAACTTGCGTTAATGTTTTTGTTACATTTCCCTCTTTATATTTCAATAAAAAGAATTTAGAAAATAAAATAAACAGCCTCGGTGTCACCTAGAAAGTAGGAATGAAATAGCAGCACACGATTTATTCATTTTCTATGCTCAGCTGCATGTGAAGCCGAATAGAACTTTAGATATAACATTGCATGTTTGTCGTATACAGGCACACCTGCAGAGTTCCGTTCATGACTGATTTATGGCAAAACACAATACCTAATCACAGGTGCCATTTATATATCCAAAATAAACAGTATAGAAAAATTGATTATTATCAAGGATTTGCATCTTATTTTATTAAACAGCTGGAAATGCATATATTCAACATCCAACATAAAAAAAAAAACTTTTCTTTGATCTTTAGCATGTAGTAACCAGTTACTTAACTGACCTCCAATGCACACAAGACACGTTGAAAAAAAGAGAATTAAAAATGTTTTCGAAGATTTTATAACTGATGACCTGGATGAGTGATCAGTATCTGATGGACGGTAGACTCCTGGGATCCCAGCCAATCAGCTGTTTGAGAAAGCACCGGCTCTCTTGTTGCCTTCTCTGCACTCACTAAACACAGCTCCGTACATTGGATAGCGGCTGTGTTCAGTATTGCAGCTCAGCCCCATTCACTTCAATAAGGCTGAGCTGCGCCTAGGTTATGTAACTGATGAACGTGTTGTCACTGGCCTAGGGAAAGCTGTGAAAAGGCAGTGGTGCTACTGCGAGCGCCAGTGCACTTTCAAACAGCTGATTGGCAGGGGTCCCAAGTGTCGGACCCCCAACAATCAGAAATTGATGACCTATCCAGAGGATGCTCAGGTAGAGTTGAGCAGACACCAGGTTTTTGGGGTTCGACGAGTTAGGCCGAACTTCACAAAAAAGTTCGGGTTCGGGATCCGAACTTAACCCGAACTTGACCCCGAACCCGATTGAAGTCAATAGGGACTCAAACTTTTGGGCACTAAAATGGCTGTAAAATAGCCCTGGAAAGGGCTAGAGGGCTGTAAAAGGCAGCAAAATGTAGATAAATGCGCTTCAAAAAAATGTGGATAGGGAAATGACAAAATAAAATTAAATAAATATAAATTAAACATTATTAATTGGCAACTCGGAGGAGGAGGTGGATGTGGAGTAGAAGGTTGAGGTAGCGTCAGGTCAGAATGCCATCAGCAGCGCGTCTACCAGCGTGCATTTGTAGTCACACATCTTTTGATCAGTAACAGACGTTTTTACAAAATTTGGTTTCCTGCCAGCAATGCACAGCAGGGGCTTATCACTGGCAAAACAGGCTTTATGTTATCCACCAATGCAACAGGCAATTTTCAGAAAAGTAGGTCCCTAGCACCCAGTCAGAGGAGAGGTTCATTCATGGCAAAACAGGCTTGATGTCACCCAACAATGGAACATGCGATTGTCACTAATGTAGGCCCCTGGCACCCAGACAGAGGAGAGGTTAATTCACGGCAAAAAGAAGGTTAATGTCACCCACCAATGGAACAGGCGATTTTCAGTAAGTCTAGGCACCTGGCACCCAGACAGAGGAGAGGTTCATTCACGGCAAAACAGGCTTCATGTCATCCACCAATGCAACAGACAATTTTCAGAAATGTAGACCCCTGGCAACAAGACAGAGGAGAGGTTCACTCATGGCAAAAAGAGGTTAATTTCACCCACCAATGGAACAAGCGATTTTCAGAAATGTAGGCCCCTGGCACCCAGACAGAGGAGAGGTTAATTCACGGCAAAACAGGCTTCTTGTCACCCACCAATGGAACAGGCGATTTTCAGTAAGTTAGGCCCCTGGCACCCAGACAGAGGAGAGGTTCATTCACTGCAAAAGAGGTTAATGTCACCCACCAATGGATCAGGCGATTTTCAGTAAGTTGGGCCCCTGGCACCCAGACAGAGGAGAGGTTCATTCACGGAAAAACAGACTTCATATCACCCACCAATGGAACGGGCAATTGTCACTAATGTAGGCCCCTGGCACCCAGACAGAGGAGAGGTTCATTCACTGCAAAAAGAGGGTAATGTCACCCACCCAAGGCAAAACAGGCTTCATGTCATCCACCAATGCAACAGGCGGTTTTTCAGTAAGATAGGCCCCTGGCACCCAGACAGAGGAGAGTTTCATTCACGGCAAAAAGAGGGTAATGTCACCCACCAACGGAACAGGCGATTTTCAATAAGTTAGGCCCCTGTCACCTGGCCCAAATATGACTGTAACAAAGGCCTGGTAAGGATTACAGGGCTGCAAAAGACAGTAAAATGTGGGTAAGTGCCCTGCAAACAAATGTGGAAAGGGAAATAACTTAAAACAAAACAAATAAAAATTAAACAATATTACCAGCAACTCGGAGGAGGAGGTGGATGAGGAGTCGAAGGTTGAGGAGGCAGCGAATGTTGTGTTGTTGGCGGAAGCGGCGATGAAGGAGGAGAAGGAAGAGGGGGTACCATAAAAGGTTTAATTATTATTATTTTTTTTTAATTGGGGTAGCCCCCAAAATAATGGTACAAATAAAAAAAAGGATTCAATGAGTAGGTGCACTGGAGTACAAGAATGTATGGTTAAGGCGGTTATAAATGTCTATTCTGCACAAGGTATGGACAAGTCCTGTGGGATCCATGCCTGGTTCATTTTAATGAACGTGAGCTTGTCCACGTTGGCTGTGGACAGGCGGCTGCATTTTTCCGTAATGACGCCCCCTGCCAGGCTAAATACATGCTCAGACAATACACTGGCTGCAGGGCAGGCCAGCACCTCCAAGGCATAAAGGGCAAGCTCAGGCCATGTGGACAATTTGGAGACACAAAAGTTGAATGGGGCAGAACCATCAGTCAGTACATGTAGGTGTGTGCACACGTACTGTTCCACCATGATGTTCAATGGTGACTCATGCTAAGACGTTCCATATCAGCTTGTGGTGCAGGTTGCTGTGGCGCAGTGAAAAAGCTTTTCCACATGTCAGCCATGCTAACCCTGCCTTCGGAGGTGCTGCCTGTGACATAGCTGCGTTGGCGACCTCTTCCTCCTCTGCCTTCGCCTTGTGCTTCCAATTGTTCCCCAGTGTCGGTTGGGAATGCGCTCAGGAGCCAGTCAACCAGTGTGCGCTTGTAGTCGCGCATCTTACTATCACTCTCCACTGCGGGAATTAAGGAGAGCACATTGTCTTTGTAGCAAGGATCCAGCAGGGTGGCAACCCAGTAGTCAGCACAAGTTACAATGTGGTCAACTCTGCTGTTGTTGCGCAGGCACTGCAGCATGTAGTCGCTCATGTGTGCCAGGCTGCCCAGAGGTAAGGATAAGCTGTCCTCTGTAGGTGGTGTATCGTCTGTGTCCTCCGTATCCCCCTAGCCATGCTCCAGTGATGGCCATGAGCTGTGTTGGATGCCATCCTGCAGTGAACCTGGTTCCTCCTCCTATTCTACCTCATTCTCCTCTTCATCCTCCAGAATTGTGCCCTGGCTGGCCACATGTGTACCTGGCCTCTGCTGGTGCAAGAACCCACCCTCTGAGCCACTTCTGAATGACCGACCTCAAACTCTGTGAAATGCCCCCTCTTCCTCCTCCTCCTGTGCCTCTTCCATCATTGCGGTAATTGTTTTTTCAGGAAAACATAGAAGTGGTATTGTAATGCTAACCATGGCGTCATCAGCACTGGCCATGTTGGTTGAGTACTCAAAAGACTGCAACAAGGTACACAGGTCTCGCATGGAGGCCCATTCACTGTTGGTGAAGTGGTGCTGTTCCGCAGAGTGACTGACCCGTGCGTGCTGCAGCTGAAACTCCACTATCGTCTCTCCAGCATATGCAAGGTGGAGTTCCACCTGGTGGGCACGTCGCCTATGAGGCGGTGAGCGGGAAGGCCGAAGTTACGCTGCAGCACAGACAGGCGAGCAGCAGCAGGGTGAGAACGCCGAAAGCACGCACAGACGGATCGCACTTTCTGCAGCAGCTCTGACATGTCTGGGTAGTTTTTAAGAAACTTCTGCACCACCAGATTAAGCACATGTGCCAGGCAAGGGATGTGTGTCCCAGAACTGTAATAAGATTTTGCCCATTATCGCACACCACCAGGCCCGGCTTGAGCCTCACTGGCAGCAACCACTCATCGGTCTGTTGTTCTGTGCCCCTCCAAAGCTCCTGTGCGGTGTGGAGTTTGTCGCCCAAACACATTAGTTTTAAAACCCCTTGATGACTTTTACCCCTGGCTGTGCTGAAGTTCTTTCGCTGACCGGATGTGGAGGTAGTAGAAGAGGAGGATGTGGAGTAGGAGGAAACAGGAGGCAAAAAATAATACCCTGCGATCCTCGGTGGTGGAAGGACATGCGCCAAACCGCTATCCGCCTGGGGACCAGCCGCCACTACATTTACCCAGTGTGCAGTTAGG
Organism: Bufotes viridis; assembly: GCA_033119425.1. Taxonomy (NCBI): domain Eukaryota; kingdom Metazoa; phylum Chordata; class Amphibia; order Anura; family Bufonidae; genus Bufotes; species Bufotes viridis. The sequence goes on from CM065590.1 coordinate 356,125,653, forward strand.
GAGATATAGTGGCCCTGGCCGTGGTTACTGGTTCATGTATCTGTGGTTATGTGAAACTTGCCACAGATGGCGTTGTGCAGCGCACGCTTGATTTTATCCTCCACTTGGTTGTGCAGGGAAGGGACGGTTCGCCTGGAAAAGTAGCGGCGGCTGGGAAATACATACTGTGGGACAGCCACCGCCATAAGCTGAAACAGTCCATCTCCACCAGACAGAATGACAGCATTTCAAAGGCCAGTAATTTTGAAATTCTGGCATTAAGGCCAGGAATCGAGGATGGGTAGGTGGGTATTAACTCAACTCTCTCCAGTGTTTGGGAGATGGACAGCTGAACACTCGCGTGTGACATGGTGAAGATGCTTGGTAATGGTGACGGAGGTGGTGGTGGTGTTGGTGGCACATCCTCTGTTTGCTGGTTGGCATGTGCGACGGTGACGCCAGATGAGGAGGAAGAGGCAGAGACAGCAGCAGAAGAGGAAGCAGGAGTAGCCTGAGACCTTTCTTGGTTTTTAAGGTTTTTACTCCACTGCAGCTTGTGCTTTGCATGTAGATGCCTGGTCATGCAGGTTGTGCTCAGGTTTAGAACGTTTATGCCTCGCTTCAGGCTCTGATGGCACAACATGCAAACCACTCGTGTCTTGTCATCAGGACATTGTGTAAAGAACTGCCACGCCAATGAACTCCATGGAGCTGGCCTTGGGGTGCTCGGTACCTGCTGCAGTAGCAGGCGTACTGTCTCGGGAACAGCTGCTCCGCTTTTGAACCCTGCTCCCTCTTTTGCTGTGCTGTTGCCTCTGTGCGACCACTGTCTCTTCCTCAGAACTGCACACGTCACACTAGCACGACCTTGAGTCCAGTCTGGGTCTAGGACCTCATCATCCTCCACATCATCTTCCACCAATTCTTGACCCCTGCCCTCCTCGTCGGTCTGCACATTGCAGAAAGCCACAGCAGTTGGCACCGGTGTTTCGTCATCATCAGAGACGTGCTGCGGCAGTCTTCCCATGTCCTCATCCTGCAACATAAGTGGTTGGGCATCAGTGCATTCAATATCTTCCACTTCTGGGGCAGGGCTAGGTGGATGGGCCAGAGAAACCCTGCCAGCAGTGTCATCAAAAAGCATAATGCCTCTTTTACACGAGCGTGTCCAGATTAGGTCCGGATGCGTTGCGGATGCGTTCAGTAAAAACTGTGCGATTTCACAGGCAAAGCCATTCAGTTTAGCCTGCGATAGCATTCAGTTCTTCAGTTTTTTCCATGCGGGTGCAATGTGTTTTGATGCATTTTTCACACGCGTGATAAAAAACTGAAGTTTTACAAACAACATCTCCTAGCAACCATCAGTGAAAAACGCAACACACCCACACTTGCTTGCGGATGCAATGCGTTTTTCACGCAGCCCCGTTCACATCTATAAGGCTAGGGCTGCGTTAAAAACGCAGTATATAGAACATGCTGCGATTTTGACGCAACGCACAAGTGATGCGTGAAAAAAACGCTCATGTACACAGACCAATTGAAATGAATGGGTCAGGATTCAGTGCGGGTGCAATGCGTTCATATCACACATTGCACCCGTGGGAAAAACTCGCCCGTGTGAAAGGGGCATAAGAGTTTGCTAGATAACTTTGAGCTCAGACTGCTTGGCTGATTTGCAAGGGGGTGAGGTGAAAGACTGATGGGCATGGGCTGCAGGTGCCAACTTTGAGCTTCCTGCAGAGGACTGGGTGGGAGATACTGTGAAGGAATCGGAGCCACTACCAGCCACCCAATCTACTATCGCCTGTACTTGTTCTGGCCTCACCATCCGTATAGCTGCATTCGGGCCTACCAAATAACGCTGCAGGTTCTGTCGCCTACTCGCACCCGAGGAAGGTGTTTCACTTGGACCTGTAGTTGGCGCTGAATAACCACGTCCTCTCCCTGCAACAGGAGCTCCACCAACACCACCACGACCATGCCCACGTCCCTCATTTGATATTTTCCTCATTATTTGCATTCACCCACGAAGCTGACAGATGGTTTATCTCATCGTGTCAATTTAACTGCCAATTGTCAACAATTAAGTTTATTAAAACTAAGGCAGTGCCTGTGTTATAAAAATGCTCTGTGGACCAAGAATACACTAATGCACTATTTCACTGCAGAAATGTAAATTAGGTTTTTCACGCTGTATGCACTACTTCTTTTTGAAGCAAGAATACGGCTTTTTTCACCCAAATTCACTAATGCACTATTTCACCTATTTCACAGCAGAAATGTAAAATAGGTATTTGGGCAATGTATTTTAAAATGCTGTGTGGACCAGGAATAATGTTTTTTTCCCCAAAATTCACAAATGCACTATTTAACGGCTAAAAATTAAACGTAGGAATTTGTAAGCTGTATGCACAACTGCTTTGTAAACCAAGAACATGGCTTTTTTTTTCCCTAAAACACACTAATGCACTATTTCAGTGCTGAAATTTAAAAAAGGTATTTGTACACTGTATGCACAACTGCTTTGTGAACCAAGAACACGGCTTTTTTTTCCCTAAAACAGACTAATGCACTATTTCAGTGCTGCAATTTAAAATAGGTATTTGTACACTGATGAACAACTGCTTTGTGGACTAAGAACACGGCTTTTTTTTCCCCTAAAACACACTAATGCACTATTTCAGTGCTGAAATTTAAAATAGGTATTTGTACGCTGTATGCACAACTGCTTTGTGGACCAAGAACACAGCTTTTTTCCCCTAAAACACACTAATGCACTATTTCAGTGCTGAAATTTAAAATAGGTATTTTTACGCTGTATGCACAACTGCTTTGTGGACCAGGAATACCGCTTTTATTCCCCCTAATATACACTGATGCACTATTTCACAGCAGAAATGTAAAATAGGTATTTGGGCTGTGTATTTTAAACTGCTTTGTGGACCTGGAATACCCCTTTTTTCCCCCAAAATACACTGATGCACTATTTCACAGCAGAAATGTAAAATAGGTATTTGTGCGGTGTATTTCAAATTGTTCTGTGGACCAGTAATACTGCTTTTTTCCCCCAAAATACACTGATGCACTATTTTACTGCTGAAATTGAAAATACATTATGGTGCGTTGTATGCACAATTGCTCTATAGCTCCACAATACAGATTTTTGCCCCAGACTATAGAAATGGACTATGTCACCCCTACATTAAACAAAAGGTAATGTAGGGGGCTTGACCTGCCAGAAAAAAGGATTTTTTCCTTTACTGAGCTACCAAAAAGGATTCGACTGATGTCCCTGGCAGGCTGGCACACATGCAGGTCACATGCAGTTCTTTCTTTGGAAAGAAGACAGCCCAAGGTATTCCATGAGGGGCATGGCGAGTTCATAGAAGATTTTTTTTTGGCACAAGTTAGTGGAAATTGATTTTTTATTGTTTTTTGTCACAAAGTCTCCCTTTCCGCTAACTTTTGACAAAAAGTTTAATTTTTCATGGACTCACTATGCCCCTCAGCGAATACCTTGGGGTGTCTTCTTTCCAAAATGGGGTCACATGTGGGGTATTTATACTGCCCTGGCATTTTAGGGGCCCTAAAGCGTGAGAAGAAAAATGTGTAAAAATACCTAAAAGGTACTCATTGGAATTTGGGCCCCTTTGCGCATCTGGGCTGCAAAAAAGTGGCACACATGTGGTATCGCCGTACTCAGGAGAAGTAGGGCAATGTGTTTTGGGGTGTATTTTTACATATACCCATGCTGGGTGAGAGAAATATCTCTGTAAATTGACAACTTTGAATAAAATTTTTTAAAAAGTTGTCGTTTACAGCGATATTTCTCATACAAAGTATGGGTATATATAAAAATACACCCCAAAACACATTGCCCTACTTCTCCTGAGTACGGCAATACCACATGAGTGACACTATTTTGCAGCCAAGATGCGCAAAGGGGCCCTAAAACCAATGAGTACCTTTCACAGGGCATTTTTACGCATTTGGATTCTCACGCTTTAGGACCCCTAAAATGCCAGGGCAGTATAAATACCCCACAAATGACCCCATTGTGGAAAGAAGACACCCCAAGGTATTCCGTGAGAAGCATGGCGAGTTCACAGAAAAAAAAAATTGGCACAAGTTAGCGGAAATTGATTTTTTTTTATATATTTTTTTTTTTACAAAGTCTCATATTCCACTAACTTGTGACAAAAAATAAAATTTTACATGAACTCACCATACCTCTCACGGAATACCTTGGGGTGTCTTCTTTCTAAAATGGGGTCACTTGTGAGGTTTTTGTACTGCCCTGGCATTTGAGGGAATCCGCAATCATTACACGTATGGCCAGTGTAAGAGGGCGCAAGGTGCCGTCATGGATAGTGATGAGCGGCAGGTGCCATATTCGATTTCGACGAAATTCGCGAATATTCGAATGAATATTCGTTTCATATTCGTCGAAATCGAATATTCGTCATTTTTTCTAGTTATCGCGATTAACATGCGATTTAAATAATCGCATATTGCGATTTGTACTTAAGGCTACTTTCCTATTGGTTTCATATCTAGAATTAGCGAGGATGACGAATATGACGAATGTATTCGTCATATTCCTCAAAACGAAGATAACGAAGTATTCTACATCTTCGTTTTAGCTACCTATTTGTCAACTTCGCTAATTCTAGCAATCAAATAGGAAGGTTGACTTACCAGACAGCTGTGTTAAATTCGTTATGCGATTTTTTTTTTTTTTTTAATAAATAGAATACTTATAATAATTTTATCAAGTAATATAATTATTGTATTAAAAAAAAATCGCATAGCGAATTTAACACAGCTGTCTCTATAGTCAGTCAACCTTCCTATTTGATTGCTAGAATTAGCGAAGTTGACGAATAGGTAGCTAAAACGAAGATGTAGAATACTCGTTATCTTCATTTTGAGGAATATGACGAATACATTCGTCATATTCGCTATTCGCTAATTCTACCAAGCCAACCATAACTTCTGTGCTCATGGAGCGTCCCCATCACCATGGGAACGTCTCCATATACTAAAAATGTACTGTCGGATTTGAGGAATTACGTTGAAATCGCAATGCGATTAATTCAAGTTATATTAATCGCATTGCGATTTCAACTTAGAGCTGGGTTTATAATGGGTCAGCTTGCTAGAATTAACGAAGTTAACGAATATGGAATATAGCAGCAGTGCTAAGTTGAAATCGCAATGCGATTAATTTAACTTAAAGTATTCGCATTGCGATTTCAACTTAGCACTGCTAGTGCATAGCTATATTCCATATTCGTTAATTCTAGCCTATGTAAGATAGCAGTGCTAAGTTGTAATCGCAATGCGATTAATATAACTTGAATTAATCGCATTGCGATTTCAACGTAATTCCTCAAATCCGACAGTACATTTTAGTATATGGAGATTCTCCCATGGATGTGGACGCTCCACATGAGCACGGAAGTCGGCAGAAGCGGCAACGGGCACTGACTAGAGCAGCCAGGAAGCCAGGAATCCTCAGGACAGGTAAGAACTACTTTTGGGAAGTAGGAAAGAAAAAAATATAACTAAAAAAAAAAAAAACTAATATTCGAAATAGCGAATTTATAGCGCTATATTCGAAATATTCGCGAATTAGCGAAGTGCCGATATTCGCTAAAAAAATTCGCTTTTCGAATATTCGCGCTCAACACTAGTCATGGACGGAAGATACGTGTCACCGAGGTTCCTGGCCTCGGTGAGGTGAGAGCCGGGTTTTATGTGTCAGCAGCAGCTAGTGCTGCTTGACATTGATAGTTAGTTTGGCTGCAAAGCCAATCCGGGCCGGCTCTTACTGGGAGTAGGCAAAGAGTTGGGTGGGTGCCTACTCCCCACGGTCCAGGCCGGACTTTGCCGGGCTTTTTAAAGGCAGCCACATCAGCAGGTGTGGCTGTGATTGTCCTGGAGCTGCTGCTAGTGTTGTGGAGCTCTCTGGGCTGGAAGGATGAGCCCAGCAAGGAGGCGTGCAGTCGTCCTGGAAGCCTGAAGGTGGATTATCCTGCGGCTGGGCCGACCGCCAGGTGCGAACGCGCACCTAAACATCTCACAGGTGATTGAACCTGGTTTTGGACTCTTTGGTTTTGCCTTTTGTGTTTGCTGAGTGTGAATTAACACCAAGAGACTGTTTATCGTTTATTTTGTGCAAGTGTGAATAAAACACTGTTTATTGCACTTTCTGGACTTCTTGTTTTGCCTCTGTACTGCACCCGCACCGCTATCTACCAGAGCGACTCCCCACATTTGGTGTCGGATGCGGGCATGCGCAGTGAGGCTGGCGTAAACGCCGAAGTTTTTTTTCCAAAGTGAATGTCATATGTCAAGCCGGCAAAGTTTCAACACGTGAACTCTGACAAGATGGAGGCAGTTGTAAAGGCTCTCGTGGAGGCCAATTTACAGCAGCGGGAGGCCAACAAGCAGCAGCAGGAGACAAACCAGCTGCTGTTGCAACATGTAATGGCTTTGCAAGCGACTGGAGCCTCTCACCGTGCCCATGATGCCCGGAAAGCGGTCCGTGCAGCAATTCCCAAGATGACCCCCGAGGATGATGCTGAGACCTACCTGGCAGTCTTCGAAAAAGTGGCCGTGAGGGAGAAGCTGCCCCGTGACCAGTGGGCTGAGGTGGTCGCTCCGTTCCTGGCTTCCGGACCCCAGCAGGTGTTTTTCGACTTGTCGGACGACCAAGCGGCCGATTATGACACCGTGAAAGGAGAGATCCTAGCCAGACTGGGGGTGAACGTGCTGGTCCGCGCTCAAAGAGTCCACCAGTGGGACTTTAAAACGACTGAACCCGCTAGGCCGCAGTACTACGATCTGCTGCACAGGCTGCAAAAGTGGCTGCAGCCCGATCTACTAAGTCCCACTGCCATGCTGGATCGACTGTTGGCGGACATCTTTTGGAGGGCCCTGCCTTATCCCCTCCAGCACTGGGTCGGCCAGGCGTCTCCGGTAAGTGCCCTGGAGATGGTCGACCTGGTGGAGCGTTACGAGGCCACCAGAAACCTGCAGGGAGTCTTGCTGGGAAGGGGCCAGTCAAACCCCGGAGGCCTCCACCCCAGTTCCGACGACCGGCGACAGAGAGACCTGCACGGAATGTATCCCCTGCGGATCCGCCTCCCGTGGTATGCTGGAGGTGTCAGGAGCCAGGCCACATCAGGGCCGACTGTCCGCATCAGGGTGAGCCGATGGATGTGAACTACGGGTATCGCCACTCCCTGTATGCACGGAAGCTGTGCGCAACTGGCACCCGTGAGGTGCAGGATAATAACCACCTGTGTCAGGTAGAGGTGGGAGATTCTCTGGCGGTGGCCCTGCTGGACTCCGGGAGTTTAGTCTCCCTGGTAAGAGCTGCCCTAGTACGGCCTGCGGAGTATACCGGCCGTAAAGTCGGGGTCCTATGCATCCACGGAGACTTAAAAGACTACCCCACTGCATTAGTGACTTTGTCCACAGCTGCTGGTAAGTGGACCCACGAGGTGGCTGTCGCTACCAAACTCCCACATGAACTGATACTTGGGAGGGACTTCCCAGGTTTCCCGGCGCTGTGGCCGGCTATAAAAGTGTCTGATGGGCCCGAGACAGGGGTAACCCTAGTAGAGTGGCCTGATACCACTGGAAGGCCAGAACCCTGGGAGCCCGAATCTGAAGGGCCAGCGGTAGGGGTGACCACTGCTCCAGCGGTAGAGGGGGAGACAACCCCACTGAGTGTAATGGTGGGAGACACGGAGGACTTGCCACCGGGACCTGAGTTGGCAGACCTCAATGTCTCCGGGAAAATTTTGGGACCGCACAACACCGGGACCAAACCCTAACCAGGGCCTGGGAAAGTGTTGTAATGATTGATGGTAAACCCCAGAAACCTGGGGCTGAATTAATGTTTCCACGATTTATTGTTCTTCAGGATATGTTGTATCGGGTGAACCAAATCCGAGGTGAGCCAGTTGAACAGTTGGTGGTGCCCACCGCATATCGCAAGCTTGTTATGGAGCTTGCCCACCAACATGTTCTTGGGGGACACATGGGGTGGCAGAAAACGCAGGACCGCGTACTACAGCGATTTTACTGGCCCGGTTTGTTTAAGGAAGTAGAGGAGTTCTGTAAGTCCTGTCCGACCTGTCAGGTAAATAGCCCCCAGCCGCATTACAGAAGTCCCCTGGTCCCTCTCCCAATAATTGAGGTCCCATTCGAGCGTATTGCCATGGATCTGGTCGGACCCGTACCGAAGTCTGCTAGGGGTCACCAACATATCCTGGTGATTCTGGACTATGCTACTCGATATCCAGAGGCGGTGCCTCTTCGACACACATCGGCTAGGCTCATTGCAAAGGAGTTAATGGAGATGTTTACCCGGGTGGGCCTACCTAAGGAGGTTCTGACGGACCAAGGGACCCCTTTTATGTCTAAGATTATGAGGAATTGTGTAAACTGTTGCATATAAAGCAATTACGGACGTCCGTTTACCATCCGCAAACGGACGGCCTTGTGGAAAGATTTAACCAAACTTTAAAAAATATGTTAAAAGGGTGGTGTCCCGAGATGGGAAGGACTGGGATCTGCTTCTGCCCTATCTCATGTTTGCAGTGCGAGAAGTGCCCCAGGCCTCTACTGGGTTCTCACCCTTCGAACTGCTTTATGGCAGACGCCCACGGGGCCTGTTGGACATCGCTAAGGAAGCGTGGGAACAACAGCCCGTCCCCCACAAAGCGTAATTGAATATGTTACCCAGATGCAGGAACGTATGGAGAGGGTGTTACCGCTGGTCCGGGAGCATATGGAGGCAGCACAACAGGCCCAAAGTAGAGCCTATAATCGTCAGGCTCGGGTACGAGACTTTAATCCCGGAGACCGAGTTTTAGTTCTGGTACCCACCCTTGACAGCAAATTTCTAGCTAGGTGGCAGGGGCCCTATGAAGTGCTCGAGAAAGTGGGGAAGTAAATTACAAGGTGCACCAGCCAGGCGGCGGAAGCCGGAGCAGGTGTATCATGTGAATTTGCTGAAGCCATGGAAGGATAGGGACTCCTCCAGCGATGACAGCCCCCGGCCAGGGCTTCTAGGTGAGAAGGATCCAGTCCCTCACCTCGAAGTCCGGGAAGCAGCAGCCAACGTAAAAATTTCAGATAGCCTATCCTCCAAACAGGTCCAGGAAGTTAAGGAGTTCATTAGTCGGAACACGGATGTGTTCTCGGACCTCCCTGGGCGCACATCCCTGATCCAGCATGACATTATCACTGAGCCTCAGGCCAAAGTCCGGTTAAAGCCGTATCGGGTACCCGAGGCTCGGCGACAAGCCATTGTGAAGGAAGTGCAGCTGATGCTCCAGTTAGGTGTCATCGAGGAGTCAAAAAGTGATTGGGCCAGTCCGATAGTCTTAATACCCAAGCCGGACGGGACATTGAGGTTCTGTAACGATTTCCGCAAGCTGAATGAGGTGTCCAAGTTTGACGTATATCCCATGCCGAGGGTGGATGAGCTCATTGAAAAATTGGGCCAAGCCAGGTATTTTTCTGTCTTGGACCTCACCAAAGGGTACTGGCAGGTACCCTTAACGGAGGCTGCCAAGGAAAAACTGCTTTTATCACACCGGAGGGGTTATATCAGTACAAGGTATTACCCTTTGGTCTACATGGCGCCCCGCCACGTTTCAAAGGCTTATGGATATTGTGCTCCGTCCACATCGACGGTACGCCTCAGCGTATCTGGATGATATCGTTGTCCATAGCACCGACTGGGAGAGTCACCTACCGAAGGTACAGGCCGTAGTGGACTCCCTTAGGAAAGCTGGCTTAACTGCTAACCCAAAAAGTGTGTGATAGGGTTAGAAGAGACCAAATACCTAGGGTATGTCATTGGGCGGGGGTGGTCAAACCTCAGGTAAACAAAATTGAGGCAATTAAGAATTGGCCCCGACCTGTCACTACGCGGCAAGTAAAATCCTTCCTGGGCATGGTGGGATACTACATGAGGTTTATTCCCAACTTCGCTACAATTGCTGCTCCATTGACAAGCCTTTTAAAGGGACGCAGGTCAGTGTCGATGCAGTGGAATGAGCAGGCGGATAAGGCTTTCTCTGCTCTGAAGTCGGCCCTGTGTGGGTCCCCGGTTTTGGTGACGCCCGACTTCAAGAGAGAATTTGTGGTACAGACCGATGCCTCTGAAGTGGGCCTAGGGGCTGTACTCTCTCAGGAAATCAATGGGGAGGAGCATCCCGTGGTTTTCCTGAGTCGCAAACTCACCCCAGCCGAGACAAGGTACAGTATAGTGGAGAGAGAGTGCCTGGCCATCAAGTGGGCACTAGAGTCTCTCCGCTATTATCTGCTAGGGAGAAAGTTCCGTCTGGTGACCGACCATTCCCCTCTAAAGTGGATGTGCCAGGCGAAAGACAGGAATGCTCGGGTCACCAGATGGTTCTTGTCTCTGCAGAACTTCAAGTTCACAGTGGAACACAGGGCAGGCCGCTTGCAAGGAAATGCGGATGCACTGTCTCGAGTACAGTGTTTGGCGTGTGTTCACCCTGTCAGGGTTGAACAAAGGGGGGAGGTATGTAAGAGGGCGCAAGGTGCCGTCATGGACGGAAGATACGTGTCACCGAGGTTCCTGGCCTCGGTGAGGTGAGAGCCGGGTTTTATGTGTCAGCAGCAGCTAGTGCTGCTTGACATTGATAGTTAGCTTGGCTGCAAAGCCAATCCGGGCCGGCTCTTACTGGGAGTAGGCAAAGAGTTGGGTGGGTGCCTACTCCCCACGGTCCAGGCCGGACTTTGCCGGGCTTTTTAAAGGCAGCCACATCAGCAGGTGTGGCTGTGATTGTCCTGGAGCTGCTGCTAGTGTTGTGGAGCTCTCTGGGCTGGAAGGATGAGGCCAGCAAGGAGGCGTGCAGTCGTCCTGGAAGCCTGAAGGTGGATTATCCTGCGGCTGGGCCGACCGCCAGGTGCGAACGCGCACCTAAACATCTCACAGGTGACTGAACCTGGTTTTGGACTCTTTGGTTTTGCCTTTTGTGTTTGCTGAGTGTGAATTAACACCAAGAGACTGTTTATCGTTTATTTTGTGCAAGTGTGAATAAAACACTGTTTATTGCACTTTCTGGACTTCTTGTTTTGCCTCTGTACTGCACCCGCACCGCTATCTACCAGAGCGACTCCCCACACCAGCATTAGGAGTTTCTGCGATTCTCCTTATATTGAGCATACGGGTAATGAGATTTTCTTTTTTCCGTTCAGCCTCTGCGCTAAAAAAAAAAAAAAAAAAGATACGGCACAGATTTCTTCATTCGCAGAATGCGGAACAGAATTGCGGACCCATTCATTTCTATGGGGACAGACTTTGTCCCGCTTGGATCCGGAATTACGGATCCGCGCTTCCGGGTCTGCACTTCCGTTCCACAAGAATATAGAACATGTCCTATTCTTGTCCGCAATTGCGGACAAAAAAAAATCATTTTCTATATAGTTCTGGCAATGTGAGGATCTGCAAAATGCGGAAAGCACATTGCCGGTGTCCGTGTTTTGAGGATCTGCGGATCCGCGGATCCGATCCACGGATCCGTGAATCCACGGATCCGCAAAACACATATGGACGTCTGAATGGAGCCTTACAAGGGGTGTGATCAATGACAGGGGGGTGTTCAGGTGGTCTAGATGGGGTGATCAAGGGATTAACAAGGGGTTAATAGGTGAGGGGGTGTGGGGGGCGGCTTAGTGTAGTGTTTGGTGCAACTTTACATAGTTACCTGGTCCTCTGGTGGTCGATCCCAGCAAATGGGACCACCAGAGGACCAGGTAGCAGCTATATCAGACGCTGTTCACAAAACAGCGTCTGATATAGCTCTTTGATGCGATTTAATTCGCATCTACAGCCTGCCAGCGATGGATCATCGCTGGCAGACTGTAGCAGAACTCCTGAGATGCGCGACACTGTGAACGCGCTCGGGCTCGCGTTCACAGGAAGTCTCGCGTCTCGCGAGATGCCGCGCCGATGCGTCGTCTCAGAACTACAGGACCGCCCGCAGGACGCATCCCTGCGTTAGGCGGTCCTGTAGTGGTTAAGGAAGATAGTGATACCTCATTAATTAGTTATTACTTTAAATGTATACACACTTCCCCATATGTCTACTTTATGTTGGCATCATTTTGTAAATGTCACTTTCCTGCTCTGCTATTTCTTGCCTTCCTGCATTGGTCACATGGTTGATGACATCAATAAAGGTCCTTCTCTACTTCTTAAATTCTCTTTTCACAGGTAGCTATATAACTGTAATAAGTGGGCAGGGCCTATCCTCCACCTCAGGCCCCCTTCCCCAGAGACCCCATAGCAGCTGCATGGTCTGCCTTTATTGGAGGTATATTTTTTCACACCCTGCTGTTCATCTCCAAGAATAAATGGAAGGTAAAGGATACCTTTCATCCAGGGCCTAAATACTAGGCCTACAATTGATATTCCCATAAATCTGTGGTTACTGCTGTGCCTGGATTAATGTAATACGGTACATAAATAGATAGCCTTATAGTGTTAGGTGCTTGTAAAAAAAAGCCTGAATTTAAATTCAATACACTGGGCCAAATAATTTTTTTCTTATTGTGGTGAACAGTGACAATGAGGAAAACAGCTAGTAAGGGACGCGGACACGGACATGGTCGTGGTGTTGTTAGTGGACCCTCTTGTGCTGGGAGAGGACGTGGCCGTTCTACCACAGCCACACGTCCTAGTAAACCAACTACATCAGGTTCCAGTACCCGCCAGAATTTACAGCGATATTTGGTGGGGCCCAATGCCGTCCTAAGGATGGTATGACCTGAGCAAGTACAGGCGCTAGTCAATTGGGTTGCCGACAGTGGATCCAGCACGTTCACATTATCTCCCACCCAGTCTTCTGCAGAAAGCGCACAGGTGGCACCTGAAAACCAAGCCCATCAGTCTGTCACATCACCCCCATGCATATCTGGGAAACTGTCTGAGCCTCAAGTTATGCAGCAGTCTCTTATGCTGTTTGAAGACTCTGCTGGCAGGATTTCCCAAGGGAATCCACCTAGCCTTCCCCAGTGGTGGAAGACATAGAATGCACTGACGCACAACCACTTATGTTTCCTGATTATGAGGACATGGGAATACCACCTCATCAGAGTCCGAACGTCTCTGATGATGACGAAACACAAGTGCCAACTGCTGCATCTTTTTGCAGTGTGCAGACCGAACAGGAGGTCAGGGAGGATGACTGTGTGGAAGACGATGCAGGGGACGATGAGGTCCTAGACCCCACATGGAATGAAGGTCGTGCCACTGACTTTCATAGTTCAGAGGAAGAGGCAGTGGTGAGACCGAGCTAACAGCATTGCAAAAGAGGAAGCAGGGGGAAAAAGCAGAACAGCCGCTGCCAAGAGAGTTCGCCTGCTACTGGCCACCGCTACCAGGGACCGAGCACCCCAAAGGCAGCTTCAAGGAGTTCGCTGGCATGGCACTTCTTCAAACAATGTGCTGACAACACGATCCAAGTGGTTTGCACGCTGTGCCATCAGAGCCTGAAGCGAGGCATTAACATTCTGAACCTTAGCACAACCTGCATGACCAGGCATCTACATGCAAAGCATGAACTGCAGTGGAGTAAACACCTTAAAAACAAGGAACTCACTCAGGCTCCCCCTGCTCCCTCTTCTGCTGCTGCCTCGGCCTCTTCCTCCGCCTCGGGAGGAATGTTGGCACCTTCCGCCCACCAAACAGAGGATGTGCCACCAACACCACCACCTCTTTCACCAAGCATCTTCACCATGTCACGCGGCATCGTTCAGCTCTCCATTTCACAAACATTCGAGAGAAAGCGTAAATTCCCACCTACCCACCCTCGAGCCCTGGGCCTGAATGTTAGCATTTCTAAACTACTGGCCTTTGAAAAGCTGTCATTCAGGCTGGAGAACACAGACAGCTTCAAACAGCTGATGGTGATGGCTGTCCCACAGTATGTTGTTTCCAGCCACCAATACTTCTCCAAGAGAGCTGTGCCTTCCCTGCACAACCAAGTATCCGATAAAATCAAGTCTGCACTGCGCAACATCGTCTGTGGCAAGGTCTACCTAACCACAGATACGTGGACCAGTAAGCGCGGCCAGGGACGCTATATCTCCCTAACTGCACAATGGGTAAATGTAGTGGCGGCTGTGCCCCAGGCGGAGAGTTCTTTGGCTCACGTCCTTCCGCCTCCAAGGATCGCAGGGCATCATTCTTTGCCTCCTGTAGCCTCCTCCTCCTACTCGGCTTCCTCCTCCTCTTCTTCCACCTGTTCATCCAGTCAGCCAAACACCTTCACCACCAACTTCAGCACAGCCCCGGGGTAAACATCAACAGGCTGTTCTGAAACTCATATGTTTTGGGGACAGGACCCGCACCGCGCAGGAGTTGTGGCGGGGTATTGAACAACAGACTGACGAGTGGTTACTGCTGGTGGGCCTCAAGCCCGGCCTGGTGGTGTGCGATAATGGGTAAAATCTCATTGTAGCTCTGGGACTAGCCGGTTTGACGCACACACCTTGCCTTGCGCGTGTGCCGAATTTGGTGGTGCAGAAGTTCATTCACAACTACCCCGACATGTCAGAGTTGCTGAATAAAGCGCGCTTCCGGCGTTCACATCCTGCCGCTGCTCGCCTGTCTGTGCTACAGCATAACTTCAGCCTTCCCGCTAACCGCCTCATATGCGAACTCCACCTTGCACGTGCTGGAGAGACTGTGCGAGCAACAGCAGGCCATAGTGGAGTTTCAGCTGCAGCACGCACGGGTCAGTCGCACTGCGGAACAGCACCACTTCACCATCAATGACTGGGCCTCCATGCGAGACCGGCGTGCCCTGTTGTGCTGTTTTGAGTACTGCACCAACATGGCCAGTGTCAATGACGCCGTTCTCAGCGTTACAATGCCATTTCTATGTCTCCTTGAGAAAATACTTAGGGCGATGATGGAAGAGGAGGTGGCCCAGGATGAGGAAGAGGAGGAAGAGAGCTCATTTTTAGCACTTCCAGGCCAGTCACTTAGAAATGGCTCAGAGGGAGTTTTTTTGTAAAAGCAGCGGCCAGGTACAAATTTGGCCAGCCAGGGCCCACTACTGGAGGACGAGGAGGATGAGGATGAGGAGGTGGAGGAGGATGAGAATGAAGCATGTTCACAGCGAGATAGCACCCAACGCAGCTCTGGCCCATCACTGGTGCGTGGCTGTGGGGAAACGTAGGACGATGACGATACTCCTCCCACAGAGGACAGCTTGTCCTTACATCTGGGCAGCCTGGCACACATGAGCGACTACATGCTGCAGTGCCTGTGCAATGACAGCAGAGTTGCCCACATTTTAACGTGTGTGGACTACTGGGTTGCCATCCTGCTGGATCCCCGGTACAAAGACAATGTGCCCACCTTACTTCCTGCACTGGAAGATGCGCGAGTACACGTTGGTAGATGCGCTACTGAGAGCATTCCCAAATGTCACAGGGGAACAAGTGGAAGCCCAAGGCGAAGGCAGAGGAGGATCGAGAGGTCGCCAACGCAGCTGTGTCGCAGCCAACTCGTCTGAGGGGATGGTTAGCATGGCAGAGATGTGGAAAAGTTTTGTCACTACGCCACAGCTAACTGCACCACCGCCTGATACGGAACGTGTTAGCAGGAGGCAGCATTTCACTAACATGGTGGAACAGTACGTGTGCACACCCCTTCACGTACTGACTGGTGGTTTGGCCCCATTCAACTTCTGGGTCTCCAAATTGTCCATGTGGCCAGAGCTAGCCTTTTATGCCTTGGAGGTGCTGGCCTGCCCGGCGGCCAGCGTTTTGTCTGAACGTGTATTCAGCACGGCAGGTGGCGTCATTACTGACAAACGCAGCCGCCTGTCCACAGCCAACGTGGACAAGCTGACGTTCATAAAAATGAACCAGGTATGGATCCCACAGGACCTGTCCATCCCTTGTGCAGAATGGACATTTATAACTACCTCCCCTTAACCATATATTTTTGTACTCCAGGGCACTTCCTTATTGAGTCCTCTTTTTTTAATTTTACCATTATTTTGCGGGGCAACCCAAAGTTGAATGAACCTCTCCTCCGTCTGTGTGCCAGGGGCCTAAATATCTGAAAGTGGCCTTCTCCATTGGTGGGTGACATGAAGCCTAATTCTCTGCTTTGGGACCTCTCTTCTCTGTCTGGGTGCTAGGGCCTAAATAACTAAAAGTGGCCTTCTCCGTTGGTGTGTGACATGATGCCTCTTTTGCTGCTATTGGACCTCTTTCCTCTGTCTGGGGCATAACTTTTACGTACTTGCTTGCTGTCTTGGTGGCAGACATTTAACTCTTTTTACTGTCTCATGACCGCCCCATTGTCTGGGTGTCAGGGGCCTATAAATCGTTTAATCACTTGTTGTCTTGGTGGGAGATATTAAACTCTTTTTACGGTCATGACCGCCCCATTGTCTGGGTGTCAGGTGCCTAAATTTCACGTACTTGCTGTCTTGGTGGCAGACATTTAACACTTTTTACTATCTAATGACCGCCCCATTGTCTGGGTGTCAGTGGCCTATATTTCGTTTAATTGCTTGCTCTCTGGGTGAGAGACATTAAACTCATTTTACTGTCAAATGACCTCTACTCTGTCTGGATGTCAGGGCCCTACATAAATGATAATGGCCTATTCCATTGCAGGTTGACCTGAGGCCAGTGTTGCTCTTACGGGACCGCTCTCCTCTTTGCGGGTGCCATGGCCATGAGTGGCACTGCAGGCAGACATAAATCCTTTTTTGCTGTGATGAAAACTTCACCCCAACCTTCTATTCCACCTCCTCCTCTTCCAAGTTGCCAATTGATATTGGTTAATTTTTATTTATTTTATTTTATTTTAAGTCATTTCCCTGTCCACATTTGTTTGCAGGGGATTTACCTACATTTTGCTGCCTTTTGCAGCCCTCTAGCCCTTTCCTGGGCTATTTTACAGCCTTTTTAGTGCCCAAAAGTTCGGGTCCCCATTGACTTCAATGGGGTTCCAGGTGAAGTTCGGGTCGAGTTCGGATCCCGAACCCAAACATTTTCGGGAAGTTCGGCCGAACTTCTCGAACCCGAACATCCAGGTGAGGTCAACTCTTATTGTAAGATACACCCTTAATACATTTGGGTTACACTCAGAGATTTTAAATACCGCCATTTGGTCCACCAACATTGAATTCAGGCCTACAGAGGTTCAGGCCCTGTGAGATTCTCCCTATATATACAGTGGTTTTAATTAGGCATTTGAAATACAGCCTTTTTGAGCAAAGATATATTTACT
Source organism: Bufotes viridis (assembly GCA_033119425.1). Lineage (NCBI taxonomy): Eukaryota > Metazoa > Chordata > Amphibia > Anura > Bufonidae > Bufotes > Bufotes viridis. The sequence goes on from CM065590.1 coordinate 356,142,949, forward strand.
TCAGGCCTACACTGATTCAGGGTGTGTGTGATCCCCCCTATACATACAGGGGTTTGATTCAGCCATTTGAAATACAACCATTTAGTGCAAAGATATATTTACTTCAGGCCTACACTGATTGAGGGCGTGTGTGATCCCCCTATTAATACAAGGGTTTGAATTAGTTATTTGAAATAATACAGCCATTTGAAATACAGCCATTTTGTGCAAATATATATTTACTTCAGGCCTACACTGATTCATGGCGTGTGTGATCCCCCCTATACATACAGCGGTTTGAATTAGGCATTTGAAATTTAGCCATTAGAAATACAGCCATTTTGTGCAACTATATATTTACTTCAGGCCTACACTGATTCATGGCGTGTGTGAGCCCCCCTATACATACAGCGGTTTGAATTAGGCATTTGAAATATAGCCATTAGAAATACAGCCATTTTGTGCAACTATATATTTACTTCAGGCCTACACTGATTCATGGCGTGTGTGATGCCCCTATACATACAGGGGTTTGATTCAGCCATTTGAAATACAGCCATTTGAAATATAGCCATTTAGTGCAAAGATATATTTACTTCAGGCCTACACTGATTCAGGGCGTGTGAGATCCCTCCCTATACATACAGAGGTTTGATTCAGCCATTTGAAATACAGCCATTTGAAATATAGCCATTTGAAATATAGCCATTTTGTGCAAAGAAATCTTTAATTTAGGGCTAGTCTGGTTCAGGCCGTGTGAAATACACCCTTTACTTACTGTCAGTTTTTTCTACTATTAATTAAACACCCATTTAGGGCAAGATCCTGAATTCAGAAAATGTGAGGAGAGCGTCAAATAAGGGAAGTGGCCCAGGTCGTGGTGCTGCTGGTGGAGCTCCTGTTGAAGGGAGAGGGCGTGGTCGACCTGTGCCAGCTACACGCACAAGTGAAACCCCTTCCTCAGGTGCGAGTAGGCGACAAAACCTGCAGCAGTATTTGGTCGGGCCTAATGCTGCTCTATGAATGGTCAGACGTGAACAGGTGATAGTAGATTGGGTTGCTGACAGTGGATCCAGTTTCTTCACATTGTCTCCCTCCCAGTCTCCTGCTGAAAGACCACAGTTGGCACCTGCAGCTGAGGTCCATCAGTCTTTCACCTCACCCCCTTGCAAATCAGCCAAGCAGTCTGACCCCCAAGTCATGCAGCGGTCTCTTCTGCTTTTTGATGACTCTGTTAGCAGGGTGTCTCAGGGCCATCCACCTGGCCCTGCCCCAGAAGTAGAAGAGATTGAGTGCACCGATGCCCAACCACTTATTTTTCAAGATAAGTACATGGGAGGACCATCACAGCACGTCTTGGATGATGACGAAACACAGGTGCCAACTGCTGGGGCTTTTGAAAGTGTGCAGACCGACAAGAAAGTCAGGGGTGAAGACTGGTCCTCGACCCCACATGGAATCAAGGTCATGCGAGTGACCGATGTAGTTCGGAGGAAGAGGTGGTGGTCGCACAGAGCCACCAGCACAGCAGGAGAGGGAGCAGGGTGCAAAAGTGGAGCGGCCGTCCTCTAGATAGTACGCCACCTGCATGACCAGGCATTTAAGTGCAAAGCACTTCCTCTTCTGCTGCAGTCGCATCCTCTTCATCCACCTCTGGAGTGACAGTGCCACTCTTCCAGCAACACCAACATCTGGGTCACCAAGCATCTCCACAATGTCCCACGGAAGCATTCAGTTCTCCATATCCCAAACGCTGGAGAGGAAGAGGAAGTACCCCCTACCCACCCGCAATCCCTGGCCCTGAATGCCAGCATTTCTAAATTACTTGCCTTTGAAATGCTGTCATTCCGTCTGGTGGAAACAGATAGTTTTAAAGGCCTTATGGCGGTGGCTGTCCCACAGTACGTCGTGCTCAGCCGCCACTACTTATCAAGGCGAGCCATCCCTTCCCTTCACAACCAACAATAATGGCAAAAAGGGGGAGAGGCGCTCATAGGGTGATAGTTTGATTTAGATGAAACACTGTACTGTAAAGGCGATCAGTTCAACTCACCACCAGTTCAACTCACCACCAATGACTGGGCCTTCATGCGAGACCTGTGTGCTTGTTGTGCTGTTTCGAGTCCACCAACATGGCCAGTGCTGATAACGCCGTTCTCAGCATTACTATCCCACTTCTATATAAATACACCAATTAAGTACCGGGTATCCACTCCCGTTTAGGAGCCAAACATCAAACACTGAACACCGAATATCATTGAATACAACACTCCAAGCGTTTTAGAACAAATTATATGCCTTTATTTAATACATGATTAAAGTAAAAAAATAGTAAACAATTGTGGCAAACAGAACAAAAATGAGGAAACAAAAAATGGAGGTGACCGCAGGATCAACACACGGAGGGCACACACACATAAGTGCATAAAAGGTATAAAAAATATATAAACACCACCACTCGAATATTACATCATAATAATGGAGCCCTGGGAAAGAAACCCAAAAGACAGGCTTATCCTCAAAAAGTGATAACAAGATGGTAGTAAAAATAGTAATAACATATACCCTCGTAGTGTGCCGGATCCTGCGGTCGCCTCCTCCCAACGCCGTTTCGCCCTTACAGGCTTCTTCCGGGGATTAATCATACTGTTACTACCCTCCCTTATAAAGGGCTCACAATCCAAATGAAATCTACCACAGGTGGAAAGTTAAAATCATGGAACCAATCAAAAGTGAGCTTGTTATAAGATGTCATCAGTGGGTGCCGAAACTATCATAACATTGCGACCCATGTTTACACCCACCTCATTAATGCTAAGCGTCACTACTTCACACACACATCCGGAACCAGAAGCTAGTCGGCGTCTCCTACGCCAGTTCCCTGCGCCAATATCAGAATCATGTGATCGCGATAGCGGTCACATGGTCTGTGACGCGTAGCCTGTAGTCCGGTCATGTGACTACCTAGTGAACATCCGCTGGTAAACTACCTATCGTATAGCTATCTATTTTCAAGCAGTACCATCAATCGTTTATAAAACTATACAAAACAACCATTATCCTTCTATATTTATGCAAAATGCATGAGGGCCCTTATATAGAAACCACGATTATGTCACATTATAGAGTCGGTGTGGACATACATCCCATATTAAAACTCAATACATAACAAGGAAAATTACATACACATGATTTGCCAGTAATAATCAATAATAGATAATAAATAGTAAAAAAGGTAATAAATAATTACTTAATAAAAAATTACTAAAATAGTATATATATAATTGATTTATAAAGTGCAGAGTGCTAAAGAAAAAGAAAGGTGAAGTGCACGTGCAGAAGGGTGATAAGAGTGAGAAAGGAGAAAAATAAGACAGGTCAAAAAAACCTGATAGTGACCAAAAACACATATTAGTATGTCATGATTCATATACAATTAAAGTGAAACATATCCAATATACATATCAATAAAAATCAAAAATAGACTGTTATATATCACTCCCTATGTTTACAAACAGTACTTATATTAATAATCCTGGTAATTTGTTGTTTCCTAACATTCCATTGTTACATAATAGTCCCATATAGTGATACTACTACGGACGTCCATCAGATAGCTCCGGATAAACATAAACAATCCTGGTTCCAACATTCCATCAGATAACTCCGGATAAACATAAACAATCCTGGTTCCACCATTCCACCACTAAGACCTGAAAACATATAACATAAAACATAATGTGAGGGATAAAAATCTTAAAAACAAAGAACTAGGAAGGCAGACGGACGAGCAAAATCAAGGAGCAATCCCAGCACTCCTAAGGAGAGAAGACCAGATTATTGGGAGATAAAAAAATCATAAGAAGGGTGAAAAGGATAAGTCCTCATTTAAACCACTTGGAGATACACTTTCCAGCTCATAAATCCACTTTACCTCCTTCTGTGCCAATAATTTTTTCCAATTTCCACCTCGTGGGGGAATCAGAACCCGATCAATACCTCTCACTCGCAGTTTTGCACCATCACACCCATGTAATTCCTTAAAGTGTCTAGGTATAGATTTCAACACTGTCACATCCCTTTCTTCCTTAGCTGCCTCTATTCCCCTTACATGTTCTCGTACCCGCTTCTTAAAGGCCCTTGATGTCATGCCCACGTAAACTCGTGGGCATGGGCAAGTAGCCATATAGATCACTCCAGGTGTATCACATGTAATATTGAAAGTGATCCTATATGTCTTTTCTTGTTTATTAGGGTTATGGAAGTGCGTAGCCCTGTCCACATTGGGACAGGCCACGCACTTCCCACAGGGGGAACAACCCCACTTGGGGCCCTTTGATCCAAACATTTTGGACGGATGTTGTCCTGGATAATAGCTCTTAACCAGGGTATCCTTGATGTTTTTGGACCTCCTGTAAGTGATGGCTGGTGCAGTGGGAAGAATCCTATTGAGAGTTGGATCCAGACGTAAAATGTCCCAATATTTGGCCAAGGCTGATCTTACCCCTCCATTGTGGGTTATAAGTTGAAATAAACCTTACCTTGTCATCCATTTTTTAGGTTTTTGACGATACTGTAACAGATCATCTCTTTTGGTCCTTCTTGCCTTGTTCAGGCCCAATTGGATATCCTTATCCGCATATCCCCTCTCCCGGAATCTACGTCGAAGGTCCTCCGATTGTGACCTGAATGCTTCTTCAGTGGAACATATCCTCCTGGCACGTAGAAATTGGCAATAAGGTATGTTGTGTACCAAATTGGATGGATGACATGATCGAGCATGTAGCACAGAGTTGGTAGAAGTCTCTTTCCGGAATAGATCCGTGAAGACCTTCCCACTTTCATCCACCATAATATTGACGTCCAAGAAGTCCAGGGTCCTTTTGGTGATCCTGTGAGTTAACTTAATATTAATGTTGTTTTGATTTAACTCACCCACAAGATGTTCAAAATCAGACTGTGGGCCCTGCCATATGATGAAAATATCATCAATATAGCGGGCCCACAGCTGAATACCCCCTATGTTGTTAACAGTATCAGTCAGGAACACCTCCCTCTAAGTTGTGTACAGACAACTTAGGGACACCACATGCTATAAACGGCTCACATACAATCCTAGTGAGAAGTTTAAACTTCAACTAATAGAAATAGTAACCCGGGGCCAAGAGAAGGGGATCATTTCAGATAAAGAAGCAAGGAGTCTTATTCCTGAGTATCCAAGGGTAGCATGTTTATACATGCTCCCGAAAGTACATAAAAATGCGACATGCCCCCCGGGACGTCCAATTGTTTCGGGAGTGGGAAATCTATGCGAACCAGCCTGTAAGTTTGTGGATTTTGTCTTACAGCCATTGGTGGAACAATTGCCCTCACATCTAAAGGACACCACTGACCTATTACGACGTTTGAATGATCTGACATTGGAGCCAGATATGTGGTTAGCGTCTTGTGATGTGGAATCACTATATACAAGTATCCGGCATAAGGATGGCATTGAGGCAGTCCGATTTTTCCTCATGATGTCAGATGTGGAGGAGGAAAGAGGTGAGTTTGTGATTGAGTTGCTCGAGTTTGTGCTCACCCACAATTTTTTCATGTTCAGGGACGCCTTCTACCTACAGCTCCAGGGGACAGCGATGGGGGCGGCCCTTGCGCCGTCCTTCGCTAATCTGTTCCTGGGGCTGTGGGAGAGGGAGGTGTTCCTGACTGATACTGTTAACAACATAGGGGGTATTCAGCTGTGGGCCCGCTATATTGATGATATTTTCATCATATGGCAGGGCCCACAGTCTGATTTTGAACATCTTGTGGGTGAGTTAAATCAAAACAACATTAATATTAAGTTAACTCACAGGATCACCAAAAGGACCCTGGACTTCTTGGACGTCAATATTATGGTGGATGAAAGTGGGAAGGTCTTCACGGATCTATTCCGGAAAGAGACTTCTACCAACTCTGTGCTACATGCTCGATCATGTCATCCATCCAATTTGGTACACAACATACCTTATTGCCAATTTCTACGTGCCAGGAGGATATGTTCCACTGAAGAAGCATTCAGGTCACAATCGGAGGACCTTCGACGTAGATTCCGGGAGAGGGGATATGCGGATAAGGATATCCAATTGGGCCTGAACAAGGCAAGAAGGACCAAAAGAGATGATCTGTTACAGTATCGTCAAAAACCTAAAAAATGGATGACAAGGTAAGGTTTATTTCAACTTATAACCCACAATGGAGGGGGTAAGATCAGCCTTGGCCAAATATTGGGACATTTTACGTCTGGATCCAACTCTCAATAGGATTCTTCCCACTGCACCAGCCATCACTTACAGGAGGTCCAAAAACATCAAGGATACCCTGGTTAAGAGCTATTATCCAGGACAACATCCGTCCAAAATGTTTGGATCAAAGGGCCCCAAGTGGGGTTGTTCTCTGTGGGAAGTGCGTGGCCTGTCCCAATGTGGACAGGGCTACGCACTTCCATAACCCTAATAAACAAGAAAAGACATATAGGATCACTTACAATATTACATGTGATACACCTGGAGTGATCTATATGGCTACTTGCCCATGCCCACGAGTTTACGTGGGCATGACATCAAGGGCCTTTAAGAAGCGGGTACGAGAACATGTAAGGGGAATAGAGGCAGCTAAGGAAGAAAGGGATGTGTCAGTGTTGAAATCTATACCTAGACACTTTAAGGAATTACATGGGTGTGATGGTGCAAAACTGCGAGTGAGAGGTATTGATCGGGTTCTGATTCCCCCACGAGGTGGAAATTGGAAAAATTATTGGCACAGAAGGAGGTAAAGTGGATTTATGAGCTGGAAAGTGTATCTCCAAGTGGTTTAAATGAGGACTTATCCTTTTCACCCTTCTTATGATTTTTTTTATCTCCCAATAATCTGGTCTTCTCTCCTTAGGATTGCTGGGATTGCTCCTTGGTTTTGCTCGTCCGTCTGCCTTCCTAGTTCTTTGTTTTTAAGATTTTTATCCCTCACATTATGTTTTATGTTATATGTTTTCAGGTCTTAGTGGTGGAATGGTGGAACCAGGATTGTTTATGTTTATCCGGAGCTATCTGATGGAATGTTGGAACCAGGATTGTTTATGTTTATCCGGAGCTATCTGATGGACGTCCGTAGTAGTATCACTATATGGGACTATTATGTAACAATGGAATGTTAGGAAACAACAAATTACCAGGATTATTAATATAAGTACTGTTTGTAAACATAGGGAGTGATATATAACAGTCTATTTTTGATTTTTTATTTTTTATTTTCATTGATATGTATATTGGATATGTTTCACTTTAATTGTATATGAATCATGACATACTAATATGTGTTTTTGGTCACTATCAGGTTTTTTTGACCCGTCTTATTTTTCTCCTTTCTCACCCTTATCACCCTTCTGCACGTGCACTTCACCTTTCTTTTTTCTTTAGCACTCTGCACTTTATAAATTGATAGTTAATCAATTATATATATACTATTTTAGTAATTTTTTATTAAGTAATTATTTATTACCTTTTTTACTATTTATTATCTATTATTGATTATTACTGGCAAATCATGTGTATGTAATTTTCCTTGTTATGTATTGAGTTTTAATATGGGATGTATGTCCACACTGACTCTATAATGTGACATAACCGTGGTTTCTATATAAGGGCCCTCATGCATTTTGCATAAATATAGAAGGATAATGGTTGTTTTGTATAGTTTTATAAACGATTGATGGTACTGCTTGAAAATAGATAGCTATACGATAGGTAGTTTACCAGCGGATGTTCACTAGGTAGTCACATGACCGGACTACAGGCTACGCGTCACAGACCATGTGACCGCTATCGCGATCACATGATTCTGATATTGACGCAGGGAACTGGCGTAGGAGACGCCGACTAGCTTCTGGTTCCGGATGTGTGTGTGAAGTAGTGACGCTTAGCATTAATGAGGTGGGTGTAAACATGGGTCGCAATGTTATGATAGTTTCGGCACCCACTGATGACATCTTATAACAAGCTCACTTTTTGATTGGTTCCATGATTTTAACTTTCCACCTGTGGTAGATTTCATTTGGATTGTGAGCCCTTTATAAGGGAGGGGTAGTAACAGTATGATTAATCCTCGGAAGAAGCCTGTAAGGGCGAAACGGCGTTGGGAGGAGGCGACCGCAGGATCCGGCACACTACGAGGGTATATGTTATTACTATTTTTACTACCATCTTGTTATCACTTTTTGAGGATAAGCCTGTCTTTTGGGTTTCTTTCCCAGGGCTCCATTATTATGATGTAATATTCGAGTGGTGGTGTTTATATATTTTTTATACCTTTTATGCACTTATGTGTGTGTGCCCTCCGTGTGTTGATCCTGCGGTCACCTCCATTTTTTGTTTCCTCATTTTTGTTCTGTTTGCCACAATTGTTTACTATTTTTTTACTTTAATCATGTATTAAATAAAGGCATATAATTTGTTCTAAAACGCTTGGAGTGTTGTATTCAATGATATTCGGTGTTCAGTATCCCACTTCTATGCCTCCTTGAAAAAACGCTCATGGCGATGATGGAAGAGGATGTGGCACAGAAGGAGGCCAGTCATTGCCAAGTGGCTCAGAGGGTGGGTTTCTGCACAAACAAACCCAAGGTACACAATTGTCCAGCCAGGGCACAGTTCTGGAGGATGACGAGGTGGAGGATGAGGAGGAGGAGATGGAGGAGGAGGAACCATGTTCACAGCAGGGTGGCACCCAGACCAGATCATGGCCATCACTGGTGCGTGGATGGGAGGATACAGAGGACACAGACGACACTTCCCACAGAGGACAGCTTTTCGTTGCCTCTGGGCAGCCTTGCACACATGAGAGATTACATGCTGCAGTGTCTCCGCAACAACCGCAGAGTTGCCCACATTCTAACTTTTGCTGATTACTGAGTGGCCACGCTGCTGTATCCCCGTTACAAGGACAAAGTACCATCGTTAATTTCGTCACTACAGCATGAATGTAAGATGCGCGAGTACAAGCGCACGCTGGTGGATGCGCTGCTGGTGTCATTCCCACTTGACAGCGGGGGCACAGTGGAAGCACAAGGCGAAGGCAGAGGATGAGGAACAGGTCGCCAATGCAGCTGGGGCACCGCCAGCACCTCAGAAGGCAGGGTTAGCATGGCTGACATGTGGAAAAGCTTTGTCAGCACGCCACAACAACCAGCACCACCAGCTGATATGGAACATCTTAGTAGGAGGCAGCATTTCACCAACATGGTGGAGCAGTATGTGTGCACACGCCTACACGTACTGAATGACGGGTCTGTCCCCTTCAACTTCTGGGTCTCCAAATTGGGCACATGGCCTGAGCTTGCCCTTTACGCCTTGGAGGTGCTGGCCTGCCTGCAGCCAGTGTATTATCTGAACGTGTGTTTAGCACGGCAGGGTGCCTCATCACAGACAAGCGCAGCCACCTGTCCACAGCCAATGTGGAGAAGCTCACGTTCATTAAAATTAACCAGGCATGGATCCCTCAGGACTTGTCTGTACCTTGTGCAGAATAGACATGCATAGCACTAACCAGCCATTGTTATACTGCAGCGCAATTGCTCATGTTTGTATTTTGGATATTTCACACTCTTTTGGAGTGTAACTTAATTTTACAAAAACCTGTGTTGGCTATCTCATCCTCCTCCACCGCCGCTTCCACCTACTCCGCTGCGTCCACCGCCTCCTCAAACTCCTACTCCATATGGAACTCCAAACTTTTGGTGTGAATAGTACCATTGCTATACCTATTAGACCGTTAAATTAATTAAAAAAAATATCTGTTACATTTTCTGGTGAAATTTACTAATTTTTGGGGATATAGTACCACTGCTATACCTAGTAGACTGGTAAAAAAAAAAAAATATAACATTTGTCAGTTACATTTTATGGTCAAGGTAACCAATTTTTGACAGTTGACAGCTTAATAAATTTAAAAAAAATTCTTTTACATTTTCGGGTGACAATAAACAATTGTTTTCTGTCATAGACCATTCTTGAGTTGACATTATACAATTTTAGAAGTGAATAAACCCCTGCTCTGCATAGGTGACAGGGAATAAAATTTCGGAAATGCTTCTTTAATTGATGCATGCCACCTCCTTTGATTCAATGCTTAAACTTAAACAAGTTGTACCACATTTAAGCTTCAATACTTTGTCCCACATTTCCGCTATACTCTTTTGGCGAACATTTCCGCCTCAATAGCTTTTCCCACAATTCTGCTTGACTCTTTTGGCCCACATTTGGGCTTCTGTAATTTATCCCACATTTGCGCCTCAATAGCTTTTTACGCATTTATGCTCGATCCCAATTTTTTTTTTTTTATACAGTTATCTCCCTTAAATTTGGTCTCTTTTTCTTATGCTCCCTCTCTGGCCTGGAACCCTGATTCCCCGTCACCTGTGATCACCATGGTAGGCGCATAAAAGAACATCGAAAGTTGATAGAGCAGATATCAAATTGGATCGTGAACATCACGTGGACGTGCGACATGGTGGGGGGTAAGTTTGCACACGCCTACACGAACTGACTGACAGGGGTGCAACTTCTGGAAGAGAGTTAGGTGGTCACTTGGACCTAGCGTAACCTTTGCAACCTCTCTGACTAGTAATAGGCAAAATGTAATCTTTATTAATCACTCTATTAAAAATACATTAACTACTTGGGAACATGCAACTTCTGGGTCCAAATTGGGCACATGGCCTGAGCTCGCCCTTTACCCCTTGGAGCTGCTGGCCTGCCCTGCAGCCAGTGTATTGTCTGAACGTGTGTTTAGCATGACTGGAGGTGGTTATCACAGGTTAAATTTCCCAATGTTTTGTGGTGTACCCTAATTTTAAAAATAAAATTCAAAACCAAAAAGCAGTGTAGGCTACCTCCTCCTCTCCAACCACTGCTTCCACCTACACCGCTACATCCACCGCCTCCTCAACCTCCTACTCCATATGGACCTTGTCCTCCTAGATCAAGATTATTATTTTTTATTTTTACCTATTTTATGTTATTTAAAGTCATTTTCCTATCCACATTTGCCACGTGCCATGCTCTTAACAACATTTTGCTGGCATTTGCAGCCCTCTAGCCCTTTCCATGACATTTTTACAGCAATTTTAGTGCTCAAAAGTTCGGGTCCCCATTGACTTCAATGGGGTTCGGGTCAAGTTCGGGTCCCGAACTCGAACTTTTTCCGAAGTTCGGCCGAACCCGTCGAACCCGAATATCCAGGTGTCCGCTCAACTCTACTCTCCAGTGTTTGGGAGATTAACAGCTGATAGCTAAATATCTTTGCCGCTCTGCGGTGTAATCTGTTCTTAAGCCCTTTTTTCCATGTATTAGTGGAAAAAGAAAAAATATCTTTGCCGCTCAGCGGTGCAGTGATATATTCTAAAGCCCTGTTTGCAGTGTATTAGTGTCGAAATAAAAATATATTCGCCGTCCAGCGTTATACTTCTCTGTTGAAAAGCCTGTTGTGTAAAAGTAGAAAAAAATGTGGCCCTAATTGATGTTCTGTGGTGCAGTGATATATTGTGAAGCCCAGTTTGCCGTGTATTAGTGTTGAAATAAATATATATTTGCCATCCAGCATTGCAATTATCTGCTGAATAGCCTTTTTTATAAAAGTTGAAAAAAATTAGGGCCTAATTGCCGTTCTGCGGTGCAGAGATATATTCTCAAACCCAGTCTGCTGTGTATTAGTGGCAAAATAAAAAATATTTGATCTAACAGTTGATTATTTGATCTAACAGTATGTCAGACAGAGAAGTGCCAGGCCCAGAGGCGTAAATGTTTCTGGCGCAGGCAGAGGTCGCAGCAGAGTAAGGAGTAAGGGGCTATGGCAGCAGGGGTCACTTCGAGAGGCCTGAGCTTCCAGTGTCAGCTAGGGGTCGTGTCGTGACCAGCAACGCAGCGGTTCTTGAATGGTTGACTCAATCTTCGACTTCGTCGCAAGTGACATCAGACACCCCCAGCCAAGAGTCAGTGGGTTCGTCAGACACAACCCTTATTTGGCATGGCCCGGGAGCAGGCCCTGTGTCCTCACCTGTCCTCAACCTGCCTCTGTCCTTTCCTCCACTAGGCAGGCAAGTAGTGATGAGGAGAGTGGCGTGGGAGCTGGTTTTGCGAGCTGTCAGGCTCCTGACCCAGAGACGGTTGAGGAGGACATCAGTGATGTGCAGACAGTACTCAATGATGATTGATGATGCAGCTGATCGCACTTGAGAGCCAAGTGACGAAGGGGCTTCATTTAATATTTTTTCTTTATATAATAATGTAATATTATAAAATCTGTTGTCTCCATGATCTGCAGCGTGACGGGCCCCGTGTGGCTTCCACACACCTTCAAAATAATCCTTCAGCGGGGCGAATAGATGCTGGATGACCGGGACGCTACATGACCTTCCTTGGAGCTACTGTCAGGAGCAGCTGTTAATTTCTGAGACGTCTGTATAGTGCTGGGGAATCTGAATCCCCTCTCCATCTCCATACACCACAGGATATCCTCCTTCCCATCCATGATGACTGGGAGCTCGTGATCTTTTCTATAGAGACCAGGAGGTGGTAGCTATGGTTTGAATTTTGATGAACTTCGCAAATCTTCCGGGCTCCAAGCAATTTTGAAGCTTTGTCTTCTCATTGTCTGTAGCTATTAGAGGCCTGTTCATGCCAGGCAGGTTCCCTCAGAAGTATCTGGCTCAATGAGCAGCCGATACCGCACTTGCATCAATCTTGACAGGATTTGTCTCCAGGTGGAGAGAAATAGTGTTTTGGAATGCTTTCTCCATCGCAACCATGTCGTAGAATAAACAGAAGACTGTTTGATTCTCTCCTGTCATAGGCAAAACTTAATTTTTTTAATAAATGTATTAAATATTAAATTGAACCAAAAGTTGATTAAAATGATAAGAAAGTAAACTTAAATTCACCAATATATTATCCAAATCTTCGAGGGAAATTCCAATCAATTTGCCAAGCCTTTTGTGCCGGAGAACGTGTATTATTAAATCGTAGGCTCTGTGTATTATTAAATCGTAGGCCTCCAGGCTCTGTCATTGGGCCACTCTGTGATCTCCTCATGCTGCATTCACCTCACCACTATGTCATAGGGCCACTCTGTGGACTTCTCATGCTGTTCCCACCCTCCCCACTTAATGACTGGGCCACTATTTTGCCTTTTTGGCTTGGCTGACATCATTTTTTATTTGACCCTTTTTTGATCTGTCAGAAGGAAGGAAAAATGAGACGCACAACTGATCCTCTCTGTGTAGCTGTAATGCTTGTATGGTCCCATCAGAATCGGCTTGTGAATTGGTAGCCAAAAGCAGGAGGGGGTACAAAACACAGAAGACATGCAAATATTCAGTTCACATGTCATCTCTGTTTTGGATCCACTCCTGTTTTTTTTTTGCCATTAGCAATACTGATGGATTACTGATCAAATGCTGACCGAGTGAAGGCAAATGCTCAACAGACAGGATCCGTTTTTTGGGGGTTATTGTTCTGATGGATCAGAGGAAGGGCAAAATAATCAATGACGTCAACACAAACTTATTGCTGAAACCCTCTCCACTCTGTCAGGGGGAATTTAATAGAACAGGTTCTGTTTATACCTATGTGGAATCAGCTAACGAGGGTGTAAAATGAGTGCGCTCCTTCTTGACACTAACATTGACCTGTAAGGTTGAGTTTATACTTGAGTTATTTTGTAAATTTTGGCCCGTGACTGCCTAACTAAGTGAAGTGTGCAGTGATTCTAAGAGTGACGCCTGTCATCTTCATGTCATACGGACTCACAATATTATTTCACTACCAAAGCAGACTCCCTATGTGTGTTATTGCAAGGCACAGTGTTCTACAGCACTATAAAGGCTCTAAGCAGCCAGGAAATAGACGTTTTTTAATGTAATGCGCCACGAATATATTCGGATTGAACTGAATTTTTCGGTGAACCGGTGAATCTAATTTTTGACTAATTTGCTCATCTCTATTTATATTACAAAGTATAACAAATGTCACTGCGTATTGTGTTTTTAAACACGTTGTTTAACACCATCAACCATGCGTTTACCCATAGTTATTTATGTGTAACAAAATTAAGACAAGCGAGAACGACAAGATATAAAAGATGACCTCAGTGTGTCATATACCAAAATTGAGGGCAGTTAGAGTACATTTGATTCATGAAGAATTAATTCAGCCATAAATCCAATTTTCTGAAAAATTTGACAAATTGTACATGAAACGAATTTTAAGAAGTTTACTCATCTTTGCATTTACTTTCCTTTGTGACAATGACAAAATTGTTTTATAATACTTAGGCAGTTTTCGTCATACTTTCTGGGTTTCATTGCTTCTGGGCGTTATAATGCTATTCTTTACATAAAAAGTACTAGAATCCCAGTGGAAACTTCATAGACTTTATTACATGTTAATAGGACCCAGCAGGATTCATGGGATCCTTTTAAAAACATATCCATCATTGTTGTCATGGCTCTGTTAAGCAATAAAGCAGTAACACCAGTATGTACAGAGCTTTTGTCTACCCAACCACATTCTTAAAGAGGTTGTCCAGTTTTTTTTTTTTTTTACCCTAGCCTGGAATACCTGTGGGAAAAAAAAACATACTTACATGCATCCCAACGCTCTGTTCCTTAGCTTCACTGGTCTTCCAGTGCTCAGCTTTCAAGTTTCGTTCATTTATGCAGTCAATGACTAACTTCAACAGTATGCCAAAACGGCACATGATACAGTTGTTTTCTATTATCAGTCTGAGGGTGGGTAGCATGAGTTGAAATTCTATGATTTCAGTGTTTTTTACACTCAGTTCACACTTTCGCGTAAAACGCCGCTTTCGAACGCACTAAAAAACGCACAACAGTACAGGAACCATGCATTCCAATGGAGGTGGTTCACACTTGCGCGTTTTAATGCGCGTTCGTAGGCGCCTAAAAACATCCGACGCATAGGCAAGTATGTTCGCGTTAATTCGGGCGTTTATCCAGCGTTTGGTTCCAATAGACTTCAATGCGAAACGCGATAGGCGTGTTGTTCGGGCGTTTGTGCAGCGTAAAACGCGCCTATGGATGCGCGTTTTACAAAGTTTGCAACATGCTGAATGAGCCACCATGGAATGTCACACCTCTAAAGCACTCAGATTGGCCAAACTATATCATTGATCATTGGCCAACTATGCAGTCAATCACATAAACGCGCGTCAAACGCGCCTACACTATTTACCAAAACGCTTGAAAAAACGCACCTAAACGCCAGTCTTGAACGCACCAAAAACGCTAGGCTTCAAAACGCTCAGGTCTGAACCCAGTGTCATTGATCCAAAAAACTATTACAAGCATGTTAATTTACAAGGTCATGTATTCAAGAATTATTAAAAATCACTCTAAACTGACCAAACAACTTGAAGGAAGTATTAATAAAGATCTAGGAGACCTTACTTTAATCAGTGCTTACATTTCTTCAAACTGCCTTGTTTGCTTAAGCTTAACTATAATGTAGTCTACTGTGATTTGAATACATTTATGAAATACATAGACAGACAGCAATGACTGGGTGGAGTTTATGTATGTGTACATGAGCATTGGTTTCAAATATGGCTTAGGGAAAATTTTGATTATATAAATTAAAAGCAAGTCCTAGCATGGGAGAATACTTTACACCCCATTTACAAGCATACAAATAGTCTCCATCAGGAAGTGGTAGCCAAATGGAATTTCACACAATGGAACAGCTATATGTGAGTTTTGAAGAAAGTTGGTGGCCTTTCAGAAACAACTGAGGTAAGATACAGTATAAGTGCAGCATTCTGGCCTTCTACAGTCTGATCTTTTTAAAGTCAAGACTGATTTGGCAAGACAAAATCAGCAAATATTATGACATTCTTTATTGCAATAGATAATAAGCACCTGGACACCTAGAGAGAAAATCTAAGTCTTTATGAGCATCTTTATGTAAGAATATTTTTATGAGATTACATGTAATACTAGTTTCTTTACTCTCGACTTCTACAAGTTTAGGAGAAGGCCCACAAAATGGAAATCTATAATCTATAACCTATTTCTGTGTTGTCTTCTGATTTTCTCCTAGTTGTTTCATCCGTAATGGGGTTTTCTGGGTTTGTATAAATAATGTTTATTTCAGTGTATAATACAAAGGTATGAAACTTGCTAATATTATTAATTCCACATCATTGTCCACAGCTCTGTTTGCTGTCAGTGAACTAAAACATTTTTTGCTTTCATTTAGAAGCAGAAAACCTGTCCTGATACAGTTGCAGAGAGTGATAATATGTGCAATGAAGCTGTGCCCCCTGGAAATTATTTCAAGCTTTTGACAAGTTTCAGCCTATGGATTTAATAAAAAAAGCTTTGAATTTTCTAACAGCCTGGGTGGATTTTAAAAGTGATGAGAAATTGAAGCACACAGTATTAGTGTGTTTTTTTTACAACGAATAAGCTTGATTTTCATGAATTCTGGAGCGAAATTTGATTATACAGTACAGCCTTTTAGCATTTGCATACAGATCAGTCAGCTAATTGTAGGGGGTGTTCATGTCATTGGAGCACTAATTTGTTATGTATTTGGAGCTCTACATTTCCAATATTTTCTGTTATGTGATGCAAATCTACACAACATTCACCAGGTTATCATTTTAAAGCCAAAAGGTGGCATAACAAAGGTGTTTGTTGTGACCTGTATTGTAAGAGCCACTTGACTTTGATTCTATAGTGTAAAAATGTCTAGAAGTGAAAGGGGATTTCTGCGCACAGTAAATAGGGCAGGAGCCAGGCATGCTTCTTATGTTTACTACAAACAAAGGGAAGCAGGCTGGGCTAGTTCAAACCAGATCTGTGTGATGACAGAAACAGCTCGGAGGCTCTCCATAAAGCTGAGCACGCACCTTGTGAACACCTCAAGACACAAGCCTGAATAGAGACAGACACACACGTTTTTGTTAGATGCTATTTTACATATCAGCTTCTCATTAGAAGGCCACATGACAAAAGGAGCATTTCATCTGTATTACTGAATCTGACTTCTACTGTATGTCACTTGGCTTTAAAACAATGTTGAATACGTTGTCCCCATTTGTCATCTTGTCACACACACACACACTATTCCTAATTTTAATAATTTTTATTTTATTCATTTCTAAAGTGCTTACCTATTCCCCCACACTGTACAAAGGTTGTCATACTAGATGCAATGAAACTGTACAATTGGCGTGAGCAGCTGTCTTGCTGTATATTCTTGTTGCTTTACACATAGATGTTGTGGGTGTAAAGTAATACTCTAGAGACCAGACTTTAATATTGTACTTATGGAATTAATATAATCAAAGGGGTAATCCAAGTTATTTTTATTGATGACCTATCCTCAGGATAGCTCATCAATATCCGATCAGCAGAGGTCCAACATCTGGGACCGTCGCCGATCGGCTGGTTAAAGAGTGCCAACGCAGCCTTCTCTTCATTCACTTCAATGGACGGCTCCTTCTTATATACTTAAATAGGAATTGAAGTGAACGGGATAGGTTAGGTGTAATTACTGAGTATTCCCGAGAATAGTTCACCATTACCAAAAAAATAACATTAGGCCTCATGCACACGACCATTGTTTTGGTCCGCGTCCGAGCCGCATATTTTGCAGCTCGGGCGTGGATCCATTTAACTTCAATGGGGCCGCAAAAGATGTGGACAGCACTCCGTTGCTCCATTCTTGTCCGTTTCTACAAGTGTCCGTTTTGCAGATCCGCGGTTTGCGGACCGCAAAACACTTAGGGTCGTGTGCATGAGGCCAAAGGTGAATTTAAACGTGCAGATAATCAGGCAATTCAAATGTTCGTTCCCGACAATGCTCGTTCTCAACAATCTGCCCATGTAAAAGTGCCACCGATCACCCGATGAACTAGTGAAACGCTTGTTTAAGTGGTGAAATTATCGCTCATGTAGGCACCAAAATTATCATTGTTGGGCAGCAGATCGTGCTGTCTAAACAGTGATCTGCTTCCCAGTAACAATGCAGCTCTATGAGAACGAGCGACTGCAATAGTGATCCCTCATACTGTGGAGGTGATTACTGCTTGTAAATACAGCTCACTCCTCCACTGAACGGACAGCTGATTGTCGGGAAGGAACGTTTCCTTCCTGACAATCGGCTGGGGCTCGGTGCATGTAAATCCACCTTTAAGCCCTTTTCACACGAGCGTTTTCCGTGAACCTATAGCACTCGAACTGAATCCTGACCCATTCATTTCAATAGGTCTGTGTACATGAGCGTTTTTTTTCACGCATCAGTTCTGCGTTGCATGAAAAATGCAGCATGTTCTATATTCTGTGTTTTTTTATGCAGCCCTGGCCCCATAGAAGTGAATGGGGCTTCAGTGAAAAATGCATTGCATCGGGAAGCAAGTCCAGATGTAATGCGTTTTTCATTGAAGGTTGCTAAGAGATGTTGTTTGTAATCCTTCAGTGTTTTATCACGCATGTGAAAAATGCATCAAAACACATTGCACGTGTGCGGAAAAAAAGGAACAACTGAACGCAATCACTAAGAAAACTAATTGAACTTGCTTGCAAAATGGTGTGAGTTTCACTGAAAGCACCCTGAACGCATCTGAAGCCAATCCAAATCATTCTTGTGGAAGAGGCCTTAAGCTTATATTACACCTTCAGATAATACTGAACATCATTATTAACGAGCATTCAGAGGAACACTCGTTAGTGATGATCTGGCAGTTTAATACTGCCGCCAATTACCTGATGAATGAGCAAACGCTCCTTCATCAGATAATTGGAATCTTTTAGCAGGTTTAAAAATAGTTTGCCAGCGGCAGATCGTTCTGTGTAATCATGATCTGCTGCTGGCAAACAGTAATTCAGCATGAGGATGAGCAATGGCATTAATGATAATTCCTCCCCATACTGTGGAAGAGATAGCTTCATGTAATAGCAGCAATGTCATACACTGACAAGCAAGCAATTGCCAGCAAGGAACGTTTCTCTCACAACAATCACCTGCAAAATCTGCAGGTCTAATATACGCTGTAGACTCATTTTATTCTTCATTCATACCATTTGTCAACCTGTGCAATTACACTGGGACCCAGTGTCATGTTAAAAGCAGTTTGCTACTGTTTATTAGGCTGCATGTAAGGGACTAAAACTATTTGCTGCTACTTATAATATAGTTTGCCATATTCCCATGAAGTGTGTATGCTGTTTTGAAATTTGAGAGCTGCCATACTGCTGAAAACAGACTCGGAAACACTTCCCTCTCCTTCTTCTCAGCTTGCATGCTGCTGTAGCCTAAAACTGTGGCCAAACCCGGAACACCCATCAGATCCAGTCAGCAGGAGAGGACACAGTGAGTGCTGGCAAACGAGGCATGTGACTATTTGCAGATCAGCCAAAGCAGCTCACTAAAGCTATGCTAGCCAATCAGCAGCAGGCTCTACTGGCCAAGGTCCAACAGAGAGATAAAATGCCTGTTGGGACCAGGCAGAGGCTGCTATAGAGCCAACGTCACTGATGGGCTTAGTAAGGATGGGCAGCCCTGAGCACAAGGGTAGCAGGATGCTGGAATGCAAGGTCTGACTGGGAACCGCAATATTAAGTATAATTAATGGGCAGGGCAATTTAACAAAGAGCTGTGCCCCCTTCCCCTATGAGAAAATGCCAACAAAAATTTGAATGTCAAGGATGCTAGAAAAGTCAATATGACTAAAAAGATCAATGAATGAAAATTATTTACAACAGGTTTAGAGGAATATTAATAATTGCACAATTCACAACTTGTGGCAAATTTTATGCCCTAAATGTGGTGTATGCCCTCAAAAGGACAAAATGGTACATCCAATTGATGGCACTTGCAGAGAAGCGCTTTTTGTACCATCAGCAGCAGTATCTCAAAATGGTACCAATAAAAACTACAATTCTGCAAAAATGTAATCATACAGCTTTGTGAGTGGAAAGAATATATTACATGATTCCTTGATTCTGGCTGTCTGCGGCTTTCACTGCAAGAATTATACAGTACATCATCTCATCATCCCAGGTCTCACATTCTAAAAGGTTTTGTCTGACAGGCCAACCTCTTTAAGGGCTTCGGCCTTCAGGACCATGCAATTTTTTTCATGAAGACATTGTAAGAGGCATAACTCTTACAATGTCTTCATGAAAAAATTGCATGGTCCTGAAGGCCAAAGCCCTTGAAGAGGTTAGCCCATCAGAGACAAAACCGTTTGGATGTGAGACCTGGGATGATGACATGATGTACTGTATAATTTTTGCAGGGAAAGCCGCAGCCAGTCAGAATGGTGGAATCATGTAATATATTGTGGAAACAAGTCCGCCAGAACCATAGAGATTCCTACAGATCAGCTGTCCATTTTGACTCATAGAAGGAGGTTCAGAAAGTGGGATCCCCTTCTATGACATCCACATGCCCCAATATCTAATTGCATACTGTTCTTTATACTATACTATGAATAAAATTTTCTCTAAAAGGGAATCTTTGACCAGAGACCTTACAATCCAACTGTTTGCATAGACACATAGCTGTGGTTCACCTGATTAAAACACTTTCTTTTGTTGATCAGAGGCTCCTTCCCAAGTTATAATAATGTTTTTATTATGCAAATTAGGCCATCGGTGCAATGGGGGCATCAACATTGCTCTTGTTGCACCCAAACTCCACTCCTTTCTGTGACTAGCCTCTTCCTCACTGGTTTGCCCCTGCCTGGCTCTATCAAACTGGGTGGCCACTGAAATGAGTCCAGCTTGCGTCTAACAAGAGCAGTGGTCCTCACTGCACCAAAGGCCTCATTTGCATATTAAGAAAATGTATTATAACTCGGGAACACAGCCATAAATCAAAACAGCATTTGTGGCTATGCAAACAGTTGGATAAGGGGATCACTGATGATGGAATCCATTTAAGAGATCACAGAAATTGGTGACACATGGCTAGGCTATACCTTAACACTGGGTTCAGACCTGAGCGTTTCTAAGACGCGCGTTTTACGCGCGTTTTAGTCGCGCGTTTTTATGCGCGTTTTTGGCAATAGTAAACGCGCGTTTAACGCTGCTCGTGACTTCTGAGACTTTTTTAATTGGTCTGGAGACCAATTAAAAAGGGCATCTCTACTACTTAACGCGCGTTAAACGCGCGTTAAGCGAGCGTTCCCATTGAAGTCTATGGGAGGAAAAGCGCGATAAACGCCCAAAAACGCTCCTGAACGAGGCTTATGCATCGGGCGTTTACAGCGCGTTTTTACGCGCTGTAAAACGCTCAAGTGTGAACCACTCCCATAGGGATGCATTGGTTTTCATGTGTTGAGCGTTTTACAGCGCGTTTGAACGCGCTGTAAAACGCTCAGGTGTGAACCCAGGGTAAATGTCCAATCAGTGGGTGTCTGCTGCGTTGTCCTCTGGTCATTAGAACAATCAAGGTTAGAAAAACATCTATTTTGTCTCCTGTTGCAATCTGAGCAATATGCTAAAAATGTCTTTAATGAGCTAACCCCATTAAAATCCTTTGCAAAAATACAGTAGATGCAGTAGATAGAACATACTGACCATCCCTACTTTTTGAACAGAGGTGATAAAGTTTTCAGACTATTAACTTTCTCTGTTCTAGTGATAGTAAGAGTGTACCAGAAAGAACCGGACACAGCAAGGAACCACTTAGTCTTATCCCCTCCCTGGAGGCTTTAAAAATAACACAGGTTAGTAGTGTCTGTGTTAGAGGTTACTTCTGCCTTTCTGTTCCACGTGCTGATTACAGAGATCATAGAAACAAAGCAAATATACTTACCTTTTTATTGTCACATGATGGGGTAGTGATGCTGTCTCTTTTGTTTAACAAGCCATTCATTTAAAGCGTTTAATACTTGAAATAGTTATACAACCCCAACAATATGTCCAAAAATCTATATTCTGTTTTAGAGAAAAAAATTTGTTGCATTTTATAGAATATGTATTTGTGTTTGTTTATCTTGTTTTTTGGGGGGCATTTTAGGCCCTTTGCCTTTTTAGCTTATTGTCCACTAAAAACCTCAATTCTGCCTGTGTGGACTCTGGTGCAGTTGTACTGCATCTTTTACAGCATTTATTAAGTCTTGATTCTCATACAGCATTGGATGCAGTATAAACAATAGACTAATACTTCTATGATTCTTATTAGAGATGAGCAAATTAAAGCTGACAAAGTGGAATTCGATCAGAATTTCAAGAATTATTTGATTCGCACCGAATCCGAATTTCCTCACGCTTCGTAGTAACAAATCACATTTTTTCCTAAAATGGCTGCTGCACATGTTAGGACAAGGAGCAAGGAACTCTGGGAACGAGAGATCACCCACAATGCCATGCATGCAGCCAAGCAGCAGCCAGCCAGCCCTGTGATGTCACAGCCCTTTAAATAGCCTCAACCGTCTTGCATTCAGCCATTTTTGAGTGTACTTAGTGCAGGGAGAGATGTTAGCAGGCGCTAGGGACAGTGCTAGGAAAGACTTGAAAACTTATATTTTGCTCAATAGAAGTTCAGGGAAAGACCATTAGTAAGTGTAGGGAAAGGATAGGGAGGAATTATTCCACAGTATTGAAGCAGGACAGGGTTCAATAGGGTTGTTTGAAGCCTGGTTAATAGGAACAATCCTATTACACCTTGCTGCACTGACTGCGGATCCAAATTGCCATTATACTGCTGCTCATTTCAGGTTTGCAATACCTCTGTAATTCCAGCAAACCGTTCTTGTTATTAGGGTCTTATTTTCCCTTGTGCGGTGCAGTTATATATATGTTCTAAAGCCTATTTTTGTTGTGTATTAGTGGGGGGAAAAGGGGCTTATTAGCTGTTGTGTGATGAAGTGAGAAAATTACAGACCTTTTAGGCGTGTATTAGTGGCAAAAAATATATATTATTTGCTGTTCATGGCTGCAGTTATATGTTCTAAAGCCCTTTTTGCCGTGTATTTGTGGGGAAAAAGAAAAGGGCTTATTAGCCATTATGTATTAAAGTGAGAAAATTACAGCCTTTTATTTGCCATTCAGCGGTGACGTTCCATTGTACTACAGCCATTTACGTGGTGTATTAATAGGATAGATATGTACATCCTATTAGCCGTTCTGCAGTGAATTGTGATTGTTATATATTTTTTTTTTGGGGTGTATTAAAAAAAGAAAAATAATACATCTTATTAGCCGGTCTGCAGTGAACCGATATTGTTATACAGCCATTGTTAGGGTGTATTAATGGGAAAAATAAGTACGTGTTATTAGCCGTTCTGCAGTGAATTTACATTGTCATACAGACATTGTTGCGCTGAATTAATAGCAAAAATATGTATGTGCTATTAGTAGAAATGAGCGAATTTCTAAAAAATTCGATTCGGCCAGTTCGCGGAATTTTCCGGAAAAATTGCTTCGATCCGAATTAATTTGTGATGAATTGCATTAAAAAAATGGCTATTTCTGGGCTGCATAGAGTCTTTATATGGGTGTAGAACACTGTGCCTTGCAGTAACACACATAGGGAGTGTGCTGGGGTAGTGAAATAATACTGTGATTCAGTATGACATGCAGATGACAGGCGTTGCAATTAGAATCGCACAAGACAGTAATTGTGTAGCAGCACAATGATAAGGTATATACAACCTTTTAGTGGTGGTGCCAGAAGTGTTGGGTGCCAGTCTGAAGCTCCCCAGTAATCCGCAAGTAGTTGTAAGGAGACGTTATTCACCAACTTAGTGCGACGTTTCAACCGTCATGGTCTTTTTCAGGCAATGAACATAGTGAACAAGCACAGATAATTATATATACCCCTCCCAAAGGACCACATGATCAAATCAAGTGTGCTAATTACAGATTAGGTATGCTAAGTGTGTTTCTCCCTACTATATACCGCCTAACTCTGCTATCCAATAACACAGATGGGAATATATGAAACACCCATTTAGGAAATATGAAACACCAATTCTTTATGATACTCATAATAGAAGTAAAGAAACATATGCTTACTGCATTAACCAATAGAATCCTGTGGAGCATATTTCAGAAGGTGCCATCCCGAATGCTTCCTTGTGTTCCAAGTGTGCGCTCTTCCTGGTGTGTCTCTCTACACAATGCACCTGCGAATCCAAGGTATACGTCTGCTAAATGTGGCATTACCCCGGTCTCCTGGTGTAACGTCACTCCGTACATAATGCGCCTGCGCATCTGAGGCAAGTGTCCACTAATAGAGATGGCCCGAACTATCCGCCGGCGAACAGTTCCCGGCGAACATAGCTTGTTCGCGTTCGCCTCTGCCGGGCGAACATATGCGATGTTCGGTCCGCCCCCTATACATCATCATTGAGCAAACTTTGACCCTGTACCTCACAGTCAGCAGACACATTCCAGCCAATCAGCAGCATACCCTCCCTCCCAGACCCTCCCACCTCCTGAACAGCATCCATTTTAGATTCATTCTGAAGCTGCAGTCTTAGTGAGAGGAGGGAGAGAGTAATTGCTGCTGATTTAATTGGGAAATTGATAGCTAGGCTAGTGAATTCAGTGTCCACTCCAGTCCTGAAAGACTCATCTGATCTCTGCTGTAAGGACAGCGTCCTGACAGCACCCCAAAAAGCCCTTTTAGGGCTGCAACATTAGTCTGCTTTTTTTTTCCTTTATATACATATTGCAGTTGCCTGGCCTGCCTGTGTGTGAGGAGCTGCAGGCCCACAGACTGTAGTGTGCCCACTGCCAGTGCCCACCCCTGTCATCCCGTGTGGCACAGGACTTTGCATCAAAAAAGGCACTTAATTTTTACACTTTAATCTAAGGTTAGTTGCCTGCCAGTGTGTGTCAGGCTGACTTCCACTGACTGTAGTGTGCCCACTGCCAGTGTCCACCACTCATACCGGCTGGCACAGGACTTTGCATAAAAAGGCATTTAATTTTTACACTTTAGTGTAATTTCAGCTGCTTGCCTGCTGCTAGTGTGTGTCAGGCCGACTTCAGCTGACTGTAGTGTGCCCACTGCCAGTGCCCACCCCTGTCATCCCGTGTGGCACAGGACTTTGCTTAAAAAAAGGCACTTAATTTTTACACTTTAATCTAAGGTTAGTTGCCTGCCAGTGTGTGTCAGGCTGACTTCCACTGACTGTAGTGTGCCCACTGCCAGTGCCCACCACTCATACCGGCTGGCACAGGACTTTGCATAAAAAGGCATTTAATTTTTACACTTTAGTGTAATTTCAGCTGCTTGCCTGCTGCTAGTGTGTGTCAGGCCGACTTCAACTGACTGTAGTGTGCCCACTGCCAGTGCCCACCCCTGTCATCCCGTGTGGCACAGGACTTTGCTTAAAAAAAGGCACTTAATTTTACACTTTAATCTAAGGTTAGTTGCCTGCCAGTGTGTGTCAGGCTGACTTCCACTGACTGTAGTGTGCCCACTGCCAGTGTCCACCACTCATACCGGCTGGCACAGGACTTTGCATAAAAAGGCATTTAATTTTTACACTTTAGTGTAATTTCAGCTGCTCACCTGCTGCTAGTGTGTGTCAGGCCGACTTCAACTGACTGTAGTGTGCCCACTGCCAGTGCCCACCCCTGTCATCCGTGTGGCACAGTACTTTGCATCAAAAAGGCATTTAATTTTTACACTTTAGTGTAATTTCAGTTGCTTGCCTACTGCTAGTGTGTGTCAGGCTGACTTCCACTGACTGTAGTGTGCCCACTGCCAGTGCCAACCACTGATACCGGGTGGCACAGTAGCTTGCCGATAAATAAGGCATTTAATTTTTAGACAGTAGTCTAAATTCAGTTGCTTGCCTGCTGCCAGTGTGTGTCAGGCCCACTTCCACTGACTGTAGTGTGCCCACTGCCAGTGCCAACCACTCATACCGGGTGGCACAGTACCTAGCACGCGTAGTACCACTTATCTAAAAAAAAATGACAGGCAGAGGCAGGCCACCCCGCAGGGGCCGTCGTGGTCGTGGTGCTGTGATTTCCACTGTCCCTGGAATAATGCCCAGTTTTCAGAGGCCACATACCCTGAACCCGAAAAATTCAGAGGGCGTAGTTGACTGGCTTAGACAGGACACCCAATCTTCAACAGCTTCCGCTAAGAACCTTGATGCACCATCCTCCTCCAGCTCAGCTTCGGTCACCTGCTCTCAAGTTACCACGCACCCGCCCGTCGCCACCACCACCACTACCACCACAGCCACCACAGCCGCTTCACTTGATCCGTCAGAGGAGTTATTTACACATCAGTTGGATGCAATTAGTGATGCGCAACCATTATTGCCAGATGATGTAGATTGCGAGGATATGTCTCAGTCAGGCAGGATTACACACATGGACGTACAGTGTGATGATGATGATGATGATGTTGTACCCGCTGCTGCTTCCTTTGCTGAGGTGTCAGATATGGGACGTTAGAGGATTAAACTGATGAGAATAGTACTACAGAAAATACCACTCATATCGGGTGTGACAGTAAATTGCACGGCGCAGAGCGCAGTCACCGTGGTTTAAAACAGAGTGGAGGGAGCCAGCGTTTTTAACCATCTCCCCGTTCGAAAAATCTATTCAATAAATGGCCCCAGATTGGGGACGTTAGAGGATTAAACTGATGAGAATAGTACTACAGAAAATACCACTCATATCGGGTGTGACAGTAAATTGCACGGCGCAGAGCGCAGTCACCGTGGTTTAAAACAGAGTGGAGGGAGCCAGCGTTTTTAACCATCTCACCGTTCGAAAAATCAATTCAATTCATCTTTTGGGGACCCTTGGTGTTGTACGTGGCTGGGTGGAGGAAGAAACCTTCAATGACATCACCGGGACGTGGCTAGCTTGGTATCCAACCTTGTGCAAATGGGGAGTTTGTGGTTGTGCAAATGAACTGTTTGCGGTGCATTAAAAGGGAGTTTGGTCTGTCAATGTCAGTGAAGCGGGCGTAACCCTTACACTACCTGATCGATACAACATCATACCTGATCGTATACACACACTGGATGTTTTAAAGCACGTTATTCCAAACAATTTTGGAATGTTAGTTGATTTATGCCCTTTATGGATTAAAACCCGACTCTGCGTCCACTACGTAATTTTCCATGGGAGTTTTGCCATGGATCCCCCTCCGGCATGCCACAGTCCAGGTGTTAGACCCCTTGAAACAACTTTCTCATCACTATTGTGGCCAGAAAGAGTCCCTGTGGGTTTTAAAATTCGCCTGCCAATTGAAGTCTATGGCGGTTCGCCCGGTTCGCCCGTTCGCGAACATTTGCGGAAGTTCGCGTTCGCTGTTCGCGAACTGAAAATTTTATGTTCGCGACATCACTATCCACTAAGTGAGATGTCACTCAGTCTACTGGTGCATGCGCTACGCGTCATCCGCCTGCACCATGATACCAACTCATCTTAGTGTTTCTCTACATATAGTATGCAGGCGCATTCTTACTGTGTGGCTTAATTTTCCATACGCCTCCCCAACGGCACTAAGCAGGAGGGTTACCCCGCCTCCCAGGGACAGGAAACAACGTGGAGAACTAACCTTTAAAAGCCTCCTCCCATGTTCCTTCACCAGTTGTTTCCTGTCCCTCTGGGATGAAGTGGAGAACAGAGCGGATGGTGACTCTCGACCTGGCCGACGCCTATTATCACGTCCCCATCTGCAAAGAACATCAAAAGTATTTGAGGTTTGCAATCTATATGGGCAGCCGTCTTGTTCATTTTCAGTTCCAGGTTCTTCCATTCTGCATCTCATCCGCCCCTCGGGTGTTCACGAAAGTCATGGCGGAAGTATCAGCCTACGTCCATCGTCAGAAGATCCTGTTCATCCCCTACCTGGACGACTTCCTGATAGCGGCTCATTCTCCGGAAAACCTTCTCAGCGACTTACAAGTAGTCAGACATACACTGCATTTCCTGAGGTGGATGTTAAACCTAGGGAAACTGGACCTCATTCCTACCTGGAGGAAATAATTTCTAAATTCATTACCTAAGATTAAGAATCCTGTCATTCCGGTCGTTACCGAAAATCTCCTTCAGACAAATTATGGCTGTCTTGGGGCTGATGACTTCAACCATTCCCTCTGTCAAATGGGCACAGTCCCACAGCAGGCCTTTACAAAATTTTCTGCTATCAACCTGGAACAAAAGCCCCCTTTCGCTGGACAGGAAAGTGTCACTCCTGTTTCAGATCAAAACAACCCTAAGCTGGTGGTTAAAGAAGGATCATTTGGCCCAAGGAGTCCAATTGTGATTACCACCGATGCACGCCTTTCAGGCTGGGGGGCTCATTGTGGAAGCCTGGTTGTACAGGGAGTTTGGAAACAGTCGGACCTCCCCAGGTCTTCAAACTTGAGGGAATGTGAAGCAATTTTTCTGGCCCTAAAAGCCTTTTCATCAACCCTACACTGGAAGGACGTAAAGGTTTTATTGAACAACAGTATGGCAATGGCCTATGTGAACAAGCAGGGGGGCACAAGAAGCAAAACCCTCAACCGCACATCTTACCTTTTGTTCTCCTGGGCTCAGATCTGGGTAAACTCAATTTCAGCGGTCCATCTCAGAGGGAAGGAGAATCAGCTGGTAGACTTCCTGAGAAGACAGCCCACGAAGTCAGGAGAATGGTCCCTGAACAAGAGGGTCTTCCAACTGCTGTGCGAAAAATGGGGCACCCCAATCCTGGATCTGTTTGCCTCAAAAACAAACAGACAAGTGGATCATTTCTTTTCCCTGTCCTTTCGGGACAACCCAAACAGGGTGGACGCATTCTCGATCCCTTGGCCATCTTGCCTTCTATATGCTTTCCCACCTATACCTCTAATCCCCAGAACTCTAGCCAAATTAATGGAGGAAAGATGCAAAATAATCCTGATAGCCCCATTCTGGCCAAGAAGGACTTGGTTCCCACTCTTGTTAAAACTAGCCAAAGGGGACTTCTGGATGCTCCCTTGGATCCTGGATCTTTTTCTCCAAGGCCCTGTTCATCATCCAGACGTCCGGCAGCTGAACCCGACTGCCTGGAGACTGAGTGTTCACTCCTAAGAGCTAAGGGTCTTTCAGATTCGGTAATTAGCACTCTTGTACAGCCGTAAGCCGGTCACCTCAAAAATCTACCTTAGAATCTGGAAAGCCTTTCTGTGATTTTCAGTGCGTGGTTGACATCCTTCAATGAGACCAGAAATTAAAACAATCCTAGAATTTCTGCAGAAAGGTCTTGAAAGCGGTCTAAGAGTTAGTACTCTAAAAAGTGCAGATAGCAGCCCTTAGTGCCTTTCTGGACTATAGTCTAGCAGAGGTGCCTCTGATCAGGCGTTTCTTTAAGGGTGCCAGTAGACTAAAGCCTACAGTCAGATCCATGGTTCCTCCTTGGGACCTTAACCTGGTCCTTTCTTTTCTGGTGGATCCTCCTTTTGAACCCCTCTCAGAGATGCCTCTTAGCCTGCTCCTCATGAAAACTGCCTTGCAATCACCTCCGCTAGAAGAATAGGCGGAATCCAAGCCCTGTCCTGTCGCCCTCCATACTTGACAGTGCTAGACGATAGTGTTCTTTAAGTTTCACTGCGATCAACAGATCTCTTTGCCTACCTTCTGTCCACAGGCCAAGACTGAAAAAGAAGCCAAGTTTCATAACTTGGATGTTAGAACATGTGTCCTGCTCTACCTAGAAACCACAAAGGACTTTAGGAAGTCGAGCCTCCTGTTGATCCAGTATGCAGGGAAAAGTAAGGGCCTGGAGGCCTCTAAAATAACTATCTCCCGTTGGATAAAAACAATTATTTCTAAAGCGTACGAAGGAAAAGGGTCTTCTCCATCTCGGCTTACGGCCCATTCCACCAGGGCCGTCTCTACCTCCTGGGCAGAAAATGCTTCCGCCTCCCTGAATCAATTATGTCGGGCGGCCACCTGGTCTTGCCCAAACACCTTTTTTAAACGCTATAGGCTGAACATTGCCTCCAATGGGGACCTGTCCTTTGGACGCAAGGTTCTGTCTGCGGTGGTCCCACCCTAGGGGGCTTGATGACTTCTCTGTTAATCCTCCTGCTTAGTGCTGTTGGGGAGGCGTATGGAAAAGATGATAATTACTTACCGGTAATTTGATTTTCCATTTAGCCTCCACAACGGCACTGGTATTTCCCACCCTTATGCTTTCTTATGACTTTTTGTTCTGATGTACCTTACCTGGTTTTGCATGGTGCTCTGTTTCCTTTCTTTAATAAACCCTTATGTTCAGCATCATCTTTGAGGTACTCGGATACTTACTGGAGAAGGAACATGGGAGGAGGCTTTTAAAGGTTGGTTCTCTATGTTGTTTCCAGTCCCTGGGAGGCGGGGTAACCCTCCTGCTTAGTGCCGTTGTGGAGGCTAAATGAAAAATCAAATTACCGGTAAGTAATTATCATCTTTCAGTGCTGTCACCGTTCTAATAAGGTGTATCTAATCGCTAATATGCATAATAGGTACCTCTATCCATCTGTCTAGATGATGTCTATCTGCTAATACATTATGTCCCTCTTTCATAGCCTCTAAATATAGCATAAGCTTTAAAAATATAATAAAGATTATATGGCCATTTAATGTGGGCTAGTGACAACGTTATATTAATATACAGCAACTTGGTCCTCCGTCAGAGGCAGGGGCGGACTGGGCCGGGGGGCAATTGCCCCCCGGGCCCCTCTGTTGCCTCTGTAAACGGGCCCCTCTGTAGTGCATGTGCCCTGCCGCGGCCCTGGTGACAAGTGGGGGCGGCCGGCGGCAGGGCACAGGGAGATGAACGCTTCCACTGTGGAAGCGTTCATCTCCATAGTCATCTGTATCACCGTCCTCAGGACGGCGATACAGATGGCTGTGCTGCGGCAGAGCAGGGAGAGGCGTGTTCCCTCCCTGTTCCTCTGATAGGCTGCCAGCACTAGGCCGGCAGCTTATCAGAGGCTGGTGCAGGAGGCGCGATGACGTCATCGCGCCGCCAGAGCGGTACAGCAAGGGACACAGGCCAGAAGAGGCCTGCATCGCATCGCTGGAGGTAAGTATAACTGTTATTTGTATGTTTGTTTGTTTGTTTTTTGTGTTTTTGGGGGCAACTGGCACATAAGATAAGGTGGGGGGGGAATCTACTGGCACATAAGATAAAGGGGGGAATCTACTGGCACATAAGATAAGGGGAGGAGGAATCTACTGGCACACACATAAGATAAAGGGGGAATCTACTGGCACATAAGATAAAGGGGGATCTACTGGCACATAAGATAAGGGGGAGGAATCTACTGGCACATAAGATAAGGGGAGGAATCTACTGGCACATAAGATAAGGGGGAATCTACTGGCACATAAGATAAAGGGGGAATCTACTGGCACATAAGATAAGGGGGAATCTACTGGCACATGATAAAGTGAGGGGGATTCTACTGGCACATGATAAAGTGAGGGGGATTCTACTGGCACATGATAACTGAGGGGGATTCTACTGGCACATTATAAGGTGAGGTATTCTACTGGCACATGATAAGGTGAGGGGGGGGATTCTACTGGCACATAAGGAGGGCGACTGGCACATAAGGAGGGCTACTGGCACATAAGGGGGGTGCTACTGGCACATAAGGGGTGCTACTGTCACATAAGAGGGGCTACTGGCACATAAGAGGGGCTACTGGCACATAAGGGGTGCTACTGGCACATAAGAGGGGCTACTGGCACATAAGAGGGGCTACTGGCACATAAGGGGGACGGCTACTGGCACATAAGGGGGACGGCTACTTGCACATAAGGGGGGACGGCTACTGGCACATAAGGGGGACGGCTACTGGCACATAAGGGGGACGGCTACTGGCACATAAGGGGGACGGCTACTGGAACATAAGGGGGACGGCTACTGGAACATAAGGGGGATGGCTACTGGCACATAAGGGTGGCTACTGGCACTTAAGGGGGACCGCTACTGGCACTTAAGGGGGACGGCTACTGGCACATAAGGGGGGGGGGGGCTATAAGCGATGTGAGTGGCCAACATTAGTGTTGAGCGAACAGTTCGAGAATAGTTCGGGTTCGTACCGAATTTTGGGGTGTCCGGGACCCGGACCCGAACCCGGACATTTTCAAAAAAGTTTGGGTTCGGGTTCGGTGTTCGTCGATTACTTCCCGCTTTCTGAAGGGCTGCACAGCAGCCAATCAGCTAGCGTTTTACTTCTTGCCCTAAGAGCCCATCACAGCCATGCCTACTAATGGCATGGCTGTGATTGGCCAAGTGCAGCATGTGACCCAGCCTCTATTTAAGCTGGAGTCACGTAGCGCCGCACGTCACACTGCTCTGATTAGTGTAGGGAGAGGACGCAGCTTCTGTCAGGGTGAGATTAGGCAGGTTAAAGTCAGCAACAGCACCTAATGAACGGATCAATTTACAGCTGAGAATCATTGAACTTCTGCTAGTTACTTGCTCGCTGGTTTTTAGGCTGCACAGAGCGTTTTTCTGTCACTTATTTTCTGGGTTGATCAGCGGCCATTTTGTGACTTGTGGTGCGCCATAAGAAGCTGCCACCAAGTCCATCAATCCATCAATACTAGTTTTTTTTTTTTGCTATATCCTACATCAGGGGCTTGGCTGTGCTAATTGTCACCCCTAGAAACTCAGGAAAGAAATTTCTATATTTTATTAAGGGGTTAAATACAATTGCCCAAATACCAATCCCCTAAATCTGGTGTTCCAGCTTTGGTTAGACAAGTATAATACTGTCTGCTGTCTGGCAAAGGATAGATCATTTTCTGGGGTTAAATTCAATTGCCAAAATAGCAATACCATAAATCAGTGGTTTCAGCTGTGGCTGGCAAAATAGAATAGTGTCCGAGGTAACGCACACACGTACAGACGCATGCGTACACGATTCTTGAATAGTTGTATTATCGCGATAATAAAACTAACAGTGTAAAGTTGACTGTATTGCTCTAAGTTATATTCGCGTCTGAATGTAACTTCTATTACAGCACACCAATACTAAAACTGACTAAGAGACAGCTTTAAGTTCTATTCGAACGCGATTGCAACTTTGGAACTTAAAGTGGTGTACGATTTTAAAAGTTGAGTACTAAAAAGTTGGAATCGCAATGCGATTCTTATGTATTTGCTTAATCGCATTGCGATTACAACTTTGAGCTACCGATCACCATGGGAACGCCTCCTCCAGTAGAATGTACTGTCGGATGTGAGAATTAAGTTGAAATCGCAATGCGATTCTTATATATCTGCTTAATCGCATTGCCGTTTCAACTTAGCATTGCTAAATAATTCCATCCATATTCGTTAACTTACATGAACTCACCATACCCCTCAGTGAATACCTTGGGGTGTCTTCTTTCTAAAATTGGGTCACTTGTGGAGTATTTATACTGTCCTGGCATTTTAGGGGCCCCTAATGCGTGGGAAGTCGTTTGTAATCCAAATGCGTAAAAATGCCCTGTGAAATCCTAAAGGTACTCATTGGAATTTGGGCCCCTTTGCGCATTCTGGCTGCAAAAAAGTGTCACTCATGTAGTATTGCCGTACTCAGGAGAAGTAGAGTAATGTGTTTTGGGGTGTATTTTTACATATACCCATGCTGGGTGTGAGACATATCTCTGTAAATGACAACTTTAAAAAAAAAAATTATACAAAGTTGTCAGTTTACAGAGATATTTCTCTCACACAGCATGGTTATATGTAAAAATACACCCCAAAACACATTGCCCTACCTATTCTGAGTACGGCGATACCACATGTGTGCCACTTTTTTGCAGCCTAGGTGCGTAAAGGGGCGTAAAGTCCAACGAGTACCTTTTGGCTTTACAGGGTTGCTCACAATTTAGCCCCGCCCAAAATGCCAGAACAGTAAACACACCCCACAAATGACCCCATTTCGGAAAGTAGACACCCCAAGGTATTGACTGAGGGACATAATAAGTTCGTGGGAGATTTTAATTTTTTTTGCCAGAAGTTAGCAGAAATGGAAACTTTATTTATTTTTTTTCCTCAGAAAGTGTCATTTTCCGCTAACTCACCATGCCCCTCCACGAAGTGTCTTCTTTCTAAAATGGTGTTATTTGGGGGGTATTTATACTATCCTGACATTTTACGCACACTAGACGCTGAAGCAGAGGAATCGGAGGCTGACAGCGAACACTGTGGTGTGGCTGAAGACTGGGACCCCGCGGCCCCCGCGCCTGTTTCTAAGACCTTTCTTACAAAAGTGTTTGGCCAAGCGCTTGACAGAGCCCTTAAACCAGTCCTAAATGACCTGGCTGAAATTAAAACTGAAATTTCGCAAGTAGGCCACAGAGTGGAAGCCCTAGAGCATGCCACCCAGGAACTGAGATCGCGGGGGGTTGCAGACTGTCTAACGGGTCACGCGGCTGACCTCAACAGAGCTTTTTTATTACTAGAAGATCAAGAAAATCGCAGCAGAAGATGTAATGTACGAATAAAAGGCTTGCCCGAATCCTGGGCCGCAGAATCGCTGCGCAAAGTCGCCACCGAAATATTCGCAGATCTTCTAGACCCGGATTCTGTGGAGCCCATCGTCATTGAGCGCATACACAGGGCATTGAGACCCTGACCGAAGCCTAATGAGAGGCCTAGAGATGTGGTTTGCGGCTAAATTTCCTTTGTGGACACAGCACGTGTCATGGCGACAGCACGCACCAGAAGCCATATGACCTACGGCGGTACAGACATCGCATTATATCAAGATATTGCGCCTTCAACACTAGCCAAAAGGCACATACTAAAACCCTTGCTGGATACTCTGCGAGCACAGAAGATCCCATTCTCCTGGCTGTATCCCTTCGGCCTATCCATCCTCAAAAATGGAAAGCGAATCACCGTGCATACCCCGGATGATTTGGACAAGGTATGGGAACATATCGGCATTCAGCCCATCGACATTTCTTCATGGCTACCCGTACGTGGTCCGACGTCCCTCCCGACTCTCTCGCAAGTGGAGCCATGGAGAAAGATGCAGCGATCCAGAACCAGCAAAGAGACCAAACACCCGCCTAGAACGGCAGACCCCCCCGACCTGAAGACCTTCTACAGCTAGAACCGATTCAGTATACACGGGAAGGAAGGGAAACTATCGCAAGGTCTCCCCAGTGGGGTCGGACCTTGTTCTGGTTGAGGTCCTATGTCCACTACTATCCCCAGTGACTTTCCCCAATACACACATTGCCTTGTTCGCTGCATAGTTAAAGTTATGTTCTAGCCGCATATACTCAGCTAGCATATATGTATCACTTTAGTCTACTACGGTTTCAGTTTATTGTGTTCCGTTTTTTGTGCTCAGCACCTTCTCATTTAGAAGTGAATTTTAGATGTGATATTTAGACCTCTTCGGCTTTTGTTATATGTACTCAACACTTCCTTATTTGAAAGATAACATATAGGTTATTTTTAAAGTTGAGCGAACACCTGGAAGTTCGGGTTCGAGAAGTTCGGCCGAACTTACGAAAATGTTCGGGTTCGGAATCCGAACTCGACCCGAACTTTATCCCGAACCCGAACTACATTGAAGTCAATGGGGACCCGAACTTTAGGGCATTAAAAAGGCTGTAAAATAGCCCAGGAAAGGGCTAGAGGGCTGCAAAAGGCAGCAAAATGAAGGTAAATGCCCTGCAAACAAATGTGGATAGGGAAATGAATTAAAATGAAATAAAATCAATAAAAATGAACCAATATCAATAGGAGAGAGGTCCTATAGCAGAGAATCATGCGTCATATCACCCACCACTGGAGAAGGCTACTTTCAGTTATTTAGGCCCCAGCACCCAGACAGAGGAGAGAGGTCCCTGAGCGAGGAATCATGCCTCATATCACCCACCACTGGAGAAGGCCACTCAGTTATTTCGGCCCCAGCACCCAGACAGAGGAGAGATGTCCCACAGGAAGGAATGATGCGTCAAATCACCCATTGGAGAAGGCCACTCAGTTATTTCGTCCCCAGCACCCAGACAGCGGAGAGAGGTCCCACAGCAAGGAATCATGCATCATATCACCCACCACTGGAGCACTGGAGAAGGCCACTTTCAGTTATTTAGGCCCCAGCACCCAGACAAAGGAAAGAGGTCCCACATCAAGAAATAAGGTGTCATATCACCCACCACTGGAGAAGGCCACTTTCAGTTATTTAGGCCCCAGCACCCAGACAGAGGAGAGAGGTTCCAAAGCTGGGAATAAGGCGTCATATCACCCACCGCTGGAGAAGGGCACTTTCAGTTATTTAGGCCCCAGCACCCAGACAGAGGAGATAGGTCCCACGGCAGAGAATCATGCGTCTTATCACCCACCACTGGAGAAGGCCACTTTCAGTTATTTAGGCCCCAGCATCCAGAAAGAGGATAAAGGTCTCACAGCAGAGAATCATGCGTCATATCACCCAACACTGGAGAAGGCCACTTTCAGTTATTTCGGCCCCAGCACCCAGACAGAGGAGAGAGGTCCCACAGCAAGGAATAAGGCGTCATATCACCTACCATTGTTACAGGCTACTTTCAGTTATTTAGGCCACGGTGCCCAGGTTGAGGAGAGGTTCATTCAACTTTGGGTTGCACCGCAAAATCATGGTAAAGTTATAAATGTCTATTCTGCACAAGGGAGGGACAGGTCCTGTGGGATCCTTGCCTGGTTCATTTTTATGAATGTCAGCTTGTCCACGTTGGCTGTGGACAGGCGGCTGCATTTGTCAGTAATGACGCCCCCTACCGTGCTGAATACACAATCAGACAAAACGCTGGCCGCGTTTTGGAGACCCAGAAGTTTAATGGGGCCGAACCATCAGTCAGTACGTGGAGGGGTGGGCAGACATACTGTTCAACTATGTTCCACCATCAAACATATGAGTTTCAGAATGGCCTGCTCACGTTTACCCCAGGCTGTGCTGAAGTTGGTGGTGAAGGTGTGTGGCTGACTGGATGAGCTGGTGGAAGCAGAGGAGGAGGAAGCTGAGTAGGAGGAGGAGGCCACAGGAGGCAAAGAATGATGCCCTGTGATCCTTGGCGGCGGAAGGACGTGCGCCAATGAACTCTCAGCCTGGGGCCCAGCCGCCACTACATTTACCCAGTGTGCAGTTAGGGCCTCGCTTCAGTCTCTGATGGAACAGCG
Organism: Bufotes viridis; assembly: GCA_033119425.1. Taxonomy (NCBI): domain Eukaryota; kingdom Metazoa; phylum Chordata; class Amphibia; order Anura; family Bufonidae; genus Bufotes; species Bufotes viridis. Next base: position 356,180,103 of record CM065590.1, read on the forward strand.
TGCATACCACTCGGGTCTTGTCGTCAGCACATTGTTTAAAAAAGTGCCATGCCAGGGAACTCCTTGAAGCTGCCTTTCGGATGCTCGGTCCCTGGTGGCGGGGGCCAGTAGCAGGCAAACTCTCTTGGCGGCGGCTGTTCTGCTTTTGCCCCCTGCTCCCTCTTTTGCTACGCTGTTGGCTCGGTCTCACCACTGCCTCTTCCTCTGAACTATGAAAGTCAGTGGCACGACCTTCATTTCATGTGGGGTCTAGGACCTCATCGTCCCCTGCATCGTCTTTCACACAGTCTTCCTCCCTGACCTCCTGTTCGGTCTGCACACTGCAGAAAGATGCAGTAGTTGGCACCTATGTTTCGTCATCAGAGACGTGCGGACTGTGATGAGGTGGTATTCCCATGTCCTCATCATCAGGAAACATCAGTGGTTGCGCATCAGTGTATTCTATGTCTTCCACCACTGGGGAAGGGCTAGGTGGATTCCCTTGGGAAACCCTGCCAGCAGAGTCTCCAAACAGCATAAGAGACTGCTGCATAACTTGAGGCTCAGACAGTTTCCCTGATATGCGTAGGGGTGATGTGACAGACTGATGGGCTTGGTTTTTAGGCGCCATCTGTGCGCTTTCTGCAGAAGACTGGGTGGGAGATAATGTTATGAACGTGCTGGATCCACTGTCGGCCACCCAATTGACTAGCGCCTGTACCTGCTCAGGCCTTACCATCCTTAGAACGGCATTGGGCCCCACCAAATATCGCTGTAAATTCTGGCGGGTACTGGAACCTGAGGTAGTTGGTTCACTAAGACGTGTGGCTGTGGCAGAATGGCCACATCCTCTCCCAGCACCAGAGGGTCCATTAACACCACCACGACCGCGTCCGCGTCCCATTCTAGATGTTTTCTTCATTGTTACCGTTCACCAAGCACCACAATAAGAAAAAAAATATTTGGTCCAATGTATTGATTTCAAATTCAGGCCTTTTTTTACAGGCACCTAACACTATCTGCCTATTTATTTATGTACCATATTACACTAATCCAGGCACAGCAGTAACCACTGATTTAGGGGAATATCTATTGTAGGGCTAGTATTTAGGCCCTGGATGAAAGGTATCCTTTTATGGACAGATTTACAGTAGAGTGTGAAACAATATGTAGGATTATGCCTTCAGCAATTGTATTTTAACACTTTGTGTAATATACCCTTTAACGGACAGAATATACAATGGGAGATGCACGGTAGCGTGAAGTTATTGAGGATGACCCTCTCAGCACTTGTATATACACCTTGAGTGTAATATACCTTTTAACGGACAGATTAACACTTGGCCTGCAACAGCTGGAACACCATATTCAGGGTATTGCTTTATTGGCAAGTGAATTTAACCCCAGAAAAAAAAATATCCTTTGCAGGACACTATGAAACTTGGCCAGCCACAGCTGAAACCACTGATTTATTGTATTGCTATTTTGGAAATTGAATTTCACCCCAGAACAAAATATACCCTGTTACAGACATATTTAAACTAGGCCTGCAACTGCTGGAACACCACATTCAGGGTATTGCTATTTTGGCAATTGAATTTCACCCCAGAACAAAATATATCCTTTGCCGGACACTATTATACTTTGCCAGCCACAGCTGAAACCACTGATTTATGGTATTGCTATTTTGGCAATTGAATTTTACCCCAGAACAAAATATATCCGTTGCCAGACAATATTATATCTTGCCAGCCACTGCTGGGACACGAGATTTTGGGGATTGCTATTTTGGCAATTCAATTTCACCCCAGAACAAGATACATCCTTTGACGGACACTATTATACTTTGCCAGCCACTGCTGGGACACCAGATTTAGGGGATTGCTATTTTGGCAATTGAATTTCACCCCAGAACAAAATATATCCTTTGCAGGACAATATGAAACATGGCCAGCCACAGCTAAAACCACTGATTTATGGTATTGCTATTTTGGCAACTGAATTTCACCCTAGAACAAAATATATCCTTTTCAGGACACTATTATACTTTGCTAGCCACTGCTGGGACACCAGATTTATGGTATTGCTATTTTGGTAATTGAATTTCACCCGAGAACAAAAAATACCCTGTTACGGACAGATTTAAACTAGGCCTGCAAATGCTGGAACACCAGATTCAGGGTATTGCTATTTTGGCAATTAAATTTCACCCCAGAACAAAATATATCCTTTGCAGGACACTATTATACTTTGCTAGACACTGCTGGGACACCAGATTTATGGTATTGCTATTTTGGTAATTGAATTTCACCCCAGAACAAAATATAACCTTTTATAGACAGATTTAAACTAGGCCTGCAACTGCTGGAACACCAGATTCAGGGTATTGCCATTTTGGCAATTGAATTTCACCCCAGAACAAAATATATCCTTTGCCGGACACTATTATACTTTGCCAGCCACTGCTGGGACACGAGATTTAGGGGATTGCTATTTTGGCAATTCAATTTCACCCCAGAACAAAATATATCCTTTGCCGGACGCTATTATACTTTGCCAGCCACTGCTGGGACACCAGATTTAGGGGATTGCGATTTTGGCAATTGAATTTCACCCGAGAACAAAATATATCCTTTGCAGGAAAATATGAAACATGGCCAGCCACAGCTAAAACCACTGATTTATGGGATTGCTATTTTGGCAATTGAATTTCACCCCAGAACAAAATATACCCTGTTATGGACAGATTTAAACTAGGCCTGCAACTGCTGGAACACCAGATTTAGAGAATTCCTATTTTCGCAATTGGATTTCACCCCAGAACAAAATATATCCTTTGCAGGACACTATGAAACTTGGCCATCCACAGCTGAAACCACAGATTTTTGGTATTGCTAATTTGGCAATTGAATTTCACCCCAGAACAAAATATAACCTGTTACGGACAGATTTAATCTAGGACTGCAACTGCTGGAACACCACATTCAGGGTATTGCTATTTTGGCAATTACATTTCACCCCAGAAAAAAATATACCCTGTTACGGACAGATTTAAAATAGGCCTGCAACAGCTGGAACACCAGATTCAGGGTATTGCTATTTTGGCAATTGAATTTCACCCCAGAACAAAATATATCCTTTGCCGGACACTATTATTCTTTGCCAGCCACTGCTGGGACACCAGATTTAGGGGATTGCTATTTTGGCAATTCAATTTCACCCCAGAACAAAATATATCCTTTTCAGGACACTATTAAACTTGGCCAGCCACAGCTGAAACCACTGATTTATGGTATTGCTATTTTGGCAATTGAATTTAACCCCAGAACAAAATATACCCTGTTACGGACAGATTTAAACTAGGCCTGCAACTGCTGGAACACCACATTCAGGGTATTGCTATTTTGGTCATTGAATTTCACCCCAGAACACAATATACCCTGTTATGGACAGATTTAAACTAGGCCTGCAACTGCAGGAACACCAGATTCAGGGTATTGCATGTTTTGGCAATTAAATTTCACCCCAGAACAAAATATATCCTTTGCTGGACACTATTATACTTTGCCAGCCACTGCTGGGACACCAGATTTAGGGTATTGCTATTTTGGCAATTGAATTTCACCCCAGAACAAAATATATCCTTTGCCGGACACTCTTATACTTTGCCAGCCACTGCTGGAACACCAGATTTAGGCGATTGCTATTTTGGCAATTGAATTTCACCCCAGAACAAAATAAATCCTTTGCATGACACTATGAAACTTGGCCAGCCACAACTGAAACCACTGATTCATGGTATTGCTATCTTGGCAATTGAATTTCACCCCAGAACAAAATATATCCTTTGCTGGACACTATTATACTTTGCCAGCCACTGCTAGGACACCAGATTTAGGGGATTACTATTTTGGCAATTCAATTTCACCCCAGAACAAAATATATCAGTTGCCGGACACTATTATACTTTGCCAGCCACTGCTGGGACACCAGATTTAGGGGATTGCTATTGTGGCAATTCAATTTCACCCCAGAACAAAATATATCCTTTGCAGGACACTATGAAACTTGGCCAGCCACAGCTGAAACCACTGATTTATGGTATTGCTATTTTGGCAATTGAATTTAACCCCAGAACAAAATATACCCTGTTACGGACAGATTTAAACTAGGCCTGCAACTGCTGGAACACCACATTCAGGGTATTGCTATTTTGGTCATTGAATTTCACCCCAGAACACAATATACCCTGTTACGGACAGATTTAAACTAGGCCTGCAACTGCAGGAACACCAGATTCAGGGTATTGCAGTTTTGGCAATTAAATTTCACCCCAGAACAAAATATATCCTTTGCTGGACACTATTATACTTTGCCAGCCACTGCTGGGACACCAGATTTAGGGGATTGCTATTTTGGCAATTGAATTTCACCACAGAAAATAATCTATCCTTTGCCAGACAGCAGACAGTATTACACTTGGCTAGCCAAAGCTGGAACACCATATTTAGGGGATTGGTATTTTGGCAATTTAATTTAACCCCTTAATAATATATAGAAATTGCTATCCTGAGTTTCTAGGGGTGATAATATGCACAGCAAAGCCCCTGATGTAGGATATAGCAAAAAAAAAAAACCCTAGTATTGATGGATTGATGGACTTGATGGCAGCTGGTTCTGTTGCATCACAAGTCACAAAATGGCCTCCGATCACCCCAGAAAAAAGTGACAGAAAAACGCCCTGTGCAGCATAAAAACCAGTGAGCAACTAACTAGCAGAAGATGAATCATTCACAGCTGTAGATCGATCACTTCATTAGGTGCTTTTGCTTACTTCTCCCTACCTAATCTCGCCCTCACAGAAGCTGTGTCCTCTCCCTACACTAATCAGAGCAGTGTGACGTGCGGCGCTACGTGACTCCAGCTGAAATAGAGGCTGGGCCACATGCTGCACTTGGCCAATCACAGCCATGTCATTAGTAGGCATGGCTGTGATGGCTTCTTAGGGCAGGAAGTAAAACGCTAGCTGATTTTCTGCTGTGCAGCCCTTCAGAAAGCGGAAAGAAATCGCAGAACGGACCTGAACCCAAACTTTTTTGAAAATGTTCGGGTCCGGGTCCCAAAACCCAAAATTCGGTACGAACCCGAACTATGCTCGAACTGTTCGCTCAACACTAGTTATTTCATCTATCTGGTTCTTCCTATATGTACTAAGCACCTTTTAGGGACTTCTCTTATTTGACTGTTTAAACTAATGATGCTTCTGGAATGATTAGGTCCTTCTTATGTTCTTATGTTCTTTGAATATACAGACCTGAGGGTGAACAATATCACTCCCTGATTCACCTCCTCCTCTATTCCCTCTCACTTCCCTCACCCTTTCCGACCCCCCCCCCCTCCTCCCATCCCCCTCCCTACCCCCTTCCCTACCCCTTCCCTCCTCTTCCCTATATCCCCACCTGGTCTGGATAACCGCATGTTCACTACAGTTCAGCTGTCATCTAAATGGCTGTGATGCTTGGATAACACGTCCAGTCTTAAAGTTTTTTCTTGTGTTTACCCCCCCTGCTGTTCACAAACTCTGTAAGTAAACCCCTTTGTAACAGCCTCCTTTACCCCCCCCCCCCCGCCCCTCCCTCCCTTTCTCTTCGCTCTTAGCGACAAATACATTACCTGCTGGTGATATATCACTTAGGACTGCTTTATATTGACGCCTCTTCAGGTGGTGCCCCGCATAGGGGTGTGCGGTACTATTTAGCGTCGGACAGATTTGTTTCTACCCACGTCGGATTCTTGATATTCTTGATATAAGCCACCGCCTTAGTGGTGCACCGCCTGCGTGGGCCCCTTATAGATTGGGTTTCCAGCCTATAAGTCCTAGTGTTCTTGTTCTCGTTCACACTATTGTTTGTTCTTTATCTCTTCTTTTTTTTTTTATTCATTCTTTATTTGTAAGAAATGAACATACACAGCCAAGGATATCAACAAACCAAGGCGTAAAATAGCAACATACACTATACAAATGTAGTAGTATCAGATAACAGCAGGTGAACCACAGCATAAGTAATGGTCCAGTGTCAAGAGGGTCCATGAAGACCAAAAGCAAATAGTGCCTACAAAGTACAACTAGGCTTTCAGTACTAGGCAAAGGATCTGCATAAGGCATGACACAGAAGAAGACAGCTATACTTGGAACGTCCGGGGAGTAGCCCCAGAGGAGTCAGAGCCGCAGTGAGTGAGTTGGTGCATGTCAGTGCTATTGTAGTAAGTGAGCCACGGCCTCCAAATCTTTTCGTATTTGTTCAGAGCTTTGGTGGTGTGCGCGCACATACCTTCCAAGACCGCTACCTGCTGTGTCTTAGCTAACCAATGAGAGAGTGAGGGAGGGGATGTCTGTTTCCAATATAGAGGGATCATGCTTTTAGCGGTAAGAATCAGGTATCTCCATAACGTAACGTTGTAATCGTGTGTGGACTCTGGGAGAACGTTTAGAAATAGCATGATGGGGGTCAGCATCGGAGAGCTAGGGCACACCCGCGACAATATCGCCGACACCCCAGACCAAAACTCAGCGATCAATGGACAGTCCAACCAAATATGTCTGTATGTCCCTTCAGAGGCTCCACATCTCCAGCAAGAGTTAGGAACATTAGAGAACAAGTGGTGGAGAAAAGCCGGCGTTTTATACCAGCGGCCAACTAATTTGTAAGACGTTTCTTGTAGTGTGATGCAACTGGAAGGACCACAGGCATGCGTAAGAATGTCCGAGATGCTGTCTGGTGCAAAGATTACCTGGAGCTCCGTCTCCCAAGCATTTATGTACGACGGAACTACCTCAGTATGTGGCTTAACAAGTAGTTTACGGAGTGTGGAGATAAGTTTAGGTGGATTAGAAGAAACGGTAGCTAATTTCTCAAAGCTGAGGAGCTCTCTTTCTAATCGTCCTGGGGACTCAATACCCTGGTATCCCTGGGTGAGAGTCTGGTAAGTTAGTCTGTCTAGGCGGAAGTCAGGTAGACGTATCTTCAGTGTGTCAAAATCCGGGAAAGTCCCGCCCGAGTCGATGTCCACTACTTTATATTTGGGAGCGCGTTGTTTATCCACCCAATGTGAGCCAAATGGTTCCGACAGGCCTAATAGGTCACCCAAGGTCAATAAGGAGGGAAGGGTGGCGCCAACTGCCCGCAATAGCGTGGACTTCAGCCCAGACTGTGAGAGGTGCTTTGGTCAGTATCGGAGTGGATGATGGAAGTCGGGAGCCCGTCCCAATTCCTACCACTGCTTGCGTCAAAGAGTAGCCCGCAATTGCTTCTTCTATTTTAACATATCTTTTGGGAGAAAGATGTTTATACCAGTCAATAATCCTAGACAGTTGTATGGCCTTGTACAGATGCTCTACATCCGGCAGACCAATTCCGCCTTTATCCTTGGGTCTAGCCATTACGTTGTATGCTGTCCTGCACATCTTCCCATTCCAGATATATCTCAAGAACATCGATCTCAATTGTTTGAAAAATGACTTAGGCAAATATATAGGGAGAGTTTGGAGAAGATAAAGTATTTTAGGTACCACCATCATTTTTAAAAGGTTAACCCTTCCTATCCAGGAAATGTATGGGATCTTCCAAGAATCAATTACACCACGTAGCTGGGAGAGAAGGGGGGCATAGTTCAGCAAATACCAATTAGCTGGGGTGGGGAGAGCAAAATCCCTAGATATTTAATGGAGGAATCTGACCATTGAAATGGAGACCTCTCTTTCGCACGGGAGAGCATATTTTTGGGGTACGATATATTAATGGCCTCCGATTTTGAAGCGTTTATTTTAAAATTGGAAACATACATATACTCGTCAAATATAGAGGAGAGAATCGGAAAGGAAACATCTGGGTTGGAAGTAATGACCAATAGGTCATCAGCATATGCCGCAGTCGAGTTACAGGTATTGCCGACGGTAACCCCTTTAATTTGCGGGTGCTGTCTAATGCGTTGGATAAGCGTTTCCATGGTTAAGACAAACAGCAAGGGAGAGAGCGGGCACCCCTGTCTCGTTCCATTAGCAATACGGAACGAGGCAGACAAAGTACCGTTCAAACGTATAGACGCAGAAGGGTTGGTGTAAAGAGCGAGAATTGCTGAGATAAGTGGTCCTGGAAAGCCAAATTTAACCAGCACCTGTTCCATAAATAGCCAGTCAATTCTATCGAATGCTTTTTCAGCATCTGTAGAAAGGAGAGCCATGGGGACCCGTCTCTCCCTTGCATATTGAATCAAATGTAGGACACGCAGGGTATTTTCTTTGCCCTCTCTGCCTTTTATAAAACCCACTTGCTCGTTATTAATCAGGGACGGAAGAAGAGATTGAAGGCGGCCCGCTATCAGTTTAGCATAGAGTTTAATGTCCGCATTCAGCAGAGAAATAGGCCTGTAACTACTACATAATTTAGGATCCTTCCCCTCTTTGGGCAAAACAGTTATGTGTGCTTCCAGAGACTGAGAGGGGAAATTCCTATGAATCGCAGCAGAGTCAAAGGACAGAAGTAGATGGGGGAGAAGGATTTCAGAGAAGGATCTGTAGTAAGAAATTGGTAACCCGTCCGGGCCTGGACTCTTGTTAGGGGGCGAGCTTTTTAGGGCTAGGTTGAGTTCCTGGATAGTGAATGGAGATGCTAAGTGTATTTGTTGAGCGTCGGTTAGGGACGGTAGCTGAACAGAGTCAAGGAAGCTCTTAATTAAACCCATCCTATTTAAACGATCCCGGGATCCCTCGTGAGATCTCAAATTATAAAGAGAAGAGTAAAATTTCTCGAATTGGGCCGCTATAACCTTCGTGTCAGTAGATATACCTCCCCCTGTGATGGCCACTTCTCTAATGAACAGCTGTTCGCGCCTCCGTTTGGCCATGGCTGCCATGAGCCTGGAGCCTCTATTCCCATGCAGGTATATTTTATGTTTGGCGTGTAAATACGCCTTGGAAGCTTTAAAGTTAAGCAATTGATTTAGTTTGTCCCTGTTTGAGGCTAACTCTGCAAGGACTTCAACAGAAAAGGTGGTTTTATGCCTAAGCTCTAAATCAGAGATCCGTTGGAGTAGGTCGTCCACCTGTCTCTGTCTTTTAATGTGTGTGCCCAAAGCTATCAATTCCCCTCTAACTACCGATTTATGGGCTTCCCATATTATCGGAGGGGAAATTTCTGGTGAGAGATTGTCCTTAAAATAATTTGTCAGAATCTCAGAGATCCTTTTTTTGTGCATAGAGGATTTTAGAAATACTTTCTTTTAGGCAGTGATTCAATAATAACAGAGAGAGAGACAGGAGCATGGTCGGAGATGCCGATATTACCAATGTTGGTGCTTCTGAGCAGGGGTAGTGCGGAGGATTGCATAAAGAGGTAATCTATCCTGTGGTAGGACCTATGGGCTTCTGAGTAGTGTGTGTAGTCCCTGTCATGGGGATGAGAAAGTCTCCAAACATCAATCAAGTGCAAGCACTTCAGTTTCCTCTTAAGAGCCCCAAGTTGCCTGTGCGATATGCAGGATGATTTGGCTGTAGAGTCTAAGGGGGGTTCTAATGCAGCGTTCAAATCACCGCCCGTAATAAGGAGACCTTCCCTGAAAGATTGCAGCTTAACTAAGGCATCAATAAGCCAGGGTATCTGCCCGGAGTTGGGGGCATAGACACCTGCGACGGTGACCAAAGTATTTGCCAACAAACCCTTCAGGAAAAGGTATCTGCCTTCTGGGTCTATCATGCTATTCTGTAGCGTAAAAGGTACGGACTTCCGAATAGCAATACTGACCCCTCTGGATTTAGAGGATGTGTGACTGGAATGGTACCATTGTGAAAAATATGTGAGAGGAAGGTTGGGAATCTTACCCCGTTTGAAATGTGTCTCTTGAAAAACTGAAATGTCTGAATGAAGCGATCTGAGGTGTTGAAATACGCGCGACCTCTTCTGTGGAGAATTCATTCCCTGGACGTTCCAAGAGGTGACCACAATCTCCGCCATAGCGAGGAGAAATAAGCAAACTGTTAGTACAAGTACAGTAGCAAATATAACTAATGAGAAAGATGGAAGATTAGTAGTCTAACACAAGTGCAAGTGCAAATACGGTAAGGAGTATAAGGAGAACCCTAGAATTATTAACAAAAGTGACAGTGTGCTGCCACAACAACCACCGCTCATACCGTGTCACCTGGTCTCAAAGTCAGGAAGAAGTGAATATTCAAGCGAGCCCAGCCGACCACACAGCCCTCGCGGTGCTTCGGGGTGACTCAAGACCAAACAAGACCAGGTATGAGAGGTTAAAGTAATCATATGAACAACTGCGGTAGAGAAAATTACTGTAAGCTATCAAACAAACTAATCATAAATGCTACTCAGAAAAAAGAGAAAGGTTAATCTTCCGCATCATGCAATCTGCGTCTGGATTGGCGACCTCTGACAGGCTTCCATGGGGCAGCTTCAGGAATAGCAGGAAGATCTGTCATGTCCGTAATCTGGAGCCAGGAAGGAATCGCAGAGGGGAGAAGACCAATAGCATCACATAAGGGCATGAGGTCATCCGGTCTGCGTATGATTCTTGTGGATCCTTGAAGGTTGAAGGAAAGTCCAAAAGGAAACAACCAACGATATCTGATTCCTTTAAATTTCAGAGCTTCTGTGATCGGTTTCATCTGCCGTCTTTTATTCAAAGTGACTGGCGACAGATCTTGAAAAAAGGATAGTTTAGCTCCTTCAAAAACCACCTCCCCTTTCTCTTGCCGCCTTGAGTATAGCATCCCTGTGGGAGGAAAGCAAGATTTTGCATATGATGTCCCTAGGGGGTTCGCCTTCCTTAGGCCTGTTCCTCAAGGCCCTGTGAGCTCTCTCCAGAGTTAGGGTAGGCGCGACATCAGGGTCAAGTAACGGTCTTAAGATGGAGTATGTGAGGTCCATGACCGAAGAATCCGGAGAAGACTCTGGGACGCCTTTAATACGGAGGTTGTTTCTCCTGCTCCTGTTGTCTTGATCTTCCACATATGCTAGGAGATTATTCATTCTAGCTTGAATAGTGTGAAAGGTTTCTGTGGACGCCTCCCCGTAGGCAATTAAAGAGGCTTGGTTTTCCTCTAATTTTTCCACTCTACCTCCCAACTCCCTGAGGTCACTCTTAATATCGGAGAGATCCGACAGAACAGGTTGAAGAGCATTTTCAATAATCCTTTGGATAGATTTTTGGGAGGTGACAAGCTGGACGTCCTTTGTTTGTGTACGGTCCAGATTTTCGCTTTCAGCATCTGATTGCTCAGACGGGTCCTGCGAGCGGGAGACCAGGGGATGGGGTGCAGAATCATGTTTAGCATTTTTTTCGTAAAAATTTCTCCATGTCCCTTTGCGTCTTTTTCTGCTTGGGAGTGGTAAAGACCTCTGGCTTCCCGATTTTGACCATATTGTTAGAAACGGTAGCAGTGCCAGCACACATTGGAGCAGAGTATGAGGGTCCTCCTTCACCCACTACTAAAGGTCTACATAGATAGACGTTGTGCACTGAAGAGATAAAACAAAAAGTGGGAGAGCAACTACAGCGAATAAGCAATGAATCACCTGTGGTTCACCGATGTGTAGCTCTAAGCGACTATGCAGGAGTGCGGGCCAGCAACACTAGACCTGACAAAAATTGGAGAATCACTACTCCCAACTGAAAAATTATGTGCGGAGAATCAACTGCAGACCAGTCCAGAACCAGTCCTTATAAAAATTGGAGCGGGAGGCTCCCAAAAAGATTGTCCTTCAATAAGATGCGGACAGGGGAGGGTTAACTGACCTGAGTAGGCTAATGCTCAGAAGAAATGAAGGGTGCCGTTCCAGCTCACTGAAGATATAGGTAAAGGCAGGAAACAAGAGTCACCAGGTAGCCACGTGTCGTCGGGCCTGCAGTGCAGGGGTAGTAATGGTGGATCCGTGCGCCAAGCGGCCTGTCACTGCAGCCGGTCCCCGGGTGTAAGCGTGGAGCAGGAGCTCACCGGACTCTGTGAAGGGTAAGTGGTGGTGGGGAGGAGGAACGTGCAGGTCTTCTCCGGTCCTAATTTCACCAGCACGGCACTGCTAGCAGGAGCGCACCGGTCCTCTGCCTGAAATCTACCCCGCGGCTTCAATGGGGAGCCTGATGAAGTAGGCCGCAATTGCAAGTTCGGGCGGGAGCCCACTGGAGTCCACAGGAGGGTCACACAGGGGTTCTGGAGACCACCCAGGAGGGTATCGGTGGTTCTGTGCCAGTCAGAGCACCCTTTTTGCGGTGTTTTAGGAGAAGGTGAGCAGGAGCTGAATGAACGTGCGTCTGCTCTCCTCTAGCGTCAGGCCACGCCCTTCTTTAACTCTTCTTTCCTTATCTCTCTCCCTTTACTTCTCCCCTTCCTTCACACCTCCCCTCTTGTGTCCCATCTCCCCTTGACACTCAACCAGGCTCTAGAACTCCCTTATCGAGACCTACACGGTGGTCGACTCTCTACTTGACATTAATAACATTACCCACTTGAAATGGCTGATATAATTGTTTCCACATTCAATGTGAAGGGCCTCAACTCTCCTCAGAAAAGGGGCCAGGTCATGCTGACTCTTAAAAAACTTCGCTGCCAGATAGTTTTCCTTCAGGAAACCCACTTCCGCCAGAGGAAAATGCCATGTTTGCCTAGACGTCCCTTTGCTCATTGGTACCATAGTGTTCAACCTTCCTCAGCTTCTAAAGGAGTTGCCATAGCAATTCATCAATCGATTCCATTTACTTTTTCACAGCAATACTCAGATAATGAAGGAGGATTATTACTGGTAAAGGGATTAATTGCAGGTAGCAAATTTACCTTAGCAAATTTCTATGTCCCAAATAAATCTCCGGTCCATTGGCTTCTACACTCTCTAGACACACTTAAGCTTTTTGTTGAGAGACATGTGATACTAGGAGCGGATTTAAACTTAGTCCTGAATCCAGTCATTGACTCATCCACTACTAAGTCCCACATATCCCAGACACTCCTTAGTAAGCTCCATAGAAAGCTGCATGAGTTACGTTTGGTTGACATATGGCGTAGTCTACACCCTACAGACAATGACTTTTCTTTCTATTCCATTCCACATAAGTCTTATCAACGGCTAGACCATGTTCTGACTTCTGCACCTCTACTTCCCTCTTTTATGTTGGCCGAGATTGGAACCATATCCATATCGGACCATGCTCCCTGCACAGTAATTGTCGCCCTGGCCTCCCTTCCAAAGAAAGAGTGGACTTGGAGACTAAACAAATTCCTGCTCCATAACCAAATATACGTGGATCAGGTTAGGAACCAATTGACAGAGTACTTTTTGCTCAACTCCGCCGCACATGGCTCACAAACCATGATATGGGAAGCCCATAAGGCCTTTATATGGGGATGCTTTATCTCACTGGGCACTAGGGTCAAGAAAGAAAGACAAAAAACCATTGACACACTCCTAGCGAGCATCGCCTCAGTAGAAAAACTGCACAAAGCCTCATTGTGTAACGAACATGAAAAAACCCTGACGGACCTTAGGTTACAACTTCGCGGCCTATTACACCAAAGAGTAGCACGGCAACTGTTGAACTTCCAACATAGAGTATATGCCCATGGTGACAAAGGCGGAAAACTTATGTCCTCCTTGCTCAAGAAAGCTAAAAATGTAACCCATATCCCTGCTATCAAGCGGTTAGATGGTAGTCTGACACAAAAAATACCTGAAATAGCTAGCGCTTTCAAGGAATTTTATCCAGGACTTTACAACTTGAATCAGACTGCAACTCCAGAAGATGTACTCAGCAGAGAGCACCGCACTAAAGACTTCCTGAGCTCTCCTAATCTCCCATCTGTTACCCCTACAGATGCCCTACTTCTCACCAAACCAGTTACTACTGATGAAGTAGTGAACACCCTTAAAAGCTTCCCACCAGGCAAGAGCCCAGGACCTGATGGTCTGACACTCTTGTACTACAAAAAATTCCAGGATATCCTCGCCCCCAAATTCACGGACATATGTAACGCGTTACTTCAAGGTGACTTCTTACCCAAACAGGATCTATCAACCTATTTCCCTCCTAAACCTGGATCTAAAGCTCTGGGCCAAAATCCTAGCATGTAGAATGGGTACACTCCTACAAGATCTAGTTGGGATAGAGCAATCAGAGTTTGCACAAGGCTGAGAGGGCTATGCATATGACGCATAAAAGAAACTTCCCATTAGCACTGCTCAGCATAGACTCTGAAAAAGCATTTGATAGGGTCAGCTGGCTATTCATGAGGCTGACCCTACAACGCTTCGCCTTCCCTGACGCCTTTATACTGGCGATATTTACACTTTACCATGAACCCCATGCCAGACTGAAGATCAATAGTACCCTCTCACCGGCCTTTAACATCTCCAATGGGACCAGGCAGGGGTGCCCCCTGTCTCCCTCTTTATTCATATTAGTGGTAGAGACACTGTTACAATCAGTCAGACAATCCCCTGATATATCTGGAGTCAAATATGGCCAGAGGGAACTCAAATGCATTGCATTTGCATATGACTTACTATTCCTGGTAGTAGACCCAGAGAGAAGCTTAGGCCCTCTGGTACAGAAGATAAATCAGTATAGCTCACTCTCAGATTTTAAAGTGAATCATTCGAAATCAGAAATTTTAAATGTAACCCTGTCTGCACCTAAAGCGGACGATTTACGTGCCCGATTCCCCTTCCACTGGACCAGGGGCCCAATTAAATACTTGGGGATTCAAATCCCTAAGAACACCGAAGATTTATACTTGCACAACTACACCCCCCTCCTGGGAGACCTACAACACCTTCTACAGAAGTACAACTTGCCATACCTGTCGTGGATGGGACGGAAAAATGTACTGAAAACTTATATACTACCCAAAATTTTATATATTCTACAATTAGTACCAATATGGCTCCCTAATTCCTTTTTTTCAAGCATGCGGAGCATGTTCTCCAGATTCTTATGGAATGGGAAGAAGCCCCAGATCTCACACGACATCCTAGTCAGGAATAGAGAAAGGGGAGGCCTAGGTTTGCCTGATGTGGCTAGGTACTACAAAGCGGTAGAGCTCAATCGATGGCTGGAGTTAGTAGACCCTAAAAGGCAACCTGATGTATATGACATATGTAAACATAGTGTAGGCCAGCATTTCCTAAAACATCTCTGGCTCCCAGACAAACGCATACAGAATGACTTAACTATAGACCCTATGCTACGGGGGCTTGGAGCAGTTTGAGGAGATGTAAATAAGACTTAGCCCCTACCCCGCCCCCCCCCTGTTGCCAGTGAGCCTCATTCCGGAGCTGCTTAATCGAACAGGATAGGATAAGCCACACATTTGGACCACAGTTCAGGATCTACAACGCTTCCTCTGACATTGAATCCTTTATCCTGGACAAGCTACCACGCTCGACACTTGACTCACCGGGATTCATTCTCATGAAGCCCCATATCCGAGCTATGTGCGGTGGACTAAAGGAGCAGTACTCCTTTCAAAGGTCTTTAACTGATTTTGAAAAATTGGTCTTATTGCCGCTACCTGTTAACAGGAAAGTAGCTAAGCTTTATCCGCTGGTAGGAAGCCAGGTCGACCCTGTAAAACCACTCTTCCTCAGAGAGTGGGAGAATGAATTGAACAAGGTCCTAGATGATGCAGAAGTCAAAAAGGTGCTGAGATTCTCCCATGGTTTTTCTACCTGTATTAGATTGCAGGAGAACCTTTTTAAGCTACTTTCTAGGTGGTACAAGACCCAAGACTTTCTCTTTAAAAGAGGCTTATCGGCTACTAGGGTGTGTTGGAGGTGTGGAGAAGGAGTGGGCTCCCTGTTACATATCTGGTGGGACTGCTCTAAGATTAAATCCTACTGGGAGGCAGTTGAAGCGTTGATGCGTAAACTCTCTACCCCAGACTTCAAGCTTACACTAGAGATGGTGGTCTTGGCCCTTCCCACCCCCCAATACTTTCCGTCCAAACGGAACTTACTTTCGCACCTTCTGGCAGCGGCCAAATTGCTTATCCCCTTGCATTGGCTCGATAAGAATCCCCCCTCTAAGATGGAATGGATAGCCAAGGTGAATCAAATCTGTAGGTTCGAGGAGATGACTGGGTGGATCAATAGGACCCATGACAAATTCTTGAAGCTGTGGAACCCTTGGAGGTCCCTTAAGGACGTGAATCCTGGTTGATTGTCTTATCTCATCTATCATTAGAAGAGTTGGTCATTATGTGTGTCTCTTTCCCCACCCCCACCCCCTCTAGTATTATCCGTTCTGATTTCTTTTATTCTTCTATCTCTTCCCTCGCAATGTCTCTCGGGACAGCTCTAATTAACATATTATGCTTAAGAGTACTGGTATTGAGGATTCTTCTTCGGCAGTGCTCATTGTGAGAGAGACCATTTAAATAATTGTACTGTATTTCAGTTGTCATCACTGTGTATTTAGCTATTTGCTGCTTCTCCTTCTGTGACATTTCACTCACCTCGTTCTTTGATTGTACATAGTAATGTCCTGATTATGACTTTATTATGAAAACTGATAAATAAAGAATATATAAAAAAAAATCTGGTAAAATTCATTTGGGTGGTAAGTTGTATGACTGAGCAATAAACCGTGAAAGTAGTGTAGTTCAGAATTGTAAAAAGTGGTCTGGTCATTTAGGGTGTTTAAGCTAGGGGGGCTGAGGTAGTTAAGGAAAGAATAACGCATCCGAATTGAGCCTATCACTGAAAAAAATCCAAAGACGCTAAAACATAACTTTTATTGAATTTTACTAAAAATATGGAGTGCTATAATTCATAACTTCACCAGTGTATGTGAATCCCACATGAGATGGAGAGTTCGGTATTGCGTTTGTGTACACCCAATGAAACTAACTCGTTCCGTCCTACACACAACAAGGGATCAACACACCACACAGTCAAAGTCACATCCAGTATCCCACCAGTGGGGCAAATTACGGATACAAGTCTGAATGTGACTAATTATAAAATCAGATGCAAAACATCGCCATTGTGAGCACATGAAGGGCCGCCAGTGCATGCGCCGGTTATACACATTAATGACCGCTTAGCAGCTATTGTGGGTTGCCTATAGGTAGTAACAGATTAGGTGCCGCCATGTAGGCTTTTACTGTCGCCCAAATCCTACCTATATGGGTCACCTATATGTTGCCCTCTGTATATTTAATCACTTGCTAGGCATGTCTCCCAACTACAGATCACGCTCAATGCGTTTCATCTATTTTTAGATTCATCAGAAGCCAAAAATTTGGAGATTCCTGCGTAGACGCTGCCACACTAACATTCTGTGGCGGTGTCAGCCGGCGCTGCGATGGCCGTGAAGCGGCCGCGCTGAATGCCTCTTCAAATGGCTGAAGACACACCCCCATGGGAGGATCGAAGGAGCGAGGCTCGGCCAATGGGATCCAATGCAAGCGTCGCCACCATGGCAATGCCGGACTCCTCATGCCGGAGCATAGAGAACCGCTCCTCTCTCCTGCACATTTCACCAGGATACACTGTGGCAGGCTGCCAATTGGGGCATCAATTCGAGGAAGGACAGGACCAAAAGTTGGATAACAACTTAGTGCATTAGTTTACCGTACAGTATAACCCTTATACAATACAGGTACGGACCGATGGGCATGCTGAGCGTTGTAGTTCCACATCATCCGATCTAATGCCAGTGCCAATTTAACATTCCAGAGTAGTAACATCCACCATGGCCACACTATGTAAGGGGACAATTCGGCACTTTACTTAGATTAATTCAAATCCAAGACCGGAGGTGCTGCTGGGCGCTGCAGTATACAAACCATTAGAAAACGTGATGTGGTGTTAAAAAGGCAGGATATGCTCAAACCCATATGCAGTTGTGCATGTATATAGGGGAGCATATCCTGCACTTGTAGTTCGTTGCTGATGGCAATCAACAGCAAAAAAATGCATAGAATGGAAGATGCCAGCAACGGACTAAAAGTACCACAACAACCATACTATATTAGGTAACGATTATGTGGATGTGGAGAACAATCAAAAACGTAACAATAGCAAAGACAGGTGCACTCTGCGGTAATACTAAACTCTCACACTGATGTTAAAATTGAGAGGTTAGTTCGACATATCCTACTAGGAGCACATGTCTTAACCACCTCAGCCCCCCTAGCTTAAACCCCTTAATGACCAAACCACTTTTTACAATTCTGCACTACACTACTTTCACGGTTTATTGCTCAGTCCTACAACTTACCACCCAAATGAATTTTACTTACTTTTCTTCTCACTAATAGAGCTTTCATTTGGTGGTATTTTATTGCTGCTGACATTTTTACTTTTTTTGATATTAATCAAAAATGACCGAAATTTTTGCAAAAAAATTAATTTTTCACTTTCTGTTGTAAAATTTTTCAAATAAAACTACATTTCTATATACATTTTTCTCTAAATTTATTGCTCTACATGTCTTTGATAAAAAAAATGCAATAAGTGTATATTTATTGGTTTGGGTAAAAGTTATAGCGTTTACAATCTATGGTGCAAAAAAATTAATTTACGCACTTTGACTTTCTGAGCACCTGTCATGTTTCCTGAGGTACTACAGTGCCCAGCCAGTAGAAACACCCCACAAATGACCCCATTTCGGAAAGTAGACACCCTAAGGTATTCACTGATGGGCATAGTGAGTTCATAGAAGTTTTTATTTTTTGTCACAAGTTAGCGGAAATTGAATTTTACATGAACTCACCATACCCCTCACGGAATACCTTGGGGTGTCTACTTAATAAAATGGTGTCTACTTTCTAAAATGGGGTCACTTGTGGGGTATTTATACTGCCCTGGCATTTTAGGGGTCCCTAAACTTGAGAAGTAGTTTGGAATCCAAATGCGTAAAAATGCCCTTTGAAATCCTAAAGGTACTCATTGGAATTAGGGCCCCTTTGTGCATCTTGGCTGCAAAATAGTGTCACTCATGTGGTATCGCCGTACTCAGGAGAAGTAGCGCAATGTGTTTTGGGGTGTATTTTTACATATACCCATGCTGGGTGTGAGAAATATCTCTGTAAATGATAACTTTTTCCATTTTTTTTATACAAAGTTGTCAATTTACAGAGATATTTCTCTCACCCAGCATGGGTATATGTAAAAATACACCCCAAACACATTACCCTACTTCTCCTGAGTACGGCGATACCACATGTGTGACACTTTTTTGCAGCCTAGGTGCGCAAAGGGGCCCAAATTCCAATGAGTACCTTTTAGGAGGGCATTTTTAGGCATTTGGATTCCAGACTTCTTCTCACGCTTTAGGGCCCCTAAAATCCCAGGGCAGTATAAATACCCCACATGTGACCCCATTTTGGAAAGAAGACACCCCAAGGTGTTCCGTAAGGGGCATGGCGGGTTCATAGAATTTTTTTTTTTGGCACAAGTTAGCAGAAATTGACTTTTTTTTTTTTCTCACAAAGTCTCCCTTTCCTCTAACTTGTGACAAAAAGTTAAATCTTTCATGGACTCAATATGCCCCTCAGCGAATACCTTGGGGTTTATTTTTCTCATATGGGGTCACATGTGAGGTGTTTGCACTGCGCTGGCATTTGAGGGTCTCCGCAATCATCATGTATGGCCAGCATTAGAAGTTTCTGCTATTCTCCTTATATTGAGCATACGGGTAATGACATTTTTTTTCCCCTGAGACTACCCAAGTAAAAAAGCAAGCCTGTCTTACAAATCGGAGGCTAGCGAAGTACAGGGAGCCGCTGCGATTGATAAAAAATATCAAAACTGATTTTTTTTTTTATCGCCACAGCGCTTGTGTAGTGATTGTGCAGTGATAAAAAAAATAATAATATTTTTGTCACTGCGGCGGGGCGGGCATGGGTGAACGCACTTGTGGGCGACCGATCAGGCCTGATCGGGCAAACACTGCGTTTTGGGTGGAGGGCGAGCTAAGGTGACACTAATACTATTATAGATCTGACTAAAGGAGGGCTACTAAAGTAATAACTGGAATGAGGGATCTACAGTACCCTGAAAGGTTATCAAAATTAGGGTTATTCACTTTAGAAAAAAGACGACTGAAAGGAGATCTAATAACTATGTATAAATATATCAGGGGTCAGTACAGATATCCGTCCCATCATCTATTTATCCCCAGGACTGTGACTGTGACGAGGGGACATCCTTTGCGTCTGGAGGAAAGAAGGTTTGTACACAAACATAGAAAAGGATTCTTCACTGTAAGAGCAGTGAGACTATGGAACTCTCTGCCTGAGGAGGTGGTGATGGTGAGTATAATAAAGGAATTCAAGAGGGGACTGGATTTATTTCTGGAGTGTAATAATATTACAGGCTACAGCTACTAGAGAGGGGTCGTTGATCCAGGGAGTTATTCTGATTGCCTGATTGGAGTCGGGAAGGAATTTTTTTCCCCTTAAGTGGGGAAAATTGGCTTCTGCCTCACAAGGGTTTTTTGCCTTCCTCTGGATCAACTTGTAGGAAACA
Source organism: Bufotes viridis (assembly GCA_033119425.1). Classification (NCBI taxonomy): domain Eukaryota; kingdom Metazoa; phylum Chordata; class Amphibia; order Anura; family Bufonidae; genus Bufotes; species Bufotes viridis. The sequence continues at coordinate 356,200,616 of CM065590.1, forward strand.
GGCCGAACTGGATGGACAAATGTCTTTTTTTGGTCTTATATACTATGTTACTATGATCAGTTCTGATGACTTACAGATACTATAAAGTACCAATGCTGATTAGCGATACGCTAATCAGCGAATCAGTGACTGCAGTGCGGTGGGCTGGGCGCTAACTGAAGCTAACTACCTACCAAAGGGGCCTAAACTAACCTAAACCTAACAGTCAATACTGGTGGGAAAAAAAAGTGACAGTTTACACTGATCACTTTTTTTCCCTTTCACTAGTGATTGACAGGGGTGATCAAGGGGTTAATTAGGGTGATGGGGGGGGGGTGATCTGGGGCTAAATGTGTAGTGCTTGGTGTACTCACTGTGATCTGTGCTCTCTGCTGGCACCAACCGACGAAAAGGACCCAGCAAAGAGCACAGAAGACATTTAAACACATTATATTTATAAATATAATGTGTTATATGGCTGGAGGTTCGATTTTTTAAAGTCACCAACCTGCCAGCGCTGATCATTGGTTGGCAGGCTGGTGACCAACTCCTTGTGCACCTTTTGCCGACCCGCACTGCGCATGTGCGGGCCGCATATGCGCGTCATCTCGCATCTCGCGAGATGACACGTATATGCGTCCAGGAGGAATAACCCGGCCGCCCGCAGGACGCATCCCTGCGGTTGGCGGTCGGGAGGTGGTTAAGCACGGGCACCGCGCCAAGGTCTCTCAAGTAGCCGAGGCCCTACCACTCACCTACCTGTGCCGTATGGGCGATACCAGGGGCCAGTGGACGAATTACGGGAGCAGAAGGCCTGACTCACAAACAGCTTGCCAGTAACCTCCAGCATGTAGCCATGCTTGCAATGGGAGGTGGGAGGTGCCTGTGAGCCCCACCTGAGACTGGCTGATATGGCCCAGGGCCTAACAGGTGCACCTAAATGTAGCCTGTAGATGAAAAGCAGGCACATGTACATTGGAGTTTATACACCTCCAAACATAAGAATATACAAACCATTAGAAAACGTGATGTGGTGTTGTGGTTTGTATATTCTTATGTTTGGAGGTGTATAAACTCCAATTTAAATGTGCCTGCTTTTCATCTACAGGCTACATTTAGGTGCACCTATTAGGCCCTGGGCCATATCAGCCAGTCTCGGGTGGTGCTCACTAGATCTCGTGAACATAAAATTTTCCTTTCGCGAACGGCGAACGCTAACTTCCACGAATGTTCGCGAACAGGCGAACCACCATAGACTTCAATAGGCAGGCAAATTTTAAAACCCACAGGGACTCTTTCTGGCCACAATAGTGAAGGAAAAGTTGTTTCAAGGGGACTAACACCTGGACTGTGGCATGCCGGAGGGGGATCCATGGCAAAACTCCCATGGAAAATTATGTAGTTGACGCAGAGTCGGGTTTTAATCCATAAAGGGCATAAATCACCTAACATTCCTAAATTGTTTCGAATCACGTGCTTTAAAACATCTAGTGTGTGTATACGATCAGGTATGATGTTGTATCGATCAGTTAGTGTAAGGGTTACTCCGCTTCACAGTGACAGAACAAACTCTGACAAACCAAACTCGCCGCTTAACGCACCGCAAACAACCGCAAACAGTCCATTTGCACAACCGCAAACTCTCCATTTGCACAAGGTTGGATACCAAGCTAACCATGTCCCGTTCCTTGTCCTCACTGACATCATTGAAGGTCTCTTCCTCCACCCAGCCACATACAACACCAAGGGTCCCCGAAAGGTGACAAAAAGCCCCCTAGGACGCCTGCAGTGGTTAGTCTTCCACCTCCTCAAAGCCACCTTCCTCCTGTGACTCCTCTTCTTCAGACTCCTCTCTCTGCGTTGCCGCAGGTCCAGCAATCAATGACGACAAGGCTGCTTCTGGTGGTCATGGTGACCACAACTTTTCCTCTTCATGCTCATCTACGGCCTGATCCAGCACTCTTCGCAGCGTACGCTCCAGGAAGAAAACAAATGGGATGAGGTCGCTGATGGTGCCTTCGGTGCAACTGACTAAGTTTGTCACCTCCTCAAAAGGATGCATACGCCTACAGGCATTGCGCATGAGCGTCAAGTAACGTGGCAAAAAAATACCCAGCTCCGCAGAGGCTGTCCTAGCACACCGGTCATACAAATACTCGTTGACAGCTTTTTCTTGTTGGAGCAGGCGGTCGAACATTAGGAGTGTTGAATTCCAATGTGTCGGGCTGTCGCAAATCAAGCGCCTCACTGGCATGTTGTTTTGCCACTGAATATCGGAAAAGTGCGTCATGGCCATGTAGGAATGCCTGAAATGGCCACACAGCTTCCTGGCCTGCTTGAGGACGTCCTGTAAGCCTGGGTACTTACACACAAAGTGTTGTACGATCAGATTCAACGGCACATGTGTCAACTTGCCCAAATTCAATGCCACCAACAGATTGCTTCCGTTGTCACACATCACTTTGCCGATCTCCAGTTGGTGCGGGGTCAGCCACTGATCCACCTGTGCGTTCAGGGCGGACAGGAGTGCTGGTCCGCTGTGACTCTCTGCTTTCAGGCAAGTCAACCCCAAGACAGCGTGACACTATCGTATCCAGGATGTGGAATAGCCCCTGGGGAGCTGGGGGGTGCAGTTGATGTGGAGCAAGACGCAGCAGCAGAAGAGGACTCAGCCGAGGAGGTTAGCGATGAGGATGGAGTAGGAGGAGTATAGGAGGTGGCAGCAGGCCTGCCTGCAAGTCGTGGTGGTGTCACCAACTCCGCTGCAGAGCCACGCATTCCATGCTTGGCAGCCGTCAGCAGGTTTACCCAATGTGCAGTGTACGTGATATACCTGCCCTGACCGTGCTTTGCAGACCAGGTATCAGTGGTCAGATGGACCCTTGCCCCAACACTGTGTGCCAGACATGCCATGACTTCCTTTTCCACAATAGAGTATAGATTGGGGATTGGCTTTTGTGAAAAAAAAATTCGGCCGGGTACCTTCCACTGCGGTGTCCCAATAGCTAAAATCTTTTTGAAGGCCTCAGACTCCACCGGCTTGGTAAAAGCTGGTGGGCTAAGAGTTCCGACAAGCCAACTGTCAGACGCCGGGCAAGGGGGTGACTCTGTGACATTAGCTTCTTATGCTCAAACATTTCCTTGACAGACACCTGACTGTGGGCAGATGAGCAAGAACTGCTGAAGGTGAGAGGCGGAGTGGCGGGTGGTTGAGAGGGGGCAAGGAGGACAGCAGTGGTTGACGTGGCTGAAGATGCTGGACCAGGAGGAGGATGGTGGCTTTGAGTTTGTGTGCTGCTTGTACTCATGTGTTGATCCCATAGGCATTTGTGATGTGAGATCATGTGCCTTCGCAAAGCAGTTGTACCTAGGTGGGTGTTGGACTTCCCACAACTCAGTTTCTATTGGCACAGGTTGCAAATGGAATCGCTGTAATCAGAGGCAGACACACAAACAAAATGCCACACTGCTCAGCTTTGCAATGACGGCATTCTGGTGGTGGCAACAGCATGCGTTGATTGGCATGCTGTCTGGCTGACCCTGGGTGCCGATACATGCTGTCTGACTGCCACTAGCTCCTTGCGACAACCTCCCCCTGCTTCCAACTCGTCTCCTCCTCCTCTCTGTCTCCCCATCTGAGCTTTCCCCCTGTTCTTCTTCTCTTCGAGCGGGCACCCATGTGACATCCATTGACACATCGTCATCATCAACCGCTTCACTTGTATGTGACAACTCAGCAAAGGAAGCAGCAGCGGGTACAACATCATCATCATCACACCGTACGTCCATGTGTGTATTGCTGCCTGACTGAGACATATCCCTGTTATCTACATCCTCTGGCAATAATGGTTGCGCATCACTAATTTCTTCCAACTGATGTGTAAATAAATCCTCTGACAGATCAAATAAAGCGGCTGTGGTGCTAGTGTTGGTGGTGGCGGTGGGCGGGCGAGTGGTAACTTGAGAGGCGACTGAAGCTGAGCTGAAGGAGGATGATGCGTCAAGGTTCCGACCGGAAGCTGTAGAAGATTGGGTGTCTTGTGTAAGCCAGTCAACTATGTCCTCAGAATTTTTCTAGTTCAGGTTATGTGGCCTCTGAACACTGGGCATTATTCTAGGGCCAAAGGAAATCACAGCCCCACGACGGCCCCTGTGGGGTGGCCTGCCTCTGCCTGTCATTTTCTTTTGATTAGTGGTACTATGCGTGCAAGGTACTGTGCCACCCTATATAAGTGGTGGGCAGTGGGCACAGTACAGTCTGTTGGCCTGACACTCACTGGCAGGCAACTGCAATTATATTAAAGGGTAAAAATTTAATGACTTTTTTATCTGCATGGTATTGTGTCACCCGATATGAGTGGTGGGCACTGGCAGTGGGCACAGTACAGTCTGTGTGGGCCTGACACACACTGGCAGGCAACTGAAATTATATTAAAGGGTAAAAATGTAATGACTTTTTTATCTGCAAGGTACTGTGCCACCCGATATGAGTGGTGGGCACTGGCAGTGGGCACAGTACAGTCTGTGTGGGCCTGACACACACTTGCAGGCAACTGAAATTATATTAAAGGGTAAAAATGAAATGACTTTTTATCTGCAAGGCACTGTGCCACCCGATATGAGTGGTGGGCACTGGCAGTGGGCACAGTACAGTCTGTGAACCTGACACACACTGGCAGGCAACTGAAATTATATTAAAGGGTAAAAATTAAATGACTTTTTTTTATCTGCAAGGTACTGTGCCACCCGATATGAGTGGTGGGCACTAGCAGTGGGCACAGTACAGTCTTACAACAGATGAGTCTTTGAGGACTGGAGTTGACACAGAACACTAGTAGCTAACGCTTTCCCTAGAATACCTATATTAATTCAGCAGCAGCAGCACTATCCCTGCTCTAACTAACACTGCAGCTTCAGAATGAATCTAAGATGGTTGCTGTCCTTGCTTTTTGATAGGAGGTGGGAGGGTCTGGGAGGGAAGGTATGCTGATTGGCTGGAATGTGTCTGCTGACTGTGAGGTACAGGGTCAAAGTTTGCTCAATGATGATGTATAGGAGGCGGACCGAACTTCGCATATGTTCGCCCGCCGTGGCGAACGCGAACAATCATTGTTCACCGGGAACTGTTCACCGGCGAATAGTTCGGTACATCTCTAGTGCTCACAGGCACCTCCCACCTCCTATTGCAAGCATGGCTACATGCTGGAGGTTACTGGTAAGCTGTTTTTGAGTCAGGCCTTCTGCTCCAGTAATTTGCCCACTGGCCCCTGGTATCGCCCATACGGCACAGGTAGGTGAATGGTAGGGCCTCGGGCTACTTGAGAGACCTTGGCGCGGTGCTCGAGCATAAGACATGTCCTCCTAGTAGGATATGTCGAACTAACCTCTCAATTTTTACATTAGTGTGAGGGTTTAGTATTACCGCAGAGTGCACCTGTCTTTGCTATTAAGTTTTTGGATGCGGTAGTACCACAACTGTATCCGACTGTATGGTGTCAGTGCTTACTTAAAATTTAAAAGTAATAACACACATCATGGTCATACTATACACAGGACAGATCAGCGCATCAATTAGACCAAGTCAAAGACCAGAGGTGCTGCTGGGCGCTCTAGTACCACAACTGCATCACTGTTATGACCATATCAGAAACCCACTTCAAAGTAATTGACTGCTCCTTGTTAAAATACTGAATGGGGACAGTCTATCATATCCGTAGTGATATGCGGAATTATGCACTAAATTAACAGACAGTGTAAGTGGTACATATCAAGAGGAACACACAGATACTAATAGATGTCTCATACTAATTAGGACTAGAAAGAAGATACAAACATATCTCAATGGGATCCCAATTTCCTCCTATTCCGTTCAAGAATAAACCCCATCCAGATGGTGTGAGGGGAGATAAAACTATAGGAGCCGGGTCCAAAACGAACACTGAGAGAACAGAAACCATTGATAGACGATTAGGGTAATAATTATGAACTCATAATTAGAGATGAGCGAACACCTGGAATTTCGGGTTCGGGAAGTTTGGCCACTGGAGAAGGCCACTGGAGAAGGCCACTTTCAGTTATTTCGGCCCAGCACCCAGACAGTTAGGAGAGAGTTCCCACAGCAAGGAATCATGCGTCATATAACCCACCACCGGAGAAGGCCACTTTCAGTTATTTCGGCCCCAGCACCCAGATAGAGGAGAGAGGTCCCACAGCAAGGAATCATGCGTCATTTCACCCACCACTAGAGAAGGCCGCTTTCAGTTATTTAGGCCAGGCACCCAGACCGAGGAGAGAGGTCCCACAGCAAGGAATCATGCGTCATATTACCCATCACCGGAGAAGGCCACTTTCAGTTATTTCGGCCCCACCACCCAGACAGAGGAGAGGTTCATTCAACTTTGGGTTGCACCGCAAGATCATGGTAAAGTTAAAAAAATGAGGATTCAATAAAGAAGTGCCCCGGAGTACAAGAATACATGGTTGAGGGGGAGGCAGTTATAAATGTCTATTCTGCACAAGGGAGGCACAGGTCCTGTGGGATCCATGCCTGGTTCATTTTATGAACGTCAGCTTGTCCACGTTGGCTGTGGACAGGCGGCTGCGTTTGTCAGTAATGGCGCCCCCTGCCGTGCTGAATACACGTTCAGACAAAGCGCTGGCCGCCGGGCAGGCTAGCACCTCAAGGCATAAAATGCTAACTCTGGCCACGTGGACAATTTGGAGACCCAGAAGTTGAATGGGGCCGAACCATCAGTCAGTACGTGGAGGGGTGTGCAGGCGTACTGTTCAACCATGTTAGTGAAATGCTGCCTCCTGCTAACACGTTCCGTATCAGGTGGTGGTGCAGTTAGCTGTGGCGTGGAGACAAAACTTTTCCACATTTCTGCCATGCTAACCCTGCCCTCAGAGGAGCTGGCCGTGACACAGCTGCGTTGGCGACCTCTTGCTCCTCCTCTGCCTTCGCCTTGGGCTTCCACCTGTTCCCCTGTGACATTTGGGAATGCTCTCAGGAGCGCCTCTACCAGCGTGCGCTTGTACTCGCGCATCTTCCTATCACGCTCCAGTGCAGGAAGTAAGGTGGGCACATTGTCTTTGTACCGGGGATCCAGCAGGGTGGCAGCCCAGTAGTCCGCACACGTTAAAATGTGGGCAACTCTGCTGTCGTTGCGCAGGCACTGCAGCATGTAGTCGCTCATGTGTGCCAGGCTCCCCAGAGGTAAGGACAAGCTGTCCTCTGTGGGAGGCGTATCGTCATCGTCCTCCGTATCCCCCAGCCACGCACCAGTGATGGGCCTGAGCTGTGTCGGGTGCCACCCGCTGTGAACCTGCTTCATCCTCATCCACCTCCTCCTCCTCATCCTCCTCGTCCTCCAGTAGTGGGCCCTGGCTGGCCACATTTGTACCTGGCCTCTGCTGTTGCAAAAAACCTCCCTCTGAGCCACTTCTAACAGACTAGCCTGAAAGTGCTAAAAATGACCCCTCATCCTCCTCCTCCTCCTGGGCCACCTCCTCTTCCATCATCGCCCTAAGCGTTTTCTCAAGGAGACATAGAAGTGGTATTGTAACGCTGATAACGGTGTCATCGCCACTGGCCATGTTGGTGGAGTACTCGAAACAGCGCAACAGGGCACACAGGTCTCGCATGGAGGCCCAATCATTAGTGGTGAAGTGGTGCTGTTCCGCAGTGCGACTGACGCGTGCGTGCTGCAGCTGAAACTCCACTATGGCCTGCTGTTGCTCGCACAGTCTCTCCAGCATGTACAAGGTGGAGTTCCACCTGGTGGGCAAGTCACATAAGAGGCGGTGAGCGGGAAGGCTGAAGTTCCGCTGTTGCGCAGACAGGCGAGCTGCGGCAGGATGTGAACGCCGGAAACGTGCACAGACAGCCCGCACTTTATGCAGCAGCTCTGACATGTCGGGGTAGTTGTGAATGAACTTCTGCACCACCAAATTCAGCACATGCGCCAGGCAAGGGATGTGCGTCAAACCGGCTAGTCCCAGAGCTGCGACGAGATTTCGCCCATTATCGCACACCACCAGGCCAGGCTTGAGGCCCACCGGCAGAAACCACTGGTCGGTCTGTTGTTCAATACCCCGCCACAACTCCTGCGCGGTGTGGGGCCTGTCCCCCAAACATATGAGTTTCAGAATGGCCTGCTGACGTTTACCCCGGGCTGTGCTGAAGTTCGTGGTGAAGGTATGTGGCTGACTGGATGAGCTGGTGGAAGCAGAGGAGGAGGAAGCCGAGTAGTAGGAGGATTAGGCTACAGGAGGCAAAGAATGATGCCCTGCCATCCTTGGCGGCGGAAGGACGTGCGCCAAGGAACTCTCCGCCTGGGGCCCAGCCGCCACTACATTTACCCAGTGTGCAGTTAGGGAGATATAGCGTCCCTGGCCGTGCTTACTGGTCCACGTATCTGTGGTTAGGTGGAGCTTGCCACAGATGGCGTTGCGCAGTGCACACTTGATTTTATCGGATACTTGGTTGTGCAGGGAAGATCAGGGAGAACTAGTGGCGGCTGGGAACAACATACTGTGGGACAGCCATGGACATCAGCTGTTTGAAGCTGTCTGTGTCCACCAGCCTGAATGACAGCATTTCAAAGGCCAGTAGTTTAGAAATGCTTGCATTCAGGCCCAGGGCTCGAGGGTGGCTAGGTGGGAATTTACACTTTCTCTCCAGGGTTTGTGAGATGGAGAGCTGAACGCTGCCGTGTGACATGGTGGAGATGCTTGGTGACGCAGGTGGTGGTGTCGGTGGCACATGCTCTGTTTGGTGGGCGGCAGGTGCCAACGTTCCTCCCAAGGCGGAGGAAGAGGCCGAAGCAGCAGCAGAAGAGGGAGCAGGGGGAGCCAGAGTGAATTCCTTGCTTTTAAGGTGTTTACTCCACTGCAGTTCATGCTTTGCATGTAGATGCCTGGTCATGCAGGTTGTGCTAAGGTTCAGAACGTTAATGCCTCGCTTCAGGATCTGATGGCACAGCTTGCAAACCACTCGGGTCTTGTCGTCAGCACATTGTTTAAAGAAGTGCCATGCCAAGGAACCCCTTGAAGCTGCCTTTGGGGTGCTCGGTTCCTGGTGGCAGTGGCCAGAAGCAGGCTGTAACGGATCGCCTGGCACCCCGACTGGGTACCTCCGTTGAAAGATGCTCCTAGTGCTTCTTGAGGATTCCAAGCGCTCTAGACGACACCACAACCACCGAACCTGAGAAGCATACGAATCCTCTCAAGCCTCTGAATGCTGTAGACAGTTAAATAGGAACCATACGAATAGGTTTGCACTCCTAGCAGTCAGACTGGAACAGCATGCAATAAATCCTCCCCCAATAATGAGACGACACTTCACTATGAGGGTTAAACTGGAACTCTTCTTTACTGGCCCATACATCCTCTTTTATTCCCAATGCCCAAACACATTACAGCCCACAGGGTTTTGCAGAACAACCAATAAACACATTACAACACATACAAAGCAAGTACAGCAGCCAATCAGATACAATGGGACAATACAGACACTCAGCATATCCCTCACCTCTGCTTAGGAGATAATTGAGTCAATTACTGTGTCTACTCAATTATCTCCAAAACACCAAATTCGTACCGGGTATCCATTTCAATCAAGGAGTTGGCCATAATTTACTTCAAAATAACACCGATCCATTGAGCACACAACACCATAAATTATCAAAAATGTACTTTATTCATCTGAAGTAAACAAAAATAGTAAAGATACCATAGACTGGTAAAACACCACTATGACACAGATGAGGAAGAATAGACAAGCGAGGTCAGCATGAGGTACATACACTGTGTGCATGACAATGAAATAACACTGTCAAAAGCTTGTACAGAAGTCCGAGACAGTCCTCTGTTAAGCAAAGCAAGCAGTCAAAGTAAAGCAAAGTATACCTCCACAAATGTCGATCCTGCGGTCGTCTCCTCCCAACATCGTTTCGCCTAGACTGGCTTCTTCCGGGGATCCATCCCCGGAAGCCAAGTCTCAGGCAAACGACGTTGAGAGGAGACGACCGCAGGATCGACACATTTGTGGAGGGTATACTCTTTGCTTTACTCTTTAACTGCTTGCTTTGTTCTTAACAGAGGACTTTGTCCTCGGGCTACTTTTTTCTTTACAAGCTTTTTGAAGTGTTATTTCTTTGTTATTCATGCACACAGTGTATGTACCCTCCATGTGCTGACCCTGCGGTCCTCTCCTATTTTTTCTTCCTCATCTGTGTCATAGTGGTGTTTTTTACCAGTCCTATGGTATATTTTACTATTTTTGTTTACTTTCAAATTGAATAAAGTTACATTTTTTGATAATTTATGGTGTTGTGTGCTCAATGGATCGGTGTTACTCAATTATCTCCAAGCTGAAAAGTTACACTTTTTATACATTTTAATAACTCCCTGATCTTACATCACATACGGATAAAACTTGTATTTATGTGATCAGCATAACTTGGGGAGCAACATATGTAAAAATCACATGAATCCGTCCAGGGGTTAAAAGGTTAGGTGAGGTCCCTTTATTATCCCTTGGCAGCATGGCTTTACCAGCCAAAAAGTTTCCATGTGTCCGTACACTGTTTTTAAAAGGGCCAGCGCTGTACAATAAAAGTCCATAAGTCCAAATCGGTTCTTAACGGGCAATACATCCCAGGGCCATAGTCAGAAGGCAAGAGGCAGGCGACTAGACTTCTCCAGTTCACAGTGGCGCGGTTGGTTTCGCCACACTTCTCCCCTTTACCAACTAGACTAACAGGGTATCTGACCTTCTGCCGGTCAGTGCCCTGGTTAGTCCAGCAACCCACCCACGAAGCACAAACAGCAGTACAGCCCACCCACAATAAATGGTTACTACACCTGGATAAAGTAGCAACTTGTCCATGTCCAGGTGCCTCACCACGGCTGTGCGGGGGACTGGTAGACTGCCTTGGTGGGTTGCTGAGTGGGCAGAGACCCGCGGTACTCTGCCCTGGGGCCAGCGCTACCACGGAAGTAGCCTGGTGGGAGCCTGGTTGTGGGAGGAGGAGACCGACTGTCTCCCTCTGGATAAACCGCTCTGTGGCTGGGGGACAGGACCGACCGTCCTTGCCCCTTGTGCTGCAAGTGCAGAGACCACGGTCCCATCTGCACCGTTGGGGGCGTAACATCTCCCCTTGGTGGGTTAGGCTGCCGCTGGAGAGAGGGTGTAACAAGCCCTCTCTCTGAACTGTAGACTGCCGCTGGGGAGAGGGGTAGCAGGCTCCTCTCCCTGACCCTCTCTCTGCTGGTGGAGGGGGACCAACTGTCTCCCCTTTCAATATTTTGTCCTGCTGCTGGGGTACACACTGCAGCTGGGGAGGAAGGATGACACCTTTAGCTCCCTGGGGTACACACTGTCGCTGGGGAGGAAGGGAAACACCTTCAGCTCCCGGGGTAGACACTGCCGCTGGGGAGGAAGGACGACACCTTCAGCTCCCTGGGGTAGACACTGCCGCTGGGGAGGAAGGACGGCACCTTCAGCTCCCTGGGGTACACACTGCCGCTGGGGAGGAAGGACAGCACCTTCAGCTCCCTGGGGTACACACTGCCGCTGGGGAGGAAGGACGGCACCTTCAGCTCCCTGGGGTACACACTGCCGCTGGGGAGGAAGGACGACACCTTCAGCTCCCGGGGGTACACACTGCCGCTGGGGAGGAAGGGCGACACCTTCAGCTCCCGGGGGTAGACACTGCCGCTGGGGAGGAAGGACGGCACCTTCAGCTCCCGGGGGTACACACTGCCGCTGGGGAGGAAGAACAGCACCTTCAGCTCCCGGGGGTACACACAGCCGCTGGGGAGGGAGGATGGCACCTTCAGCTCCCTGGGATACACCCTGCCATTGGGGAGGAAGGATGACACCTTCAGCTCCCTGGGATACACCCTGCCATTGGGGAGGAAGGATGACACCTTCAGCTCCCTGGGGTACACACTGCCGCTGGGGAGAAGGGACGGCACCTTCAGCTCCCTGGGGTACACACTGCCGCTGGGGAGGAAGGACAGCACCTTCAGCTTCCTGGGGTACACACTGCCGCTGGGGAGGAAGGACGGCACCTTCAGCTCCCGGGGGTACACACTGCCGCTGGGGAGGAAGGACAGCACCTTCAGCTCTCCGGAATGCACTCAGCCGCTGGGAGAGGCGGACGATACCATCTGCCATGAACTGCAGGTACTCTGCTGTTAACCTCCTCACGAACTGCACAGATTTCTCCGGGGTTGGGTCCGAAGAAAATCAGCCGTGATCTCAGCTCTCTGTCAAATTCCTCCTGCGTGTAGCTGGGTGCCATGCTTGTTCTCCTGAAGTTCTTTCTTTTGTAGATAGGGGCGCTGTATGGGTACTGGCGTTGCCCTCACTTTGTAATCCAAGGAATGGTGTTGCCCTGTAGATGTCCTTCTGGGCTGTGGAAATGATCCCGCGCTTGCCACTAATGTAACGGATCGCCTGGCACCCCGACTGGGTACCTCCGTTGAAAGATGCTCCTAGCGCTTCTTGAGGATTCCAAGCGCTCTAGACGACACCACAACCACCGAACCTGAGAAGCATACGAATCCTCTCAAGCCTCTGAATGCTGTAGACAGTTGAATAGGAACGAATAGGTTTGCACTCCTAGCAGTCAGACTGGAACAGCATGCAATAAATCCTCCCCCAATAATGAGACGACACTTCACTTTGAGGGTTAAACAGGAACTCTTCTTTACTGGCCCATACATCCTCTTTTATTCCCAATGCCCAAACACATTACAGCCCACAGGGTTTTGCAGAACAACCAATAAACACATTACAACACATACAAAGCAAGTAAAGCAGCCAATCAGATACAATGGGACAATACAGACACTCAGCATATCCTCACTCTCTGCTTAGGAGATAATTGAGTCAATTACTGTGTCTACTCAATTATCTCCAAGCTGAAAAGTTACACTTTTTATACATTTTAATAACTTCCTGATCTTACATCACATACGGATAAAACTTGTATTTATGTGATCAGCATAACTTGGGGAGCAACATATGTAAAAATCACATGAATCCGTCCAGGGGTTAAAAGGTTAGGTGAGGTCCCTTTATTATCCCTTGGCAGCATGGCTTTACCAGCCAAAAAGTTTCCATGTGTCCGTACACTGTTTTTAAAAGGGCCAGCGCTGTACAATAAAAGTCCATAAGTCCAAATCGGTTCTTAACGGGCAATCCCTCCCAGGGCCATAGTCAGAAGGCAAGAGGCAGGCGACGAGACTTCTCCAGTTCACAGTGGCGCGGTTGGTTTCGCCACACAGGCGAACTCTCTTGGCGGCGGCTGTTCTGCTTTTGCCCCCTGCTCCCTCTTTTGCTACACTGTTGGCTCGGTCTCACCACTGCCTCTTCCTCTGAACTATGAAAGTCTGTGGCACAACCTTCATTACATGTGGGGTCTAGGACCTCATCGTCCCCTGCATCGTCTTCCACACAGTCTTCCTCCCTGACCTCCTGTTCGGTCTGCACACTGCAGAAAGACGCAGCAGTTGGCACCTGTGTTTCGTCATCATCAGAGACGTGCGGACTCCGATGAGGTGGTATTCCCATGTCCTCATCATCAGGAAACATCAGTGGTTGTGCATCAGTGTATTCTATGTCTTCCACCACTGGGGAAGGGCTAGGTGGATTCCCTTGGGAAACCCTGCCAGCAGAGACTTCAAACAGCATAAGAGACTGCTGCATAACTTGAGGCTCAGACAGTTTCCCTGATATGCATGGGGTTGATGTGACAGACTGATGGGCTTGGTTTTCAGGTGCCACCTGTGCGCTTTCTGCAGAAGACTGTAATATCGCTGTAAATTCTGGTGGGTACTGGAACCTGAGGTAGTTGTTTCACTAGGAGGTTTGGCTGTGGCTGAATGGCCACGTCCTCTCCCAGCACCAGAGGGTAGACTAACACCACCACGACCGCGTCCACGTCCCTTACTAGATGTTTTCCTCATTGTTACCGTTCACCATGCACCACAATAAGAAAAAAAATATTTGGCCCAATGTATTGATTTAAAATTCAGGCCTTTTTTTACAGGCACCTAACACTATCTGCCTATTTATTTATGTAGCGTATTACACTAATCCAGACACAGCAGTAAGCACTGATTTAGGGGAATATCTCTTTTAGGGCTAGTATTTAGGCCCTGGATGAAAGGTATCCTTTCATGGACAGATTTACACTTGGCCTGCAAAAGCTCGAACAGCAGATTCATGGTTTTGCTATTTTGGCAATTGAATTTCCCACCAGAACAAAATATATGTTTTTGTGGACACTATTATACTTTGCCAGCCACAGCTGAAACCACAGATTTATGGTAATGCTATTTTAGCAATTGAATTTCACCCAAGAACAAAATATATGTTTTTGCGGACACTATGAAACTTGGCCTGCAACAACTGGGACACCAGATTCAGGGTATTGCTATTTTGGCAATTGAATTTCACCCCAGAACAAAATACATGTTTTTGCGGACATTATGAATCTTGGCCAGCCACAGCTGAAACCACTGATTTATGGTATTGCTATTTTGGCAATTGAATTTCACCCCAGAACAAAATATATGTTTTTGCGGACACTATGAAACTTGGCCTGCAACAGCTGGGACACCAGATTCAGGGTATTGATATTTTGGTAATTGAATTTCACCCAAGAATAAAATATATGTTTTTGCGGATACTATGAAACTTGGTTTGCAACAGCTGGGACACCAGATTCAGGGTATTGCTATTTTGGCAATTGAATTTCACCCAAGAAGAAAATATATGTTTTTGCAGACACTATGAAACTTGGCCTGCAACAGCTGGGACACCAGATTTAGGGTATTGCTATTTTGGTAATTGAATTTTACCCCACAACAAAATATATGTTTTTGCGGACACTATGAATCTTGGCCAGCCACAGCTGAAACCACTGATTTATGGTATTGCTATTTTGGCAATTGAATTTCACCCCAGAACAAAATATATGTTTTTGCGGACACTTTGAAACTTGGCCTGCAACAGCTGGGACACCAGATTTAGGGTATTGCTATTTTGACAATTGAATTTCACCCCACAACAAAATATATGTTTTTGCGGACACTAAGAAACTTGGCCAGCCACAGCTGAAACCAATGATTTATGGTATTGCTATTTTGGCAATTGAATTTCACCCCAGAACAAAATATATGTTTTTGCGGACACTATGAAACTTGGCCTGCAACAGCTGGGACACCAGATTCAGGGTATTGCTATTTTGGCAATTGAATTACACCCCAGAACAAAATATATGTTTTTGCGGATACTATGAAACTTGGCCTGCAACATCTGGGACACCAGATTCAGGGTATTGCTATTTTGGCAATTGAATTTCACCCCACAACAAAATATATGTTTTTGCGGACACTAAGAAACTTGGCTAGCCACAGCTGAAACCACTGATTTATGGTATTGCTATTTTGGCAATTGAATTTCACCCCACAACAAAATATATGTTTTTGCGGACACTATGAAACTTTGCCAGCCACAGCTGAAACCACTGATTTATGGTATTGCTATTTTGGCAATTGAATTTCACCCCACAACAAAATATATGTTTTTGCGGACACTATGAATCTTGGCCAGCCACAGCTGAAACCACTGATTTATGGTATTGCTATTTTGGCAATTGAATTTCACCCCACAACAAAATATATGTTTTTGCGGACACTAGGAATCTTGGCCAGCCACAGCTGAAACCACTGATTTATGGTATTGCTATTTTGGCAATTGAATTTCACCCCAGAACAAAATATACCCTTTTACGGACAGATTAACACTTGGCCTGCAACAGCTGGGACACCAGATTCAGGGTATTGCTATTTTGGCAATTGAATTTCACCCCAGAACAAAATATATGTTTTTGCGGACACTATGAAACTTGGCCTGCAACAGCTGTGACACCAGATTCAGGGTATTGCTATTTTGGCAATTGAATTTCACCCCAGAACAAAATATATCCTTTGCAGGACACTATGAAACTTGGCCAGCAACAGCTCAAACCACTGATTTATGGTATTGCTATTTTGGCAATTGAATTTCACCCCAGAAAATAATCTATCCTTTGCCAGACAGCAGACAGTATTATATTTGGCTAGCCAAAGCTGGAACACCAGATTTAGGGGATTGGTATTTGGGCAATTGTATTTAACCCCTTAATAAAATATAGAAATTGCTATCCTGAGTTTCTAGGGGTGACAATTAGCACAGCCAAGCCCCTGATGTAGGATATAGCAAAAAAAAACTAGTATTGATGGATTGATGGACTTGGTGGCAACTTGTTCTGGTGCACCAAAAGTCACAAAATGGCTGCCGATCACCCCAGAAAATAAGTGACAGAAAAACGCTCTGTGCAGCCTAAAAACCAGTGAGCAAGTAACTAGCAGAAGTTCAATCATTCACAGCTGTAGATCGATCAGTTCATTAGGTGCTGTTGCTGACTTTCCCTGCTTAATCTCGCCCTCACAGCAGCTGCGTCCTCTCCCTACACTAATCTGAGCAGTGTGACATGCGGCGCTACGTGACTCCAGCTTAAATAGAGGCTGGGTCACATGCTGCACTTGGCCAATCACAGCCAGGCCATTAGTAGGCATGGCTGTGATGGGCTCTTAGGGCAAGAAGTAAAACGCTAGCTGATTGGCTGCTGTGCAGCCCTTCAGAAAGCGGGAAGTAATCGCCGAACAACGAACCCGAACCCGAACTTTTTTGAAAATGTTCAGGTTCGGGTCCGTGTCCCTGACACTCCAAAATTCGGTACAAACCTGAACTATGCTCGAACTGTTCGCTCAACACTAGTCAGGGATCTTGAGCAAAAATTTGGGGTGTATGAGGCAAGACCAGACGGAGACCCACAACCCATCTTGTAGATGACAAGGCCGAAGACATGATGCTCAATATTGAGGATATTGCCCCAAAGCGGAATGGAGGACCAGGAATACGTTGTGAAATGGATCATGAAAAACCAACTGAACTTTGTAAAGTTTCTAGTGCGAGTACTGGCACTGCCCTAGCCTCAGGAGATCGTGGAACCGAAACCTGACTGCCTAGACTATGCAGGAATGGGGGCCAAAAAGAACAATGTAGATAGGAAGATAATCCTTGAATAGCTCCTCAGACAACAGCTAACTGCTAGCCGTAGTCCGCGCGTTGTTCTTCTGTGTACCCCTGAGAATGCCTGAGATGTGAACACCGACCTACTATCTGAATCTTCTACCGTGAGGGAATGCTGGACCTTGTACAAAACCCGATTCAATGTGGTTGTAGGGAGTCTGAGGTTAGTGCGGCAAGAAGCTACGAAGCCATAATATACAAGATTCTGTCTATTACTTCCCATGAGTGAGGGAATGTAATTGCAATGAAGCTACCGGCAAAAATGAATTCCTGGTCGTAGTAAAAAGTCAAAGACTTTGCGCGGGGACCTGGTTGACAAGATATGATCGACTACGATCAGAGACTGAAAGGCTAGAGGGAATTACCCTACTTGTTCCTCCTCTGGCAGGACCTGAACGAAAGCATGAACTATTAAAGCAAGACCAAATATCTGCGTAAGACATGCCAATGATGCTGTAGGGCAAACCGGACCAATTTGCGGACAAAAACATAAAGTGAGCGATCAACATGGATTATTAGGAGATTATGGAAGCAGGTATGTATGTGATATATACGGGCCAAATCAGCCTAGATGCACAGATGGACTACCAACTAGGCAATAAGCCCAGCAGGACTGAAAACAGTCATCCGGCCTCCAAAGCCATGGTGCCGCAGCTATTATCGAGCTCCCAAAGCCATGGGGCCGAAGCTGTCATCGGGGCCTTAAGCCATGGGTTCGAAGCTGTCTTCGGGCCCCCGAAGCCATGGGGCCGAGTTTTTTTTTTTGTTTTTGTTTTTGTTTTTTATTCAAGAAATTATTACTATAATAAGTGACCTGAATAAGGTGCAGGTAAAATTAAACCATGAGCCTGACCGATGTGGCAGGCGATACCTAAGATAAACTACATGGACTGAATAACATGCCAGGCGAAATATCGTTAGGAACGAGACCTGACCAACTTGAAAAGTGACCCCCAACTGCGTGACCTGAAAAGACGAAGGGAAACGTGACAGAAATCGGCGATAATAACGGACATTAACTAAAATGAAACCTAAATAACATAAGATGGCAAGCAGGTAAAGATGTGAGTCAATCAAAACCAAAAGCATAGCTGCACAGGTGGACAGACAACCATTGGTCGGACCCCTGAAGCCATGGGGCCGAAGCAACCTCCATGGCACTGGGCAGCCCCCGGGTTGCGAACCTTAACAATTAAGGACGGCTGGGGAAAAGATTGGGGCTTAACCCGACGGGTTTAGTAATGAACCGAGACTCGATAACCTAAAAAAACAAAGACATGTTGTAAAGCTTCTTAATGAAATGAGGCTGAAATGAATCGCAAATACTAATCTGTAAAATATAAATGAACAAAAGAAAACTTCTAAAAGGTGTGCCATGGAAAATAGTATCAGATGGCCGTATGAACTACCAATGTCAATGTCAATTGTGAAATCCTCTAAGCCAAGAGCCACTCCAGCGAGCCTCTTATGGCGGAGCCATGCGTGCGAGCCTCTTATGGCAGGAGCCATGCGTGCGAGTCCCTTATGGCAGGAGCCATGCGTGCGAGTCCCTTATGGAAGGAGCCATGTGTGCAAGTCCCTTATGGAAGGAGCCATGCGTGCGAGTCCCTTATGGCAGGAGCCATGCGTGCGAGTCTCTTATGGCAGGAGCCATGCATGCGAGTCTCTTATGGCGGAACAAGTATCAGATGAACGTGCGAACTACGAATGACAATGCCAGTCGTGAGGTCCTATAAGCAAAGAGCCACTCGTGCGAGCCTCTTATGGCAGGAGCCATGTGTGCGAGTCTCTTGTGGCAGGAGCCATGTGTGCGAGTCTCTTGTGGCAGGAGCCATGCGTGCGAGTCTCTTATGGCAGGAGCCATGCGTGCGAGTCTCTTATGGCAGGAGCCATGCGTGTAAGTCTCTTATGGCAGGAGCCAAGCGTGCAAGTCTCTTATGGCAGGAGCCATGCATGCGAGCCTCTTATGGCGGAAAAAAGTATCAGATGACCGTGCGAACTACAAGTGTCGGTGCCAATCGTGAGGTCCTATAAGCAAAGAGCCACTCGTGCGAGCATCTTATGGCAGGAGCCATGCGTGTGAATCTCTTATGGCAGGAGCCATGCGTGCGAGTCTCTTATGGCCGGAGCCATGCGTGTGAGTCTCTTATGGCAGGAGCCATGCGTGTGAGTCTCTTATGGCAGGAGCCAAGCGTGCAAGTCTCTTATGGCAGGAGCCATGCGCGTGAGCCTCTTATGGCGGAAAAAAGTATCAGATGGCTGTGCGAACTACAAGTGTCGGTGCCAATCGTGAGGTCCTATAAGCAAAGAGCCACTCGTGCGAGCATCTTATGGCAGGAGCCATGCGTGCGAATCTCTTATGGCAGGAGCCATGCGTGCGAGTCTCTTATGGCAGGAGCCATGCGTGCGAGTCTCTTATGGCAGGAGCCATGCGTGTGAGTCTCTTATGGCAGGAGCCATGCGTGCGAGTCTCTTATGGCAGGAGCCATGCTTGCGAGTCTCTTATGGCAGGAGCCATGCGTGCAAGCCTCTTATGGCGGAAAAAAGTATCAGATGGCTGTGCGAACTACAAGTGTCGGTTCCAATCGTGAGGTCCTATAAGCGAAGAGCCACTCGTGCGAGCCTATTACCTCTTTTTTTTTTATAAACCACTTATGCAGCACCAGAATGCCTTGGGGACTCGCATAACCATGACCCCTTCCAACAGCAAACCTGGGACACTACCCAGCCTACAACCATGTCGTACCCCTAACAAACAAAACACAAAACGGTCATAGGGCCCCCGAAGCTAGAGGCCAAAGCTGTCATAGGGCTCCCGAAGCCGATAGACTTATCTGGATGACGTTGCGGTGGCGATAAGTAATTAAAACGTAATCCGGACCTGATGGGATATGCAGCGACTTGAATGATTGGATTGGCTAGAAGGTGGCCTAAGAAACATAACTGCCAACAGGCATTGAAAATATAGACATTAGTAATTCGAAGCACGGGCATACATAAAACTCTAACCACAGTGAACCATAAAACGTAAACATTAAATTGAAACAGAGATGGGAGAAAAACAAGAGCTTGAGGCATTGCAAGTTCGCGAAGAGAAGTCTCCTATCATGACAAACAAATGAACAGCTTGTGAAAACATAGCAGGAAACTTACTTCTATTGGCCCACTGACCTCCGCTGAGTAGCTGTTTGGTGAACTGGAGCAGGAGACCAATCTGAGTGAATACGAACCAGAAGTAAAAGGAGACCAGTCTGAGTGAATATGAACCAGGATTAAAGAAGACCAAAATGATATATATTTTTTTTTAAGTAAACAGAAAAGTAGGCCTATGGAATGTAACAGACAGCCGAGGAAAGGAACGTAAGCCTGAAAAGAACGCAGTTATGTTTGTCGGGAGAGAGGTAGTAGAGCGGTGGGTGCAGACTGCCCAGGTGATATTGAGTAAAACCATGACGTATCAATGAACAGGAGATTGCAGCTTTGAGTGGGAGCAGAGTACAACACATAATGTAACAACAAATTGGTGAATGCAGCTTTGGTTGTGAGTGGTACCTAAAAAACATGGTATGGGCGCAGCTCTGAGTATGGGTAGAGCATGGAAATCATGGTATAATGCAGACGTATGAATGCAATATAAAAGGTAGCAGAGTATTGACTTGATGCAAAAGCAGACACGTGAACGCAGCTCTAGTAGTGAATGGAGTATAGGACAAGATGTAAAAGCAGACACGCGAACGCATGTGAACGGAATATTAACTTGATGTGACAGCAGACATGGAAAGCGGCTTTGGCGAGTAGGGTATACAACCTGCTGTAGCAGTAGAAGTGTGAACACAACTCTGGGTATAAGCCGAGCATGAAATTTGGTATAACAGCAGCTCTGGTTGTGAATGGAGCATAACATAGATGTAATAGCGACGTGAATGCAGTTCTTGAAATGGGCCTGGAAAGAACCTGTAGTAGCATAGGACGTGTGAACGCAGCTCTAGGTGCGAGTAGAGCAAACATGAAATACCAATGGACATATGAATGCAACTCTGGTCGTCGGTGGAGTGCAAAACAAATAAAATAAATTATTTGACAGTGTAAGTGTGAATGCACCTCGGTGTGGCCGAGAATGAAATTGGTAGAATAACAGCTCTAAATGTCAGAGCATAAACATGACGTAACAGTCAACGAGAATGCAGCTCTGAACCAAGCCTAGTAGGAACATTTTGTGACAGCGGACCGCAAACACAGCTCTGACTGTGAGCAGAGCAAACATGGTATACCAGTCGACGCATGAACGCAGCTCTGGTTGTGAGTGGAGCAAAGTGTGAACACCAGTGTGGTGCGTCCAGAGAATAAAAATTGAGTAACAGTAGCAGCTATGGCTGTAAGCAGAGTATACAATAACAGGCGTGTAATACGGATCTGGATGTCGGCTGGGTATGGAATGTGAAGTAACAGCCAACAGGTGAACGTAGCTTGAATGTGATTAACGGGTGAAGAATGATGAAAATAGCAGAAATGCGGACACAGCTCAGGTGAGCAGGGAGTAAAACACAGCGTAACAGCCAAATGTAAAGGCTGGTCTGGGAATGAGCAGAGTAGGAAAGTGCTGTGACAGTAAAAGGCATGCGGATGCATCTAAGGGTGTGGGGCTTATGAAGCATGGTGCAATAGTAGGCATAAGAAGCATAAAACATGAAATAAAAGCCGAAAGTGTAAATGCTGCTCAGGATAACAGCAGAGCATAAAAGTGCGGCAGGGTTTTTAGGTACATGGAACAGTGAAATACGTGAAGTCTAAAGATGGTGGTAGTGGGGGAAGGGGGACACACATGGCAAGGAACAGCTACAGCAAGAGGCCTAAACAATAACAGCATGACGTCATGTGCAGCCCACGTAACTCTTCCTTTATGCAAACCGGCTGAAGTAACTTTTCATACGAGACGAACAAAGAAGTAAAAGTAAAAGATTTATAGGAACTAACTCCTATTACCAAACAAAGTTGAAAAGAAATAGAAATATTTAGCCCCAACGAACAAACCCGAGGTAGCAAATTCGGAGTCAAAGCTTCCCGTTCGCTAGCAAAGTCGGTTCTGACCGGCCAGGAGAGACGACCCTGGCCCAACTTACTTACGTATTATGGCGCGTGCATGCTACGGTAGCAGAGAGCAAAATAACAAGCTCCATTCTGGCTCCATGCTGCAAAGAAAGGATCCTACCACCAGAGAATCTAGTTCGCTAATGACACCCAGCGGCAGCTGTGCACCTGAGAACACACGCACATGAGTGAGGCTGTGGCTCGTATATGAAGAGCCTCCGCCCCTCCCACAAATGCAGGCTGACTAATCAGCCTTACCAACATATGTTACATTTCAAGAAGATTGGATAATATTTAGGGGTTGCACAGATTGATCACTTTTATCCATTAGTACATTATGGTTATTACGAGTTATCACTGTTAAAACTAGGTTTTTACCCTCTAATCGTTTCATTTCCTTTTTCTTTGCAGGTTTGGTTTCTAAATTTTTATCAGGCAATCAGAATAACTCCCTGGATCGACGACCCCTCTCTAGTTGCTATAGTCTATAATATTATTACACTCCAGGAATACAGCCAGTCCGCTCTTGAACTCTTTTAGTGAACTCAACATCACCACCTCCTCAGGCAGAGAGTTCCATATTCTCACTGCTCTTAGCGTAAAGAATCCTTTTCTATGCTTGTGTACAAACCTTCTTTCCTCCAGGTGCAGAGGGTGTCCCCTCGTCACAGTCCTGGGGATAAATAGTTGATGGGAGAGATCTCTGTACTGTCCCCTGATATATTTATGTGTGCAACCCATACATATAGATTAGTAATTAGATCTCCCCTCAGTCGTCTTTTTTCTAAAAGTGAATAACCCTAATTTTGATCATCTTTCAGGGTACTGCAGTTGCACCATTCCAGTTATTACTTTAGTTGCCCTCCTCTGAACCCTCTTTTGCTCTGCTATGTCTGTCTTGTTCACAGGAGCCCAGAACTATGTTCTCATGACGTCTATGCGCCTTTTGATGCAACCCATTATCTTATTGGCCTTGGCAGCAGCTGCCTGGCACTGGTTTTTACAGCTTAGTTTGCTGTTTATTAAAATTCCTAGGTCCTTTTCCATGTCATTGTTACCAAGTATTTTACCATTTAGTATGTACAGGTAACATAGTAACATAGTATATAAGTCCGAAAAAAGACATTTGTCCATCCAGTTCGGCCTGTTTCCTACAAGTTTATCCAGAGGAAGGCAAAAACCCTGTGAGGCAGAAGCCAATTTTCCTCACTTAAGGGGAAAAAATTCCTTCCGACTCCAATCAGGCAATCAGAATAACTCCCTGGATCAACGACCCCTCTCTAGTAGCTGTAGCCTGTAATATTATTACACTCCAGAAATAAATCCAGTCCCCTCTTGAATTCCTTTATTGTACTTACCATCACCACCTCCTCAGGCAGAGAGTTCCATAGTCTCACTGCTCTTACAGTGAAGAATCCTTTTCTATGTTTGTGTACAAACCTTCTTTCCTCCAGGCACAGAGGATGTCCCCTTGTCACAGTCACAGTCCTGGGGATAAATAGATGATGGGACAGATCTCTGTACTGACCCCTGATATATGTGTGAGTGTTTACCATTTAATATATACGGGTGACTTGCATTATTCCTTCCCATGTGCATAACTTTACATTTGTCAGTGTTAAACCTCATCTGCCATTTTTCTGCCCAAGCCTCCAATCTATCCAGATCCCTCTGTAGCAGAAAACTGTCCTCTTCAGTGTTAATTACTTTACACAGTTTAGTGTCATCTGCAAAAATAGATATTTTACTGTGCAGGCCTTCTACAAGATCATTAATAAATATATTGAAGAGAATAGGGCCCAATACTGACCCCTGAGGTATCCCACTAGTTACAGTGACCCAATCTGAGTATCTACTGTTAATAACCACCCTCTGTTTTCTGTCACTCAGCCAGTTACTTACCCACATACAGACATTTTCTCCCAGTCCGAGCATCCTCATTTTATATACTAACCTTTTATGAGGTACTGTGTCAAATGCTTTGGAGAAGTCCAGATATACAACATCCATTTATTTGCCGCTGTCAAGTTTAGAACTTACCTCCTCATAGAAACTGATTAAATTCGTTTGGGATGACTGATCCTTCATGAAGCCATGCTGATATGGTGTTACAGTTGTTTTCAAAATTATTCAACCCTCACTTAAATTGAGTGTTTTGGCTAGTTTGACATTGATTTTGATCATTTCAGTCATCTTGTTTACAATTAACTCAAAGAGGCACTTGTAAGTCAGACAAATATAATATAACATTTATAATAAAATAACCACAAATGTCTTTTCTGTGCTCACATCATTATCAGTTTTATTCAACCCCCAAGTGACATTCAATCTTAGTACTTAGTACAACATCCTTTTCCAGTTATAACAGCTTTTAAACGTGAAGCATAGCTTGACACAAGTGTCTCGCAGCGATCTACAGGTATCTTCACCCAGCCTCCAGTTCAGTCACATTCTTAGGCTTGCGCGCTGCAACTGCTTTCTTTAAGTCCCACCAGAGGTTCTGTATTGGATTTAAGTCTGGTGACTGCGATGGTCACTTCAAAATGTTCCAGCGTTTAATCTGCAACCATGCTCTAGTGGACTTGGAGGTATGCTTGGGATCATTGTCCTGTTGAAAGGTCCAACGTCTCCCAAGCCTCAGGTTTGTGACGGACTGCATCACATTTTCATCTCATATCTCCTGGTACTGAAGAGAATTCATGGTACCTTGCACACGCTGAAGCTTCCCTGTACCTGTAGAAGCAAAACAGCCCCAAAGCATGATTGACCCCCCGCCATGCTTCACAGTAGGCAAGGTGTTCTTTTCTTCATAGGCCTTGTTCTTCCTCCTCCAAACATAGCGTTGATCCATGGGCCCAAACAGTTCTAATTTTGTTTCATCAGTCCACAGAACACTATCCCAAAACTTTTGTGGTTTGTCCACATGACTTTTGGCATACTGCAGTCGACTCTTTTTATTCTTTGGAGACAGCAAGGGGGTGCGCCTGGGAGTTCTGGCATGGAGGCCTTCATCACGCAGTGTGTGCCCACATCTGACAAATCTTTTTTCAGTTCCTCAGCAGTCACACGGGGACTTTTCAACACTTTGCGCTTCAGGTAGTGCAGAGCAGTCGAAGTCAGCATCTTCTTTCTGCCACGACCAGGTAGCGTTTCAACAGTGCCCTTTGCCTTGAATTTGCGGATGATGCTTCCTATGGTGTCTCTTGGTATGTTTAACATCTTTGCAATCTTCTTATAGCCATTGCCCTTCCTGTGAAGAGAAATTACCTCTTCTCTTGTCTTCCTGGACCATTCTCTTGACTTCACAATGTTTGTAAACACACCAGTAAATGTCTAGAAGGAGCTGAGTATCACAGTCATTTTAAATCTGCCTAATTGGTGCTTATTATGCTTGATTTCTGCTCCTTGACATCCACAGGTGTTTTTAATACCTGTTCGAAAACACTTGAATGAACCTCTGTTCTTAAGAGTGGTAGTCTTTAAGGGGTTGAATAATTGTGTCAATGAAGAAATCACAAAAAAAAAACATTTAAACAATTGATGTCATTTTAGTTGCATTTGGTTCTTTAAAAAGTCCTTGTAAGATTTCATTCTGAACACAATTACAAATGTACACTAAATTCCCTAAAACCCTTTACAGCATTGGGGGTTGAATAATTTTGAACACAACTGTATGTCAAACTTTGTTACTAATATATTCAATAGTGTGCAGGAAAATCCTGCCTATAACCACCGCATGTACGGTATTACACGAAAGTAACCATATATGTATTAAAGTGCAAGTGCAAGAAAATACATATTATATGCAACCTCACTAACAGGAAATGAATATATGAACATAATCCACCATTAATACAAGTGCAAATACATAACTACATATGGGTAATTACTAGTGATGAGCGAGCATGCTCGGCCGAGTATTGGTTCGTCTCGATCATCTCTATGCTCGGCGCTCGGCTTTACTCGGCCGAGTACCGCGTGTATTTGTTTCATTGCTCGAGTCTCCCCCCCCTGCACGTTTGGCGCCTTCTATCATGCCAATGAAGGTCCAGGTAAGTAATTCCCCTCAGTGTAAGGACATAGCAATGTTAGCTGTAAGCCTTACACTGATTGGCTGGCCAGGACACTTAATACCATTTCATATAGGAGCTGAGGTCCAGCGCTCGGCTCATTCAACGTCAGGGAGGCAGGGACATATAGCGTTTTTCTCTAAACTTACTGATTTCACTTCAAAAACCTTATTAAAAGACCTAACAGTCCTTTTAAGGACTAGAGTGTGTGTTTGACCGCAGTGCAGCACCTTTTATTTTATTTTTTTAAGAAGGGGTTTGCTTCAGCAGTATCAGGGACAGGCGTCACCAGGAAGGGACAGATAGTGCACGGCTTGAAAATCACTTTTATAACTTCTAAAAGACAGAAAGATTTCCAATTAGTGACATCTACTATACACCAACACCATCATTAAGCAGTGTGTTGGGCAGATATTATCAAAAAGGGCTTATTCACTACAGTGTTCCTTGGTACTGAGATATACACTGCACCATCATAGAGCAGTGTGTTGGGCAGACATTATAAAAAGGGGCCTTTTCACAACAGTGTTCCTTGGTACTGAGATATACACTGCACCATCATAAAGCAGTGTTGGACAGACATTATAAAAAGGGGCTTATTCACAAAAGTTTGCCTGGTACCGAGATATACACTGCACAATCAGAGAAATTATTTTTTCTGGGGAAATTAACCTAACTTGTGCCACATCTGTGTGTGCATTAAATCTGCAACCGTTATCTTAATTACTCCAGCAGAGAGTGATTTATATTTTTGCCATATTTAACTAGTTTTGGGCACATCTGTGTGTGCATTTAGGCCGCAACAGTATATAACCCCTTAAGGACACCGCCCTATTTCATCTTAAGGACCAGGCCATTTTTTGCAAAGCTGACCAGTGTCACTTTATGTGGTGAAAACTTTAAAACGCTTTTACTTATTCAGGCCATTCTGAGATTGTTTTTTCGTCACATATTGTACTTCATGACACTGGTAACATTTTGTCAAAAAATGTCATTTTTTTGTATTAAAAAATACTAAATTTACCAAAAATTTTGAAAAATTTGCAAATTTTCAAGTTTAAATATCTCCACTTCTAAAATACATAGTAATACCTCCAAAAATGGTTATTACTTTACTTTCCCCAAATGTCTACTTCATGTTTGGATCATTTTGGGAATGCCATTTTATTTTTTGGGGACGTTACAAGGCTTTGAAGTTTAGAAGCAAATCTTGAAAAGTTTCAGAAAATTTCAAAAACCCAATATTTAAGGACCAGTTCAGGTCTGAAGTCACTTTGTGAGGCTTACCTAAAAAAAACACCCAAAAATGACCCCATTCTAGAAACTAAAACCCCCAAGTTATTCAAAACTGATTTTACAAACGTTGTTAACCCTTTAGGTGTTCCACAAGAGTTCATGGCAAATGGACATAAAATTTCAGAATTTCGATTTTTTTTGGGCAAATTTTCCATTTGAATCAATTTTTTCCAGGAACAAAGCAAGGGTTAACAGCCAAACATAACCCAATATTTATTTCCCTGATTTTATAGTTTGCAGAAACACCCCATATGTGGTTGTAAACTGCTGTATCGCCAAACCGCAGGGCACAGAAGGAAGGGAACACCATATGGTTTTTGGAAGGCAAATTTTGATGGACTGGTTTATTTACACCATGGCCCATTTCAAGCCCCCCTGATGCACCCCTAGAGTAGAAACTAAAACTAAACTATTCCAATAAAATGACCTCATTTTGGAAACTACTGGATAAGGTGGCAGTTTTGGTGGTATTATTTTTAGGGTACGTATGAGTTTTGGTTGCTCTATAATACATTTTTGTGAGACAAGGTAATACAAAATAGAAATTCTGAAATTTCATCTCCATTTGCCATAAACTCTTGAGGAACACCTAAAGGGTTAATATAGTTTGTAAAATCAGTTTTGAATACCTTGAGGGGTGTAGTTTCCTATATGGGGTCACTTTCATGGAGTTTCTACTCTAGGGGTGCATCAGAGGAGCTTCAAATGTGACATAGTGTGAAAAAACCAGTCCGTCAAAATCTGCCTTCCAAAAACCATATGGCGTTCCTTTCCTTCTGCGCCCTGCCGTTTGTTCATAAAGCAATTTACAACCACATATTGGGTGTTTCTGTAAACTACAGAATAAGGGCAATAAATATAGAGTTTTGTTTGACTGTTAACCCTTGCTTTGTTACTGGAAAAAAATGATTAAAATGGAAAATTTGGAAAAAATAGCTGTTTTGGGACCATATTTATTTTATTTTTGTGAATGTGTTCATATGAGGGGTTAGGTCATGTGTTATTTTTATAGAGCAGATTCTTACGGACGTGGCAATACCTAATATGTCTACTGTTTTTATTACTAATTTATACTAATTTATTTAGGTTTTACACTATAATATCCTATGTTAAACAAACAAAAAACTATTTTAGTATCTCCATAGTCTGAGAGTAATTTTTTTTTAGTTTTTGTCCAATTGTCTTAGGTAGGGTATCATTTTTTGTGGGATGAGATGACAGTTTTAAAGGCACTATTTTAGAGTGTATATGACTTTTTGATTGCTATTAGACGATTTGTGATGTAAGGTGACAAAAAATGGCTTTTAACACAGTTTTTTTTTTTTTGCGGTGTTTATCTAAGGGGTTAGGTCATGTGTTATTTTTATAGTTCAGGTTCTTACGGACGTGGTGATACATAATATGTCTACTTTTTATTTATTTATTTAAGTTTTACACAATCATATTTTTGAAACAAAAAAAAATCATGTTTTAGTGTCTGTAACAGTGTCTGTTCATAGCCTGAGAGCCATAACTTTTTTATTTTTTAGATGATTTTCTTAGGTAAGGTATAATTTTTTGCGGGACGAGGTGACGGTTTGATTAGTACCATTTGGGAGTAGATACAACTTTTTTGATCACTTTTAATAACTTTTTTGGGAAGTGAGGTGGGCAAAATTTCAATTATATCTTAGTTTTGTTTTTTTTTTTATGACGTTCACCATACGGGGAAAGTAACAAACCCATTTTATAGATCAGGTCGTTACGGACGCGATGATATATAACATGTGTAGTGTATTTTTTTTTCTTTTTTATTAGTGATAAATGTGTTGTTTTGTTTTTACCTTTTTTCACTTTTTTTACATTTTTTTGGGACCCAGACCCACTTGGTTCTTGAAGATCCAGTGGATCTGGTGTTTGTATAATACAGTACAGTACATTATATAATGTACTGTATTTTTTACTTGACACTTAGTCTGATCAGACTTTTGCTCTTAGCAAAAGTCTGATCAGACTTCTGTTACCATGGCAAGCAGGACGCCTTTGAAGGCGTCCGGCTTGCCATGTTTACCCTCCTCCGCTGCTATAACAGAGCAGCGGAGGATGGGGAGGGAAGCTGGGGACTGGAGCTAGGGGGGCTGCACCAGGCACAGCAGCCCCCCACAGCAGCTCCCTCCCTCTTAACCCCTTCCATACAGCGGTCCCTATGGACCGCGGCATGGAAGGGTTAATAGGCTGACATCCATGCCTGACACTCTGCTTGCCACGCTCGGCCATCCGGAAAATAAGCGGGGGGGGGGGCCGTTTAGAGGATTGCGCGCCCGCCCCCCCGCACCGCCTGCCGCACCGCCCGCAAGCCTCCCCCCCTCCCTACACCGCTCATCACAATGAGGGCACAGAGGGGGAGGTAATAGGAATAAAAAAAAACACATTTGGCAGCATCTGATCAGATACATCGCAAAGCGCTGCAAACCGCAGGTCTGAATTGACCTGCGGTTTGCAGCGATCGCCGATACGGGGGGTCACAGGACCCCCCTCGGCATATGAACATGGTTCCTGCTGCACGATCGCAGTAGATTTAATTTAGGGTGTATGGGTACTCTCTGTGTCCTTAAGGACTCGGACATTAGGACATACCCATACGCCCTATGTCCTTAAGAGGATAAAGTATTCCCACAGAGAATACATTTTATTTGGGAAAAATTTGTATCCAATACAGAACGACATCTGAATACAGTGTGTATTGTTAAAATTACTTATCTCTGGGCTAGTGTAGTGCCGAAAATCTGTATTTTTCAGTATCCAGTACCTTACTGGAAGCCAATACAGTGTGTATTGTAAATATTACATTATCTCTAGTCTAGTGTACTCCTAGAAATCTTTATTTTTCTGTATTCAGTACATTACAGCAAGCCAATACAGTGTGTACTGCAAAAATTACATTATCTCTGGGCTAGTGTAGTGCCGAAAATCTGTATTTTTCTGTATCCAGTACTGTCCTACATCAGAAAACTGTGTCTTTAGCGGACAGTAAAACAATCTGCGCCACATCTACAGACAAAACCATTAATATGAAGAAGGCGAGCACAAAGGGCGGGGGAAGTGGGCATGATGCTGATGGCCGTGGCCCTGGGCGTGATGCTGATGGTGCAAGCAAAGGCCGTGGCCCTGGGCGTGATGCTGATGGTGCAAGCAGAGGACGTGGCCCTGGGTGTGATGCTGATGGTGCAAGAACAAGCCGTGGCCATGGGCGCAATGAAACTGTGCCTGCTGCCAGTGCACCAGAAAAAACAAAAAAATCCACCATAACCAGCTTCATGTCCAACTTAGCTGGGCGGCGCAGTACAACACTGTCCAAGTCGGACCCAAACTTCAACCCGAACCCCATTGAAGTCAAAATGGGGACCCGAACTTTTGGGCACTAAAAAGGCTGTAAAATAGCTCAGGAAAGGGCTAGAGGGCTGCAAAAGTCAGCAAAATGTAGGTAAATGACCTGCAAACATATGTGAATAGGGAAATGACTTAAAATAAAATAAAATACAGAAAAATAATAAATAAACATTCTAAACTTGAGCCCAAGTGAGTGACAGTGGCACCTGTCACCTAGCAAACAGAGGATGTGGCAGCAATGCCACCACATCTGTCATTGTCACCAAGCATCTCCACCAAATCCCATGGAAGCTATCAGCTGTCCATCTCCCACACACTTGAGAAAAAAAAAGAAATAGATAGATCAAGTACCCCCCTACCCATGGCTCTGAATGCCTTATTTCAAACTTCCTGGTCCTTTGAAATGCTGTCATTCTGTCTGGTGGACAGTTTTAAAAACCTTATGGCGGTGGCTATCCCACAGTACGTGTATCCCAGCCGCTGCTACTTTTGCAGACGAGCCATCCCTTCCCTGCACAACCAAGTGGCAGACAAAATCAAGTGTGCACTGCGCAACGCTATCTGTGGCAACTACCACATAACCAACAACACAGTGGGTAAATGTAGCGGCTGGCCCAAAGGATAGCATTTTTGCGAATGTTCTTCCGCCCCCGAGGATTGCTGGGCATTTCTCTTTGTATCCTGTTACCTCTTCCTCCTCCTCCTCGGCTTCCTCCTCCTCATCCACTCAGCATAACACCTTCACCACCCACAGCAGCACAGCCAGGGGGAAACGACAGCAGGATGTTTTAAAACTTGTGTGTTTGTGGGACAAACCCCGCACCACGCAGGAGCTGTGGATAGGCATGGAACAACAGACCGACCATTGGTTGGTGCCACTGAGCCTCCAGCCCGGCCTGGTGTTGTGCGCTAATGGGCAAAATATACTAGCAGGTCTGGGCCTAGCCGGTTTGACACACATCCCCTGCCTGCCACATGTGCTGAATTTGGGGTGCAGAGATTCCTAAACACCAGACAGTGAAAATCAATTCAGTTAACCGAACACACACAACACCCCCACCCCCCCTTTCACTCAAACCATTAACAAACTATTTACAAATGTTCTTAAAAACATTAAAATAACTATAATGCAGCTAAACTTACTATATAAACAAATAAAACTATATACACACCTTAACCTTAACTTAAGGCCAGTGACATCCAAGTGGCTCGAAGGGTGGGTTCCTGAACCAACATAGTCCCTGGCCTGGAACACAATTGTCCAGCCAGGGCACAGTTCTGGAGGATGAGGAGGATAAGTAGGATGAGGAGGAACAGTGTTCTCAGCAGGGTGGCATCCAAGCCAGCTCACTGGCAGCTGGGTCACCATCAGCACCTCAGAATGCTGGGTAAGCATTGGCGAAATGTGGGAAAGCTTTGTCATCAAGCCACAACAACCTGTACCCCCAGCAGATCTGGAATGTTTTAGCAGGAGGCAGCATTTCAGCAACATGGTGGAAGAGTACACGTACTGACTGATGGGTTTGCCCATGGGCGTAGCTACAGGGTAGCGTGGGAAGCACACTGTTTTGGGTCCCTGACCTAGAAGATGCCCATCCAGGAGGAGGAGGAGGACTAAATGACTTTGTCAGGGCACCCTCAACAGTATTATACAATGAAATTAGATACAGTGGCAGCATAGACAGTGTAGAAAGCGGATGGAAAATAAACCCAAACAGCCTCACACCCTACACACTCAACACCCCCCCCCCCTTTCACTCAATGATGCAATGATGTGGAGATGGCAAATTTCAATATTTTATTTGTAATAGAACGCAGATGACAGATCAAACGTTTAATCCGAGTAAATGTATCATTTTAAAGGAAAAATATATTGATTCAAAATTTCACGGTGTCAACAAATCCCCAAAAAGTTGGGACAAGTAGCAATAAGAGGCTGGAAAAAGTAAATTTGAGCATAACGAAGAGCTGGAAGACCAATTAACACTAATTAGGTCAATTGGCAACATGATTGGGTATAAAAAGAGCTTCTCAGAGTGGCTGTGTCTCTCAGAAGCCAAGATGGGTAGAGGATCACCAATTCCCACAATGTTGCGCCGAAAGATAGTGGAGCAATATCAGAAAGGTGTTACCCAGCGAAAAATTGCAAAGACTTTGCATCTATCATCATCAACTGTGCATAACATTATCCGAAGATTCAGAGAATCTGGAACAATCTCTGTGAGTAAGGGTCAAGGCCGTAAAACCATACTGGATGCCCGTGATCTCCGGGCCCTTAAACGACACTGCACCACAAACAGGAATGCTACTGTAAAGGTAATCACAGAATGGGCTCAGGAAAAATTCCAGAAACCATTGTCAGTGAACACAATCCACCGTGCCATCCGCCGTTGCCAGCTGAAACTCTACAGTGCAAAGAAGAAGCTATTTCTAAGCAAGATCCACAAGCTCAGGCGTTTTCACTGGGCCAGGGATCATTTAAAATGGAGTATGGCAAAATTGAATCGTGACTCGTCTGACCACAGAACAGTCTTCCAAGTTCTTTTTGGAAATCTGGGACGCCATGTCATCCGGACCAGTCACTGCCACATTCTAACTTTTGCTGATTACTGGGTGGCCACTCTGCTGCATCCCCGACAACATGCCGTCCTTAATTCCCTCACTGGAGTGTAATAGGAAGATGAGCCCCCTAGTAGACACGCTGCTGATGGCATTCACACCTGACACCGGGGACTCAGTGGAAGCAAAATGTGAAGGCAGAGGAGGAGGAGAAAGAATTTGCCAATACAGCTGGGTCAAACCCAATCCAGCGTATTATTATATTTGCGATAAATAGGAAGAGTATTCAAGTGTACATAATCCAGCAAAAAAAGAAAATCCCTTTAAAATATACCTTTTATTAATTCCTATAAAAAATCATGGACACCCGGTCCTATATCCTATAAGATCAAAAACACCCTCACCAGTAAGATAATATAACAAGATGCTCATTTGACACGGATACTCAGCACCACATGTTGGATACAATGACGTACATTAATCAATAGGATATACGTACTACTGTGTCCCTGATGTTACCCTAGGCTTATCCTCAGCCCAGGGACCTCCCCTAATGGTGGGGTTTCCCTGTCCCCGAACCTGACCTGTGTAGCCCTAGTTGGCACCCTAATCTGATATATCCTGAGTATCCGTGTCAACTCAGACACCCCGAAAGGGGGTAAGTCAATAGTACAACTCAAAAGCAGCAGCAGGATATAGATATATTATCTCTGGTTCCTGCGCATACATAGACCTCTGAGCCCGGATTGAATTCACCTCAGAGGACAAAAAATCCTCAACGCGTTTCCCCCTTTTTTTTATTTTGGGTTCATCAGGAGGAAGATAAATCAATTTTAACAGAGCTGTAACATAGACAGACAACTCCAAATTATGAGTCTCTTAGCAATAATAAGTACAGAATCAATGGATTGATGATAACACATAGAAAAAATTTTTGGATCACAGGAGGCGCTCCATTTATCCAATGACGCAGTATCCGGAGCTACCAGGCCGTATGTGTATCTGAAAACAGAAAAAGGGAAAAAGGGGGGGGGGAGAGGGAGGGGGGGAGGGGGGAAGAAGGGGGGGCGGAAAGGAACTTTCAGAACCATGTGGGTACAGCACTATACAAGTGTCCTATATATAGATTCATGGCAACACTCACGATATTTGTGCTGCTAATCGATATGCCTGTACATCCTTCAGCCCTTTAAATTTGATACTATAAAGAAGAGTATCCAAATAAACCATCTTGCTCCATGAGAACAGTCCATATTAATCATTCTCTAATAGTACTCACGCTCCCTGCGTCCACTAGTGTCGACCTCTCCTGCATCACCTGATGTCCGGTATCAGGCCTCTTTAAATAGCCCCGCCAGATCCAAACCACCCCCCTTCCTTATTACTGCACATGCGTTCATGGCAGGAGTATCGGATCTCAATGTACTGCACGTCAAGTGCCGGTAGGTGGAACCGCCCACTCCCTTATGTCACTTCCTCTCTCTGCAGCTGGGTCACCAGCAACACCTCAGAAGGCAGGGTTAGCATGGGCAAAATGTGGAAAATCTTTGTCATCACGCCACAATAACCTGCACCACCAGTAGATCTGGAACATCTTAGCAGGAGGCAGCATTTCAGCAACATGGTGAAACAGTACACGTACTGACTGATGGGTCTGCCTAGGGGAATAGCTACAGGGGAAGCAACTGCTTTGGGGCTGTGACCTAGAAAGGGCCCATCGAGGAGGAGGAGGACTAACAGTATTATACAAGGAAATTATATACAGTGGCAGTATAGACAGTGTAGAAAGGGAATGGAACAGCTGCTGGGCCTGGTCTGAGAGAGCAATCTTTAGTAGCCACAGGCATGGCGGCATGAAAGGAAGGGTTTTGCGCAAAAATTACTGGGTGAGGGGGGCCCCATTCAAAAATTTGCTGTGGTGCCCAATCATTTCTAGCTATGCCACTGGGTCTGCCCCATTCAACTTCTGGTTCATCAAATTGGGCACATGTCCTGAGGTTTCCCTTTACGCCTTGGAGGTGCTGGCCTACCCTGCAGCCACTGTATTGTCTGAACGTGTGTTTAGCATGGCTGGTGGCATTATCACAGACAAGCACAGCCGCCTGTCCGCAGACAGTGTGGGCAAGCTTTCGTTTATTAAAAAGAACCAGGCATGGATCCCACAGGACTTGTTTGTACCTTATGCAGAATAGACAAGTATACCAGCCTCAACCAACCACTGTTATGCTACCGTGCACTTACACTTTGCTTTTAATATTTTCCCAATGTTTTGGGGTCTACACTAATTTATTTAAAAAAAATTACAAATAGAAAAACAGTTAT
Source organism: Bufotes viridis (assembly GCA_033119425.1). NCBI lineage: Eukaryota > Metazoa > Chordata > Amphibia > Anura > Bufonidae > Bufotes > Bufotes viridis. The sequence continues at coordinate 356,236,454 of CM065590.1, forward strand.
TGGCGACTACCTTTGGCTTCACAGCCCAAAAAGGCTTTATTTCATGCAAGAATGTAACCGCCAATTGTAAGTTCCCTGTCAGTTATGCAGTGCAGAGGTTTGTACTTGGCAAAAATGGTAATATTTCACCCGACAATTTAAAATCTATCCTTTGCTGGACAGTATTAAACTTGGCCAGCCACAGCTGGAACCACTGATTTACGGTATTGCTATTTTGGCAATTGAATTTGACCGCAGAAAATAATATATCCTAATCCTATGACGGCCACTATTAAACTTGGCCAGCCACAGCTGAAACCACTGATTTATGGTATTGCTATTTTGGCAATTGAATTTCACCCCAGAAAAAAAAATATCCTTTGCCGGAGACACTATTAAACTTGTCCAGTCACAGCTGGAACACCAGATTTACGTTATTTCTATTTTTGGCAATTGAATTTAACCCCAGAAAAAAAGATATCTTTTGCCGGACACTATTAAACTTGGCCAGCCACAGCTGGAACACCAGATTTACGGTATTGCTATTTTGGCAATTGAATTTAACCCCAGAAAAAAAGATATCTTTTGCCGGACACTATTAAACTTGGCCAGCCACAGCTGAAACCACTGATTTATGGTATTGCTATTTTGGCAATTGAATTTCACTCCAGAACAAAATATATCCTTTGCCGGACGCTATTAAACTGTGCCAGCCACTGCTAGAACACCAGATTTAGGGGATTGCTAGTTTGGCAATTGAAATTCACCACAGAAAAAAATCTATCCTTTGCCAGACAGCAGACAGTATTACACTTGGCTAGCCACAGCTGGAACACAAGATTTAGGGGATTGGTATTTTGGCAATTGAATTTAACCCCGGGCCCTCAATAAAATATAGACATTTCTATCCTGAGTTTCTAGGGGTGACAATAAGCACAGCCAAGCTCATATTTATGGATTGATGGACTTGGTGGCAGCTTGTGCTGGTGCACCACAAGACACAAAATGGCCGCCGATCACCCCAGAAAAAAGTGACAGAAAAACGCTCTGTGCAGCCTAAAAACCAGTGAGCAAATAACAAGCAGAAGTTTAATGATTCACAGCTGTAGATCGATCACTTCATTAGGTGTTTTTGCTGACTTTTCCCTGCCTAATCTCGACCTCACAGCAGCTGCGTCCTATCCCTACACTAAACAGAGCAGAGTGACCTGCGGCGCTACGTGACTCCAGCTTAAATAGGGTCACATGCTGCACTTGGCCAATCACAGCCATGCCATCAGTAGGCATGGCTGTGATGGCTTCTTAGGGCAAGAAGTAAAATACTAGGCGATTGGCTGCTGTGCAGCCCTTCAGAAATCGGGAAGAAATCGCCGAACAACGAACCTGAACTTTTTTGAAAATCTTCGGGTCCAGGTCCTTGTCCCGAACACCCCAAAATTTGGTACGAACCCGAACTATACATTTCGGGTTCGCTCATCCCTACTCTTGAGCCTTAACAGTCTCAAGAAGATGACGGTGGTGAACCGCAATCATTCTTTCATGAGGTGGATGATGATGAGACACAGTTGCCAATCACTGAAGTGGTGGTTAGGTTATGTCAAGAGGATGAGCAGAGTGAGGAAATGGAAGAGGAGGTGGAGGACGATGAGGTCACTGACCCAACATGGTTAGGTGAAAAGCCGAGCGAGGACAGTAGTACAGAGGGGGAGGGATCCATAGCACCGTAACAGTCTGGAAGAGGAAGTGGGGTGGCAAAAGGGAGACGACGGCCCACACCAAAGAGGACCCAAAACGTTACACCAAGCACCCCCATGCGTGAATCTACCTTGCCAAAGGGTAGATGTTCCGCAGTATGGTGCTTTTTTGAGGAAAGAGCAGACGACAAAAGAGTGGTAGTTTGCAACCTGTGCCATGCCAAAAAGGAGCTGGGGCGTGAACACTAGCAACCTTACCACCACCAGCATGATCCGCCACATGGCATCCAAGCACCCTAATAAGTGGGCCGAACGCCTGGGTCCACACTCTGCGTCTGCGGGTCCCACCACTGCCTCCACTTCCCCTGTGTTATGCACTGCTTGCCAATCCCCTGTCAAAGGCGAAGACCCAGATTCCACTCGCCCTGAACCTGGACCTTCGCATGAACCATCAGCAACAACAACTACTTCCCTGTCCCAGCACAGCATCCAAATGTCGATAACACAGGCATTTGAACGCAAGCACAAATACCCACCCACCCACAGGCCATAGCACTAAATGCGCACTTTCGAAATTACTGGCCCTTGACATGTTGCTATTTAGGCTTGTGGACACTGAGGCCTTCTGCAGCCTGATGTCGGCGGCCGTCCCTCGGTACACAGTCCCCAGCCGCCACTATTTTCCCCGGTGTGCCGTGCCCGCCTTACACCAGCATGTGTCCCAGAACATCAACCGTGCCCTGACCAACACACTTACTGGGAAGTTCCACCTCACCACGGACACATGGACAAGTGCCAGTGGCCAGGGACGCAATATTTCCCTGACCGCACACTGGGTGAATGTTGTGGAGGCTGGGAGTGAGTCGGACCCTGGGATAGCACAGGTGCTACCCACGCCCAGGATTGCGGCCCTACATCAATCAGGGTCTCCGCCAGCAGCTATGTTACTGGCTCCAACCCCCACTTCTCCTCCTCCGCCGCCTCCTCCCCCACTTTCACCTCCATCAGCAGTCAGACATCAGTCGCTAGCTGGAAGCAGTGTAACTCTACTGTGGGTAAGCGTCAATTGGCTGTGCTGAAGCTGATCTGCTTAGGGGACAAACAGCACACCGCCGTAGAGCTGTGGCATGGTATAAGTTGTGTCAACTCAAATGATCGCTGCTCACAATTAAGGAGGATGCTTTGAATGTGGCAGACGAGGTAATGGGGGAAGAGATTACACAGGATGATAGCCAGACCTCCACCAGTTCGTCTTCTCAGCACGAATTGGGCCATGAAGAGGAGGAGCTGGAGACACTTGCCACTCACCTCTAAAGTTTTATACAGTCTGCTCACCTGTAGTCCATCACTGCAATGTTTTATGGGGTTCACTAGGCTTTAGGCCCTCACCTCCAATGCTTTATACCGTATGCTCACCTGCATCCCATCACTGTAATGTTATATGGGGTTCACTAAGCTATAGGCCCTCTCCTCCAAAGCTTTATACCGTCTGCTCACCTGTAGGCCATCACTGCAATGTTTTATGGGGTTCGCTAGGCTTCAGGCCCTCACCTCCAATGCTTTATATGGTCTGCTCACCTGTAGGCCATCATTGCAATGTTTTATGGGATTTGCTCAGCTTCAGGCCCTCACCTCTAATGTTTTATACAGTCTGCTCACCTGTAGTCCATCACTGCAATGTTTTATGGGGCTTGCTCACCTTCAGGCCCTCTCTACAATTTTTTTATAGGGATAGGGTCTGCTCATCTTCAGGCCCTCAACTATAATGTTTTAGAGGGTAACCAGCAGGCCCCTGCTCCAAGTGTTTATGAGGGTCACCAGCAGGCCATCAATCATAATTTTTCAAGGGTATGTTCCCCTCCTTTATGTGTAATAAAAGGTGTTTCCTTGTAATTTTTGGCAGCCCTTTCACTTAGTGCATAGGCTTTATGAGTGCAGCAGTGTACCTGAACAATTGTACCACCATGTGAATGAGGCCCTCCTTTATGTGATATACAGGCTGTATCGGAGTGCTTCTTAATTGTAATTTTTGGCAGCATTTGCACTGTATATCCTATTGAATATACAGGAAAGAATGTTTCCTTTGGCAGCATTTGCACTGTAGATCCTATTGAATATACAGGAAAGAATGTTTCCTAACAAGTTTACCTCTAAAAATTTGTATTTTTTTTTTTGAGGGGGCGTGATTTTGGTCGTGATTTTGTTGTTATGTAAAAGTGACAACTGGGACAATATGGTTCCCAGCAGTGACATTGGAGTCCAAGATGCACCCAGACATGGTCCCCAGCTGTTCCAGATCCATTTTGGTGGTGTTTCTGTCACTTTCTGACCTTTTCCAATGGACCAGGCACCCTCCCCTAATCCGAGCAGGGGGTGCCTGGTTGTCTCCCATTGACTTCCATCATACTCGGGTGCTCAGCCGAGTGCACAAATATCGCTATGTGTTCGGACCGAGTACCCGAACACTTTGGTGCTCGCTCATCACTAGTAATTACCCTGACCACGGTTAAAAAAAAATAATAAAGTGCAAGTGCAAAATATGTAGCAATCCTACTCACAAGTCCTGTATATAGTTATACATTCCACGGTCACAGGAGTAAACCCTCCTGCAATGTGCAGTTAGCACTACTAGTCACAAATACCACATATGACATAACATAACAGAAAGTTACTGTTCAGCGCCAACCAGCCCAGTGTCCCACACCTGCCCAACGCATTTCGCCGTCTGGCTTTTTGACCTAAATCCCTAAAATCATTTTTAAGAAATCCTCACCTACCTCTATTTTTGTCATTGGTTCCGATATGGACCATGACTGCTGGATCTTCTCCAGCCCTTCCCAGTAATCTGTCAACCCGATCCGTGATGTGTCTTACTCTAGCGCCAGGAAGATAACACACTGGTCGTCGATCACGGTCTTTGTGACAGATCACCCTATCTGTACCCCTAATAATTGAGTCCCCCACTACCAGCACCTGTCTGGCTTGCCCTGCTCTCCTGGTCCAAGGCTTACTGGAGCTGACATTTCCCTGACTGGCAGAGGAAGTGTCTGGCTGCAGCAGTCCTGTCCCTGAACCGACATCCCCCTCACCTGCCAACCGTGCAAACTTGTTGGGGTATGTCAGATCAGCCTCCCTGGCACTCTTCCCTCTACCTGGCTTTCTAACTGTTACCCAGCTAGCTACCTCACTTTCCTCAGCCTCCTCGCTATCACCCTCCCCATCATCTACCCCATAGAGTGCTTGCTTAGTGAGCAGCAAACTCTTTTCCAAATTGTTAATGCCTCTCAGTGTTGAAACTCGCCCGGTTAGATACTCGATTTGCGATTCCAAACGGTTAATTTGCTCACCTTTTGAACAAACATGTACACCCTCGAATGGCTGTTCCAGGACTGCATACATCAGACAAGATCTGCACTGGACTGCGTTATCAATAATGGAACACATACTAAATGGGGATTACGCAAGAAAAGAGAAAAATACAATATAACGCAGTGATAATAAGCTGATTTACTGCAGTCCCCCACTAAAGTCCCTGAATCTGAAGTCACTTATTCTGAAGTCACACACTTATACAAACACGCACTTAAATCAAACACACGACGCACAAACTCGCGTTATATGCCTGCTTTTATAAATGGAGCTCTCAAAACCAGCCTGTTTTTTTCCCTCTGGATTCAAAGGACTGGGCTGCCCTCAGGGCACACCCCTCAATTATTTTTTTGCCACAACAGTTATATCACACCACCCTGTTTATTTGGGCCAACAGGTATATTGCAGCCCTCAATCAGTATTTTGTGGAAGAAGGTATATCACACTCCTCAATCGTTTTTTGGGGGGCAACAGGTATATCACACCTGTTGCAAATAGTTGTTCCAATAGTGCTTGTCCCTCTATATACCTGCGGTATCGCAGCAGAACCGCACACAACTGCTGCACAATACAAATGCACTATAATATACTTTCTATGTTAGAAAGTATATTATAAGTATATCACACCCCTCAGTATATCACACCTATTGATAGCACACCTATACCATTCCTTAAATGGACTTTTGTGGCCCTATTAGCTAGTGCTTGGTGTCCCTAACAGTCTGTCCCTGCTCCACAAAGCAACCTCTCCCTACACTAGCAAAACACAGAATGTAAAATGCCTAACAGGTCGGGTTCTTTTATAGTGATGAGCGGCAGGGGCAATATTAAAATTTGTGATATTTCGCGAATATTCATTAGAATATTCGTCATATATTTGTGAGTATTCGTATTCGAGATTATTTTATTGATAGCGAAAAATCGGCAATGTAATATTTGCGTAATGCGAATATTCTAAAACACGAATTTATAGCACTATAGAATATAGTGCTATATATTCGTTTTTTAGAATATTCGTCATTTTTTCCAATTTAATGTGAACAGTCATTGCCCCAAAAGCAACTTAAGCAGGGAGGAATCATTACTTCAGATGTAAAAAAATGACAAATATTCTAAAAACAACAAATATATTGCACTATATTCTATAGTGCTTTATATTCGTGTTTGAGAATATTCGCATATGCGAATACTACCTTGCCAATTTTTCGCATAAGAGAAAATAAATTAAATAATGAAGAATATTTCAATTCACTACAGACTACAATATTGCAGTCTTCTCACATTGGCCCACAAGCAAGAAGCAGGTAGGTATACTAGGTAATAGATTCAGATAATAAAAAAAAAAAAAAAAAAATTCATATTTACGAATATATATCACTATAGTCTAATTATTAGCGAATTCTCAAAGTGCCAGTATTCGCGATAAAAATTTGCAATTCGAATATTCTCGCTCAACACTTCTTTTATAGGGTGGGGGTGTGTCCATGTGCTGAAACGTCTCAATTGACTGTCCTGTCCCACCTGATGAGTCAAAGTTCAGCACAATGCAAAATAATATGGCGCCGGCGGACATCACCATATGTTCGCATGTTCGGCGAATCCCGAACGCGCACAGTTTGCCGTGAAACGACCGCCTGGCAAAGTGCAAGGCAATCTCTATGAGAGATTTTTGGTTGTGGTGATGCCTGTTATGTTTTTTTTTTTTTATGTACTATTGGGAAAGTGGGGTGATTTGCATTTTTAAACTTTTTTTTTTCCTTTTTACTCCCCTTAGGTCAGGCATCTTCAAACTGCGGCCCTCCAGCTGTTGTAAAACTACAATTCCCACAATTTCCTGCTGTAGGCTGATAACTGTAGGCTGTTCAGACATGCTGGGAGTTGTAGCTTTGCAACAGCTGGAGGGCCGCAGTTTGAGGATGCCTGCCTTAGGTGATTTGAACAAGCAATCTTCTAATCGCTATGGGATTCTGACAGGCTGCTTGCTGAGCTGTGTCTTGGGAACAGCTCACCATGACAGGACTGGGAACCTTCACAAGACCACAGACTATCATGGCAATGGATTAGAGCCCAGCGATTATGTCATGGAGGCTTCAATCAGAAAACAAAAGTGGCTCCCACTTTGTGTCTAACCGCACAGATGTTGCAATCACTTTTGACAGTCGCATCTGAGGGATTTAATGACTGGTATCAGCATCATCACCGATCCTGGTCAATGGCGGCGGATCCTGTATTGTACAGCTGGCACCCACCATGTATGGAGCGAGCTCAACATGTGAGCTTCTTCCAGACACACCTGCATGCTAAAGCCATGTATGTACGACATTATGCATTAAGGAATTAAAGGGGTTCTCCAGAAATTATTTTAAATGACCACAAGCAACCTGTCCTTGAGCAGGACTGGTTGTCTCCAGTTGCAGAGCTGCCTAGGGGATGGGGACTCACTACACTGCTCTACAATAGATGGTAATAATGCAATCCTGTCTACAATATGCCAATATGGATGAGCAGCCTGACATGAACACTCACCAATGTGTAGTATTTCAAGTGCCAGAGCATAGCTTGTAGTGAAGCTCCCCCTCCCCTACTTACCCCCTAGGCAGCCATTTTAAATCATGCCTGAAGAACCCCTTTAAGGGGTTTCCAAAGAATCAACCTTATCCTCATGCACATGATGGGCATTAGTGTCTGATCGGTGGGGATCCGACCTCTAGGACCTAAACCATAGATGCAAGTGTGGGTACCAACTGATATGTACTTACAGCATAATTTATGTCCCAATGCTGTCATAATAGTGACAAGTCTATATAGCACACTGTATACTATAGCTTTGATCTGTTATTTGCAGAAAGAGAGATATGCCCTTGTATAGTTGTCTTGCCAACATGAATTCCATTTAATTAAATGCCTGTTTTGGGGATTGTATACAGAATATGAAATTAATATAGATTTATTGTCACAGGTATTCTCAAATTGCAAGATAGAGTACTAGAATGTGTTTCATTTTCAAACTTCATTCTTATCATTATTCCCTCAACAAGTTTATTAAAGAGTATACTTTAACTAGTTTTTTCCAGACCCCTATACTACAAGTAGAAACATATTTTGTTGCTGCTGGTATATGTAGAAATTCAAGTGCTTCAAAGGAGAAAAAAATTACACATATGTAAAACCAGAGATAGAATTCTGAGATAATGTAGTCCAGCCTTTTGTATTTTAGGGCCATTAACACTTTGGGTTTTGGCAGCATTGACACTTTCATACTGTATGGACTTGTTTTTCAAGCTCTGCATTCTTGTAGGTGGTGCTCTTCACCTTTTGCCCTATTGGCACACTCCAAAGATTATATTTTCAAACAAGAAAATATGAAAAAAATTAAGTTTTAGCCAGGCTATAAATTCATAAATACTGTATAGGAATTATAGATGCCGTTTTAAACTGTGTTGCAATTTTTTTAGAGCCATTTTACTGTGAATATTGACATGGAAACCATGTTTGAGGAAGAAGATGGAGGATCACAAGACAATGGGAGGAAGTGGAGGAAGAGCTTGCAATGATTTGCTCCGAAGCTGACAGTGAGGGCAGTGGGCAGACAGCTCCTTATGCTGAGACAGACAATTCAGTCTTCAGTTTTATGACCTGGAAGAATGTAATTTGGCAGTGTCTAACAAAAGATTATTATAAAAACAAGCCATTAATGTAGTGTGATAGGGATACTATAGGGAGATAACAGGGGGCTATAATTGGATAGATTTTAGGGAACTTGAACAGGGAAAGCTTTATGGAAATCTTTGAGAGAGTGAGCAACTGGATACTCAGTTGAGTGTTTAATACAGCTGCTGGTTGGCAGCTAGCTCTGCATTACTAAACCCCCTGCAAGAAAAAGAAACTCATATTTTTTTGTATATGAACAGACAACTTAAAAAAAGATGTTTCTACCAATTATAGGCTTATTAGCAGCACCTCAATAGAATTCTGCTGCAAATGCTGAGCAATTGCACATTATTTTCTTCAAAAAACCATTTCAGTGCATTATACCCAGGTTAGTAGAAGTGTTTCATTATTTTACTCGTCTTATGAAACATTTTACATTGTAGCAAAAGCTTTTTGCGGCAATAACAGCTATTATAGTCAACTAGACATTAGGCCTGTTACAATAACGGGCGCTAGAACATTAGTTCTGACACTGTTATGGAGGATCTGTGGCTGGCACTGTTATGGGGGGGATCTGTGGCTGACGTTATTATGGGGGGATCTGTGGCTGGCACTGTTATGGTGGGGGATCTGTGGATGACACTGTTATGGGGAGGGATCTGTGGAGGACACTGTTATGGGGGATCTGTGGAGGACACACTGTTATGGGGGATCTGTGGAGGACACACTGTTATGGGGGATCTGTGGAGGACACACTCTTATGGAGGATCTGTGGAGGACACACTCTTATGGAGGATTTGTGGAGGACACACTATTATGGGGGGATCTGTGGAGGACACACTGTTATGGGGGATCTGTGGAGGACACACTGTTATGGGGGATCTGTGGATAACACACTGTTATGGGGGTCTGTGGCTGACACTGGTATGGGCGGGGGTCTGTGGCTGACACTGGTATGGGGAATCTGTGGAGGACACACTGTTATGGGGATCTGTGGAGGACACACTGTTATGGGGGATCTGTGGAGGACACACTGTTATGGGGGATCTGTGGAGGACACACTGTTATGGGGGATCTGTGGAGGACACACTGTTATGGGGGATCTGTGGAGGACACACTGTTATGGGGGATCTGTGGAGGACACACTGTTATGGAGGATCTGTGGATGACACACTGGTATGGGGGATCTGTGGATGACACTGTTATGGGGGATCTGTGGCTGACACTGTTATGGGGGATCTGTGGAGGACACACTGTTATGGGGGATCTGTGGATAACACACTGTTATGGGGGTCTGTGGCTGACACTGGTATGGGCGGGGGTCTGTGGCTGACACTGGTATGGGGAATCTGTGGAGGACACACTGTTATGGGGGATCTGTGGAGGACACACTGTTATGGGGGATCTGTGGAGGACACACTGATATGGGGGATCTGTGGAGGACACACTGGTATGGGGGATCTGTGGATGACACTGTTATGGGGGATCTGTGAATGACACTGTTATGGGGGATCTGTGGTGGACACACTGTTATGGAGGGGATCTGTGGCTGACACTGTTATGGAGGGGATCTGTGGCTGACACTGTTATGGAGGGGATCTGTGGCTGACACTGTTATGGAGGGGATCTGTGGCTGACACTGTTATGGAGGGATCTGTGGCTGACACTGTTATGGAGGGATCTGTGGCTGACACTGTTATGGGGGTCTGTGGCTGACACTGTTATGGGGGGTCTATTATGGGGATCTGGAGCTGACACTGTTATGGGAGTATCTGTAGATGACACATAGCATTGTATGCTATGTTTCATCCACAGATTCCCCATAACAGTGTCGCTGTTTATTGTGAATGTAATGGATCGGCCCCGCTCAGAATAGAAATACTATGAATAACTGTACTAATAATAACAATCGTCACCTCTTCACTTACTACATAGTGAGGCAGGAGGCTGGGCGGGCGGCGGTCACTGGCAGAGTAACTCACTAAGTGACGCCCTGCTCCGCCCACTTTATTAATGAAGCAGGCGGTGCAGGCGCATGACGTAATCAGTTACGCTGCCAGTGCCCGCCCGGCCTCCTGCCTCACTATGTAGTAAGTGAAGAGGTGAAGATCATTATTATAAGAACAGTTATTCATAGTATTTCAACTCTGAGCGGGCCCGGTGCAATACTGATCCATGGGGTCCCTCCTCGTCGCCGCCCTAACCAACCCGCCGCCTCCCCAATGAAGGGTCTGCAAGCAGCGGCTGAATGAAGGGGCTGCACACAGGAAGGGTGAATGAAGGGGCTGCACACGGGGGGTGAATAAAGGGGCTGAACACAGGGGGGTGAATGAAGGGGCTGCACACGGGGGGGGGGGTAAATGAAGGGGCTGCACACGGGGGGGGGTGAATGAAAGGGCTGCACACAGAGGCGTGAATGAAGGGGCTGCACACAGGCGGGGTGAATGAAGGGGCTGTACTTAGGGGGAAACCCTCCTAATAGCAGAGGTGATAATATATTACTTTAAACTTTTCTTTTAACACCTACTCTTGGCTATAGGACTAACTAGACTCAACTATAAATAAAACTTAACTTTTATTCTATCATTGCCTATGGTTAAACCTGCCCTATTTCCTTTATTAATCCTATGTATGATCAGATTAGTAGTCCATGACGGGAGGATAATGCTGCTTCTCCCACTTTCTGTCTATAAGGTATAGTATTCACTAATGCAGCAAAAATAGGTTATACGTTGAATCAGACCGCTACCGACATGTTTCGCCGTGAGGCGCCTTCAGGGGTTGCGTGGTAGCGTCCCGCAACCCTTGAAGACGCCTCACGGCGAAACATGTCGGGGGTAGCGGTCATTGATTTTAACGTATAACCCTATTTTTGCTGCATTAGTGAATACTATACCTTATAGACAGAAAGTGGGGAGAAGCGCGCATTATCCCCCGTCATGAGATACTAATCTGATCATACATAGGATTAATAAAGGAAATAGGGCAAAGGTTTTAACCATAGGCAATGATAGAATAAAAGTTAAGTTTTATTTATAGTTGAGTCTAGTTAGTCCTATAGCCAAGAGTAGGTGTTAAAAGAAAAGTTTAAAGTAATGAAGGGGCTGCACACAGGGGGGTGAATGAAGGGCTGCACACAGGGGGTGAATGAAGGGGCTGCACATGGGGGTGAATGAAGGGGCTGCACATGGGGGTAAATGAAGGGGCTGCACACAGGGGGTGAATGAAGGGGCTGCACAGGGAGGGTGAATGAAGGGCTGCACACGGGGGTGAATGAAGGGGCTGCACACAGGGGGTAATGAAGGGGCTGCACACAAGGGGGGTGAATGAAGGGGCTGCACACGGGGGGTGAATGAAGGGGCTTCACACAGGGCCAGGTGAATGAAGGGGCTGCACACAGGGGGGGTGAATGAAGGGGCTGCACACAGGGCCGGGTGAATGAAGGGGCTGCACACAGGGCCGGGTGAATGAAAGGACTGCTGCACATGGGGGAGGGGGAATGAACGGGCTGCTGCACATGGGGGAATGAAAGGGCTGCTGCACATGGGGGTGAATGAAAGGGCTGCTGCACGGAGAGGGTGAATGAAAGGGCTGCTGCACATGGAGGGAGGAATGAAAGGGCCGCTGCACGGAGGGGGAATGAAAGGGCTGCTGCACGGAGGGGGTGAAAGGGCTGCTGCACATGGAGGGGTGGAATGAAAGGGCTCCTGCATGGAGGGGGAATGAAAGGGCTGCTGCACAGAGGGGAGGGGAATGAAAGCGCTGCTGCATAGAGAGCAGAGGGGGTATGGAGCAGGCAGGCACGCTGGCAGCACATGAGGAAATACAAATACGTTGATCCCTCCCCCTTTGGCTTACCTTGTTGCTGGGCCAGAGAAGGGAGGGAGCAGAGAGGGGACGGGAGGGAGACAGTTCTGGGCCCACGTTTCCTCCTGCTGTCGACTGCTGTCAGAGGGAGGGGGAAGGGGGAGGCCGCACTGGCCACCAATGATTTTAATTAGGGGGGGTAGGGGAGGCCGCACTGGCCAATGATTTTAATACTGGGAAGAAGGGGTCCGGCCCCCTGCTGCCTGGCACCATCTGATCTCTTACAGGGTGCTGTGGTCCCCACAACTAACCCCTCAGGTGCGGCACCTGAGGGGTTAAGTGTGCGTGATTACAGCCCCTGTAGAGATCAGATGTTGCCAGGCAGCAGGGGCTGGTCTGCACACATCTCAGTATATTCTAACTTGAAGCGTGCCTGATGAGCGTGAAACAAAGCCTAGGTTGGTGGAAGATCTGCTAGGGTTCACACAATAGCGCATATGGAATCATGAGGCGGTTGCCACCAACCCGAATCAGAACAGCTGAGTCTGGCGTGACGTCACTGTCATGATAGTCAGGGGCGGGCCAGCACGGGATTTGATCCCGTGCTGAGCCACGCCCCTGCACTGATCACATGACAGTGACGCCACGCAGTCTCAGCTGTCCGCAGTCCGAGTTGGTGGCAACCGCCTATGGATTCCATATGCGCTGTTGTGGAATCCATAGCGAGATGCTATTCCACCAGCAACCCCGAACAACGGACTTTTTTTAAATGTTCGCTCATCTCTAGTCCCCATCACTATGGGTACGCTACTGTGTTAGAATATACTGTCGGATCTGAGTTTTCACGATCTAACTCAGATCCGACAGTATATTCTTACACAGAGGCGTCCCCATAGTGATGGGGACGCTTCGAGTTAAAATATACTGAGCAGTCTGTATATACCGGCCCCCTGCCGCCTGGCAACATCTGAACAGTGTCCGTTGAGTGTGTGCCAAATGATCTGTGCGCAGCGCATGCTCAGTTGAGTATTCAGCACACACGCACGGACGTCAGGGACACAGGGATTTTATTAGTATAGATGGGGTCTGGAGGCAAGGTGGCAATATCAGGCAATGCTGGATCCAGAGAACTCCAGCAGGCTGGAACAACATGATTGAGAAGACAGCCACAAATGTGAAACTAGCCTCAATAAACACGTTGCATATTACTGTAAGATAAAGTTCAGTTATAGAAAAAGCATCTTATGGCAGGAAAGACATTTTATACCAGTGTTACTAAAAGTATAGTGCAAAGAGATTTTATTGCAAACATTACATTGTTACTGTATGTCCGTGTTGAAAGCATTATTGCATCAGACCATGTAGTTCAATGACATTTCACCACACAAATTGCAGTTATACCTGTGTTATTCAATGCATACTGCAAACATTGCATTGCTATTTCCATGTTAATGAACATATTAATGAATCAAACCGTGTAGTTCAAAGACATTCACTGAAAAAATTGCATTCTCATACCTGTTAGTGAACGCATAGTTCAAAAACATTTTACCACAAAGATTGAAATATTACCAAAATAAATAGTCAATACCAGGAGAGGTACAATTCATTGAGCCATTGTCTTCAAATTACAGAAAACTTGCAACTTTGCTAGTACCGTTAATAATCTGTGTATCAAGTCTAGACTGTGATTTTTCATTTGTGGGCCTCATAATAAAATGTCTGGGAAATGAAGGAGTGCAAAATGAAAGACCCTGGCCTCAACAACAGAGACTCAGAATGCTGGATAATAGCAGGAGTAGCAGCACCAGCCATCCAGACAGCAGCAGGTGTAGAAGTAGGCCATAGTTCTCCCTGGCTTCCGAAAATTATTACTAAGGACAAACATGTTGAGATTGTGTACTACAGTTTTTTTCCTTTAATCTAATCAGTTTCTATGAGGCGGTAAGTTCTAAACTGGAACTGGGCGTGTCAAATGATATTATATATCCTGACTTGTCCAAAGCATTTGATAATATGCCATATAAAAGGTAGGTACATAAAATGAGACTACTTCAACTGGGGGAAAATGTGTATATGTGGGTAGAAAACAGGAGGGTTATTAACGGTACACGCTCAGATTGGGTCACCATCCCCAATATATTTATTATTGATTTTGTAGAGGAGTTACACAGTAAAGATGAAAGAACTAGATTGTACCGAACTAGGTTCGGTCCAAACGTTGATATTTTTTCAGATGGCAGACGAACTCAAACCTTTTCAGGTTTGTTTCAGACAAATCCACTAAAAGAGCACATAGCGTCATTTTAGTGCACATGTTAGTGGAAAAAAAGCACTAGAGAGGAAGAAGAAGGATGGTCAAATGACCCTGAGAGGAAGTGTGGGGGGAGGAGTCTTGCCCTGATTGGCTCTCAGGACAACAGAATGCCTAGATGAGCCAATTAGCATGCAGGGAAGTGCCCTAGCAGAACAAGCAATGTCTGCCAGACAAACCATCTTGGAGAGTCAGGAACAGTCAGAAATCAATCAAGCTTGTATTCTACTGCCAAGGACAGTGGAAGAAAAGGCTAGAATTACAAAGAAGAAAAATTGTGTATGTAAAATAGGAAAGCTGGCAGCCTGGGAGTGAGAATTGAAGAGCTGAGGCTGGCTCTGCCTCCTAGCAGAACTGCAGCTATCTGCAAGGACATCACTTTCTTTTTCCCATTTTCAGAGAAATGCTTTTCTTTTTTTTGGGGGGGAGGGCTGGTATAAGTGAAAACTGTACAACATGCGTCCTACTTTCAATTTGGCATAGCATATAGAATACTTATGAGAATTCTGTGTCAGGTCATCTCACATTTAATTTTTTTTGTTTTGGTTTGAAAAAACATATAAATCTGTGAATGAGAAAAAAATATTAGGGTTAAATCCATTTATTATCTCCAAACACACAGTTTCAATTTTACTTTATTTTTTATTTTTTGGGGGGAGGATGTTATCAAATGTTATTAAACCAGCATATAGGTGATGAGTAGACCAATACACATGGTAGGGCAACAATTTACCTGTGCATTTTAACGTGATATTACCCACCTCAGCCCCCCTAACTTAAACACCCTTAATGACCAGACCACTTTTTACAATTCTGCACTACACTAATTTCACGGTTTATTGCTGAGTTATGTAACTTACCCCCCAAATGAATTTTACCTCCTTTTCTTCTCACTAATAGAGCTTTCATTTGGTGGTATTTCATTGTAGCTGACATTTTAACTTTTTTTTATATTAATAAAAAATTACCGAAAGTTTTGCAAAAAAATGACATTTTTCGCTTTCTGTTGTAAAAAAAAAAAAACTACATTTCTATATAAATTTTTCTCTAAATGTATTGTTTGCAATGCATGCAATAAGTGGATATTTATTGGTTTGGGTAAAAGTTATAGCGTTTACAAAGTATGGTGCAAAAAAGTGAATTTCGGCATTTTGAAGCAGCTCTGACTTTCTGAGCACCTGTCATGCTTCTTCAGGTGCTAGAATGCCAGTATAGTACAAATACCCCCCAAATGACACCATTTCAGAAGGAAGACACCCCAAAGTATTCGCGGAGGAGCATGGTGAGTTCATGTATGATTTCTTTTTTTTCACAAGTTAGCGGAAAATGACACTTTCTGAGGAAAAAAATAATAATAATAAAGTTTCCATTTCTGCTAACTTCTGGCAAAAAAAAAAAAATCTCCCACGGACTCACTATGCACCTCAGAGAATACCTTGGGGTGTCTACTTTCCAAAATGGGGTCATTTGTGGGGTGTGTTTACTGTTCTGGCATTTTGGGTGGAGCTAAATTGTGATCATCCCTGTAAAACCTAAAGGTACTCGTTGGACTTTACGACCCTTTACACACCAAGGCTGCAAAAAAGTGGCACACGTGGTATCGCTGTACTCAGAAGAAGTAGGGCAATGTGTTTTGGAGTGTATTTTTACATATACCCATGCTGGCTGAGAGAAATATCTCTGTAAATTGTCAACTTTGTATAAAATTTTTTTAAAAGTTGTCATTTACAGAAATATTTCTCTGACCTAGCATGGGTATATGTAAAAATACACCCCAAAACACATTTCTCTAATTCTCCTGAGTACGGAGATACCATTGTGTGACACTTTTTTGCAGCCAAGATGCGCAAAGGGGTCCAAATTCCAATGAGTACCTTTTAGGAGGGCATTTTTACGCATTTGAATTCTAGACTTCTTCTCACTCATTAGGGCCCCTAAAATGCTAGGGCAGTATAAATACCCCACAAGTGCACCCATTTTAGAAAGAAGACACCCCAAGGTATTCCCTGAGGGGTATGGGGAGTTCATGTAAAATTTTATTTTTGTCACAAGTTAGTGGAATATGAGACTTTGCCAGCGCATGAGCCTGTAGTAAAACTTCCTCACAGGAAATCTCGCCTCTCGAGAGATGAAGCGCCGACGCGTCAAGGAGGAATAACCCGGCCGCCCGCAGGACGCATCACTGCGTTAGGCGGTCGGGTAGTGGTTAAAGAGGACCTGTTCCCCCTCCTGACATGCCGGTTTTATTAGCTTTATGCATTTCCCATGTATGTTGTGCCATTCATTTATTATTTCTGCTAAAAGTTATTAATGAATTGCTAGCAGTCTGCAGTAATGATACAGAGGGGTGGTAACAAGTTGGGGGTGCGTACCTGCACAGACTCACTCTATCCAATAAGTACTGCCATTTTCAGACTATGTAGGTACACAAAACAAACCACTACTGAAATACTGTTGGGTTTATTTAAACACTCGTTCCTGCTGAATTACATTGCGAATCACTAAAATATAACTTTTATTAAATAATATTTAAAATGAAAAATACTTTATAAACACTCATAGATGTAAGTTAATCCTTATCAAAAAGACCAAAACCAAACCATAGCAAATTAAATCCTCTATATAAAGATAAAGTCAAGGAGGAGGTTAGTTATGCAATTGATGCCAGGGGGGTCAGAGAAGGGGAATATCTATTCCCTACAATGCTCTACCTAATCCCTTAACCCAGCAGCAGCAGACAAATAAACAATTCATCAAATGGATAACTCATCAAATGAATTAATCAGTCCCAATAATCGAATTATCAATGTCCCCCTTTATAAATTCATGCCACAATCAACCATGCATGATCCCATGAATTAAATAAAATTAGTGATAATTTTACACATGATTAAGATAATCCAGATACACAGATAGTTCATATGTTAAATTCATCAAGGGATCAAAACAGCACATAATTCTTAATCAATCAAATGGCATGATTAATATCCATGGGCACCCCACATTGGGAATCCCACATCAAAGGGGTGACCTGCATGTCCAGCTCAGATTGCTTGTATATAGATATAGAGCATCAAACAATCAATTTATAGAGGGTGACATTGATCATTCGATTATTGGGACCGATGAATTCATTTGATGAGTTATCCATTTGATTAATTGTTTGTTTATCTGCTGCGCCATATCGGATATATATATCTTAGACATCTGTTTTATTGTGGAACAACATTTGTTTTGTCCTAGTGAATTTGTTTTTGTTTTCTTCATATCACTACCCTGATGAACCCCACGGCATCAATTGCATAACTAACCTCCTCCTTGACTTAATCTTTATATAGAGGATTTAATTTGCTATGGTTTGGTTTTGGTCTTTTTGATAAGGATTCATTTACATCTATGAGTGTTTATAAAGTATTTTTCATTTTAAATATTATTTAATAAAAGTTATATTTTAGTAGTTCTCTATGTAGGTACACCCCCCAAAATTGTTACCACCCCTCTGTACCCTTACTGCAGACGGCTAGCAATTCATTTATAACTTCTAGTAGAAATAATAAAGGAATGGCACAACATAGAGCCATAAGACTAGATACTCAAGCATTGTTATTACATGGAGAATGCATGAAGCTATTAAAACAGGCATGTCAGGAGTGGTGAAAGGTCCTCTTTACCCCCTTAATGACCACCCATACGCGTTTTTGCGGCGGTCACTAAAGGGGCCTTAGGCTGGGCCACCCCTTTTTTACGGCGGCAAATCTAAGCGCTGCACAGGTCCCCGGTTCTCACATGAGAGCCGGGGCCCTGCTCTATGAAATATACAAGTCATCCCCCAAAAATCAAGCCCTCACAAAACCCTATAGAAGAAAAAATTTAAAAGTTATGGGTCTTGGAAAGCGGCAATGCAAAAACATTTTTTTGTTTTAAAAAAAAGGGGTTTTATTGCAAGAAGGTTATAAGTGAATTGTTAGCAGTGTGCAGTAAGGGTATAGAGGGGTGGTAACTAGAGTTGAGCGAACTTGTGTTTTAAGTTCGGCGTCCAAAGTTCGGGTTCGGGTTATCGAAGCATCCTGTTATGGATTCCGCTACCACGGACCATAACGGCATTTGGAATCCATAAGGGGAGTCTTCAATGAACCCGAACATTGGACAACACTAAGGACCTGGGGTGACGTCACCATCATGTGATCAGTGCAGGGGGCATGGCTCAGTACTGGATTGGATAAGAGGTGGTAGCCTACGACCTTTATCCAATCCAGTACTGAGCCACGCCGCCTGCAGTGATCACATGACGGTGACGTCACCCCAGGTCCTTAGTGTTGTCCAAGGTTCAGGTTCATTGAAGAATACCCTTATGGATTCCAAATGCCATTATGGTCCGTGGTAGCGGAATCCATAACGGGATGCTTCGATAACCCGAACCTGAACTTTGGACGCCAAACTTAAAACACAAGTCCGCTCAACTCTAGTGGTAACAATTTGGGGGTGTGTACCTACATAGAGCATGAACTACTAAAATATAACTTTTATTAAATAATATTTAAATTTTTTCAAGAAGATGACGGTGGTGAGCGGCAATCATTCGTTCACAAAGTGGATGATGACGATACACATCAAGTCAGGAGGATGAGCAGAGTGAGGAAGTGGAAGAGGAGGTGGTGGATGATAAGGTCACTGACCCAACATGGGAAGGTGAAAAGCCGAGCAAGGACAGCAGTACAGATCCGCAGCACCGCAACAGTCTGAAAGAGGCAGTGGGGTTGCAAAAGGGAGATGTTGGCCCACACCAAACAGGCCCACAACCGTTACACCGAGCACCCCCATGCGTAAATCTACCTTGCCAAGGGGTAGGCGTTCCGCAGTATGGCGTTTTTTTTAGGAAAGCGCAGATGACAAAAGAGTGGTAGTTTGCAACCTGTGCCGTACCAAAATGAGCCGGGTCATGAACACTAGCAACCTCACCACCACCAGCATGATCTGCCACATGGCATCCAAGCACCCTAATAAATTGGCGGAAAGCCTGGGTCCACAATCTGGGTCTGTGGGTCTCACCACTGCCTCCTCTTCCCCTGTGTTACGCACTTTTGGCCAATCCCTTGTCGAAGGCGCAGGCCCGGATGCCCCTCGCCTTGCACCTGGACCTTTGCATGAACCGTCAGCAACAACATCCACTTTCATGTCCCAGCGCAGCATCCAAATGTCGATAACACAGGCATTTGAACGAAAGCGAAAATATCCACCCACCCACCCATAGACCACAGCACTTTAGGCTTGTGGACACAGAGGCCTTCTTCAGCCTGATGTCGGTGGCCGTCCCTCGGTATGTAGTCCTCAGCCGCCACTATTTTTCACACGGTGTGCCGTGCCTGCCTAACACCAGCATGTGTCCCAGAACATCACCCGTGCCCTAAGGCACTTACTGGGAAGGTCCACTTCACCATGGACACATGGACAAGTGCTGGTGTCCAGGGATGCTACATTTCCCTGACCGCACACTGGGTGAATGTTGTGGAGGCAGGGAGTCATACCCTGGGATGGCACAGGTTGTACCCACGCCCAGGATTGCGGGCCCTACGTCCATCAGCATTTATGTTTCTGGCTCCAACCCCACTTCTCCTCCTCCACCGCCTCCTCCTCCACTTCCACCTTCAGCAGCAGTCAGCCATCAGTCGCTAGCTGGAAGCAGTGTAGCACTGCTGTGGGTAAGCATCAACAGGCCGTGCTGAAGCTGATCTGCTTAGGGGACAAACAGCACACCGCCGCAGAGCTGTGGCAGGGTATAAGGGACCATACCGAGCTGTGACTCTCGCCACTCAACCTACAAACAGGCATGGTTGTGTCTGACAATGGCCATAACTTGGTGGCAGCTTTGGAGCTCGGCAACCTGACACACATCCCATGCCTAGCCCACATGTTAAACTAAGTGGTTCAGTGGTTCAATTAGCAAGAGCTACTATTGAAGGCGCGCAGCGTGTGTTCCCATTTCCGCAAGTCTGTCAATGCTGCAGCAGCGCTTGCGCTTCTAGCTCACCGACTGTTGCGCGACATGATCATGTGCTGTAACTCTACGTTCTACATGTTGGCAGGGCTTTGTGAGAAGCAGAGGGCAGTTGTTGAATACCAGCTGCAACATAGTCGTCACCTTTCGAGTCAACTGCCCCTATGCACAAGCGAGGAGTGGGCATTGATGCCAGACCTCTTTGAGGTTTTAAAAAACTTTGATGAATCCACACAGATGGTTAGTGGCGATAACGCTATTATCAGCGTAACCATCCCACTGCTGTGTCTACTCAAACGATCGCTGCTCACAATTAAGGAGGATGCTCTGAATGTGGCACCCCATGGTGGACGACATGGGGAAGGACATTACACAGGGTGATAGACAGACCACCCACAGTTCGTCTTCTCAGCGCAAATTGGACCATGAAGAGGAGGAGGAGGGAGATCTGGAGACAGTTGCCTCTGCTACAGGGGTAAGTACTCATGGAACTTTAATTCCATCTGTTCAGCGTGAATGGGCAGGAGAAGAGAGGAGGATTAGGAGATGGAGAGTCATCCTGATGTCGACATCGATGTCTTGCCCATTGGTACTCTGGCACACATCGCTGACTTCATGTTAGGCTGCCTTTCCCGCAACCCTTGCGTTATACGCATTTTAGATAACACGGATTACTGGGTGGTCACCCTTCTCGACCCCCGCTACAAAGAGAACTTCTCATCTCTCATTCCTGTGGTGGAGAGGACGAGTAAAACCGTGCAATACCAGAAGGTACTTGTTGAGAGATTGCTCCAAAATTTTCCATCTGACAACGCGGCTGGCAGAGTCCGTACTTCCTTAAGCAACAGAGGAACGAGACAAGCGGAACACACAGCAGTTCCAAAAAAGGCAGGGAAACACTCACCAAGGCATGTGACACTTTCATGACACCCCGCCAGTAACCTCACCCTGAAGCGCAGCCTAGTGGTACAAGGAGGTAAAAGTTTTGGAAGATAGTGAAGGAATACATAGCAGACTGTGTCAGCATCCCAAATGATCCCTCAGTGCCTTACAACTACTGGGTGTCCAAGCTGGACACGTGGCACGAACTTGCGCTCTACGCCTTGGAGGTGCTGGCCTGCCCTGCCGCCAGTGTTATGTCTGAGCGTGTATTTAGTGCTGCTGGTGGCATTATAACAGATAAGCGTATCCGCTTGTCCACTGGCAATGCTGACAGGTTGACTCAGATAAAAATCAACAAGGCCTGAATTGCCCCTGACTTCTCAACTCCACCAGAGAAGAGCTGAACTGATGATTGATAAACATAAAGGCAATTTCAATCTATCATTTATAATGTACTCAATCTACTGTAGTGTATTTCCATACACCCTGTCCACCACAAAAAAAGAGTATATGGTTGAATCTTGTTTTCTCCTCCTCCTCATCCATATTGTATATATTCCCTCCACTCAAATTTTTTTATAGGGTCAGCTAAACAGCATGCACTCACATATAATGTTTTAGAGCGTCAGCTGTACAGCATGCACTCACATATAATGTTTTAGAGCATCAGCTGAACAGCATGCACTCGCATATAATGTTTTAGAGCGTCAGCTGAACAGCATGCACTCGCATACAATGTTTTACAGCGTCAGCTCACCTGCAGGCCCACGCCCCTAATGTTTTAGAGGGTCAGCTCAGCAGCAGGCCCTTGCCCCTAATGTTTTAGAGGGTCACCAGCAGGCCCTTGCTCCAAATGTTTTTGAGGGTCACCAGCAGGCCACCAATCAATTTTTCAAGGCTGTGTATGATGCCTTCTTTTATGTGTAATAAAGGGTGTATTGGAGTGCCAGTTCCTTGTAATTTTTGGCAGCCCTTTCACTTAGTGCATAGACTTGAGTGTAGGAGTCCCACTACCTGAACAACTTTGCCACAATGTGAATGAGACCCTCCTTTATGTGATATACAGGCTGTTTCGGAATGCCTCTTGCTTGTAATTTTTGGCAGCACTTGCACTTTATATACAATTAAATATACAGGAAAGAATGTTTACTAACAATTTTTCCTGTGAAATTGATTTTTTGGGGGGTTTTGTGCATATTTTTGTCAGTCTGTAAAAGTGGCGTACAACTCGGACAACATGGTTCTAAGCAGCGACTTTGGAGTCCAAGATGCATCCAGACATCGTCCCCATGCTGTTCCCGATCCATTTTGGTGGTGTTTCTGTCACTTTCTGACTTTTTATAGTGGACCAGGAACCTTCCCCTCTTCAGAGCAGGGGGTGCCTGAGTGTCTTCCACTGACTCAGATGATATTCGGGTGCTCGGCCGAGCACACGAATATAGCAATGTGTTCGCGCTGAACACCCGAATAATTTGGTGCTTGATCATCACCTAAAGCCCTGATTTCCAGCCTGCCTTAAATTCCTGTGCCCCCAGAGATTTGCTAAATGCTGGTATAGAACATTGGTACTCTAACAATGTGCTATGCCTGGATTAGCTCAGAAGAGCGGGCTCCTGCTTCACCAAGCTAAAAGCTTACATGGTCTGGCATAGCACATTGTTACAGGGTACCCATGTGCTATGCCAGCATTTATCCAACCTTTGGGAGCGCAGGCAGGAACAGCAATGTGTGCTCCTGCTTGTACTCCATCCTCTGCATCTCCATTGATACAGTGCAGAGTCCGTACACCGCTGACAAGTCAGCGATGCGGAGAACAGTGAATTTAAAGCAGGCTGAAAATCAGGGCTTTAGGGGAAAATATATAGGTCAAAATCAAAAAATAAAGTATACTAGAAAAAAATTTTAGGGCATTTGGGACACGTAAAAAAAAATAATTTGATTAAAAAAGTGTAATATGTTTGACTCATTTTTTTGATTTGGTTATCTTTATCTACCTACTTTTAGGATTTGAATGACAATTTGATGTACTTTAGGTCAACTAACTTTCAAGCACCACTGTATTATGATAATTGAAGTTCACCTAAAACAAATTCAAGAAATTCTCTCATGCCTAGTAAGAACCTGTCTAATGTGCCCCTTCAAAGATTGGTGTGTGCAGTTTTTTGCTTTACAGATAAAATGCATATTATATTTTTTTTTATACATTTCAAAGAAAAGAACAATGAAACAAAAATGTTCACAATTGCAAAAACAGAAATGTGCACAGGACTTTTTACTGCTGACAGAGCTGAGGTCACATGACAATGCATCTGCCTGTCCTCATGCCAGTGAGCTGCATTTTACATAGTTGCACAAATGGAGAATATGAGCTGACCTTTTAGTGCCTTGGTCTGATCTGGGATCTGTAATTGTTTAGTTTGTTTTGTCTGTGGTCTGAATTTGTTTAGTGGGACTGGTGAGGGGTCTCTATTTGTTTAGACCTAGTCTGGAGGTCTGTATTTAGTGACCCTGGTCTGGAGTTCATAGTTATTTTTTGGGGTCTGTAATTATTCAGGGGTCTGATCTGTGGTATGTGTTCTGGGATAAATGTGTAATTAGGGGTCTGCATTCTGTGGTCTAGGATGAGGAATATACTTGTTTTGGGGTGTGTATTTATTTAGGGATTCTGGGTCCTTTCAGAATATTTTGGGGTCCGGTCCGAGTCTGTATTTTTTGTTTAGGGGCTTTGGGGTCTAAATTAACTGTGCAATCTGGTCGGAGGGTTGTATTAAAGATGAGCAAATAAGTTCATAAAGATCTAGGTTCAATAAGAATTTCCCCAAAATTAGTCCGCAAGATGAACCCAAAGCTTCAGATTTGTTTTGGACGAATCCAGTAAAAAGGTGTGCAGTGCCATTTTACTACACATGTCAGCAGAAAAAAGCATGAGGGAGGAGAAGAAGGATGCTGTGAGGAAGTGGGCCTGTATGAGCCAATCAATGTTGCAGCAGGCAAGGAGATGTCCTTGTAGAACGAGTAGAATGTCATTCTATGTTGGACTGTGAATAAGAGTGAATAGGTCTATGCAGTTTTTACAAAACGATATTGGGACAGTGTACAGTCCCAATCAAGCTTCTATTCTAGTTTCAGAGACAGTTTAGGCAAAGGCTAGAAAGAAGAATAGTTGTGTAAAATAGGGAAAGGCTGGGAAAGCATTCAGCCATGGAGTTAGGAGTGAGGAGCTGAGGTTGGGTGTGCTAGGCAGTGCCTTGTAACTGCAGTTAAAGGGGTTATCTATTAGGCGTGTGTGTGTGGGGGGGGGGGGGGGGAGATAGCAATATAAGTGTACAACACATGTTTTGGAATCCAGACTGTCATTTTAAATCTCTGAGTGAAAACCCCGGAAATAATAGTCTGAAATATGGTACATAGCATCTCCAGACAGTTCAAGTGATTTTTTTTGTTTTACAAAAATAGCAATACAAGTGTATAACATGTGTTTTACAATCCAGAGAGTAGGGTTTTAAATTTTGAGAACACTGAAATCTGGGACAGAGCATCTCCATCCCTAGCAGTGTCTTCAATCTGTTTATAGAAAGGGACGGACAGTTTTTTGTGCCTCTCTGTCCGTAAGTTCCAGAAAACAGACTTACACACTGTTCCATACTTTATGTGACTGTATACACTCACTAGGCATTATGCCTAGTGACTGTATACACTAGGCATAATGCCTGAAATACAAAAGGGTTCCAAACAAAAGACCCAGAGACAGACCCCGTCCTCCCAGAGCCAGGATGTGGTTAGTAGTAGCACCAGCCATTCAGCCAGAAGTAGTAGTAGTAGTAGGCCGCAGTTTCCCCTGGATTCGGAAAAGCATAACATTATCAGTCACAGCAGGATGCTGTAAAGGTAAGTCTGACACCATACCTTGGCACCGGGGTTCACAGCATTTCTCCAGCTCCTCATCCTGGCAGCCACAGAGAAGCATTTGTAGTGCAATCCTCTCTGTCTGCCCCTTCCTAGTGTGGTGCCTTCTCTTATAGGCAACAAAACCCCACCACAACCTATGGCAGATAGTCAAGAGAGTCTCCCTGTTGATGACTTGAGTGAGGGCAGTCTGCGTTTGGACTGCCTTAAGTAGGAGTTTCAGGAGGAGATGGTGGACCCCATGTTGGTGGTGGCAATAGTGGCACCCATAGCCTCAGTATTAGCAGTGGGGGCAGTGACAGTCACAGTCGGGGCAAATGCAGAGCAGGGAATTGGGAGGGGAGCAAAGCAGGCCACCATGATATATCACAGTCTAATAAAAGTGGGCAAACAGTGGTGGCAGCCAGCTGCCACAAAAAGAGTTTCCTCCTTCTCCTGGTCTCACTTGTAGCAGCCAGACCACATCCATGGCCAGGAAATAATGCCCAGCAATCCGCTGGTGCACAAGCTTAATTCCCACCTGGTCAAGTTGCTGGCGCTGCCGTACCATTTAGTAGAGTCTGCTTCTTTAGGGAGCTGATGGCTTGCGCTTAGCCTCAGCATGATTTCTCCCACAAAGCCATCCCCGCCTTGTACTGTTGTGGCAATGTGAATAGTGTTATGGGCACTGAAGTCCATAAGAAGCATTTTAAAAAACGGGTTTTGTCACCAAGGAATGTGTCACCAAGGTTCCCAGCCTTGGTGGAGTAAAGGCCCTAGTTTGGGTGTCCACTACAGTAGTTAGCAGACACTATAATACATAGCATAGCTGGTTCCAGCTAGTTTAGGGCGGGCTTTTACTGGGAACAGGCAATGTGCTGGTTGGGTGCCTGTTCCCCATCTTCCAGTCTGGGACTTGCTCATTGCCAGCAATTCAATTTAGTCTGCTTGCTGGACTTGGGTGGGGCTCACTCTTGGGAGAGAGTCTTTGGTGACACAGAGGCCTAGAGCAGAGGCTCTGTGTGAAGTGGTCTCAGTCAGATTGACTGTGGGACCACAAGGCTATGCAAAGCTTGATCTATCCACGGTGTGGACTGTCGCTGATAAGCGAAACCTGCTAAGGCTTGGAGCCTGAGACACTGACCGGTACTAAGCCCTATTTAGAGGTGAGGTAGGGAACCGTAAATGTTTAGGCATAGCCCAGACGCGCAAAGTGTTTTTGTTTATGTTTATTTTATTATGCTGTGTGCCAAAATAAATCACACTGTTTAGACCGGAAATCAAGTGGTGATGAAGATCTTTGTGTTAATGATCCCCGAGACCAGAGCTAATCCCTTACATATGGTGTCGGATGCGTTCAGGCGTCCCTGCTGGAAAAGGTATAGGGTTGCTGGGAGCAACAACCAAGCAGAAAGAGAAGGTGCTGCTGAAAACTGCTGTGCGAGAGTTTAAAGCGTCAGTGGAGCTGTGTACTGCAGTGGTGTGCTTGACTTTGCTGGGTTGCAAAAGAGACTGTTCGGTTTAATTTTTTTTTTTTTGGGTGTGGTCCCTGATTTATAAGTAAACTGTTTGCTGACAGCTCTGCTGTCATGGGTCTCATCGAGGAGTACGCTTGGCGGTTGTAGAGCATACAGCAGGCAGAAGAAATGGCCATAGCAATTGGCTACACTGGAAGTGAGCTGGAAAAATTTGATGAAGAATGAGAGGCTCTAGAGTCGCAGCTGCAGCTGGCTCTGAAAAGAGGGTCCTCATCGCTGTATGGACACTTCGCAGAGGACGGAGGTTTGGCCGGAGTTCCCAAGAAAAAGCAAAGGTGCCGTTGCCACGGGCAACAGTCAGGAAGATAAAGAGAAGGCGAGCAGTGCAATTCTCAAAAGTTCCCATATTCCCTGTGACTGTGCACAGAGCCCCAAAAGGTGCGGATGGAGTGACCGTCCGGAAAAAGACAGGAGACAAGTCTAAGGTGTTTCCTGTAGCAACTATGGCATTGCGGAGCAGAGTGCTGAGTCTGTAATGACAATGGGTAAGACTGTTCCTGTTAGTAATTATGTGACAGTGCGGCAGCGGATACCTGCTGGGCTGGTGAGCGATAAATCGCCAAGGCGAGCAACTGTCTCGGAAGTGTGTGACATTGGGGAAACCGCAGTGTCTGAACAGGCAGGTAGGCCTGTTGTGATTACTCCCTCGCAAGAATCTGCAGGGAAAAGTGTTTTTTGTATTACCTCAGCTGCCCATGATCAAAGCTAGAAAAATGGGTGACATGGTGATAAAGGGCAGTCCAGTTGGAGTGTTGTTGGACGCGGATAAGAAGGACTATCCGGTGGTTTTCACTGATAGTGAGGCTCCAGTGGGAACTGGGACCTATGAACTTGGTGTTGTAAATAAAATTATGCATAACGTAATGTGGGGCAATGGGGACACTTCTGTAGAAAGTGGTGACGCTCCTACAGAACCTGTCCCTGTAAGTAAAGGTGTAAGGGGAATGACCATTGAAATCAGTAAAGTAGTTGAAGTGAATAATGAAAATGTGAGGTCATGTGCAAGATCTGATGGCAATGATGATGATGATATGCCTTTTCTCTTGCAAAGCGATGGTACCATATTTGCCGAAAAGCATAATGTTATTGTGGATAATGTGAAGGAGCTGCACATAGAAAACAAGTTACTTGAAGTGCCTAATGATATGTGTGACGATGATATACCTGCTCCTTTAAAGGGTGTGATCAGGGGAGAAGTGCCCCCTGCTGGTAAAAATGTATGTGATGCCAAAATGTTGATTAATGTTGTGAGAATGGGGGGTATACCACATGTACCAGAACTGGATGTGCAGAATCCAGAGTTTTATGGTTGCTGGGGAAGTGTACAAGGTGGGAGTTAGTGCAGCATTGCCCCTAGAGGACAGAATTAATAATGACATGAGTGGTATAGGTGACATATGTGCTGGGACTGATAGCAAGTCAGTAAATGAGGCTAGCTTCTCAAGACCCTGCAACATTTACGTGGTTACTGGTAGGGACCAGACAAAAGTTATACCTGACGTGACGAGAGGTGAGTCTGGCAGCCTAGTGACTGAGACCCATACCCAGGCAGGGGTAGATGACAGGACATGTCAGTACAGCTGCAATCATGAAGATGGTTTCTCTCTCTCCACATTGTCCCTAGATACAATAGCGAAGGGACTAGCAGAGTCTTTGAAGAAGGCTACAGAAGGGTCAGAAGAGGAGACCTCAGAGGAGATGAGTGAACTGAAGGATCTACTGCCTCGTGTCCCCGAGAAGAGAAAAGACTCCAGAAAGATGCACAAGCCTGTAGTAGACATCAACAATGGGCTTAAAAAGTCCCTGGGTGGAAATACCCAAGAGTGTCTATGGAAGACAGGTGGTACCCCTACGACTGCTGTTGCACCAGAACAGAGTGAAGAGCAGCTGAAACAGGAGTCCCAAATGGCGAGCGCTTCGAACAAGCTGGTGTGAAAACCTCAGAAGGAACAGAAAGAAATTTGACCGGCTCCAGGCTAAGACGAAATACGTCGCAGCCCGATATGCCGAAGAATGTGACTGATGGGAGGCTGATGCTCGGGAGAAGGAGACCAAGGCCCTCTCCTTGGCTAGAGCCCTTGAAGAAGTGCTTGAGGAGCAAAATTAATTGGAGAGGCTGAAACAGCAACTCAGGGCAGAGATGGAAGATCTCAGGAGCTCAAAAGATGAAGTCTATGAGTTGGAGAAGTCTCTGCGTGCTCCTGCGCAGCAGGTGGAAGAAAATGAGAAACCTGAAGAGGAAGATCCTCTGAAAGATGCCCAGAAGTCAGAGCCCGTTAACAATGGGTCTGGAGATGGTGGTGCTGTGGTGCCAGTCGAGGCAGAGAAAGGTGAAATATGTATCTGCTGAACCAGTTGATGGGGCTGATGTGGATGCAGAAGCCAAGAAACTCGTGGCGGTGTTTAGCCTGGACTTGGTCGTGCAAGACATTCCCAACAGCAGCAGGGCATAGCGTCGCTCCCACTGACCCTCCTTCATATCACATGTGTCAAGTGTTGCCATGGGTGTTGGAGCTGTTAGGCCTGGGTGAGAGTAGCCACACAGGCGAGTAGTTGCTAAACTACATCAAGCAGCAAAGATCCCACTGGCTGTCATCCCACCAACTCCAATTGGGCAGTGTGGTCAATATTGTGGCTGTATTGAACCTGGGGGAAATAATACATTCTCCTTGCATGGCACACGTGACTGATTATCCTAGTTGTACAAGGAGGAGGAACGCTCTCCTTCAATTACAGGAACAGAACAGTTTGCTGCTACACTGTTTAATCTGCAATGGGCCTGGAATTAAGCATTGCACGTGCTCGAGCATCTGTATGAGAAGCTAAAAGCTGTGAATGATTGTGTCATGCACCAAATTGCCTCACCATGGAGCATTTGGTTTTGAGGTCAGGCAGTGGCAGCTCACCCGAGACGCCTTTCTGGTGCTAAAATCCTTTGAAGAGGCCAGAAACATTTTTAGTAAGGACAACAGTGACATGAACCATCTCATCCCCCTCATGTTTATATTAGAACAAACGTTGGCGCTCATGTAATTGGGGGAGACAGCAGAAAAAGAACAGCTAACACATCTTGCTGTCCACCCTGTAGCTGATGGTGACCCAAAAGAAATAACTCCTATGAAGGAGGATGAGGAGTTGCCACTTGTGGAAGATGATGATGATAATGGGGACACCGGCCATGGCACCCAATCGTCTTAGTGGGGGGTAGAGCTGGAAACAACTGGAATCTAGGGCATGCAAAACGGTGACCTGTATGCTTGCTTGATTACACACTGACATATAATTCACATAAATCATTATAATTACTTTAGAATGATACTTTAAGATCCTAAAAGCATTTAGAAGCAAAATGGGGGAATGCCTGCAGAGTCTCCGACCTCCTGTTGCCACAAGCAACAGTAGCAGTAGTAGACACTTAAGTCTCCCCATTCAATGTCCTACCTAGACTCTGGCCTGTGTCTGTTGCATACCCTGTTCCCTGACCCCATGGACCTCTGGGCAGCTAGACTACAACAGTGGCCTGAACTCTGGCCCAGTATGCTGTGTGTCTTCTTTCTTGCCCAGACTCTGTCAGCACTACAGTGGGTGTGAAGCCACCCAAATGGATCAAGTTGTCCTCCGCCAGTGTCCAAAACATAGCTTTTTTTTTTCAAAATGAAATAAGCCTGGATTCAAGAGGATTTTCACACTCCTCCGGGTGGGGCAGATAAATAGATGCGGCCTTGCTGATAGTTCCCCTTGCCACTGTTGCTGTCTGCCTGCCTACCATCATGTTGCCTGCCTACCGTCATGTTTCGTACAGTTGCTGCTGCCGCCATCATGGCACTGTCACCATCATGCCACTGCTACTGTCTGCCTATTTTCCAACATGTAACATATGGCTAGTGCTGCCGCAACCACCGATACTCCTCTTTGCTAATCCCCTTGCCACCACTATTAACACTACATATCCACCGCTACTACTACTACTACTGTTACTACCCATAGACAGACGATCAACTGCCTTGTCTGTTAAATGCTGTGCTGCTTCAGCTGCTACTACTATTGTCGCCAAATGCCTCTTATTACCCTACCCTTTCAACATTCACACTGTACTGCTGCTTCCAATTTTTTCTAGGCTCGTTCAAGAGAACAAGCCACTTTTTCAGTTTACACTTGTGCATGTTGTATGAGCAGGCACTCTGACCCCGTTGAGGCAACATTTTTATCCTATAACACCATGTGTGTTTAAACACCACCTGCTCCTTATCATGTGACCGCACTGTAGGTTTTTAACACTGTCAAACAAGCATTTAACCATAACTTTGCATGTAAGTGTCACTCTGACATAAATTTACTATTGCTGTAATTCCTTTCACAAGCTTAGCAAGGGGTGAGGAGGGAGAGAAAAAGCAAAAATTCATTTAAAAAAATGAACGAAAAGAGAACTTCTTTTCCTAAATATTCTAGGTCCTAGGTGACTAGAGGGTGTTATATATCGGTTTCCAGGGCAATTGGAGCCACATTGGTGTGGGTAGAATTACAGATGAGTGAATAATTAGAGGTTCGGTTCAGTTTTGCCAAATGTTTCAAAAAGTTCGGTTCTGACCCAAATCTGTTTAGGCCAGACCAAACTGGCTCCAATTGCCCTGAAGATTGGCTTATAACACCCTCTAATCTCCTAGGACTCAGAAATTCTAGGAAAACATGTTCTCTTTTCATTCATTTTTTTTAATGAATTTTTGCTTTTTGCCTCCCTCCAACCCTAAGCTCTTGAATGCAATGATAACATTTCTGAGTGACACTCACATACATAGCTATGGGTAAACACACATTTGATGGCATTAACAAACATCGTATTCACAAACATGACACACCATCACATGTGTTATGCCTTTTCATATTACAAAGTTTCCAAAAATTATCGGGGGTAATGTTTAAACAGAATGTCTGTCCATACGACACGCAGAAGTGTTGATTGTCAGAAGAAAAAGTGGCTAGTTGTAAACAAGCCTAGAAAAATTCTCCCTTTTAATTGAGAGCAGCAGCAGTGTAGATGTAGAAAGGGTAGCGTAATAAGAGGCACATGGCTGCAGAAGCAGCATATCACGGAACATACAAGGCAGTAGATCGGCTGTCTACAGGTGGCAGTAGTAGTAATATTAGTAGTGGTAGTGGCATATGCATAGCATGAATAATGGTCGCAGTAGGGGATTAGCATCAAAGAGCAGCAGCTAAAGCAGTGCGGTAGCAGCAGCAGCCATAGGCCTCTTTCACACGGGCGTCATGTTTGACGCCCGGATAAGAGGCGGGTGCGTTGCAGGAATATGTGCGTTTTTCCCGCGCGGGTGCAAACGTTTGTAACGCGTTTTGCACGCGCGTGAGAAAAAACGCCATGTTTGGTACCCAACCCGAAGCCGGACTTCATAACTGAAGTCCGGTTTCGGGTCTTCTGGAGAATTGATTATTTTCCCTTATAACATGGTTATAAGGGGAAATAATAGCATTCTTAATAAAGAATGCATTGTTAAATGAAGAGGATCGATCTACAGGACCTGTGATGACGTCACATCACATGGTCATCACAGGTCCTGTAGATCTTAGAAGATGCAGGGAAAGAGAGGAGAGATCGCGACTACGCGATCAAGTGGCTAAGGTAAGTTAACTTTTATTATTTTTAACCCCTTCCTCTTCATTTAACAATGCATTCTTTATTAAGAATGCTATTATTTTCCCTTATAACCATGTTATAAGGGAAAATAATAGAGATCGGGTCCCGTTGCTAAGCAACGCATCCGTACTTGCTTGCGGATGCTTGCAATTTTCCCGCAGCCCCAATTACTTCTATGGGGCCTGCGTTGCGTGAAAAACGCACAATATAGAGCATGCTGCGATTTTCACGCAAAGCAGAAGTGATGCGTGAAAATCACCGCTCATGTGCACAGCCCCATAGAAATGAATGGGTCCGGATTCAGTGCGGGTGCAATGCGTCCTCCTCACGCATTGCACCCGCACGGAAAACTCGCCCGTGTGAAAGGGGCCATATAGTACATGTTGGCAAGCAGGCAGCAGCATGATGGAGGCAACAACAGCCTTACGGAACATGTTGGTAGGCAGGCCGCAATGATGGCGATGGTAGCATGACGGCAGCAGCAGGTGTACAAAATATGATGGTAGGCAGGCAGACAGCAACAGTGACAAGATGGGGTACATACTGTATTCATTGGTCTCAACCTAGGAATGTGAAAATCCTCTTGAATCTAAGCTTATGTTATCTTGACAAAAGCAATGTTTTGGACACTGGCATCCAAGTTGATCCATTTGGGTGTCACCACTCACCTGCGGTGCTGAAAACCCTCTCCGAGATGACATTGGAGACTAGGCAAAAAAGAAGAAAGAGTGCCTGTTGTAGGAGCTGTCCAGAAAAAATTGTGGGTGGTGGATTCAAAAGGAGTTGGCCATATTGCTGCTTCACTGGGTGTTAACACTTCTGGTCCCATGCTGTTTTTGGAGATGCAAGAGTGTCCATGGAGAAGGTTGATAAGTACCTGCTGTGGGACACGTCCTTATGAAATCATGGGTGAGCGGGGTTGGGACCTGGCCATGTTGCTGGGGTGCTGCCAATGCCACAAAAAACATTGAACCAGTGGTCCATGAAAGTTTTTTCATGGCCAAATATTCTGCAGTTCTATTTATAGATGTCTTATGATGGAGTGGAGAACGAGGAGGAGTCTTAGCAGGAGAAGAAACAGGTGATGATGATGAAAAGGACACTGTATTGCCTCCACAAAGAGGACTAGGAGAAGGAGGAAAGACTTGTTCTGATTGGGAATGCTGGCCAGTCACATTTTAACAAAGGATCCAGTGAAGCCACCTTTGATTATTTTAATCCTGCTGATCTTGCACATTGCTGTGATTTTGTGTGCCCTCCTTGTGGAGAAAAAACGCCATACGGGGGTTACTTGCACAGAGCTAAAGGCAGTCGAGCTCGGTTTAGCTATGGCACGTTTTGGGCTTAACTTACCCATAGTGTCAGCGGGACTCCAGATCCCGAAGCAGACATGACCCTGGCTCTTTGGAAGGTACATCAACTTTGCTCTTTTTTGCTGCCGCCACTGCCATCACCAACCTCCTCTGAGGCAACCTCTTCCTCAGCACCCTGATCAAGCTCCCAATCCCTGTCCAGCACACATTCATCATCAGAGTCCTCAACCTCCCTGCCACTTTTATCAGACTGTGAGATATTATGGTGGATTCCTTGGCACCCCTCCCCTGCACTGCATTTTCCCCGACTACCACTGTTACTGCTCCCAATGCCATGGCTACAGGTGCCACTATTACCACCAAAATCAAGCCATCTTTGCATAGAGTCCCCTCCTAAAGATTCTCCTCATGGCAGCCCAAATGATAACTGCTCTTACACAGGGAGACTCTTGACTGTCTACCATAGGCATGGTGGAGTTTTTGTGACATTTTTTAGTAAAAAAAAAAAAAGAAAAAAGAAAAAAAAAAAGGAAGGCACCCCACCAGGAAGGGGCAGTGAAGACTGAAAGCACTCTACTGAAATCCTTCTCTGGGGCTGCAATGATGAGGAGCATTGACCCATGGCTCCACAGTGTCAGACTCAAAAGTCACCTCCATGCCTGCTGTGACAGAGAGGGGTATTGAGCCATCTAATCCACAATCTCATCCTCTTCCTCTTCAATGATAATGTTGTTCCCGCTGGCCTTTCTAATAGTTCACATTATCAGTCACAGATATTGTTGCCCGCTACCCTGTATATTGTAAGGCGTGTATACCCCCTTTTCCAAAACTTGAACCAAAAATCTTACATTTGAACCGTGTGGAGATGCACAAACATTATTGGTGCCTAATAGTTCGCGTTACCACTCACAGATGTTATTGTCCCTGCGTATTGCTGATGCAACGATTTTCCGTTTTCGAGTTTTTGCTTTCTTACTTCCTGCTTTCTTAGAGCCATAGTTTTTATATTTTTCTGTTCACATAGCCGTATGAGTACAGTTTTTCTTGCATTTAATACTGGAAAAAAAAGAAAAAAAAAGCATCAAAAAATATTTTTTCTTTTCGTCGCCATAATCTGACCCATATAACTTTTTTGTAGTTACAGTATGTATACGGATCTGTGTGAGGTTTGTTTTTTTGGGGGTGATCTGTACTATTCATTGATACCGTTTTGGGGTGTGTACAAATTTTTGATCACTTTAAATTTTTGTGGGAGGTGAAGCAGCCATTTTGGACATTTTTATTTTTTTTTCCATTTCCCTGTTTGTCATATTGGAACATATTGGGCATTTTTGCATGCAGCAATGCCCATGATGTTTTTTTTTTTTTTTTTTTGTATTGTTTATTTATTTATTTTTTGAAAAAAAAAATTTCTAACATTTATTTATTTTTTTACACGTTTTTATAGTTCCGATAGGGAACTATAACATGAAATCATCAGATTGCCATTCACACAGACTCCAGTGTTTTAGCATTGGAGTCTATGAGGATTTTACTATGTTCCTATGAAGCCCTGCCACTAATGTGCGGCAGCCTCTTGTCATTTGGGTCACCAGAGGATGCAGCACATAATGCAGTAAGTTGGCACTGCAGCATTTTACTAGTTTTGGACAAAATGAACCTGAAAAGCTTGGATGATGGAAAAAATCTTGCAAAGTTCGTAACGAACTCGGTTCATTATGCTCCTCTCAAAAGTTTTGCTCATTAGTGTGTGTGTGTGTGTGTGTATATATATATATATATATATATGTATATATATATATATATATATATATATATATATATATATATATATATAATGGATTTATTGGAACTCATACTATACTGTAATTACTTCTCCTTTCAGGATAGGTTTTATTTGCAGCGGGTGGGCGGGAATGGGTTCGAATGTCGCGCCCACCTATGCAAATATATTTGTACGTTCACTTGAGGAGCGCCTTATCTATGTATCTCCCCACTTTGGTCATGTTCTGAAGTGGTGGAGGTACATAGATGATGTGTTCCTCATTTGGACTGGGACTCGGGAGGCTCTGGATGCATTCCATGAGTTCTTGAATAATATGGACACAAATATTAAATTCACTTTGGTGGCATCTACCGAGAAGGTACAATTTCTTGATACACTAGTGTATATACAGGATGGACAGGTACATACTGATCTATACATGAAGGAAACTGATAAAAATACCTTGTTACACTTTACAAGTGGTCACCCAAGGAGGATGGTAAATTCTTTGCCATACAGCCAGATGCTGCGCATCAAGAGGATAGTGGATGATGAGGAGCATCTGAACAAAGCTTTAGACAATATGGGTAAATATTTTATAGATAGAGGATATCCCAAATCCCTTGTTAAGAAACATATGCATAAAGTTAAATCTACACCTAGAGATGAAATACAGGGAAAAAGGGTGAAAAACAGATTGAATCTTATACCTTTTGTATCCACATATAGTGAGTATAGCGCTAGAATGGAACAGATTATCCGGAGACACTGGGGCATCATGCAGAGCGGTTGCCCTGCTATTTCTGCTTTTCGTGATGCGCCCTTGATGTCATACAGACGCACTAGGAATATTAGAGATAGGGTAGTAAGATCCAATGTTTACAAACCTCCAAAAATGAGAAAAACCTTCTTTAAAAGGAGAGTAAGGGTAGTTACCCATGCTTAAATTGTGTGAATTGTAGATTGATGCCGAAGGGCACGGAGTTTATACATCCAGCAACGAAAGAAAAATTGACTATAAAACACTATCTTACATGTGACTCCTCCTGGGTGATTTCTGTATTGTGGTGCCCCTGCAATTTGTTATTAGTGATGTCGCGAACATAAAATTTTCAGTTCGCGAACAGCGAACGCGAACTTCTGCAAATGTTCGCGAACGGGCGAACCGGGCGAACCGCCATAGACTTCAATTGGCAGGCGAATTTTAAAACCCACAGGGACTCTTTCTGGCCACAATAGTGATGAGAAAGTTGTTTCAAGGGGTCTAACACCTGGACTGTGGCATGCCGGAGGGGGATCTATGGCAAAACTCCCATGGAAAATTAAGTAGTGGACGCAGAGTCGGGTTTTAATCCATAAACGGCATAAATCAACTAACATTCCTAAATTGTTTGGAATAACGTGCTTTAAAACATCCAGTGTGTGTATACGATCAGGTATGATGTTGTATCGATCAGGTAGTGTAAGGGTTACGCCCGCTTCACTGACATTGACAGACCAAACTCCCTTTTAATGCACCGCAAACAGTTCATTTGCACAACCGCAAACTCCCCATTTGCACAAGGTTGGATACCAAGCTAGCCACGTCCCGGTGATGTCATTGAAGGTTTCTTCCTCCACCCAGCCACGCATAACACCAAGGGTCCCCAAAAGATGAATTGAATTGATTTTTCGAACGGTGAGATGGTTAAAAACGCTGGCTCCCTCCACTCTGTTTTAAACCACGGTGACTGCGTCTGCGCCGTGCAATTTACTGTCACACCCGATATGAGTGGTATTTTCTGTAGTACTATTCTCATCAGTTTAATCCTCTAACGTCCCCAATCTGGGGGCCATTTATTGAATAGATTTTTCGAACGGGAGATGGTTAAAAACGCTGGCTCCCTCCACTCTGTTTTAAACCACGGTCACTGCGCCTGCGCCGTGCAATTTACTGTCACACCCGATATGAGTGGTATTTTCTGTAGTACTATTCTCATCAGTTTAATCCTCTAACGTCCCCAATCTGGGGGCCATTTATTGAATAGATTTTTCGAACGGGAGATGGTTAAAAACGCTGGCTCCCTCCACTCTGTTTTAAACCACGGTCACTGCGCCTGCGCCGTGCAATTTACTGTCACACCCGATATGAGTGGTATTTTCTGTAGTACTATTCTCATCAGTTTAATCCCTCTAACGTCCCCAATCTGGGGGCCATTTATTGAATAGATTTTTCGAACGGGAGATGGTTAAAAACGCTGGCTCCTCCACTCTGTTTTAAACCACGGTCACTGCGTCTGCGCCGTGCAATTTACTGTCACACCCGATATGAGTGGTATTTTCTGTAGTACTATTCTCATCAGTTTAATCCTCTAACGTCCCCAATCTGGGGGCCATTTATTGAATAGATTTTTCGAACGGGGAGATGGTTAAAAAACGCTGGCTCCTCCACTCTGTTTTAAACCACGGTCACTGCGTCTGCGCCGTGCAATTTACTGTCACACCCGATATGAGTGGTATTTTCTGTAGTACTATTCTCATCAGTTTAATCCTCTAACGTCCCCAATCTGGGGGCCATTTATTGAATAGATTTTTCGAACGGGAGATGGTTAAAAACGCTGGCTCCCTCCACTCTGTTTTAAACCACGGTCACTGCGTCTGCGCCGTGCAATTTACTGTCACACCCGATATGAGTGGTATTTTCTGTAGTACTATTCTCATCAGTTTAATCCTCTAACGTCCCCAATCTGGGGGCCATTTATTGAATAGATTTTTCGAACGGGAGATGGTTAAAAACGCTGGCTCCTCTCCACTCTGTTTTAAACCACGGTCACTGCGTCTGCGCCTGCAATTTACTGTCACACCCGATATGAGTGGTATTTTCTGTAGTACTATTCTCATCAGTTTAATCCTCTAACGTCCCCAATCTGGGGCCATTTATTGAATAGATTTTTCGAACGGGAGATGGTTAAAAACGCTGGCTCCCTCCACTCTGTTTTAAACCACGGTCACTGCGCTCTGCGCCCTGCAATTTACTGTCACACCCGAATATGAGTGGTATTTTCTGTAGTACTATTCTCTTATCAGTTTAATCTCTCTAACGCCCCCAATTCGGGGGCCATTTATTGAATAGATTTTAACGGGAGATGTGGTTAAAAACGCTGGCTCTCCACTCTGTTTTAACCACGGCGATCAAGGCTCTGCGCCGTGCAATTTACTGTCACACCCGATATGAGTGGTATTTTCTGTAGTACTATTCTCATCAGTTTAATCCTCTAACGTCCCCAATCTGGGTGCCATTTATTGAATAGATTTTTCGAACGGGAGATGGTTAAAAACGCTGGCTCCCTCCACTCTGTTTTAAACCACGGTCACTGCGCCTGCGCCGTGCAATTTACTGTCACACCCGATATGAGTGGTATTTTCTGTAGTACTATTCTCATCAGTTTAATCCTCTAACGTCCCCAATCTGGGTGCCATTTATTGAATAGATTTTTCGAACGGGAGATGGTTAAAAACGCTGGCTCCCTCCACTCTGTTTTAAACCACGGTCACTGCGTCTGCGCCGTGCAATTTACTGTCACACCCGATATGAGTGGTATTTTCTGTAGTACTATTCTCATCAGTTTAATCCTCTAACGTCCCCAATCTGGGGGCCATTTATTGAATAGATTTTTCGAACGGGGAGATGGTTAAAAACGCTGGCTCCCTCCACTCTGTTTTAAAACCACGGTGACTGCGCCTGCGCCGTGCAATTTACTGTCACACCCGATATGAGTGGTATTTTCTGTAGTACTATTCTCATCAGTTTAATCCTCTAACGTCCCCAATCTGGGGGCCATTTATTGAATAGATTTTTCGAACGGGGAGATGGTTAAAAACGCTGGCTCCCTCCACTCTGTTTTAAAACCACGGTCACTAGCGCCTGCGCCGTGCAACTTACTGTCACACCCGATATGAGTGGTATTTTCTGTAGTACTATTCTCATCAGTTTAATCCTCTAACGTCCCCCAATCTGGGGCCATTTATTGAATAGATTTTTTCGAACGGGGAGATGGTTAAAAACGCTGGCTCCCTCCACTCTGTTTTAAACCACGGTCACTGCGCCTGCGCCGTGCAATTTACTGTCACACCCGATATGAGTGGTATTTTCTGTAGTACTATTCTCATCAGTTTAATCCTCTAACGTCCCCAATCTGGGGCCATTTATTGAATAGATTTTTCGAACGGGGAGATGGTTAAAAACGCTGGCTCCTCTCCACTCTGTTTTAAACCACGGTGACTGCGCCTGCGCCGTGCAATTTACTGTCACACCCGATATGAGTGGTATTTTCTGTAGTACTATTCTCATCAGTTTAATCCTCTAACGTCCCCAATCTGGGGGCCATTTATTGAATAGATTTTTCGAACGGGAGATGGTTAAAAACGCTGGCTCCTCTCCACTCTGTTTTAAACCACGGTCACTGCGTCTGCGCCGTGCAATTTACTGTCACACCCGATATGAGTGGTATTTTCTGTAGTACTATTCTCATCAGTTTAATCCTCTAACGTCCCCAATCTGGGGGCCATTTATTGAATAGATTTTTCGAACGGGAGATGGTTAAAAACGCTGGCTCCCTCCACTCTGTTTTAAACCACGGTCACTGCGCCTGCGCCGTGCAATTTACTGTCACACCCGATATGAGTGGTATTTTCTGTAGTACTATTCTCATCAGTTTAATCCTCTAACGTCCCCAATCTGGGGGCCATTTATTGAATAGATTTTTCGAACGGGAGATGGTTAAAAAACGCTGGCTCCCTCCACTCTGTTTTAAACCACGGTCACTGCGCCTGCGCCGTGCAATTTACTGTCACACCCGATATGAGTGGTATTTTCTGTAGTACTATTCTCATCAGTTTAATCCTCTAACGTCCCCAATCTGGGTGCCATTTATTGAATAGATTTTTCGAACGGGGAGATGGTTAAAAACGCTGGCTCCCTCCACTCTGTTTTAAACCACGGTGACTGCGCCTGCGCCGTGCAATTTACTGTCACACCCGATATGAGTGGTATTTTCTGTAGTACTATTCTCATCAGTTTAATCCTCTAACGTCCCCAATCTGGGTGCCATTTATTGAATAGATTTTTCGAACGGGGAGATGGTTAAAAACGCTGGCTCCCTCCACTCTGTTTTAAACCACGGTCACTGCGCCTGCGCCGTGCAATTTACTGTCACACCCGATATGAGTGGTATTTTCTGTAGTACTATTCTCATCAGTTTAATCCTCTAACGTCCCCAATCTGGGGGCCATTTATTGAATAGATTTTTCGAACGGGGAGATGGTTAAAAACGCTGGCTCCTCCACTCTGTTTTAAACCACGGTGACTGCGCCTGCGCCGTGCAATTTACTGTCACACCCGATATGAGTGGTATTTTCTGTAGTACTATTCTCATCAGTTTAATCCTCTAACGTCCCCAATCTGGGGGCCATTTATTGAATAGATTTTTCGAACGGGAGATGGTTAAAAACGCTGGCTCCCTCCACTCTGTTTTAAACCACGGTCACTGCGCCTGCGCCGTGCAATTTACTGTCACACCCGATATGAGTGGTATTTTCTGTAGTACTATTCTCATCAGTTTAATCCTCTAACGTCCCCGACTCCCAATCTGGGGGCCATTTATTAAATAGATTTTTTGAACGGGGAGATGGTTAAAAACGCTGGCTCCTCCACTGATATGAGTGGTATTTTCTGTAGTATTATTCTCATCAGTTTAATCCCTGTTACGTCCCATATCAGGGATTGCCTTTTGTGAAAAAAATTTAGGCCGGGTACCTTCGACTGCCTTCACAGTGACAGACCAAACTCTCGTACACTAAACTGAATTGATTTCAGGAACCGGGAGATGGAAAAAGCAGCTTGGTCGGTCCTCTTACTCCCAAATTGGGGCACTGCGCGTGCACAGAGCAATGTGCTGTGACACCCTATATGAGTGGTGTCTTAACTAGTACTATTGCTATCAGTTTAATCCCTGTTACGGACCCTATCCGGTCGAATTGATTAACCATTGTCGAATCCCCC
Organism: Bufotes viridis; assembly: GCA_033119425.1. Lineage (NCBI taxonomy): Eukaryota > Metazoa > Chordata > Amphibia > Anura > Bufonidae > Bufotes > Bufotes viridis. Next base: position 356,278,336 of record CM065590.1, read on the forward strand.
ATTGACATCCCCCTTATAAGCTGTGTAAAGCATATTTTTTAGTTTGGTTTTGAACTGCTGCATCCTTTCCGACTTTCGGTAATTTGGCAACATTTCTGCCACTTTCTGCTTATACCGGGGTCTAGTAGCGTGGCCACCCGATCGCTTTTGGTCTGATCATAATGAAGCAACGGCCTTATCATCTGGGGTGTGGCAACATTGCCAACACACTTATAGAGGTGATGATGATTGCTTCATTGTGATACGCAAGCCCCTTCACCACAACAAGGTAACGATCACGAAGGGGAATTGACACTTGTATGTGCCTTTTTTTTTGGTTTGTTTTTGCAGCCACAGTGCTGCACCATAGGACAGAAAAATTAGGCATGTACACATGCCTGAAAAATAATGGCACTGTTGCAGCCGCTATTGTAGCAGCGGCCGGAAAATTTATGTTTTCCAGGCAGAAAAGTGACTAAAACATTGCGGCTTGAACCCTAGTTGGTGGTGGAGAATTCACGAAAGTCATCCGGTATGCAGACATTAAATACAGCAGCGTGGGGACCATTTTAAGGCCATGGCATGTAATCAGGCCTTTGTTAGTCAAACGTATCCCCACTGTCAGTCCCTTCGGGATCCATGCCTCATTCATCTTTATGAAGGTGAGGTAATCAACACTTTTTTGACCGAGGCGACTTCTCTTGTCAGTGACAATGCCTCCTGCTGCACTGAAGGTCCTTTCTGACAGGACACTTGAAGCAGGGCAGGCCAGAAGTTCTATCGCAAACTGGGATAGCTCAGGCCACAGGTCAAGCCTGCACACCCAGTAGTGAAGGGGTTCATTGCTCCTCAGAGTGTCGATATCTGCTGTTAAGGCGAGGTAGTCTGCTACCTGTCGGTCGAGTCGTTCTCTAAGGCTGGATCCCGAAGGGCTGTGGCGATGAGTAGGACTGAAAAGCTCCGCATGTCCTCCATCAACAACACATCTGTAAATCGTCCAGTCCTTGCCGCCGTGGTAGGAGGAGGATTACACTCACCTCTTCCCCTGTTAGATTCCCCGTTGTGCTGTGACATCCCCTTATAAGCTGTGTAAAGCATATTTTTTAGTTTGGTTTTGAACTGCTGCATCCTTTCCGACTTTCGGTAATTTGGTAACATTTCTGCCACTTTCTGCTTATACCGGGGTCTAGTAGCGTGGCCACCCAGTACAGATCGTTCTCCTTTATCCTTTTTATACGTGGGTCCCTCAACAGACATGACAGCATGAAAGACCCCATTTGAACAAGGTTGATGCAGAGCTACTCATTTCCCGTCTCGTCCTCACTGATGTCATTGACGGTCTGTTCTTCCCCCAGCCACGTACAACACCATGGGTCCCAGATAGGTGACAACAACGAGCACCCTGGGGTGCCTGCTGTGGTTGGTCTTCCTCCTCCTCAAAGCCACCACATTCCTCCTCTGACTCCTCTTCCTCATACTCCTCTTCCAGCGTTGCTGCAGGTCCGGCAAGCGATGATGACAAGGCTGTTTCTGGTGGTGATGGTGACCACAACTCTTCCTCTTCCTCTTCACGCTCATCTACAGCCTGATCCAGAACTCTTCGCAGGGCACGCTCCAGGAAGAAAACAAATGGGATGAGGTCGCTGATGGTGCCTTCGGTGCGACTGACTAGGTTTGTCACCTCTCAAAAGGACGCATAAGCCTACAGGCATTGCGCATGAGTGTCCAGTAACGTGGCAAAAGATTCCCAGCTCCGCAGAGGCTGTCCTAGCACCCCGGTCATACAAATACTGTTGACGGCTTTTTCTTGTTGGAGCAGGCGGTCGAACATTAGGAGTGTTGAATTCCAACGTGTCGGGCTGTCGCATATCAAGCGCCTCACTGGCATGTTGTTTCGCCGCTGAATATCGGAAAAGTGCGCCATGGCCGTGTAGGAACGCCTGAAATGGCCACACACCTTCCTGGCCTGCTTGAGGACGTCCTGTAAGCCTGGGTACTTAGACACAAAACGTTGTACGATGAGATTCAACACATGTGCCATGCACGGCACATGTGACAACTTGCCCAAATTTAATGCCGCCAACAGATTGCTTCCATTGTCACACACCACTTTGCCGATCTCCAGTTGGTGCGGGGTCAGCCACTGATCCACCTGTGCGCTCAGGGCGGACAGGAGTGCTGGTCCTGTGTGGCTCTCTGCTTTCAGGCAAGTCAACCCCAAGATAGCGTGACACTGTCGTATCCGGGATGTGGAATAGCCCCTGGGGAGCTGGGGGAATCAGTTGATGTGCAGCCAGACGCCGCAGCAGAAGAGGACTCAGCCGAGGAGGATATTGAAGAGGATGGAGTAGGAGTAGAGGAGGTGGCAGTAGGTCTGCCTGCAAGTCGTGGTGGTGTCACCAACTCCGCTGCGGAGCCACGCATTCCATGCTTGTCAGCCGTCAGCAGGTTGACCCAATGCGCAGTATACGTGATATACCTGCCCTGACCGTGCTTTGCAGACCAGGTATCAGTGGTCAGATGGACCCTTGCCCCAACACTGTATGCCAGAGATGCCATGACTTCCTTTTCAATGACATGGTAGAGGTTTGGGATTGCCTTTTGAAAAAAAAATTTCGTCCGGGTACCTTCCACTGTGGTGTCCCAATAGCGACAAATTTTTGAAGGCCTCAGACTCTACCAGCTGGTATGGTAAAAGCTGGCGGGCTAAGAGTTCCGTCAAGCCAGCTGTCAGTCGCCGGGCAAGGGGGTGACTTTGTGACATTGGCTTCTTATGCTCAAACATGTCCTTGACAGACACCTGACTGTGGGCAGATGAGCAGGAACTGCTGAAGGTGAGAGATGGAGTGGCGGGTGGTTGAGAGGGGGCAGGGAGGACAGCAGTGGTTGACGTGGCTGAAGATGCTGGACCAGGAGGAGCATGGTGGCTTTGAGTTTGTGTGCTGCTTGTACTCATGTGTTGATCCCATAGGCGTTTGTGATGTGAGATCATGTGCCTTCGCAAAGCAGTTGTACCAAGGTGGGTGTTGGACTTCCCACGACTCAGTTTCTTTTGGCACAGGTTGCAAATGGCATTGCTTTTTTTTTTTTTTCATAAATCTCTTTTTATTGACATAGAGAAACAGGTAAATAGCAAGGAAGGTAAATCAATGACAATGACAATGATCACATATTGTCCGCTCGCAGGAGGACATTAATAACTCAATGAGACATTAAGTGACACTCCACTTCCATGATAAAATAGGCCCATGAGTGCGATCAAACGCCCAATTACCACGGATACAACGAAGTGTTATGTTAAGCCCAACTAATTACCAAGGAAGGAAGTGGACAAGAGCCCAAGGAAGCCAGAAGCTCCCAAGCCCTAAGAGTCATAATTGAGAGTTACATATCAGACAAATATGTTTCAGAGGTAACAAATGGACAAAAGGAAAGAGGGAAAGGGAGAGGAGAAAGAAAAGTAGAAAAGTAAAATAAAATAGGAAAAAGATCTTAGAAATCAGGAAAGACTCCCGCCGGGCGTTACCCAAGTACCACCCAACCCACACCACCAGGCAATATAAAGCAGCGCATCAAAACATAAATAGCATACTATCACTTGTAGCCAGATGTCAAGTTGCTAAACCCATGTTAAGGAGGATTCTGCCAATTACACTTTGCGAAATAGCAGCCAAGATCCCCAGACTTTCATAAACTTATCATGTTTGCCTTCAATCCAAGATGTTATCTCTTCCAGTCTGCAAATCTGATCCACCTTGTCCAGCCATTCCCCTAAGGAAGGCGGAGAAGTCGCTAGCCAGTGCAACGGTATTAGTAATTTAGCTGCTAAAATGAGAAAGGTGGGAAGGTTCCGTCTACTAGGGCTGAAAGCTCCAAAATCCTGCCATAATAGCACTAATGGAGGTGATAAGCCTGGAAATGTCGGGCAGATTTGTTTTATTACCCTCTCTACTTCCAGCCAAAAGGGCCTAATCAGGTTACAATGCCACCAAATATGGGACATTGTGCCTGAAGACATGCAACACCTCCAACAGCGGTCTGAATCTATAACACCTCTCTCATATAAGAATGAAGGCGTCCTGTACCACCGCGACAACGTTTTGTAGGAGTTCTCCTGGAGGCGTATACATCTAGAGAATCCGTGAGATCTGGATAATATGATCTGCACCTCAGAGGCTGTGAAAGACACATTCAGCTCCTTCTCCCATTCTGCAATATAAGATGGGACGTCTAAGGAACCCTCAACAATCAGCATCCTATATAATTTGGAGAGAGCTTTTGGCCAAGGACGAGGTGACAGCAAGACCTTCTCGAAATCAGTGCTTTCCCTGGCATACCCCCTTCAAAATCACTTTCCGGCAGATAAGTCGGAAGTGACTATATTGTAAACAGTGTAGGGAAGGAGGAGATAGTTTCTGAGAAAGTGACTCCTGAGAGGGGACGAGTCCGCCACGCAGAAATATAGATATCGGGCAAGAGTGCAACTGTTGCCAAAGTGTACTAGCATGTGAGGGAGGAGGAGAGTGTCCGGCTAAAGAAGGCAAGTAACACGCAGGCGTTAGCGGAGAAGGGAAAGGGGAAATTTTAAGGTGTTTCCGACAGCTATGCCATGCTAAAATCATACCTTTAGTTAAAGGGTTGAGCATAGGTGAGAGTGATTGTGGACATTTCTCAGACCACATCAAGGGAAGGATAGGTCTAGGTATACCGTCTCTCTCTAGCAATGCTGAAATCGAATTACCTCCATATTTGTTCAGATCCAACCACCTTTGTAATTGAATGGCTGTATAATATGTCCTAATGTCAGGGAGCCCTACACCTCCACAAAGCTTGGGCAGAGAAAGGATTTTATGGTTGACCCGGGGTTTAGCTTTCTTCCATAAAAACCTAGAAAAAGTCTTTGTACAGTCTGAAAGAAAGAGGGGGAGATAGATAGGTGCAACTTGCATCAGATAAAGGAATTTTGGCAAGATATAGGTTGTCAAATAATGTCTCCTCCCAATCCAAGACAAAAAGGGGATTCTATCCAGGGCCAACTGATTACTCACTTGGGATAGTAACGGTTTATAATTAAGGTCATAAACTAAAGAAAGGTCATTAGGGACCTTTAAACCCAGATATTTAATTGCAGAGGTTTGCCAAATGAAAGGAGTAGCTGTTTTAAGATGATCTACTGTTGGCGCATCTAATGTGATATTTAACGCTTCAGATTTATCCAGATTAATTCTGAAATTGGAAAGTCTACCAAATTCCTGGAATAAAGTTAACAATTGCGGAAACGCCACTCGGGGATTGGAGAGAAAAATCAATAAGTCATCCGCATATGCTGCAACCGAGTGTGATCCCGAAGGTGTTTGCAAACCCCTGATATCAGGATTGCTCCTGATAGCTCTTATCAATGTTTCCATGCATATCACGAACAAGCTAGGGGACAAAGGACAGCCCTGGCGAGTCCCGTTGGATATGGGAAAGGGAGGAGACAGTACATTATTAACCCGTACCTTAGCTGAGGGGAAGGTATAAAGTGAAAAGATAACATCCACAAAGGATGTAGGAAAACCGAAAGAAATCAGTGATTCCCGCATGAAAGCCCAATCGATTCTATCAAAGGCCTTCTCGGCATCTGTGCCGAGAAGAACCAGAGGAATGCCATGAGCTCAAGCGTAATGAATAGAATTCAGAACTCGAGTAGCATTAAATCTGCCCTCCCTAAAGGGGACAAACCCCATCTGTTCCTCATGTATTAGAGAAGGAAGTAATTTCTGAACTCTCCTGGCCAAAATCTTCGCCCACAGTTTCACGTCGCAGTTCAGGAAGGATATAGGACGATAACTACTGCATAACACTTTATCCTTGCCTTCCTTCGGAAGCACTGCAATATGCGCCTCTAAAGCTTGCTTGGGAAACTCTCCTCCTCCCTGTAACGCATGACATAAGGATTGAAAGTGAGGTAATAAGATTTTTGAAAACTTCTTATAATAACTGATCGGTAGCTCATCTGGACCAGGGCTTTTACCAGAGGGTGTGGAGGACAAAGCCAGTTGGATTTCTGTGGTTGTGATGGGATCCAGTAGCGTTTGGGAATCTTCCTGAGAAATCTGCGGTAACTGCAGAGATGTCAGGAATGATCGGATGTCTTGTACCCTTCTCTCCCTACCTAAATCCTCTTCTTCCGCTGATAAATTATATAACTGACTATAAAAAGAAGCAAACTGGGATGCAATAGAATCGGTGCTATATAAGAGGGAGTTATCAGAGGACTTAATCGAGGAAATATGGGTGCGGGCTACAAATCCCTTCAACAGGGAGGACATCATTTTCCCCCCTTTATCTCCATGAGCATATATGCGTTGTTTAGAGTACATAAGATTCTTTGCATACTTAATCCCCAATAAACTTTTCAGTTGCCCCCTTAGATTAATCAAATCTGCTAGCTGATCTGCGGCTAAGGACCATTTGTGCGACTTTTCAAGAATCGCGATTCTGTTTAGCAAATCATCCATATCCCTCGTCCTTTTTCGCTTAACCCTCGTGCCCAAAGCTATAAGTTCCCCCCGAATGTAAGCCTTATGGGCCTCCCATATCATCGGGTATGAAACCTCAGGGGTGACATTGACCTGGAAGAAATGTGATAGTTTCTCAGACAGTGCTAACACATCTCCATCATTCTGTATCAGAGTCTCGTTCAACCGCCAAGACCAGGGTTTTCGGCTTGAGGGTGAAAGGCCCAAGGAGAAGTGAATGGGTGCATGATCCGAAACAGCAATAGGTTCAATAGCCGCAGATACCACCTCAGCTAGATTCGATTGCGACACATATAAATAGTCTATACGCTGGTACGAGTGATGCGTGTTGGAGAAAAAGGTGAAATCCTTGACACCAGGATTAAGAGTTCTCCAGACATCCACTAAATGCATACTGTCTAGAGAGGTCTTAATCGCACTAAGGCCCGTAAAAGATATCGCGGAACGCCCGAGGAGGAGTCTATTAAGGATTCAGCGTAGCATTAAAATCTCCTCCCAGGAGGATAACTCCTCTGCAAACATCCGTAGTTGTTGCAATACCTTCCCAAACCATTTCACCTGACCTACATTAGGCGCATAGATGTTCGCTAGTGTCAAAGGGACATCGTCTAATTTACCCTTCACAAAGACAAACCTGCCCTCCGAGTCTGCGCATATAATGAGCATTGGTGAAAGTCAGCCCTTTTTGATCGCGATGCTAACACCTCTGGTAGCATGTGACCCATTGCAGCTGTGAAACCACACATCAAATTGAGAGCGGTGAAGTTGGGAATCTTGTGCTCCTTAAAATGGGTTTCCTGCAAAAAAAGGATAGAAGGAGAAGTCCTCCTGATTAAAGCAAACACCTGGGACCTCCTCTGAGGAACATTCAACCCCTTCACATTGAAGGAGTATACCGTATATCTCGTCATGTAACACGTTGCACTCCAATACTCTGCTTACCAGGTGAAATGAGGAGTGGCCGAGAGGCCCGCCCCGGCGAGGGGTGGAAAAAGAAAGGAGAGAAAACTAAACAGAAACATAAAAGAGGCAAATGAAAGAGGAAAAAATCAAAATGTAAAAATAGACAAAAACATCTGAAAACATGAGCCGCCCGTCCGGGTCCGAAGGATCCAAGCTGGACTAACCCCAGAGACACACCAAAGGAGTCCGAGGCAGACAACAGCTCATCCGGGTCGGATCCAACAGCCACCACACCGGCAACAGGGGGAGGGAGGCGTGAAAAACGCGCCATCGATAGCCCAACCCACAAAGACAACCCCAACCAGCCCTAAAATTATCCAGTAATGAGGACCGCTATAAACCGAACTGTGAACGGAAAAAACCCCACAACCCCAGCCCCACATAACCAGCGAGACATTACTGTAAATACAATAAAGCCTATATGACCACAAACAACAACGAAGGGGCAGCACAAAAAAGGGGACAGAGGGGATACAAGACAAAAGACAGGGATGCACGGAACATTGGGTGAAAAGGTAAAATGAGAGAAACATTGGGAAGGGACATACAAAGGAAAAGGGACCTACGATACAAAAACAGGTACCCAGCCCCAACTTCAGAACAGAGAGGACCATATGCAAACAGTCCTAACATATGAAAATACAAAAAGCGCTCTTGGCAGAAGGCACTGCAGTATTAGCCACGTTAGCGAACAAATGCTCCATTAGGATTCATACTCAGTCTCCAGGGTTCTTGTAACCAGGTCTCTTGACCCGTTGAGTACGACGTTTCTCCGTGACCAAAGTCCAGGATTCTGGAGGGTAGGTAGAGGTGGTAGATCCTCATCCATCGGGTATTGGAAGCCAAGACAGGACCTCCACTGGCGGGATGCCCAGTTTGGAGCCAAAGCGCAGGCAAATCCTCCGGAGACCTGATGGCTAGCTGCTTGTTATCTTTAATAATAGCCAGCCCGAAAGGATAGAGCCATCTATACGGGAGGCCATGTGCTCTCAAGTGGTCTAAAGCGGTTTCATGGTTCTTCTTTTAGCGAAGTGTAGTGGGCTGATAGGTCCTGATAAAGATGGACCGTGGAGCCTTCATATGTAATCTCCCCATTTCCCGCGCACGACCGGAGAATCGTCCGCAGTGTCCACAAAGTTCAGCAGTTTGCATACAACATCCCTCGGCGGGTCGGAAGCGATCGGTTTAGGCCGCAAAGCCCCGATGGAATCCTCTCCGATTGTAATGGAGGCCGCCCGTGCCTGGCCTAGAATCCCTCCAAAGATAGCAATAGCTGCCTCCTGTAGCTTCTCTGGGGCAATCTGTTCCGAAATCCCTTTAAGCCGCAAATTATTCCTGCGGTTCCGGTTCTCTAAGTCCTCCAGTTGAATGAAGGCATCATTGAGGCGGCGTTGTTGTTCCACTAACTTGGTGCACATAGCGCCACCGAAAGAAAGGAGAGCCGCGTCGTGGGACTCCAGGGTGTCCACTCTGCTCCCCAGATGTCTGAGGTCGGCCCCAATGTCCTTCAATTCCTGCATGACCGGGCGCAGGGCCAGTTTTATGGTCTGCTTGAGAAACGAGCGGGTGATCAGGGTAGAGTCACTCACCCCACCAGCTACACTTTCCAGATCAGAATCGTCAGCCGCCTCTGACTCCACGAGCTCCGCATCAGGCGCCATCTTGGGAGCCGGCACGGTAGGAGGAAAGTCCTTCTTTCTAAGGTATTTCTCCATCTCCGCCTGCTGTCTCTGCTGTCTAGGGGTGCCAGGGTTCTCCCCGCTCTTGTCTTTGCCAATTTTCCCCATGGCTGGAGCGAAAACAAGCTTCTAATGGCTGGCTAGAATGCCCAGTGAGAGAGGAGCTCCGGACTAAGCTGCCTTCTCCATGCGTGGTCAGGCTCCGCCCCCTAATGGCATTGCTTTTATCAGAGGCAGACACACAAAAAAAATGCCACACTGCTGAGCTTTGCAATGACGGCATTCTAGTGGTGGCAACAGCATGCGTTGACTGGCGTGCTGTCTGGCTGACCCCAGGTGCTGATACATGCTGTCTGACTGTGCCACTAACTCCTTGTGACGACCTCCCCCTGCTTCCAACTCGTCTCCTCATTCTCTCTGTCTCCCCTTCAGAACTTTCCCCCTCTTCTTCTCTTCGAGCAGGCACCCAAGTGGCATCCGTGGACACATCGTCATCATCAACCGCTTCACTTGTATCTGACACCTCAGCAAAGGAAGCAGCAGCGGAGTACAACATCATCATCATCATCATCACACTGTACGTCCATGTGTGTAATCCTGCCTGACTGAGACATATCCCGTAATCTACATCATCTGGCAACAATGGTTGCGCATCACTAATTGCATCCAACTGATGTGTAAATAACTCCTCTGACGGATCAAGTGAAGCGGCTGTGGTGGCTGTGGTGGTAGTGGTGGTGGTGGCGACGGGCGGGTGCGTGGTAACTTGAGAGCAGGTGACCGAAGCTGAGCTGGAGGAGGATGGTGCGTCAAGGTTCTTAGCGGAAGCTGTTGAAGATTGGGTGTCCTGTCTAAGCCAGTCAACTACGTCCTCCTGAATTTTTCGGGTTCAGGGTACGTGGCCTCTGAAAACTGGGCATTATTCCAGGGACAGTGGAAATCACAGCACCACGACCACGACGGCCCTGCTAGTGCGGCCTGCCTCTGCCTGTCATTTTTTTAGATAAGTGGTACTCACGCGTGCTAGGTACTGTGCCACCCGGTATGAGTGGTTGGCACTGGCAGTGGACACACTACAGTCTGTGGAAGTGGGCCTGACACACACTGGCAGCAGGCAAGCAACTGAATTTAGACTACTGTCTAAAAATTAAATGCCTTATTTATCGGCAAGCTACTGTGCCACCCGGTATCAGTGGTTGGCACTGGCAGTGGGCACACTACAGTCAGTGGAAGAGGGCCTGACACACACTGGCAGCAGGCAAGCAACTGAATTTAGACTACTGTCTAAAATTAAATGCCTAATTTATCGGCAAGCTACTGTGCCACCCGGTATCAGTGGTTGGCACTGGCAGTGGGCACACTACAGTCAGTGGAAGCGGGCCTGACACACACTGGCAGCAGGCAAGCAACTGAATTTAGACTACTGTCTAAAAATTAAATGCCTTATTTATCGGCAAGCTACTGTGCCACCCGGTATCAGTGGTTGGCACTGGCAGTGGGCACACTACAGTCAGTGGAGGTGGGCCTGACACACACTGGCAGCAGGCAAGCAACTGAATTTAGACTACTGTCTAAAAATTAAATGCCTTATTTATCGGCAAGCTACTGTGCCACCCGGTATCAGTGGTTGGCACTGGCAGTGGGCACACTACAGTCAGTGGAAGTGGGCCTGACACACACTGGCAGCAGGCAAGCAACTGAATTTAGACTACTGTCTAAAAATTAAATGCCTTATTTATCGGCAAGCTACTGTGCCACCCGGTATCAGTGGTTGGCACTGGCAGTGGGCACACTACAGTCAGTGGAAGAGGGCCTGACACACACTGGCAGCAGGCAAGCAACTGAATTTAGACTACTGTCTAAAAATTAAATGCCTAATTTATCGGCAAGCTACTGTGCCACCCGGTATCAGTGGTTGGCACTGGCAGTGGGCACACTACAGTCAGTGGAAGAGGGCCTGACACACACTGGCAGCAGGCAAGCAACTGAATTTAGACTACTGTCTAAAAATTAAATGCCTTATTTATCGGCAAGCTACTGTGCCACCCGGTATCAGTGGTTGGCACTGGCAGTGGGCACACTACAGTCAGTGGAAGTCAGCCTGACACACACTAGCAGCAGGCAAGCAACTGAAATTACACTAAAGTGTAAAAATTAAATGCCTTTTTTGATGCAAAGTACTGTGCCACACGGGATGACAGGGGTGGGCACTGGCAGTGGGCACACTACAGTCAGTTGAAGTCGGCCTGACACACACTAGCAGCAGGTGAGCAGCTGAAATTACACTAAAGTGTAAAAATTAAATGCCTTTTTATGCAAAGTCCTGTGCCAGCCGGTATGAGTGGTGGACACTGGCAGTGGGCACACTACAGTCAGTGGAAGTCGGCCTGACACACACTAGCAGCAGGCAAGCAGCTGAAATTACACTAAAGTGTAAAAATTAAATGCCTTTTTATGCAAAGTCCTGTGCCAGCCGGTATGAGTGGTGGACACTGGCAGTGGGCACACTACAGTCAGTGGAAGTCAGCCTGACACACACTGGCAGGCAACTAACCTTAGATTAAAGTGTAAAAATTAAGTGCCTTTTTTTAAGCAAAGTCCTGTGCCACACGGGATGACAGGGGTGGGCACTGGCAGTGGGCACACTACAGTCAGTTGAAGTCGGCCTGACACACACTAGCAGCAGGCAAGCAGCTGAAATTACACTAAAGTGTAAAAATTAAATGCCTTTTTATGCAAAGTCCTGTGCCAGCCGGTATGAGTGGTGGACACTGGCAGTGGGCACACTACAGTCAGTGGAAGTCAGCCTGACACACACTGGCAGGCAACTAACCTTAGATTAAAGTGTAAAAATTAAGTGCCTTTTTTTAAGCAAAGTCCTGTGCCACACGGGATGACAGGGGTGGGCACTGGCAGTGGGCACACTACAGTCAGTTGAAGTCGGCCTGACACACACTAGCAGCAGGCAAGCAGCTGAAATTACACTAAAGTGTAAAAATTAAATGCCTTTTTATGCAAAGTCCTGTGCCAGCCGGTATGAGTGGTGGACACTGGCAGTGGGCACACTACAGTCAGTGGAAGTCAGCCTGACACACACTGGCAGGCAACTAACCTTAGATTAAAGTGTAAAAATTAAGTGCCTTTTTTTAAGCAAAGTCCTGTGCCACACGGGATGACAGGGGTGGGCACTGGCAGTGGGCACACTACAGTCAGTTGAAGTCGGCCTGACACACACTAGCAGCAGGCAAGCAGCTGAAATTACACTAAAGTGTAAAAATTAAATGCCTTTTATGCAAAGTCCTGTGCCAGCCGGTATGAGTGGTGGACACTGGCAGTGGGCACACTACAGTCAGTGGAAGTCAGCCTGACACACACTGGCAGGCAACTAACCTTAGATTAAAGTGTAAAAATTAAGTGCCTTTTTTTAAGCAAAGTCCTGTGCCACACGGGATGACAGGGGTGGGCACTGGCAGTGGGCACACTACAGTCAGTTGAAGTCGGCCTGACACACACTAGCAGCAGGCAAGCAGCTGAAATTACACTAAAGTGTAAAAATTAAATGCCTTTTTATGCAAAGTCCTGTGCCAGCCGGTATGAGTGGTGGGCACTGGCAGTGGGCACACTACAGTCAGTGGAAGTCAGCCTGACACACACTGGCAGGCAACTAACCTTAGATTAAAGTGTAAAAATTAAATGCCTTTTTTGATGCAAAGTCCTGTACCACACGGGATGACAGGGGTGGGCACTGGCAGTGGGCACACTACAGTCTGTGGGCCTGCAGCTCCTCACACACAGGCAGGCCAGGCAACTGCAATATGTATATAAAGGAAAAAAAAAGCAGACTAATGTTGCAGCCCTAAAAGGGCTTTTTGGGGTGCTGTCAGGACGCTGTCCTTACAGCAGAGATCAGATGAGTCTTTCAGGACTGGAGTGGACACTGAATTCACTAGCCTAGCTATCAATTTCCCAATTAAATCAGCAGCTACTACACTCTCCTTCCTCTCACTAAGACTGCAGCTTCAGAATGAATCTAAAATGGATGCTGTGCAGGAGGTGGGAGGGTCTGGGAGGGAGGGTATGCTGCTGATTGGCTGGAATGTGTCTGCTGACTGTGAGGTACAGGGTCAAAGTTTGCTCAATGATGATGTATAGGGGGCGGACCGAACATCGCATATGTTCGCCCGGCAGAGGCGAACGCGAACAAGCTATGTTCGCCAGGAACTGTTCGCCGGCGGATAGTTCGGGCCATCTCTACTTGTTATATGTGGGGGAGACTACCACTGAGATGAAATCACGCCTTAATAATCATAGACAAAGCATCAGGAGTAAAAGGAAAGATCTTCCTGTGTCTAAACACTTTGGTGAGAAAAAACACACAGAGCAAGATTTACCCTGGGCTCACACCTGAGCGTTTCTGAGACGCGCGTTTTAGTCGCGCGTATTACAGCGCGTTTTTGCATAGGGCGTTGAGCGTAGGGCGTTTTACAGCGCGTTCAAACGCGCTGTAAAACGCTCAGGTGAGAACCATGCCCATAGGGAAACTTGAGTTTTCTCCTGTTGAGCGTTTTACAGCGCGTTCGAAAGCGCTGTAAAACGCGCAAGTGGGAACTGAGGGTCAAACCAAAAGGGTTAAATGTGGAATTCAGGGTTACATCTGGTATGATAAATTAAAATAAGATTACAATGAGGCAAGAAATCTGCTGTGTATATGATTGTTTGGTCAATTGAGGAGCTATATGGAGTGAATCTGAATTGCTTGTGCATGCTAATATGTATATACAGTATAACTTACTTTATGGTTTAGTGATATTACTTGGGGAAAGAGTAAGGGGTTAATCCTGTTGTTTCATTTCAGGTGCCAACAATGGTATTTTTATACAAATGAATGTATTTAAAAAACGCTTGAGAGGGGTAGAAATGTACTTTAGTTATTGAGTGCAGTAACTCATGGAGGGGATATTTCACACAGCACATTCGTACGCGATATGCCTGCGGGTTTTGCGCAGACATGGTTGCGGTTTGCAGCGGCTTTCTTGGAGCCAGCGCGCGTCCAGTCTGCTCACACTATTATGTGGAGTACTGTGCGTGCTGGTTTTCTAGTGTGGCAGCTGCCTATAGTGTGAACAGTGTGATAACTGGTGTGAGCTGCGCCGAGGTGATGCAGGCGCAGCTGCAGCGGCAAGACGCAATGATATATAGTTCTTACATTTATTGATGATAAAAGGTAATGCATGTGATAAGGTTTATATGACTAATGCTCTTCCCATAGGTTTGAATAATGGAAAGTTTTTATACAAGGAATAAGCCTATCACTTATACACGTGGACATGCACAATTAGTGTTATTATGAAGATGTTATATATATTCTTATGGATTGGGAAATGGATTTTTACATTGATTATATCACTATGGACACCTGTGAATCAAGCACCTGGATCTGAGATGAATAATGTTGAAATTAATTGCACTTTTTGTGTACACATTTGTATGTTGTTAAACAGGATATTGGTATTAATTACTTCCTGTATGATGGTATATATGCACTTGCACTTTATGTTGTATTCACTTGGCTTGATAATGGCTCTGTGAGGGAGCTGAAACGTTGCTGGCACATGTGCTGAATAAACCACAGTTTTTTTTTGCACCTTAATGATTGGAGTGCTGCGTCATTTCCACGACTATATATATATATATATATATATATATATATATATACACACACACATAAATATTGCAATTTGGGCTTGTTTTGTAGTTAATCATTTATTAATTTTGAGGTGTGTTAAAGGATATTTCCCCTGCATATGATTGAAATGCAGTAGCTTAGAGGTGTTTGGGGTCTTCCTGAGCACGTGTTTAAGAACCTGATGTCACCATTCAAAATTGGCTGTCCATATAGCAGGAACTCTTTTTTTCTCAGCTCCTGCTAATTGTGATTGGAGCATTTCCCCAATCGTCAGTCCTTATTTTTTTTCTTAATTCAAGTTGACATTTTGAGGCTTTAGACACAATTTCCAGCATTCCATTGAGTTATACAGGTATGTTATGAGCAGTGGGTGTGGAACCACTGCACCAACCAACAGGCTTGACTTTGGGCTAATCCTAAGGGTGGTATCCTGGCAGTCCACTGGTATTAACCCTTTAGCTACTGTACAAGCATCTGGTATTCGCTGTAGGGAAGCCACCAGGCTGCTATCAGTCCATTTGTGGTTGACAGCTGACCCAAAGGGGTCAAGACATTGGTGTGTAGCAATGAGGGGTTAGGCAGAATCATAGTCAGGGACTAGTGTTGAGTGAACATTTCGAGCATCGTTCGGGTTCGTACCGAATTTTGGGGTGTCAAGGTCCCGGACCCGAACCCGGACATTTTCAAAAAAGTTTGGGTTCGGTGTTGGTCGATTACTTCCCGCTTTCTGAAGGGCTGCATAGCAGCCAATCAGCTAGCGTTTTACTTCTTGCCCTAAGAGCCCATCACAGCCATGCCTACTAATGGCATGGCTGTGATTGGCCAAGTGCAGCATGTGACCCAGCCTCTATTTAAGCTGGAGTCACGTAGCGCCGCACGTCACACTGCACTGAGTAGTGTAGGGAGAGGACGCAGCTTCTGTCAGGGCGAGATTAGGCAGGTTAAAGTCAGCAACAGCACCTAATGAACGGATCGATTTACAGCTGAGAATCATTGAACTTCTGCTAGTTACTTGCTCGCTGGTTTTTAGGCTGCACAGAGCGTTTTTCTGTCACTTATTTTCTGGGTTGATCGGCGGCCATTTTGTGACTTGTGGTGCGCCAGAAGAAGCTGCCACCAAGTCCATCAATCCATCAATACTAGTTGTTTTTTTGCTATATCCTACATCAGGGGCTTGGCTGTGCTAATTGTCACCCCTAGAAACTCAGGAAAGAAATTTCTATATTTTATTAAGGGTTAAATACAATTGCCCAAATACCAATCCCCTAAATCTGGTGTTCCAGCTTTGGCTAGACAAGTATAATACTGTCTGCTGTCTGGCAAAGGATAGATTATTTTCTGGGGTTAAATTCAATTGCCAAAATAGCAATACCATAAATCAGTGGTTTCAGCTGTGGCTGGCAAAATAGAATAGTGTCTGCCAAAACATATATTTTGTTCTGGGGTGTAATTCACTTGCCAAAATAGCAATACCCAGAATCTGGTGTCCCAGCAGTTGCAGGCCACGTTTCATAGTGTCCGCCAAAACATATATTTTGTTCTGGGGTGAAATTCAATTGCCAAAATAGCAATACCATAAATCAGTGGTTTCAGCTGTGGCTGGCAAAATAGAATAGTGTCCGCCAAAACATATATTTTGTTCTGGGGTGTAATTCACTTGCCAAAATAGCAATACCATAAATCAGTGGTTTCAGCTGTGGCTGGCAAAATAGAATAGTGTCTGCCAAAACATATATTTTGTTCTGGGGTGTAATTCACTTGCCAAAATAGCAATACCCTGTATCTGGTGTCCCAGCTGTTGCATGCCAGGATTCATAGTGTCCACTAAAACATATATTTTGTTCTGGGGTGAAATTCAATTGCCAAAATAGCAATACCATAAATCAGTGGTTTCAGCTGTGGCTGGCAAAATAGAATAGTGTCTGCCAAAACATATATTTTGTTCTGGGGTGTAATTCACTTGCCAAAATAGCAATACCCAGAATCTGGTGTCCCAGCAGTTGCAGGCCACGTTTCATAGTGTCCGCCAAAACATATATTTTGTTCTGGGGTGAAATTCAATTGCCAAAATAGCAATACCATAAATCAGTGGTTTCAGCTGTGGCTGGCAAAATATAATAGTGTCCGCCAAAACATATATTTTGTTCTGGGGTGTAATTCACTTGCCAAAATAGCAATACCCAGAATCTGGTGTCCCAGCTGTTGCAGGCCAGGATTCATAGTGTCCGCCAAAACATATATTTTGTTCTGGGGTGAAATTCAATTGCCAAAATAGCAATACCATAAATCAGTGGTTTCAGCTGTGGCTGGCAAAATAGAATAGTGTCCGCCAAAACATATATTTTGTTCTGGGGTGTAATTCACTTGCCAAAATAGCAATACCATAAATCAGTGGTTTCAGCTGTGGCTGGCAAAATAGAATAGTGTCTGCCAAAACATATATTTTGTTCTGGGGTGTAATTCACTTGCCAAAATAGCAATACCCTGAATCTGGTGTCCCAGCTGTTGCATGCCAGGATTCATAGTGTCCGCCAAAACATATATTTTGTTCTGGGGTGAAATTCAATTGCCAAAATAGCAATACCATAAATCAGTGGTTTCAGCTGTGGCTGGCAAAATAGAATAGTGTCTGCCAAAACATATATTTTGTTCTGGGGTGTAATTCACTTGCCAAAATAGCAATACCCAGAATCTGGTGTCCCAGCAGTTGCAGGCCACGTTTCATAGTGTCCGCCAAAACATATATTTTGTTCTGGGGTGAAATTCAATTGCCAAAATAGCAATACCATAAATCAGTGGTTTCCAGCTGTGGCTGGCAAAATATAATAGTGTCCGCCAAAACATATATTTTGTTCTGGGGTGTAATTCACTTGCCAAAATAGCAATACCATAAATCAGTGGTTTCAGCTGTGGCTGGCAAAATAGAATAGTGTCTGCCAAAACATATATTTTGTTCTGGGGTGTAATTCACTTGCCAAAATAGCAATACCCAGAATCTGGTGTCCCAGCTGTTGCAGGCCATGTTTCATAGTGTCCGCCAAAACATATATTTTGTTCTGGGGTGAAATTCAATTGCCAAAATAGCAATACCATAAATCAGTGGTTTCAGCTGTGGCTGGCAAAATAGAATAGTGTCTGCCAAAACATATATTTTGTTCTGGGGTGTAATTCACTTGCCAAAATAGCAATACCCAGAATCTGGTGTCCCAGCAGTTGCAGGCCACGTTTCATAGTGTCTGCCAAAACATATATTTTGTTCTGGGGTGAAATTCAATTGCCAAAATAGCAATACCATAAATCAGTGGTTTCAGCTGTGGCTGGCAAAATATAATAGTGTCCACCAAAACATATATTTTGTTCTGGGGTGAAATTCAATTGCCAAAATAGCAATACCATAAATCAGTGGTTTCAGCTGTGGCTGGCAAAATAGAATAGTGTCTGCCAAAACATATATTTTGTTCTGGGGTGTAATTCACTTGCCAAAATAGCAATACCCAGAATCTGGTGTCCCAGCTTTTGCAGGCCACGTTTCATAGTGTCCGCCAAAACATATATTTTGTTCTGGGGTGAAATTCAATTGCCAAAATAGCAATACCATAAATCAGTGGTTTCAGCTGTGGCTGGCAAAATAGAATAGTGTCTGCCAAAACATATATTTTGTTCTGGGGTGTAATTCACTTGCCAAAATAGCAATACCCAGAATCTGGTGTCCCAGCAGTTGCAGGCCACGTTTCATAGTGTCTGCCAAAACATATATTTTGTTCTGGGGTGAAATTCAATTGCCAAAATAGCAATACCATAAATCAGTGGTTTCAGCTGTGGCTGGCAAAATATAATAGTGTCCACCAAAACATATATTTTGTTCTGGGGTGAACATCAATTGCCAAAATAGCAATACCATAAATCAGTGGTTTCAGCTGTGGCTGGCAAAATAGAATAGTGTCTGCCAAAACATATATTTTGTTCTGGGGTGTAATTCACTTGCCAAAATAGCAATACCCTGAATCTGGTGTCCCAGCTGTTGCAGGCCACGTTTCACAGTGTCCGCTAAAACATATATTTTGTTCTGGAGTGAAATTAATCTGGCAAAATAGCAATACCCTGACTCTGGTGTCCAAGCTGTTGCAGGCCCATTGTAAATCTGTCCATAAAGGATACCTTTCATCCAGGGCCTAAATACTTGACCTAAAAGAGATATTCCCCTAAATCAGTGGTTACTGCTGTGCCTGGATTAGTGTAATATGCTACATAAACAAATAGACAGATAGTGGTAGGTGCCTGTAAAAAAAAGGCCTAAATTTGAAATCAATATATTAGACCAAATATTTTATTCCTTGTTGTGGTGCTTGGTGAACGGTAACAATGAGTAAAACATCTAGTAAGGGACGCGGACGCGGTCGTGGTGGTGTTAGTGTACCCTCTGGTGCTGGGAGAGGACGTGGCCATTCTGCCACAGCCACAAGTCCTAGTGAACCAACTACCTCAGGTTCCAGTACCCGCCAGAATTTACAGCGATATTTGGTGGGGCCCAATGCCGTACTAAGGATGGTAAGGCCTGAGCAGGTACAGGCGCTAGTCAATTGGGTGGCCGACAGTGGATCCAGCATGTTCACAACATTATCTCCCACCCAGTCTTCTGCAGAAAGCGCACAGGTGGCACCTGAAAACCAAGCCCATCAGTCTGTCACATCACCCCCATGCATATCAGGGAAACTGTCAGAGCCTCAAGTTATGCAGCAGTCTCTTATGCTGTTTGAAGACTCTGCTGGCATGGTTTCCCAAGGAAATCCACCTAGCCCTTCCCCAGTGGTGGAAGACATAGAATGCACTGATGCACAACCACTGATGTTTCCTGATGATGAGGACATGGGAATACCACCTCATCGGAGTCCGCACGTCTCTGATGATGACGAAACACAGGTGCCAACTGCTGCGTCTTTCTGCAGTGTGCAGACCGAACAGGAGGTCAGGGAGGAAGACTGTGTGGAAGGCGATGCAGGAGACGATGAGGTCCTAGACCCCACATGGAATGAAGGTCGTGCCACTGACTTTCATAGTTCAGAGGAAGAGGCAGTGGTGAGACCGAGCCAACAGCGTAGCAAAAGAGGAGCAGGGGCAAAAGCAGAACAGCCGCCGCCAAGAGAGTTCGCCTGATACTGGCCACTGCCACCAGGGACCGAGCACCCCAAAGGCAGCTTCAAGGAGTTCCCTGGCATGGCACTTCTTTAAACAATGTGCTGACGACAAGACCGAGTGGTTTGCACGCTGTGCCATCAGATCCTGAAGCGAGGCATTAACGTTCTGAACCTTAGCACAACCTGCATGACCAGGCATTTACATGCAAAGCATGAACTGCAGTGGAGTAAACACCTTAAAAGCAAGGAACTCACTCAGGCTCCCCCTGCTCCCTCTTCTGCTGCTGCCTCGGCCTCTTCCTCCGCCTCGGGAGGAATGTTGGCACCTGCCGCCCACCAAACAGAGGATGTGCCACCGACACCACCACCTGCGTCACCAAGCATCTCCACCATGTCACACGGCAGCGTTCAGCTCTCCATCTCACAAACCTTGGAGAGAAAGTGTAAATTCCCACCTAGCCACCCTCGAGCCCTGGGCCTGAATGCCAGCATTTCTACACTACTGGCCTTTGAAATGATGTCATTCAGGCTGGTGGACACAGACAGCTTCAAACAGCTGATATCCATGGCTGTACCACAATATGTTGTCCCCAGCCGCCACTACTTCTCCAAGACAGCCGTGCCTTCCCTGCACAACCAAGTATCCGATAAAATCAAGTGTGCACTTCGCAACGCCATCTGTGGCAAGGTCCACCTAACCACAGATACGTGGACCAGTAAGCACGGCCAGGGACGCTATATCTCCCTAACTGCACACTGGGTAAATGTAGTGGTGGCTGGGCCCCAGGCGCTGAGTTCCTTGGCGCACGTCCTTTCGCCGCCAAGGATCACAGGGCATCATTCTTTGCCTCCTGTAGCCTCCTCCTCCTACTTGGCTTCCTCCTCCTCTGCTTCCACCAGCTCATCCAGTCAGCCACACACCTTCACCACCAACTTCAGCACAGCCCGGGCTAAACGTCAGCAGGCCATTCTGAAACTCATATGTTTGGGGGACAGGCCCCACACCGCGCAGGTGTTGTGGCGGGGTATTGAACAACAGACCGACCAGTGGTTGCTGCCGGTGGGCCTCAAGCCCGGCCTGGTGGTGTGCGATAATGGCCAGGTACAAATGTGGCCAGCCAGGGCCCACTACTGGAGGACGAGGAGGATGAGGAGGCGGTGGAGGAGGATGCGGATGAAGCAGGTTCACAGCGGGGTGGCACCCGACACAGCTCAGGCCCATCACTGGTGCGTGGCTGGGGGGATACGGAGGATGATGACGATACGCCTCCCACAGAGGACAGCTTGTCCTTACTTCTGGGGAGCCTGGCACACATGAGCGACTACATTCTGCAGTGCCTACGCAACGACAGCAGAGTTGCGCACATTTTAACATGTGCGGACTACTGGGTTGCCACCCTGCTGGATCCCCGAGACAAAGACAATGAGCCCACCTTACTTCCTGCACTGGAGCGTGATAGGAAGATGCGCGAGTTCAAGCTCACGCTGGTAGAGGCGCTCCTGAGAGCATTCCCAAATGTCACAGGGGAACAGGTGGAAGCCCAAGGCGAAGGCAGAGGAGGAGCAAGAGGTCGCCAATGCAGCAGTGTCACGGCCAGCTCTTCTGAGGGCAGGGTTAGCATGGCAGAAATGTGGAAAAGTTTTGTCTCCACGCCACAGCTAACTGCACAACCACCTGATACGGAACGTGTTAGCAGGAGGCAGCATTTCACTAACATGGTTGAACAGTACGTGTGCACACCCCTCCACGTACTGACTGATGGTTCGGCCCCATTCAACTTCTGGGTCTCCAAATTGTCCACGTGGCCAGAGTTAGCATTTTATGCCTTGGAGGTGCTGGCCTGCCCGCGGCCAGCGTTTTGTCTGAACGTGTATTCAGCACGGCAGGGGCGTCATTACTGACAAACGCAGCCGCCTGTCCACAGCCAACGTGGACAAGCTGGCGTTCATAAAAATGAACCAGGCATGGATCCCACAGGACCTGTGCCTCCCTTGTGCAGAATAAACATTTATAACTGCCTCCCCATCAACCATGTATTCTTGTACTCGGGGCACTTCTTTATTGAATCCTCATTTTTTAACTTTACCCTGATCTTGCGGTGCATCCCAAAGTTGAATGAACCTCTCCTCTGTCTGGGTGCTGGTCCGAAATAACTGAGAGTGGCCTTCTCCGTTGGTGGTTGATATGACGCATGATTCCTTGATGTGGGACCTCTCTCCTCTGTCTGGGTGCTGGTCCAAAATAAATGAAGTGGCCTTCTCCGGTGGTGGTTGATATGACGCATGATTCCTTGATGTGGGACCTCTCTCCTCTGTCTGGGTGCTGGTCCAAAATAAATGAGAGTGGCCTTCTCCGGTGGTGGTTGATATGACGCATGATTCCTTGCTGTGGGACCTGTATCCTCTGTCTGGGTGCTGGTCCAAAATAAATGAGAGTGGCCTTCTCCGGTGGTGGTTGATATGACGCATGATTCCTTGCTGTGGGACCTGTATCCTCTGTCTGGGTGCTGGTCCAAAATAAATGAAGTGGCCTTCTCCGGTGGTGGTTGATATGACGCATGATTCCTTGCTGTGGGACCTGTATCCTCTGTCTGGGTGCTGGTCCAAAATAAATGAGAGTGGCCTTCTCCGGTGGTGGTTGATATGACGCATGATTCCTTGATGTGGGACCTCTCTCCTCTGTCTGGGTGCTGGTCCAAAATAAATGAGAGTGGCCTTCTCCGTTGGTGGTTGATATGACGCATGATTCCTTGCTGTGGGACCTGTATATCCTCTGTCTGGGTGCTGGTCCAAAATAAATGAGAGTGGCCTTCTCCGGTGGTGGTTGATATGACGCATGATTCCTTGATGTGGGACCTCTCTCCTCTGTCTGGGTGCTGGTCCAAAATAAATGAGAGTGGCCTTCTCCGGTGGTGGTTGATATGACGCATGATTCCTTGATGTGGGACCTCTCTCCTCTGTCTGGGTGCTGGTCCAAAATAAATGAGAGTGGCCTTCTCCGTTGGTGGTTGATATGACGCATGATTCCGTGCTGTGGGACCTGTATCCTCTGTCTGGGTGCTGGTCTAAAATAAATGAGAGTGGCCTTCTCCGTTGGTGGTTGATATGACGCATGATTCCTTGATGTGGGACCTGTATCCTCTGTCTGGGTGCTGGTCCAAAATAAATGAGAGTGGCCTTCTCCGTTGGTGGTTGATATGACACATGATTCCGTGCTGTGGGACCTGTATCTTTTGTTTGGGTGCTGGTCCGAAATAAATGAGAGTGGCCGTCTCCAGTGGTGGGTGATATGATGCATGATTCCTTGCTGTGGGACCTCTCTCCAATTGATATGATAATTGATATGGTTAATTTTTATTTATTTTATTTTATTTTAATTCATTTCCCTATCCACATTTGTTTGCAGGGGATTTACCTACATTTTGTTGCCTTTGGCAGCCCTCTAGCCCTTTCCTGGACTATTTTACAGCCTTTTTAGTGTCTAAAAGTTTGGGTCCCCATTGACTTCAATGGGGTTCGGGTTCGGGACAAAGTTCGGCTCGAGTTCGAATCCCGAACCCGGACATTTTCGGGAAGTTCGGCCGAACTTCTCGAACCCGAACATCCAGGTGTTCGCTCATCTCTATCAGGGACAGGCTGAGGGCAGGGTAGAGTAAGTAGGAATCCATGAAACAAGTCCGAGGTTAGGGTAGGCGGCAAATGGTCAATATGGTAATCAGGTAGAGGTTAGGTCAGGCAGAGGAGGGTCAGAGCTAGATTACCTTTTGCTTAGGCAGAGAATGAGACAAACAGCACAGCAAGTATAGCAGAAGCTGATTAACAGATTAGAAACAGTCTAGCAGCAGCATACAGAACCAAAAGAGGAGTTAACAATACTGCAACAAATGGAGGTTCAATCATATCAGAATACATTTTCCCCAAAACACACACAGCACTCTGGCAACTGGGGACGCTGCCGGAGCACCAGTCCTGCAACAGACACAGGGTGAGTGGAACAGCACCTGTGCCTGCCAGAAGTAGACAGACAACAGTGGATATGGGACACCAACTTAACATTATTGTTTCAACATGCAGTGGTTGACCTGGAATGATTTAATATTTTATTTTGAGAGACCACTATACTTGCCCATTAAAGAGATTCTGTCACCAGCAACCTCCCTATCAAACTGATTGCATAGACACACATCTGTATTTCACCTGATTAAAACACCATTTTTATCTTTTGATGATCTGAAGGCTCTATTCCCGAGTTATGATACCTTTACTCTTAATATGAAAATTAGTCATTCGGTGCAATGAGGACATCACAATTCCTTTTTTTGCATTTCATCCAGACTCTTTTTTTCTGCCCAGTCCCTCCCTGGCTGCTTTGCCACTGCCTGGCCCTGTCAATCAAAGCACTGAGGGAGGGGCCACAGAAAGGAACAACAAAAGCAATGATGATGCCTCATTGCACTAAATGCCTGATTTTTATATTTTAAAAAAGTATCATAACTTTGTTAGTGAAGCTTCGGATAAAAAAAAAAAAAAAAAAAAAAAAAAAATGCTTTTTAATCAGGAGAACCACAGTTCTGTGTCTATGTTATCAACAGTTTCATAGGGAGGTCACCGGTGACAGATTCCCAAGGAGAGTAACCCAGCAGACTCTTCTATTTGTGCCTGGTTTTTGTAACATAGTACATAACATAGTACATAAGGCCGAAAAAAGACATTTTTCCATCCAGTTCGGCCTGTCATCCTGCAAGTTGATACAGAGGAAGGCAAATACATCCCTGTGAGGTAGAAGCCAATTTTCTCCACTTAAGGCCTCATGCACACGACCGTTGCCTGCCTCCGCGTCCGCTCCTCCTTGAAATTTCGCGTCCGTCAAAAAAAACGGATGACGGACCGTTTTTTTTGACGGATCCGATTTTTATGGCAGATCATTGTAAAAATGCCTATCCTTGTCCGCGACCGTGAAAAAAATAGGACATGCACTATTTTTGACGGAATGAACTCACGGATCACGGAGCGGAAGGAAAACGGTTGACCATCCGCATTTTTGACGGACCCATTGAAATGAATGGGGAAGCATCCTATCCGTGAAAAAAAACGGAACGGACGCGGAAACAAACAACGGTCGTGTGCATGAGGCCTAAGGGGAATAAAAAATTCCTTCCCGACTCCAATCAGGCAATCAGAATAACTCCCTGGATCAACGACCCATCTCTAGTAGCTATAGCCTGTAATATTATTACACTCCAGAAATACATCCAGGCCCCTCTTGAATTCCTTTATTGTACTCACCATCACCACCTCCTCAGGCAGAGAGTTCCATAGTCTCACTGCTCTTACCGTAAAGAATCCTCTTCTATGTTTGTGTACAAACCTTCTTTCCTCCAGACGCAGAGTATGTCCCCTTGTCACAGTGACAGTCCTGGGGATAAATAGATGATGGGAGAGATCTCTGTACTGACCTCTGATATATTTATACATAGTTATTAGATCTTATTAGAATTTATTTCTCAAAATGTTCCTTGTAATTAGTGAGCCATTTGCCATTTCATGCTCCTTGTGGTTAGGGCAGCATGAACCTGCTGGCAGGTTCAGTTTAAACTCTTCTCTACTGATGGCCCAATAACTATCATTTCATATGGCTTGGGATGGAGGACCGATTCTTCTTATCTGGGTAGGGAGCCATCTGCATTGTCCCAGCCCTGAGCTGCAGTGAGAGAGAGGCACAGATATACAGGGATGCTGCTGCTTAGTATGTGTTCTCTCTGATTCCAGTGCAGGATTCAACGTAACACTGCTCATTAGCACTGTATAATGTCCTCCATACTGCTGCTGCGGAGTGTAAGAGTTAGGATCTGCAAAACACGGATCCGCAAAAAATACAGATGAAGTCCGTGTGACATCTGTATTGCATCCATTTTTTTTTTTTTTTTTTTTTACAGATCCGTTGTAACAAAATGGCCAAGAATAGGACATGTTTTATTTTTTTTGTGGAACGGACTTGCGGGCATATGGAAACAGAATGCACACTGAGTCATTTCTGTTTTGTTTTTTTTGCGGCCCCATTGAAATGATTTGGCATACGGGCCACAAAAAAAAAAAAAAAGGGAACTAGGGCTGCAACGAGTACTCAATTAAATCGAGTAATTCTACACAAAAAATCTTTGATGCAAATTTTTTTATATCCAGGATTTGTTTGTGTCACGTGACCACAGAGCTGGAATAAAGCGCTTGCTATTACTCATGCTCCGTGGTCTCCCCCTGGCCCGCAATGCGCTTGAAATACTCACCTTTCTAGCAGGGGACCTCCGGACGCTCCACAGCACGTCTATCGTGCCGCGATGAACTGAGCTCCAGACGTACGCATGCCACAACCTGATGCGCTGTGTGAAGTCAGGCCCAGAGCAGCGGAATGATGGAGTGTCAGCGGCGTCCCTGCTGGAAACGTAAGTTTGTGACACCAAGGGGATGGGGGCACGACCAATGACGCTGTGCACTCCGGGTATCAGGAGGAGGGCAGACTGTGCTTTCACGGACCATGCGTCTGTGGTTAAACTGAAGTGTGGCCCTGCCTTAGAGGAGAGATGGCACAAGGAGAGCAGAGACGATGGGGTGGTAAAGAGCTGATGGCTTTGGGGTGTGGGAGAGCTGATAGCACTGGGGTGGGGAGAGCTGAAGGCACTGGGGGAGTGGAGCTTAAGGCACTGGGGTGATGGAGAGCTGAAGGCACTGGGGGAGTGGAGTTGATGGCACTGGGGTGAAGGAGACCTGATTGCACTGGGTGGGGAGAGATGAAGCACTGGGGTGGGGGAGAGCTGAAGGCACTAGGGGAACGGAGCTGATGGCACAGGGAGGGGATGCTGATGGCACTGGGGGGAACTGATGCACAGGGGGAACAAAGGGTGTTGGGACTGATGGCAGGAGTTCTGATGAGTTTTTATAAAGGAAAACAGTCTATTAATTCATTTTTTCTTATTAGAGTCCTCGATTAAGCGTAAAAATAATCGGTAGAATACTCGATTGCTAAAATAATCGTTAGCTGCAGCCCTAGAGGGAACCTACACAGGAGAAAATATGCTAATAATATCAGGATGCAAGTTATATAATAGTCAGAAATACTCTTATCACTCAGATAAACAGACAACAGATTTTGTTTCTGAAAAGTCACCTAAAACAACATTCACACTTTAAATGTCAGTTTTTATTTGTATGAAAGTAAGGCCTCATGCACACTAACATATTTTGTTTCCGTGTCTGTTCCGCTTATTTGAGGATAGGATGTGGATCCATTCATTTCAACGGTGTGCTGTCCACATTTGTATGTCCGTTCTGTGGCCCCGCAAAGAATATAGAGCATGTCCTATTCTTGTCCGTTTGTTGGACAAGGATAAGAATTGTTACTATGGATTCGCAAGAAAAATGGATGCAACACGGATGTCACACGGACGTCATCCAAATTTTTTGCGGATCCGTATACATGCGGTCGTGTGCATGTAGCCTAAAACATATGAATTGTTTTTTACCCACTGGCCTCAGAAGTACAAAATGTTCAATTGTCTCTGTCATAAGTGCAGAATTAATTATACTGATATGATGCTAGTTTTAACTTAAACAGCAGAATAACACTGTACACACCCAGTGATGCTGTATCATAATGCAGACATGTTGATACACAGAACGCACAAGACAGTTGGAAAAGTAATGTTCTTTGCAGGTGTTCTGATAAAGTGTATAATAGGTTATGAAATGAAACTTGCATATTCTTTCGCCTTAGGGATTTTATGCAAACTTATTTGAGGAGGAATAAGTCACAATATTTCAATACTAAAGAACCAACTTGTAGGTAAAATTTTTCTTCTAGTAAGAAAACCTTTCTATCTCTGTATGGGTAATAGAGCTAGATCTTTTTAAATTTTTACTTAAAACAGCCAGGATTGTAAAAGCTGTAATTTGAAACAACATTCCTATGTTTCTGCATGATTCAATGAATTTATGTACTGAAATTCTACACAAGATATACAAACTTATCTTTCATTGAAGGGCTTCTGTCATCACTTTTTGACATTATAAGCTGTCTGACATTAGCTATGTGCTAATGTCAGAGCAGCTTGATAATGTCTTTTACAAAATCCGAGCTATATTCGGGAAAAAACGTAGTTTAGGCTAATATGTAAATTAGCCTCTAGGAGCAGGGGCGTTGCCCTGCTCTAGAAGCTGTGCGGCAACCTGCTGGCACGCCCCTTCTTACTTTGAGTGACAGTGCCGGGCAGCGATCCTCCGGCACTATCTCCTTCTGAAATCCAGCGCCTGCACGGCCGCTCTGTATTCGGCGCAGGCGCGGTGAGCAGAGGACCCTGGTGCCTGCTGTCCTCTGTTCACTGCGCCTGCCGAATACAGAGCGGCCGTGCAGGCGCTGGATTTCAGAAAGAGACAGTGCCGGAGGATCGCTGCCCGGCACTGTCACTCAAAGTAAGAAGGGGCGTGCCAGCAGGTTGCCGCACAGAGCTTCTAGGAGCAGGGCAACGCCCCCCCTGCTCCTAGAGGCTAATTTACATATTATAAAATTACATTTTTTTCCCTGAATATAGCTCGGATTTTTGTAAAAAAGACATTATCAAGCTGCTCTGACATTAGCACATAGCTAATGTCAGACAGCTTATAATGTCAAAAGTGATGACAGAAACCCTTTAAATGCATTGTCTCTATTTGCAAATATTGTTTAAAGCTTCAAATCATCTTTAATATATACTAGTAATGATCGAGCACCAAAGTATTCGGGAGACAACCAGGCACCGCCTGCTCTGAAAAGGGGAGGGTGCCTGGTCCATTGGAAAAGGTCAGAAAGTGACAGAAACACCACCAAAATGGATCGGGAACAGCATGGGGACGATGTAGGAATGCATCTTGGACACCCAGGTCGCACTGGGAAACATGTTGTCCGAGTTGTACGACACTTTTATTAACTGACAAAAATACGCACCCCCCCCCTAAATAAAAAAATAAATAAATCTGTTTCACAGGAAAAATTATTAGGAAACATTCTTTCCTGTATGTTAAGTTGTATATAAAGTGCAAGTGCTGCCAAAAATTACAAGCAAGAAGCACTCCGAAACAGCCTGTATATCACATAAAGGAGGGCCTCATTCACATTGTGGTACAATTGTTCAGGTAGTGGGACTCCTACACTCATAAAGCCTATGCACTAAGTGAAAGAGCTGCCAAAAATTACAAGGAATCGGCACTACAATATATTTTTTATTACACATAAAGGAGGGCATCATACACGCCCTTGAAAAATTATGATTGCTGGCCTGCTGGTGACCCTCAAAAACATTTGGAGTAAGGGCCTGCTGGTGAGCCTCTAAAACATTTGGGCGAGGGCCTGCTGGTAAGCTGATGCTCTAAAACATTA
Organism: Bufotes viridis; assembly: GCA_033119425.1. Classification (NCBI taxonomy): domain Eukaryota; kingdom Metazoa; phylum Chordata; class Amphibia; order Anura; family Bufonidae; genus Bufotes; species Bufotes viridis. The sequence goes on from CM065590.1 coordinate 356,307,708, forward strand.
TATGCGAGTGCCTGCTGTTCAGCTGATGCTCTAAAACATTATATGCGAGTGCATGCTGTGCAGCTGACGCTCTAAAACATTACATGCGAGTGCATGCTGTTTAGCTGACCCTATAAAAAATTTTGAGTTGAGGGCCTGCAGTTGAGCTGACCCTGTGAAGAGATTTGAGTTGAGGGCCTGCAGTTGAGCTGATCCTATAAAAAAAATTAGAGTGGAGGGAATATATACAATCTGAATGAGGAGGAGGAGGAGAAAACAAGATTCAACCATATACTCTTTTTTTTTTGTGGTGGAAAAGGTGCATGGGAATACACTGCAGTAGATTGAGTACATTATAAATGATAGATTGAAATTGCCTTTATGTTCATCATCAGCTCCACTCTCCTCTGGTAGAGTTGAGAAGTCATGGACAATCCAGTTCTTGCTGATTTTTATCTGAGTCAACCTGTCAGCATTGCCAGTGGACAAGCGGATATGCTTATCTGTTATAATGCCACCAGCAGCACTCAGCAATACACAGCAATACACACTCAGGCATAACACTGGCGGCAGGGCAGGCCAGCACCTCCAAGACGTGGAGCGAAAGTTTGTGCCACGTGTCCAGCTTGGACACCCAGTAGTTGTAAGGCACTGAGGGATCATTTAGGAAGCTGACACGGTCTGCTCTGTATTCCTTTATCATCTTCTAAAACTTTTCCCTCCTTGTACCACTAGGCCGCGCTTCAGGGTGAGGTTGCTGGCGGGGTGTCATGAAAGTGTCACATGCCATGGAGAGTGCTGCCCTGCCTTTGTTAGAACTGCTGTGTGTTCCCCTTGTCTCCCACTCCCTTCCTCGGTTGCCTAAGGAAGTACGGACTCTGCCGGCCGCGTTGTTAGATGGAAAATTTTGGAGCAATCTGTCAACAAGTACCTTCTGGTATTGCACCGTATTAATCGTCCTGTTCACCACAGGAATGAGAAGTTCTCTTTGTAGCGGGAGTCGAGAAGAGGAACACCCAGTAATCCGTGTTATCTAAAATGCGTATAATGCGAGGATCGCGGGAAAGGCAGCCTAACATGAAGTCAGAGTATCAACAGGCAAAATGTCAATGTCTACATCAGGATGACTCTCCATCTCCTCATCCTCCTCCTCCTTTTCAGCCCATCCATGCTAAACAGATGGAATTAAAGTTCCATGGATGCTACCCTCTGTAGCAGAGTCAACTGTCTCCAGCTACTTCTCCTCCTCTTCATGGTCCAATTCACGCTTAGAAGACGAACTGTGGGTGGTTTGGCTATCACCCTATGCAATGTCCTCCCCCATTTCCTCGTCTGCCACATTCAGAGTTTCCTCCTTAAATGTGAGCAGCAATCGTTTGAGTAGACACAGCAGTGGGATGGTTATGCTGATAATAGCGTCATTGCCACTAACCATCTGTGTGGATTCATCAAAGTTTTTTAAAACCTCACAGAGATCTGACATCAATGCCTGCTTGTGAATAGTGGCAGTTGACTCGAAAGGCGACAACCATTTTTCAGCTGGTATTCCACAACTGCCCTCTGCTTCTCACAAAGCCTGCCCAACGTGTAGAACGTAGAGTTCCACCGCAAGCTCACGTCGCACAACAGTCGGTGAGCTAGAAGCCGCAAGCACTGCTGCAGCGTTGACAGACCGACTGAAGCTGTGGACGACTTGCGGAAATGGGAACACATGCGGCACCCCTTCACTAGTAGCTCTTGCAAATTGGGGTAGGTTTTGATAAACCGCTGAACCACTAAGTCAGGGTTAGGCAACCTCCGGCACTGCAGCTGTTGTGAAACTACAATTCCCAGCATGCATACTTGCTCTGCTCTTCTAAGAACTCTCATATAAATGAATCAAGCATGCTGGGAATTGTAGTTTCACAACAGCTGGAGGGCCGAAGGTTGCTGATCCCTGCACTAAGTTTAAGACGTGGGCTAGGCATAGGATGTGTGTCAGGTTTCCGAGCTCCAAAGCCGCCACCAAGTTACAGCCATTGTCAGACACAACCTTGCCTGGTTGTAGGTTGAGTGATGAGAGCCACAGCTTAGCTTGGTCCCTTATACCCTGCCACAGCTCTGCGGCGGGGTGTTGTTGTCCCCTAAGCATATCAGCCTCAGCACGGCCTGTTCACGCTTACCCACAGCAGTGCTACACTGCTGCCAGCTAGCGACTGATGGCTGACTGCTGCTGGAGAAGGAAGTGGAGGAGGAGGCAGCGGAGGTGGAGAAGTGGGGGTTGGAGCCAGTAACATAGCTGTTGGCTGAGACCCTGATGGACATAGGGCCCACAATCCTGGGCGTGGGTAGCACCTGTGCCATCCCAGGGTACGACTCACTCCTGGACTCCACAACATTCACCCAGTGTGCGGTTAGGGAAATATAGCGTCCTGGCCAACAGCACTTGTTCATGTGTCCGTGGGTGATGTTCTGGGACACATGCTGGTGTAAGGCGGGCATGGCACACCATGAAAAATATTGGCTTGGGACTGCGTACCGAGGGACGGCCGCCGACATCGGGCTGCGGAAGGCCTCAGTGTCCACAAGCCTAAATGGCAACATTTCAAGGGCCAGTAATTTTGAAAGTTACGCAATTAGTGCTATGGCCTGTGGGTGGGGGGTTGGATGGGTATTTGCGCTTGCGTTAAAATGCCTGTGTTATCGACATTTGGATGCTGCGCTGGGACCGGGAAGTGGATGTTGTTGCTAATGGTTCATGCGAAGGTCCAGGGCGAGGGGCATCTGGGCCTGTACCTTCAACAAGGGATTTGCTAGCAGTGCATAACACAGGGGAAGAGGAGGGAGTGGTGTGACCCGCAGACCCAGATTGTGGATCCAGACGTTCGGCCCACTTATTAGGGTGCTTGGATGACATGTGGTGGATCATGCTGGTGGTGGTGAGGTTGCTAGTGTTCACGCCCCGGCTAATTTTGGTACGGCACAGGTTGCAAACTACCACTCTTTTGTCGTCTGTGCTTTCCTAAAAAAAGCGCCATACTGCGAAACACCTAACCCTTGGCAAGGTAGATTTTAACATGGGGTGCTCAGTGTAACGGTTGCTGGTCTGTTTGGTGTGGGCCGACATCTCCCTTTTGCAACCCCACTGCCTATTCCAGACTGTTGTCGTGCTGTGGATCCCTCCCCCTCTGTACTGCTGTCCTCGCTCAGCTTTTCATCCTCCCATATTGGGTCAGTGACCTCATCGTCCACCACCACCTTGCAATACAGACACTGTTGTTGAATGCAGGACAGTATATTTCACAGAAACCCACAGAATATGGACACTATATTATGGCTAGATTATTGGAATTTGTAATACAGACACTGTTTTCAGATGTAGTACAGTATTGGTTACAGAACACCACAGATTATGGACACGAGATTAGGCTCAGATTATTGGAATTTGTAATATAGACACTGTTTGCAGATGTGGTACATAGAGTTGAGCGAACACCTGGATGTTCGGGTTCGAGAAGTTTGGCCGAACTTCCTGAAAATGTTCGAGTTCGACCCGAACTTCATCCCAAACCCCATTGAAGTCAATGGGGACCCGAACTTTTGGGTACTAAAAAGGCTGTAAAATAGTCCAGGAAAGGGCTAGAGGGCTGCAAAAGGCAGCAAAATGTAGGTAAATCCCCTGCAAACAAATGTGGTTAGGGAAATGAATTAAAATAAAATAAAATCAATAAAAATTAAGCAATATCAATTGGAGAGAGGTCCCATAGCAGAGAATCAGGCTTCAAGTCACCCACCAATGGAGAAGGCCACTTTCATTTATTTAGGCCCCAGCACCCAGACAGAGGACAGAGGTCGCATAGCAGAGAATCAGGCGTCATGTCACCCACCAATGGAGAAGGCAACTTTTAGATAATTAGGCCCCTGGCACCTAGACGGAGGAGAGGTTTATTCAGCTTTTGGTTGCACCGCAATATAATGGTAAAATTAAAAAAAGAGGATTCAATAAAGAAGTGCCCCGGAGTACAAGAATATATGGTTGAGGGGGAGGCAGTTATAAATGTCTATTCTGCACAAGGGATGGACAGGTCCTGTGGGATACATGCCTGGTTCATTTTTATGAACGTCAGCTTGTCCACGTTGGCTGTGGACAGGCGGCTGCGTTTGTCACTAACTACGCCACCTGCCGTGCTGAATACACGTTCAGACAAAACGCTGGCCGCCGGGCAGGCCAGCACCTCCAAGGCATTAAAGGCTAGCTCTGGCCACGTGGACAATTTTGAGACCCAGAAGTTGAATGGGGCCGAACCATCAGTCAGTACGTGGAGGGGTGTGCACACGTACTGTTCAACCATGTTAGTGAAATGCTGCCTCCTGCTAACACGTTCCGTATCAGGTGGTGGTGCAGTTAGCTGTGGCGTGGTGACAAAACTTTTCCACATTTCTGCCATGCTAACCCTGCCCTCAGAGCAGGGCTGCCATCAGAAATTTTGGGGCCCCTTACACAGCTCAAGGCCTGGGCCCCCCCCCCGACACTGCCCCAGTGGCGGATCCAGAGCCTGGTCTTTGGAGGGGCACTTCCCCCAGGAATAGGAGATCATGGGGCCCCTGTGTCCCTGTCCACCTTCAAGCCACACCCACACACAGCCCCACCCATATATCGTGCCCATACCTCTTACATCCAAGGACGTCTCCCACACGGCCCTCTACTATGTAGTTCGCCCACCACACTGTCCCCCACTGAGTAATTTGCCCCCCCCAAGTTAATTTTGCCACCACACAAGTTAATTTTTCCCCCAGACAGCCCTGCATTATGTAATTTGCCCCCACACAGTCCTCCATTATGTAGTTTGCCCGCCACACTGACCCCCTACTGACTAATTCCCCCCCCCCTCACAAGTTAATTTTGCCCCAGACAGCCCTGCATTATGCAAGTTGCCCCCACTAAATAATTTTGCCCCCACATATCCCTCCATTATGTAGTTTGCCCGCCACACTGACCCCCACTGAGTAATTTGCCCCTCCCCACAAGTTAATTTTACCCCCAGACTGCCCTGCATTATGTAATTTGCCCCCACACTAAGTAGTTTTTCCCCCACACGGCCCTCCATGTAGTTTGCCCGCCACACTGACCTCCCACTAAGTAATTTGCCCTCACACAAGTTAATTTTGTCCCCAGACAGCTCCCCAGCAGCGGCTGGAGGTACCCTTTTCTTAAATCCAGTCTCTGTGCATGGGTGTCCGCAGAAATTTTTGCTCTGCTTGTTTCTGAGAATGTAATGAAGGGGAGAGTCGACGTGATGGAAAAGCTTAAATGTATATTAGAAGTGCCATAACAGGAACATATCGAAAATATTTATTTTTTGGGAACAACAGAAAACTGGTCAATTAAATAAAGGCTTTGGATCCGGGGGCTGCGCCGAGAGTAGATGGATGGGGCGTAAATTAATATAAATTAAAATTAAATTTCATAACATTAAAGGTTTAGTTTATTTCAAGATAGAAAAGCATAAAAAGACGCACCTAGGTTTTTGAGGAGAAAAATAAGAAAAAAATATTTTTAACCATAAGGTGATCATTTGGTGGGATTTGAACTAATGGTGGCCTGTGGATAGCACTGTTTTGGGGGGGGATCTGTGGATGGCACTGTTTTTGGGGGATCTGTGGATGGCACTGTTGTGGGGGATCTGTGGATGGCACTGTTGTGGGGGATCTGTGGATGGCACTGTTGTTGGGGGGATCTGTGGATGGCACTGTTGTAGGGGGATCTGTGGATGGCACTGTTGTGGGGGGTCTGTGGATGGCACTGTTGTGGGGGATCTGTGGATGGCACTGTTGTGGGGGGATCTGTGGATGGCACTGTTTTTTTGGGGGATCTGTGGATGGCACTGTTTTTGGGGGGATCTGTGGATGGCACTGTTTTGGGGGATCTGTGGATGGCACTGTTGTGGGGGGATCTGTGGATGGCACTGTTGTGGGGGGATCTGTGGATGGCACATATATAGCATCTTATGCTATATATATGTCATCCACAGATCCCCCCTAAGTGCCATCCACACTGATCCCCTCTAAGTGCCATCCACACTGATCCCCCATAAGTGACCCCCAACACTCAGAATTAATAGTGGTATAATAAAGCAAAGACCTTTTTTTCTTCAGAATCGCGCCTCACTCCGGAGCTCAGTGCCGCCTCCTAGTGAATTTATTCACCTCCCTTGCGGCTGACGTAATCTCGTGCAGTGCGTCTGCGCAAGATCACGGCGCTTCTCTTCAATTATGTCAGCTCCAGTGAGGTGAGTAAATTAGCTAGTTTGCACATCAGACAGACACACACGCAGGGACAGACAGAGACACACACAGGGACAGACAGAGACAGACGCAGGGACAGACAGACAGAGACACACGCAGGGACAGACAGACAGAGACACACACAGGGACAGACAGACAGAGACACATACACCATGGTCCTCAGAATACACCTGGATCTGTGCTATAAACCCCCTTAATTGCACCAGATTCCACTCCACTTGAACTCCACTGCCCCTGATTGCTCCATCTGCCCACTCATATATGAGCTGCCCCTCAGCTGCTCTCCATGAAGCTTTTTGGACTCCAGGACTGCAGCACATCCTCCCTCGCTGAGCAGCATGCAGGCACACAGCCCCTCCTCCCTCCACAAGCTGCTGCTGTCGGGGTTTGTCCATGTGACTATGAAGGAGCATGTGACCAGTGATGTCACAGACCTCCTTCTAGCAACTACATTCTACCCATGGATCTGCCGAGACTCCAGCTATCTTGTTCTCAGAACAAGATAGCTGGGGCCCGGGGCCCCGGGAGGTAAGGGACAGGCTGCAGAAGGAAGAGGGGAAGGAGCACTAGGCCCCAGAGCCGGCTGCCACAATAAAAAAAAAAAAAAGTTTCAGGACTGTCACATTTGGGAATGCTCTAAAATGTGGGCAACTCTGCTGTCATTGCGCAGGCACTGTAGCATGTAGTCGCTCATGTGTGCTCATGTGTGCCCAGAGGTACGGACAAGCTGTCCTCTGTGGGAAGCGTATCGTCATCGTCCTCCGTATCCCCCCAGCCACGCACCAGTGACGGGCCTGACCTGTGTTGGGTGCCACCCCGCTGTGAACCTGCTTCATCCTCATCCTCCTCTACCTCCTCCTCATCCTCCTCGTCCTCAAGTAGTGGGCTCTGGCTGGCCACATGTGTACCTGGCCTCTGCTGTTGCAAAAAGCCTCCCTCTGAGGCACTTCTAACAGAATGGCCTGAAAGTGCTAAAAATGACCCTCATCCTCCTCCTCCTCCTCCTCCTGGGCCACCTCCTCTTGCATCATCGCCCTAAGCGTTTTCTCAAGGAGACATAGAAGTGGTATTGTAACGCTGATAACGGTGTCATCGCCACTGGCCATGTTGGTGGAGTACTCGAAACAGCGCAACAGGGCACACAGGTCTCGCATGGAGGCCCAGTCATTGGTGGTGAAGTGGTGCTGTTCCGCAGTACGACTGATGCGTGCGTGCTGCAGCTGAAACTCCACTATGGCCTGCTGCTGCTCGCACAGTCTCTCCAGCATATGCAAGGTGAAGTTCCACCTGGTGGGCACATCGCATATGAGGCGGTGAGCGGGAAGGCCGAAGTTATGCTGTAGCGCAGACAGGCGAGCAGTGGCAGGATGTGAACGCCGGAAGCCTGCACAGACGGCTTCGCACTTTATGCAGCAGCTCTGACATGTCGGGGTAGTTGTGAATGAACTTCTGCACCACCAAATTCAGCACATGCGCCAGGCAAGGGATGTGCGTCAAACTGGCTAGTCCCAGAGCTGCGACAAGATCTCGCCCATTATCGCACACCACCAGGCCGGGCTTGAGGCCCACTGGCAGCAACCACTGGTCAGTCTGCTGTTCAATACCCCGCCACAACTCCTGCGTGGTGTGGGGCCTGTCCCCCAAACATATGAGTTTCAGAACGGCCTGCTGACGTTTACCCCGGGCTGTGCTGAAGTTGGCGGTGAAGGTGTGTGGCTGACTGAATAAGCAGGTGGAAGCAGAGGAGGAGGAAGCCGAGTAGGAGGAGGAGGCTACAGGAGGCAAAGAATGATGCCCTGTGATCCTTGGCGGCGAAAGGACGTGCGCCAAAGAACTCTCCGCCTGGGGCCCAGCCTCCACTACATTTACCCAGTGTGCAGTTAGGGAGAAATAGCATCCCTGGCCGTGCATACTGGTCCACGTATCTGTGGTTAGGTGGACCTCGCCACAGATTGCGTTGCGCAGTGCACACTTGATTTTATCGGATACTTGGTTGTGCAGGGAAGGCACGGCTGTCTTGGAGAAGTAGTGGCGGCTGGGAACAACATACTGTGGGACAGCCATCGCCATCAGCTGTTTGAAGCTATCTGTGTCCACCAGCCTGAATGACAGCATTTCAAAGGCCAGTAGTTTAAAAATTCTGGCATTCAGGCCCAGGGCTCAAGGGTGGCTAGGTGGGAATTTACGCTTTCTCTCCAAGGTTTGTGAGATGGAGAGCTGAACACTGCCGTTTGACATGGTGGAGATGCTTGGTGACGCAGGTGGTGGTGTCGGTGGCACATCCTCTGTTTGGTGGGCGGCAGGTGCCAACATTCCTCCCGAGGCGGAGGAAGAGGCCGAGGCAGCAGCAGAAGAGGGAGCAGGGGGAGCCTGAGTGAGTTCCTGCCGTTAAGGTGTTTACTCCACTGCAGTTCATGCTTTGCATGTAGATTTCTGGTCATGCAGGTTGTGCTAAGGTTCAGAACTTTAATGCCTCGCTTCAGGATCTGATGGCACAGCGTGCAAACCACTCGGGTCTTGTCGTCAGCACATTGATTAAAGAAGTGCCATGCCAGGGAACTCCTTGAAGCTGCCTTTGGGGTGCTCGGTCCCTGGTGGCGGTGGCAAGTAGCAGGCGAACTCTCTTGGCGGCGGCTGTTCTGCTTTTGCCCCCTGTTCCCTCTTTTGCTATGCTGTTGGCTCGGTCTCACCACTGTCTCTTTCTCTGAATTATGAAAGTCAGTGGCACGACCTTCATTTTATGTGGGGTCTAGGGCATCATCGTCTCCTGCATCGTCTTTCACACAGTCTTCCTCCCTGACCTCCTGTTCGGTCTGCACACTACAAAAAGACGCAGTAGTTGGCACCTGTGTTTCGTCATCATCAGAGACGTGCGGACTCCGATGAGGTGGTATTCCCATGTCCTCATCATCAGGAAACATAAGTGGTTGTGCATTAGTGCAATCTATGTCTTCCACCACTGGGGAAGGGCTAGGGGGATTCCCTTGGGAAACCCTGCCAGCAGAGTCTTTAAACAGCATAAGAGACTGCTGCATAACTTGAGGCTCAGACAGTTTCCCTGATATGCATGGGGGTGATGTGACAGACTGATGGGCTTGGTTTTCAGGCGCCATCTGTGCGCTTTCTGCAGAAGACTGGGTGGGAGATAATGTAGTGAACTTGTTGGATCCACTGTCGGCCACCCAATTGACTAGCACCTTTGCCTGCTCAGGCCTTACCATCCTTAGAACGGCATTGGGCCCCACCAAATATCGCTGTAAATTCTGGCGGGTACTGGAACCTGAGGTAGTTGGTTCACTAGGATGTGTAGCTGTGGCAGAATGGCCACGTCCTCTCCCAGCACCAGAGGGTCCACTAACACCACCAAGACCGCGTCCCTTACTAGATGTTTTCCTCATTGTTACCGTTCACCAAGCACCACAATAAGAAAAAAAATATTTGGCCCAATGTATTGATTTCAAATTCAGGCCTTTTTTTACAAGCAACTAACACTATCTGCCTATTTATTTATGTATCGTATTTCACTAATCCAGGCACATCAGTAACCACTGATTTAGGGGAATATCAATTGTAGGCCTAGTATTTAGGCCCTGGATGAAAGGTATCCTTTTATGGACAGATTTACACTTGGAGATGCACAGTAGCGTGTGAAAAAATATGTAGGATTATGCCTTCAGCAATTGTATTTTAACACTTTGTGTAATAAACCCTTTAACAGAAAGAAATCAATGGGAGATGAATGGTAGCGTGTGAAGTTTTTGAGGATGACTCTCTCAGCACTTGTATATACACCTTGAGTGTAATATACCCTTTTACGGACAGATTAACACTTGGCCTGCAACAGCAAGTGAGTTTCACCCCAGAACAAAATCTATGCTTCGACGGATACTATTAAACTTGTCCAGTCACAGCTGGAACACCAGATTTACTGTATTTCTTTTTTGGCAAATGAATTTCACCGCAGAAAATAATAAATCCTTTGATGGACACTATTAAACTTGGCCAGCCACTGCTAGGACACCAGATTTACGGTCTTGCTATTTTGGCAATTGAATTTCACCCCAGAAAAAAATATATCCTTTGCCATACATTATTAAACTTGGCCAGCCACTGCTAGGACACCAGATTTACGGTCTTGCTATTTTGGCAATTGAATTTCACCACAGAAAAAAATCTATCCTTTGCCAGACAGCAGACAGTATTACACTTGGCTAGCCACAGCTGGAACACCAGATCCAGGGTATTGCTATTTTGGCAATTAAATTTCACCCAAGAAAATAATATATCCTGTGACGGACAATATTAAACTTGGCCAGCCACAGCTGAAACCACTGATTTATGGTATTGCTATTTTGGCAATTGAATTTCACCCCAGAACAAAGTATATCCTTTGCCGGACACTATTAAACTTTGGCAGCCACTGCTGGGACACCAGATTTACGGTATTGCTATTTTGGCAATTGAATTTCACCCCAGAAAAAAATATATCCTTTGCCGGACACTGTTAAACTTGTTCAGTCACAGCTGGAACACCAGATTTACGGTATTTCTATTTTTGCAACTGAATTTCACCCCAGAAAATAATATATCCTTTGACAGACACTATGAAACTTGTCCAGTCACAGCTGGAACACCAGATTTACGGTATTTATATTTTTGCAACTGAATTTAACCGTAGAAAATAATATATCCTATGACGGACACTATGAAACTTGTCCAGTCACAGCTCGAACACCAGATTTACGGTATTGCTATTTTGGCAATTGAATTTCACCCCAGAAAATTATCTATCCTTTGCCGGACACTATTAAACTTTGCCAGCCACTGCTGGGACCCTAGATTTAGGGGATTGCTATTTTGGCAGTTGAATTTCACCACAGAAAAAAATCTATCCTTTGCCAGACAGCATACAGTATTACACTTGGCTAGCCACAGCTGGAACACCAGATTTATGGGATTGCTATTTTGGTAATTGAATTTAACCCCTTAATAAAATATATCAATTTCTATCCTGAGTTTCTAGGGGTGACAATAAGCACAGCCAAGCCCCCGATGTAGGATATAGCAAAAAAAAAAAAAACTAGTATTGATAGATTGATGGCAGCTTGTGCTGGTGCACCAGAAGACACAAAATGGCCGCCGATCAAAGTGACAGAAAAATGCTCTGTGCAGCCTAAAAACCAGTGAGCAATTAACTAGCAGAAGTTGAATAATTCACAGCTGTAGATCGATCACTTCATCAGGTGTTTTTGCTGACTTTTCCCTGCCTAATCTCGTCCTTACAGAAGCTGCGTCCTCTCCCTACACTAATCAGAGCAGAGTGACGTGCGGCGCTACGTGACTCCAGCTTAAATAGAGGCTGGGTCACATGCTGCACTTGGCCTATCACAGCCATGCTATTAGTAGGCATGGCTGTGATGTCTTTTTAGTAAAATGCTAGCTGATTTTCTGCTGTGCAGCCCTTCAGAAAGCGGGAAGAAATCGCTGAACAACGGACCTGAACCCGATCTTTCCGTGTTCCGAACACCCCAAAATTCGGTACGAACCCGAACTATGCTGGAACTGTTCGCTCAACCCTAGTAGTACAGTTCTGGTTACCGAACACCACAGATTATGGACACTATATTTGGCCCAGATTATTGGAATTTGTAATACAGACACTGTTTGCAGATGTAGTACAGTATTGGTTACAGAACACCACAGATTTTGGACACTAAATTATGCCCAGATTATTTGCATTTGTAATACAGACACTGTTTGCAGATGTAGTACAGTACTAGTTACAGAACACCACAGATTATGGACACTATATTAGGCCTAGATTATTGTAATTTGTAATACAGACACTGCAGATGTAGTACAATATTAGTTACAGAACACCACAGATTATGGACACTATATTAGGCCTAGATTATTGGAATTTGTAATACAGACACTGTTTGCAGAGGTAGTTCAGTATTTTTTACACAAAGCCACATACTATGGACACTAGATGTGGCCCAGATTATTAAAGACACAGTCTGCGGATGATGTACAGTATATGTCACTATTAGGTATAAAATAAAAATATCTTACTGCTGTCAAACACACACAGTAGACCTTAAAAGAAGTGTGGGGTCTTTGAATAGCTATTGGTAGTAAAAACATCAAATTTCTCCCCCTGCACTATCTTTCCCTTCCGAAGCACTGTCCCTGAGGCTGCTGGAGATAAATAGATTGCTGCTCTAAAACACACATACACGCACACACGCACACACACACACACACACACACACACAGTGGTCCTTAAAAGGACTTTTGGGTCTTGGAAAAGCTTTCTCAGAATAAAAACTGTGAAATTCACTCCATACTCTGTCTTTCCCTTTCTACGCTCTGCTCTCCCCGTCTACGTCTGATCCGATCATGCGTCATTGGGTGCTATATAGCACCCGATGATGCGTTCCGGCCAGCCAATCACTGTAATGCCAGCAGCCAACATGGCTACTGGCATTCTAGTAAGGGCAGTACTTACCTGCACCTTTATTGGCTGCTTAAAACCTGCAAAGCGTGCGGGGCGGAGACTTGAGCATTGTGCTCGAGTACATGCGGTACTCGGTCAAGTACCGCCATGTGCCAAGCATAGCGATGCTCGAGCCGAACAGATATTTGGCCAAGCATGCTCGCTCATAACTAATATATACCCAACTTCATACTAAATTGCTAACAGTAGGTTTGCAAGAAACATTGGATAGATGGAAGGGAATATAACTGCATGGCTACAAAAGCAGACATACATAAAATCTAATTATAGCTAACCCTCTTTAAAAACCCAGCCTGCTATTGCTATGTCACTAATCCTCACAGTGTCACATTAATTGAGTTTATAGTGGAACGCACTTCCACCTACTGTACATGCATATGAGGTAATTTGTATGCAATTACTTCCTCTGGATGGACTGTAAGGTACTAGCAATAGCAAGCCACTGAAAAGGCTGTTTGCTCACACACTGCCCATCAACATGTTGATGCAGAACCCTGGCAACACTGCCCATACACCCGTCAAGACACTAGGGATAACAGTCTTGGTTTTTAAAGAGTTTTAGCTATAAATTTATTTTATTTATCAAATCAATAAAAGTGAAGTTTTAAGATATGGTTATGACAAATATGAAGGGAAATAATCAATACCCAGTGGCTTATGGTGAAAGGGCATATAACAAATGCCTCACATTTGTCAGGGTCAATTGTATATAGTAGGTCTTGGACCTACAGTAGTTCCCTATGAGTCAAAATGTGACTTTCCAACAAGACTTTGGATTTGATAAGGGAATATAGCCAAACCAGTTACCCATCCGTAGACAGCTGTTTGGGGTGCTTGCTCCTCATCCGTACAGAGAATTCGCTGGCTCAGTGTGAGGTCTTGGAAGTAACATGGGCAGGGTGCTGAATCTCCTTAAAGAGACAAGTCCTGTATGGAGACTTACTGGAAGTACAGATGTAGCAGGGTTAGCACTCCCTCTGTTAACTCAAATTTCTTAACTCATTTCATTATCTTGAGAAAAAAGCCATTGAAAAGCAATTGAAGGTGTTTGCTTAGATTAGATAACCAAACTCAGAAATCTCAGAAAAAAGGAGTGCTAACCATGCTGCATCTGTACTCCATAATACAGAGATTTATTGCCAATGCTGCTGTGGAAAAGAGAACTATCTTGCCAATGACACATTGAAAGTGGCTCCCTATGAATCAAAATCCGACTTTCCAATAAGCCTTGGGATATGACAAGCGAATATAGCCAAGGCCAAGTACAGAATAATACCTTATGTAGACAATCCTCAGACCTTATCTCTGGTAACAGGGTAATGTGAAAACTACCAAGACAACCCCCTATATCTAATACAGCGATCACTAACCTAATAAAAGGAGTAGATTATTTAACCATATACAAGGTTAGAGGGACATGACACAGTCCACTGTGACACTCTAGCTTGCTAGTTCCTGGCAAGAAGGGATACAAATAAGCTCTTCCTCTAATGTCACCAGATGTAAGGCAGCTATCCTGTGAGTCAATGTTCAACCCTTTACATTGGCTTTGAGACATGAGTGTATGATAAGCCAGCAGCCAATCTGCAGACAGCTGTTTCAGGGTGATTGCTCCTCATCAGTGCAGAGCAGAAGTACTGGCTTAACTGGGTGAGAGGCCTAGTTCAGGATTTGGGGGTACTATCCAAGTGATGCCTTAAAGCCTATTTAAAGGGTCAAAGATTAACTTATAGCATAGCTGCCTTACATTGGGTGGCATTAGAGGCAGAACTTGCTAAGAGCTCATTTGCATTCCTTCTTTCCATAGGAACATGTATGGTCTATAAGCCTCCTCACGCCTATTAAGGAGAGATAGTTTCTCCTCAAGGAGAGATAGTGTCCCCTAAATCCTGACATAGGGGTCTCTGCTCTACACTAATGAGGAGCAATCACCCTCACACAGCTGTCTGCAGATGAGGTGCTGCCTTATTTATTATTAGTGATGAGCGGGAGGTGCCATATTCGATTTTGCGATATTTGTCGAAATCGAATATTCATCAATATTCATCATTATTCTATATATTGCGAATGTTACGCAAATTTTATATTCGCGTATTGCGATTTGAACTTTGAACAGTTTATACAGGCTAATTTCCTATTGGATTAGCTTAGTAGAATCAACAAAGATATTGAATATAGCACTATATTCTCAATCTTTGTTATATTCTAGCAAGCCAACCATTAGGAACTCAGTTCTAAGTTGAATTCGCAATGCGAGTATATGTTCGTATTCCGAATTCAACTTAGAGCTGAGTTCCTAATGGTTGGCTTGCTAGAATATAACGAAGATTGAGAATATAGTGCTATATTTGATATCTTCGTTATCTTTGTCAATTCTAGCAATACAACCATTAGGAACTCAGCTCTAAGTTGAATTCGCAATGCGAACATATACTCGCATTGCAAATTCAATTTAGAGCTGAGTTCCTAATGGTTGTATTGCGAATATAGTGCTATATTCTCAATATTAGTTAATTCTACACAGATGCAAGTTGAATGTGCAATGCGAGTAATACAGGTTATATTAATCGCATTGCGAATACAACTTAGTCAAATTTGTGAGATTGTGATTCTCACATCCGACAGTACATTTTAGCATGGAGGCGTTCCCATTGTGATGGGGACACTGCATGCACACGGGAAGTCGGTAGAAGCGGCAATGGGCATTGACTGGAGGGGGCAGGGAGCCAGGGATCCTCAGGACAGGTAAGAACTGCTTTTGGGAAATAGGAACACAACCAGAGAACAACAAGGATTAACAACTTAAAAAAAAAAAAAAAAGTCAAAGCATTCTTATAGGATAGATGCCTTACACCTGGTGGCATTAGCAGCAGAGTTGCTAAGAGCTGATTTGCATATCTTCTTCCCAGAATTCTAAATTAGCATATATGGCCTATAAACCTCCTCAACCTGATTAATGCACTTTCCGCAAGGAGAGATAGTAACCCCCAAATTGCTAGTTCCTGCAAAGGTGTCCTGTTCTAAACTTCTGCCTGTTTTCTAAATTTGACTCTTGTATAGACCTTGTGCTGCCTACCTGGACCTTTGACCTATTAAATCAGGCATCCTCAAACTGCGGCCCAAACTCAGGTATCAGCCTACAGCAGGGCATTGTGGGAGTTGTAGTTTTACAACAGCTGGAGGGCCGCAGTTTGAGGGTGCCTGTATTAACTGGATTGAACAAACTCTGCCTGTCCTGACCTTGGCTTATCCACTGACCATGGTTTGTTCCCTTTGGTGCCATACATCATCTATGACTATGATAACGACTATGCCAAGAAGTAGCAGCCTGGTGTTTTCCCTATAGCAGAGAGCAGGTGACTGTATAGGGGTGAAAGCATGAAGACCAGAGAGACCACTTAAATAATCGCCTTAGGAGTAGCCTAAAGCCAAATCTGTTCAGTGACACAATGGTTCCGCACTGGCTGCATTGTGGTCTGTTAGCTAGGGAAAAATTGTGTTTTCAACAGAATTAACATGCAGAGGAACAAGAAAAGCAATGCTTGGTGAGAAGTGGAGGTATCTGAGATATAAGAGATATAAGAGAAGAGGGAAGACATTCCGTCTACCAAGGAGGGCAAGCACTAGACTTTTAATCACGTTGTGTATGATACAGCTTCCTATAACGAAAGGATTCAAAATGTATGGATGCAGTTGTGCAAGAAAGAAAGAAATTAACCTGCTAGGATACCACTGGCCCAGAAAGTTTGGTATGTCTGTTTATACATTCAAAAAGGCTTCGATTCAATACCGAATATGGTACTAAATCAATTTAGGAAACTAGTATGAGTAAAAATATTTTTATTGTCTTAGTTCTGTGGAGATACAGTCTTTTTTCAGAGTGCAACAGGATATTTGTTTGGTTGCTACTAGCTATAATGTACATTTGCATTTGTTATGCTTCTGTAAAATTAAAAGTAATTCTATGAACTGTCCCTCACTTGGGGCTTGAGGTCTGCTTGCGTTTACATCTACACAGTAGTATTAGAAAAAGCAGGCAAAAGTTCTCCCTTTATTTGGAAGTAGCTGCAATGCAGTGCAGAACCTCATGGACAAGGCAGGAAATGTGCAGCCGTTTTAGGGGTAATAGTATTGGCACCAGGGGGAGTATCAGCAGTACAGTATGGAACACAACAGGCAGCAACAAGTAGCCACTGAAATCCTCATGAATCCTTGTGTCTGACTCATTTTGACAAATGCAATGTTTTAGACACTTTTGCCCACTTTGGTGTTAAGACACCATCTGCCTTACTGAAAACCCTCTCTGAGATGAAACTGGAGGCTCGACAGTACAGCTATGGCAAACTGGGCCACTGTTCCAGAAGTCCATGGGGTCAGGGAACAGGGTATGTGCAAAACAAAAGGCATAATCATTCAGAGAGCAAGGCAGTTTTAAACCATTTTAAAAAATTAAAAGCTGGCAAAAAGTACAAATATCAGGATAAAACTTGGGTGAATGAGCAGAACTGTGTGATTTTTTTGTTGTTGTTGAAAAAAAGACAATTTTTATGGACAGCTGGTCACAAGAACCTATGCAGCAGCAGAATAATATTTGGCTAAAGATGTGGAACCGTGTGGCATTTTAAAAGAATATTTTTATGGACAGTTGGCTAGAAGTAGTAAATCTATAGAACAGAATCAAATTGCCTTATAGACAATACTGGTACAGAGCTAACAGCAACCGAGCTTGGCCTAGGCCTGGCATGTTTTCAGCCTACGCCAATGGTATCAGCGGCATCACCAGTTCCTGAGCTGAACGCAAAAGAAGAAGATCTGGCACTTTATTCTGAGGTTTTGGTAGGTACATTGTCTCTGCTCTTTTTTGCCACAACAGCCACCTCTTCTGTGCAGATGTAATCTCTTCATCAGCATCAAGATTCAGCTTATCATCATAGTTCTCACCATTGCCGGATGCTTTTATATGCTGTGATATGTCATCGTTGGCACCTTGGCCCTCCTCACGATTTCTCCTTTATATTTTCCCCAAGTGCCTTTGTCGTAATGGCCACTACTGCCCATACTGCTATCAATGTGGCTACAAGTGCCACTACTACTATTACCACGACCACAGCTATGCATTGGGTACCCCACCTCCGCGTGAACTCATGGCAGTCTAAATGCTGCCACTGCACACACAAGTCATAAACAGGATCTTCCTATAGCATATGAGACAAATTATGTGTTGTTGGTTCTTCTTAGGAAAAAAGAAGGGGCCCAGTTGGATGGGGCAGTGGAGACAAAGGTGATGCAAGTGAAAGGCTTCTCTGGGGCTGAAATCATTGTAATACCCTGTGTCAGATTCAGAGGGTACATCAACATCATTCTGCTGTGACTGAGAATGGTAAAATGAATCAGGCCAGCAATGGAGGCAATATGGACAATCAAAATACATCAAAAGAGCCTTGTATTAACTTTACATGATCAATGAAATCAGTTAGCCATCCACTCCATATTGTCATGCTCTTTGTCCTCTTTGATAATAATACTGCATACTGGAAATGGGGGGGAAACTGTGGTCTGCTGCTACTATTACTACTACTGGCCAGATGTGTGTTGTGAACTGTGTAGCTACTACTGTTTGCACTACTATAACCACCCACATTCTCACTTGCAGTTCACAAGGCATAGGGCTTTCATTTACCAGTTTATTTACCAGACATTTTATTATGAGGCTTGTTTAACAATTGATAAGTCACAGGTTTGATACAGTGATTATTTAATAACAAAACTGCAAGTATTTTTTAGGTAATTCACAAACAAAGGAACAATTAAACACCCCCTTCTAAGAACACACTGCACACTGGTATTGACAAAATTAAATTAGTATATTGACACAGTTAAAGTATCAGAATTAAAGTGCCATATTGATACGCTAAACTAAACTGGTATATTAACCCCTTCCTGAGCATCCCACATAAATCGGCAGTCATGCATTTAAAAATGGTGCCCCGTTCACTGCATGTGCACGAGTGAAAACCCGGAAGAGCGCAATTCCAATATTTATACCATGTGGAAAACTAAAAAATGGAAGAAAAGTAAGTGGCTAATTCGCAGTTTTTTGGTTGCTTCTCCTCCCACAAAAAAAATGAGATTACAAAAATATCAAAAAGTACAAATATTAAAAGTGCAGATCGATCTGAAAAAGAGCCCTCACACAGCTCTGTACACATAACTACAAAAAAGTTATAGGGAGTGCCTAAAAGAAAAAAAATAATTTTTTAAAGTTTTTTTTTTTTTTTCAGTATAAAATCACAAGAAAAAATATACATATGTGATATCTCTGGATTCACACTGACCTAGAAAATGAAAGCAACCGGTCAGTCTTACCATATAGGGAAACCTGTAAAAACAATAAACAAAAAACTGTGGCAACATTTGTATGTTTTGTTTTTCAAATTTTATTTAATTTGTAATTTTATTTCCTGCTACCCATCACATTGTATGCAACTGTAAATAGTGCTATTATAAAGTGCCTCCTGTCCCACAAAAACAAGCCCTTATTCGGGTATGTGAATGAAAAATTTAAAAGTTATGGCTTTGGGAAGGCTTGGAGTAATAAACAAAAATAAAAAAATGGATAATCACCAGTGTTGAAAGGGTTAAAGTATAACTGTCAATTTTATTTATTTTTTTTACTATTGGATTCTGGTGATTAATATAACCTTGTTGGCCCTGTTTTAATTTCTGATTCTTAAATAAATAACCCCTAAAAGCCACCTAAAAGTCCCCAGTATTGGCTATATTTACCTGAGATAAAATCAGGTTGCTATGCTCCTTCCGTCTACCAGATAGAGGACGGAGCACGCTGCGTGCACTGGGAACTGATAGTGAGTCAACAATTGTAAGGGAATGTATAAAAAGCCAGGTTCTTCCTGACAGGAGATAACAGTGCTGGGCTGTGTGTGTGAACTTCTCCACATGCCTCTGCTTGGCAGACACTCCTTAGCAGTGAAGGACAATGTAGAGCCCAGTGTATAAATGACAGCCTTATCTGATAAGAGGAGAGCTTGTAGGAGGACTACAGGCTTCAGCCAGACCTGGGAACTTCATTGCAAAACCCCCCTATACAGAGCTGGTCTTTACTAACTTCATTGCAGGGTCCTATGGATTAGCCTCAGGGCTGAGGGCGGCCATTTTAACAGAATAGTGAAATTTCAGTTTTATGCAGACTGGCTGCATAAGGGGCTGGATCTTATTAACCCCTTAAGGACCGGGGGTTTTGGGATTTTTGCGTTTGTTTTGCGCTCCCTGCCTTCCAAAAGCCATAACATTTTATATTTCCGCTCACATAGCCATATGACGGCTTATTTTTGTGGGACAAGTTGTACTTTTAACGCTACCATTTATTTTTGCATGTGATGTAGTGGGAAACGGGAAAAAATTCCAAATGGGGTGAAATTGCAAAAAAAGCAATTTCACCACAGTTTTACGGGTTTTTAAATTACAACGTTCGATTTGCGATAAAACTGACTGGTTCATTTTATTCTTCAGGTCAGTACGAATCCGGCAATACCTAATATGTATAGTTTTTCTTGCGTTTTGATAGTGAAAAAAATTTAAAAGTGGGAATTTTTTTATTTTATTTTTGTCGCCATGTTTTGACCCTATAACTTTTTTGTAATTATGCGTACGAAGCAGTGTAGGGGCTCATTTTTTGCGGGGCAATCTGAACTTTTAATTGATACCATTATGGGGTGCGTATGATGTTTTGATCACATTTTTTTAGGAAATGAAGCGTCAAAAATGGTGAATTAGCCATTTGGACGCTTTCTTTCCGTTTTATGTTTACCGTATGGTGAATATTTTTATTATCATAGTATGGGCGTTTTCGCACATTGCGACACCCATTATGTGTAATTTTTTATTTTTTATTTATTTTATTTTCATTTTGGGAAAGGGGGTGATTTGAATTTTTATATTTTTTTATTTAATTTTTATTTTTAAACTTTTTTTTTTTTTTACCACTTTCTTATAGTTCCCATAGGGAACTATAAGATGCAATCATCAGATTGCTATTCTCATATATTCAATGCAATAGCATTGGAATATATGAGAAAATACATATTTCCTATGGAGCCTATTACAGTCATAGGCTCCATAGGAATACTATGTAGTACCCTAGGTTTCATTCACAGAAACCTAGGGTACTACATCATGCTCGGCTCCCCCTGTGGCCATCAGGGGCCGAGCAAACCGAAGTGAAACTTTCGGTTTTGCTGCGATCAGATGCCGTGGTCAGGATTGACCACGGCATCTGAGGGTTAAATGTCCGCGATCGGCATCGCTGCCGGTCGCGGACATGAGCTGCGGTGTCAGCTTGATGAATCAGCGTTTACCCGCAGCTCGAGCGCCCGCTCCGTGCGGGAGCGGGCGCCAGGTTAATGCAGTAAAATGTGTTGAAAGGCTCAATTATAAATGATAGCAGAATAGTTTTTTCAGTAATTAACAGATAGAGGGATGATTTGACATCCACTTCCATGAACGCACTGCACACTGGTACAGAAAATTTGCAATAGTGCATTGACAGAGTAAGATGCACTAAATTAAATTGGTATATTGACACAGTAAAATGCTTTGAATGGCAACATTATTAAAGTAGCAAAGTAAAATTGCAGGTTTTTGTCAGCTTCTACAAACACACGTTACAATGGTATATTGGAGTAGTAAAATGTGCTAAATTAAACTGGTATATTGAAAAGTAAAATGTGTTAAACTGCACAATTATAAACAGCAGCAAAATTACATCTGTTTTTTTTAGAAAGGAAAAGGTGCAATTGCAGTGTATACAGTGAGATATATGCTGCTGACACTTAAGTGCTGTAAAAGCTTGAGGTTTTTTGGAGAAAAAGGCTGGCTCTTGCAGAGAAAAATATGATGTTCGTGCAGGCACTGCAGGAATTCTGTGTTTGCAGTGCGCTACATAAACAGCCCAGCGGACCTCACTGTAAGGCCTCATGCACACGACCGTTTTTTTATGCTGTCCGCAAAAAGGGGTTCCGTTGTTCAGTGATCCGGGTCCGTTTTTGCCTTCCGGTGTGTTTCCGTGTGTCTTCCGTTTTTTTTAGCGGACATGACCCAAAAGATTTTACCAAAAGACAGGCTGACAATTTTTCCCAAGTGCCTGCCAAGGGATCCGCAAAAAAAACGGACACGGAACGCGGATGACACACGGATGGCCTTGAATGGGTCCGTGAACTGTTTTTCACGGACAAGAATAGGACAGGTTATATTTTTTTGACGGACTGGAATCACGGACCACGGACGCGGAGGACAAACGGTGCATTTGCCGAGGTTTCCACGGACCCATTGAAAACCAATGGGTCCGCAGAAAATCACGAAAAACGGAGCAACGGACACGGAATCAAACAACGGTCGTGTGCATGAGGCCTAAAACACACACAGACACACAGAACAATGTCCTCTGCTCTCCCTCTCTACTGATAAAATCCTGACTTTTGTACCTATTAATTAAATCTATCTAACTGAATTACATCCCTAAACTATCCCTGCAACACCGTACGATGTCTGGCTTGTGTCTGCAATTGGTGTATGCCAGACACACACACACGACACACAATCTGTGTTTCTGACCTAGAACAGAACTTGAAAGATCAACCAAAATCCTGCCCCATGATTGTCTGACAGGCTGCCCGCAAAGGATCGTTAGCATGCCTGCCAGAAAGAACCTCCCCAAGGGTCATGTGATCCTGTATCTTTTTTCATCCCTGCCCTGTTTCCATTGAATTTTAACAGTAAAATGGCAATAACAGTTTTGGCCAATTCGTCTGTGTCAAATTTCAGATTCGTTTGGCAGAAGAATTTTTGTGAAATTCATGACAAATCTGATTAGCTTAGAATCAATTTGCTCTTCTCTACTATACACTGTACAGCCTAAACTGTATTAAAATCGCTCATATTGTAGCCTAAACACAAATACAATATATAATATGCAGTAAGGTCCATATTTCCATGTAGGACACTGACCTGGTGACTGCTGGAGTCCACTGTCTCCAGATTTATTAAGGTCCATGTTCTGTGAGCCTTTGACCTAAGGCATGTATGCCCTGAGTTTCTCTGTATGGACCCTTGGTCCACATGGAAAACTGGAGCTGTGAATTGCACCCTTGACTTCTTGTGTCTATGTGCTGTCAGTGTCCAGTCCATTTTGTACAAAGGCAAACAATGTGGCTGTCTGAATCAGGCCTTAATAGTGGATTTTTTTGTTTTCATCATATACGTCCTCCGCATGTGTACCACAGATTTGGTGTAAATTCACTAAGTTTTAAATATACTAGTGTGACCTTGTAGCCTCAATCTTTGAGAACTGAGCAAATGTTTATTAAAGATTTTCAGCAGTATATAACTAAATTAAGACGTCTTATTTCTATTGACTTAAGGACCTTGAAGTGCCAAGTCCATGTAATAAATTACTACAGCATGTACATTTTTAGTGTTCCATATTTACTCTTCCTGTCAAATTCATATCGTTGTGAGTCAGTGCCAAAGGGTAAAGGGAAAGATAAATGTGTGTGCAGTACTGCAGGGTTCATGGAGAGAAAAATACTGACTCTTTTAGCTATAAAACAGGGTGAGACAATCTGAAAATAAAAAGCTATCTTTAAGCTACTAATCTTACCTTGGCTGCAAACAGTGGATGGTGTAGTATTATGTTCTCAACGGTTGCAACCTTTTGAATTACTCTATTGTGTACTTGCAAGTTTAAAAATGTGACTGAATCAAATGAGATGTATTGAATGAGAAGCTCGATAAAAAAAAGTGTCAGGAATGTGGACTAGTAACCTTTCCTCTTCATTCAACATATTGTGACAGGTGTCTTTCCTCACAGCACGTGGACTAAGTTTCTCTCTCAATATCAATATTGCCAATATTCATTTTTATTGTGCCAGGATTAGAAACATGAGTTTTACAAACTAATCAGTGAGAAATATTTGTGAAGAGATATTATTTGGAGGCTTTCTCTGTCACCCCATGAATGCCCTGTAACGTCAGTCTGGGGAAACTTTTGTCTTAAAAATGTCCTCAGGCCTGCCATGGCTATATGTCTGACAAATTGTATCTCAGTTTATTATTTGCACAACCATATACATAAAACACAGGCAAACATTTGCACATACATGTAACAAAAAGAGACACACTATTACTATTACTATATCTTATCAGAAGTAACATAGTA
Source organism: Bufotes viridis (assembly GCA_033119425.1). Taxonomy (NCBI): domain Eukaryota; kingdom Metazoa; phylum Chordata; class Amphibia; order Anura; family Bufonidae; genus Bufotes; species Bufotes viridis. The sequence goes on from CM065590.1 coordinate 356,331,725, forward strand.
ACAGTTTATAAGGCCGAAAAAAGACATCTGTCCATCTAGTTCAGCCTGTTATCCTGCAAGTTGATCCAGAGGAACGCAAAAAAATAAACCCTTTTGTGGTACAAGCCAATTTTCCTCACTTTAGTGGAAAAAACTTCCTTCTCGACTCCAATCAGGCAATCAGAATAACTCCCTGGATCAACAACCCATCTCTAGTAGTTATAGCCTGTAATATTATTACACTCCAGAAATACTTCCAGGCCCCTAATTATCTCTTTTAGTGAATTCACCATCACTACCTCCTCAGACAGAGTTCCATAGTCTCACTGCTCTTACCGTAAATAATCCTCTTCCATGTTTGTGTACAAACCTTCTTTTCTCCAGACGCAGAGGATGTCCCCTCGTCACAGTCACAGTCCTGAGGATAAATAGATGATGGGAGGGATCTCTGTACTGAGCCCTGATATATTTATACATAGTTATTAGATCTCCCTTCGTTCGTCTTTTTTCTAAAGTGAATAACCCTAATTTTGACAACCTTTCAGGGTACTGTAGTTGCCCCATTCCAGTTATTACTTTAGTTGCCCTCCTCTGAACCCTCTCCAGCTCTGCTATGTCTGCCTTGTTCACAGGAGCCCAGAACTGTACACAGTACTCCATGTGTTGTCTGACTAGTGATTTGTAAAGTGGCAGGACTATGTTCTCATCATGGGTATCTATGTCCCTTTTGATGCAACCCATTATCTTATTGGCCTTGGCAGCAGCTGCCTGACACTGGTTTCTTTAGCTTAGTTTGCTGTTCACTAAAATTCCTAGGTTCTTTTCTATATCAGTGTTACCCAGTGTTTTACCATTTAGTATGTACGGGTTACTTGCATTATTCCTTCCCATGAGCATAACCTTACATTTGTGAGTGTTAAACCTCATCTGCCACTTCTCTGCCCAAGCCTCCAATCTATCCAGATCAATCTGTAGCAGTGTACTGTCCTCTTCTGTGTTAATTACTTTACGCAGTTTAGGGTCATCTGCAAAATTAATATTTTACTGTGCAAGCCTTCTACAAGATCATTAATTAATAAATATATTGAAGAGAATAGGGCCCAATACTGACCCCTAAGGTACTCCACTAGTGACAGTGACCCAATCTGAGTGTGTACCACTAATAACCACCCTCTGTTTTCTATTACTGAGCCAGTTAATTGCCCACATACAGACATTTTCATTGAGGTACCCCAAGATAGCATCTCTTAGAAAACTTTCAAACAGTTTACCCATGACAGATGTTAAACTTAGTGGCCTATAGTTTACGGGCTCTGGTTTTGGACCCTTTTTGAATATTGGCACCACATTTGCTATGCGCCAATCCTGTGGAACACTCCCTGTCAGTATAGAGTCCTTAAATATCAGAAATAAGGGTCTGGCTATGACATTACTTAATTCTCTTAGGATACGGGGGTGTATGCCATCTGGTCCTGGCGATTTGTCTATTTTAATATTTTTAAGAAGCCGCTGTATTTCTTTCTTGGTCAGACAGGGCAGTTTTAATGAGGAATTAACTTTTACATTCTGCTTTTCATCTGACAGTTTATTTTCCTCAGTGAATACAGTGGAGAAAAAAAAACATTTAATATCTTTGCTTTCTCCTCATCGCTCTCTGCAACTCCCCCCTCATTACTCTGTAAAGCCTTCAGATTTACACTTCTTACCATTTATACAATAGAAGAACAGTTTAGGGTAATTTTCTTTTGTACAAAGCCATTTTTCTAGTTCCACTCAGTACCTATTGTGGTAAGGTGCAGGGTGCCGTCGTAGATGGCAGGTACGTGTCACCGAGGTTCATAGCCTCGGTGAGGTAAGAGCCGTGTTGTTGATGTCAGTAGCAGGTAGTGCTACTGACACAGTTGCTAAATAGCGTGGCTGCAAAGCCGATCCGGGCCGGCTCTTACCGGGAGCAGCTAAAGTGTAGGGTGGGTGGCTGCTCCCCACGACCCAGTCCTGGTTTTGGGGCTGGGTTTAAAACTCAGCCAGCACCAGCAGCTGTCTCTGTGATTATCCTGGAGCTGCTGATCGTGCTGTGGAGCTCCCTGGGCTGGAAGCAAGAGCCCAGCAAGGAGGTGTGCAGTCGGCCTGGAAGCCTGTGGTGAACTGTCTTGCGGCTGGGCTGACAGCCAGGTGCGAACCTACACCTAAACCTCCCAGGTGACTGGAACCTGTATGTGACTTTTTGTTTTGCCTCACGTTTTTCTGATGGGTGTGAAGTAACACCAAGTGACTGTTTGCTGTATACTTTATGCAAGTGTGAATTAAACACTGTTTTGCTGCACTTTCTGGACTCCCTTTTGCCTCTGTACTGCACCCGCACCGCTATCTACCAGAGCGACTCCCCACACTATATATACATGGCCAATCCCACCCCATCCCCTCTGTGGCCCCCCAAACACTAGTTATGCTTCTTTAGTGCTCACACAGTAGTTATGCCCCCATGGTGCCACCACAAAGTATTTGGGGGTCTGATGTATCGGCCATCCCAGACATTACTCGTTTTCTTAATAATCAGTTGGGATTCAATTCTAACATAATACACAATATTCATATAATTAAGTTCCTAGATTTATCATTGTATGGTAATGCACAAAACAATTTGTGGGTCATTTATTAGCTGAAATACACCTATATAAGGCGTATTTCAGGAGCAGACTGCGGCGCAACAACTAGTTGAATTCCAGCAAGTTGGATTGTCGCGGATCAAGCGGTGTAGCTGAAGGTTATTGCAAGTCCAGGAAAGCGTTCCTTGCCATGTAAGATGGCTAAAATGTTTGGACAGACAAAAACAAATAAAAGCGGTGTAAAAAAGCCATTTTTTGTCACCTTACATAACAAAAAGTGTAATACCAAGAGATCAAAAAGTCATACGCACCCCAAAATAGTGCCAATCAAACCGTCATCTCATCCCACAAAAATCATACCCTACCCAAGATAATCGCCCAAAAACTGAAAAAACTATGGCTTTCAGACTATGGAAACACTAAAACATGAATTTTTTTGTTTAAAAAATGAAATCATTGTGTAAAACTTAAATAAATAAAAAAAGTATACATATTATGTATCACCACATCCATAATAACTTGCTCTATAAAAATACCACATGACCTAACCTGCCAGATGAATGTTGTAAATAACAAAAAATAAAAACGGTGCCAAAACAACTATTTCTTGTTACCTTGCCTCACAAAAAGTATAATATAGATCAGCCAAAAATCATATGTGCCCTAAAATAGTACCAACAAAACTGCCACCCTATCCCGTAGTTTCTAAAATGGGGTCACTTTTTTGGAGTTTCTACTCTAGGGGTGCATCAGGGGGGCTTCAAATGTGACATGGTGTCAAAAAAACAGTCCAGCAAAATCTGCCTTCCAAAAACCGTATGGCATTCCTTTCCTTCTGCGCCCTGCCGTGTGCCCATACAGCAGTTTACGATCACATATTGGGTGTTTCTGTAAACTACAGAATCAGGGCAATAAATATTGAGTTTTTTTTGGCTGTTAACCCTTGCTTTGTAACTGGAAAAAATTATTAAAATGGAAAATCTGCCAAAAAAGTGAACTTTTGAAATTTTATCTCTATTTTCCATTAATTCCTGTGGTACACCTAAAGGTTTAACAAAGTTTGAGGGGTGTAGTTTCTAGAATGGGGTCATTTTGGGTGGTTTCTATTATGTAAGCCTCACAAAGTGACTTCAGACCTGAACTGGTCCTTAAAAAGTGGGTTTTTGAAAATGTCTGAAAAATTTCAAGATTTGCCTCTAAACGTCCCCAAAAAATTAAATATCATTCCCAAAATTATCTAGACATGAAGTAGACATATGGGGAATGTAAAGTAATAACTACTTTTGGAGATATTACTATGTATTATAGAAATAAAGAAATTGATACTTGGAAAATTGAAAATTTTTACAAATTTTGGGTAAATTTTAATTTTTTTATGAATATAAATGAACTTTTTTGACTCCATTTTACCAGTGTCATGAAGTACAATATGTGATGAAAAAACAGTCTCAGAATGGCCTGCATAAGTAAAAGCGTTTAAAAGTTAACTTGGCCAGGTGGGAATAAAGCTTACGCATAAGATAAGGGGTGTACAGTTGTTTCCTGGCATTCCGTTATCAATGGCTGAGGATGGAGCAGTGGAGGAGGAATCTGAGAGGGAGGAATAAAAAGGAATGATGATGATGTGAAAGACAACAGACTGCCCTTGGATGGGGTCTGACTGCCAAAAGGGGGACCAGGAGAAGCAGGGAACTCCTGTTGTGGTAGCTGGCTGCCACCTTTGTTTGCCCAAGAGATGGAGTCATGCTGCTTCATGTGGTTTAATAGAGCTGCGGTGCCTAAGTTTGTGTTTGTCTGCCCTTGTCTGATTTTGTTCTTGCACAGCTTGCAGAGGGCAATGCTTCTGTCTTCCAGCCACTTGGAGAAACAATACCAGATGGGAGATACTTGCACAGAGCTAGAGACAGACAAGCTTGGGTTAGCCTTGGCACGTTTTGAGCCTAACCCACCCATAGTGTCATCACCAGGTTCTGAAGCAGACATAGCCTTGGCTGTTCTTTGTGTGGTCCATCGCCTCTGCCCTTTATTGCTGCCATTACTTCCCTCCTCCTCTTATGTTGCCTCCACCTCCCCGGGATCCTGATTCAGTTCCGAGGTCCTATCCAGCAGACAATCAACATCGGAGTTCTCACTGACCCTTTTATCTGACTGTGAGGTATCATGGTGCCCCCCCCCCCCCCCCCTCACTTCCTTGCTCTGGATTTGCCCTGACTGCCACTGTCACTGTCTCCAACGCGACTGCTGAGGCTACAGGTGCCAATATTACCACCCCCAACACAGCTATGCATGGAGTCACTAGCCTCCCCCTGGACCTCCTTCTCAGGGCAGTACAAATGCTGACTGCTCTCACACAAGTCGTCAACAGGGAGACTCTCTTGACTATCTGTTGTAGGGTGTGGTGGGGTTTTCTTGCTGCATCTTAGGAAAAAGGAAGGTGCCCCTCTAGAAAGGGGCAGTGAAGACTGAGATGACTCCACTGAAATCCTTTTCTAGGGCTACAAAGAGGAGGAGTAGGAGGAATGATGTTATCACTGTCTCCATGGCACGGTGTCAGACTCCAAAGTAACTTCCATGTCATCCTGCTGCAACTGAGAGGAGGACTGAGCCATCCAATCCACAATCTCATCCTCTTTCTCCTCAACGATAATGTTAAGCCTTTTCAAAGCAAGGGACAACTATTGCCAACTAGTAGTAGGCAAGGGCCTACTACTACTACTACTTCTGGTTAAATAGCTGGTGATGCTACTACCCACATTTTGGCTCTGAAATTTTTGGGCCTAAATGTACAGTCACACAAAGTATGGAACGGTTTGAAAATCTGCTTTTTGGAACTTAAAGACAGGGAAGCACAACACAATGTCCTTCCCTTTCCACAAACAAACTGAAGACACTACTACCAACAGTTGACATTAGAATAATGCAGTATTGGTGCTACTAGTAGATTTTACATTCTAAGTGCTGAGACCGAATTATACCAGAATTTAATATTATGGATATGGAATCCACTTTGTCATCACTGCCTACTGACCATCACCCAATTCTTTCCTCTCCAGGTATGTCTACTCTGAAGCTAACTGCTACATCCAGCTTTCCCAGAGTCTGATATCGTCCACACCCCTCCTGTTTCCTTCACATTGTTTGGTATGTCTACTCTGAAGCATTAATGTCTCTTTCCCTGCTGGATTTATTGAGTATTTGTTTACATTGACTATTTCTGTATCTGGTCCTCCCTTGATTAGGCCATAAGTAGCCCCCTTCCCTCTTGTTCACAGCTGATTGAACACTGAGTGGTATAAATCTAAGTTCTTAGGTCATTCCAGACCTCGGTCATTCTAACATGCAACATCTTCAAAGTCCAACATTCTAAGTGCTGAGACCGAATTATACCAGAATTGAACCAGAAGGGACGCAAAGGTAACTACAAAAAAGTTAATGTAAACAATGTTTCAATCTTTCATCTTACTCTACCCACTTTTCCTAAACCTCCTAAAATACCCCCACATCCATTCACCCAGCAAGGAACTATTCATATCTCCCTCCATCTTACCTTCTCATCTGACTGATTGCACAAACGTGTTTGGCAACGTAAAACACTTCCTTCCCAAACACACACAGATACCCCCTGCCCTTTCTTTTTCTCACCTACTAACACTTTCTCTGCTTCTCCTTATTGCTGGTGATATCTCACCAAATCCAGGCCCCCCTCAGCAAATCCTCACTATCACCTCTACCTCCTACTACAAATCTCATTCCACAAATTTCTGCAACCCCTTAAACCTAATAACCATTCCTCTGACCCCTGCTCCTTTGGTTCCTCTTGATGGAGCATTATGGAACGCTTGCTCTGTCTGTAACAAACTGTCCTACATTCATGATCTGTTTATCTCTCAAAAACTTTCCTTTCTGGGTCTCACAGAAACATGGCTGACACCCTCCGACACCTCCTCCCCTGCTGCACTCTCATATAGTGGATTTCATTTCACTCACTACCCCCACCCTGGCAGCAAAGATGGTGGAGGAGTTGGTCTGCTCCTATCAGATACCTGCTCCTACAGCCCAACTCCACTGCTGCCCTTTATTGCACCCACTTCATTTGAAGTACACTCTGTTTGCATCTACTCTCCCTCCAACCTCCAAATAGCTGTTTTTTACCGCCCCCCAGGCCCAGCCACCATCTTTCTTGACCACTTTAACACCTGGCTCCTACACTTTCTTTCTGCTGACATCCCCACTATCATCATGGGTGACTTCAACATCCCCATTGACACCTGCCACTCAGCTGCCTCTAAACTCCTATCACTCTCTTCCTCCTTCCGATCCCACACACAGAGATGGTCACACTCTGGATCTTATCTTTACCTGCCTCTGCTCCCTATCTAACCTTTCTAATTCGCCTCTCCCCCTATCCGACCACAACCTACTCACCTTCTCTTCACTCGTCTCTGCTGCTGCGCCCCTTGTCCATACACTAGCACACCCCCGCAGGAACCTTAAACATCTTGACTTTCGCTTGCTCTCCGACTCTCTTCTGCTGCTCTCTTCAATTTTTTTCCCTCCAAGACCCAGATACTGCCACCACCCTATATAACACCACAATAAGTGCAACTCTGGACACTATTGCCCCACTTACACAGAACAAAACCAGAAAAATCAACAGACAACCCTGGCACACTGACCTGACCAAAAATCTCAGACAAGATGAATTCACCGCATACAAGCAATCCCTCCTCATTTTCAAATCCTCACTCGCTGATGCAATACAGGCCTACTTCTCATCTCTCATATCTTCCCTATCCCACAACCCAAAACAACGTTTTAACACCTTTAATTCTCTTCTCCGTCCACCAGCGCCCCCACCCTCTCCTCTCATCTCAGCTGAGGATTTTGCCACATTCTTCAAACAAAAGATAGTCAACATCAGAGAAAACTTCAACACACAGTCCCCACAGACCCTCCACACAGCTGCTCCGTCCTCTTCTCCCAAAATCCGCTTCTCTGCCATTACAGAAGAAAAACTCTCCACTCTACTCTCCAAATCCCATCTCACCACCTGTGCACTTGACCCAATCCCATCCCACCTCATCCCTAACCTAACCACAGTGTTTATCCCAGCCCTCACTCATCTCTTCAACCTATCACTAACCGCTGGTCTCTTCCCCTCTGCTTTCAAACATGCTACCATTACACCCATCCTCAAAAAGCCTTCACTTGACCCATCTTCTTTGTCCAGTTATCGCCCCATATCACTTCTTCGATATGCCTCAAAGCTACTTGAGCAACATGTCCATTCTGAACTGTCCTCTCACCTCTCCTCCTGCTCCCTCTTTGACTGGCTACAATCTGGCTTCTGACCCCACCACTCAACCGAGACTGCCCTCACCAAAGTCACCAATGACCTACTACTTGCCAAAACCAAAAAACATTACTCTGTCCTCCTTCTCCTTGACTTGTCCTCTGCCTTTGACACTGTCGACCACTCCCTTCTGTTGCAAACACTCTCATCTCTTGGCATCACTGACCTGGCCCTCTCTTGGATCACATCATACCTCACAGACCGGACATTTAGCATCTCCCACTCTAACACCACCTCCTCGCCTCATTCCTTCTCTGTTGGTGTCCCGCAAGGCTCCGTCCTAGGACCCCTGCTCTTCTCTATCTACACCTTCGGCCTGGGACAGCTTATAGAGTCCCATGGCTTTAAGTATCACTTATATGCTGATGACACACAAATCTACCTCTCTGGTCCAGACATCACCACCTTACTATCCAGAATCCCACAATGCCTATCTCGCATATCCTCCTTCCTCTCCTCTTGCTTTCTAAAACTTAACATGGATAAAACCGAATTCATCATCTTTCCCCCATCTTGCTCACCCCCCCCCCCCAACAGACCTATCTATCACAATCAATGACTGCACACTCTCCCCGGTCAACCAAGTCCGCTGCCTTGGAGTGACCTTGGATTCTGCCTTCTCCTTCCAACCACACATCCAAGCCCTTTCCACCACCTGCCGCTTCCAACTCAAAAACATCTCTCGCATCCGCCCTTTCCTCAACTTTGAATCGGCAAAAATGCTTGTACAGTCCCTCATCATCTCCCGCCTAGACTTCTGCAACATTCTCCTCTGTGGCCTTCTATCTAGCTCTCTCGCACCCCTACAATCTATCCTCAACTCTGCTGCCCGACTAATCGACCTTTCCCCCCCCCCGTTACTCCTCTGCCTCTCCCCTCTGCCAGTCCCTGCACTGGCTCCCCATTGCCCAGCGAATTCAGTTTAAAATACTAACCAACACATACAAGGCCGTCCACCACCGGTCCCCTCCCTACATCTCTGAGCTACTTTCCCGATACATCCCCACACGCAATCTTCGATCCTCACAGGACCTCCTTCTCTCCTCTCCTCTTATCACCTCTTCCCACACTCGCCTCCAGGATTTCTCCCGTGCATCCCCTATACTCTGGAACTCGCTACCCCAACATATCAGACTCTCACCTACAGTGGAATCCTTCAAAAGCAACCTGAAAACCCGCCTCTTCAGACAAGCCTATGACCAGTGACACTGCTGCCTCTATACCGCCATGACTAGCTTCACCCTCGCCTACTGTCTTCTTCCCCCATACCATGTAGATTGTAAGCCCTCACGGGCAGGGCCCTCTATCCTTCTGTCCAAGTCTGTAACTTGTCTCGTTCATGCTTAAGGCAATTACCTGTATTATGTATGTGCACCGCTTATGATTAGAGATGAGCGAACACCTGGATGTTCGGGTTCGAGAAGTTCGGCCGAACTTACCGAAAATGTTCGGGTTCGGGATCCAAACTCGACCCGAACTTTATCCCGAACCCGAACCCCATTGAAGTCAATGGAGACCCGAACTTTTAGGCACTAAAAAGGCTGTAAAATAGTCAAGGAACGGGCTAGAGGGCTGCCAAAGGCAGCAAAATGTAGGTAAATCCCCTGCAAACAAATGCGGATAGGGAAATGAATTAAATGCGTCATATCACTCAACACTGGAGAAGGCCACTTTCAGTTATTTAGGCCCCAGCACCCAGTCAGAGGAGAGAGGTCCCACAGCAAGGAATCATGCGTCATATCAACCACCACCGGAGAAGGCCACTCTCAGTTATTTCGGCCCAGCACCCAGACAGAGGAGAGAGGTCCCAAAGCAAGGAATCATGCGTCATATCACCCACCACTGGAGAAGGCCATTTTCAGTTATTTAGGCCCCAGCACCCAGTCAGAGGAGAGAGGTCCCACAGCAAGGAATCATGCGTCATATCACCCACCACTGGAGAAGGCCATTTTCAGTTATTTAGGCCCCAGCACCCAGTCAGAGGAGAGAGGTCCCACAGCAAGGAATCATGCGTCATATCAACCACCACCGGAGAAGGCCACTCTCAGTTATTTCAGCCCAGCACCCAGACAGAGGATACAGGTCCCACAGCAAGGAATCATGCGTCATATCAACCACCACCGGAGAAGGCCACTCTCAGTTATTTTGGTCCAGCACCCAGACAGAGGAGAGAGGTCCCACAGCAAGGAATCATGTGTCATATCATCCACCATTGGAGAAGGCCACTTTCAGTTATTTAGGCCCAGCACCCATACAGAGGAGAGAGCTCCCACAGCAAGGAATCATGCGTCATATCAACCACCACCGGAGAAGGCCACTCTCAGTTATTTCGGCCCCACCACCCAGACAGAGGAGAGGTTCATTCAACTTTGGGTTGCACCGCAAGATCATGATAAAGTAAAAAAAATGAGGATTCAATAAAGAAGTGCCCCGGAGTACAAGAATACATGGTTGAGGGGGAGGCAGTTATAAATGTCTATTCTGCACAAGGGAGGGACAGGTCCTGTGGGATCCATGCCTGGTTCATTTTTATGAACGTCAGCTTGTCCACATTGGCTGTGGACAGGCGGCTGCGTTTGTCAGTAATGACACCCCCTGCCGTGCTGAATACACGTTCAGACAAAACGCTGGCCGCCGGGCAGGCCAGCACCTCCAGGGCATAAAATGCTAACTCTGGCCACGTGGCCAATTTGGAGACCCAAAAGTTGAATGGGGCCGAACCATCAGTCAGTACGTGGAGGGTTGTGCAGACGTACTGTTCAACCATGTTAGTGAAATGCTGCCTCCTGCTAACACGTTCCGTATCAGGTGGTGGTGCAGTTAGCTGTGGCGTGGAGACAAAACTTTTCCACATTTCTGCCATGCTAACCCTGCCCTCAGAGGAGCTGGCCGTGACACAGCTGCGTTGGCGACCTCTTGCTCCTCCTCTGCCTTCACCTTGGGCTTCCACCTGTTCCCCTGTGACATTTTGGAATGCTCTCAAGAGCGCCTCTACCAGCGTGCGCTTGTACTCGCGCATCTTCCTATCACGCTCCAGTGCAGGAAGTAAGGTGGGCACATTGTCTTTGTACCGGGGATCCAGCAGGGTGGCAACCCATTAGTCCGCACACGTTAAAATGTGCGCAACTCTGCTGTCGTTGCGCAGGCACTGCAGCATGTAGTCGCTCATGTGTGCCAGGCTCCCCAGAGGTAAGAACAAGCTGTCCTCTGTGGGAGGCGTATCGTCATCGTCCTCTGTATCCCCCCAGCCACGCACCAGTGATGGGCCTAAGCTGTGTCGGGTGCCACCCCGCTGTGAACCTGCTTCATCCTCATCCTCCTCCACCTCCTCCTCATCCTCCTCATCCTCCAGTAGTGGGCCCTGGCTGCCCACATTTGTACCTGGCCTCTGCTGTTGCAAAAAGCCTCCCTCTGAGGCACCTCTAACAGAATGGCCTGAAAGTGCTAAAAATGACCCCTCATCCTCCTCCTCCTCCTGGGCCACCTCCTCTTGCATCATCGCCCTAAGCGTTTTCTCAAGGAGACATAGAAGTGGTTTTGTAACGCTGATAACGGTGTCATCGCCACTGGCCATGTTGGTGGAGTACGCGAAACAGCGCAACAGGGCACACAGGTCTCGCATGGAGGCCCAATAATTGGTGGTGAAGTGGTGCTGTTCCGCAGTGCGACTGACGCGTGTGTGCTGCAGCTGAAGCTCCACTATGGCCTGCTGCTGCTCGCACAGTCTCTCCAGCATGTGCAAGGTGGAGTTCCACCTGGTCGCATATGAGGCGGTGAGCGGGAAGGCCGAAGTTCCGCTGTAGCGCAGACAGGCGAGCAGCGGCAGGATGTGAACGCCGGAAGCGCGCACAGACGGCCCTCACTTTATGCAGCAGCTCTGACATGTCGGGGTAGTTGTGAATGAACTTCTGCACCACCAAATTCAGCACATGTGCCAGGCAAGGGATGTGCGTCAAACCGGCTAGTCCCAGAGCTGCGACAAGATTTCGCCCATTATCGCACACCACCAGGCCGGGCCTGAGGCCCACCGGCAGAAACCACTCGTCCGTCTGTTGTTCAATACCCCGCCACAACTCCTGCACGGTGTGGGGCCTGTCCCCCAAACATATGAGTTTCAGAATGGCCTGCTGACGTTTAACCCGGGCTGTGCTGAAGTTGGTGGTGAAGGTGTGTGGCTGACTGGATGAGCTGGTGGAAGCAGAGGAGGAGGAAGCCGAGTAGGAGGAGGAGGCTACAGGAGGCAAAGAATGATGCCCTGCGATCCTTGGCGGCGGAAGGACGTGCGCCAAGGAACTCTCCGCCTGCGGCCCAGCCGCCACTACATTTACCCAGTGTGCAGTTAGGGAGATATAGCATCCCTGGCCGTGCTCACTGGTCCACGTATCTGTGGTTAGGTGGACCTTGCCACAGATGGCATTGCGCAGTGCACACTTGATTTTATCGGATACTTGGTTGTGCAGGGAAGGCACGGCTGTCTTGGAGAAGTAGTGGCGACTGGGAACAACATACTGTTGGACAGCCATGGCCATCAGCTGTTTGAAGCTGTCTGTGTCCACCAGCCTGAATGACAGCATTTCAAAGGCCAGTAGTTTAGAAATGCTGGCATTCAGGCCCAGGGCTCGAGGGTGGCTAGGTGGGAATTTACACTTTCTCTCCAAGGTTTGTGAGATGGAGAGCTGAACGCTGCCGTGTGACATGGTGGAGATGCTTGGTGACGCAGGTGGTGTTGTTTGTGGCACATCCTCTGTTTGGTGGGCGGCAGGTGCCAACATTCCTCCCGAGGCGGAGGAAGAGGCCGAGGCAGCAGCAGAAGAGGGAGCAGGGGGAGCCAGAGTGAGTTCCTTGTTTTTAAGGTGTTTACTCCACTGCAGTTCATGCTTTGCATGTAGATGCCTGGTCATGCAGGTTGTGCTAAGGTTCAGAAAGTTAATGCCTCGCTTCAGGATCTGATGGCACAGCGTGCAAACCACTCGGGTCTTGTCGTCAGCACATTGTTTAAAGAAGTGCCATGCCAGGGAACTCCTTGAAGCTGCCTTTGGGGTGCTCGGTCCCTGGTGGCGGTGGCCAGTAGCAGGCGAACTCTCTTGGCGGCGGCTGGTCTGCTTTTGCCCCCTGCTCCCTCTTTTGCTACGCTGTTGGCTCGGTCTCACCACTGCCTCTTCCTCTGAACTATGAAAGTCAGTGGCACGACCTTCATTCCATGTGGGGTCTAGGACCTCATCGTCCCCTGCATCGTCTTCCACACAGTCTTCCTCCCTGACCACCTGTTCGGTCTGCACACTGCAGAAAGACGCAGTAGTTGGCACCTGTGTTTCGTCATCATCAGAGACGTGCGGACTCCGATGAGGTGGTATTCCCATGTCCTCATCATCAGGAAACTTCAGTGGTTGTGCATCAGTGCATTCTATGTCTTCCACCACTGGGGAAGGGCTTGGTGGATTCCCTTGGGAAACCCTGCCAGCAGAGTCTTTAAACAGCATAAGAGACTGCTGCATAACTTGAGGCTCAGACAGTTTCCCTGATATGCATGGGGGTGATGTGACAGACTGATGGGCTTGGTTTTTAGGTGCCACCTTTGCGCTTTCTGCAGAAGACTGGGTGGGAGATTATGTTGTGAACATGCTGGATCCACTGTCGGCCACCCAATTGACTAGCGCCTGTACCTGCTCAGGCCTTACCATACTTAGAACGGCATTGGGCCCCACCAAATATTGCTGTAAATTCTGGCGGGTACTGGAACCTGAGGTAGTTGGTTCACTAGGGCGTGTGGCTGTGGCAGAATGGCCACGTCCTCTCCCAGCGCAAGAGGGTACACTAACACCACTACGACCGCGTCCGAGTCCCTTACTAGATGTTTTCCTCATTGTTACCGTTCACCAAGCACCACAATAAGAAAAAAAATATTTGGCCCAATGTATTGATTTCAAATTCAGGCCTTTTTTTTACAGGCAACTAACACTATCTGCCTATTTGTTTATGTAGCGTATTAGACTAATCCAGGCAGAGCAGTAACCACTGATTTAGGGGAATATCTCTTTTAGGGCTAGTATTTAGGCCCTGGATGAAAGGTATCCTTTTATGGACAGATTTACAATTGGCCTGCAACAGCTCGAACAAGAGATTCAGGGTATTGCTATTTTGGCAATTGAATTTCACCCCAGAACAAAATATATGTTTTGGCGGACACTATTATACTTTGCCAGCCACAGCTGAAACCACTGATTTATGGTATTGCTATTTTGGCAATTGAATTTCACCCCAGAACAAAATATACCCTTTTACGGACAGATTAACACTTGGCCTGCAACAGATGGGACACCAGATTCAGGGTATTGCTATTTTGGCAATTTAATTTCACCCCAGAACAAAATATATGTTTTGGCGGACACTATTATACTTTGCCAGCCACAGCTGAAACCACTGATTTATGGTATTGCTATTTTGGCAATTAAATTTCACCCCAGAACAAAAAATATAATTTGCAGGACACTATTAAACTTGGCCAGCCACAGCTGAAACCACTGATATATGTTATTGCTATTTTGGCAATTGAATTTCACCCCAGAACAAAATATACCCTGTTACGGACAGATTTAAACTAGGCCTGCTACAGCTGGAACACTAGATTCAGGGTATTGCTATTTTGGTAATTGAATTTCACCCCACAACAAAATATATGTTTTTGCGGACACTATCAAACTTGGCCAGGCACAGTTGAAACCACTGATTTATGGTATTGCTATTTTGGCAATTGAATTTCACCCCAGAACAAAATATATAATTTGCAGGACACTATGAAACTTGGCCAGCCATAGCTGAAACCACTGATTTATGGTATTGCTATTTTGGCAATTGAATTTCACCTCAGAAAAAAATATATGTTTTGGCGGTCACTATGAAACTTGGCCTGCAACAGCTGGGACACCAGATTCAGGGTATTGCTATTTTGACAATTGAATTTCACCCCAGAACAAAATATATGTTTTTGCGGACACTATGAATCTTGGCCTACAACAGCTGGGACACCAGATTCAGGGTATTGCTATTTTGGCAATTGAATTTCACCCCAGAACAAAATACCGTATATACTCGAGTATAAGCCGAGTTTTTCAGCACAAAATTTGTGCCGAAAAACACGAACTCGGCTTATACTCGAGTCATACACGTAAAAGGAGAGTGAAGTGGGAGGAGGAGCTGGGGGCGGGCATTTGAGGCGGGCCGGTGCGCTCACTGCTGACTGACTGATGTCACATGCCTGCCCGGCCTGCTTTATGAATGAAGCAGGCGGCGCAGGCACGTGACGTCAGTCACGCTGCGCTCGCCCGGCCTGCCTGGAATATTCAGTGCGGCATGTGAGGAGGTATTTAGGAGCAGTAATGAGGAGGAAGGGGGGGCTGTGGATGGCACTGTTATGGCGTGGGGGGGCTGTGAATGGCACTGTTATGGGATAGGCGTGCTGTGGATGGCACTGTTATGGCATGGGGGGGCTGTGGATGGCACTGTTATGGCATGGGGGGGCTGTGAATGGCACTGTTATGGGATGGGGGCGCTGTGGATGGCACTGTTATGGCATGGGGGGCTGTGGATGGCACTGTTATGGGATGGGGGCACTGTGGATGGCACTGTTATGGCATGGGGGGCTGTGGATGGCACTGTTATGGCATGGGGGGGCTGTAAAAGGCACTGTTATGGGATGGGGGGCTGTGGATGCCATCCACAGATCCCTCATAACAGTGCCATCCACAGATCCCCCCATAACAGTGTCATCCACAGATCCACCTCGGCTTATACTCGAGTCACTGCTTTTCCTAGTTTTTTAGGGTAAAATTAGGGGGGTCGGCTTATACTCGAGTATATACGGTATATGTTTTGGCGGACACTATTATACTTTGCCAGCCACAGCTGAAACCACTGATTTATGGTATTGCTATTTTGGCAATTGAATTTCACCCCAGAACAAAATATATGTTTTTACGGACACTATGAAACTTTGCCAGCCACAGCTGAAACCACTGATTTATGGTATTGCTATTTTGGCAATTGAATTTCACCCCAGAACAAAATATATGTTTTTGCGGACACTATGAAACTTGGCCTGCAACAGCTGGGACACCAGATTCAGGGTATTGCTATTTTGGCAATTGAATTTCACCCCAGAACAAAATATATGTTTTGGCGGACACTATTATACTTTGCCAGCCACAGCTGAAACCACTGATTTATGGTATTGCTATTTTGGCAACTGAATTTCACCCCAGAACAAAATATACCCTTTTACTGACAGATTTAAACTAGGCCTGCAACAGCTGGAACACCAGATTCAGGGTATCGCTATTTTGGCAATTGAATTTCACCCCAGAACAAAATATATGTTTTTGCGGACACTATGAAACTTGGCCAGCCACAGCTGAAACCACTGATTTATGGTATTGCTATTTTGGCAATTGAATTTCACCCCAGAACAAAGTATATGTTTTTTCGGACACTATGAAACTTTGCCATCCACAGCTGAAAACACTGATTTATGGTATTGCTATTTTGGCAATTGAATTTTCCCCACAGAACAAAATATATGTTTTGGCCGACACTATTATATTTTGCAATCCACAGTTGTGACACCAGAATTATGGTATTGCTATTTTGGCAATTTAATTTCACCCCAGATCAAAATATATGTTTTTGCGGACACTATGAAACTTGGCCAGCCACAGCTGAAACCACTGATTTATGGTATTGCTATTTTGGCATTTGCCAAAATAGGGTATCGCTATTTTGGCAATTGAATTTCACCCCAGAACAAAATATATGTTTTTGCGGACACTATGAAACTTGGCCAGCCACAGCTGAAACCACTGATTTACTGTATGGTATTGCTGTTTTGGCAATTGAATTTCACCCCAGAACAAAATATATAATTTGCAGGACACTATGAATCTTGGCCAGCCACAGCTGAAACCACTGATTCATGGTATTGCTATTTTGGCAATTGAATTTCACCCCAGAACAAAGTATATGTTTTTGCGGACACTATGAAACTTGGCCAGCCACATCTGAAACCACTGATTTATGGTATTGCTATTTTGGCATTTGAATTTCACCCCAGAACAAAATATATATTTTTACGAACACTATGAAACTTTGCCAGCCACAGCTGAAACCACTGATTTATGGTATTGCTGTTTTGGCAATTGAATTTCACCCCAGAACAAAATATATGTTTTTACGGACACTATGAAACTTTGCCATCCACAACTGAAACCACTGATTTATGGTATTGCTATTTTGGCAATTGAATTTCACCCCAGAACAAAATATATGTTTTGGCCGACACTATTATAGTTTGCAATCCACAGCTGTGACAACAGAATTATGGTATTGCTATTTTGACAATTTAATTTCACCCCAGATCAAAATATATGTTTTTGCGGACACTATGAAACTTGGCCAGCCACAGCTGAAACCACTGATTTATGGTATTGCTATTTTGGCAATTGAATTTCACCCCAGAACAAAATATATAATTTGCAGGACACTATGAAACTTGGCCAGCCATAGCTGAAACCACTAATTTATGGTATTGTTATTTTGGCAATTGAATTTCACCACAGAAAATAATCTATCCTTTGCCAGACAGCAGTCAGTATTATACTTGGCTAGCCAAAGCTGGAACACCAGATTTAGGGGATTGGCATTTGGGCAATTGTATTTAACCCCTTAATAAAATATAGAAATTGCTATCCTGAGTTTCTAGTGGTGACAATTAGTATAGCCAAGCCCCTGATGTAGGATATGGCAAAAAAAAAACTAGTATTGATGGATTGATGGACTTGGTGGCAGCTTGTTCTGGTGCACCACAAGTCACAAAATGGCCGCCGATCACCCCAGAAAATAAGTGACAGAAAAACGCTCTGTGCAGCCTAAAAACCAGTGAGCAAGTAACTAGCAGAAGTTCAATCATTCACAGCTGTAGATCGATCACTTCATTAGGTGCTGTTGCTGAATTTTCCCTGCCTAATCTCGCCCTCACAGAAGCTGCGTCCTCTCCCTACACTAATCAGAGAAGTGTGACGTGCGGCGCTACGTGACTCCAGCTTAACTAGAGGCTGGGTCACATGCTGCACTTGGCCAATCACAGCCATGCCATTAGTAGGCATGGCTGTGATGGGCTCTTAGGGCAAGAAGTAAAACGCTAGCTGATTGGCTGCTGTGCAGCCCTTCAGAAAGCGGGAAGAAATCGCCGAACAATGAACCCGAACCCAAACTTTTTTGAAAATGTTCGGGTTCGGTTCCGTTTCCCGGACACCCCAAAATTCGGTACGAACTATGCTCGAACTGTTTGCTCAACACTAGAGATGAGCGAACACAAACTGTAAACCCAAAATCGAATTTTGGGGTGTTCGTGACAGGGACCCGAACCCAAACATTTACGTAAAAGTTTGGGTTCTGGTTCGTTGCTCAGCGATTTCTTCCCGCATTCTGAAGGGCTACACAACAGCCAATCAGCTAGCGTTTTACTTTTTGCCCTAAGAAGCCATCACAACCATGCCTACTAATGGCATGGCTGTGATTGGCCAAGTGCTGCATGTGACGCAGCCTCTTTTTAACCTGGAGTCACGTAGCGCCGCACTTCACTCTGCTCTGATTAGTGTACGGATAGGATGCAGCTGCTGTTAGGGCGAGATTAGGCAGGGATTAACTCAGCAAAAACACTTAATGAAGTGATCGATCTACAGCTCTGAATCATTCAACTTCTGCTAGTTAATTGCTTACTGTTTTCAGGCTGCCCAGACCGTTTTTCTGTCACTTTTTACTGGGGTTTTCTGGGGTGAAATTCAATTACCAAAATAGCAATACCGTAAATCTGGTGTTCCAGATGTGACTGGACAAGTTTCATATTGTCCGTTAATGGATATATTATTTTTTGGAGTGAAATTAAGTTGCAAAAATAGCAATACCGTAAATCTGGTGTTCCAGCTGTGACTGGACAAGTTTCATAGTGTCCGTCAAAGGATATATTATTTTCTGGGGTAAAATTCAATTGCCAAAATAGCAATACCGTAAATCAGTGGTTTCAGCTGTGGCTGGCAAAGTTTAATATTGTCCAACAAAGGAAATTTTTTTTTTTTTCTGGGGTGAAATTCTATTGCCAAAATAGCAATCCCCTAAATCTGGTGTCCCAACAGTGGCTGGACAAGTTTCATATTGTCCGTCAAAGGATATATTATTTTCTGGGGTAAAATTCAATTGCCAAAATAGCAATACCGTAAATCAGTGGTTTCAGCTCTGGCTGGCCAAGTTTTATAGTGTCCGGCAAAGGATATATTTTGTTCTGGGGTGAAATTCAGTTGCAAAAATAGAAATACCGTAAATCTGGTGTTCCAGCTGTGACTGGACAAGGTTCATAGTGTCCGTCAAAGGATATATTATTTTCTTTTGTGAAATTCAGTTGCAAAAATAGCAATACCATAAATCTGGTGTTCCAGCTGTGACTGGACAAGTTTCATAGTGTCCAGCAAAGAATAGATTTTTTTCTGGGGTGAAATTCAATTGCCAAAATAGCAATACCATAAATCATTGGTTTCAGCAGTGGTTGGCCAAGTTTAATAATGTCCGGCAAAGGATATATTATTTCTGGGGTGAAATTCTATCGGCAAAATAGCAATCCCCTAAATCTAGTGTCCCAGCAGTGGCTGGCCAAGTTTAATAGTGTCCGGCAAAGGATATATTTTGTTCTAGGGTGAAATTCAATTGCCAAAATAGCAATACTGTAAATCAGTGGTTTCAGCTTTGGCTGGCCAAGTTTAATAGTGTCCGAAAAGGATAGATTTTGTTCTGGGGTGAAATTCAATTGCCAAAATAGTAATACAATAAATCAGTGAGTTCAGCAGTGGATGGTCAAGTTTAATAGTGTCCGTCAAAGGATATATTTTGTTCTGGGGTGAAATTCAATTGCCAGAATATCAATACCGTAAATCAGTGGTTTCAGCAGTGGCTGGCCAACTTTAATAATGTCCGGCAAAGGATATATTTTGTTCTGGGGTGAAAGTCAATTGCCAAAATAGAAATTACGTAAATCAGTGGTTTCAGCAGTGGCTGGCCAAGTTTAATAGTGTCCGTCAAAGGAAATATTTTGTTCTGGGTGAAATTCAGTTGCAAAAGTAGACATACCGTAAATCTGGTGTTCCAGCTGTGACTGGCCAAGTTTCATAGTGTCCGTCAAAGGATATATTATTTTCTGGTGTGAAATTCAGTTGCAAAAATAGCAATAACATAAATCTGGTGTTCCAGCTGTGACTGGACACGTTTCATAGTATCCGGCAAAGAATAGATTTTTTTCTGGGGTGAAATTCAATTGCCAAAATAGAAATAACGTAAATTAGTGGTTTTAGCAGTGGTTGGCCAAGTTTAATAGTGTCCGGCAAAGGATATATTTTGTTCTGGGGTGAATTCAATAGCCAAAATAGCAATCCCCTAAATCGGGTGTCCCAGCAGAGGCTGGCCAAATTTAATAGTGCCCGGCAAAGGATAGATTTTGTTCGGGTGGGAAATTCAATTGCCAAAATAGCAATCTCAAAATCTAGTGTCCCAGCAGTGGTTGGCCAAGGTTAATAGTGTCCGGCAAAGGATAGATTTTGTTCTGGGGTGAATTCAATTGCCAAAAAAGTAATACCATAAATCAGTGGGTTCAGTAGTGGCTGGCCAAGTTTAATAGTGTCCGGCAAAGGATTGATTTTGTTGTGGGGTGAAATTCAATTGCCAAAATAGCAATACCGTAAATCAGTGGATTAAGCAGTGGCTGGCCAAGTTTAATAGTGTCCGGCAAAGGATATATTTTGTTCTGGGTGAAAATTCAATTGCCAAAATAGCAATCCCGTAAATCAGTGGTTTCAGTAGTGTCTGGCCAAGTTTAATAGTGTCCGGCAAAGGATATATTTTGTTCAGGGTGAAATTCAGTTGCAAAAGTAGACATACCGTAAATCTGGTGTTCCAGCTGTGACTGGCCAAGTTTCATAGTGTCCGTCAAAGGATATATTATTTTCTGGTGTGAAATTCAGTTGCAAAAATAGCAATAACATAAATCTGGTGTTCCAGCTGTGACTGGACACGTTTCATAGTATCCGGCAAAGAATAGATTTTTTCTGGGGTGAAATTCAATTGCCAAAAATAGAAATAACGTAAATTAGTGGTTTTAGCAGTGGTTGGCCAAGTTTAATAGTGTCCGGCAAAGGATATATTTTGTTCTGGGGTGAATTCAATAGCCAAAATAGCAATCCCTAAATCGGGTGTCCCAGCAGAGGCTGGCCAAATTTAATAGTGCCCGGCAAAGGATAGATTTTGTTCGGGTGGGAAATTCAATTGCCAAAATAGCAATCTCAAAATCTAGTGTCCCAGCAGTGGTTGGCCAAGGTTAATAGTGTCCGGCAAAGGATAGATTTTGTTCTGGGGTGAATTCAATTGCCAAAAAAGTAATACCATAAATCAGTGGTTTCAGTAGTGGCTGGCCAAGTTTAATAGTGTCCGGCAAAGGATTGATTTTGTTGTGGGGTGAAATTCAATTGCCAAAATAGCAATACCGTAAATCAGTGGATTAAGCAGTGGCTGGCCAAGTTTAATAGTGTCCGGCAAAGGATATATTTTGTTCTGGGTGAAAATTCAATTGCCAAAATAGCAATCCCCTAAATCAGTGGTTTCAGTAGTGTCTGGCCAAGTTTAATAGTGTCCGGCAAAGGATATATTTTGTTCAGGGGTGAAATTCAGTTGCAAAAATAGAAATACCGTAAATCTGGTGTTCCAGCTGTGACTGGACAAGATTCATAGTGTCCGTCAAAGGATATATTATTTCCTTTTGTGAAATTCAGTTGCAAAAATAGCAATACCATAAATCTAGTGTTCCAGCTGTGACTGGACAAGTTTCATAGTGTCCAGCAAAGAATAGATTTTTTTCTGGGGTTAAATTCAATTGCCAAAATAGCAATACCATAAATCAGTGGTTTCAGCAGTGGCTGGCCAAGGTTAATAATGTCCGGCAAAGGATATATTTTGTTCTGGGGTGAAATTCAATTTCCAAAATAGAAATAACTAGAGATGAGCGAACACCTGGATGTTCGGGTTCGAGAAGTTCGGCCGAACTTCCCGAAAATGTTCGGGTTCGGGATCTGAACTCGACCCGAACTTTATCCCGAACCCGAACCCCATTGAATTCAATGGGGACCCGAACTTTTAGGCACTAAAAAGGCTGTAAAATAGTCCAGGAACGGGCTAGAGGGCTGCCAAAGGCAGCAAAATGTAGGTAAATCCCCTGCAAACAAATCTGGATAGGGAAATGAATTAAAATAAAATAAAATAAATAAAATTTAACCAATATCAAGTGGAGAGAGGTCCCACTGCAAGGAATCATGCGTCATATCACTCAACACTGGAGAAGGCCACTTTCAGTTATTTCGGCCCCAGCACCCAGACAGAGGAGAGAGGTCCCACAGCAGGGAATCATGCGTCACATCAACCACCACTGGAGAAGGCCACTTTCAGTTATTTCGGCCCAGCACCCAGACCGAGGATACAGGTTCCACAGCAAGGAATCATGCGTTATATCACCCACCACTGGAGAAGGCCACTTTCAGTTATTTAGGCCCAGCACCCAGACTGAGGAGAGAGGTCCCACAGCAAGGAATAAGGCGTCATATCACCCACCACTGGAGAAGGCCACTTTCAGTTATTTAGGCCCCAGCACCCAGTCAGAGGAGAGAGGTCCCACAGCAAGGAATCATGCGTCCTATCAACCACCACCGGAGAAGGCCACCCTCAGTTATTTCGGCCCAGCTCCCAGACAAAGGAGAGAAGTCCCACAGCAAGGAATCATGCGTCATATCAACCACCACAGGAGAAGGCCACTTTCAGTTATTTCGGCCTAGCACCCAGACAGAGGAGAGAGGTCCCACAGCAAGGAATCATGCGTCATATCAACCACCACCGGAGAAGGCGACTCTCATTTATTTCGGCCCAGCACCCAGACAGAGGAGAGAGGTCCCACAGCAAGGAATCATGCGTCATATCACTCAACACTGGAGAAGGCCACTTTCAGTTATTTCGGCCAGCACCCAGACAGAGGAGAGAGGTCCCACAGCAAGGAATCATGAGTCATATCAACCACCACCGGAGAAGGCCAATCTCATTTATTTCGGCCCAGCATCCAGACAGAGGAGAGAGGTCCCACAGCAAGGAATCATGCGTCATATCACTCAACACTGGAGAAGGCCACTTTCAGTTATTTCGGCCCCAGCACCCAGACAGAGGAGAGAGGTACCACCGCAAGGAATCATGGGTCATATCACCCACCACTGGAGAAGGCCACTTTCAGTTATTTCGGCCCAGCACCCAGACCGAGGATACAGGTTCCACAGCAAGGAATCATGCGTCATATCACCCACCACTGGAGAAGGCCACTTTCAGTTATTTCGGCCCAGCACCCAGACCGAGGATACAGGTTCCACAGCAAGGAATCATGCGTCATATCACCCACCACTGGAGAAGGCCACTTTCATTTATTTTGGCCCAGCACCCAGACCGAGGATACAGGTTCCACAGCAAGGAATCATGCGTCATATCACCCACCACTGGAGAAGGCCACTTTCAGTTATTTCGGCCCAGCACCCAGACCGAGGATACAGGTTCCACAGCAAGGAATCATGCGTCATATCACCCACCACTGGAGAAGGCCACTTTCATTTATTTTGGCCCAGCACCCAGACCGAGGATACAGGTCCCACAGCAAGGAATCATGCGTCATATCAACCACCACCGGAGAAGGCCACTTTCATTTATTTCTGCCCAGCACCCAGACAGAGGAGAGAGGTCCCACAGCAAGGAATCATGCGTCATATCAACCACCACCGGAGAAGGCCACTTTGTTATTTCGGCCCAGCACCCAGACAGAGGAGAGAGGTCCCATAGCAAGGAATCATGCGTCATATCACTCAACACTGGAGAAGGCCACTTTCAGTTATTTCGGCCCCAGCACCCAGACAGAGGAGAGAGGTCCCACAGCAAGGAATCATGCGTCATATCACTCAACACTGGAGAAGGACACTTTCAGTTATTTCGGCCCCAGCACCCAGACAGAGGAGAGAGGTCCCACAGCAAGGAATCATGCGTCATATCACTCAACACTGGAGAAGGCCACTTTCAGTTATTTCGGCCCCAGCACCCAGACAGAGGAGAGAGGTCCCACAGCAAGGAATCATGCGTCATATCACCCACCACTGGAGAAGGCCACTTTCAGTTATTTCGGCCCCAGCACCCAGACAGAGGAGAGAGGTCCCACAGCAAGGAATCATGTGTCATGTCACCCACCACTGAAGAACGCAACTTTCAGTTATTTCGGCCCAGCACCCAGACCGAGGATACAGCTCACCTGTAGGCCATCATTGCAATGTTTTATAGGGTTCGCTAGGCTTTAGGCCCTCAGCTCCAATTCTTTATGTGCAGGCCATCACTGCAGTGTTTTATGGGGTTCGCTAGGATTCAGTCCATCACCTACAATGCTTTATACCGTCTTCTCACCTGTAGGTCATCACTGCAAATTTTTGGGGGGTTCACTAGGCTTCAATCCATCACCTCCAATGCTTTATACAGTCTGCTCACCTGTAGGCCATAAATGCAAATTTTTATGGGGTTTGTAGGCTTCAGTCCATCACCTACAATGCTTTATACCGTCTTCTCACCTGTAGGTCATCACTGCAAATTTTTGGGGGGTTCACTAGGCTTCAATCCATCACCTCCAATGCTTTATACAGTCTGCTCACCTGTAGGCCATAAATGCAAATTTTTATGGGGTTTGTAGGCTTCAGTCCTTCACCTCCAATGCTTTATACGGTCTGCTCGCCTGCTGGCCATCACTGCAATGTTTTATGGGGTTGCCTAGGCTTCAATCCATCACCTCCAATGCTTTATACAGTCTGCTCACCTGTAGGCCATAAATGCAAAGTTTTATGGGGTTTGTAGGCTTCAGTCCTTCACCTCCAATGCTTTATACGGTATGCTCACCTGTAGGCCATAACTGCAATGTTTTATGTCGTTCGCTCACCTTTAGTCCCTCACCTCCAATGCTTTATATGGTTTGCTCCCCTACATGCCTTAACTGCAATGTTTTAATGGGTTTGTAGGCTTTAGGCACTCACCTCCAGAGCTTTATTCGGTCTGCTCACCTGTAGACCATAAATGCAATGTTTTATGGGGTTCGTAGGCTTCAGTCCCTCACCTCCAATGCTTTATACGGTCTTCTCACCTTCGGGCCATCACTGCAGTGTTTTATGGGGTTCGCTAGGCTTTAGTGCATCACCTACAATGCTTTATACCCTCTTCTCACCTGTAGGTCATCACTGAAATTTTTTGGGGGGTTCACTAGGCTTCAGACCCTCATCTCCAATGATTTGTAGGTAGTGTTGAGCGAACAGTTCGAGCATCGTTCGGGTTCGTACCGAATTTTGGGGTGTCCGGGACCGGGACCCGAACCCGGACATTTTCAAAAAAGTTTGGGTTCGGGTTCGGTGTTCGTCGATTACGTCCCGCTTTCTGAAGGGCTGCACAGCAGCCAATCAGCTAGCGTTTTACTTCTTGCCCTAAGAGCCCATCACAGCCATGCCTACTAATGGCATGGCTGTGATTGGCCAAGTGCAGCATGTGACCCAGCCTCTATTTAAGCTGGATTCACGTAGCGCCGCACGTCACACTGCTCTGACTAGTGTAGGGAGAGGATGCAGCTGCTGTGAGGGCCAGATTAGGCAGGGAAAATTAAGCAACAGCACCTAATGAAGTGATCGATCTACAGCTGAGAATCATTGAACCTCTGCTAGTTACTTGCTCACTGGTTTTTAGGCTGCACAGAGCGTTTTTCTGTCACTTATTTTCTGGGTTGATCGGCGGCCATTTTGTGACTTGTGGTGCACCAGAAGAAGCTGCCACCAAGTCGATCAATCCATCAATACTAGTTTTTTTTTTTTTGCTATATCCTACATCAGGGGCTTGGCTGTGCTAATTGTCACACCTAGAAACTCAGGACAGCAAATTCTATATTTTATTAAGGGGTTAAATACAAGTGTCCAAATACCAATCCCCTAAATCTGGTGTTCCAGCTTTGGCTAGACAAGTATAATACTGTCTGTCTATACTGTCAAGTATAATACTATCCTCTGCTGTCTGGCAAAGGATATATTATTTTCTGGGGTGAAATTAACCTGCCAATATAGCAATACCCTGGATCTGGTGTCCCAGCAGTTGCAGGACAGATTTCATAGTATTCGCTTACACATATATTTTGTTCTGGGGTTAAATTAACCTGCCAATATAGCAATACCCTGGATCTGGTGTCCAAACCGTTGCAGGCCAGATTTCATAGTGTCCGCTTACACATATATATTGTTCTGGGGTTAAATTAACCTGCAAATATAGCAATACCCTGGATCTGGTGTGCCAGCAGTTGCAGGACCGATTTAATAGTGTCCGCTTACACATATATTTTGTTCTGGGGTTAAATTAACCTGCTAATATAGCAATACCCTGGATCTGGTGTCCAAACAGTTGCAGGCCAGATTTCATAGTATCCGCTTACACATATATTTTTTTCTGGGGTGAAATTAAACTGCCAATATAGCAATACCCTGGATCTGGTGTCCAAGCAGTTGCAGGACATATTTTATAGTATCCGCTTACACATATATTTTTTTCTGGGGTGAAATTAACCTGCCAATATAGCAATACCCTGGATCTGGTATCCCAGCAGTTGCAGGACCGATTTCATAGTGTCCGCTTATACATATATTTTGTTCTGGGGTTAAATTAACGTGCCAATATAGCAATACCCTGGATCTGGTGTCCCACCAGTTGCAGGACCGATTTCATAGTGTCCGCTTACACATATATTTTGTTCTGGGGTTAAATTAACCTGCCAATATAGCAATACCCGGGATCTGGTGTCCAAACAGTTGCAGGCCAGATTTCATAGTGTCCGCTTACACATATATTTTTTTCTGGGGTGAAATTAACCTGCCAATATAGCAATACCCTGGATCTGGTGTCCCAGCAGTTGCAGGACCGATTTTATAGTGTCAGCTTACACATATATTTTGTTCTGGGGTTAAATTAACCTGCCAATATAGCAATACCCTGGATCTGGTGTCCCAGCAGTTGCAGGCCAGATTTCATAGTATCCGCTTACACATATATTTTTTCTGGGGTGAAATTAACCTGCCAATATAGCAATACCCTGGATCTGGTGTCCCAGCAGTTGCAGGACCGATTTCATAGTGTCAGCTTACACATATATTTTGTTCTGGGGTTAAATTAACCTGCCAATATAGCAATACCCTGGATCTGGTGTCCCAGCAGTTGCAGGCCAGATTTCATAGTATCCGCTTACACATATATTTTTTCTGGGGTGAAATTAACCTGCCAATATAGCAATACCCTGGATCTGGTGTCCAAACAGTTGCAGGCCAGATTTCATAGTGTCCGCTTACACATATATTTTTTCTGGGGTTAAATTAACCTGCCAATATAGCAATACCCTGGATCTGGTGTCCCACCAGTTGCAGGACCGATTTCATAGTGTCCGCTTACACATATATTTTGTTCTGGGGTTAAATTAACCTGCCAATATAGCAATACCCTGGATCTGGTGTCCTAGCAGTTGCAGGACCGATTTCATAGTGTCCGCTTACACATATATTTTGTTCTGGGGTTAAATTAACCTGCTAATATAGCAATACCCTGGATCTGGTGTCCAAACAGTTGCAGGCCAGATTTCATAGTGTCCGCTTACACATATATTTTTTCTGGGGTGAAATTAACCTGCCAATATAGCAATACCCTGGATCTGGTGTCCAAGCAGTTCCAGGACATATTTTATAGTATCCGCCTACACATATATTTTGTTCTGGGGTGAAATTACCCTGCCAATATAGCAATACCCTTGATCTGGTGTCCAAGCAGTTGCAGGACACATTTCATAGTGTCCGCTTACACATATATTTTGTTCTGGGGTGAAATTAACCTGCCAATATAGAAATACCCTGGATCTGGTGTCCCAGCAGTTGCAGGACAGATTTCATAGTGTCCGCTTACACATATATTTTGTTCTGGGGTTAAATTAACCTGCCAATATAGCAATACCCGGGATCTGGTGTCCAAACAGTTGCAGGCCAGATTTCATATTGTCCGCTTACACATATATTTTTTCTGGGGTGAAATTAACCTGCCAATATAGCAATACCCTGGATCTGGTGTCCAAACAGTTGCAGGCCAGATTTCATAGTGTCGGCTTACACATATATTTTGTTATGGGGTGAAATTAACCTGCCAATATAGCAATACCCTGGATCTGGTGTCCCAGCAGTTTCAGGACCGATTTCATAGTGTCCGCTTACACATATATTTTTTTCTGGGGTTAAATTAACCTGCCAATATAGCAATTCCCTGGATCTGGTGTCCAAACAGTTGCAGGACCGATTTCATAGTGTCCGCTTACACATATATTTTATTCTGGGGTTAAATTAACCTGCCAATATAGCAATACCCTGGATCTGGTGTCCAAACAGTTGCAGGCCAGATTTCATAGTGTCCGATTACACAAATATTTTTTTTCTGGTGTGAAATTAACCTGCCAATATAGCAATACCCTGGATCTGGTGTCCAAACAGTTGCAGGCCAGATTTCATAGTGTCTACTTACACATATATTTTTTTCTAAGGTGAAATTAACCTGCCAATATAGCAATACCCTGGATCTGGTGTCCAAGCAGTTGCAGGACATATTTTATAGTATCCGCTTACACATATATTTTGTTCTGGGGTGAAATTACCCTGCCAATATAGCAATACCCTGGATCTGGTGTCCCAGCAGTTGCAGGACCGATATCATAGTGTCAGCTTACACATATATTTTGTTCTGGGGTTAAATTAACCTGCCAATATAGCAATACCCTGGATCTGGTGTCCCAGCAGTTGCAGGACCGATTTCATAGTGTCAGCTTACACATATATTTTGTTCTGGGGTTAAATTAACCTGCCAATATAGCAATACCCGGGATCTGGTGTCCAAACAGTTGCAGGCCAGATTTCATATTGTCCGCTTACACATATATTTTTTTCTGGGGTGAAATTAACCTGCCAATATAGCAATACCCTGGATCTGGTGTCCAAACAGTTGCAGGCCAGATTTCATAGTGTCGGCTTACACATATATTTTGTTATGGGGTGAAATTAACCTGCCAATATAGCAATACCCTGGATCTGGTGTCCCAGCAGTTGCAGGACCGATTTCATAGTGTCCGCTTACACATATATTTTTTCTGGGGTTAAATTAACCTGCCAATATAGCAATACCCTGGATCTGGTGTCCAAACAGTTGCAGGACCGATTTCATAGTGTCCGCTTACACATATATTTTATTCTGGGGTTAAATTAACCTGCCAATATAGCAATACCCTGGATCTGGTGTCCAAACAGTTGCAGGCCAGATTTCATAGTGTCCGCTTACACATATATTTTTTCTGGGGTGAAATTAACCTGCCAATATAGCAATACCCTGGATCTGGTGTCCAAACAGTTGCAGGCCAGATTTCATAGTGTCAGCTTACACATATATTTTGTTCTGGGGTGAAATTAACCTGCCAATATAGCAATACCCTGGATCTGGTGTCCAAGCAGTTGCAGGACAGATTTCATAGTATCCGCTTACACATATATTTTGTTCTGGGGTGAAATTAACCTGCCAATATAGCAATACCCTGGATCTGGTGTCCCAGCAGTTGCAGGACCGATTTCATAGTGTCAGCTTACACATATATTTTGTTCTGGGGTTAAATTAACCTGCCAATATAGCAATACCCTGGATCTGGTGTCCCAGCAGTTGCAGGACCAGATTTCATAGTGTCAGCTTACACATATATTTTGTTCTGGGGTTAAATTAACCTGCCAATATAGCAATACCCTGGATCTGGTGTCCAAACAGTTGCAGGCCAGATTTCATAGTGTCCGCTTACACATATATTTTTTCTGGGGTGAAATTAACCTGCCAATATAGCAATACCCTGGATCTGGTGTCCAAACAGTTGCAGGCCAGATTTCATAGTGTCGGCTTACACATATATTTTGTTCTGGGGTGAAATTAACCTGCCAATATAGCAATACCCTGGATCTGGTGTCCCAGCAGTTGCAGGACCGATTTCATAGTGTCCGCTTACACATATATTTTGTTCTGGGGTTAAATTAACCTGCCAATATAGCAATACCCTGGATCTGGTGTCCAAACAGTTGCAGGACCGATTTCATAGTGTCCGCTTACACATATATTTTATTCTGGGGTTAAATTAACCTGCCAATATAGCAATACCCTGGATCTGGTGTCCAAACAGTTGCAGGCCAGATTTCATAGTGTCCGCTTACACATATATTTTTTCTGGGGTGAAATTAACCTGCCAATATAGCAATACCCTGGATCTGGTGTCCCAGCAGTTGCAGGACCGATTTTATAGTGTCAGCTTACACATATATTTTGTTCTGGGGTTAAATTAACCTGCCAATATAGCAATACCCTGGATCTGGTGTCCCAGCAGTTGCAGGCCAGATTTCATAGTATCCGCTTACACATATATTTTATTCTGGGGTTAAATTAACCTGCCAATATAGCAATACCCTGGATCTGGTGTCCCAGCAGTTGCAGGACCAGATTTCATAGTGTCAGCTTACACATATATTTTGTTCTGGGGTTAAATTAACCTGCCAATATAGCAATACCCTGGATCTGGTGTCCCAGCAGTTGCAGGCCAGATTTCATAGTGTCCGCTTACACATATATTTTTTCTGGGGTGAAATTAACCTGCCAATATAGCAATACCCTGGATCTGGTGTCCAAACAGTTGCAGGCCAGATTTCATAGTGTCCGCTTACACATATATTTTGTTCTGGGGTTAAATTAACCTGCCAATATAGCAATACCCTGGATCTGGTGTCCTAGCAGTTGCAGGACCGATTTTATAGTGTCTGCTTACACATATATTTTGTTCTGGGGTTAAATTAACCTGCTAATATAGCAATACCCTGGATCTGGTGTCCAAACAGTTTCAGGCCAGATTTCATAGTGTCCGCTTACACATATATTTTTTTCTGGGGTGAAATTAACCTGCCAATATAGCAATACCCTGGATATGGTGTCCAAGCAGTTCCAGGACATATTTTATAGTATCCGCCTACACATATATTTTGTTCTGGGGTGAAATTACCCTGCCAATATAGCAATACCCTTGATCTGGTGTCAAAGCAGTTGCAGGACACATTTCATAGTGTCCGCTTACACATATATTTTGTTCTGGGGTGAATTTAACCTGCCAATATAGAAATACCCTGGATCTGGTGTCCCAGCAGTTGCAGGACAGATTTCATAGTGTCCGCTTACACACATATTTTGTTCTGGGGTTAAATTAACCTGCCAATATAGCAATGCCCGGGATCTGGTGTCCAAACAGTTGCAGGCCAGATTTCATATTGTCCGCTTACACATATATTTTTTTCTGGGGTGAAATTAACCTGCCAATATAGCAATACCCTGGATCTGGTGTCCAAACAGTTGCAGGCCAGATTTCATAGTGTCGGCTTACACATATATTTTGTTATGGGGTGAAATTAACCTGCCAATATAGCAATACCCTGGATCTGGTGTCCCAGCAGTTGCAGGACCGATTTCATAGTGTCCGCTTACACATATATTTTGTTCTGGGGTTAAATTAACCTGCCAATATAGCAATACCCTGGATCTGGTGTCCAAACAGTTGCAGGACCAGATTTCATAGTGTCCGCTTACACATATATTTTATTCTGGGGTGAAATTAACCTGCCAATATAGCAATACCCTGGATCTGGTGTCCAAACAGTTGCAGGCCAGATTTCATAGTGTCCGCTTACACATATATTTTTTTCTGGGGTGAAATTAACCTGCCAATATAGCAATACCCTGGATCTGGTGTCCAAACAGTTGCAGGCCAGATTTCATAGTGTCCGCTTACACATATATTTTAATCTGGGGTGAAATTAACCTGCCAATATAGCAATACCCTGGATCTGGTGTCCAAGCAGTTGCAGGACATATTTTATAGTATCCGCTTACACATATATTTTGTTCTGGGGTGAAATTACCCTGCCAATATAGCAATACCCTGGATCTGGTGTCCCAGCAGTTGCAGGACCGATTTCATAGTGTCCGCTTACACATATATTTTGTTCTGTGGTTAAATTAACCTGCCAATATAGCAATACCCTGGATCTGGTGTCCAAACAGTTGCAGGACAGATTTCATAGTGTCAGCTTACACATATATTTTGTTCTGGGGTGAAATTAACCTGCCAATATAGCAATACCCTGGATCTGGTGTCGCAGCAGTTGCAGGACCGATTTCATAGTGTCCGATTACACATATATTTTGTTCTGTGGTTAAATTAACCTGCCAATATAGCAATACCCTGGATCTGGTGTCCAAACAGTTGCAGGCCAGATTTCATAGTGTCCGCTTACACATATATTTTTTTCTCGGGTGAAATTAACCTGCCAATATAGCAATACCCTGGATCTGGTGTCCAAACAGTTGCAGGCCAGATTTCATAGTGTCCGCTTACACATATATTTTTTTCTAGGGTGAAATTAACCTGCCAATATAGCAATACCCTGGATCTGGTGTCCAAGCAGTTGCAGGACATATTTTATAGTATCCGCTTACACATATATTTTTTTCTGGGGTGAAATTAACCTGCCAATACAGCAATATCTTGGATCTGGTGTCCCAGCAGTTGCAGGACCGATTTCATAGTGTCTGCTTACACATATATTTTGTTCTGGGGTTAAATTAACCTGCCAATATAGCAATACCCTGGATCTGGTGTCCCAGCAGTTGCAGGACAGATTTCATAGTATCCGCTTACACATATATTTTGTTCTGGGGTTAAATTAACCTGCCAATATAGCAATACACTGGATCTGGTGTCCAAGCAGTTGCAGGACAGATTTCATAGTGTCAGCTTACACATACATTTTGTTCTGGGGTGAAATTAACCTGCCAATATAGCAATACCCTGGATCTGGTGTCCCAGCAGTTACAGGACCGATTTCATAGTGTCCGCTTACACATATATTTTATTCTGGGGTTAAATTAACTTGCCAATATAGCAATACTCGGGATCTGGTGTCCAAACAGTTGCAGGCCAGATTTCATAGTGTCCGCTTACACATATATTTTTTTCTGGGGTGAAATTAACCTGCCAATATAGCAATACCCTGGATCTGGTGTCCAAGCAGTTGCAGGCCAGATTTCATAGTGTCCGCTTACACATATATTTTGTTCTGGGGTGAAATTAACCTGCCAATATAGCAATACCCTGGATCTGGTGTCCAAGCAGTTGCAGGACCAGATTTCATAGTGTCCGCTTACACATATATTTTGTTCTGGGGTTAAATTAACCTGCCAATATAGCAATACCCTGGATCTGGTGTCCCAGCAGTTGCAGGACCGATTTCATAGTGTCCGCTTACACATATATTTTGTTCTGGGGTTAAATTAACCTGCCAATATAGCAATACCCTGGATCTGGTGTCCCAGCAGTTGCAGGACAGATTTCATAGTGTCCGCTTACACATATATTTTGTTCTGGGGTGAAATTAACCTGCCAATATAGCAATACCCTGGATCTGGTGTCCCAGCAGTTGCAGGACCGATTTCATAGTGTCCGCTTACACATATATTTTGTTCTGGGGTTAAATTAACCTGCCAATATAGCAATACCCTGGATCTGGTGTCCAAGCAGTTGCAGGCCAGATTTCATAGTGTCCGCTTACACATATATTTTGTTCTGGGGTGAAATTAACCTGCCAATATAGCAATACCCTGGATCTGGTGTCCCAGCAGTTGCAGGACCAGATTTCATAGTGTCCGCTTACACATATATTTTGTTCTGGGGTGAAATTAACCTGCCAATATAGCAATACCCTGGATCTGGTGTCCAAGCAGTTGCAGGACCAGATTTCATAGTGTCCGCTTACACATATATTTTTTCTGGGGTGAAATTAACCTGCCAATATAGCAATACCCTGGATCTGGTGTCCAAACAGTTGCAGGCCAGATTTCATAGTGTCCGCTTACACATATATTTTGTTCTGGGGTGAAATTAACCTGCCAATATAGCAATACCCTGGATCTGGTGTCCAAGCAGTTGCAGGACATATTTTATAGTATCCGCTTACACATATATTTTGTTCTGGGGTGAAATTAACCTGCCAATATAGCAATACCCTGGATCTGGTGTCCCAGCAGTTGCAGGACCGATTTCATAGTGTCTGCTTACACATAT
Organism: Bufotes viridis; assembly: GCA_033119425.1. Classification (NCBI taxonomy): domain Eukaryota; kingdom Metazoa; phylum Chordata; class Amphibia; order Anura; family Bufonidae; genus Bufotes; species Bufotes viridis. The sequence goes on from CM065590.1 coordinate 356,366,049, forward strand.
ATTTTGTTCTGGGGTTAAATTAACCTGCCAATATAGCAATACCCTGGATCTGGTGTCCAAACAGTTGCAGGCCAGATTTCATAGTGTCCGCTTACACATATATTTTGTTCTGGGGTGAAATTACCCTGCCAATATAGCAATACCCTGGATCTGGTGTCCCAGCAGTTGCAGGACCGATTTCATAGTGTCCGCTTACACATATATTTTGTTCTGGGGTTAAATTAACCTGCCAATATAGCAATACCCTGGATCTGGTGTCCAAACAGTTGCAGGCCAGATTTCATAGTGTCAGCTTACACATATATTTTGTTCTGGGGTGAAATTAACCTGCCAATATAGCAATACCCTGGATCTGGTGTCCCAGCAGTTGCAGGACCAGATTTCATAGTGTCCGCTTACACATATATTTTGTTCTGGGGTAAAATTAACCTGCCAATATAGCAATAGCCTGGATCTGGTGTCCCAGCAGTTGCAGGACCGATTTCATAGTGTCCGCTTACACATATATTTTGTTCTGGGGTTAAATTAACCTGCCAATATAGCAATACCCTGGATCTGGTGTCCAAACAGTTGCAGGCCAGATTTCATAGTGTCTGCTTACACATATATTTTTTTCTGGGGTGAAATTAACCTGCCAATATAGCAATACCCTGGATCTGGTGTCCAAACAGTTGCAGGACATATTCTATAGTATCCGCTTACACATATATTTTGTTCTGGCGTGAAATTACCCTGCCAATATAGCAATACCCTGGATCTGGTGTCCCATCAGTTGCAGGACAGATTTCATAGTGTCTGCTTACACATATATTTTGTTCTGGGGTTAAATTAACCTGCCAATATAGCAATACCCTGGATCTGGTGTCCCAGCAGTTGAAGGACCGATTTCATAGTGTCCGCTTACACATATATTTTGTTCTGGGGTGAAATTAACCTGCCAATATAGCAATACCCTGAATCTGGTGTCCCAGCTGTTGCAGGCCAAGTGTAAATCTGTCCATAAAAGGATACCTTTCATCCAGGGCCTAAATACTAGCCCTAAAAGAGATATTCCCCTAAATCAGTGGTTACTGCTGTGCCTGGATTAGTGTAATACGCTACATAAACAAATAGGCAGATAGTGTTAGGTGCCTGTAAAAAACGGCCTAAATTTGAAATCAATACATTGGGCCAAATATTTTATTCCTTATTGTGGTGCTTGGTGAACGGTAACAATGAGGAAAACATCTAGTAAGGGACGCGGACGCGGTCGTGGTTTTGATAGTGTACCCTCTGGTGCTGGGAGAGGACGTGGCCATTCTGCCACAGCCACACGTCCTAGTGAACCAACTACCTCAGGTTCCAGTACCCGCCAGAATTTACAGCGATATTTGGTGGGGCCCAATGCCGTTCAAAGGATGGTAAGGCATGAGCAGGTACAGGCGCTAGTCAATTTGGTGGCCGACAGTGGATCCAGCATGTTCACAACATTATCTCCCACCCAGTCTTCTGCAGAAAGCGCACAGGTGGCACCTGAAAACCAAGCCCATCAGTCTGTCACATCACCCCCATGCATATCAGGGAAACTGTCAGAGCCTCAAGTTATGCAGCAGTCTCTTATGCTGTTTGAAGACTCTGCTGGCATGGTTTCCCAAGGAAATCCACCTAGCCCTTCCCCAGTGGTGGAAGACATATAATGCACTGATGTTTCCTGATGATGAGGACATGGGAATACCACCTCATCGGAGTCCGCACGTCTCTGATGATGACGAAACACAGGTGCCAACTGCTGCGTCCTTCTGCAGTGTGCAGACCGAACAGGAGGTCAGGGAGGAAGACTGTGTGGAAGACGATGCAGGGGACGATGAGGTCCTAGACCCCACATGGAATGAAGGTCGTGCCACTGACTTTCATAGTTCAGAGGAAGAGGCAGTGGTGAGACCGAGCCAACAGCGTAGCAAAAGAGGGAGCAGGGGGCAAAAGCAGACCAGCCGCCGCCAAGAGAGTTCGCCTGCTACTGGCCACCGCCACCAGGGACCGAGCACCCCAAAGGCAGCTTCAAGGAGTTCCCTGGCATGGCACTTCTTTAAACAATGTGCTGACGACAAGACCCGAGTGGTTTGCACGCTGTGCCATCAGATCCTGAAGCGAGGCATTAACGTTCTGAACCTTAGCACAACCTGCATGACCAGGCATTTACATGCAAAGCATGAACTGCAGTGGAGTAAACACCTTAAAAGCAAGGAACTCACTCATGCTCCCCCAGCTCCCTCTTCTGCTGCTGCCTCGGCCTCTTCCTCCGCCTCGAGAGGAACGTTGGCACCTGCCGCCCACCAAACAGAGGATGTGCCACCGACAACACCACCTGCGTCACCAAGCATCTCCACCATGTCACACGGCAGCGTTCAGCTCTCCATCTCACAAACCTTGGAGAGAAAGCATAAATTCCCACCTAGCCACCCTCGAGCCCTGGGCCTGAATGGCAGTTCCCTGGCATGGCACTTCTTCAAACAATGTGCTGAGGACAAGACCAGAGTGGTTTGTACGCTGTGCCATCAGACCCTGAGGCGAGGCATTAACGTTCTTAACCTGAGCACCACCTGCATGATCAGGCATCTACATGCAAAGCATGAACTGCAGTGGAGTACACACCTTAAAAACAAGGAACCCGCTCAGGCTCCCCCTGCTCCCTCTAGCGCTGCTGCCTCGGCTTCCGCCTCGAGAGGAATGTTGCCACCTGCCGAGCAGCAAACAGAGGATGTGCCACCGACACCACCACCACCACCGCCACTGTCACCTAGCGTCTCCACTATTTCACACAGCAGCGTTCAGCTCTCCATCTCTCAAACCTTTGAGAGGAAGCGCAAATTCCCACCTAGTCACCCTCGAGCCCTTGGCCTGAATGCCAGCATTTCTAAACTACTGGCCTTTGAAATGCTGTCATTCAGGCTGGTGGACACAGACAGCTTCAAACAGCTGATGTCCATGGCTGTCCCACAGTATGTTGTTCCCAGCCGCCTCTACTTCCCCAAGACAGCCGTGCCTTCCCTGCACAACCAAGTATCCGATAAAATCAAGTGTGCACTGCGCAACGTCATCTGTGGCATGGTCCACCTAACCACAGATACGTGGACCAGTAAACACGGCCAGGGACGCTATATCTCCCTAACTGCACACTGGGTAAATGTAGTGGCGGCTGGGCCCCAGGCGGAGAGCTCCTTGGCTCACGTCCTTCCGCCGCTAAGGATCACAGGGCATCATTCTTTGCCTCCTGTAGCCTCCTCCTCCTACTCGGCTTCCTCCTCCTCTGCTTCCACCAGCTCATCCAGTCAGCCACACACCTTCACCACCAACTTCAGCACAGCCCGGGCTAAATGTCAGCAGGCCATTCTGAAACTCATATGTTTGGGGGACAGGCCCCACACCGCGCAGGAGTTGTGGCGGGATATTGAACAACAGACCGACCAGTGGTTGCTGCCGGTGGGCCTCAAGCCCGGCCTGGTGGTGTGCGATAATGGGCGAAATCTCGTCGCAGCTCTGGGACTAGCCGGTTTGACGCACATCCCTTGTCTGGCGCATGTGCTGAATTTGGTGGTGCAGAAGTTCATTCACAACTACCCCAACATGTCAGAGCTGCTGCATAAAATGAGGGCCGTCTGTGCGCGCTTCCGGCGTTCACATCCTGCCGCTGCTCGCCTGTCTGCGCTACAGCGTAACTTCGGCCTTCCCGCTCACCGCCTCATATGCGACGTGCCCACCAGGTGGAACTCCACCTTGCACATGCTGTAGAGACTGTGCGAGCAGCAGCAGGCCATAGTGGAGTTTCAGCTGCAGCACGCACGCATCAGTCACACTGCGGAACAGCACCACTTCACCACCAATGATTGGGCCTCCATGAGAGACCTGTGTGCCCTGTTGCGTTGTTTAGAGTACGCCACCAACATGGCCAGTGGCGATGACACCGTTATCAGCGTTACAATACCACTTCTATGTCTCCTTGAGAAAACGCTTAGGGCGATGATGGAGAAGGAGGTGGCCCAGGAGGAGGAGGAGGAGGAGGATGAGGGGTCATTTTTAGCTCTTTCAGGCCAATCTGTTAGAAGTGGCTCAGAGGGAGGTTTTTTGCAACAGCAGAGGCCAGGTACAAATGTGGCCAGCCAGGGCCCACTACTGGAGGACGAGGAGGATGAGGAGGAGGTGGAGGAGGATGAGGATGAAGCAGGTTCACAGCGGGGTGGCACCCGACACAGCTCAGGCCCATCACTGGTGCGTGGCTGGGTGGATACGGAGGACGATGACGATACGCCTCCCACAGAGGACAGCTTGTCCTTACCTCTGGGGAGCCTGGCACACATGAGCGACTACATGCTGCAGTGCCTGTGCAACGACAGCAGAGTTGCGCACATTTTAACGTGTGCGGACTACTTGGTTGCCACCCTGCTGGATCCCCGGTACAAAGACAATGTGCCCACCTTACTTCCTGCACTGGAGCGTGATAGGAAGATGCGTGAGTTCAAGCGCACGCTGGTAGAGGCGCTCCTGAGAGCATTCCCAAATGTCACAGGGGAACAGGTGGAAGCCCAAGGCGAAGGCAGAGGAGGAGCAAGAGGTCACCAACGCAGCAGTGTCACGGCCAGCTCTTCTGAGGGCAGGGTTAGCATGGCAGAAATGTGGAAAAGTTCTGTCTCCACGCCACAGCTAACTGCACAACCACCTGATACGGAACGTGTTAGCAGGAGGCAGCATTTCACTAACATGGTTGAACAGTACGTCTGCACACCCCTCCACGTACTGACTGATGGTTCGGCCCCATTCAACTTCTGGGTCTCCAAATTGTCCACGTGGCCAGAGTTAGCATTTTATGACTTGGAGGTGCTGGCCTGCCCGGCGGCCAGCGTTTTGTCTGAACGTGTATTCAGCACGGCAGGGGGCGTCATTACTGACAAACGCAGCCGCCTGTCCACAGCCAACGTGGACAAGCTGACGTTCATAAAAATGAACCAGGCATGGATCCCACAGGACCTGTGCCTCCCTTGTGCAGAATAAACATTTATAACTGCCTCCCCATCAACCATGTATTCTTGTACTCCAGGGGACTTCTTTATTGAATCCTCATTTTTTTAACTTTACCATGATCTTGGGGTGCAACCCAAAGTTGAATGAACCTCTCCTCTGTCTGGGTGCTGGTCCGAAATAACTGAGAGTGGCCTTCTCCGTTGGTGGTTGATATGACGCATGATTCCTTGATGTGGGACCTCTCTCCTCTGTCTGGGTGCTGGGCCGAAATAACTGAGAGTGGCCTTGTCCGTTGGTGGTTGATATGACGCATGATCCCTTGCTGTGGGACCTCTCTCCTCTGTCTGGGTGCTGGTCCAAAATAAATGAGAGTGGCCTTCTCCGGTGGTGGTTGATATGACGCATGATTCCTTGCTTTGGGACCTGTATCCTCTGTCTGGGTGCTGGTCCAAAATAAATGAGAGTGGCCTTCTCCGTTGGTGGTTGATATGACCCATGATTCCTTGATGTGGGACCTCTCTCCTCTGTCTGGGTGATGGGCCAAAATAACTGAGAGTGGCCTTCTCCAGTGGTGGGTGATATGACGCATGATTCCTTGCTGTGGAACCTGTATCCTCGGTCTGGGTGCTGGGCCTAAATAACTGAAAGTGGCCTTCTCCAGTGGTGGGTGATATGATGCATGATTCCTTGCTGTGGGACCTCTCTCCTCTGTCTGGGTGCTCGTCCTAAATAACTGAAAGTGGCCTTCTCCAGTGGTGGTTGATATAACGCATGATTCCTTGCTGTTGGACCTGTATCCTCTGTCTCGGTGCTGGTCCAAAATAAATGAGAGTGGCCTTCTCTGGTGGTGGTTGATATGACGCATGATTCCTTGCTGTGGGACCTCTCTCCTCTGTCTGGGTGCTGGTCCAAAATAAATGAGAGTGGCCTTCTCCGCTGGTGGTTGATATGACGCATGATTCCTTGCTGTGGGACCTGTATCCTCTGTCTGGGTGCTGGTCCAAAATAAATGAGAGTGGCCTTCTCCGTTGGTGGTTGATATGACGCATGATTCCTTGCTGTGGGACCTGTATCCTCTGTCTGTGTGCTGGTCCAAAATAAATGAGAGTGGCCTTCTCCGGTGGTGGTTGATATGACGCATGATTCCTTGCTGTGGGACCTGTATCCTCTGTCTGGGTGCTGGTCCGAACTAAATGAGAGTGGCCTTCTCCAGTGGTGGGTGATATGACGCATGATTCCTTGCTGTGGGACCTCTCTCCAATTGATATTGGTTAATTTTTATTTAATTCATTTTATTTTAATTCATTTCCCTATCCACATTTGTTTAAAGGGGATTTACTTACATTTTGCTGCCTTTGGCAGCCCTCTAGCCCTTTCCTTGGCTATTTTACAGCCATTTTAGTGCCTAAAAGTTCGGGTCCCCATTGACTTCAATGGGGTTCGGGTTCGGGATAAAGTTTGACTCGAGTTCGAATCCCGAACCCGAACATTTTCGGGAAGGTCCGCCGAACTTCTCGAACCTGAACATCCAGGTGTTCGCTCATCTCTATTTGTAAGGTCTGCTCACCTGCTGGTCATCACTGCAATATTTTATGGGGTCGCCTAGTCTTCAATCCATCAACTCCAATGCTTTATACGGTCTGCTCACCTGTAGGCCATAACTGCAATGTTTTATGTCGTTCGCTCACCTTTAGTCCCTCACCTCCAATGCTTTATATGGTCTGCTCACCTGCAGGCTTTAATTGCAATGTTTTATGGGGTTCGTAGTCTTCAGGCACTAACCTCCAATGCTTTATACGGTGTGTTCACCTGTTGGCCGTCACTGCAATGTTTTATGGGGTTTGCTAGGCTTCAGGCCCACACCTCCATTGCTTTATACCATCTGCTCACCTGTAGGCCATCACTGCAATGTTTTATGGGATTTCCTAATCTTCAGGCCCTCATCTCTAATGACTGCATCACTGCAATGTTTTATGGGGTTCGTAGGCTTCAGGCACTCACCTCCAATGCTTTATGCGGTGTGCTCACCTGTAGGCCATGACTGCAATGTTTTATGGGGTTTGCTTGGCTTCAGTCCCTCATTTCCGATGCTTTATACCATCTGCTCACCTGTAGTCAATCACTGCAATGTTTTATGTGGTTTGCTATGCTTCAGGCACTCAGCTCCAATTCTTTATGAGGTCTGCTTACCTGTACGCCATCATTGCATTGTTTTATGGGGTTTTCTAGGCTTCAGTCCCTCAACTCCAATGCTTTATATGGTCTGCTTACATGTAGGCCATCACTGCAATGTTTTATGGGGTTCGCTAGGCTTCAGGCCCTCACCTCCAATGCTTTATAAGGTCTGCTTACCTGCAGGCCATCACTGCAATGTTTTATGGGGTTTGCTAGGCTTCAGGCCCTCACCTCCAATGCTTTATATGGTCTGCTTACATGTAGGCCACAACTGCAATGTTTTATGGGGTTCGCTAGGCTTCAGGCCCTCACCTCCAATGCTTTATAAGGTCTGCTTACCTGTAGGCCATGAATGCAATGTTTTATAGGGTTTGCTAGGCTTCATGCCCTCATCTCCGATGCTTTATACGGTCTTCTCACCTTTTTGGCCATCACTGCAATTTTTTATAGGGTTCGCTAGGCTTTAGGCCCTATGTTCTAATTCTTTATATGGACTGCTTACCTGTAGGCCATCACTGCAATGTTTTATGGGGTTCGTAGGCTTCGGCCCTCACCTCCAATTCTTTATACGGTCTGCTTACCTGTAGGCCATGAATGCAATGTTTTATAGGGTTTGCTAGGCTTCAGGCCCTCATCTCCGATGCTTTATACGGACTTCTCACCTTTTTGGCCATCACTGCAATTTTTTATAGGGTTCGCTAGGCTTTAGGCCCTATGTTCTAATTCTTTATATGGACTGCTTACCTGTAGGCCATCACAGAAGTGTTTTATGGGGTTCTCTAGGCTTTAGTCCATCAAATACAATGCTTTATACCCTCTTCTCACCTGTAGGTCATCACTGACATTTTTTGTGGGGTTCACTAGGCTTCAGACCATCATCTCTAATGCTTTGTAAGGTCTGCTCACCTGCTGGTCATCACTGCAATGTTTTATGGGGTTGCCTAGGCTTCAATACATCACCTCCGATGCTTTATACGGTCTGCTCACCTGTAGGCCATAACTGCAATGTTTTATGTCGTTCTCTCACCTTTAGTCACTCACCTCCAATGCTTTATATGGTCTGCTCACATGCAAGTTTAAATTGCAATGTTTTATGGGGTTCGTAGGCTTCAGGCCCACACCTCCATTACTTTATACCATCTGCTCACCTGTAGGCCATCACTGCAATGTTTTATGGGGTTTGCTAAACTTAGGCCCTCATCTCTAATGCTTTATATGGTCTGCTCACCTAGAGGCCATCACTGCAGTGTTTTATGGGGTTTGCTAGGCTTCAGGCCCTCATCTCCGATGCTTTATACCATCTGCATACCTGTAGTCAATCACTGCAATGTTTTATGTGGTTTGCTATGCTTCAGGCACTCAGCTCCATTTCTTTATGAGGTCTGCTTACCTGTACGCCATCACTGTATTGTTTTATGGGGTTTGCTAGGCTTCATGCCCTCACCTCCAATGCTTTATATGGTCTGCTTACATGTAGGCCACAACTGCAATGTTTTAAGGGGTTCGATAGGCTTCAGTCCATCACCTACAATGCATATATACAGTCTGCTCACCTGTAGGCCATCACTGCAATGTTTTATGGGGTTTGCTAGGCTTCAGGCCCTCACCTCCAATGCTTTATATGGTCTGCGTACATGTAGGCCACAACTGCAATGTTGTATGTGGTTCGCTAGGCTTCAGGCCCTCACCTGCAATGCTTTATAAGGTCTGCTTACCTGCAGGCCATCACTGCAATGTTTTATGGGATTCGTAGGCTTCAGTCCCTCACCTCCAATTCTTTATACGGCCTGTTTACCTGTAGGCCATGAATGCAATGTTTTATAGGGTTTGCTAGGCTTCAGGCCCTCACCTCTGATGTTTTATACCGTCTGCTCACCTGTAGTCCATCACTATAATGTTTTATGTGGTTTGCTAGGCTTCAGGCACTAGCTCCGAATCTTTATACGGTCTGCTTACCTGTAGGCCATCACTACAGTGTTTGATGGGGTTTGCTAGGCTTCAGTCCATCACCTACAATGCATATACGGTCTGCTCACCTGTAGGCCATCACTGCAATGTTTTATGGGTCTTGCAAGGCTTCAGGCCGTCACCTCCAATGCTTTATACAGTCTGATTACATGTAGGCCACCACTGCAATGTTTTTTGGGATTCGCTTGGCTTCAGGCCCTCACCTCCAATAATTTATAAGGTCTGCTTACCTGCAGGCCATCACTGCAATGTTTTTTGCGGTTCGTAGGCTTCAGGTCCTCACCTCCAATTCTTTATACGGTCTGCTTACCTGTAGGTCACCACTGCAAAGTTTTTCGCGGTTCGTAGGCTTCAGGCACTCACCTCCATGCTTTATAAGGTCTGATAACCTGAAAGCCATCACTGCAATATTCTATTTGGTTCGCTAGGCTTCAGTCCCTCACCTACAATGCCTTATACGGTCTGCTCACCTGTAGGCCATCACTGCAATGTTTTATGGGGTTTGCTATGCATCTGCCCCTCACCTCCAATGCTTTATTTGGTCTGCTCACCTTTAGGCCATCACTGCAATGTTTTATGGGGTTCTCTAGGCTTCAGGCCCTTACCTCCAATGCTTTATACGGTCTGCTTACCTGTAGGCCACCACTGCAATGTTTAATGGGGTTCGCTAGGCTTCAGGCCCTCACCTCCAATACTTTATAAGATCTGCTTACCTGTAGGCCATCACTGCAATGTTTTATGGGGTTCGCTCACCGTTTGTCCCTTACCTCCAATGCTTTATACAGTCTGCTCAACTGTAGGCCATACCTGCAATGCTTTATAGGGTTCGCTAGGCTTCAGTCTCTCACCTCCAATGCTTTATACCGCCTGCTCACCTGTAGGCCATCACTGCAATGTTTTATGGGGTTTGCTAGGCTTCAGGCCCTCACCTCCAATGATTTATATGGTCTGCTCACCTGTAGGCCATCACTGCAATGGTTTATGGGGTTTGCTCACCTTAATTCCCTCACCTCCAATGCTTTATACCATCTACTTACCAGTAGGCCATCACTGTAATGTTTTATGAGGTTCTCTAGGCTTCAGGCCCTCACATCCAATGCTTCATAGGGTCTGCTCACCTGTAGGCTATCACTGCTATGTTTTATGGGGTTTGATAGGCTTCAGTACCTCACCTCCAATGCTTTATCAGGTCTGCTCACCTGTAGGCGATCAGTGCAATGTCTTAAAGGGTTCGCTCATCTTTAGTCCCTCACCTCCAGTGCTTTATATGGTCTGCTCACCTGCAGGCCATCACTGCAATGTTTTATGGGGTTCTCTAGCCTTCAGGCCCTCACCTCCAATGCGTTATACGGTCTGGTCACCTTTAGGTCAGATCTGCAATGTTTTATGCGGTTTTCTAGGCTTCAGGCCCTACCTCCAATGTTTTATAAGGTCTGCTCACCTGTAGGCTATGACTGCAATGTTTTATGCAGTTTTCTAGGCTTCAGACTCTCACCTCCATTGGTTTATACGGTCTGCACACCTGTAGGCCATCACTGTAATGTTTTATGGGGTTCGTTCACCTTCAGACTCTTACCGCCAATGCTTTATGCGGTCTGCTCACCTATAGGCAATAACTGCAATGCTTTATAGGGTTCGATAGGCTTCAGTCCCTCACCTCCACTGCTTTCTATGATCTGCTTTACCTGTAGACCATCACTGCAATGTTTTATGGGTTTGCTAGGCTTCAGGCTCTCACCTTCAATGCTTTATAAGGTCTACTTACCTGCTGGCCATCACTGCAATATTTTATGGGGCTCGCTAGGCTTCAGTCCCTCAAGTCACCTCCAATGCTTTGTATTGTCTGCTCAGATGTCGGCCATCACTGCAATCTTTTATAGGGTTTTCTAGGCTTCAGGCCTTTACTTCAAATGTTTTATATGGTCTGCTCACCTATAGGCCATCACTGCACAGTTTTATGGGGCTTGCTAGGCTTTAATCCATCATCTTCTAATGCATATACGGTCTGCTCAACTGTAGGCCATCACTGCAATGTTTTATAGGTTTCGTGCACCTTTAGTCCCTCACCTCCAATGCTTTATACGGACTGCTCACCTGCAGGCCATCATTGCAATGTTTTATGGGAATCGTAAGCTTCAGGCCCTCACCTCCAATGCTTTCTAAGGTCTGCTCACCAGTAGGCCATCACCGCAATGTATTATACGGTTCGCTCACCTTTTTTCCCTCACCTCCAATGCTTTATACGGTCTGCTCACCTGAAGGCCATCATTACAATGTTTTATGGGGATTGTAGGCTTCAGGCCCTCACCTCCAATGCTTTATACGGTCTGCTCACCTGTAGGCCATCACTGCAATGTTTTAAGGGGTTTGCTAGGCTTCAAGCCCTCATCCAATGCTTTAGAAGGTCTGCTCACCTGTAGGCCTTCACTGTAATGTTTTATTAGGGTCGATAGGCTTTAGGCCCTGAACCTGCAATGCTTTTTATGGTCTGCTTACCTGTAGGCCATTACTGCAATGTTTTATAAGGTTCGATAGGCTTCAGTCCCTCACGTCCTATGCTTTATAGGGTCTGCTTACATGTAGGCCATCACTGCAATGTTTTAAATGATTTGCTAGGCTTCAGGCCCTCACCTCCAATTCTTTATATTTGCTCACCTGTAGGCCATCACTGCAATGTTTTATGAGGTTCGATAGGCTTCATGCCCTCATCTGCAATGCTTTTTACGGTCTGCTTACCTGTAGGCCATGACTGCAATGTTTTATGTGGTTCGCTAGGCTTCAGGTCCTCACCTCCATTGCTTTATAGGGTCTGCTTACATGTAGGCCATCACTGCAATGTTTTAAATGGTTCGCTAGGCTTCAAGCTCTCACCTCCAATTCTTTATGTTTGCTCACCTGTAGGCCATCACTGCAATGTTTTATGGGGTTTGCTAGGCTTCAGGCCCTCACCTCCAATGTTTTATAAGGTGTGCTCACCTGCTGACCATCATTGCAATGTTTTATAGGGTTCACTAGACTTCAGTCCATGCATATACGGTCTGCTCACGTGTAGGCCATAACTGTTTAGGGAATAAGATCAACGAACTTGAGTCTGTAATGGTATCTGAGAATATAGATTTAGTGGCTGTTACTGAGACATGGTTCATTGAGAGTAATGACTGGGACATAACAATACCTGGGTTCTCTCTATATAGGAAAGACAGAGAAGGCAAGAAAGGGGGTGGAGTGGCCCTATATGTGAAAAATAGCATAAAATCTAATCTAATAGAAGCCAGCGAAACCAATTTAGAGTCAGTTTGGGTTACGTTGCAGCTTGGTAATCATAAGGTAACTCGTGTAGGTGTCATATACAGACCACCAAGCCAAGTCAAAGAATTGGATGATCTACTAGTTGAGGAAATGGCTAAAATGACATTGAAAGGGAAGTTGTCATTATGGGAGACTTTAATCTTCCTGATATAAACTGGAAAACCAAAATAGCTTGTTCTGCCAGGAGTACAGACATTCTAAATTCCCTACTGGGATTATCTCTACAGCAAGTAGTTGAGGAGCCAACCCGGAAGGAGGCCATTTTAGATTTGGTGTTCACAAATGGCAATTTGGTATCTGATATCACTGTAGGGAAAGCTTAGGATCCAGTGATCACCAGTCAGTGAGGTTTACTATAAGTACAGTGACTGAGTCACTCCACACAAAAACAAAAGTTTTAGATTTTCGGAAAACAGACTTTTCTAAAATGAGATCAGTGGTATACGAGTCCCTATCAGACTGGAACAATTTCAATGGAGTCCAAGAGAAATGGGACTACTTAAAATTGGCACTACTAAAGGCAAAAGAAAAGTGCATTAGGCTTGTCAGTAAAGGCAAAAAAAGGAAGAGACCACTGTGTTACTCAGCAGAAGTGGCCAAAATCATTAAAAACAAAAAGATGGCATTTAGCAAGTATAAAAACACCCAAAACGAGGATGACCGGGAAATCTATAAGATGAGGCAGAGAGAGGCCAAGCAATTTATAAGAGCTTCTAAAGCTCAGGCAGAAGAGAAATTAGCTCAGTCAGTGAAAAAGGGTGATAAGACATTCTTCAGATACATAAATGAAAAAAGGAAATTAAAAAAAGGAATTACCAAATTAAAAACAAAAGAAGGAAGGTATATGGGAGAGGATAAAGAACTAGCTGACTGCCTCAATGAATACTTCTGTTCAGTTTTTACAAAGGAAAATGAAGGAGAAGGACCTCAGTTAGGGAGGAAGACTAATGAATCCTTTGATGCATGTGTCTTTACAGAGGAAGAGGTTCTAAGTCAGCTGTCCAAAATTAATACAAATAAATCACAGGGGCCTGATGGGATACACCCAAAGCTATTAAAAGAGCTTAGAGGTGTACTAGCAAATCCATTAACAGATTTATTTAACCAATCACTGGTAACAGGTGTCGTCCCAGAAGATTGGAAATTAGCAAACGTTGTGCCAATTCACAAGAAAGGTAGTAGAGAGGAATCAGGCAACTATAGGCCAGTAAGCCTGACATCAATAGTGGGAAATTAATGGAAACCATACTCAAGGAGAGGATTGTGGAACATCTAAAAACCCATGGGTTGATTGATAAAAAACAGCATGGGTTTACTTCAGGGAGATCATGTCAAACTAATCTTATTGACTTTTTGATTGGGTGACTAAAATAATAGATGGCGGAGGTGCAGTAGACATCGCTTATCTGGACTTTAGTAAGGCATTTGATACTGTCCCACATAGAGGGCTTATCAATAAACTGCAGTCTTTGAGCTTGAGCTCACATATTGTTGAATGGATTAGGCAGTGGCTGAAGGACAGAAAACAGAGGGTTGTAGTCAATGGAGTATATTCAGACCATGGTATTGTTACCAGTGGGGTACCTCAGGGATCTGTTCTGGGACCCATATTGTTTAATATCTTTATCAGCGAAATTGCAGAAGGCCTCAATGGTAAGGCGTGTCTTTTGCTGATGACACAAAGATTTGTAACAGGGTTGATGTTCCTGGAGGGATACACCAAATGGAAAAGGATTTAGGAAAACTAGAGGAATGGTCAAAAATATGGCAACTAAAATTTAATGTCGATAAGTGCAAGATAATGCACCTGGGGCGTAAAAACCCAAGAGCAGAATATAAAATCAGTGATACAGTACTAACCTCAGTATCTGAGGAAAGGGATTTAGGGGTCATTATATCAGACGACCTAAAGGTGGGCAGACAATGTCATAGAGCAGCAGGTAATGCCAGCAGAATGCTTGGGTGTATAGGGAGAGGCATTAACAGTAGAAAGAGGGAGGTGCTCGTGCCGCTCTACAGAGCACTAGTGAGACCTCATTTGGAGTATTGTGTGCAGTACTGGAGACCATATCTGCAGAAGGATATTGAAACTTTGGAGAGAGTTCAGAGAAGAGCTACTAAACTAGTACATGGATTGCAGGACAAAACTTACCAGGAAAGGTTAAAGGACCTTAACATGTATAGCTTGGAAGCAAGAAGAGACAGAGTGGATATGATAGAAACTTTTAAATACATAAAGGGAATCATCACGGTAAAAGAGGAGAGAATATTTAAAAGAAGAAAAACTGCTACAAGAGGACATAGTTTTAAATTAGAGGGGCAAAGGTTTAAAAGTAATATAAGGAAGAATTACTTTACTGAGAGAGTAGTGGACGCATGGAATAGCCTTCCTGCAGAAGTGGTAGCTGCAAATACAGTGAAGGAGTTTAAGCATGCATGGGATAGGCATAAGGCCATCCTTCATATAAGATAGGGCCTGGGGCTATCCATAGTATTCAGCATATTGGGCAGACTAGATGGGCCAAATGGTTCTTATCTGCCGACACATTCTATGTTTCTATGTTTCTAACTGCAATGTCTTATAGGGTTCGCTCACCTTTAGTCCCTCACCTCCAATGCTTTATACGGTCTGCTCACCTGCAGGCCATCATTGCAATGTTTTATGGGGATTGTAGGCACAGGCACTCACATCCAATGCTTTATACGGTCTGCTCACCTGTAGGTCACCACTGCAATGTTTTATGGGGTTTTCTAGGCTTCAGGCCCTCACCTCCAATGCTTTATAAGGATTGCTCACCTGTAGGCCATCACTGCAATGTTTTATGGGGTTCGCTCACCTTCAGTCTCTCACCTCCAATGCTTTATTTGGTCTGCTCATCTGTAGGTTATTACTGTAATGTTTTATAAGGTTCGCTAGGCTTGAGGCCCTCACCACCAATGCTTTTTACAGTCTGCTCACCTGTAGGCCATCACTGTAATGTATTATAAGGTTCGCTAGCTTCAGGCACTCACCTCCAATGCTTTATACAGTCTGCTCACCTGTAAGCCATCACTGCAATGTTTTATGGGGTTCGCTAGGCTTCAGGCCCTCACCTACAATGATGTAGAGGGTCTGCTTGTAGCACCCCCAAGTCAGGGCAATGTGTGGGACTAACCTGGGGAACGCCAGTGATGGAGAGGCCGGCACGCTGTTCCTCTGGGGCACTCTCTGGGTTCTTGAGGGACACAGCCAGGTGGAATGTGAGGTGCCCTTGGTGTTGTAGATTAACGTGCCTATGGCTGAGTCCCTGATGTTTCGTGACGCCAGTGCCAATTAACGGTGGCACACCGTTTGCTGATAGTAGGAATAACTGAGGAACCACTTTATGATAAAACAGAACTTTAACTTTACTGAAGTACTTGATGGTTATCATACACGGACATAGATGGAGCGCAGTTCCTTTGAAGACGGTTGGTTTCAGTAAGTTACAGGTTACAGTACATATGGCAGTCTCTGACATAGCAAGGTGATCACAGAGGGTTAACACACAGGACTCTCACAGTACAGGCGGCTTGCACTCTCTACCTGTCTGATCCTGGAAATGTAGACACTTTCTTCCAAGGCCCCAATGCCCTCAATGTGGCGTATATCCTTGGGATTAGATTAAGTACCTCCTCTGGGACTTATAGTACCTCTTGCTGTCTTGGTTGCTGCTCTGCCTTCCCTCAGCTCCTCAGGCTGGTGACCAGAAATGCTCCTGCAGGAATCCTTCTCCTGTTTGCAGCTCGACTAAGAAGGCAACACATCTCCACTAGTCCTAGGGTCTGGACTGCTCCTCCCAGGGAATGACTCTTCCTAGGCTGGACCCTCTCAGGCTATAGGGCCTGGGCTGACTTCAACAGGCGCAGGGCCTGAACTCTGGACACCTTCACAGGCTCAAGGCCTGGCTTCAACTCCCACAGGCTCAAGGCCTGGGCTTAGACTCCCTACAGGCTCAAGGCCTGGGCTTCAACTAACTTGTGCCTTCCCTGACTGGGCCTTATATAACCTAGGGCTCCCTAGCTCCCTCTAGTGACTAGAGCTGGAATGAAATCCCTAGCAGGCCTGTACATGCAATACTCACAGTAACAGGGAAGTGCATAGCATTACATTACATCTGAAGATTATTTATACCAACCTCCCCATAAATAAAGGGGAAACAACAGCACACCAGTGACCCTTCAGTAGTGACGGGCATTACAACTCCCGTAAACTACATACCCCGCTGCTTTAAGCTGAGTACGACCTCGTACTCCAACAGGGCCCGCCCAACTGGAATTTTCACCTGGAATACAAAAAGGACATGCAGGCATACATATTCATATATATCAGCATCATCTGCATAGATATTCATATCAGGTCCAGCTGGCAAAGGTGAAGTGCGGTGACAAGGGGCGTCGTTCTCTTCTCTCAGGATAGTGAATGGAACTGGGGCGCTGACCTGGCACAGCGGATGTTAATGAACCAGGATAGTCCATGACATAATATAAGTCCAAAATAAAATATTATAAATTTTTGGCTCACTCGCAGGGAGTCCATGGAAATAAAGATCACAGAGGCTCGCACATGGGGAGTCCATCTCTGGGCACATAGACTTGAATATAAAATCTGCAATAAATACGGTCAGCAATACACATACTATTGACATCACAGGACTCTGACAATACCAGGGCCATGTTATCCTGGCAAGTCCTGCGTACCCTAAAAGTGCTGACATAAAAGTCCCTTTCAACCTGAAATGGGGGTTAAAAGGGGAAAAGGTGCAAATAAAAGCACAACTTGGATTTGTTGAGATTTTATTTTTTTTTTAAAGCAGGCAGGGTGTCCCGGAACAGAAAGAGGCAGGCTGGGAGCAGTGGTTCCACAGTGGCAACTTATCTTCACAAAAATGCCACCGGCCGTGGGGAACTGGCAGCAAGCTCCACCAGCCTGTCAACAATATGGGACAGCTCCTGCAACACATTCTGGTACTCCTGTGAGATGAAGCATGGCCTAGCAGGCCTGCTCACAGGTAAGTGTCATACTCCTCTGACTCCTCTCCAGAGGAATAATCACTGGGCTCCCTCAGCAATTGTTCTGGCCTAGCAGGCCATATTTGGAAGCCGTCTCCCCTTACTATCTTGATTGGAGGAGGTCTATCCAGCATCGCTTCCACTTCTGCCTCGGTTCTGGGGAACGGGACCCACTGGACACACCCAGCGTAACCGAGGTCCTCCACCCAGTATACCCGTCTTTGCAGTAATTCCAGAGCCGACGGTCCGCTTGCAGGCGGCTCCAGTGGAGGTGTATTAACCATTTCGGTGTTGACCGCTGCCAGTCGTCGGGCCTCAGCGCAGGCCTCGGACCGCAGGCAACTGTCTTGCATCTCCTGCTTTACCTCTCGCTGTACTGCCTCAGGAGGTGGATACTGATCAGCAGGGCTCTGCAGCACAATGGGCTCCCAGAATACATCGGGCTCAAAAAAGATCTGTCTATGCAGGTAAGTGGAGCGGGGCGGTTTGGATCCCGGAGCCTCAACTTGAGCTGACAAGACACCCTGATCCTCGTCTTCCCAGGTCTCAGGCCTTACCCTGGGGCGGATAACCGCAGTGGCATAGGGTCCCCTTAAACCTTCCGCGGGAGTATATTCCACTATTTCTCCTATCACGAGGTTATGCAGGCGATCGGGCAGATAGTTGCGCTTCACCGAGCGCCTATTGACATAAAGGTCTCGGCCTGTCCCCAGCTCCTGAATAAAGCCGAAACCCCGGTCCTTATCAAAGGCCACCACTATTCCGCGGCGTCTCTCCAACTGTGGCTTACCCTGGTATGGGTCTTCTTGGATAGACTTCGCCATCTCTTCAAAGCGTTTTTTCCGCGTAGTAGTCTTTTTGGCCACCGCGGCCCGTAGTTCGGCCATCAGCGTCGGCCATTGCGGGTGCCGGCGGCGGATCCCACGGCGATCAGCAGCTTGCTCTCGCAGGTGGATGGTCCAGGCTGGAGGGTCTCAGGTCTCCGGTACAGGGGAGTCTGGTGGTGTGGCGCCCCACTCTCCTATGGGCTCTGGCTCGGGCATGCTTGCGTCCGGCGCCGCCATCTTCTTTTCAGCTTCTCTCAGCTTACTCACAGACTCCTCCCTCGGGCTGGGCAGATCTCTCCTCAACTCAGGCCCGCCCCCTAGGTATAACGCAATAGGGAAGGCGGCCACATTATAATCCACAAAGATGGGCGGTATCCCAGGGTAGTTTTCTCCTCCCTTCTGGAGGGTTTTGGCGCCAATTTTTCGCGCCACTGAGGATAGTGATGGCGCAGGAAGAAGTCCAATGGCGCCGGCGGCCATCTTGGGCGCCATGATGCGGCTATTCACTGACAGCAAGCCGCGGTAGTAAAACAGCATAAAAGTCCACAAAAACACACTTGGAAGTGGCGATTTTCTTCCTTTTGATAGCGCAACACTGCACAGCGCTTTAGAGGTTTTAAGCACACTTTTCTGTACGTTTTAAGTCCACAAAGTTCACTTTCAAATAAACAGACAGGCGTTTTGTCACTTGGCAAACTGGTTAAGGCACAAAGTTCACGTTTTTGCTCACAGTCCGTAAAACGTGCGTATCCTGTTCGTGACGCCAAAATGTAGCACCCCCAAGTCAGGGCAATGTGTGGGACTAACCTGGGGAATGCCAGTGATGGAGAGGCCGGCACGCTGTTCCTCTGGGGCACTCTCTGGGTTCTTGAGGGACACAGCCAGGTGGAATGTAGGTGCCCTTGGTGTTGTAGATTAACGTGCCTATGGCTGAGTCCCTGATGTTTCGTGACGCCAGTGCCAATTAACGGTGGCACACCGTTTGCTGATAGTAGGAATAACTGAGGAACCACTTTATGATAAAACAGAACTTTAACTTTACTGAAGTACTTGATGGTTATCATACACGGACATAGATGGAAGCGCAGTTCCTTTGAAGACGGTTGGTTTCAGTAAGTTACAGGTTACAGTACATATGGCAGTCTCTGACATAGCAAGGTGATCACAGAGGGTTAACACACAGGACTCTCACAGTACAGGCGGCTTGCACTCTCTACCTGTCTGATCCTGGAAATGTAGACACTTTCTTCCAAGGCCCCAATGCCCTCAATCTGGCGTATATCCTTGGGATTAGATTAAGTACCTCCTCTGGGACTTATAGTACCTCTTGCTGTCTTGGTTGCTGCTCTGCCTTCCCTCAGCTCCTCAGGCTGGTGACCAGAAATGCTCCTGCAGGAATCCTTCTCCTGTTTGCAGCTCGACTAAGGAGGCAACACATCTCCACTAGTCCTAGGGTCTGGACTGCTCCTCCCAGGGAATGAATCTTCCTAGGCTGGACCCTCTCAGGCTATAGGGCCTGGGCTGACTTCAACAGGCGCAGGGCCTGAACTCTGGACACCTTCACAGGCTCAAGGCCTGGCTTCAACTCCCACAGGCTCAAGGCCTGGGCTTAGACTCCCTACAGGCTCAAGGCCTGGGCTTCAACTAACTTGTGCCTTCCCTGACTGGGCCTTATATAACCTAGGGCTCCCTAGCTCCCTCTACTGACTAGAGCTGGAATGAAATCCCTAGCAGGCCTGCACATGCAATAATCACAGTAACAGGGAAGTGCATAGCATTACATTACATCTGAAGATTATTTATACCAACCTCCCCATAAATAAAGGGGAAACGACAGCACACCAGTGACCCTTCAGTAGTGACGGGCATTACAACTCCCGTACACTACATGCTCACCTGTAGGCTATTATTGAAATGTTTATGGGGGTTCTCTCACATTCAGTTCCTCACCTCCAATGCATTCTACAGTCTGCCCACCTGTAGACCATCACTGCAATGTTTTATGGGGTTTGCTAGGCTTTAGGCTCTCACCTCCAATGCTTTATAAGATCTGCTTACCTGTAGGCCACCACTGCAATATTTTATGGGGTTCTCTAGGCTTCAGTCATTCACCTCCAGTGCTTTATATGGTCTGCTCACCGGTAGGCGATCACTGCAATGTTTTATAGTGTTTTCTAGGCTTTAAGCCCTCACTTCCAATGCTTTATATGGTCTACTCACCTGTAGGCCATCACTGCAATGTTTTAACGGGTTTGCTAGGCCTCAGGCCCTCACCTCCAATGCTTTATAAGGTCTGCTCACCTGCTGACTATCACTGCAATGTTTTATGGGGTTCGTTAGGCTTCAGTCCATCACCTCCAATGCATATACGGTCTGCTCAACTGTAGGCCATCACTGCAATGTTTTATAGGGTTCGCTCACCGTTAGTCCCTAACCGCCAATGCTTTATACGGTCTGCTCACATGCAGGCCATCATTGCAATGTTTTATGGGGATCGTAGGATTCAGGCCCTCACCTCCAATGCTTTATACGGTCTGCTCAACTTTAGGCCATCACTGCAATGTATTATTGGGTTTGCTAGGCTTCAGGCACTCACCTCCAATGCTTTATAAGGTCTGCTCACTGTAGGCCATCACTGTAATGTTTTATGAGGTTGGCCAGGCTTCAGACGCTCACCTGCAATGATTTATACGGTCAACTTATCTCTAGGCCATCACTGCAATATTTTATTGGGTTCGCTAGGCTTCAGGTCCTCACCTCCAATGCTTCATCGGGTCTGCTCACATGTAGGCCATCACTGCAATGTTTTATGGGGTTTGCTAGGCTTCAGGCTCTCACCTCCAATGCTTTATAAGGACTGCTTACCTGAAAGCCATCACTGCAATATTTTATGGGGTTCGCTAGGCTTCAGTCCCTCCCCTCAAATGCTTTATAAGGTCTGCTCACCTGTAGGCCATCACTGCAATGTTTTATAGGGTCCGCTAGACTTCAGGCCCTCACCTCCAATGCTTCTTAAGGTCTGCTCACCTGTAGGCCATCACTGCAATGTTTTATAGGGTTTGCTAGGTTTCATGTTCTCACCTCCAATGCTTTAAAGGACTGCTTACCTGAAGGCCATCACTGCAATATTTTTGGGGTTTGCTAGGCTTCAGACCCTCACCTCCAATGCTTTATATGGTCTGCTCACCTGTAGGCCATCACTGCAATATTTTATAGGGTTTTGTAGGCTTCAGACCCTCACTTCCAATGCTTTATACGGTCTGCTCACCTATAGGCCATCATTGCTCAGTTTTATGGGGCTTGCTAGGCTTCAGGCCCTCAACTCCAATGCTTTAAACTGTCTGCTCTCATGTAGGCCATCACTGCAACTTTTTCTGAGGTTTAATAGGCTTCAGTCCCTCACCTCCAATGCTTTATAACGTCTGCTCACCTGTAGGCCTTCACGGTAATGTTTTATGAGGTTCTCTAGGCTTCAGGCCCTCACCTACAATGCTTTATATGGTCTGCTCACGTTTAGGCCATCACTACAATGTTTTATGCGGTTTGCTAGACTTCAGGACCTCACCTTCAATGTTTTATAAGTTGTGCTCACCTGCTAACCATCACTGCAATAATTTATGTGGTTCACTAGGCTTCAGTCCATCACCTCCAATGCATATACGGTCTGCTCACCTTTAGGCCATCACTGCAATGTATTATTGGGTTCGCTAGGCTTCAGGCCCTCACCTCCAATACTTTATATGGTCTGCATTGTTTTATTGCGTTTGCTAGACTTCAGTACCTCACCTCCAATGCTTTATAAGGTCTGCTCACCTGTAGGCCATCAGTGCAATGTTTTATAGGGATCGTAGGCTTCAGGCCCTCACCTCCAATGCTTTATACAGTTTGCTCACCTGTAAGCCATCACTGCAATGTTTTATGGGGTTCGCTAGGCTTCAGGCCCTCACCTACAATGATTTATAGGGTCTGCTCACCTGTAGGCTATTATTAAAATGTTTTATGGGCGTTCTCTCACCTTCAGTCCCTCACCTCCAATGCTTTCTACGGTCCGCTCACCTGTAGACCATCACTTCCATGTTTTATGGGGTTCGATAGGCTTCAGTCCCTCACCTCCAATGCTTTATAAGGTCTCCTGTCCTGTAGGCCATCAGTGCAATGTTTCATGAGGTTCCTTAGGCTTCAGTCCCTCACCTAAAATGCTTTATACAGTCTGCTCACCTGTAGTCCTTCACTGTAATGTTCTATGAGGTTCTCTAGACTTCAGGCCCTCACCTGCAATGCATATACGGTCTGCTCACCTGTAGGCCATCACTGCAATGTCTTATAGGGTTCGCTCACCTTTAGTCCCTCACCTCCAATGCTTTATACAGTCTGCTCACCTGCAGGCCATCAGTGCAATGTTTTATGGGTATCGTAGGCTTCAGGCCCTCACCTTCAATGCTTTATACGGTCTGCTCACCTGTAGGCCATCACTGCAATGTTTTATAGGGTTTAATAGGCTTCAGGCCTTCACTTAAAATGTTTTATATGGTCTGCTCACCTATAGGCCATGATTGCACTGTTTTATGGGGTTTGCTAGGCTTCAGGCCATCACCTACAATGCTCTATAAGGTCTGCTCACCTGCTGACCATCACTGCAATGTTTAATGGTGTTCGCTAGGCTTCATTCCATCATTTTCCAATGCATATACGGTCTGCTCACCTGTAGGCCATCACTGCAATGTTTTATAGGGTTTGCACACCTTTAGTCCCTCACCTCCAATGCTTTATATGGTCTGCTCACCTACAGGCCATCATTGCAATGTTTTATTGGGATAGTAAGCTTCAGGTCCTTACCTAAAATGCTTTATACGGTCTGCTTTCCTGTATGCCATCACTGTAATATTTTATGGGGTTCGCTCACCTTCAGTCCCTCACCTCCAAAGCATTATACAGTCTGCTCACCTGTAGGCCATCACTGCAATGTTTTATGGGGTTCGCTATGCTTCAGTCACTGACCTCCACTGCTTTATACTGTCTGCTCAGCTGTAAGACATCACTGCAATGTTTTATGCGGTTTGCTAAGCTTCAGGCCCTCACCTCCAATGTATTATATTGTCTGCTTACCTGTAGGCCACCACTGCAATGTTTAATGGGGTTCGCTAGGCTTCAGGCCCTTACCTCCAATGCTTTATACGGTCTGCTTACCTGTAGACCACCACTGCAATGTTTAATGGGGTTCGCTAGGCTTCAGACCCTCACCTCCAATGCTTTATAAGATCTTCTCAAGTGCAGGCCATCACTGCAATGTTTTATGGGGTTGCCTAGGCTTCAATCCATCATCTCCAATGCTTTTTACGGTCTGCTCACCTGTAGGCCATAACTGCAATGATTTATGGGGTTCGCTCACATTTAGTCCATCACCTCCAATACTTTATATGGTCTGCTCACCTGGAGGACATAACTGCAATGTTTTATGGGGTTCGTAGGCTTCAGGCACTCACCTCCAATGCATTTTATGGTCTGCTCACCTGCAGGCCATCACTGCAATGTTTTATGGGGTTTGTATGCTTCAGACACTCATCTCCAATGCTTTATGCGGTCTGCTCACCTGTAGGCCATGACTGCAATGTTTTATACTTTTTGCTAGGCTTCAGGCCCTCACCTCCGATGCTTTATACCGTCTGCTCACCTGTAGTCCATCACTGCAATGTTTTATGTGGTTTGCTAGGCTTCAGGCACTCAGCTCCAATTTATTATAAGGTCTGCTTACCTGTACGCCATCACTGCATTGTTTTATGGGGTTCGCTAGGCTTCAGTCCATCACCTACAATGCATATACGGTCTGCTCACATGTAGGCCATCACTGCAATGTTTTATGGGGTTTGCTAGGCTTCAGGCCCTCACCTCCAATGCTTTATAAGGTCTGCTTACCTGCAGGCCATCACTGCAATGTTTTTTGGGGTTCGTTGGCTTCAGGCCCTTAACTCCAATACTTTATACGGTCTGCTTACCTGTAGGCCACCACTGCAATGTTTAATGGGGTTTGCTAGTCTTCAGGCCCTCACCTCCAATGCTTTATAAGGTCTGCTCACCTGCTGGCCATCACTGCAATGTTTTATGGGGTTGCCTATGCTTCAATCCATCACCTTCAATGCTTGATACGGTCTGCTCACCTGAAGGCCATAACTGCAATGTTTTATGGGGTTCGCTCACCTTTAGTCACTGACCTCCAATGCTTTATATAATCTGCTCCCCTGCAGGCCATAACTGCAATGTTTTATAGGGTTCGCACACCTTTAGTCCCTCACCTCCAATGCTTTATACGGTTTGCTCACCTGCAGGCCATCATTGCAATGTTTTATGGGGATCGTAAGCTTTAGGCCCTCACATTCAATGCTTTATATGGTCTGCTCACCTGTAGGTTATTACTGTAATGTTATATGGGGTTTGATAGGCTTCCTTCCCTCACCTCCAATTCTATATACCGTCTGCTTACCTGTAGGCCATCATTGTAATGTTTTATAATGTTCGCTAGGCCTCAGACACTAAACTCTAATGCTTTATACAGTCTGCTCATCTGTAAGCCATCACTGCAATGTTTTATGGGGTTCGCTATGCTTCTGGCCCTAACCTCCAATGCTTTATACGGTCTACTCACCTTTAAGCCATCACTGCATTTTTTATGGGGTTCTCTAGGCTTCAGGACCTTCTCTCCAATGCTTTATATGGTCTGCTTACCTGTAGGCCACCACTGCAATGTTTAATGGGGTTCGCTAGGCTTCAGGCCCACCCCTCCAATACTTTATAAGATCTGCTCAACTGCAGGCCATTACTGCAATGTTATATGGGGGTGTCTAGGCTTCAATCCATCACCTCCAATGCTTTATACGGTCTGCTCACCTGTAGGCCATAACTGCAATGATTTATGGGGTTTGCTTACCTTTAGTCTCTCACCTCCAATGCTTTATATGGTGTGCTCACCTGCAGGCCATAACTGCAATGTTTCATAGGGTTTATAGGCTTCAGGCACTCACCTCCAAAGCTTTATACGGTCTGCTCACCTGTAGGCCATGACTGCAATGTTTTATAGGGTTTGCTCATCTTCAGGCACTCAGCTCCAATTCTTTATAGGGTCTGCTTATCTGTACGCCATCACTGCAGTGTTTTATGGGGTTCGCTAGGCTTCAGTCCATCACCTACAATGCATATACGGTCTGCTCACCTGTAGGCCATCACTGCAATGTTTAATGGGTTTCGCTAGGCTTCAGGCCCTCACCTCCAATCCTTTATAAGGTCTGCTCACCTGCTGGACATCACTGCAATGTTTTATGGGGTTCGTAGGCTTCAGGCACTCATCTCCAATGCTTTATACGGTCTGCTCACTTGTAGGCCATGACTGCAATGTTTTATAGTGTTTGCTAGGCTTCAGGCCCTCAACAACGATGCGTTATACTGTTTACTCACCTGTAGTCCATCACTGCAATCTTTTATGTGGTTTGCTAGGCTTCAGGCATTCAGCTCCAATTCTTTATACGGTCTGCTTACCTGTACGCCATCACAGCAGTGTTTTATGGGTTTGCTAGGCTTCAGGACATCATCTCCAATTCTTTATGTTTGCTCATCTGTAGGCCATCACTTTAATGTTTTATGGGGTTTGCTAGGCTTCAGGACCTCACTTCCAATGCTTTATACGGTCTGCTTACATGAAGGCCACCATTGCAATGTTTTATGGGGTTCGCTAGGCTTCAGGCCCTCCCCTCCATTGCTTTATATGGTCTGCTCACCTGTATGTTATTATTGTAATCTTTTATGGGGTTTGATAGACTTCAGTCCCTTACCTCCAATGCTATATAACGTCTGCTTAAATGTAGGCCATCACTGTAATGTTTTATAAGGTTCACTAGGCTTCCGGCCCTCACCTCAAAAGCTTTATACAGTCTGCTCACCTTTAAGCCATCACTGCAATGTTTTATGGGGTTTGCTAGGCTTCAGGCCCTCACCTACAATGATTTATATGGTCTGCTCACCTGTAGGCCATCACTGCAATGTTTTATGGGTTTCGCTAGGCTTCAGTCCCTCATCTCCAATGCTTTTTATGGTCTGCTCACCTATAGGCCATCACTGCAATGTTTAATGGGGTTCGCTAGGCTTCAGGCCCTCACCTCCAATGCTTTATAAGATCTGCTCACCTGCAGGCCATAACTGCAATATTTTATGGGGTTGCTAGGCTTCAATACATCAACTCCAATGCTTTTTAAGGTCTGCTCACATGTAGGCAATAACTGCAATGATTTATGGGGTTTGCTCACCTTTAGTTCCTCACCTCCAATGCTTAATATGGTCTGCTCACCTGCAGGCCATAACTGCAATGTTTTATGTGGTTTGTAGGCTTCAGGCACTCACCTCCAATGCTTTATATGGTCTGCTCACCTGCAGGCCATCACTTCAATGTTTTATGGGGTTCGTAGGCTTCAGGCACTCACCTCCAATGCTATATGCGGTGTGCTCACCTGTAGGCCATGACTGCAATGTTTTATAGGGTTTGCTAGGCTTCAGGCCCTCACCTCCGATGCTTTATGCGGTGTGCCCACCTGTAGTCCATCACTGCAATGTTTTATATGGTTTGCTAGGCTTCAGGCACTCAGCTCCAATTCATTATAAGGTCTGCTTACCTGTAAGCCATCACTGCATTGTTTTATGGGGTTCCCTAGGCTTCAGTCCATCACCTACAATGCATATTCGGTCTGCTCACCTGTAGGCCATCACTGCAATGTTTTATGGGGTTTGCTAGGCTTCAGGCCCTCACCTCCAATGCTTTATAAGGTCTGCTTACCTGTAGGCCACCACTGCAATGTTTAATGGGTTTTGCTAGTCTTCAGGCCCTCACCTCCAATGCTTTATAAGGTCTGCTCACCTGCTGGCCATCACTGCAATGTTTGATGCGGTTCGCTCACCTTTAGTCACTCACCTCCAATGCTTTATATCATCTGCTCCCCTGCAGGCCATAACTGCAATGTTTTATAGGGTTCGCACACCATTAGTCCCTCACCACCAATGCTTTATACGGTCTGCTCACCTGCAGGCCATCATTGCAATGTTTTATGGGGATCGTAAGCTTTAGGCCCTCACATTCAATGCTTTATATGGTCTGCTCGCCTATAGGTTATTACTGTAATGTTATATGGGGTTTGATAGGCTTCATTCCCTCACCTACAATGCTATATACTGTCTGCTTACCTGTAGGCCATCACTGTAATGTTTTATAAGGTTCGCTAGGCCTCAGGCCCTAAACTCTAATGGTTTATACAGTCTGCTCACCTGTAAGCCATCACTGCAATGTTTTATGGTGTTCGCTAGGCTTCAGTCCCTCACCTCCAATGCTTTATATCGTCTGCTCACCTGTAGGCCATCAATGCAATGTTTTATGGGGTTCGCTATGCTTCTGGCCCTAACCTCCAATGCTTTATACGGTCTGTCACCTTTAGGCCATCACTGCAATGTTTTTTGGGGTTCTCTAGGATTCAGGACCTTACCTCCAATGTTTTATATGGTCTGCTTACCTGTAGGCCACCACTGCAATGTTTAATGGGGTTCGCTAGGCTTCAGGCCCTCCCCTCCAATGCTTTATAAGATCTGCTCAACTGCAGGCCATCACTGCAATGTTTTATTGGGTTGTCTAGGCTTCAATCCATCACCTCCAATGCTTTATACGGTCTTCTCGCCTGTAGGCCATAACTGCAATGATTTATGGGGTTTGCTAACCTTTAGTCCCTCACCTCCAATGCTTTATATAGTGTGCTCACCTGCAGGCCATAATTGCAATGTTTCATGGGGTTTGTAGGCTTCAGGCACTCACCTCCAATGCTTTATACGGACTGCTCACCTGTAGGCCATGACTGCAATGTTTTATAGGGTTTGCTAGGCTTCAGGCCCTCAACTCCGATGCGTTATACTGTTTGCTCACCTGTAGTCCATCATTGCAATGTTTTATGTGGTTTACTAGGCTTCAGGCATTAATCTCCAATTCTTTATACGGTCTGCTTACCTGTATGCCATCACTGCAGTGTTTTATGAGTTCGCTAGGCTTCAGGCCCTCATCTCCAATTCTTTATGTTTGCTCACCTGTAGGCCATCACTTTAATGTTTTATGGGGTTTGCTAGGCTTTAGGCTCTCACCTCCAATGCTTTATACGGTCTGCTTACATGTAGGCCACCATTGCAATGTTTTATGGGGTTCGCTAGGCTTCAGGCCCTCATCTCCAATACTTTAAAAGGTCTGCTCACCTGATGGCCATCACTGCAATGTTTTATGGGGTTCATAGGCTTCAGGCACTCACCTCCAATGCTTTTTTCGGTCTTCTCACCTGTAGGCCATCACTTTAATGTTTTATGGGGTTTGCTAGGCTTCAGGCCCTCACCTCCAATGCTTTATACGGTCAGCTTACATGTAGGCCACCATTGCAATGTTTTATGGGGTTCGCTAGGCTTCAGGCCCTCACCTCCATTGCTTTATATGGTCTGCTCACCTGTATGTTATTACTGTAATGTTTTATGGGGTTTGATAAGCTTCAGTCACTTACCTCCAAAGCTTTATACAGTCTGCTCACCTGTAAGCCATCACTGCAATGTTTTATGGGGTTGCTAGGCTTCAGGCCCGCAGCTACAATGATTTATATGGTCTGCTCACCTGTAGGCCATCACTGCAATGTTTTATGGGTTTTGCTAGGCTTCATTCCCTCATCTCTAATGCTTTTTATGGTCTGCTCTCCTATAGGCCATCACTGCAATGTTTTATCGGGTTTGCTATGCTTCAGGCCCTTACCTCCAATGCTTTATACGGTCTGCTTACCTGTAGGCCACCACTGCAATGTTTAATGGGGTTCGCTAGGCTTCAGGCCCTCCCCTCCAATGCTTTATACGGTCTGCTTACCTGTAGGCCACCACTGCAATGTTTAATGGGGTTGCCTAGGCTTCAATCCATCACCTCCAATGCTTTTTAAGGTCTGCTCACCTGTAGGCCATAACTGCAATGATTTATGGGGTTCGCTCACCATTAGTCCCTCACCTCCAATGCTTTATATGGTCTGCTCACCTGCAGGCCATAACTGCAAAGTTTTATGTGGTTTGTAGGCTTCAGGCACTCACCTCCAATGCTTTATATGGTCTTCTCACCTGCAGGCCATCACTTCAATGTTTTATGGGGTTCGTAGGCTTCAGGCACTCACCTCCAATGCTTTATGCGGTGTGCTCACCTGTAGGCCATGACTGCAATGTTTTATGGGGTTTGCTAGGCTTCAGGCCCTCATCTCCGATGCTTTATACCGTCTGCTCACCTGTGGGCCATCACTGCAATGTTTTATGTGGTTTGCTATGCTTCAGGCACTCAGCTCCAATTCTTTATGAGGTCTGCTTACCTGTACGCCATCATTGCATTGTTTTATGGGGTTCGCTAGGCTTCAGTCCATTACATACAATACATATATACGGTCTGCTTACCTGTAGGCCACCACTGCAATGTTTTTTGGGGTTCGTTGGCTTCAGGCCCTTACCTCCAATGCTTTATAAGGTCTGCTCACCTGCTGGCCATCACTGCAATGTTTAATGGGGTTCGCAAGGCTTCAGGCCCTCCCCTCCAATGCTTTATAAGGTCTGCTCACCTGCTGGCCATCACTGCAATGTTTTATGGTGTTGCCTAGGCTTCAATCCATCACCTTCAATGCTTTATACGGCCTGCTCATCTGTAGGCCATAACTGCAATGTTTTATGGGGTTAGCTCACCTTTAGTCCCTCAACTCCAATGCTTTATATGGTCTGCTCACCTGCAGGCCATAACTGCAATGTTTTATTGGGTTCGCACAATTTTAGTCCCTCACCTCCAATGCTTTATATGGTCTGCTCACCTGCAGGCCATCATTGCAATGTTTTATGGGGATTGTAAGCTGTAGGCCCTCACCTCCAATGCTTTATATGGTCTGCTCACCTGTAAGACATCACTGCAATGTTTCATGGGGTTCGCTATGCTTCTGGCCCTCACCTCCAATGCTTTATACGGTCTGCTCACGTTTAGGACAGCACTGCAATGTTTTATGGGGTTCTCTAGGCTTCAGGCCCTTACCTCCAATGCTTTATATGGTCTACTCTCCTGTAGGCCATCATTGCAATGTTTTCTGAGGTTCAATAGACTTCAATCCCTCACCCCCAATGCTTTATAACGTCTGCACACCTGTAGGCCTGCACTGTTATGTTTTATGAAGTTCTCTAGGCTTCAGGCCCTCACCTGCAAAGCTTTATACGGTCTTCTTACCTGTAGGCCATCACTGCAATGTTTTACATGGTTCACTAGGCTTCAGGCCCTCACCTCCAATGCTTTATATGGTCTGCTCACCTGTAGGCCATCACTGCTATGTGTTTTAGGGTTCATTAGGCTTCAGTCCCTCACCTCCAATACTTCATACGGTCTGCTCAACTGTAGGCCATCACTGCAATGTTTCATGCGGTTTGCTAAGCTACAGGCCCTCACCTCCAATGCTTTATATGGTCTGCTTACCTGTATGCCACCACTGCAATGTTTAATGGGGTTCGCTAGGCTTCAGGCCCTCACCTACATTGCTTTATAAGATCTGCTCAACTGCAGGCCATCACTGCAATGTTTTATGGGGTTTTCTAGGCTTCAATCCATCACCTCCAATGATTTATACGGTCTTCTCACCTGTAGGAAATAACTGCAATGATTTATGGGGTTCGCTCAGCTTTACTCGCTCACCTCTAATGCTTTATATGGTCTGCTCACCTGCAGGCCATCACTGCTATGTTTTATGGGGTATTTAGGCTGCAGGCCCTCACCTCCAATGCTTTATACGGTCTGCTCACCTGTAGGCCATGACTGCAATGTTTTATGGGGTTCGCTAGGCTTCAGTCCATCACGTACAGTGCATATACGGTCTGCTCACCTGTAGGCCATCACTGCAATGTTTTATGGGGTTTGCTAGGCTTCAGGCCCTAACCTCCAATGCTTTATACGGTCTTCTTACATGTAGTCCACCACTGCAATGTTTTATGAGGTTCGCTAGGCTTCAGGCCCTCACCTCCAATACTTTTATAAGTTCTGCTTACCTGTGGGCCATCAATGCAATGTTTTATGGTGCTCGTAGGCTTCAGGCCCTCACCTCCAATTCTTTATAATTTTTGCTTGCCTGTAGGCCACCACTGCAATGTTTAATGGGGTTCGCTAGGCTTCAGACCCTCACCTCCAATGCTTTATAAGGTCTTCTCACCTTATGGCCATCACTGCAATGTTTCATGGGGTTGCCTAGGCTTCAATTCATCGCCCCCAATGCTTTATACGGTCTGCTCACCTGTAGACAATAACTGCAATGTTTAATGGGGTTCGTAGGCTTCAGGCCCTCATCTCCAATTCTATATACGGTCTGCTCACCTGTAGGCCACCACTGCAATGTTTTTTGTGGTTCGTTGGTTTCAGGCCCTTACCTCCAATGCTTTATATGGTCTGCTTCCCTGTAGGCCATCACTGCAATGTTTTATAGGGTTTTGTAGGATTCAGACCCTCACTTCCAATGCTTTATATGGTCTGCTTCCCTGTAGGCCATCACTGCAATGTTTTCTGAGGTTCGATAGGCTTCAGTCCCTCACCTCCAATGCTTTATAACGTCTGCTCACCTGTAGGCCTGCACTGTAATGTTTCATGAGGTTCTCTAGGCTTCAGGCCCTCTCCTGCAAAGCTTTATACAGTCTTCTTACCTGTACGCAATGACTGCAATGTTTTATGTGGTTCGCTAGGCTTCAGGACCTCACCTCCAATGCTTTATATAGTCTGCTCACCTGTAGGAAATCACTGTAATGTTTTTTAGGGCTCATTAGGCTTCAGGCACTCACCTCCAATACTTCATACGGTCTCCTCACCTGTAGGCCATCACTGCAATGTTTCATGCGGTTTGCTAGGCTTCAGGCCCTCACCTCCAATGCTTTATATGGTCTGCTTACCTGTAGGCCACCACTGCAATGTTTTATGGGGTTCGCTAGGCTTCAGGCCCTTACCTCCAATGCTTTATATGGTCTGCTTACCTGTAGGCCACCACTGCAATGTTTAATGGGGTTCGCTAGGCTTCAGGCCCTCACCTCCCATGCTTTATAAGATCTGCTCAACTGCCGGCCATCACTGCAATGTTTTATGGGGTTGTCTATGCTTCAATCCATCACCTCCAATGCTTCATACGGTCTGCTAACCTGTAGGCCATAACTGCAATGATTTATGGGGTTCTCTCACCTTTAGTCACTCACCTTCAATGCTTTATAAGGTCTGCTCACCTGCAGGCCATCACTGCAATGTTTTATGGGGTTTGTACGCTTCAAGCCCTCACCTCCAAGGCTTTATACGGTCTGATCACCTGTAGGCCATGACTGCAATGTTTTATAGGGTTTGCTAGTCTTTAGGCACTCAGCTCCAATTCTTTATACGGTCTGCTTACCTGTATGCCATCACTGCAGTGTTTTATGGGGTTCGCTAGGCTTCAGTCCATCACCTACAATGCTTTATACGGTCTGCTTACATGTAGTCCACCACTGCAATGTTTTATGGGGTTCGCTAGGCTTCAGGCCCTCACCTCCAATGCTTTTATAAGGTCTGCTTACCTGCAGGCCATCAATGCAATGTTTTATGGGGTTGTCTAGGCTTCAATTCATCAGCCTCAAAGCTTTATACGGTCTGCTCACCTGTAGGCCATAACTGCAATGTTTTATGGTGTTCGCTCACTTTTAGTCTGTCACCTCCAATGCTTTATATGGTCTGCTCACCTGCAGGCCATAACTGCAATTTTTTATGGGGTTCGTAGTCTTCAGGCCCTCACCTCCAATACTTCATAAGGTCTGCTCACCTGTAGGCCATCACTGCAATGTTTCATGCGGTTTGCTAAGCTTCAGGCCCTCACCTCCAATGCTTTATATGGTCTGCTTACCTGTAGGCCACCACTGCAATGTTTAATGGGGTTCGCTAGGCTTCAGGCCCTCACCTCCAATGCTTTATAAGATCTGCTCAACTGCAGGCCATCACAGCAATGTTTTATGGGGTTGTCTAGGCTTCAATCCATCACCTCCAATGCTTTATACGGTTTTCTCACCTGTAGGCCATCACTGCAATGTTTTATGGGGTTGTCTAGGCTTCAGGCCCTCACCTCCAATACTTTATATGGTCTGTTTACCTGTAGGCCATCACTTCAATGTTTTATAGGGTTTTGTAGGCTTTAGACCCTAACTTCCAATGCTTTATACGGTCTGCTCTCCTGTAGTCCATCACTGCAATGTTTTCTGAGGTTCGATAGGCTTCAGTCCCTCACCTCCAATGGTTTAAAACGTCTGCTCATCTGTAGGCCTGCACTGTAATGTTTTATGAGGTTCTCTATGCTTCAGGCCCTCACCTGCAAAGCTTTATACGGTCTTCTTACCTGTAGGCCATCACTGCAAAGTTTTATGTGGTTCGCTAGGCTGCAGGCCCTCACCTCCAATGCTTTATATGGTCTGCTCACCTGTAGGCCATCACTGCAATATTTCATGCGGTTTGCTAGGCTTCAGGCCCTCACCTCCCATGCTTTATATGGTCTGCTTACCTGTAGGCCACCACTGCAATGTTTAATGGGGTTCGCTAGGCTTCAGGCTCTTACCTCCAATGCTTTATATGGTCTGCTTACCTGTAGGCCACCACTGCAATGTTTAATGGGGTTCGCTAGGCATCAGGCCCTCACCTCCCATGCTTTATAAGATCTGCTCAACTGCCGGCCATCACTGCAATGTTTTATGGGGTTGTCTAGGCTTCAATCCATCACCTCCAATGCTTCATACGGTCTGCTAACCTGTAGTCCATAACTGCAATGATTTATGGAGTTCTCTCACCTTTAGTCACACACCTTCAATGCTTTATATGGTCTGCTCACCTGCAGGCCATCACTACAATGTTTTATGGGGTTCGTATGCTTCAGGCCCTCACCTCCAATGCTTTATACGGTCAGCTCACCTGTAGGCCATGACTGTAATGTTTTATAGGGTTTGCTAGTCTTTAGGCACTCAGCTCCAATTCTTTATATGGTCTGCTTACCTGTATGCCATCACTGCAGTGTTTTATGGGGTTCGCTAGGCTTCAGTCCATCACCTACAATGCATATATCAGATCTGCTCACCTGTCGGCCATCACTGCAATGTTTTATGGGGTTTGCTAGGCTTCAGGCCCTCACCTCCAATGCTTTATATGGTCTGCTCACCTGTAAGACATCACTGCAATGTTTTATGGGGTTCGCTAGGCTTCAGTCCCTCACCTCCAATGCTTTATAAGGTCTGCTCACCTGTAGGCCATCACTGCAATGTTTTATGGGGTTCGCTATGATTCTGGCCCTCACCTCCAATGCTTTATACGGTCTGCTCACCTTTAGGCCATCACTGCAATGTTTTATGGGGTTCTCTAGGCTTCAGGCCCTTAAATCCAATGTTTTATATGATCTGTTTACCTGAAAGCCATCACAGCAATGTTTTATAGGGATTTGTAGGCTTCAGACCCTCACTTTCAATGCTTTATATGGTCTGCTCTCCGGTAGGCCATCACTGCAATGTTTTCTGAGGTTCGATAGGCTTCAGTCACTCACCTCCAATGCTTTATAACGTCTGCACACCTGTAGGCCTGCACTGTTATGTTTTATGAAGTTCTTCAGGCCCTCACCTGCAAAGCTTTATACGGTCTTCTTACCTGTAGGCCATCACTGCAAAGTTTTACCTGGTTCGCTAGGCTTCAGGCCCTCACCTCCAATGCTTTATATGGTCTGCTCGCCTGTATGCCATCACTGAAATGTTTTTTAGGGTTCATTAGGCTTCAGGCCCTCACCTCCAATACTTCATAAGGTTTGCTCACCTGTAGGCCATCACTGCAATGTTTCATGCGGTTTGCTAAGCTTCAGGTCCTCACCTCCAATGCTTTATATGGTCTGCTTACCTGTAGGCCACCACTTTAATGTTTAATGTGGTTCGCTAGGCTTCAGGCCCTTACCTCCAATGCTTTATATGGTCTGCTTACCTGTAGGCCACCACTGCAATGTTTAATGTGGTTCGCTAGGCTTCAGGCCCTCACCTCCAATGCTTTATAAGATCTGCTCAACTGCCGGCCATCACTGCAATGTTTTATGGGGTTGTCGAAGCTTCAATCCATCACCTCCAATGCTTTATACGGTCTGCTCACTTGTAGGCCATAACTGCAATGATTTATGGGGTTCTCTCACCTTTAGTCACTCACCTTCAATGCTTTATATGGTCTGGTCACCTGCAGGCCATCACTGCAATGTTTTATGGGGTTCGTAGGCTTCAAGCCCTCACCTCCAATGCTTTGTACGGTCTGATCACCTGTAGGCCATGACTGCAATGTTTTATAGGGTTTGCTAGTCTTTAGGCACTCAGCTCCAATTCTTTATACGGTCTGCTTACCTGTATGCCATCACTGCAGTGTTTTATGGGGTTCGCTAGGCTTCAGTCCATCACCTACAATGTTTTATACGGTCTGCTTACATGTAGTCCACCACTGCAATGTTTTATGGGGTTCGCTAGGCTTCAGGCCCTCACCTCCAATGCTTTTATAAGGTCTGCTTACCTGCAGGCCATCAATGCAATGTTTTATGGGGTTCGTAGGCTTCAGGCCCTTAGCTCCAATTCTTTATATTTTCCTCTTACCTGTAGGCCACCACTGCAATGTTTTATGTGGTTCGCTAGGCTTCAGGCCCTCACCTCCAATGCTTTATAAGGTCTGCTCACTTGCTGGCCATCACTGCAATGTTTTATGGGGTTGTCTAGGCTTCAATTCATCAGCCTCAATGCTTTATACGGTCTGCTCACCTGTAGGCCATAACTGCAATGTTTTATGGTGTTCGCTCACTTTTAGTCTCTCACCTCCAATGCTTTATATGGTCTGCTCACCTGCAGGCCATAACTGCAATTTTTTATGGGGTTCGTAGTCTTCAGGCCCTCACCTCCAATACTTCATAAGGTCTGCTCACCTGTCGGCCATCACTGCAATGTTTCATGCGGTTTACTAAGCTTCAGGCGCTCACCTCCAATGCTTTATATGGTCTGCTTACCTGTAGGCCACCACTGCAATGTTTAATGGGGTTCGCTAGGCTTCAGGCCCTCACCTCCAATGCTTTATAAGATGTACCTGTAGGTCATAACTGCAATGATTTATGGGGTTCGCTCACGTTTACTCGCTCACCTCTAATGCTTTATATGGTCTGCTCACCTGCAGGCTATCACTGCAATGTTTTATGGGGTTCGTAGGCTTCAGGCCCTCATCTCCAATTCTTTATACGGTCTGCTTACCTGTAGGCCACCACTTCAATGTTTAATGGGGTTCTCTAGGCTTCAGGCCCTCACCTCCAATACTTTATATGGTCTGTTTACCTGTAGGCCATCACTTCAATGTTTTATAGGGTTTTGTAGGTTTTAGACCCTCACTTCCAATGCTTTATACGGTCTGCTCTCCTGTAGTCCATCACTGCAATGTTTTCTGAGGTTCGATAGGCTTCAGTCCCTCACCTCCAATGGCTTAAAATGTCTGCTCATGTGTAGGCCTGCACTGTAATGTTTTATGAGGTTCTCTATGCTTCAGGCCCTCACCTGCAAAGCTTTATACGGTCTTCTTACCTGTAGGCCATCACTGCAATGTTTTATGTGGTTCGCTAGGCTGCTGCCCTCACCTCCAATGCTTTATATGGTCTGCTCACCTGTAGGCCACCACTGCAATGTTTAATGGGGTTCGCTAGGCTTCAGGCCCTTACCACCAATGCTTTATATGGTCTGCTTACCTGTAGGCCACCACTGCAATGTTTAATGGGGTTCGCTAGGCTTCAGGCCCTCACCTCCAATGCTTTATAAGATCTGCTCAACTGCAGGCCATCACTGCAATGTTTTATGGGGTTGTCTATGCTTCAATCCATCACCTCCAATGCTTTATACGGTCTGCTCACCTGTAGGCCATAACTGCAATGATTTATAGGGTTCTCTCAACTTTAGTCACTCACCTTCAATGCTTTATATGGTCTGCTCACCTGCAGGCCATCACTGCAATGTTTTATGGGGTTCGTAGGCTTCAGGTCCTCACCTTCAATGCTTTATACGGTCTGCTCACCTGTAGGCCATGACTGCAATGTTTTATAGGGTTTGCTAGTCTTTAGGCACTCAGATCCAATTCTTTATACGGTCTGCTTACCTGTATGCCATCAATGCAGTGTTTTATGGGGTTCGCTAGGCTTCAGTCCATCACCTACAATGCATATACGGTCTGCTCACCTGTAGGCCATCACTGCAATGTTTTATGGGGTTTGCTATGCTTCAGGCCCTCACCTCCAATGCTTTATACGGTCTGCTTACGTGTAGTCCACCACAGCAATGTTTTATGAGGTTAGCTAGGCTTCAGGCCCTCACCTCCAATGCTTTATAAGGTCTGCTTACCTGCAGGGCATTAAAACAATGTTTTATGGGGTTCGTAGGCTTCAGGCCCTCACCTCCAATTCTTTATATGGTCTGCTTACCTGTAGGCCACCACTGCAATGTTTAATGGGGTTCGCTAGGCTTCAGGCCCTCACCTCCAATGCTTTATAAGGTCTGCTCACCTCCTCGCCATCACTGCAATGTTTTATGGGGTTGCCTAGGCTTCAATTCATCACCCTCAATGCTTTATACGGTCTGCTCACCTGTAGGCAATAACTGCAATGTTTTATGGAGTTCGCTCACTTTTACTCCCTCACCTCCAATGCTTTATATGGTCTGCTCACCTGTAGGCCATAACTGCAATGTTTTATGGGGTTCGCTCACTTTTAGTCCCTCACCTACAATGCTTTATATCGTCTGCTCACCTGCAGGCCATAACTGCACTGTTTTATAGGGTTCGCACACCTTTAGTCCCTCACCTCCAATGCTTTATACGGTCTGCTCACCTGCAGGCCATCATTGCAATGTTTTATGGGGATCGTAAGCTTTAGGCCCCCACCTTCAATGCTTTATATGGTCTGCTCACCTGTAGGTTATTACTGTAATGTTATATGAGGTTTGATAGGCTTCATTCCCTCACTTCCAATGTCATATACCGTCTGCTTACCTGTAGGCCATCACTGCAATGTTTTATGGGGTTCGCTATGCTTCTGGCCCTCACCTCCAATGCTTTATATGGTCTGCTCACCTGCTGGCCATCACTGCAATGTTTTATTGGGTTGCCTAGGCTTCAATTCATCACCCTCAATGCTTTATACGGTCTGCTCACCTGTAGGCCATAACTGCAATGCTTTATGGGGCTCACTCACCTTTAGTCCCTCACCTCCAATGCTTTATATAGTCTGCTCACCTGCAGGCTATAACTGCAATGTTTTATAGGGTTCGCACACCTTTAGTCCCTCACCTCCAATGCTTTATACGGTCTGCTCACCTACAGGCCATCATTGCAATATTTTATGGGGATCGTAAGCTGTAGGCCCTCACCTCTAATGCTTTATATAGTCTGCTCACCTGTAGGTTATTACTGTAATGTTATATGGGGTTTGATAGGCTTCATTCCCTCACCTACAATGCTACAGTATATACTGTCTGCTTACCTGTAGGCCATCACTGTAATGTTGTATAAGGTTTGCTAGGCTTCAGGCCCTCACCTCTTATGCTTTAT
Organism: Bufotes viridis; assembly: GCA_033119425.1. NCBI lineage: Eukaryota > Metazoa > Chordata > Amphibia > Anura > Bufonidae > Bufotes > Bufotes viridis. The sequence goes on from CM065590.1 coordinate 356,405,031, forward strand.
ACAGTCTTCTCACCTGTAAGACATCACTGCACGGGTTTTGGGCGTGATGAGGGTTTTGGGCGTAATGACGTGAGCACGTCACGTCTCGCTCTCCCCCTCCTCCTGTCCTCCTTGCTCCCTCTGCCTCAGCCGACCAGCTGATGATCTAGCGCCGCGGCGCTGAACTTGCCCCCTCGTGCGGATCCGGAGTGTGGCGTCTTGGTCCCTAGTTGTCTCCCCCCGGCCTGCTGCTGGTTGCTTCCTCCCTCCTGGCTGGTGCCTGCGTCTGTGGTGCGCCCCCCTTCGTTCCCGGTCCTCCTCCTCTGGTGGGCTGGCTTGTGGTTTCTTCTCTCCCTCCTCCTGCTGTGTCCGGCCCTCCGGTCTTCCTGCTTCGGGCTGGCGGCGAATGCTCGGATCTTGGCTGCTTGGGCTGGATTGCTCTGGTGGTGACTGGTGAGGACGCCGAAGACACGTGAGAGAAACAGCAAAACTGTGACTGTGCCATTGTTACCTCCTTATCTCTCCCTCTGCACCGTTGTATTTTCTTTTTATTTTTTTATATGGTGTTCAAAGAAAGGGGGTTAGAAGGGAAATAAAGGAAAAGGAGAGGGGAGAAAGGGGAAGGAAAAGAAGGGAGTAAAAAAGAAAAAAGAAGAGAACGGAAATGAGAAAAAGGGGGAAAAATAAAGAGACAAAAAAAAAGGAGGGAAAGAGGAAAGAGAGAGAAAAGAAGAGAGAAAAGAGGAGAAAGAAAGAGGAGGAATAGATTAAAAACAAAAAAGGAAAGAGAGGAGAGAAGGGAGAAGAAAATGGAAAAAAAAAAAAAAAAAAGATATATATATATATAAATAAATTAAAAATAGAGGAAGTGAATGGCCCCACAACGGCGGTCAGTGGACTCCTCTGGAATAAAGCTGGGGTCTAACACTCCAGAGAGTAAAATTGATAGGTTTCTGAAATCTCCCTCCACAAATGAAAAGAATTTACTCAAAACGAAATCTTCTGCCAACTCAAAGAAAATTCTTAAAATTCCCCAAGCTGACGAACTCTCTGAGGACGGATCATTAGAGGCAGGCCAGGAAGCAGGAGAGGAGGGCCTCCTGGTACAAACAGCAATTGAACATGATCCTTTAGTTTTGGAAAAAATTCTGTGCGCTGTAGAAAATATTGGCACTTTAGTGCAGGGGATGTCCACTCAACTGGGGTCAATGCAGAGTGATATATCTCTAATAAGAGATGACCTGATCAAAATCCGTGATCGAGTCCTAAATGTGGAAAGGACAGTTGATTCTTTGCAATCTGACATGGACATGTTAAAATCTAAGACTCTGTCTCTTTCCCTAGAAAATCAACTATTACAGAATAAGTTGGAGGATTTGGAAAATAGATCAAGGCGGAACAATATCCGCATAATTGGATTTCCAGAAGGAGTTGAAGGCCGACAGTTAGCGGAGCAATTGAAAGATGTGATTTTGAAAAATCTTGACAGTGAACATTTCTCTTCTATGTTCCAAATAGAAAGAGCCCACCGAATTCCAGGAGGGAAACCTACTCCAGGGAGGCCGCCGCGAGCAATCCAAATGAAACTGTTATTGTCCATGGACAGAGATATGATATTGAGAAGGGCAAGATAATGTACACCTATTGAACATCAGGGCACTAAATTGTTATTCTTCCCTGATTTTGCCCGGCAGATCCAAGAAAAAAGAAGAAGTTTTATGGAGATAAAGAAACGTTTGGTGTCGAAGGAGATGAAATACTTTCTACAGTACCCAGCGAAACTAAGAGTGATTCACAATGGGACTTCAAATTTTTTTTGGACTGGATGGAGCAACTGGGCATTTGAAACTTAGTAACATTATAAGCGGGTGTATGGAGGGGAGGTGTGGCTAGTGGGGGGGAGAACGGCCGGAGAGTAGAGGTTCGCTGACTAGATCGGGTGGACCAACCGAGAAGGCGGGGGGGGGAATCCACCTTGCAGGAATGTTTTTTTTTTTTTTTTTTTTTTTTCTTTCCTTGTGTTTTAATTCATGTCCATTAGAATTGTCTCCTGGAATGTTAGAGGTCTTGGTGAAAGGGTTAAAAGGCAAGCCATTATAGATGCAGTAAAAAGATATCTCCCTGCAATTATCTGTATAGTAGAAACCCATCTTACCAAGGAGACCGTGACCCGTTTGATGACGGGATGGCACTCTCAATCTTACCACTCCACCTTCAGTAGTGCCTCTAAGGTCGTCTCATTATTGATCCATAATTCTGTAGATTTCATCTTGACAGAATCCTATATAGACGATCAGGGCAGATTTATTTTTTTGTACGGTAAGCTCTATGGCTATAGCTATATTCTTGCTTTTTTCTATATACCTCCGCCATTTTCAATGTATCCACTTATCCAACTATTGCTTTTTCTGGAAAAGAGACCAGAATGTCGGCTTATTTTGATGGGAGATTTTAACGCTGTTATGGACCCTAAAAAGGACAGACTAACATTAGATGCAGACTTGGGGAGGAATTTTTTTAATTCCCCTTTGCCCCAGTTTTGCTCGGAGGTTGGAGTGGTGGATATATGGGAACATCTTGGCGGAGGAAAGAGAGTATTTTCCTGTGTTAGCAGGGGTGGTAGAGCAATGTCCAGGATCGATTTAGCATTCACCAATGAGAGCAATTTGAAGAACATTAGGAGGATACAATATGGGGTAAGAACAGTCTCAGACCATGCACCCGTAACAATTGAGGTTTCCACTGGGGAGAATAAAGATAATAGGGGGCTTGGATTTAAGCTGAACCCATATTGGTTTACCATCATGGATAACCACCAATCTATTAAATCACTTATATCCTTCTTTTGGGAGGTGAATCTCCCCTCTGCCAACATCAACTCAGTTTGGGATGCCTTGAAAGCATATCTGAGGTTTTTTTTTTTAAGTGATATTGCTGCAGTAAGGAAAACATTTAAGAAAAAAGAGGAGGAACTGACTAAGTCTGTCGCATCCACAACGGAGCGATTTATTAGTCAACCTAATGAACACAAGGAAGAGATGCAGAAGGCTAGCTGTTCTTTGGAGAAATACGTAACCGAGAAAGCAAGCCATAGAGTTTTTTTTAAGGGGCAAAAGTATTTTTCGGAGTCTGGACACCCTGGTAAGCTCTTAGCTAGAATAGTTGCACAACAAGATAAGAAAAAGAAAGCTATTACCATAATTCGCAATCTAGATGGAGAAATTATATCAGATCCAGAGGGAATTAGAGATACCTTTTTACAATACTTTGCTCAGATATATATAGATATAACGGAAGCCCAAATAAAATCTTTGGAAGAGGATCTGTCTCTTTTGGAGTTACAGGAGGCTTTGAGATCTATCTCTGGGAACTCATCGTCAGGGTTAGATGGCTTCCCGTACGAATTCTACCGCAAGTACAGCAATGCGATTCTTCCTCATATGCTAGAAGTTTTCTCCCAAGCACTACAGGGAGGGGGTTTACCACATTCTATGATGGAGGCCCTGATAGTCCTAATTCCAAAAAAAGATAAAGATCCGGTAGAATTGAGTTCTTATAGACCAATTTCCCTATTAAATACCGATGTTAAGTTATTATCAAAAGTTCTGGCTGGGAGGCTCTCTCGGGTTATGCCCTCTATCATCCATGCACATCAAAATGGCTTTATGCCAAAAAGGGGCACTCACCACAATCTGCATAGATTATTTACGAATATTCAGTCTCCTGGGGGTGATGCCCGCTCCATCCTGTCATTGGATGCCACTAAAGCCTTCGACAGGGTGGAGTGGGCTTTTCTTTGGGAGGTGATGAAAAAAATGGGGTTTGGCCCCAGGTTTATGGCGATGGTTCAATTGTTATATAACTCTCCAGCTGCGAGGATCAGGATCAGTGATTTGATGACAGAGAGTTTTACACTAGGAAGAGGCACCCGTCAAGGCTGTCCTCTTTCCCCTCTTCTATTTAACATTTATATTGAACCCCTCGCAGCCAGTATAAGGCAGGACTCGAGAGTGGCTGGCTTTGGTATAATGGGGAAGCATGACCGTATATCCCTTTATGCAGATGATATCCTGTTTATTCAGCAAACAGAAAATACACTTCCTCGTGTAATGGAGCTGGTTACTCGTTTTTCCGACTTGTCTGGCCTGGAGGTTAACTGGGAGAAGACTGCTCTCCTTCCTATAGACGAGCTGCGAGGAGATTGGAATAATCAGCTACTGATCTCTGACACAATAAAGTATCTGGGGATAACAGTTTCCACCAAAACTCAAGAATATCTACAATTTAATTTGACTCCCTTGTTGAAGTTGAGGGTTAAAATTAAGATATGGCAAAAAAATCCTGCCCGCAAGAGCGGACAGAGTTTTGTTAATAAAAATGGTGGTGCTGCCCCAGCTTCTTTATGTTTTGCGCAACTCGCCGGTATGGATTGAGGATAAGCATTTTAGACTGATAGAGCTAATGATTAATGATTTGCTTTGGGGGAGGAAACGTGTGAAACTAAAGATGCTTTATTTTTCTATGCCCTACAATCGGGGAGGTCTCAACCTCCCCTATTTTAGGGGTTACTTTATGGCCTCCCAGCTTTGCCTTTTTAACGATTGGGAAAATAGCCATCTCTGTAAAAAACTGGTGAAGGACTCAGGCTTTTTGGATTTTTTTACCGTATTAGAGTCTGATTACTTATTAAATATAAAGACTGGTTATAAATCCTTCTGCAGAATAGCTACAAAAGCTTGGCTGGTCATAAGGAACTGGTTTAAAGTTAAGGCTTCACTTATCTGCACCCCACTGTGGTATAATCCAAAGCTTGTGAATCTAGATGATCCAAATGGTCGGCATTATTGGAGGACCAAAAATGTCCAGTACCTGCACCAAGTGGTCAGAGGTGGCCAAGTTCTGTTCCTTTATGGAGCTAAAGCAAAAGAAAAATGTAGGTGAGGTGGCTTGGTATGCATATTTCCAATTGAGGTTAGCACTTTCTAGTACTTCTAATAGTCACTTATTTTCTGTAGACACTCCTGAATTTTTACACGATTTAATTTGTAAGAAAGGTGCTGTGAAAGTTAAAGTATCACATTGCTATAGACACCTAATGAAAAAAAAAAATTCAGAAGTTTTCTCTCCAGGACAGAGATCTTGGTCAACCTTACTTTCAGAGGCGGGCACTCCGGACTGGGAGAATATAGGGGAAAGTTTAAATTTGGTTTCACACAATTTTAATCACACTGTTGTACAATTCAATATTATGCACAAAATATACGTGACACCTTTATGGCTATATAGGAGAGGACTTAGAGCCACCTCGGACTGCCCACGTTGTGGTTACCCCGAGGCAGATCATTTACATCTGTTTTGGGATTGCCCGATGGTGAGTAGGTACTGGAGACTGGTTCAAACAACTCTGGTTCAGAAACTAAACATTGATATCCCTTTGTCTCCCAAGATATGGGTTTTGGGGGATTTAACGGAGGTCAATTGCCAACCCATGAAACGCCGTCTGCTGATTAAAGTAATGTTCCTAGCCAGGATTCTTATATCTAGAACATGGTTTTCCTCCTCTGCTCCAGATTGTAATAATTGGTTAGGCTTAGTTGAGAAAGTGAAAAGCTACGAGAGGATCCTGTATAAACAAAGAGGTTCCTACTTGAAGTGGGGTAACATTTAGAAGAATTGGGGCACGGTTAATTAGTCTGGTCGACCCCTTTTTTTTTTCTTGCAAGGCGGGGTTGGGGGGGGAGGGGTTCTTGGGGGGTGGGTTGGGGATGACTTTATAATTTTGTTTCTCTTTTATAAACTGTAATTGATTAAAAAAATATATATATATGTTAAAAAAAAAAAAAACATCACTGCAATGTTTTATGGGGTTCGCTAGGCTCCAGTCCCTCAGCTCCAATATTTTATACTTTCTGCTCACCTGTAGGCCATCACTGCAATGTTTTATGGGGTTCGCTATGCTTCTGGCCCTCACCTCCAATGTTTTATACGGTCTGCTCACCTGTAGGCCATCACTGCAATGTTTTATGGGGTTCGCTATGCTTCTGGCCCTCACCTCCAATGCTTTATACGGTCTGCTCACCTTTAGGCCATCATTGCAATGTTTTATGGGGTTCTCTAGGCTTCAGGCCCTTACCTCCAAAGCTTTATATGGTCTGCTTACCTGTAGGCCATCACTGCAATGTTTTATAGGGTTTTGTAGGCTTCAGACCCTCACTTCCAATGCTTTATACGGTCTGCTCTCCTGTAGACCATCACTGCAATGTTTTCTGAGGTTCGATAGGCTTCAGTCCCTCACTTCCAATGCTTTATTACGTCTGCTCACCTGTAGGCCTTCACTGTACTGTTTTATGTGGTTCGCTAGTCTTCAGGCCCTCACCTCCAATGCTTTATATGGTCGGCTCATCTGTAGGCCATCACTGCAATGTTTTTTAGGATTCATTAGGCTTCAGGCCCTCACCTCCAATACTTCATACGGTCTGCTCACCTGTAGACCATCACTGCAATGTTTCATGCGGTTTGGTAGGCTTCAGGCCCTCACCTCCAATGCTTTAAAAGGTGTGCTCACCTGCTGACCATCACTGCAATGATTTATGGGGTTCACTAGGCTTCAGTCCATCACCTCCAATGCATATACGGTCTGCTCACCTGTAGGCCATCACTGCAGTGTTATATGTTATTCGCTAGGCTTCAGACCCTCACCTCCAATGCTTCATAGGGTCTGCTCACCTGTAGGCCATCACTGCAATGTTTTATGGGGTTCGCTAGGCTTCAGGCCATCACCTCCAATATTTTATACGGTCTGTTCACCTGTAAGCCATCAATGCATTGTTTTATGGGGTTTGCTAGGCTTCAGTACCTCACCTACAATGCTTTATAAGGTCTGCTCACCTGTAGGCCATCACTGCAATGTCTTATAGGGTTCGCTCACCTTTAGTCCCTCACCTCCAATGCTTTATACAGTCTGCTCACCTTCAGGCCATCAGTGCAATGTTTTATGGGGATCGTAGGCTTCAGGCCCTCACTTCCAATGCTTTATACGGTCTTCTCACCTGTAGGTCATCACTGCAATGTTTTATGGTGTTTTCAAGGCTTCAGGCCCTCAACTCCGAAGTTTTATAAGGTCTGCTCACCTGTAGGCCATCACTGCAAAGTTTTATGGGGTTTTCTAGGCTTCAGACCCTCACCTCCAATGCGTTATACAGTCTGCACACCTGTAGGCCATCACTGTAAAGTTTATGGGGTTTGCTCACCTTTAGTCCCTCAACTCCAATGCTTTCTACAGTCTGCTTACCTGTAGGTTATTACTGTAATGTTTTATAGGGTTCGATAGGCTTCAGTCCCTTACCTCCAATGCTATGTACCGTCTGCTCACCTGCAGGCCATCACTGCAATGTTTTATGTGGTTTGCTAGGCTTCAGGCACTCACCTCCAATGCTTTATGCGGTCTGCTCACCTGTAGGCCATGACTGCAATGTTTTATAGGGTTTGCTAGGCTTCAGGCCCTCACCTCCGATGCTTTATACCGCCTGCTCACCTGTAGTCCATTACTGCAATGTTTTATGTGGTTTGCTAGGCTTCAGGCACTCAGCTCCAATTCATTATAAGGTATGCTTACCTGTACGCCATCAATGCAATGTTTTTTTGTTTTTTGGGGTTCGTTGGCTTCAGGCCCTTACCTCCAATGCTTTATGCGGTCTACTTACCTGTAGGCCACCACTGCAATGTTTAATGGGGTTTGCTAGGCTTCAGGCCCTCACCTCCAATGCTTTATAAGTTCTGCTCACCTGCTGGCCATCACTTCAATGTTTTATGGGGTTGCCTAGGCTTCAATCCATCACCTTCAATGCTTTATACGGTCTGCTCACCTGTAGGCCATAACTGCAATGTTTTATGGGGTTCGCTCACTTTTAGTCCCTCACCTACAATGCTTTATATCGTCTGCTCACCTGCAGGCCATAACTGCACTGTTTTATAGGGTTCGCACACCTTTAGTCCCTCACCTCCAATGCTTTATACGGTCTGCTCACCTGCAGGCCATCATTGCAATGTTTTATGGGGATCGTAAGCTTTAGGCCCCCACCTTCAATGCTTTATATGGTCTGCTCACCTGTAGGTTATTACTGTAATGTTATATGGGGTTTGATAGGCTTCATTCCCTCACTTCCAATGTCATATACCGTCTGCTTACCTGTAGGCCATCACTGTAATGTTGTATAAGGTTCGCTAGGCTTCAGGCCCTTACCTCTAATGCTTTATACAGTCTGCTCACCTGAAAGCCATCACTGCAATGTTTTATGTGGTTCGCTAGGCTTCAGTCCCTCACCCCCAATGCTTTATACGGTCTGCTCATCTGTAGGCCTTCGCTGCAATGTTTTATGGGGTTCGCTATGCTTCTGGCCCCAACCTCCAATGCTTTATACGGTCTGCTCACCTTTAGGCCATCACTGCAATGTTTTATGGGGTTGTCTAGGCTTCAATCCATCACCTCCAATGCTTTATACGGTCTGCTCACCTATAGGCCACAATTGCAATGATTTATGGGGTTCGCTCACCTTTAGTCCCTCACCTCCAATGCTTTATATGGTCTGCTCACCTGCAAGCCATCACTGCAATGTTTTATGGGGTTCGTAGGCTTCAGGCACTCACCTCCAATGCTTTATACGGTCTGCTCCCCTGTAGACCATGACTGCAATGTTTTATAGGGTTTGCTAGTCTTTAGGCACTCAGCTCCAATTCTTTATACGGTCTACTTACCTGTACGCCACCACTGCAGTGTTTTATGGGGTTCGCTAGGCTTCAGTCCATCACCTATAATGCATATATGGTCTGCTCACCTGTAGGCAATCACTGCAATGTTTTATGGGGTTTGCTAGGCTTCAGGCCCTCACCTCCAATGCTTTATATGGTCTGCTTACATGTAGTCCACCACTGCAATGTTTTATGGGGTTCGCTAGGCTTCAGGCCCTCACCTCCAATGCTTTATAAGGTCTGCCTACCTGCAGGCCATCAATGCAATGTTTTATGGGGTTCGTAGGCTACAGGCCCTCACCTCCAATTATTTATATGGTCTGCTTACCTGTAGGCCACCACTGCAATGTTTTATGGGGTTCGCTAGGCTTAAGGCCCTCACCTCTAATGCTTTATAAGGTCTGCTCACATGCTGGCCATCACTGCAATGTTTTATGGGGTTGCCTAGGCTTCAATTAATCACCCTCAATGCTTTATACTGTCTGCTCACCTGTAGTCCATAACTGCAATGTTTTATGGTGTTCGCTCACTTTTACTCCCTCACCTCCAATGCTTTATATAGTCTGCTCACCTGCAGTCCATAACTGCAATGTTTTATGGGGTTCGTAGGCTTCAGGCACTCGCCTCCAATGCTTTATATGGTCGGCTCACCTGTAGGTTATTACTGTAATGTTATATGGGGTTTGATAGGCTTCAGTTCCTCACCTCCAATGCTATATAACGTCTGCTTACCTGTAGGCCATCACTGTAATATTTTATAAGGTTCGCTAGGCTTCAGGCCCTCGCCTCTAATGCTTTATACATTCTGCTCCCCTGTAAGCCATCATTATAATGTTTTATTGGGTTAGCTAGGCTTCAGGCCCTAACCTACAATGATTTATATGGTCTGCTCACCTGTAGGCCATCACTGCAATGTTTTATGGGTTTCGCTAGGCTTCAGTCCCTCATCTCCAATGCTTTTTATGGTCTGCTCACCTGTAGGCCATCACTGCAACGTTTTATGGGGTTTGCTCACCTTTAGTCCCTCACCTCCAATGCTTTATATGGTCTGCTCACCTGCAGGCCATAACTGCAATGTTTTATGGGGTTGATAGGATTTTTTTAATTATTTGGGTTAAAATACAAATTTCCACCTCCTCCTTTAACATAGTATCATAGTATATAAGACCGAAAAAAGACATTTGTCCATCCAGTTCGGCCTGTTTCCTACAAGTTGATCCAGAGGAAGGCAAAAAAAACCTGTGAGGTAGAAGCCAATTTTCCCCTCCTAAGGGGAATAAAAAATTATTTCCCGACTCCAATCAGGCAATCAGAATAACTCCCTGGATCAACGACCCATCTCTAGTAGCTATAACTTGTAATATTATTACACTCCAGAAATACATCCAGGCCCTTCTTGAATTCCTTTATTGTACTCACCATCACCATCATCTCAGGCAGAGAGTTCTATAGTCTCACTGCTCTTACCGTAAAAAATCCTCTTCTATGTTTGTGTGCAAACCTTCTTTCCTCCAGATGCAGAGGATGTCCCCTCGTCACAGTCCTGGGGATAAATAGATGATGGGACAGATCTCTGTACTGACCCTTGATATATTTATACATAGTTATTTGATCTCCCCTCAGTCGTCTTTTTTCTAAAGTGAATAACCCTAATTTTGATAACCTTTCAGGGTACTGTAGATCCCTCATTCTAGTTATTACTTTAGTTGCCCTCCTCTGAACCCTCTCCAGCTCTGCTATGTCTGTCTTGTTCACAGGAGCCCAGAACTGTACACTGTACTCCATGTGTGGTGTGACTAGTGATTTGTAAAGTGGTAGGACTATGGTCTCATCACGGGCATCTATGCCCCTTTTGATGCAACCCATTATCTTATTGGCCTTGGCAGTAGCTGCCTGACACTGGTTTTTGCATCTTAATTTGCTGTTTATTAAAATTCCTAGATCCTTTTCCATGTCAGTGTTACCGAGTGTTTCATAAAGTGCTTAAATAACTTAAAGTGAGAGTATACATACTGAAGAGAGAAATTTATCCACCATTTTATGTTGAATGACAAGATTTAACAGTTGAACCACAATTTTGTGATACTTTATTCAACACGTCTTTTGTACATGGACTATCTGCTGTGACGGTGGCAGTGTTATATATGAAGAAAAGTTGAAGTTAATAAAGAAGTTATCTTAAGCATTCGGTGTGCTCTTTAAGCCTACTGTTTCCATAGAATGGCACTGGAAGAATTAAAACAGAGTAACAGACTGGTTGGACTAAAAAGTTATAGATTTCAAATTCTCCTAATGCCACAGCACAAAAGGCACTTCATTGCCACAGTGGAACTATTACCCTCTGAGGGCAAAGCGATAACACTCCTCAACTTGCACAGTAAAGAGTGCATTAGAGCGGTTGAGCGCAAGCATATACCGCCTTGCAGAAACTGTTCCCTGAGTGAGCAAGCAAAGACACCTCAGCGGAGCTACCATAGAGGCCATAGAACGTGTGTATTAGTCAAACTGCAGACGGCTCTTAAAGTGGCAGAACGGCAAAGGCAAGATAGTCAGAGAAAGAGCGCCAACCATCCTGCGATCCCTAAAGAATGAAAGAGACGCTGGTGGGAGGCCAAACTCCAGAGCTAGAGTGCCTGCATCGCTATCCACGAAGAGGCCACATACTGCAGCCAGCTAGTTTCCCGCCACTAGGCCCAAAGCCTGCAGCAGCGTATCCAAGCCAGCGCATCGCAAATCAGCATCGCATCACATCAAGAAAAGTCTCCTTTAAGACTGATGTTTGTTCCTGCTCTTCAGATTAAGGTCAGAGCTTTCCTTTTATTACTTATCATTGCACATGGGTTTTGGCATAAAGATACATTTTCGTGTTCAGGAATGAAAGTAAAACAAAGGACAAATTGTAGTACACAGACTCTAAAGTGAAAGTCATTTATTGCCTACATTTATAGTTATTGCATTTAAAGTGAAAGTCATTTATTTCTGCATTTTTCTGTATTGCATTTTAAAGTGAAAGGTCCTTTAATAGTCGTATTGATTGTTATAGCATTTAAAGTAAAATGTCTGAGCCTAGTATTACCATGCCACTGTTAGAGGATGCAAAGATAGGTAGGATAGAAGTTGAAGAGCAAGGGAACCTGTCTGAGGTAGAAGAGTCTGATGCAGCATTAGTCTTGTCTCAAACAAATATAGCCTAAACAAATGAATTAAGAAGTTCATTACGTGCCAGGAAACCAACCTCAAAGATGCTGGAAAAATTGGAGCAAGAAGCAGCATTAAAAGAGAAAAGGTTCACCCGAATGTATGATAAATGGAAATTATACATTAAAGACATTCATAGAAAGCTAAAGCAAGAAAGTATAAAAAGGAACTTGAGTGATATGGTAGAGACGGTAGAAGAATCTGAATCAGAGCTTATGGCATCCTATGTCAACCTGCGGTCATCTACGGCACCATCCCAGGATATTGTAAGGAACATGGACACATGTACTGCAGTCACTAAATATTTAGTAAAGCTCATCAGAGAACTATCATCTGCAGCTAACTATGATGAAGTTAAAGTAGAAAGTAGAATGAACGAGCTTTTTTTGAGAGACTATGCTAAATCATTAGGTGGAACCACAATCTCAAGTGGGACTTCCTTCGCTAGCAGAAGTGCCAGCCACATATCAGAGTCCTCAAGTACTTCAGCCAAAAGAAAGGAATTAGCTGAACAACTTGCTGTCAAGAGAGCAGAAATTGAGATGGAAGCTGCCATCAAGTTGCAGCACAAACTGATGGCTGAAAAGGATGCACAACGCCATCAAATGGAAGCTGAAATGGAGGAACATCGCTGTCAAATTGAAGCTGAAAAGGACGCACAGCGCTATCAAATAGAAGCTGAAATGGAGGCACAGCACCAACAGATGAAAAATCTGGAAAGGCAGAAAGAAGTTAAGTTTATAGAAGCCAGACTCAGAGTACACGAAGAGGATATGAATCAGAATAGTCATAGGTTCAAATCTGTACTAAGTGAACAGACTCCTACTTTCCTCCATACGCCCAGGAGAATGGAAGGAAATATCCAGCATGTAATGAAATAATAAGTCATTATACTTCCATCCCTGCTCAGAAAAACAAAGAGAGGCCTAGTCCAGTGTTAGAAAAAAGGAGTGTGAATGTACCCTCTATCTCTACCCGAAAAGATGAAGAAAGGGACTCACCTAATTCAGAACTAAGTGAGAAAATAGAACCAGGTGATTCTATCCCTAGATGTCACTGCAACGGTCAAGAAAATGTTACAACTATTGCCCAGCAAAACAACAGAGAACAGTCCTTGCAAGACTTCCTATTCCGGAACCCACTGTATTTTCAGGAGACGTGTTGAAGTTCGTAGGGTGGAAGGCAAGTTTTGAAATGATCATTAAGCATCATTGCTTCAATCCAGTCGACAAGTTATTCTACCTTCAGAGGTATGTTGGTGGAGAAGCAAAGAAAGCTCTTGAAGGTAACTTCTATAGAAAAGACGAAGATGCCTACAAGCAAGCTTGGGAAAAATTAAATGCAAGATATGGTCATCCTTTCTTAGTACAAAGAGCATTTAGAGAGAAATTAAAAAACTGGCCTAAAATAGGTCCTAAAGAACACTTCATACTCCAAGAGTATGGTGACTTCCTGCAAGCATGCAGCAATGCCATCCTACATGTTCAAGGACTAGAAGTACTGATCGACTATCTAGAAAACCACAGGATGCTAGCCAAACTACCCAAAGAAGTGGCTTCTAGATGGAATCACTATGTGACTGAACAGTTAGATCTAAGTAAGGACTTCCCAAGTTTTAAAGAGTTCACTGAGTTCATCAATAAGGAAGCACGGATAGCATGTAATCCAGTAACATCATCTTACATCATAAAATCCTTAGAAGAAAGGCCTGCAAGAGAGATAAGACATGCAAATGCAACTAGCTTTGCAACCAACACAGCAGCTAAAGGTCTAATATCTACGAGAGCAAGTTCAAAGTCACTACTGGGATCAGTAGAGAGACAGAACCAACAAATATTTAGACTACCTTCAAATGTATGTTCTGTGGAGAGAACCACTCCATACACAAGTGCCAACATTTGAATGAGAAGTCCACAGATGAAAAGAAAAAATTTGTACTTGATAATCATCTGTGTTTTGGATGCCTAAGAAAAAGCCATGTTACTGAGGAGTTTAAGAAAAAGGCCACATGCAGCGTTTGCAAAGGATGCCATCCTACACCACTACATGAAAAACGTCCAAAGAAAGATAAATCCTCAATACCTAAAGATGCTGAGGAAGAAAAGAAAGTATCAGTATTCTCTTACAGAGTGAGGGAAGGAGAAAGCAATGGCACATCAATGGTCGTACCAATGTGCATTTCAAATCCTAAAAGGAAGAACAAGAAGGTATACGCCTATGCGCTACTGGATGCCCAGAGTGATGTCAGCATAATTGATCAAGAAATCTGCAAGAAGTTACAAGTGGCTACAGAACCAGTGAAGCTCAGACTCACCATGATGACGGAGAGAGACACATTAGTGAACAGTCAAAGGGGCAAAGGACTGAGGGTTAGAGGACTTCATTCAAACTGCACATGAAATCTACCTCCAGCTTATACAAAAGATGATATACCTCTAGATTGAGATCACATACCTACCTGTTTATTTAAACAGCCAATAAATGGTAAAACCTATCTGTCATAACTCATGAAATGTCCCCGCTGAAGGTGTTTGGTTTTGGACTGTTGATAGTTTACCATTGTCCCGAAGCTTTGGTACCACAAAAGGTAATCACAGGAGGAAAGGGTGAACCCTACACTGTTCAGACTGATCTAGGATGGGGTGTTGTTGGATGAAAACAGCAGATCGCAAACTCAAGACAGGTGAGAGGATTGTGTCATCGAATATCTGTACAAGAGTTACCAAATGCAAGTCCAGCAAAGGTAATCAAGATCCTTGAATCCATCTTTGCAGACATAAGTTCTAAAGAAAAGAGTGTATCCCAAGAAGACATAAAGTTCGTACACACTCTAGAAGTAAGTATTCAACAGAATCAACAAGGTCATCTTGAAATGCCCTTACCTTTTAGAGAACGACCTTATCTGCCAAATAACACAAATCTTGCCCTAGCAAGGTTGAAATGTTTAAAGAAAAAGATGGGAAGAGATCTCAAATTCAAGCAGTATTATTTGAAATTCATGGAAGGCATCCTCAAAGAAGGACATGCAGAGAAAGTTAATAACTAACCTAAAGAAGGAGAAGTGTGGTACATCCCACATCAAGGTGTTTACCACTCAAAGAAACCAGATAAGATTAGAGAAGTATTTGATTGCTCAGCAAAGTATGATGGTATTGCATTGAACGATCATCTACTAAAAGGACCAGATCTTACACACACTGTGCCTGGAGTACTCTGTAGATTCAGAAAGTATCCTGTAGCAGTCATGTGCGACGTGAAAAGATGTTCCACCAGTTTCATGTGAAGAATGAAGATAGAGACTTCCTGAGGTTCCTATGGTGGGAGGACGGAGATACAGAGACAGCAGAATACAGAATGAAATACACTTGTTTGGAGCAGCATTGTCTCCAGGTTGCGCCAATTATGGTATGAAGTACCTGGCTAATCAGACTGAAATGGATTGCTCATCAGCAGCAAATTTTCTGAAGAAAATTTTTTATATAGATGATGGTCTGATATGTAGTGTTGCGCGAACCCGAAGTGTAAAGTTCGGGTTCGTACCGAACTTTAGGGTTTTTTGTACCCAGACCCGAACCCGAACTTTTCCATGAAAGTTCAGGTTCGGTGTTCGGCTGTTTAATAAAGCTTTTTGAACGGCTGCAGGGCAGCCAATCAACAAGCTTTGAACATGTGTGCGCTTAGAAGCCGTCACAGACATGCTTACTAATGGCATGGCTATGATTGGCTAGTGCAGCATGTGACCCCAGCCTCTATATAAGCTGAATGTCAAGTAGCGCTGCACGTCATATCAGCTCTTACTAGTGTAGGGATAGGAAGCATGCTGCCGCTGTTGGGGAGAGATTAGGGAGGAATCTGAACTTAGTGTTGAATCTGTGACCTACAGCGATTTTTATTTTTATTTTTTTGTGGGTGCAACGCAACATTTTTGTACCCCTGAGCCCAGTGACACAGAAAAATAAGGTTAAATCCGTGCATTTGCACCTGCATATGTGCCAGGGACAATAATTTATTCCTGTTCTGGTAATTTAGTGGGCGACATATACCCATTTTTTAAGTACACCTGCACTGCATATGTGCCAGGTAAGGGAAAATAATATAGGTAATACGTCTGTGAGTTCAGGGCCCCAAGGGGTGAAAAATTCACTTTTTATTTCAGTAAAGTACCCCTGTGCTGCATATCTGACAGTGAAATCAATTCAGTTAATCCATTTGTTAGATTTTGTGGGGACAAATTCCCTTTTTTTGGCGGTCAAGTACCCCTGCAGCCTGCACTGCATACCTGACAGTGAAATCAATTAAGTAAATCCATCTGTTGGATTCAGAGGGGACAAATTCCCTTTTTTTTGGTGGTCAAGTACCCCTGCGCCCTGCGCTGTATATCATAGAGTGAAAATTATTCTATTAAGTTCGTCTGTCACATTGTTTTGTGACCTAAACCAATCTTTTCTCTTTATGACACTGGCACATCATACCTGACAGGGAAATAATTTTATTAAATTCCTCTGTTACTTCGTTGGGTGACATAAACCCATTTTTTCTCTCAACTAGACCGACACGGCATACCTGACAGTGAAATAATTTTATTAAATTTGTCTGTTACATTGTTGTTTGACCTAAACCAATCTTTTCTCTTTATGACACTGGCACGCCATACCTGACAGGGAAATCATTTTATTAATTTCCTCTGTTACATTGTTGGGTGACATAAACCCATTTTTTATCTCAACTACACTGGCACGGCATACCTGACAGTGGAATAATTTTCGACCTTCCCGCTCACCGCCTCATATGCGACGTGCCCACAAGGTGGAACTCCACCTTGCACATGCTGGAGAGACTGCTTAGGCACCAAACGTGCGGGGAGGAGACTCGAGCAATGCGATGAATACAATGACTACTGAGTTGCCCACATTCTAACTAGTGCTGATTACTGGGTGCCAACCCTGCTGGATCCCTGTTACAAGGACAACATGCCATCCTTAATTCCCTCAATGGAGCGTGATAGGAAAATATGTGACTACAAGTGCACGCTGGTAGACTAGCTGCTGATGGCATTCCCACCTGACACCTGGGGCTCAGTGGAAGCACAAAGCGAAGGCAGAGGAGGAGAAAGAAGTCGCCAATGCAGCGGGTGCACCGCCAGCACCTCAGAAGGCAGGGTTAGCATGGCCAAAATGTGGAAAAGCTTTATCACCACTCCACAACAACCAGCACCACCAGCTGATATGGAACATCTTAGCAGGAGGCAGCATTTCAGCAACATGGTGGAACAGTATGTGTGCACAAGCCTACACGTACTGACTGATGGGTCTGCCCTATTCAACTTCTGCGTCTCCAAATTGGGCACATGGCCTGAGCTTGCCCTTTACGCCTTGGAGATGCTGGCCTGCCCTGCAGCCAGTGTATTGTCTGAACATATGTTTAGCATGGCAGGGGGCTAGATTACTGACAAGCGCAGCTGCCTGTCCACAGCCAATGTGGACAAGCTCACGTTCATTAAAATGAACCAGGCATGGATCCCACAGGACTTGTCCTTACCTTGTGCAGAATAGACATGTATACCGGCTTCACCCAGCTATTGTTATACTACAGCGCACTTTTTCTTTGTTTTCTTTTTTATATTAGGGTCTACACAAATTTATAAAAAAAAACTAAAGAAAAACAAAAACAAAAAACAGTGTTGGCGACTACCTCCTCCACCACCGCTTCCACCTACACCGCCAAGTCCAACACCTCCTCAACCTCCTACTCCATATGGACCTCCTCTTCCTCCTAGTTCAAGATTATTATTTTTATATTTTATGTTATTTTAAGTCATTTCCCTATCCACATTTGTTTGCAGGGCAATTGTCCTGTTCTTACCCCCATTTTGCTTCCTTTTGCAGACCTCTAGCCCTTTCCATGACTTTTTTTGAGCCATTTAGTGCCCCAAAGTTCGGGTCCCCATTGACTTGCAGCGAAGTTCAGCCGAACGCGGCGAATTCGAACTTCCAGGTGTCCGCTCAACCCTACTTATAAGTCTAGAGTCCACAGAATCTGCAATCAAACTAATGAAAGAAAGCCAAGAGTTATGCGTAAGAGGAAATCTGCGCCCTAATAAATTCATCTCAAACAACAGAGAGGTACTGGAATCCATCAGTGACTTTGAACGTGCATCAACAATGAAGAATGTAGATCTCAATTATGATCATCTTCCAGTTCAGAATGTACTTGGATTGGGATGGAATGTAGAGAATGACAAGTTCTTCTTTGAAGTATCTATTAAAGAAAAAGTTGCAACTAAACGTAGCATTCTTTCTGCAGTGGCTTCTATATATAATTAGAGATGAGCGAACACCTGGACGTTCGGGTTCGAGAGGTTCGGCCGAACTTCCGGAAAATGTCCGGGTTCGTGATCCGAACTCAACCCGAACTTCATCCCGAACCCGAACCCCATAGAAGTCAATGGGGACCCGAACTTTTGGGCACTAAAAAGGCTGTAAAAGACTCACAGAAAGGGCTAGAGGGCTGCAAAAGGCAGCAAAATGTAGGTAAATCCCCTGCAAACAAATGTAGATAGGGAAATGATTAAAATAAAATAAAATAAATAAAAATTAACCAATATCAATTGGAGAGAGGTCCCACAGCAAGAAATCATGCATCATATCACCCACCACTGGAGAAGGCCACTCATTTATTTCGGACCAGCACCCAGACAGAGGATAAAGGTCCCACAGCAAGGAATCATGCGTCATATCAACCACCACCGGAGAAGGCCACTCTCATTTATTTAGGACCAGCACCCAGACAGAGGAGAGAGGTCCCACAGCAAGGAATCATGCCTCATATAAACTAACACCGGAGAAGGCCACTCTCATTTATTTTGGACCAGCACCCAGACAGAGGATACAGGTCCCACAGCAAGGAATCATGCGTCATATCAACCACCACCGGAGAAGGCCACTCTCATGTATTTTGGACCAGCACCCAGACAGAGGAGAGAAGTCCCACAGCAAGGAATCATGCCTCATATCAACCACCACCGGAGAAGGCCACTCATTTATTTGGGACCAGCACCCAGACAGAGGATACAGGTCCCACAGCAAGGAATCATGCGTCATATCAACCACCACCGGAGAAGGCCACTCTCATGTATTTTGGACCCGCACCCAGACAGAGGATACAGGTCCCACAGCAAGGAATCATGCCTCATATCAACCACCACCGGAGAAGGCCACTCTCATGTATTTTGGA
Source organism: Bufotes viridis (assembly GCA_033119425.1). NCBI lineage: Eukaryota > Metazoa > Chordata > Amphibia > Anura > Bufonidae > Bufotes > Bufotes viridis. Next base: position 356,424,189 of record CM065590.1, read on the forward strand.
CCAGCACCCAGACAGAGGAGAGAGGTCCCACATCAAGGAATCATGCGTCATATCAACCACCACCGGAGAAGGCCACTCTCATTTTTTTGGACCAGCACCCAGACAGAGGATACAGGTCCCACAGCAAGGAATCATGCGTCATATCAACCACCACCGGAGAAGGCCACTCTCATTTATTTTGGACCAGCACCCAGACAGAGGATACAGGTCCCACATCAAGGAATCATGCGTCATATCAACCACCACCGGAGAAGGCCACTCTCATTTATTTTGGACCAGCACCCAGACAGAGGATACAGGTCCCACATCAAGGAATCATGCGTCATATCAACCACCACCGGAGAAGGCCACTCTCATTTTTTTGGACCAGCACCCAGACAGAGGATACAGGTCCCACAGCAAGGAATCATGCGTCATATCAACCACCACCGGAGAAGGCCACTCTCATGTATTTTGGACCCGCACCCAGACAGAGGATACAGGTCCCACAGCAAGGAATCATGCCTCATATCAACCACCACCGGAGAAGGCCACTCTCATGTATTTTGGACCAGCACCCAGACAGAGGAGAGAGGTCCCACATCAAGGAATCATGCGTCATATCAACCACCACCGGAGAAGGCCACTCTCATGTATTTTGGACCAGCACCCAGACAGAGGAGAGAGGTCCCACATCAAGGAATCATGCGTCATATCAACCACCACCGGAGAAGGCCACTCTCATTTATTTTGGACCAGCACCCAGACAGAGGATACAGGTCCCACAGCAAGGAATCATGCGTCATAACAACCACCACCGGAGAAGGCCACTCTCATGTATTTTGGACCAGCACCCAGACAGAGGAGAGAGGTCCCACATCGAGGAATCATGCGTCATATCAACCCCCACCGGAGAAGGCCACTCTCATTTATTTTGGACCAGCACCCAGACAGAGGATACAGGTCCCACAGCAAGGAATCATGCCTCATATCAACCACCACCGGAGAAGGCCACTCTCATGTATTTTGGACCAGCACCCAGACAGAGGAGAGAGGTTTTCACAGCAGAGAATCAGGCATTTAGATCACCCACCACAGGAGTAGGCCATCATTTAATGGGACCCCGGCAACCATGTCAGATGGCACAAACATCAGTTTCACATCACCCAGCACAGGAGAAGGCCACTTTGAGAGACCTTGACCCCTGCACCCAGACGGAGGAGAGAAGTTTCACAGCAGAGAATCAGGCATTTAGATCACCCACCACAGGAGTAGGCCATCATTTAATGGGACCCCGGCAACCATGTCAGATGGCACAAACATCAGTTTCACATCACCCAGCACAGGAGAAGGCCACTTTGAGAGACCTTGACCCCTGCACCCAGACGGAGGAGAGAGGTTTCACAGCAGAGAATCAGGCATTTAGATCACCCACCACAGGAGTAGGCCATCATTTAATGGGACCCCGGCAACCATGTCAGATGGCACAAACATCAGTTTCACATCACCCAGCACAAAGAAGGCCACTTTGAGAGACTTTGACCCCTGCACCCAGACGGAGGAGAGAGGTTTCACAGCAGAGAATCAGGCATTTATATCAGCCAGCACAGGAGAAGGCCGCTTTCAGTGACTTAGGCCTTAGCACCGACACAGAGGAGACAGGTCAGATAGCACAAGCATCAGTTTTACATCAACCACCACAGGAGTAGGCCACCTTTTGTTTCTTTGACCCCTGCACCCATAAAGAGGAGAGAGGTCCCACAGCAGAGATTCAGGCATTTATATCAGCCAGCACAGGAGAAGGCCGCTTTCAGTGACTTAGGCCTTAGCACCGACACAGAGGAGACAGGTCAGATAGCACAAGCATCAGTTTCACATCAACCACCACAGGAGAAGGGCACTTTTAGAGACTTTGACCCCTGCAGCCACACGGAGGAGAGAGGTCCCACAGCAGAGATTCAGGCATTTATATCAGACACCACAGGAGAAGGCCGCTTTCAGTGACTTTGGCCCCCTGCACCCACACAAAGGAGACATGTCAGACAGCACAAGTATAACATTCATATCACCCAGCACAGGAGAAGGACACTTTCATGTACTTTGGCCCCGGCACCCAGACAGACAGAAGGTTCATTCAACTCTGGGTTTCACCCCAAGATCCTACTTAATTTCAAAAATTGATTTTTCAATGAAGAAGTGGCCAGGAGTACAAGACAACATGGTTTAAGGCAGTTATTAAGGACTACTCTGCACAAGGGAGGGTCAGGTCTTGTGGGATCCATGCCTGGTTCATTTTTATAAACGTCAGCTTGTCCACATTGGCTGCGGACAAGCGGCTGCGTTTGTCAGTAATGACGCCCCCTGCCGTGCTGAATACACGTTCAGATAAAACGCTGGCCGCCGGGCAGGCCAGCACCTCCAAGGCATAACATGCTAATTCTGGCCACGTGGACAATTTGGAAACCCAGAAGTTGAATGGGGCAGAACCATCCGTCAGTACGTGGAGTTGTGTGCAGACGTACTGTTCAACCATGTTAGTGAAATGTTGCATCCTGCTAACACGTTCCGTATCAGGTGGTGGGGCAGTTAGCTGTGGCGTGGAGACAAAACTTTTCCACATTTCTGCCATGCTAACCCTGCCCTCAGAGGAGCTGGCCGTGACACTGCTGCGTGGGCGACCTCTATCTCCTCCTCTGCCTTGGCCTTCCACCTGTTCACCTGTGACAGTTGGGAATGCCCTCAGGAGCGCGTCTACCAGTGTGCGCTTGTACTCGCGCATCTTCCTATCACGCTCCAGTGCAGGAAGTAAAGTGGGCACATTGTCTTTGTACCGTGGATCCAGCAGGGTGGCCACCCAGTAGTCAGCACACATTAAAATGTGGGCAACTCTGCTGTCGTTGCGCAGGCACTGCAGCATGTAATCGCTCATGTGTGCCAGGCTCCCCAGAGGTAAGGACAAGCTGTCCTCTGTGGGAGGCGTATCGTCATCATCCTTTGTATCCCCCCAGCCACGCACCAGGGATGTGCCTGCGCTGTGCTGGGTGCCACCCCGCTGTGAACCTGCTTCATCCTCCTCCTCCTCGTCCTCCAGTAGTGGTCCCTGGCTGGCCCCATTTGTACCTGCCCTCTGCTGTTGCAAAAAACCTCCCTCTGAGCCACTTCTAACAGACTGGCCTGAAAGTGCTAAAAACGACCCGTCATCCTCTTCCTCCTCCTCCTGGCCCTGGCCCACCTCCTCTTCCATCATCGCCCTAAGCGTTTTCTCTAGGAGACATAGAATTGGTATCGTCACGCTGATAACAGTGGCATCGCCACTGGCCATGTTGGTGGCGTACCCTAAACAGCGCAACAGGGCACACAGGTCTCGCATGGAGGCCCAATCATTGGTGGTGAAGTGGTGCTGTTCCGCAGTGCGACTGAACCGTGCGTGCTGCAGCTGAAACTCCACTATGGCCTGCTGCTGCTCGCACAGTCTCTCCAGCATGTGCAAGGTGGAGTTCCACCGGGTGGGCACGTCGCATATTAGGCGGTGAGCGGAAGGCCGAAGTTCCGCTGTAGCGCTGACAGGCGAGCAGCGGCAAGATGTGAACGCCGGAAGCGCGCACAGACGGCCCGCACTTTATGCAGCAGCTCTGACATGTCTGGGTAGTTGTGAATGAACTTTTGCACCACCAAATTCAGCACATGCGCCAGGCAAGGGATGTGCGTCAAACCGGCTAGTCCCAGAGCTGCGACGAGATTTCGCCCATTATCGCACACCACCAGGCCGGGCTTGAGGCCCACCGGCAGCAACCACTGGTCGGTCTGTTGTTCAATACCCCGCCACAACTCCTGCGCGGTGTGGGGCCTGTCCCCCAAACATATGAGTTTCAGAATGGCCTGCTGACGTTTACCCCGGGCTGTGCTGAAGTTGGTGGTGAAGGTGTGTGGCTGACTGGATGAGCTGGTGGAAGCAGAGGAGGAGGAGGAGGAAGCCGAGTAGGAGGAGGAGGCTACAGGAGGCAAAGAATGATGCCCTGTGATCCTGCAAGGAAGGCGTGCGCCAAGGAACTCTCCGCCTGGGGCCCAGCCACCACTACATTTACCCAGTGTGCAGTTAGGGAGATATAGCGTCCCTGGCCGTGCTTACTGGTCCACGTATCTGTGGTTAGGTGGACCTTGCCACAAATGGCGTTGCGCAGTGCACACTTGATTTTATCGGACACTTGCATGTGCAGGGAAGGCACGGCTGTCTTGGAGAAGTAGTGGCGGCTGGGAACCACATACTGGGGGACAGCCATGGCCATCAGCTGTTTTAAGCTGTCTGTGTCCACCAGCCAGAATGACAGCATTTCAAAGGCCAGTAGTTTAGAAATGCTGGCATTCAGGCCAAGGGCTCGAGGGTGACTAGGTGGGAATTTGCGCTTCCTCTCAAAGGTTTGAGAGATGGAGAGCTGAACGCTCCTGTGTGAAATAGTGGAGACGCTAGGTGACAGTGGCGGTGGTGGTGGTGGTGTCGGTGGCACATCCTCTGTTTGCTGCTCGGCAGGTGGCAACATTCCTCTCGAGGCGGAAGCCGAGGCAGCAGCGCTAGAGGGAGCAGGGGGAGCCTGAGCGGGTTCCTTGTTTTTAAGGTGTGTACTCCACTGCAGTTCATGCTTTGCATGTAGATGCCTGATCATGCAGGTGGTGCTCAGGTTAAGAACGTTAATGCCTCGCCTCAGGGTCTGATGGCACAGCGTACAAACCACTCTGGTCTTGTCCTCAGCACATTGTTTGAAGAAGTGCCATGCCAGGGAACTCCTTGAAGATGCCTTTGGGGTGCTGGGTCCCTGTTGGCACTGGCCAATAGCAGGCGAACTCTCTGGACGGCGGCTGTTCTGCTTTTGCCCCCTGCTCCCTCTTTGGCTTCGCTGTTGTCTCGGTCTCACCACTGCCTCTTCCTCTGAACTATTTAAGTCAGCGGCACGACCTTCAGTCCATGTGGGGTCTAAGACCTCATCGTCCTCTGCATCGTTTTCCACCCAGTCTTCCTCCCTGACCTCCTCCTGTTCAGTCTGCACACTGCAATAAGACGCGGCAGTGGGCACCAGTGTTTCGTCATCATCAGAGACTCGGTTACTCTGCTGTGGTGGTATTCCCATGTCCTCATAATCTGGATACATAAGTGGTTGTGCGTCTGGGGAAGGGCTAGGTGGACGCCCCTGGAAAACCGTGGGAGCAGAGTCTTCAAACAGAATAAGAGACTGCTGCATAACTTGAGGCTCAGCCAGTTTCCCTGATATGCATGGGGGTGATGTGACAGACTGATGGGCTTGGTTTTCAGGTGCCACCTGTGCGCTTTCCGCAGAAGACTGGGCGGAAGACAATGTGGTGAACGTGCTGGAAGCACTGTCGGCCACCCAATCGACTAATGCCTGTACCTGCTCAGGCCTTACCATCCTCATAAATATCGCTGTAAATTCTGCCGGCTACTTGAGGGAGTTGGTTCACTACTTTGTGCGCCTGAGGCCGAACGGCCACGTCCTCTGCCAGCAACAGAGGCTCCACGGACGGGTCCTCGTCCCTTAATAGAATGTTTCCTCATTGTTGCAATTCAACTCGCACCACAATAAAATATATTATTTTTTAGCCCCAAAATTCCCACACTGGAAGATATAATTCCTTTTTCCGGTATTAATTACAAGAAAACTGCTGCAAATTGGACACCAGAATTTTTAAAATGCTAGTTTTGGTACATAGATTCCCACACGGGGAGATATAATTCCTTTTTACAGGAGTAAAAACGTGAGGCCTACTGTTTCTGGTCTAACAAACACCAGATTGATTAAATTGGGCTTTTTTTCACCAAAATTACAACACTGGACAATGTAATGCCTTTTTGCAGTATTAATTACAAGAAGACTGCTGCTAATTGGACACCAGAATTTTTAAAATGCTAGTTTGTGTACATAAATTCCCACACTGGAAGATATAATTCCTTTTTCCTGTATTAATTACAAGAAAACTGCTGCAAATTGGACACCAGAATTTTTAATATGCTAGTTTTGGTACATAGATTCCCACACGGGGAGATATAATTCCTTTTTAGAGGAGTGAAAATGTGAGGCCTACTGTTTCTGGTCTAACAAACACCAGATTGATTAAATTGGGCTTTTTTTCACCAAAATTACAACACTGGACAATGTGATGCCTTTTTCAGGTATTAATTACAAGAAGACTGCTGCTAATTGGACACCAGAATTTTTAAAATGCTAGTTTGTGTACATAAATTCCCACACTGGAAGATATAATTCCTTTTCCGGTATTAATTACAAGAAAACTGCTGCAAATTGGACACCAGAATTTTTAAAATGCTAGTTTGTGTACATAAATTCCCACACTGGAAGATATAATTCCTTTTTACAGGAGTAAAAACGTGAGGCCTACTGTTTCTGGTCTAACTAACACCAGATTAATTAAATTGGCCTTTTTTTCACCAAAATTACAACACTGGACGATATAATGCCTTTTTGCGGTATTAATTACAAGAGGACTGCTGGTATTTCAGAACACCGGAATTTTTAAAATGCTAGTTTTGCTAGATAAATTTCCCACACTGGGAGAAATATTGCCTAAGCCTTTTTACAGTATATATTACAACAGGAGTGCTTCTTCTGGTCTAACACCAGAATAATTTTATTATTACGGTGAAAGCTTTTTCTAATTTATATTTCTGGCACATAAAAAAAAAATATATTTCTGGCTGACAGTATTGGACTTGGCTGTAGTGGCACTGGCTAGCCTAGCTGGAACAGCACATTCATGGGATTTGCTATCCAAGTGGGTTATTTTCAGTTTCACCACTGATATATTAAATATCTTTGCAGTTAGTATGGGTGACACAAGCACAGCCAAACCCCTGATGTAGTATATCTATGAAAAAATCGACTATTACATGAGATTAATGGACGTTGTGGCAGCTTTTGCTGTAGCACCACAAGTCCCAAAATGGCCGCCGCCTATCAGCCCAGTAACATGTGCCAGAAAATGGTCTGCCCAGCCAGAAAAAAAATAGACTTTGACTGAGCAGCTGAATCGCTGTTGTTCTGATTCACAGGTGTAGATTTTTCACTTCTTTGGAGCTTTGGTTTAGACTCTGTGGCAGCTTGTGCTGGCGCACCACAAGTCCCAAAGTGGCCACCGCCGGTCAGCCCAGTTACATGTGCCAGTAAAAATCGCTCTGGCCAGTCTCAACAAAATAGTGACTTTCAGTGAACAGCTAAGCTGAGTTGTTCTGATGCACAGGTGTAGAAAGGTAGATCATTCAATCACTTCTTTATCCCTGCCTATCTCGCCCTCACAGAAGCTGCATCCTCTCCCTACACTAGTCAGAGCAGTGTGACGTGCGGCGCTACGTGACTCCAGCTTAAATAGAGGCTGGGTCACATGCTGCACTTGGCCAATCACAGCCATGCCATTAGTAGGCATGGCTGTGATGGGCTCTTAGGGCAAGAAGTAAAACGCTAGCTGATTGGCTGCTGTGCAGCCCTTCAGAAAGCGGGAAGTGATCGACGAACACCGGAACCGAACCCGAACTTTTTTGAAAATGTCCGGGTTCAGGTCCGTGTCACGGACACCCCAAAATTCGGTACGGACCCGAACGATTTTCAAACTGTTCGCTCAACACTAATGCCAGGATAGCCTCTGACCTACTGTACATGCTAAACTTGTGCATAGAGGTCTGTTAGATGAAGGCTAAATGAATCTCATTTAGGCGTCTGAGTGTCTAATATAATCAGTGTATTGGAAAAAGAAGGGATGGAATAATAAAAAAAGTGTACAGTAGACTGTACTATTCCTTCCTGCAGACTGCAAACTAACAATTTACTTCTGTGCAAAATGGTTCAGTAAAACATGTATACTATTCATTTAACCTCTTACGGGACCAGGGCGTACAGGTACTTCCTGGCACTTAAGGACTGAGGGCGCACCTGTAAGCCCTGCGAATTTCCGATCACCGCTGTGCAGGTGGCGGTGATCGGAACAAGGTGCCGGCTAAAATCATTCAGCAGGCACCTTGGCACAATGCCCAGCAGGGTCCTGTGACCCCCCCATGTCGGCGATCCCAGCAAACCGCAGGTCAATTCAGACCTGCGGTCTGCAGTGCTTTTTGCAGTTCAGAAACTTAAAAGTTGCTGTTAATTTGTTTTTTTTACCCACTCCCCCCTGCAGCCCTCTTACTGATAGGCCGGCGGGCAGTGCAGGGGGGGAAATCGCAATTGCGATCCCCTGCCGCGTTCCCCTGCCCGCGTTCTCTGTATTCTTCCCTGGTGGCCCAGTGGTTTAGCAGAGTGTTAGCACAGAACCTCAGCGGGACGCCGCTGAGGGAGTTATATAGCGGGACGCCGCTCTGTTTTGAATGTTCGCACTCCGAGTATCTGCATCTGTGCTTAGCCATTGGTACAATAGCGCTCTGATTACGGAGTTATAACAAGTGAATCTACTTTGTTGTGATACACTAGGCTTCTTTGGAAGTGTCACGATCAAGACTGTCATTTGTATAGCAAAAGTGCTGTAAGGAAGACCGTTATCTCCAATATCGTTGCCGTATTGGTTTATACGAATCATGGTCTTCATATGCTTCTAAAAGACTTTGGATCGTTTTACACAAGCTGATATATTTTGTGATCATTTATTAACTTTTTCATCGATGCTGCTATTATTATTACCGTTGCTATATTAAGTTGTGGACTGCTATCAATTTTTTTAGTGGCTATTGGAATGCTATTTGGGAATTGTGGATGAATTTTACCTTTATTGTGTCTTTTTATATTATTAAATTTGAACCCACTATTGGTATCTTCGCAGTACACGTGCGCAATTTGTCGCATCAATTTTTATACAAATAAATTATTGACCCTATATCCTTCAGGTCTGCCCCATTTTTGTATATATCTCTATATTTATCTATCTAGGTAGAAGGGTGGAACTACCTTACTGAGAGCACCCTGGTGGTGAACCAACAATCCAGTGCGTCTAATTTTGGTTTATTCAAGTAAATGCTATAATTGCCTCTTAGTCTGAATTGTAAAATACTTTTTTTTTTCCAAACAGCTATAAATACAATTTACAAAAAAATAAAAAAAATACAGCGTGAACACCAAAAAGAGGTGAATGACATGCGGGCTCAGCTGCGGAAGGTGACCAACCAGCTGCAGCAATATATAAACAGGAGAAGGACCTGCAAGAGTTGTTGCAGCTGCAGGAACAACTAAACAAAACTGCCCTAGAGCTAAATTTTTAGTGTTAGGGTCCTTTCACACTTGCGTTCTGAGGATCCGGCAGGCACTTCCGTCCCGCCAGATCCGTCAGAACGCAAGTCGCCTGAAGCATTAGAAGACTGATCAGGATCCTGATCAGTCTTCAAAATGCTTTCAGGTTACTATGGCAGCCAGGAAGCTATTAAAGTCCTGGTTGCCATAGTAGTAGTGGGGAGCGGGGGAGCGGTATACTTACAGTCCGTGCGGCTCCCGGGGCACTCCAGAATGACGTCAGAGCGCCCCATGCGCATGGATCACGTGATCCATGCGATCACATGATCCATGCGTGTAGGGCGCCCTGACGTCACTCTGGAGCGTCCCGGGAGCCGCACGGATGGTAAGTATACTGCTCCCCCTCTCCCCACTACACTTTACCATGGCAACCAGGACTTTAGCGTCCTGGCTGCCATGGTAACCATTGAGAAAAAGCTAAACGTCGGATCCGGCGATGCGCCGAAACGACGTTTAGCTTAAGGCCGGATCCTGATTAATGCCTTTCAGTGGGCATTAATTCCGGATCCGGCCGTGCGGCAAGTGTTCCGGATTTTTGGACGGAACAAAAAGCGCAGCATGCTGCGGTATTTGCTGCGTCCAAAAAACGTTCCGGTCCGGATTTCTCTCCATTCAGAATGCATGGGGATGATCCTGATCAGGATTTTTCCGGCATAGAGACCCGACAACGGATCTCTATGCCGGAAAACAAAAACGCCAGTGTGAAAGGACCCTAATGTTTTAAATAAAAAGTTATTTTCAACAGTTAACAGTGTAGTTAACAGTGTAGTATAAGGCCTACACATAACTCAGCTTGATCAGGACAGTAGCTGCAGATAAAGGTAATGGTGTAGTATAAGGCCTACAATTTTTTTTAACTCAGCTTGATCAGGACAGCAGCAGCATGTAAAGGTACTGGTGTAGTATGCGGCCTTCACAGAATAAATAAGGTTGATGAGGCCAACAGCAGCATGTAAAGGTAATGGTGTACAGGGGAGCACCCAGAAATTTTGTCTAGGGGGGGTCCGAAAAGAAAAAAATTTGTGCAGCGCCAAAAAATTGACCCTGCCCATTTTTATAAGACCATCCTACATATAATAGGCCACTCCCAACAAACACTGTACAGCTGAAATGATATTGATGAGGATGATGGTAAGAGTCTCACCCTCATCCTACATAGACACACTGTACCTAATACTCCACCATACAGGGCCCAACATAAAGCCCCGGTACTCACACTGCCCCCCACGTAGCTCCGAGGCAGGAGCTGTTGCAGTTTCACTTCCTCCCTCCTAGTCCTGAAGGCACCAAAAGTGGAGTGCAGGAGGAGCTGTGGGATATTAAAGGTGTGTAGGTCCGGGTGGAGGAACCCGGCTCTACACATCATACAGAGGGGATGGCGTGTCCTGGCTGCACTGCCTGCTTCACATTATACAATAGACAACAGCAGGCTACAGCCAGGAAGCTCCTCCGCTCTTCTCCCTCCCAGATCTTGCTCAAGGCTTATGATTCCCCCCACCATCCGCCACCCGCCCCTGGCCTGCCACCCCCTTGGGCCTTCCTCACGTAGCTCTGAATCCTCCTTTTGCAAATCTCCTATCCTACATAGCGCCACATACCTCCTACATCCAGTGATGTCACCTTTGATGTAAACGTTCTCTTTTCTCATCTTCTCCATTAAGACCAGACCGCCATGATGATTTTTCACGCATCTCCTGTCTCTGCAGAGATTGACAAACAGACATTAGTTTCCCACTTTTCCATCATCTTCATATCTTCTGAACACCCCATCCTGCCATCCCCAATACTGTTCCCGCTGTGCTCCTCAATACTATACTGCAGAAACTATCCCCTGAAAAATACCTGTACCACACAGATAGTGCCCCCTTCTACAATTATTGGCACACAGTGCTCTAAAAAAATAACTGTGCCCAGTATATAGTATCCCTGACACTAATAGAATAAACATATTGTCCCCAAAAATAATTGTGCTAAGCTGATACTGTGCCAGGGTGCCCACCAAAGTAACAGTGCTCACCAAATTCCCCCCAATAGAAATAATTCCCTGCCTGAGCACACTTAGTAATAATGCCCCCATAGTGCCCATACTAGTGTGATCATGTTCGCCGTAGCCCCCCAGTAGTAGTAAAGCTCACCATAATGCCCCCTAGTAGTAATAATTCTCCCTATAATATTACAGTACAAGAAATACACCTGCTTAGTGCCCGCAGTTGAGCTAATGTCCCCATAATGTATGCCAGTAGAAAATACCTCTATATAGTGCCCCAGTAAATGCCCCCGTAGTGCTCCTCTCCCACTTGACCATAGTGCCCCGATAATTTGCCAGTATAAAATACCCCATCTTAGTGCCCCCAGCACATGCCTCCATGGTGCTTCTCTCCCCTTCCCCATAGTGCCCCCTATAATATGCCAGCAAAAAAATGCCCCTTTGTAGTGCCCCCAGCAGATGCCCCTATAGTGCTCCTCTCCCCCATAATGTGCCAGTAGAAAATGCCCCTTCTTTGTGCCGTTCATAATGTGTCAGTAAAAATTCCCCTTCTTAGTGCCACCAGATGCCCCCATAGTGCTTCTTTCACCCATAATGCCCTCATAATGTGCCAGTTAAAAATGCCCCTTCTTAGTGCCACCAGATGCCCCCATACTGCTCCTCTCCCCCATAGTGCCCCCATAAAGTGCCAGTTAAAAATGCCCCTTCTTAGTGCCACCAGATGCCCCATATTGATGCCTGGCCCTATAGTTCCTCCCATGTGCCAGTAAAAAATACACCTTAGTGCCAGCCAGATACCATAGTGCATATAGGGGATATTGTGCCAATAAAAAAAATACCATAGTGACCCCAAATAATGCCCCTATAGTGCCACCAGATGCCCCATAGTGCTGCTCTCCCCTATAGTGCCTCCCATAATGTGCCAGTGAAAAATGCCCCCTTAGTGCCACCAGATGCCATAGTGCCCCCCATAATATGCCTATAAAAAAGCCCCTTTAGAGCCCCCAGATGCCCCCATAGTGCTCCACTCCCCCATAGTGCCCCAAATAATGCCCCTATAGTGCCCCCCCCAAATGGGGCAGTAAAAAAAATCCACAAGATTCCCCTATAGTATGCCCCCAAAATGGGCTACAAATAAATGCCCCCAGATGCCCCCATAGTGTCCCCTTCCCAAAACGGGCCAGTGAGAAATGCCCCCATAGTGCCCCCACAAAACAAAATATCACCAGGTGCCCCCTAAAATGTGCCACCATAAAAAAAAAAAAAAAAAACACTAATACTTACCTTCATGAGGTTAGCAGCAGACCTCTTCCGGCCGCGCTGTGTGCTGCCCGGCTCAGGCGGCGCGATGATAATGATGTCATCGCGCCACCTGAGCCGGCCTCTGATAGGCTGCAGGCACTAGTGCCTGCAGCCTATCAGAAGAACAGCGAAGAGAGACGCCTCTCCCTCCCCTGCCTCAGCACATTGATCTGTATCGCTGTCCTGAGGACGGCGACACAGATCGATGAATATAGAGATGAACGCTTCCGCAATGGAAGCGCTCTTCTCCTACTGCCTCCCCACCACCGTCTGCAATTGGAACCAGGGCAGCGCCGCCTGTTGCGATCGGCGGTGCGGCCCTGAGAGATTTAAAAAAAAAATTGGTTCTGGGTCCCCCTGTCGGTGCGCCACTGATGGTGTAGTATGAGTTCTACACATGATCATTATAGCAGCAGCATGCAAAGGTAACGGTGTAGTGTGAGGCCTACACAAAATAAATAAGCTTGATGAGGACAGCAGCAGCATGTAAAGGTAATGGTGTAGTATGAGCTCTACACATAACTAAGCTTGATCAGGACAGCAGCAGCATGTAAAGGTAACGGTGTAGTGTGAGGTCTACACATAGCTACGGAGGATCATGTGGACAACAGCAGCAGGGAGAAGATAAGTTTACGGTGTAGTTTAATCCCTACACATAGCTCGGCCTAACTGAGCAGGAACAGACAGCAGCACATTCTTATTTTGCAGCAGGTAAGTGTTACATAGTAACATAGTAACATACTACATAAGGCCGAAAAAAGACATCTGTCCATCCAGTTCGGCCAGTCATCCTGCTAGTTGATCTAGAGGAAAGAAGTACTCCCTGGATCAACTACCCATCTCTAGTAGCTATAGCCTGTAATATTATTACACTCCAGGAATACATCCAGGCCCCTCTTGAATTCCTTTATTGTACTCACCATCACCACCTCCTCAGGCAGAGAGTTCCATAGTCTCACTGCTCTTACCGTAAAGAATCCTCTTCTATGTTTGTGTACAAACCTTCTTTCCTTCAGACGCAGAGGATGTCCCCTCGTCACAGTGACAGTCCTGGGGATAAATTAGATCATGGGAGAGATCTCTGTACTGACCCCTGATATATTTATACATAGTTATTAGATCTCCCCTCAGTCGTCTTTTTTCTAAAGTGCTAATGCCATACCACGTAAACTAATAAAATAAAGTAATAACCCATCATCAGCATGTTTGTTATTTTGTCTTTATGAAAAAAAATAATACTTTTTGATCTACACAATGAGACGCTTCTCAAGCAGTGCCAAACAGAATAGTGCTAAGAACTACGCTAAATATCAAATATTATGACATTCCTTTACAAAAAATGTCCGGAATCGTACAGTGTCTATAAAATAATTCCACTTTTAAAAATAATGTACATAATGTGCAAGTAAAAAAAAAATTGGAAGAGAATTATAACTTATGATGACTAACAGTATGTGGATCAATAATGTGCATCCTTCATCAGAGTGACAATTTTAAAAAATATCGTCCAAATAAATAGTGTACAAAAATAAATGCTGTTTCCATTCAAAACATAACGGAGTGGGCTATGAACTAACTAGCATGGATCACATTTAGCATCCCGTTTTGTTAACAGTGCATGTCGGAGTATAGCTTCCGCCTTCCAGAAAGTTGTGATGCAACTACGGTTTAAAATCCAATGTTGTCCCAACACATTGCGTTCACATGATAAAAAATAACATGTTAGCACCATCAATTGAACGTACGGTGAGCCAAAAACGCATCATTTTGAAGCGGTCACATGATCGCAACCATGGAAATGACTAGAGTTACTTACAAAATGGTGACATGGATTTAAGAACTTGATATACTCTACAGTTTAGACTGTAAAGTTTAAAATAGATTTTTTTATATAACAGCATGTGCAAATTATCATTACATATTTGTCAAGAATTATCCAAAAATATAAATGTATATATCGATATCTACATGTGGCAATAATGCTCCATTCACAAAACCTGATTACCACATGGATCAGTATAACGCCAGTCACACCCAACCATGTAGAGAAGTAAAGTCAGGCATCCTTTCCAAGACGACAGACAACACCATGTTCAGACCTATATCCGTATTTAAACAAAGAATAAAAGAAATAAAAAGTTTATTAGGTTTATCATTCAGTCCTGTACCATGTTAACTGCACAAGACCTTTTGAAAAGGGTAGCCCACATGCGGTCCCCATCTTGCTTCAGTGACAACCACACCTGTGCCACCCCAAACGAACTACAGCAAAATAACAAAATATTAAATAAAATAAAGTAAAAAAAATTATATTTTGTGAACGAAGCATTACACCGCATGATTGTATAAAAAAAAAAACATTATATATATATATATATATATATATATATATATATTAGAATTATATAACTATTGACAATACATAATGAACACAGCACATTTGCGAAACAGAAAAATGCACACCATTGTAAGAGAATTCAAAATTTTCAATTAACTTGAAACAATCCTATGGAAAATAAGTGGACATGCTGGTTGTCTCCACAAGATCAGGACAGACAGCATCAACAGGTATTTGTTAACACTGTACTAGATTGGCGACTCATAACTTGCCAGAATAATTATTTACTCAGGTAAATAGTAAAACTACAGTTTAAGGCATACACATTGATGGGCCTAACCCAGCAGTATCATGACAGACAGCAGCATGTAAATGGTAACTCGGTAGTATAAGGACTACAAAATTCTGGACGCAACTACACAGGAAGACCAAAGTAGTTAAATAGTAACATTATAGTTTAAGGTCTACACATAGATAGAACTAACTATGCGGATTCTGGACAGTCAACAGCAGCAGAACCAGGTAAATGTAATTGTGTACTATAAGGCCTAGAAGATAACTCAGCATGATCATGACAGATAGCAGCAGCAGCAGCGAGTAGATGGTAACGGTAAAGTATAAGGCCTACACATATATCTCAGCCTAACTCAGCAGGACAGGTAGCAACAGGTAATGGTGTAGTAAAAGGTCTAAAAGATAACTCAGCATGATCATGACAGAAAGCAGCAGCAGGTAGATGGTAACGGTCGAGTATAAGGCCTACACATATATCTTGGCCTAACTCTGCAGGACAGGCAACAGCAGGTTCTAAGTGTGCAGCAGTAATATGTTCCCAGGAATGGGCCCCCAACAGACCTGGTCAACAACATAAATAAACAAAGACACCTCGTACAACAGCAGGTTCTAAGTGTGCAGCAGGAATATGTTCCCAGACAGTGGCGTACACACAATCCATAGGGACCCGGTGCGGAACTAATCCATGGGGCCCCCTCCCTATTTTTGAGAGCGCTGCTAAGGGTCATTTCAGGTCCAGTTTACTACTAAAATTAAACATTTTGGCTAAATAAAGTATATTACAAAAATGTTACCTATTACTTGCCCTACACTTTAGCAAAAGAAAAAAAATAATTACGGTATATGGCAGTTACACTTTAAGCTTTGTAAAAGTAGCCCAAACCCTGCTGTAGTACTTACTAAGTACGGTGGCATGCAGACTCACCGGCAACTTGAGCTTAACATCTCTCCCTCCGTCATGCGCCTCCTTCCCTGCCTGCTTCATTCATTAAGTGGGAGGAGCAGGCAGACGGGGCAGGAGTATGTAAAGTCCTATCTAAAGCCTACAGTCCGAGAAGATATAAGTGAGGGACATGAACATGTGGAGTCACTGTGGGTAGAGATACATGGAGCCAAAAACAATAATAAATTGCTATAAGTACTTTACTATAAACCACCTAATATACCAGAGTCTACAGAAAATCTATAACTAAACGAGATAGACGAGACTTTAAATCATAATGAGGTAGTTATTATGGGGGACTTCAACTACCCAGATATAGACTGGGAAACTGAAAGTTGTACATCGCATAAAGGAAACAGGTTCTTGGCAATAACCAAAGACAATTAGTTTTCCCAACTGGTTCAGGACCCGACTAGAGGGACGGCCATACTGGACTTAGTATTAACCAATAGACCTGTATTAACCAATAGACCTGACAGAACAACAGATGTGCAGGTTGGGCGAGACTTGGGAAATAGTGACCATAAAGTAATAACCTTCCAATTATCATTAAAAAGAGCATTTCTACAGGGAGGAACAAAAATACCAAACTTCAAAAAAGCTACATTTAGCCAACTAAGAGAGGCCATAGGCCTACCAAACTGGGACAAAGTCCTCAAAAACAAAACAAAAATACAGCCACAAAATGGGATATATTTAAAAGCATCCTAAAATCCCATTGTGAGAGGTACATACCGTATGGAAATAATAGGTTAAGGAACAAAAAGAAACCAATGTGGATAAATAGAAAGGTAAAGAAAGCAATAAATGACAAAAAGAAAGCATATAAATCACTAAAACAGGAGGGTAGCGAGGAAGTACTGAAAAACTATAAGGAAAAAAATAGATCATGTAAAAAACAAATAAAAGCGGCCAAACTAGAGACCGAGAGATTAATTGCCAAAGAGAGTAAAACTAAACCTAAAATATAATCTTCAATTATATAAATGTTAAAAAGTATAAGGCCCCTTTCACACGGGCGAATTTTCCGCGCGGGTGCAATGCGTGAGGAGGACGCATTGCACCCGCACTGAATCCGGACCCATTCATTTCTATGGGGCTGTGCACATGAGCGGTGATTTTCACGCATCACTTTTGCGTTGCGTGAAAATCGCAGCATGCTCTATATTGTGCGTTTTTCACGCAACGCAGGCCCCATAGAAGTGAATGGGGCTGCGGGAAAATCGCAAGCATCCGCAAGCAAGTGCGGATGCGTTGCGATATTCCCGCATGGTTGCTTAGCAACGGGACCCGATCTCTATTATTTTCCCTTATAACATGGTTATAAGGGGAAATAATAGCATTCTTAAAAAAAGGATGCATTGTAAAATGAAGTGGAAGGGGTTAAAAATAATAAAAGTTAACTTACCTTAGCCACTTGATCGCGTAGTTGCGATCTGTCCTCTCTTTCCCTGCATCAGCTAAGATCTACAGGACCTGTGATGACGTCACATCACATGGTCCAATCACATGGTCCATCTTAACCCCTTACACGTCATTTTACAATGCATTCTTTATTAAGAATGCTATTATTTCCCCTTATAACCATGTTATAAGGGAAAATAATAAATTCTCCAGAAGACCCGAAACCGGACTTCAGTGATGAAGTCCGGCTTCGGGTTGGGTACCAAACATAGCGATTTTTCTCACGCGCGTGCAAAACGCGTTACAAACGTTTGCACCAGCGTGGTGGGAAAAACGAGCATATTCCCGCAACACACGTCACATCAAACATGACGCCCGTGTGAAAGAGGCCTAAATCTGAAGGTGTCGGCCGTTTAAAGAGTAACGAGGGGGGAGTTGCAGAGAGCGATGAGGAGAAAGCAAAGCTGTTAAATATTTTTTTCTCCAGTGTTTTCACTGAGGAAAATAAACTGTCAGATGAAATGCTGAATGTAAAAAAAAAAGATTAAAATAGACAAATCACCAGGACCGGATGGCATACACCCCTGTATTCTAAGGGAATTAAGTAATGTCATAGCCAGACCCTTATTTCTGATATTTGCGGACTCTATACTGACAGCGAATGTTCCAAAGGATTGGCGCATAGCAAATGTGGTGCCAATATTCAAAAAGGGACATTTTTAAATATAAAGCAAAAAAATGGGGGGCACTCTGATATTAGGAACACAGGACCAAATATTTAATCTTCAAAATAAAAGTTCGACAATTAAAAATATATTCTCAATGACACACATACATTTGCCGACAATACAATAATAATAATAAAAAGCCTCACACTGAATGAAAATTAGCCTGTTGGCAGCTAACTGTAACCATGGGATTAGTAGCACAATCATCAATGCAATAGTCTGTTAGCAACCAACTAAAACGATGGAATTGTTGGTTTAACCATAGTCACTATAGTGACAGACTGGGGTATCCAGTAAAGAGTAGCTAATAGTACTACACCTCCTATTTGTGGTGGGGCTTGTAGTAATGAGTCCAGATGAAATAAACAACTACCCCAGATGGTTCTGGTTGGATATGGCGAGTCCAAATAGCAGGTGCAGGGATGCAAAAGCGTTTGATGTGAAATACACAATAAAAAATGCAATAAAAGTGCAATAATAGAATCAGTAAAACAAGTTGTTCTGTGCACAATATAAAGCCCAGTGTAAAGTCTCTTTGTACGCTATTAGTCTAGTCGGATATAGCCCGTTCCTTAATTCAATGCATAACCATGTTTGCGTATCAGTATATAGAGTACATTCCCGGGCACTTAACCTGCAAATAAAGTTATTATTTGGAGAGTACTTTACCACTCTTTACCACTCTGAAGAAGAGATGCAGTGATGTCGCGAACATAACATTTTCCGTTCGCGAATAGCGGTCTTCCGCAAATGTTCGCGAACGGGCGAACCGGGCGAACCGCCATAGACTTCAATTGGCAGGCAAATTTTTAAACGCACAGGGACTCTTTCTGACCACAATAGTGATGGGAAAGTTGTTTCAAGGGGTCTAACACCTGGACTGTAGCATGCCGGAGGGGGATCTATGGCAAAACTCCCATGGAAAATTACGTAGTGGACGCAGAGTCAGGTTTTAATCCATAAAGGGCATAAATCAACTAACATTCCAAAATTGTTTGGAATAACATGCTTTAAAACATCCAGTGTGTATATACGATCAGATATGATGTTGTATCGATCAGGTAGTGTAAGGGTTAAGCCCACTTTACAGACATTGACAGACCAAACTCCCCTTTTAATGCACCGCAAACAACCGCAAACAGTTCATTTGCACAACCGCAAACTCCCCATTTGCACAAGGTTGGATACCAAGAAAGCCACATCCCGGTGATGTCATTGAAGGTTTCTTCCTCCACCCAGCCACGTACAACACCAAGGGTCCCCGAAAGGTGAATTGAAAAGATTTTTCGAACGGGGAGATGGTTAAAAAACGCTGTCTCCCTCCCCTTTGTTTTTATCCACTGTCACTGCGTCTGCGCCGTGCAATTTACTGTCACACCCGATATGAGTGGTATTTTCTGTAGTACTATTCTCATCAGTTTAATCCCTCTAACGTCCCCAATCTGGGGGCCATTTATTGAATAGATTTTTCGACCGTGGAGATGGTTAAAGAAACGCTGGCTCCCTCCACTCTGTTTTAATCCACGGTCACTGCGTCTGCGCCGTGCAATTTACTGTCACACCTGATATGAGTGGTATTTTCTGTAGTACTATTCTCATCAGTTTAATCCCTCTAACGTCCCCAATCTGGGGGCCATTTATTGAATAGATTTTTCGAACGGGGAGATGGTTAAAAAAACGCTGGCTCCCTCCACTCTGTTTTAATCCACAGTGACTGCGTCTGCGCCGTGCAATTTACTGTCACACCCGATATGAGTGGTATTTTCTGTAGTACTATTCTCATCAGTTTAATCCCTGTTACATCCCATATCAGGAATTGCCTTTTGTGAAAAAAATTTTAGGCCGGGTACCTTCGACTGCCTCCACAGTTACAGACCAAACTCTCATACACCAAACTGAATTGATTTCAGGAACCGGGAGATGGAAAAAGCAGGTTGGTCGGTCCTCTTACTCCCAAATTGGGGCACTGCGTGTGCACAGAGCAATGTGCTGTGACACCCTATATGAGTGGTGTCTTAACTAGTGCTATTCCTATCAGTTTAATCCCTGTTACGTACCCTATCCGGTCGAATTGATTAACCATTGTCGAATTAGCAAACCATTATGACATCATGAAATAATTTAGTTCTGAGCTCTGTACTTGCTTTGTATTGGAATTGATGGGGATTTTTTTAATTGTCTGCATCATTTCTAATAAACTATTAAGAGACTTTATTATGATTTTTTATTTTATGTATTAAAAACCCATACAACATATAATAAAAAAAAGGTAAATTAATGTTTTTTCTATGAAATATTATCCAGCCGTCTGATCGCTTTTGGTCTGACCATAAAGAAGCAACGGCCTTATCATCTGGGGTGTGGCAACATTGCCAACACACTCATAGAGGTGATGATTGCTTCATTGTGATACGCAAGCCCCTTCACCAAAACAAGGTAACGATCACAAAGGGGAATTGACACTTGTATGTGCCTTTTTTTTTGGTTTGTTTTTGCAGCCACAGTGCTGCACCATAGGACAGAAAAGTTAGGCATGTACACATGCCTGAAAAATAATGGCATTGTTGCAGCCGCTATTGTAGCAGCGGCCGGAAAAATTGATGTTTTCCAGGCAGAAAAGTGACTAAAACATTGCGGCTTGAACCCTAGTTGGTGGTGGAGAATTCACGAAAGTCATCCGGTATGCAGACATTAAATACAGCAGCGTGGGGACCATTTTGAGGCCAAGGCATGTAATCAGGCCTTTTGTTAGTCAAACGTATCCCCCACTGTCAGTCCCTTCGGGATCCATCCCTCATTCATCTTTATGAAGGTGAGGTAATCAACACTTTTTTGACCGAGGCGACTTCTCTTGTCAGTGACAATGCCTCCTGCTGCACTGAAGGTCCTTTCTGACAGGACACTTGAAGCAGGGCAGGCCAGAAGTTCTATCGCGAACTGGGATAGCTCAGGCCACAGGTCAAGCCTGCACACCCAGTAGTGAAGGGGTTCATTGCTCCTCAGAGTGTCGATATCTGCTGTTAAGGTGAGGTAGTCTGCTACCTGTCAGTCGAGTCATTCTCTAAGGCTGGATCCCGAAGGGCTGTGGCGATGAGTAGGACTGAAAAAGCTCTGCATGTCCTCCATCAACAACACATCTGTAAATCGTCCAGTCCTTGCCGCCGTGGTAGGAGAAGGATTACACTCACCTCTTCCCCTGTTAGATTTCCGTTGTGCTGTGACATCCCCCTTATAAGCTGTGTAAAGCATATTTTTTAGTTTGGTTTTGAACTGCTGCATCCTTTCTGACTTTTGGTAATTTGGTAACATTTCTGCCACTTTCTGCTTATACCGGGGGTCTAGTAGCGTGGCCACCCAGTACAGGTGGTTCTCCTTCATCCTTTTTATACTTGGGTCCCTCAACAGACATGACGGCATGAAAGACCCCATTTGAACAAGGTTGGATGCAGAGCTACTCATTTCCCGTTCCTTGTCCTCACTGATGTCATTGACGGTCTGTTCTTCCCCCAGCCACGTACAACACCATGGGTCCCAGATAGGTGACAACAACGAGCACCCTGGGGTGCCTGCTGTGGTTGGTCTTCCTCCTCCTCAAAGCCGCCACATTCCTCCTCTGACTCCTCTGCCTCATACTCCTCTTCCAGCGTTGCCACAGGTCCGGCAAGCGATGATGACAAGGCTGTTTCTGGTGGTGATGGTGACCACAACTCTTCCTCTTCACGCTCATCTACAGCCTGATCCAGCACTCTTTGCAGGGCACGCTCCAGGAAGAAAACAAATGGGATGAGGTCGCTGATGGTGCCTTAGGTGCGACTGACTAGGTTTGTCACCCCCTCAAAAGGACGCATGAGCCTACAGGCATTGCGCATGAGTGTCCAGTAACGTGGAAAAAAAATTCCCAGCTCCGCAGAGGCTGTCCTAGCACCCCCGGTCATACAAATACTCGTTGACGGCTTTTTCTTGTTGGAGCAGGTGGTCGAACATTAGGAGTGTTGAATTCCAACGTGTCGGGCTGTCGAATATCAAGCGCCTCACTGGCATGTTGTTTCGCCGCTGAATATCGGAAAAGTGCGCCATGGCCGTGTAGGAACGCCTGAAATGGCCACACACCTTCCTGGCCTGCTTGAGGACGTCCTGTAAGCCTGGGTACTTAGACACAAAATGTTGTACGATGAGATTCAACACATGTGCCATGCACGGCACATGTGTCAACTTGCCCAAATTCAATGCCGACAACAAATTTGTTCCATTGTCACACACCACTTTGTCGATCTCCAGTTGGTGCGGGGTCAGCCACTGATCCACCTGTGCGTTCAGGGCGGACAGGAGTGCTGGTCCTGTGTGGCTCTCTGCTTTCAGGCAAGTCAACCCCTAGACAGCGTGACACTGTCGTATCCGGGATGTGGAATAACCCCTGGGGAGCTGAGGGGATTCAGTTGATGTGCAGCCAGACGCTGCAGCAGAAGAGGACTCAGCCGAGGAGGATATCGAAGAGGATGGAGTAGGAGTAGAGGAGGTGGCAGTAGGTCTGCCTGCAAGTCGTTGTGGTGTCACCAACTCCGCTGTGGAGCCATGCATTCCATGCTTGTCAGCCGTCAGCAGGTTGACCCAATGCGCAGTGTACGTGATATACCTGCCCTGACCGTGCTTTGCAGACCAGGTGTCAGTGGTCAGATGGACCCTTGCCCCAACACTGTATGCCAGAGTGGCCATGACTTCCTTTTCAATGACATGGTAGAGGTTTGGGATTGCCTTTTTTGAAAAAAAATTTCATCCGGGTACCTTCCACTGTGGTGTCCCAATAGCGACAAATTTTTTGAAGGCCTCAGACTCCACCAGCTGGTATGGTATAAGCTGGCGGGCTAAGAGTTCCGTCAAGCCAGCTGTCAGTCGCCGGGCAAGGGGGTGATTCTGTGACATTGGCTTTTTACGCTCAAACATGTCCTTGACAGACACCTGACTGTAGGCAGATGAGCAGGAACTGCTGAAGGTGAGAGGAGGAGTGGCGGTTGGTTGAGAGGGGGCAGGGAGGACAGCAGTGGTTGACGTGGCTGAAGATGCTGGACTAGGAGGAGCATGGTGGCCTTGAGTTTGTGTGCTGCTTGTACTCATGTGTTGATCCCATAGGCGTTTGTGATGTGAGATCATGTGCCTTCGCAAAGCAGTTGTACCAAGGTGGGTGGTGGACTTCCCACAACTCAGTTTCTTTTGGCACAGGTTGCAAATGGCATTGCTGTTATCAGAGGCAGACACACAAAAAAAATGCCACACCGCTGAGCTTTGCAATGACGGCATTCTGGTGGTGGCAACAGCATGCGTTGACTGGCGTGCTGTCTGGCAGACCCTAGGTGCCAATACATGCTGTCTGACTGTGCCACTAACTCCTTGCGACGACCTCCCCCTGCTTCCAACTCGTCTCCTCATTCTCTCTGTCTCCCCTTCTGAACTTTCCCCCTCTTCTTCTCTTCGAGCAGGCACCCACGTGGCATCCGTGGACACATCGTCATCATCAACCGCTTCACTTGTATCTGACACCTCAGCAAAGGAAGCAGCAGCGGGTACAACATCATCATCATCACACTGTACGTCCATGTGTGTAATCCTGCCTGACTGAGACATATCCCTGTAATCTACATCGTCTGGCAATAATGGTTGCGCATCACTAATTGCATCCAACTGATGTGTAAATAACTCTTCTGACGGATCAAGTGAAGCGGCTGTGGTGGCTGTGGTGGTAGTAGTGGTGGTGGCGGTGGGCGGGTGCGTGGTAACTTGAGAGCAGGTGACCGAAGCTGAGCTGGAGGAGGATGGTGCGTCAAGGTTCTTAGCGGAAGTTGTTGAAGATTGGGTGTCCTGTCTAAGTCAGTCAACTATGTCCTCAGAATTTTTCGGGTTCAGGGTACGTGGCCTCTGAACACAAGGCATTATTCCAGGGACAGTGGAAATCACAGCACCACGACCACGATGGCCACTGTGGGATGGCCTGCCTCTGCCTGTCATTTTTTTTTAGATAAGTGGTACTGTGCCACCCGGTATAAGTGGTGGGCACTGTCAGTGGGCACTCTACAGTCTGTGGAAGTGGGCCTGACACACACTGGCAGCAGGCAAGCAACTGAAATTAGACTAATGTGTAAAAATTAAATGCCTTATTTATCGGCAAGCTACTGTGCCACCCGGTATCAGTGGTTGGCATTGGCAGTGGGCACACTACAGTCTGTGGAAGTGGGCCTGACACACACTGGCAGCAGGCAAGCAACTGAAATTAGACTAATGTGTAAAAATGAAATGCCTCATTTATCGGCAAGTTACTGTGCCACCCGATATCAGTGGTTGGCACTGGCAGTGGGCACACTACAGTCAGTGGAAGTAGGCCTGACACACACTGGCAGCAGACAAGCAACGGAAATTACACTAAAGTGTAAAAATTAAATGCCTTTTTTGATGCAAAGTCCTGTGCCACACGGGATGAAAGGGGTGGGCACTGGCAGTGGGCACACTACAGTCAGTGGAAGTGGGCCTGACACACACTGGCAGCAGGCAAGCAACTGAATTTAGACTACTGTCTAAAAATTAAATGCCTTATTTATCGGCAAGCTACTGTGCCACCCGGTATCAGTGGTTGGCACTTACAGTGGGCACACTACAGTCTGTGGAAGTGGGCCTGACACAGACTGGCAGCAGGCAAGCAACTGAAATTAGACTAATGTGTAAAAATGAAATGCTTTATTTATCGGCAAGCTACTGTGCCACCCGGTATCAGTGGTTGGCACTGGCAGTGGGCACACTACAGTCAGTGGAAGTGGACCTGACACACACTGGCAGCAGGCAAGCAACTGAATTTAGACTACTGTCTAAAAATTAAATGCCTTATTTATCGGCAAGTTACTGTGCCACCCGGTATCAGTTTTTGGCACTGGCAGTGGGCACACTACAGTCAGTGGAAGTCGGCCTGACACACACTAGCAGCAGGCAAGCAACTAAAATTACACTAAAGTGTAAAAATTAAATGCCTTTTTTTGATGCAAAGTCCTGTGCCACACGGGATGACAGGGGTGGGCACTGGCAGTGGGCACACTACAGTCAGTGGAAGTGGGCCTGACAAACACTGGCAGCAGGCAAGCAATTGAAATTACACTAAAGTGTAAAAATTAAATGCCTTTTTTTGATGCAAAGTCCTGTGCCACACGGGATGACAGGGGTGGGCACTGGCAGTGGGCACACTACAGTCAGTGAAAGTGGGCCTGACACACACTAGCAGCAGGCAAGCAACTGAAATTACACTAAAGTGTAAAAATTAAATGCCTTTTTTTGATGCAAAGTCCTGTGCCACACGGGATGACAGGGGTGGGCACTGGCAGTGGGCACACTACAGTCAGTGGAAGTGGGCCTGACACACACTAGCAGCAGGCAAGCAACTGAAATTACACTAAAGTGTAAAAATTAAATGCCTTTTTTTGATGAAAAGTCCTGTGCCACACGGGATGACAGGGGTGGGCACTGGAAGTGGGCACACTACAGTCAGTGGAAGTCGGCCTGACACACACTAGCAGCAGGCAAGCAGCTGAAATTACACTAAAGTGTAAAAATTAAATGCCTTTTTTTGATGCAAAGTCCTGTGCCACACGGGATGACAGGGGTGGGCACTGGCAGTGGGCACACTACAGTCAGTGGAAGTCGGCCTGACAAACATTAGCAGCAGGCAAGCAGCTGAAATTACACTAAAGTGTAAAAATTAAATGCCTTTTTTTGATGCAAAGTCCTGTGCCAGCCGGTATGAGTGGTGGGCACTGGCAGTGGGCACACTACAGTCAGTCTGACACACACTGGCAGGCAACTAACCATAGATTAAAGTGTAAAAATTAAATGCCTTTTTTTGATGAAAGTCCTGTGCCACATGGGATGACAGGGGTGGGCACTGGCAGTGGGCACACTACAGTCTGTGGGCCTGCAGCTCCTCACACAGGCAGGCCAGGCAACTGCAATATGTATATGGAGGGAAAAATAAGCAGACTAATGTTGCAGCCCTAAAAAGGGCATTTTGGGGTGCTGTCAGGACGCTGTCCTTACAGCAGAGATTAGATGAGTCTTTCAGGACTGGAGTGGACACTGAATTCACTAGCCCAGCTATCGATTTCCCTATTAAATCAGCAGCAACTACACTCTCCCTCCTCTCACTAAGACTGCAAATTGCGAATGAATCTAAAATGGATGCTGTTCAGGAGATGGGAGTGTCTGTGAGGGAGGGTATGCTGCTGATTGGCTGGAATGTGTCTGCTGACTGTGAGGTACAGGGTCAAAGTTTACTCAATGATGATGTATAGGGGGCGGACCGAACATCGCATGTGTTCGCCCGCTGCGGTGAACGCGAACAAGCTATGTTCGCTGGGAACTGTTCGCCGGCGGATAGTTCAGGCTATCTCTAAAGAGATGTATATCCCGAAACGCATACAGAGTGCCTCGCAAACTAATTTCTCCTTTATGTTCGGATCCATCGTCAAGTACTTATCCAATCAGTGATATATGGACAGCCCAAATATTATCACGAACTAACATAGCCTTTCTGTCCATTAGATATACATACAGAGGACCGCTCATGACGTGCCTGAAATCCTTGGTCACGTGAGATGCCGCCGGTCACGTGGGACGCCTCGTTTGACCGCGAGACCTCATGGGACACCATGGCGAGTCGGCTGGCGAAGAAGGACTGTGAAGACACATGGCAGACGAAACCTGAAGAGTGGTAAAGTACCCTCCAAATACTAACTTTATTTGCAGGTTAAGTGCCCGGGAATGTACTCTATATACTGATACGCAAACATGGTTACACATTGAATTAAGTAATGGGCTGATTCTTTAGTTGCACTTTAATTGCATTTTTTATGGTGTATTCTACGTCAAATGTTTTTGCATCCCTGCACCTGCTATTTGGACTCACCATATCCAACCAGAACCATCTGGGGTAGTTGCTTATTTCATCTGGACTCATTACTACAAGACCCACCACAAATAGGAGGTGTAGTACTATTAGCTACTCTTTATTGGATACCACAGTCTGTCACTATAGTGACTATGGTTAAACCAACAAATTCATTGTTTTAGTTTGTTGCTAACAGGCTATTGCAGTGGTCATTGTGCTACTAGTTCCATGGTTACAGTTAGCTGCCAACAGGCTAATTTCCGTTTAGTGTGAGGCTTTTTATTATTATTATTGTATTGTTGGCAAATGTATGTGCATCATTGAGAATATATTTTTAATTGTCGAACTTTTATTTTGAAGATTAAATATTTGGTCCTGTGTTCCTAATATCAGAGTGCCCCCCATTTTTTTGCTTTATATTCAAAGATTTATCTTGGTTTGGGTGGTACCAGGGGTGTGCACCAATCCAGCATTATATTGCCGGGTGAGCCATTGACTACACTAGTATCTATTCCAGCAATATTCAAAAAGCGTCCAAAAACAGAGCCTGGAAACTATAGGTCGGTAAGTTTAACATCTGTTTAAAGGAAAACTGTTTAATGGTTTTCTGAAAAATGCTATCGTAGAGGATTTCAACAGAAATAAGCAAATAATGACATATCAGCATGGCTTCATGAGGGATCAGTCATGCCAACCGAATTTAATCAGTTTCTATGAGGAGGTAAGATCTAGACTTGACAGCGGCGAATCAATAGATGTTGTATATCTGGACTTCTCCAAAGCATTTGACACTGTACCACATAAAAGGTTAGTATATAAAATGAGGATGCTTGGACTGGGTAAGTAACTGGCTGAGTGACAGATGACAGAAAACAGAGGGTCGTTATTAATGGTACACACTCAGATTGGGTCACTGTCACTTGTGAGGTACCCCAGGGGTCAGTACTGGGCCCTATTCTTTTCAATATATTTATTAATGATCTTGTAGAAGGCTTGCATAGTAAAATATCAATTTTTGCAGATGACACTAAACTGTGTAAAGTAACTAACACTGAAGAGGACAATATACTGCTACAGAGGGATCTGGATAAATTGGAGGCTTGGGCAGATAAGTGGCAGATGAGGGTTAACACTGACAAATGTAAAGTTATGCACATGGGAAGGAATAATGCAAGTCACCTGTACATACAAAATGGTAAAACATTCAGTAACACTGACATGGAAAAGGATCTAGCAATTTTAATAAACAAACTAAGCTTCAAAAACCAGTGCTAGACAGCTGCCGCTAAGGCCAATAAGATAATAGGTTGCAGCAAAAGGGGCTTAGACGCCCGTGATGAGAACATAGTCCTACCACTTTACAAATTGCTAGTCAGACCACACATGGAGTACTGTGTATAGTTCTGGGCTCCTGTAAACAAGGCAGACATAGCAGAGCTGGAGAGGGTTCAGAGGAGGACAACTAAAGTAATAACTGGAATGGGGCAACTATAGTACCCTGAAAGATTATCAAAATTAGGGTTATTTACTTTAGAAAAAAGACGACTGAGGGGAGATTTAATAACTATGTATAAATATATCAGGAGTCAGTACAGAGATCTCTCCCAGACTGTGACTGTGACGAGGGGACATCCTCTACGTCTGGAGGAAAGAAGGTTTGCACACAAACATAGAAGAGGATTCTTTACGGTAAGAGCAGTGAGACTATGGAACTCTCTGCCCGAGGAGGTGGTGAAGGTGAGTACAATAACGGAATTCAAGAGTGGCCTGGATGTTTTTCTGGAGTATAATAATATTACAGGCTATAGCTACTAGAGATGGGTCATTGATGCAGGAAGTTATTCTGATTGACTAATTGGAGTCGGGAAGAAATTTTTTATTCCCCTTAAGTGGGGAAAATTGGATTCTACCTCACAGGGTTTTCTTTTTAACTTCCTCTGGATCAACTAGCAGGATGACAGGCCGAACTGGATGGACAGATGTCTTTTTTCGGCCTTATGTACTATATTACTATGCCACAGCAGGCTTTGGGCTACTTTTACAAAGATTAAGCAGAACACTGCGGTAGCGCAGCCAGCCTCCCCATGTGCTCATTCCTTCAAGCCAGAGGGCAGTAGGAGTGGCGGTGTTTAGCAGCGGCTCTCTCATGCTCCTTTTGTCTGGGAGGAGAAAAGGATACCGCCACTCTTCCCACCCATACACGATCAGCAGCGCACCCACGCTGGGCTCCGTCCAATGGCTGGACCCATCCATCCTGCGCTTGTCTGAGCACAGAAGGCATTGACGAGCCAGCTTTCCTCGGCCAGGGTCTGGAAGTGTCACCTGCTCAGCCATCGGGATTAGTTCACCTTCCCATCGGTGAAGACTCAGCAGTCCCCAGCTGGTAAAAGGGTCCTTGGCGGCTGCCTCCAGTGCTCAGCACAGATCATGGATTGCAACTCATGGTGCAGAATAAGCCTTTAGATGCGATGCTTGTCATATTCCTTTAAGTTCTATAAAAAGGTACACTAAAACAGTTATTTACAATGCTGATGTCTGGAGGGGGAGAAAATTTCAGGGCTTAACTTCCAGGGAGAGATGGGGTAGATAGATATATTATAGCAGGATAGACCACATGTATATATCTACCCCTTCGCTCCCGTGAAGCGCTGCATTATTCTCCACCTCATTACATCAGCATGGTAGAGGACCGAATCACTGTATGTTTTTATTGAAATTAAAGGAATAAGAATTTATATTTCAAGTCAAACAAAATGAAGCACAGCTGCTTTCGTTATGTAGGGACAGTTTATCTGCAGTTCTATGTAACTCCAGAGCTCATGATGCCTTCAGAACAGAATCCAAACTGCGCTCTGCTGATTGACTGTGAAGGGGCTACACTTTGCTAGTCATCTTCTTTCAGGTGAAGCCTTCCACAGGCTGTTTGACACCCTCCCCGGCGCCTCAGAGGGGCACCCAATGGGCCGTTATGTGTCGTCCCTGCCCATGCCTGCTGGTCCAAGCATCCATTTTCAGATGCACCCTGTCGCTGACAGCATGATCCAGTGACCAGGATACATTCTGCACAACGTGCTGTTGAATGGCAGGGACGCCTGTCCTGGCAAAGAAATGGCGGCTGTGTATACACTATCTGGGTTGGGCCTGCTCCAACATTTTCCTGAATGGATTGCTGTCCACAAGATTGAAGGGCAGCATATTTTGGGGCGATAACCCTTGCCAGGAGCCCATTGAGTAAACGCACACGTTGGTCCCCCGGGGCATAGGGCGCGGTGCGTTAAAAAGCGCCTGCAACTGACAGCTGGTGCCGGTCGGCAGTGGAGGACATAGAGGAGGGTGTAGTGGAGGCAGAGGTCTGGCTGCCGGTACCAGTACCTCTATGAGAGGGAGTGGGAATGAGTTGTCGGAAGCGGTTGGGGTGGCTGCTGTACAGTGGCAGGAGCTGCTGTCCCCTGCCCACTACTGGTGGCACTGCTGCGAGCACCCTTTATCTGTTGCCACTCCTGCCAGTGGTTGACTCTCAGGTGCTGGGTAAGTGCAGTGGTACCCAGCCTAGCCACAGAACTCCCTCTCCTCAACCTGGTATGGCACAGTTGACATATTGCTATGGTAACATCGTCTGGTGCCAGGGTGAAGTAAGCCCAAACAGGCAACTTACACACTGACCTCCTGTCAGATGGGGTGGTGCTGACTTGTGCTTGTTCGGGCTCGGTGCGCACAGGTGGAGCTGGCTGGTGCCTCCTCCTGCTGACATTACTAGTAGAGCCCCTGCTGCTGGGTTCCCTTGCAACCTGTTGTACCATTTGCCTATGGTGCCTACTTTCCTCCTCATCAGTGCTACTGATGCCTGACGAGGGAGGTGGCACCCATTCTCGGTCACCATCCTCTTCGTCCCCCGATATGTCAGACCCGGGGCCAACCATTGGTGAATGGAGGGGAAGAACTGACATGGAGCCCCTAACCTGGCTCCACTGTCCCCTGGCTGATGCCTGGGTCTGACAAGATACAGGGGTTGTGTGGCTGACAGTTGGAAGGGATGTCACAGGCATTAGCCCCTACCCCTCATCCTCCTCCTCCATCCTTTCCAAAAGGTCCTGCCCATCGGGAGGACTAAACTGCAGTTCTGCCTCATGCATTGCCTTCCCCAAGATGTCTCTCTCACTGTCGCAGTCCTCACACATGAGCGGGGACAATGCTTTGGGGCTGGGAGTTGGTCCTGCAGAAGACGGAGTGCTGCAGATGCTGCTGCTGCTCGGAGCCAGGGTCGAGGACTCCATGGCAGAAGAGGGAGCAGCAGGAGGAGGAGCCTCTGATCTTTTGTGAGGTGTCTACTCCACTGCAGATCATGCTTTGCAGTTAGATGCCAGATCATGCAGGTGCTGCTCAGGTTTAGAACATTTATGTCTCGCTTCTGGCTCTGACTGCCAGCGTACTAACCACCCGTATCCTGTCAGTACACTGCCTAAAGAGCTGCCACGCCTGGGAACTCCTTTGCGCTGGCTTTGGTGTGCTATGTCTCTTGGCGCGTTGGACTGTAGAAGGAGTACTGGCTGGGGTACGGCCATTCTGCTTTTGCGCCTTGCTCCCTCATTTGCTGTGCGACTGGTGCTGCGTGGCCCCATCCCTTCCTCCAATCTGCACACGTCACTGGCATGACCTGGATGCCATGTGAGGTCTGGAGGACTGCAGAAAGGCGGTGGTTCTCCCATGTCCTCATCCTCAAACCGGTGCCAACTCTGCGCTTTCAGCAGTGGACCGGGTGGAAGACAATGTGAAGGAACTGGAGGTACTCTCAGCCATCCAATCTACTTCTACCTCTACTTGTTCTGGCCTCACCATTCTTAGAGCTGTATTTGGGCCTACATGCACCTGTCACCTGCATGCACCAAAGGAAGGTGTTTCATTTGGGTGTGTAGCTGGCACACATCGACAACGTCTTCTCCCTGCAGCAGGAGATCTACCAACACCAGCAGCACCACGACCATAGCCACGTCCCCTAGTTGATGCTCTTCTCATTTTGGTACAGTCACCCACAAAATTGGCTGACAAATGAATAATTGCATATCCATGTCACGGAAGCAAAACAGGTGTTTAGCACAAAAAAAAAGTCTCACCGCCCCAATTAACAGAGTGATTAACTATTATATTTCCCTGTGACGGTGACAAATACAGGGGTTTTTTTTAACGCAAAAAATAGGTAGGTCTCACCAAAACAATTAACAGGCTAATTAACTGTTGTATTTCCCTGTCACTGATGTAAAGGAGTAGGTTTTCAAAAAAATGCCAACAGGTCACCCTTAGACTAAGGTCTCATGCACACGACCGTTGTTTTGGTCCCCGTCTGAGCTGCATATTTTGCGGCTCGGACGTGGACCTATTCACTTCAAAGGGGTCGCAAAAGATGCGGAGAGCACACTGAGCAAAAAAAAATAGAGCATGTCCTATTCTTGTCTGTTTTGCAGACAAGAATAGGAATTTCTACAATGGGCCGCGTTCTGTTTCGCAAATTGCGGAACAGAACGCGGAGCAGCTTCCGTGTTTTGCGGATCCTCGGTTTGCAGACCGCAAAACACATACAGTCATGTGCATGAGGCCTAAACAGCACGATTTAAGTATAGTATTTCTGTTTCACTGGTGTATTGCACCGATTAATAATACCTACTGGTCACCAGCACACTTTTTAAAAATAATAAAGGCCTAACACTTTCCCTGCCTGCAGCAGCAGCCTGTCCCTACACTAGTTAGAGCAGAATTGCAGCGCACCACTTGATCTGGCCTTTATGCATGAATGGTCACATGGTGCGCCTGCCAATGACAGCCATGTCAATACTAGGCATGACTGTGATGGCTTCCAAGTGCCCACAGCTTAAACGCTTGTTGATTGGTTGTGCTGCATCCTTTCAACAATCTTTATTTAAACTACAAACAACAAACCCGGACACTGACTTTGGCACCAAAATCTGTGTTCAGGTTCGGTACCTGGACACCAAAATGTCTGGTACGGTCCCGAACATGGTGGTTTACTATAACGAATCAGACCTCATAGTATGTTGTGGCAATGTGAATAATGTTATGGGCTGTGAAGTCCAAAAGAAACATGTGTGTTCCATGTGTGAACAGGGTTGTCACCAAGGAATGTGTCACCAAGATTCCCGGCCTTGGTGGAGTAAAGGCCCTAGTTTAGGTGTCCACTAAAGTAGTTGGTGGACACCATAATAGATAGTTTTGCTGGTTCCAGCTACTTCAGGGCGGGATTTTACTGGGAACAGGCAATGTGCTGGGCAGGTGCCTGTTCCCCATGTTCCAGTCCATTACTTGCTCACATCCAGCAATTGAATTTAGTCCGGGACTTGCTGGACTTGGGTGGAGCTCACTCTGGAGAGAGAGTGGTGTAACACAGAGGCCTAGTGCAGAGGCTCTGTGCGAGTGGTCTCAGCTGGGTTGGCATTGGGGGATGCCGTGAACCCGGGGCTGACGGGTCACAAGGCCAGAGTCAGGAGGACTGCTGGGCCACACTCCCCCAATAAAGGTAATGGACTTGGTATAGCCTGTAAGGCTGTGGGACTGTGAGGCATGGAAAGCCGCACGTTAAAACTATATATGAACAGCGCTTTCAGTGAGTTAGGGACACACTGCTGATGTGTAGGAAGAGCCCAGACAGGCAAGGTGTTTATTTTGTATTATGTTTATTTTGTTATGCCGTGTGCCAAAATAAACATAGTAACATAGTAACATAGTATATAAGACCGAACAAAGACATTTGTCCATCCAGTTCGGCCTGTTTCCTACAAGTTGATCACTGTTTGGACCGAAAATCAAGTGGTAAAGAAGAACATTTGTGTGAATGATCCCCGAGACCAGAGCTAATCCCTACAATGTGTATGACGTTACATTTTCAGTAATTTATAACTTTTGGTCTTTTGACCTCAAACTGTCTTTTTACACATACCATAGCCCTAAAACTTAACTTTTTTTTAATCAAATTCCATTTAAATGAAGTGCTTATTCAAATAATAACTTACAAAAACACATTGTGAGACACATTAAAATATCTCAGCAGATAGTAGGCAGATACCCTAGATGTATTTTTGTATCTCCAGTTCACATATGGTCACTGTTTATGTCCTTCACAGTGACCATCTATTCCTTGCTTCACTGTGGTTGATTAGGCGCCAGTGTGTGCTCTGGCTGCCTCCCTATAATTACTATTATCTCTACTAGTCTGCACTTTTTCTCATTAAAGGGTTAACTGCCCCTGCTAATGACAAAGTAACACACAACTTTACACTAGTAGTCTATGGGGTTATTCACACGACAGTTTTTTTGATGTAAAAAAATAGAACATGTTCTATTTTGTCCGTTTTTCACTGACAGACTGCCCCCATACAATTGAATGGGTCCATTTTTAACGTCCGTTTCTCAGAAAGGCATCAGTGAAACAAACGTCCGTTAAAAATGGCAGTTTTTAACGGACTTTTTTTTCACTGTCGTGTGCATGTATCCTTAGGCTGAGTTGATACTTCAGTTATTTGGTCAGTTTTGGCCCCGTGACTGCCCATAAGTGAAGTGTGCAGTGATTCTAAGAGCGACCCCTGTCATCTGCATGTCATACTGACTCACAGTAATATTTCACTACCACAGCAGACTCCCTATCCGTGTAACTGCAAGGCACAGTGTTCTACACCCCTATAAAGGCTCTCTGTAGCCCAGAAATAGCCATTTTTTTAACGCGATTTGCCACAAATAAATTTGTATCAAAGCTAATTTTTCTGAAAAATTAAGCGAAACGGGCAAATCGATTTTTAAAAAATTTGCTCATCTCTAGAGATAATGGTATTCTTTCCTAACACATAGGCGTCACTTCTATGCTAAAATGTCCTTCAAACACTGCCCCCCGACATGTTTCTCCAGCTGCTCTGGCGTCTTCACGGGATCGGGCAGTGTGCGTTTGATGAGCACAGATCTTTTATAGCTTACTACTATGATGTCAACACCACTGACCTATCACATATAGCGACATGTTTTGTATACGTGTATTACTTCTGCCAATTTGTTTGAGGTACATTTTAGCACAAAAGTGACGCCTATGTGCTAGGAAGGAATAATATTATCTCATGTGGTAGGCAGAAGAAAATAGGAGCCTGGAGCCAGCGCGCGGCTGCCAGTCCCTTACCACACTTATTATAGTACTAAGTATAACAACATTAGGAATAAAGAAGTGACACAACTGATAATTTTAACAGTAATAATTTAATGGTCAATGAAGGGATTTAATAATAGCTACATTAAAAGTTAACTTTTATAGGAGGGAATTAAGGCTAATTGGAAAATTGTTTCAAAGTGACTTTACATATGTCTGGCTCTAAATTATGTAGAAAATTAACTCTACTACATCTGTATATGGTGGGAGTCAGAGATGGATTTAGTAAGTCAAACATGTCCCTAAAATATTCAGGGATGTGTTGCATTTCTACATTAAGTTTAAGAAACAGAGGAGAAAAAGAAGAGTGTTAAATACTGATGGTTTCTTTGGATAAGGAGCCTAGATTTAACTCGGCAGGGCGCCAAAAAGGATTTTGGGATAAGGTGGAAGGAGTGAGGAATGGAGAGGGTGTAAGTGATAAGGCTGCCAGTGGTTGCACCTTAGTCTGAGGAGAGGTAAGGTAGTGATATGAGATGACCAAATTTGACGTGTGTAAGTCAAACGAGTAAAAAGAAAAAAAGAACCACTATAATGACGCCAAAACTTAGGTAAAATATATTCAAAATTGTATCCACTTAGGTAAATATGGGTCAATTGTAGGCTGCTAAGATGAATATAAACAACAAGGTTAAACACTAAAATAGTTAAAATCAGGTGGTTAAAATCAAGTAGTTGTAAAAACAAGTTGTTATAAGCAGACTTACTTCACCCAGGAGGGTAATGTGGGATAAGCATAAAACACACACATTAACACCTCCTGCGCCTGGATCGCCTGTAGAAGTCTTAGAAAGGACGGCAAACACTCAATGGAGTTTTCTGGAACTTTTCTTCATTCCAATAGCCAGGGTGGGGGGGAGAGGAGGAGCTCGACGCGTTTCGGGGTCAAGTAAAAGGACCCCTTCATCCGGAGCAATTACAAACAGACATGACAGTGGGTTATTTATACAATAAAGAAAAAAGAAAAAAAACGCCAAAAAGCGCAAGGAAGCGTCACTTCCGGTTCGGATGGCGTAATTTCCGGTCTTCGTTATAAGACATATAATGTATCCATAGTGCTGTTACAATTTGTGTTTAAACATTGTATGGGCTATAAAATAATTGGAGGGGTGGATGCAGATTAAAATGAATGTATAAAAGAACTACCCGATTAGCAAAAAAACGAATCAAAGCACCTGTAATGATGCAACTTCCTGTTTCCATGATGATGCGCTTCTTGTGCGTTCCACCTTGAGCGCACCGAAATTGTTGGGCTCGGTTGAAGGATATATGCATTTATGGCAGTTAATGGGTGGTACTAAGTGATTGACAGATTCTGAAGGATGATGATAATTGTATATGATAGCTTAATTCCAGAGGGGATTTTATTTGGTGGAGTGGAATTGTATTCGCATGAGGTGTTGGGCTCGGTCATGGGATATGAGCATACATATTAGTTAATGGGTGACATAAGGTAATTGACAGATTCTATGGAGTAATAATAATTATATAATATATAATAGCTTAAATAAGATGAGTTTATGAGTTTTAAAGAGTAGGGATGGGAAAAAAAAAAAAAAAAGGAAGGGAAAACAAGAATTTATGATAAACTGATATGAAAAAATACAAAAATAATAGATGATGGATCATATCCGGGTATTAAAATGTGTTACGGTGGATAAATAATTGGGATATTAAAATCAGAGTAGGGTTAAAAGATATATAACTAAGAGATATGTAAAGTAAGGGTAAAACATTGGGAGTAATAGAAAGGAAATGATGCGTTGGGGATATGAGGAGTTGGACATAGTTTTGGGGTGGAGTTTCTGTTGGGCGGGATAGCTTATCGCATGGTTTAATAGTTAGAATACTCTAAGCTTTCGTTTAACCCAAATGGGGACAGTGTGTTAAGGGTAAAGATCCAAAACATTTCTTTTTGGCAAAGTTCTTGGTGGGATGAAGAAACCATTTCTATGGGGGTGACCATGAGGTCATCAATCATTCCTTCATGTTGTTCTGCAAAGTGGCGTGATACCCTGTGTGTGGGGACTTTTCTGTTGATGTTAGAGCGATGCACGCACATCCGATCTCTCAAGGTTTGGGTGGTCCTGCCAACATACTTAAGGCCACATTTACAACTGAGGAGATAGATGACATTTCTGGATCCACAGTTGAGCTCTTGTTTGAGTTGCCACGGGCCCGCTTTATTTTCTAATAAATTTATTTCGTGCCGTGGGTTATCATTCTACAGCACTTGCATTTTTTAATGCCACATTTGAAAACTCCTTTTTGAAGTGGGGTCTTGGGTGTATGGTTTAGGGGCTGGAACTTGGGGCAAGAAGGGGTTAGGATATTCTTGAGAGTGCGTGCTCTTCCGGAAAGTGATGCCTGGTTGTTTTGGGAGAATATCTCTTAAGATGGGGTCTTTTAAAAGGATGCCCCAATGTTTTGAGAGTAGTTTTCTGATTATCTGAGGTTGAGTGCTGTATCTGGTGATAAGATTGAATTGGTGCGGGTTCTGGTCAGCGTTTTTTGTTTTGTTTTTGTTGGGGGCAACTGATAGGGCTTCTTTTTGATCAAGTTTAAGGACCCGTTGACTGGAGATCTTGATTAGACTTTTTGGGTAGCCCTTTTCTAGGAAACGGTCTTTGAGTATGCCTATTTGCTTTGTAAGGGTTTTGTTATCTGAGCAGTTCCTCCGGATACGTTTCATCTGTCCAAAGGGTATATTCTTTTTCCAATTAGCATGGTGACAACTGGAATACTCGAGGTAGCTGTTGGCATCAACTCTCTTGAAGTGGGTACTGGTACATATTTTGTTATTGATGATCTCTATATGGATATCTAAAAAGATAGCTGTCTTAGGGTCAGATTCAGAAGTGAAGGTTAGGCCCCAATCGTTCTGATTAAGTGTCGAGGTGAGGTATAGAAGATCTTGGGGAGAACCTCCCCAAATGAAGAAAATATTGTCGATGTAATGTCGGTATAAGATGATGTTTTTGTTTGTTAAAAGGCCAATGCGCTCTTCAAAGTGACCAACAAACAGATTAGTATAGACTGGGGCAAATTTCGTGCCCATCGCGGTTCCTCTGGTTTGTAAATTAAAAGTGTCACAGAAGGTGAAATAGTTGTGCTCTAGAATAAAACTGATTGCTTCTAAAATAAACTCTTTCTGGGTGATGGCCATAGTTGGATCTAAACTCAAGAAGTGTTTTATTGCTTGGATCCCTAAAGTGTGTTGGATGTTGCTATAGAGGGAAACAACATCTAGAGTAACTAAGGTATAATGTTCCTTCCAGTCTATAGTATTAAGCGTATTTATAAGATCTGTGGAATCCTGTAAATAAGCGGGTAGTTGGACAACGTATTTTTTCAAAAATTTGTCGACATATGCAGAAAGTTTGGTTGTAAGTGAGTTTATTCCAGAGATTATGGGACGGCCAGGGGGCTTGGTGAGGGATTTATGGATTTTAGGAAGAAAAGAAAACCGGGCTATGGAAGGATGGTGACAGGTGAGGAATTGTTTCTCTTTCTTGTTGAGGATATTTGTTGTGAAACCATATGTGACAAGTTCTTGGAGTTTCTTTTTAAAGATGGGGGTTGGATCTTCAGCCAAAACTTTGTAGTAGATGAGATCCGAGAGTATTAGTTTTGATTCTAGGAGATAGTATTCCCGGTCGAGTATTACCACTCCCCCACCCTTGTCCGCGTTCTTAATCACGACTTCCTTGTTGTTTTTAAGGTGGTGAGGGCTTTCCTTTCTTTTTTAGTGAGATTATGTGGGGGGGGGGAGGGTTCTTTTCTTTGGTTAGGGTTTAGGCTTCATCTAGAATAATGTTGAGGAAGCTTTCTAGATGTGGGCCTCTACTGTGTAGAGGGTAAAAGGTGGATTTGATGTTCAGGGGCTCCCTCCGCGAGACCAGTGCTTACAAGCCTACAAATCCTAAGTCCTTTTTTCACCCTTTTTTTCAGTCCTTTTTTTAACATCACTGTCTCCCCCAGCCCCCTCCAACATACAGTCACAGGTAAATAACATCACTCCTTCCTACAGCCGCCTTTAACATACGGTCCCATGTACATAACATAATCCCCTACCAC
Source organism: Bufotes viridis (assembly GCA_033119425.1). Classification (NCBI taxonomy): domain Eukaryota; kingdom Metazoa; phylum Chordata; class Amphibia; order Anura; family Bufonidae; genus Bufotes; species Bufotes viridis. The sequence continues at coordinate 356,463,648 of CM065590.1, forward strand.
AGCCACCTTCAACATACAGTCCCATGTAAATGACATCATACCCTCCCCAGCCAACTCCAACAAACAGTCCCATGTGAAGAGCATCCCTCCCTTCAGCCTTAACATACAGTCCCAGTTAAATAACCACAACTCCCAGCATTGCTCTGCGTCTCCCGTCACTTACCTCTCCTCATGTAGCAGACATCACCACAGCTTGTTCCCCCAGGACTTCTTCTCTTCACACCCGTCTTCTCCTGCACTGGTCACATGATGGTGACATCATCGCAGGTCCTTCTCAAACACTGCCTATTTTACTGGTCACATGACCTGTGATGTCATCACAGGTCTTTCAACTCTTTTAGTGCATTCGATTCAATTGTATTGCCATCCTGAGGACGGCAAAACAGTTGTATCTAGCTGGCAGGCAGGACATTCGGGGGCCTGGGAAAAAAACATCTGGGCCCCAGGCCCCAAATGTTTTAACCTAGCAACGCCACTGGGAGTGACGCCAGTGGCACCGCATTAGAGTGGCCAGTCTTGCCACAGGAGTGCAGATAATTAAGTACCTGACATGTACATACATGAATATACATTGTGGTAATGTGTACAGTAACATGCACAGTAGTGGTATAGTGGGGGTGTGTATCTCACCCAGTTTTTCAGTTTATCTGGGTGAGAACTAAAATCCAGAAATGGTATGGCTTTAGCAAGGCATAGTTGCTAGAGCTGTTTTTTTTTTTAAGTTGTATGGGATGGATTTCTTTAGACTGGGAGATAGGTTGGTAGTAGGAGTGTTCCAGTCCACACCCCTAGTCCATTACAGGTTCCCTGGCCCCAGGTGAGGTAAGCTGGGCTGTAATCAATGAGGGATAAACCAACCCTCAGGGTATGAGTATGGGGGAGAGGAAGTGACCCTACAGAGAGGGAAGCCTGAGAGGCTTGTGTGGTCACAGCCAGGAGGGCAGTTAGATCGTGCGGCTTGGTGAAGCCGGATCTCTCCCCGGACTTATGTTTGGTGAGCTGACCTGCTAAGGGTTGGAGCCTGAGATCCTGTGGGTAAACTGCGCTTTTTTGAGTCAGGGAAAAGACCTCTGTATTAGCTAGGGCACAGACGGGCAGGTGTATTTTGGTTTGGATTTATGTTTGTTCTGATGCTAAAGTGCCAAAATAAAGCACCATTTGGACTTTAACCCCGTTGTCAGAGGAGAAGTCTGTGATTGCGACCCCCTGTAAGAGACCGATCCCTTGCAACATATATAATATTATATGATAAAATATCTAGTGTTGACCGCAAATATTCGCATTGCGAATTTTTTATCGCAAATTTCGGCACTTGGAGAATTTGCGAATATTTAGAATATTGTGATATATATTCGGAAAAACAAATATTTGTCTTTATTTTTTCATCTGAACCTATTACCTGCCTGCTTCTTGCTTGTGGGCCAATCTGAGAAGGCTGCAATATTGTAGTCTGTAGTGAATTTGAATATTCTTCATTATTTAATTAATTTAATATTATGCGAAAAATTGGCAATGTAATATGCGTGTTAATCGAGTAAGGGCGGGTTATAGGCAACTTTCCTATTGGGTTGGCTTGCTAGAATGTGTGAATTTTTAGAACATAGTGTGATATATATTCTTAAAAACAAATATTTGTCTTTTTTTTCATCTGAACCTATTTACTAATGGGTTCAGATTAAAAAAAAGACGAATATTTGTTTTTAAGAATATATATCACACTATATTCTACATATTCTCGAATTCTGGCAAGCCAACCCAATAGGAAAGTTGCCTATAACCCGCCCTTACTTGATTAATGTGCATATTACATTGCCGATTTTTCGCATAAGCTAAAATAAATTAAATAATGAAGAATATTCTAATTCACTACAGACTAAGATATTGCAGCCTTCTCACATTGTCCCACAAGCAAGAAGCAGATAGGTAATGGCCCATATACTATGGTAATGACCAATATGCGCATACGCACACAAATATTTCAATAACAATTTTTCGCAATAAAAAACATTGCACGAATATAACAAAGTCACGAATTTGAATATGGCACCTGCTGCTCATCACTAAAAATATCTTGTCTATTTAAGTAGATAAAGATCTAAACCATAAACTGGTTATGCAACATCTAGTATCCAGTTTCTTCTGGACAATCTGGTTGTTTCTAATTTTAAACCAGAAAGTCTTGTAGAACAACCAAAAACTAGTCAGAGAAAACCTCATGAAAATGTAATTATTTAAATTAATTTCACATATTAGCTTTTTATGTCTAATGGTAGTATATAGTAAAATAGGTAGTGTTGAAGAGAGTATTAATTCTACTGTAATTCCGACTGCTGCACAGAAAAAAAAACCTGTTATTTTAGCATATATATACACAGGGATATACAAGTATGTCCATTGTTGTTGACCTACATTCATGCAAATTTCTGGACTGTATAGGCACTGACTTGTGCATGTTTTTGAATTGTTAAAACTACTAATAATATAATGGAGAAATAATAGCCCTGCTGTCATTTTAAGCATGTTTGTCCCGAAGACACAATAAAATGGTTGCTTACAGCGACAAAACTGTATTTGACATCTTGTAACAAGCAATTTTGCTGGCACTTTGCAAGATAAGTGACTGTAAAACAGGTCTGGCAGAAATGTGTAGAGATGTGCAAATTATTAATAATTATTTAACACATTAAATGAAATCTCAAATATTTGTCAAAAAGAAAAGAGATATAGATGAAATAAATTAAAATATCATTCTGTAGCTTGTCAGACATGCAAGTGTTTTAAAGAGGTTTTCAGCCCTGAAAAAAAAATGGTGGCAGTGGACATAAGTTATAGCTCAAATCTAAGCCAGCTGAGAACCTTATTCAAACAGCATTCTGGCTTGTTCAGACAATCTTTAGCAAACTGCAGTCCAGACAGGCAGCCAACTTATTTTGTTGAGTGCAGTGGCCATGCACACCATTTCTGTTGTGTTGTCCAGATAGTGGACTCATGAACATTGTGACATAATGTAAAATACAGGTTACTTTGGGAAATGGAATACAGTTGTATTTTTTTTATATAAATTACTCAAAAATTTGTCTGGGCAAGGAGCCTTATTTTTGGGTATTTGCGTATTATATTGTCTTTATTCTATGGAGAAAGGAACAGAAATAAGGCTCCAGAAATATTTTCTAACTGAGAAATTGACAGTTTGCGTAAATGTAGCTCATCTAAAAAAGATACTACACAGTGTGCTCAATTATTAGGAAAGTTGTATTTTTGAGGATTAATTTTATTACTGAACAATTATAGTGCAGTCTGTCAATCCAAAATATTAAAACCTGAAACCTAAATATTTAAGAAGGTAAATGTGAGGTTTTGGCATTCTTAGGAGAATATCTGTGTGCATAATTATTGGGAAACTATTAGTGTGCAGAATTATTCATCAGTGGTGTTGGTCGAGCACCAAAGCGCTCGGGTACTCGAGTAGAACACCTTGACATGCTTGGGTGCTCTACTGATCACCCGAGCACAATAGAAGTCAATGGGAGAACCCGAGCATTAAACCAGGCACCCCCTGCTCTGAAGAGGGGAGCGTGTCTGGTTTACAGGAAAAGGTGAGAAAATGATGGAAACACCATCGATATGGTTCGGGAACTGCATGGGGAGGATGTATGGATGCATCTTGGACTCCCATGTCGCTGCTGGGAACAATGTTGTCCAAATAGTATGCCACTTTTACAGACTGCTAATAATACACACAAACCGAAGATAAAATTGCTTTTAGAGGAAAAGTGCTGCCAAAAATTACAAGAGGCACTCCGATACAACCTGTATATCACATAAAGGTGGGCCTCATTCATACTGTGGTACAATTGTTCAGGTAGTGGGACTCCTATACTCATAAAGCCTATGCACTAAGTGAAAGGGCTGCCAAAAATTACAAGGCACTACAATACACCCTTTATTACACATAAAGGAGGGCATCATACACACCCTTGAAATTATGATTGCTGGTGACCCTCTAAAACATTATGAGTGAGGGCCTGCTGCTGATCTGACCATCTAAAACATTATGGGTGGGTGCATGCTGATGATCTGAGCATCTAAAACATTAGGGGCGAGGGCCTGCTGCCGAGCTGACCATCTAAAACATTATGGGTGAGGGCCTGCTGCCGAGCTGACCATCTAAAACATTAGGGGCGAGGGCCTGCTGCCGAGCTGACCATCTAAAACATTATGGGCGAGGGTCTGCTGCAGAGCTGACCACCTAAACAGTTATGGATGATGGTCTGCTGCAGAGCTGACCATCTAAAAAATTAGGGGTGATGGTCTGCTGCTGAGCTGACCCTCTAAAACATTAGGGGTGAGAGCCTGATGGTGACCCTCTAAAACATTCTGAACAAGGGCCTGCTGGTGACCCTCAAAAACATTATGGGAGGCGTGGCTTGGCTTCCATGCCGAGAAGAAGCAGATAATCAAAGCTCCAGCATAATACCTGCCTAAGCGACAAAATAAAGCTTCACAGGGTGGACAACCATCACAGAAAGACTTACTGTGGGAGGAAGGATGGTGTGAACCACAAAGAGGAGGTCTCGGTGACCGAAATTAAAGCTATCGGAAAGATTTAATCTCCTAGCAAGCGGCAGCCGAGAGGAGCAGTGAGTGGGAAAGCAGGAAAAAAGGCGCGAACACAGCAGCATCGCAGAAATGCCAGGGGAAGCAAGCACAGACACCGAAATCTACAAGTTAAGCGGCAGCACGACCAGAGGAGCACATCACCGAAGAGGCTCTCATTCACTTAACTTCAGTATAGTAGGAGAAAGGAACGCCGCATCTGGGAGCAATCAGCTAGAGCGAAGATAACGGCAGGGGGGTGCAGGGGAGAGCATGGGCCATCTTGCAAAGCCGCAAAGACGGAACATCAGAGAAGGGCCCTGATCATACATGGGCTAACAAGACTGTGGGGCTATCAACACCAAGTCAAACTACATACTTGTATAAAGCTGACAGAGTTGCACACAGGAACCAACCAGGGCGCCTGAAAGGGAAAAGCAGCAAGATAAACAGCACAGTAACAGGCCCTCTGCATAATCCTGCACAAAGCTATAATATAAGTGCAGACCCTGCAGTTGTGACAAGTGGTGCTGAAACAGAACTAGGCCCAATTCAAAACTAAGAAGAGCCGAGTCCAAAGAGACCCAAAAACCCTCCAATTCTCTCCCCATCTCTATCCCCCCCCCCCCCACCGATTCTGCCGCCCTCCAAAAAATATAATAATTTAATGTGCCACAAAGACAAGTAGCAGTAAAACAAGAGAAGGAATTACCAACAATCTCCACAGACTCTGAGCCCTGAAACTATTAGAAATCAATCCTCTCCAGGATAAAAAAAAATAAAAATAATTCCCTGTACCATAATATGCACCAAAATAGATCCAACCACCCGTACCAAACAAGAGGTATAAGTAATTCTGACCAACAGCAAACTCCAGCAAAGACACCAGTACTAATACCACAATATAACTGCGAAGATAATACAACAGCAACCAAAATGCATAGCTTACAAAAGAACAGAAATAGTGGGCCCAAGATGAAAATAAATAAAATCAGTAGGCAACAGATACTCAGCAATAGAAAATCTAGAAGATAACATTGAAGACGAAACTCGCTCAGATACCTCAGACACTTCAAGCCCAATAAAACAGAAAGTGAGAACAGATGATAAAAGCGACACATCAAATAAAAAAGTACCTTCCACTACAGCAGACAAAACCATAACAGAGTTGAAGTCTGAAACAGATCTAAATTCTATTACAGCAACAGATAAAACTGCTTCGGAATCCTTCATAAAAAAAACAATACACCTTCTCCACAAGTCTTTCACTAAAGAAATCAACAATGCCCTTTCAGCAACAAATATTAAAATTGGGGAAAGTGGAATCCAGAGTTTCACACATGGAGAACAAAATGGAGCAGATCTGCAAGTCACATAATGACATTGCTGATGTCACAAATGCAAACACTGATGACATCGACAGACTTCAAATAAAACTAGCAGACTTGGAAGACCGTAACAGAAGGAATAATTTAAAATTCAGAGGTATACCAGAAAGCGTACCACCAGCAGAACTTACACAGTACATACAAAAACTAATAGCATTAGTCCTCACAGATAGGAATGAGTGAACCCGAACTGTATAGTTTGGGTTCGTACCGAATTTTGGGGTGTTCGTGACACGGACCCGAACATTTATGTAAAAGTTCGGGTTCGTTGTTCTGCGATTTCTATGGCGCATTTTTAAAGCCTGCAAAGCAGCCAATCAACAAGCGTCATACTACTTGCCCCAAGAGACCATCACAGCCATGCCTACTATTGGCATGGCTGTGATTGGCCAAGTGCAGCATGTGACCCAGCCTCTATTAAAGTTGGAGTCACGTGGCGCCGCACGTCACTCTGCTCTGATTAGTGTAGGGATAGGATGCAGCTGCTGTTAGGACGAGATTAGACAGGGATTAACTCAGCAAAAACACTTAATGGAGTGAACGATCTACAGCTGTGAATCATTCAACTTCTGCTAGTTAATTGCTCACTGTTTTCGGGCTGCCCAGAGCGTTTTTCTGTCACTTTTTTCTGGGGTGATCGGCAGCCATTTTGTGTCTTGTGGTGCGCCAGCACAAGCTGCCACCGAGTTCATTAATCCATCAATAGTAGTTGAGGCTTGGCTGTGCTTATTGTCACCCCTAGAAACTCAGGATAGAATTTTCTATATTTTTTTGAGAGGTGAAATTCACTTCAAAAAATAGTAATCCCCTAGTTCTGGTGTTCCAGCTGTGGCTAGCCAAGTGTAATACTGTCTGGCAAAGAATATATTTTTTTTCTGGTGTGAAATTCAATTTCCAAAATAGCAATACCCTAAATCAGTGGTTTCTGCTGTGGCAGGACAAGTTTCATAGTGTCTGTAAAAGTATAGCTTTTGTTCTGGGTTGAAATTCAATTACTAAAATAGAAATACCGTAAATCTGGTGTTCCAGCTGTGACTGGACAACTTTCATAGTGTCTGTCAAAGGATATATTATTTTCTGGGGTGAAATTCAATTGCAAAAATAGAAATTCAGTTAATCTGGTGTTCTAGCTGTGGCTGGACAAGTAGTTTAATAGTATCCGTCAAAGGATATATTTTTTTCTGGGGTGAAATTCAATTGCCAAAATAGCAATACCGTAAATCTGGTGTTCCAGCTGTGACTGGACAAGTTTCATAGTGTCCGTCAAAGGATATATTATTTTCTGGGGTGAAATTCAGTTGCAAAAATAGAAATTCAGTAAATATGGTGTTCTAGCTGTGGCTGGACAAGTAGTTTAATAGTATGCGTCATAGGATATATTTTGTTCTAGGGTGAAATTCAATTGCCAAAATAGCAATAGCCTAAATCTGGTGTTCCAGCTGTGACTGGACAAGTTTAATTTTCTCTTGGTGGGTGACATGAAGCCTGATTCTCTGCTGCGTGACCTCTCTCCAATTGATATTGGTAAATTTTTATTTATTTTATTTTAATTCATTTCCCTATCCACATTTGTTTGCAGGGGATTTACCTATATTTTGCTGCCTTTTGCAGCCCTCTAGCCCTTTCCTGGGCTATTTTACAGCCTTTTTAGTGCCCAAAATTTCGGGTCCCCATTGACTTCAAAGGGGTATGGGTTCAGGGTGAAGTTCAGGTCGAGTTCGGATCCCGAACATTTTCGGGAAGTTCAGCCGAACTTCTCAAACCCGAACATCCAGGTGTTCGCTTAACTCTACTTACAGATTGTACCCAGTATGACCTGTAAATTGACAGGGCACATCGCCTACCCGGGCCAAGAGGGATGCACCCTTCAGTACCGCGAGACACTATTGCGAGAATTTACTTTTTCAGAGTTAAAGAGAGATTTACCAAGGAATTCAGGAAAATAAAAACCCTACCGGAAGAGTACAAAGACATCCAAGTATATACAGACCTCTCCCATTTTATAATACAAAGCAGGAAAAAAATTTAAGCCATTACTAACACACTACGTCATCATAATATACCCTATAGATGGGGATTCCTGGTCAAATTACTTATACAGGATCCATGAGAATATTCTCTACAGTGGAACAAGGCTTAGACTTATTACGAAGATGGGATCTAGCTGTTGAAGACTCAAGATTTCCCACTGGAGGAGCACAGAAAACAGAAAGATCAAAACGAGACAACCCCTGCTGAACAATGACTTTCACGTTTCTATGAACATTTAATTACCCTAAAATCTAAGTTAGGCAGGAGAGCCAAATGAGCATTTACACCCCAAGCCTTTCTTATAGTTAATGTTGTGTTTTACAATTTTCCCCCGATTGTGTAGCAGACAACTACTCTGAGTTCTTGTACTTACTGATTTTATCTTGTAGCATCAGTAATCTCCAAAAGTTTTTGTATAACTGATATAAATATTTCTTTTTTTGTTTGCTGTATTTGTTTTATCCTCAGGTGGAGTTGACCAGTCCTTGACACTGACTAATACTTACTAAACGTATATTCTTTACCTTTATATGATATAAAATAAGTAAGTGCCCGAACCTCCATAAACGCCAACTAAACAGAATATCAACCCATAAAGCAGATGACTGGAACGACTGGAACCAGTGAAAGGAAGCTGAACACCTTCAGAAACACAAGAAAAATACACCAACAACAGGGTAAGAATATCTACTGCACACATATCTAACATTTGGATCCTTCGTTCACTTGCATAAAGGTGGGGAAGTAACCAAAATGTCACTGAAATTTCTCAGCTATAATGTAAGAGGGCTGAATAGCCTGCAAAAACTATCCTTTCTTAAACACGACATACGCAAACCTAAACCTGATATAATTTTCCTCCAAGAGACACATTTTAAAGGCGACACCCATCCTCAAATTAAATTAGCAGGGTTTTCTACAACCTTTTATGCAAACACAAATGCTAAAAAAGCAGGAGTTGCTATAATCGTTAGCAACTCGATAACCTTCCAACTGATCAAACAAATCAGGAGCCCGGTGGGCAGATATATAATTCTCACATGCAAACTGAACAATACCATATACACTTTGGTAAATGCTTATGCCCCAAATACCAACCAAATAAACTATTTAAATAAATTATTAAAGAAAGTAAACCAGGTACAAAAAGGCGTGCTACTAATAGGAGGAGACCTAAACTCTATCAATGACCCCTTACTAGACTCAAGCGGAAAAAAATATATAAGAATACTGTAGAACTACTCTCACCAAATGGTTAAAAGAAAACTTATACGATGCATGGAAATGCTTTAATACATCAGAAAGAGACTATACCCATTACTCACAGAGCCATAACTTTTATGCACGGATTGATATGTTTCTGGTCAAAACTAGAACTCTTAATGAAGTTATTACATGCAAAATAGACAACATAATGTGGTCAGACCACGCACCCATTACTATCAAAATCAAATCTAATACCTATTACAAAAACGCCCCATCGTAAATAACAACTTCATTCTCTCTAACCCTGAAACACAAAAAATAATCAGGCACAACTTAGAATTATTTTTCAAAATTAATAAAGACTCGACAGACAACCCAATAACGTTATGGAGAACGCAGAAAGCCTTCTCTAGAGGGATCATAATACAACAGACAGCTAGGTTTAATACAACAGACAGCTAGGTTTAATAGAACACATCAAAAGGATATTACGGACACCCTAGAGAAACTTAACTCTTTGGAAAGCTTGCATAAAACAGATAATTACTATGTTACCTTACATGCCCTCATGTCTACTAGACTTAAATTGCATGACCTCTTAGTTAAAAACACATGAAATCATCCAAAAATACAGAAGCAAAATACTATAGAGACGTCAACAAGCCTTCCAAGTTGATGACGAAAACCACGAGATCTCAATTCAGAATTGACCACCTAGTTAACGACCCAACAAAGGAGAAGATAACCAACCCGATAGACATCGCCAATAATATCGAACAATATTACAACAAGTTATACAACTTAAAAGGAAGACACTTCGCTGTCTCATCCTTCTCAAAAACATATTCCTCATACCTGGACAAATGCAAACTTCCTAAAGTAACAGAAAAAAAATCAAAGAATCCCTTGATATTCCCTTTTCTGATTCCGAAATAGTTAATGCAATCAAGACACTAAAGCCGGGTAAATCTCCGGGGCCTGATGGATTTTCATCGGAAAATTACAAAATATTTGGAGATATTTTAACCCCCTTTCTCACTAAAACTTTCAAAAGCCAGTGCTAAAGGAGAGCTTCCTCCAGAGATGCTTGCCGCAAATATCATCACACTCCCCAAACCAGGAAATGAGCCCACATGCCCTTTAAATCTCAGACCTTCTTCTCTTCTAAACACAGACATCAAACTGTATGCGAAAATAGTAGTGTATAGACTGCAAGATGTTGTACCATTACTAATGCATAAAGACCAAGTGGGCTTTACGAAGCACAGGCAGCCATATGTACAGTGTTCATTTTAGGACATGGTCAGATATCATAGTCAAGTATCAAAATAATGCCATTGTGACACCTGACACTAACCCTCACACCTGACTCTGACACCTGACCCTGACACCTGAGTTTGAATAATGCTCTTCATAGGTCAGGGTCAAAGTGAGAATGAGTTATAGATGTACTATGTATTTGTATTCAAAATTGCATAGATGAATAAAATGCCATGTTAACACCAACCAAGCTTATAGCTCAGTAATAGTGCACTTGTCTTGAGTCCTGTGGGCCTGTGTTCAAGACCCCTTTCAGCCTTTAAAAAATTTAACATTTTATTAAGCCCTAGATATGAGGCAAATTCAAGTCATGTGTGACGCTGATGTCTGACTACTGACCTAAGTCAGGTGTCAGCCTCGCTCCTAATTTTAGTTTCATTCTACTCTTCATATACAGGGTAAGTTGTCAGGGTAAGGTGTCAGGGTAAGTTGTCAGGGTAAGTTGTCAGGGTAAGGAGTCAGGGTAAGGTGTCAGGGTAAGGAGTCAGGGTAAGGTGTCAGGGTAAGGTGTCAGGGTAAGGTGTCAGGGTAAGGTGTCAGGTGTCAGAGTCAGAGTCAGGTGTCAGAGTCAGGTGTCAGAGTCAGGTGTCAGAGTCAGGTGTCAGAGTCAGGTGTCAGAGTCAGGTGTCACAATGGCATTATTTTGATAGTTGACTATGATATCTGACCATGTCCTAAAAAGAACACTGTACATATGATGGGTCGAGAAGAGTTATAGATTTAGCTTATTGGGCAAACGCCTTCTCTGCTTCTATCCTTGGATGCAGAGAAGGCGTTTGACAGGATTCACTGGGCATACGTTAAATCGGTCCTTAAACAGTATAATCTACCAGAGGGTCTCATTAAAATGATTTTTCACTATATTCCAACCCATCAGCGAGGGTACAATGCAATGGAATCTTATCAGATGAATTCCATATTAGTAATGGGACTAGGCAAAGATGCCCCTTGTCGCCATTATTATTCATATTGGCCATAGAACCATGAGCCTCAAATATCAGGAACAATGACAAAATTGAAGGCATTAATATCTCGGGCAAGTCTTACAAAATTGGCTTGTTTGCCGATGACATGATTCTAACACTGACAAAACCTGCTGAGTCCATCAGAGTAGTCAAAAAAAAATTAGACGACTTTGGAAAAGTATCATATCACAAAGTCAATCAAAACAAATCTTTTGTACTAGAGAAAAGATTAGTTATAACACTACAACATCAATACAGCAAGACTTCAAATACATCTGGAATCCGAGATCAATAACATTTCTAGGAGTCGAAATCACTCCAGAGAAACAAACATTAATAAAAGAAAACTTTCCTAAACTTCTTACAGAACTGCAAAAGGTAATAAACACATTGTTATCCCAAGAATGGAGCTGGTTAGGCAGACTAACACTTTATAAAATGCTTATTCTACCAAAAATCCTTTACAAATTTAGAACTATTCCAATACCGTTACACTTGATCTTTCTGAAAAAACTACAAACTCAGGCCTCAAATTTTATTTGGAAAAAATCAAAACCGAAACTTGCAGCATATACCCTTTTCAAAAAGGTACAGAATGAAGGTATTGCTTTTCCTAATTTGGCAGCATATCGTAACACCATTCTCATTTATCAATCTTTAGATTGGCTGACAAATAAAGACAAAACCAAATTGTGGGTGCAAATAGAATCAGACATACTCCAAAGTCCGGATTGGACTCAACTAATAGTAAACGCAAATAAATTCGAAGACTTACCAAAAAATTGTGTGCCTACCATTAAGCCATAACTGGAAGCATGGAGCCTACACATCAAAACTAATACTAGCCTCCCAAATGTGAATACAAATCATATAAAGATAGCTTCCCTTAAACACTTCATGTTACCGAAGAATATTGACACATGGTCAATCAAAAGTAACATAGTAACATAGCATATAAGACCGAAAAAAGACATTTGTCCATTCAGTTCGGCCTGTTTCCTACAAGTTGATCCAGAGGAAGGTAAAAAAAACCCTGTGAGGCAGAAGTCAATTTTCCCCACTTAAGGGGAAAAAAAATTCCTTCCCGACTCCAATCAGGCAATCAGAATAACTCCCTGGATCAACGACCCTTCTCTAGTAGCTGTAGCCTGTAATATTATTACACTCCAGAAATACATCCAGGCCCCTCTTGAATTCCTTTATTGTACTCACCATCACCACCTCCTCAGGCAGGGAGTTCTATAGTCTCACTGCTCTTACAGTGAAGAATCCTTTTCTATGTTTGTGTACAAACCTTCTTTCCTCCAGACGCAGAGGATGTCCCCTCGTCACAGTCACAGTCCTGGGGATAAATAGATGATGGGACAGATCTCTGTACTGACCCCTGATATATTTATACATAGTTATTAGATCTCCCCTCAGTCGTCTTTTTCTAAAGTGAATAACCTAATTTTGATAACCTTTCAGGGTACTGTAGTTGCCCTCATTCCAGTTATTACTTTAGTTGCCCTCCTCTGAACCCTCTCCAGCTCTGCTATGTCTGCCTTGTTCACAGGAGCCCAGAACTGTACACAGTACTCCATGTGTGGTCTGACTAGTGATTTGTAAAGTGGTAGGACTATGTTCTCATAAGGGGCATCTATGCCCCTTTTGATGCAACCCATTATCTTATTGGCCTTGGCAGTGGCTGCCTGACACTGGTTTTTGCAGCTTAATTTGCTGTTTATTAAAATTCCTAGATCCCTTTCCATGTCAGTGTTACCGAGTGTTTTACCATTTAATATGTACGGATGACTTGCATTATTCCTTCCCATGTGCATAACTTTACATTTGTAAACCTCATCTGCCATTTCTCTGCCCAAACCTCCAATCTATCCAGATCCCTCAGTAGCAGAAAACTGTCCTCTTCAGTGTTAATTACTTTACATAGTTTAGTGTCATCTACAAAAATAGATATTTTACTGTGCAGGCCTTCTACAAGATCATTAATAAATATATTGAAGAGAATAGAGCCCAATACTGACCCTTTAGGGACCCCATTAGTGACAGTGACCCAATCTGAGTATGTACCGTTAATAATACCCACCCTCTGTTTTCTGTCACTCAGCCAGTTACTTACCCACATACAGACATTTTCTCCCAGTCCAAGCATCCTCATTTTATATACTAACCTTTTGTGAGGTACAGTGTCAAATGCTTTGGAGAAGTCCAGATATACGACATCCATTAATTCGCCGCTGTCAAGTCTAGAACTTACCTCCTCATAGAAGCTGATTAAATTTGTTTGGCATGACCGATCCCTCATGAAGCCATGCTGATATGTCGTTATTTGCTTATTTCTGTTGAGATCCTCTACGATAGCATCTGTCCGAAAACCTTTAAACAATTTCCCCTTTAAACAGATGTTAAACTTACCGGCCTATAGTTTCCAGGCTCTGTTTTTGGACCCTGTTTGAATATTGGCACCACATTTGCTATGCGCCAGTTCTGTGGAACATTCTCTGTCAGTATATAGTCCATAAATATCAGAAATAAAGGTCTGGCTATGACATCACTTAATTCCCTCAGGATATGGGGTGTATGCCATCCGGTCCTAGCGATTTGTCTATTTTAATCTTTTTAAGTCGCTGTTGTACTTCTTCCTGGGTCAGACAGGGCACTATTAATGGGGAATTTACTTTTACATTCTGCATTTCATCTGACAGTTTATTTTCCTCAGTGAATATAGTGGAGAAAAAAATATTTAATAGTTTTGCTTTATCCTCGTCGCTCTCTGCAACACCCCCCTCATTGCTATGTAGAGGGCCGACTCTTTCAGATTTATATTTTTTACTATTTATATAATTGAAGAACATTTTAGGGTTAGTTTTACTCTCTTTGGCAATTAATCTCTCGGTCTCTAGTTTGGCAATTTTTATTAGTTTTTTACATATTCTATTTTTTTCCTTATAGTTTATCAGTGCTTCCTGGCTCCCCTCCTGTTTTAGTGATGTATATGCTTTCTTTTTGTCATTTATTGCTATCTTTACGGTTCTATTTATCCACATTGGTTTCTTATTGTTCCTTAGCCTTTTATTCCTATAAGGTATGTACCTCTCACAATTAGATGTTACAATGCTTTTAAAAATCTCCTATTTTGTGGTTGTATTTTTAATTTTGAGGACTTTGTCCCAGTTAGTTAGGCCTATGGCCTCGCTTAGTTGGCTAAATTTTGCTTTTTTGAAGTTCAGTATTTTTGTTCCTCCCTTTAGAAACTCTCATTTGAAGGATAATTGGAAGGTACTTTATTGTCACCATTTCCTAGGTGTCCCCCAACCTGCACATCTGTTGTTCTATCAGGTCTATTGGTTAATACTAAGTCCAGTATGGCCGTCCCTCTAGTGGGGTTCTGAACCAGTTGGGAAAGGTAATTGTCTTTGGCTATTCCCAAGAACCTGTTTCCTCTTTGGGATGTACAACTTTCAGTTTCCCAGTCTATACCCGGGTAGTTGAAGTCACCCATAATAACAACTTCATTATGATTTGCCGCCTCGTCTATCTCGTTTAGTAATAGATTTTCTGTGGACTCTGGTATATTAGGTGGTTTATAATACACTCCTATTAGTAATTTATTATTGTTTTTTGCTCCATGTATTTCTACCCACAGTGACTCCACATGTTCATGTCCCTCAGAGATGTATTCTCGAATTACGGGATTTAAACACGACTTCACATAGAGGCAGACCCCTCCACCTCTCCGGTTTTGTCGATCCTTTCTAAACAGATTGTAACCTTTTATATTAACTGCCCAATCATATCTATTATCCAGCCATGTCTCAGTTATTCCCACTATGTCATAGTCCTCCTCACACATCATTATTTCCACTTCACCAGTCTTGTTAGTCAGGCTTCTGGCATTAGTATACTTATATTTGACAGGTTTATGTGTATTTTTTACCCTACATCTTTCATTCTGAGCTGTTCTAGTCCCCCCTTCCATTCCTCCCCCAGTCACACTACCTCGCCCCTGGTCTCTATCTGCACTATCTTCCCCTCCTATAATGTAATTACCCTCCCCCCCAGTTCCTAGTTTAAACACTCCTCCAACCTTCTAGCCATCTATCTCCCCAACACAGCTGCCCCTTCCCCATTGTGGTGCAGACCGTCCCCACGATAGAGCCTGTAGCTGACAGAGAACTCGGCCCAGTTCTCCAGAAACCTGAACCCCTCCTTCCTACACCAGTTCTTCAGCCACTTGTTAACCTCCCTAATCTCCCGCTGCCTTTCTTGTGTGGCTCATGCTACAGGCAGTATTTCAGAAAATACTACTTTTGAGGTCCTTGTCATAAGCTTTTGACCTAAATCCCTGAAATCATTTTTAAGGACTCTCCACCTTCCTCTAACTTTGTCATTGGTTCCGATATGGACCATGACCGCTGGGTCTTCTCTAGCCCTTCCCAGTAATCTGTCAACCCAATCCGCGATGCGTCAAACTCTAGCTCCGGGAAGAAAGCACACTTTTCGGCGATCACGATCTTTGTGACAAATCGCCCTATCTGTTCCCCTTATAATGGAGTCTCCCACTACCAGCACCTGTCTGGCCTGCCCTGCTCTCCTGGTCCCCTGCTTACTGGAGCTGACCTTCCCCTGACAAGCCGAGGAAGTGTTCGGCTCTAGTGGTGCCATCCCTGAATGGTCATCCCCATCATCTGCCAATTGTGCAAACTTGTTGGAGTGTTTTAGATCAGGGCTAGCCTCCCTGGCACTCTTCCTTCTACCCTGATTTCTTACTGTTACAAAGCTAACTACCTCCATCTCCTCAGCCTCCTCGCTTCCACCCTCCCCCACATCTACCCCATAGAGAACTTGCTAAGTGAGCAGCAAACTCTTTTCCAAATTGTCAGTGGCTTTCAGTATTGCAACTCGCCTGTTCAGAGACTTGTAATTGTAATTACCCAAACGGGTAATTTGCTCACATTTTGAACAAACATATACACCCTTGAACAGCTGTTCCAGGACTGCATACATCAGACAAGATGTGCACTGGACGGCGCTGTCAATAATGGAAGTCATACTAAATGGGGATTACGCAGGAAAAGAGAGGTGAAAAAAATACAATATAGAGCAGTGATAACAAGATTCTTACTTACTGTGGTCCCCTTACAGCAGTAGGAAGACTAGCTAGAATCAAACCAACTGTATACAAGGATGATCTAATGAATCTATGTTTCTTGCTCCTTTTCTTAAACTCTGGTTTCTTTAACTCCACTTATGAAAACAGCCACTTAATAATGCAAGCTTTATTAAGTGGCTATCTTTACGGAATCACCTTTTTGAATCAAATAACCAGAGACAAAAAGATAATAGAATTCAAAGAACTAAGGTGGAGTAGTGAAGTCAGGGGTAATCCAGGCCTTGTTCATTCAACTGGTTAAAAGATGGCTGCACAATAAATCATAAACTAACAGGAAAAAATAAAAAAGGGGCTCATTTCAAAAGTTGGAATGAAGGAAGCACTTAGCGCACATTTTTAATCAAAAGTGCAGCCATCTTTTAACCAGTTGATTTACTCTATTTGCCTTATGGTTATGCACTTCTGAGTGTAGAAACATATCTGCTTAGTCTGCACTCTGTGTTATAGTATATAATGAGGGTGGCGCTTCTTTTGGACTGAGCAACGCCCAAGTACCTGGGACTTCTCAGCACAAAAGCAATTTAGCTGGTTTCTGCAATGCCCTGAAATAAGGTGACTGGTAAGTCCATATGAGGCAGTATCTGTAGTGTTAGGGACCCTTGTGCGGAAGCCGCCGTGAAGTGGTACTTGGGCCCGACATACTTTTGATCAAAAATGTGCCCTAAGAGCTTCCTTCATTCCAACTTTTGGAATGAGCCCCTTTTTTTTATTTTTTATTTTTTCCTGTTAGTTTATGATTTATTGTGCATCCATCTTTTAACCAGTTGATTTACTCTATTTGCCTTATGGTCATGCACTTCTGAGTGTAGAAACATATCTGCTTAGTCTTAACTCTGTCTTATAATATATATTGAGGGTGGCACCTCTTTTGGACTGAGCAACGCCCAAGTACCTTGGACTTCAGCACAAAAGCAATTTAGCTGGTTCCTGCAATGCCTTGAAATAAGGAGACTGGTAAGTCCATATGAGGCAGTATCTGTAGAGTTAGGGACCCTTGTGCGGAAGCCGCCGTGAAGTGGTACTTGGGCCCGACATACTTTTGATCAAAAATGTGCGCTAAGAGCTTCCTTCATTCCAACTTTTGGAATGAGCCCCTTTTTTTATTTTTTCCTGTTAATTTATGATTTATTGTGCAGCCATCTTTTAACCAGTTGATTTACTCTATTTGCCTTATGGTTATGCACTTCTGAGTGTAGAAACATATCTGCTTAGTCTGAACTCTGTCTTATAGTATCAGTTATCATGCCCCCAGCAGCACTAAACACACATTCTGACAAAAATGCTGACGGCGGGGCAGGCCAGCACCTCCAAGGCGTAGAGCACCAGTTTGTGCCACGTGTCCAGCTTGGACATCCAATAGTTGTAAGGCACAGAGGGATCACTGAGGACACTGACACGGTGTGCTACGTACTCCTTCACCATCTTCCAAAATTTTTTGCTCCTTGTGACACTAGGCCGAACATCAGGTGGAGGGTTCTGGCGGGGTGTCACAAAACTGTCCCAGACCTTAGAGAGTGTTGCCTTGCCTTTGTTGGAACTGCTTCCTATCCTTGTCCGCAAACGTGAAAAAAATAGGACATACTCCCCTCCTCGGTTGACCAAGGAACTACGTCCTCTGCAGCCAGAGTTGTCAGCTGGAAATTTTTGGAGCAATTTTTCCACAAGGACCTTCTGGTATTGCACCATTTTGCTCGTCCTCTCCACCACAGGAATGAGAGATGAGAAGTTCTCTTTGTAGCAGGGGTCGAAAAGGGTGAACAACTAGTAATCGATGTTGGCTAAAATGCATACGACGTGAGGGTCACAGGCATAGGCAGCCTAACATAAAGTCAGCCATGTGTGCCAGAGTCCCAACAGACAAGACTTCCCTGTCCTCATCAGGAGATTGACTCAATCTCCTCATCCTCTTCCTCCTCTTCTACCCATCCACGCTAAACAGATGGAATAAAACTTCTTTGGGTACTAACTTCTGTAGCGAAGGCAAGCGTCTCCTGCTCCTCCTCCTCCTCATCATCCAATTTGCGCTGAGAAGACAAACTGAGGGTGGTCTGGCTATTACCCTGTGGACTGTCTTCCCCCATTTCCTCCTCTTCCCCATGTAAAGGGTCTGCCTTAATTGTGAGCAGCGAGAGTTTCAGTAGACACAGAAGTGGGATGGTTACGCTGATAATAGCATTATCGCCGCTCACCATCTGTGTTGATTCCTCAAATTTGAGTATAACCTCACAGAGGTCAAACATCAATGCCCACTTGTCGCTTGTGAAGAGCGGAAGCTGACTGGATAGGGGATGACCATGTTGCAGCTGGTATTCCAATACTGTCCTCTGCTGCTCATAAAGCCTGGCCAACATGTGGAACGTGGAGTTCCAGTACGTGCTCATGTTGCACAACAGTTGGTGAGCTGCCAATTGCAAGCGCTGCAGCAGCGTTGCCAGACCGGCGGAAGCTGTCGATGACTTGCGGAAATGGGCACACACACGGTGCACCTTCACCAGTAGCTCAGGCAAATTGGGGTAGGTTTTGAGAAACCGTTGAATCACTAGGTTGAACACGTGGGCTAGGCATGGTATGAGCTTGCCAAGCTCCAAAGTCGCCACCAAGTTACGGCCATTTTCAGACACAACTATGCCTGGTTATAGGTTGAGTGGCGAGAGCCACAGCTTAGTCTAGTCCCTTATCCCCTGCCACAGCTCTGCGGCGGTGTGCTGTTTGTCACCTAAGCAGATCAGTTTAAGCACAGCCTGTTGTCGCTTATCCGTTGCAGTGCTATACTGCTTCCAGCTACTGACTAATGGATGACTGGTGCTGCAAGATAATAATTCAGAGTTGGAAGTGGAGGGGGAGGTGGAGGAGGAGAAGGTGGGCTGCAGCCACTAACGTAGGTGCTGGCAGAAACCCTGATGGAAGTAGGGCCCACAATCCTTAGCGTCAGTAGCATCTGTGCCATCCCAGGGTACAAATCGCTCCCGGCCTCCACAACGTTCACCCAGTGTGCCATCAGGGAAATGTAGCGTCCCTGGCCAAAAGCACTTGTCCATGTTACAGTCGTTAGTTGGACCTTCCCAATAAATGCGTTGGTCAGGGCACGGGTGATGCTACGGGACACCTGCTGGTGTAAGGCTAGGACTGCATACCATAAAAAATATTGGCCGCTGGGGACAGAGTAATGCGGGACGGCCACCGCCATCAGGCTGTGGAAAGCCTCAGTGTCCATTAGAAAACGTGGTGTGGTGTTTAACAAGCAGGATATGCTCAACCCATATGCTCAACCCATATGCAGTTGTGCATGTTTCTAGGGAAGCACATCCTGCACTTGTAGTCCATTGCTAGGGGCAATCAACAGCAAAAAATGCATACAATGGATGATGCCAGCAATGGACTACAAGTACCACAATAACCATCCTACATACGATAGCGATAATGTGGATGTGGAGAACAATAAAAAACATAACCATAGCAAAAAGCAGGTGCACTCTGCGTCAATGCTAAACCCTCACACTGATAAAATTGAGGGGTTAGTTCGACATATCCTACTAGGAGGACATGTCTTAAGCTCGGACACCTCGGCAAGGTCCCTCAAGTAGCCCGAGGCCCTACCACTCAACCTACCTGAGCCGTATGGGCGATACCAGGAATACCCAACGGCTCCCGTAATGCCCAACGGCTCCTGGTATCGCCCATACGGCTCAGGTAGGTTGAGTGGTAGGGCCTCGGGCTACTTGAGGGACCTTGCCGTGATGTCCGAGCTTAAGACATGTCCTCCTAGAAGGATATGGTGAACTAACCCCTCAATTTTATCAGTGTGAGGGTTTAGCATTGCCGCAGAGTGCACCTGCTTTTTGCTATGGTTATGTTTTTGATTGTTCTTCACATCCACATTATCGCTATCGTATGTAGGATGGTTATTGTGGTACTTGTAGTCCGTTGCTGGCATCTTCCATTGTATGCATTTTTTGCTGTTGATTGCCCCTAGCAACGAACTACAAGTGCAGGATGTGCTCCCCTAGATACATGCACAACTGCATATGGATTGAGCATATCCTGCTTGTTAAACACCAAACCACGTTTTCTAATGGATTGTATAATATGTTTGGAGGTGTATAAACTCCGATTTAAATGTGCCTGCTTTTCATCTACAGGCTACATTCAGGTGCACCTGGGAGGCTCTGGGCCATATCAGCCGGTCTCGGGTGGGGCTCACAGGCACCTCCCACGTCCCATTGCAAGCATGGTTACATGTTGGAGGTCGTGCCACAGACTTTCATAGTTCAGAGGAAGAGGCAGTGGTGAGACTGAGCAAACAGCGTAGCAAAAGAGGGAGCAAGCAGACCTGCCGCTGCCAAGAGAGTTCGCCTACTACTGGCCACCGTCACCAGGGACCGAGCACCCCAAAGGCAGCTTCAAGGGGTTCCCTGGCATGGCACTTCTTTAAACAATGTGCTGACGACAAGACCCGAGTGATTTGCACGCTGTGCCATCAGATCCTGAAGCGAGGCATTAACGTTCTGAACCTTAGCACAACCTGCATGACCAGGAACATGCAATTATGAACAGCAGTGGAGTAAACACCTTAAAAACAAGGAACTCACTCAGGCTCCCCCTGCTCCTTCTTCTGCTGCTGCCTCGGCCTGTTCCTCCGCCTCGGGAGGAACGTTGGCACCTGCCGCCCACCAAACAGAGGATGTACCACCAACACCACCACCTGCGTCACCAAGCATCTCCACCATGTCACACGGCAGCGTTCAGCTCTCCATCTCACAAACCTTGGAGAGAAAGCGTAAATTCCCAACTAGCCACCCTCGAGCCTTGGGCCTGAATGCCAGCATTTCTGAACTACTGGCCTTTGAAATGCTGTCATTCAGGCTGGTGGACACAGACAGCTTCAAACAGCTGATGTCCATGGCTGTCCCAAAGTATGTTGTTCCCAGACGCCACTACTTCTCCAAGACAGCCGTGCCTTCCCTGCACAACCAAGTATCCGATAAAATCAAGTGTGCACTGCGCAACGCAATCTGTGGCAAGGTCCACCTAACCACAGATACGTGGACCAGTAAGCACGGCCAGGGACACTATATCTCCCTAACTGCACACTGGGTAAATGTAGTGGCGGCTGGGCCCCAGGCGGAGAGTTCCTTGGCGCACGTCCTTCCGCCGCCAAGGATCGCAGGGCATAATTTTTTGCCTCCTGTAGCCTCCTCCTCCTACTCGGCTTCTTCCTCCTCTGCTTCCACCAGCTCATCCAGTCAGCCACACACCTTCACCACCAACTTCAGCACAGCCCGGAGTAAACGTCAGCAGGCCATTCTGAAACTCATATGTTTGGGGGACAGGCCCCACACCGCGCAGGAGTTGTGGCGGGGTATTGAACAACAGACCAATGAGTGGTTTCTGCTGGTGGGCCTCAAGCCCGGCCTGGTGGTGTGCGATAATGGGCGAAATCTCGTCGCAGCTCTGGGACTAGCCGGTTTGACGCACATCCCTTGCCTGGCGCATGTGCTGAATTTGGTGGAGCAGAAGTTAATTCACAACTACCCCGACATGTCAGAGCTGCTGCATAAAGTGTGGGCCGTCTGTGCGCGCTTCCGGCGTTCACATCCTGCCGCTGCTCGCCAGTCTGCGCTACAGCGGAACCTCGGCCTTCCCGCTCACCGCCTCATATGCGACGTGCCCACCAGGTGGAACTCCACCTTGCACATGCTGTAGAGACTGTGTGAGCAGCAGCAGGCCATAGTGGAGTTTCAGCTGCAGCACGCACGCGTCAGTCACACTGCGGAACAGCACCACTTCACCACCAATGATTGGGCCTCCATGCGAGACCTGTGTGCCCTGTTGCGCTGTTTCGAGTACTCCACCAACATGGCCAGTGGCGATGACACCGTTATCAGCGTTACAATACCACTTCTATGTCTCCTTGAGAAAACGCTTAGGGCGATGATCGAAGAGGAGGTGGCCCAGGAGGAGGAGGAGGAGGAGGATGAGGGGTCATTTTTAGCACTTTCAGGCCAGTCTGTTAGAAGTGGCTCAGAGGGAGGTTTTTTGCAACAGCAGAGGCCAGGTACAAATGTGGCCAACCAGGGCCCACTACTGGAGGACGAGGAGGAAGTAGAGGAGGATGAGGATGAAGCACGTTCACAGCGGGGTGGCACCCGACACAGCTCAGGCCCATCACTGGTGCGTGGCTGGGGGGATACGGAGGACGATGACGATACACCTCCCACAGAGGACAGCTTGTCCTTACCTCTGGGGAGCCTGGCACACATGAGCGACTACATGCTGCAGTGCCTGCGCAACGACAGCAGAGTTGCGCACATTTTAACGTGTGCGGACTACTGGGTTGCCACCCTGCTGGATCCCGGTACAAAGACAATGTCCCCACCTTACTTCCTGCACTGGAGCGTGATAGGAAGATGCGCGAGTACAAGCGCACGCTGGTAGAGGTGCTCCTGAGAGCATTCCCAAATGTCACAGGGGAACAGGTGGAAGCCCAAGGCGAAGGCAGAGGAGGAGCAAGAGGTCGCCAACGCAGCTGTGTCACGGCCAGCTCCTCTGAGTGCAGGGTTAGCATGGCAGAAATGTGGAAAAGTTTTGTCTCCACGCCACAGCTAACTGCACCACCACCTGATACGGAAATGGAACGTGTTAGCAGGAGGCAGCATTTCACTAACATGGTTGAACAGTATGTCTGCACACCCCTCCACGTACTGACTGATGGTTCGGCCCCATTCAACTTCTGGGTCTCCAAATTGTCCACGTGGCCAGAGTTAGCATTTTATGCCTTGGAGGTGCTGGCCTGCCCGGTGGCCAGCGTTTTGTCTGAACGTGTATTCAGCACGGCAGGGGGCTTCATTACTGACAAACGCAGCTGCCTGTCCACAGCCAACTTGGACAAGCTGACGTTCATAAAAATTAACCAGGCATGTATCCCACAGGATCTGTGCCTCCCTTGTGCAGAATAGACATTTATAACAACCATGTATTCTTGTACTCCGGGGCACTTCTTTATTGAATCCTCATTTTTTTAACTTTACCATGATCTTGCGGTGCAACCCAAAGTTGAATGAACCTCTCCTCTGTCTGGGTGCTGGGGCCGAAATAACTGAATGTGGCCTTCTCCAGTCGTGGGTGATATGACGCCTTATTCCTTGCTGTGAGACCTCTCTGCTCTGTCTGGGTGCTGGGGCCAAAATAACTGAAAGTGGCCTTCTCCAGTGGTGGGTGATATGACGAATGATTCCTTGCTGTGGGACCTGTATCCTCGGTCTGGGTGCTGGGCCGAAATAACTGAAAGTGGCCTTCTCCAGTGGTGGGTGATATGACGCACGATTCCTTGCTGTTGGACCTCTCTCCAATTGATATTGGTTCATTTTTATTTATTTTATTTTATTTTAATTCATTTCCCTATCCACATTTGTTTGCAGGGGATTTACCTACATTTTGCTGCCTTTTGCAGCCCTCTAGCCCTTTCCCGGACTATTTTACAGCCTTTTTAGTGCCTAAAAGTTCGGGTCCCCATTGGCTTCAATGGGGTTCGGGATAAAGTTCGGGTCGAGTTCGGATCCCGAACATTTTCGGGAAGTTCGGCTGAACTTCCCGAACCTGAACTTCCAGTTGTTCGCTCATCTCTAGATATAAACACAGTCTGTTTTCCTGAACTGTTTTGTACGTTCAACATACATTTTCAAAGCTCTGCCCACGTCTAAAGAGTGGAGTCTCTTATCTCCCTCAGAGGATGGATCTGGGCAGAGGACTGGTCTGTTGATTTAAATTAGTAAATGAAGGCACATTAGGTTGAAAATATGGTAATGTTCTCAGTACTACCTTGTCTTGTAGAAAGATTATATAGGGTTAAATGCATGATAGTGCTTTTATTTTACTGACCCTTTTTGCTGAAGTAATAACCACCAGGAAAAAGACCTTGAGAGAGAGAAATCTGATGGTTGCATCTTCTAGTGTGTAACGGATCGACGGGCACCCTGACTGGGTACCTCCGTTGAAGGATGCTCCTAGCGCTTCTTGAGGATTCCAAGCACTCTAGCCGACACCACAACCACCAAATCGGAGAAGCATATGAATGCGGCAAACAGCCGAGTAGGAAAAACCATACAAATAGGTTTACACTCCTAGCATTCAAACTGGAACAGCATACCATTAATCCACCCCCCAATAACGAGACGACACTTCGTTTTGAGGGTTAAGCAGGAATGCCTTCGTACTGGCCCATACAGCCTCTTTATTCCCAATTCCAAAACACATTACAGCCCACAGGGTTTTGCAGAACAACCAATAAACACATTACAACACATACAAGCCAAGAGCCACTCCAGCGAGCCTCTTATGGTGGATTCATGCGTGTGATTTATGTCGGATTCGTGAGTGCGAGTCCCTTATAGCAGGAGCCACTCGTGCGAACCCCTTATGGCAGGAGCCACGCGTGCGGGCCCCTTATGGCAGGAGCCACGCGTGCGGGCCCCTTATGGCAGGAGCCACGCGTGCGGACCCATATGGCAGGAGCCACGTGTGCGGGCCCTTATGGCAGGAGCCACGCGTCTCTTATAGCAGGAGAAGGTATCAGATGACCGTGCGGACTACGAATGACGAGCAGGAGCCATGTGTGCGAGCATCTTATGGCAGGAGCCATGCGTGCAAGCCTCTTATTGTAGGAGCCATGCGTGCGAGTCTCTTATGGCAGGAGCCATGCGTGTGAGTCTCTTATGGCAGGTGCCATGCATGCGAGCCTCTTATGGCAGGAGCCATGTGTGCGAGTCTCTTATGGCAGGAGCAAGTATCAGATGACCGTGTGGACTACGAATGACGATGCCAGTTGGGAGGTCCTATAAGCGAACAGCCACTCATGCGAGCCTCTTATGGCAGGAGCCATGTGTGAGAGTCTCATAAAGCAGAAGCCATGCGTGCGAGTCTCTTATGGCAGGAGCAAGTATCAGATGACCGTGCGGACTACGAATGATGATGCCAGTCGGGAGGTCCTATTAGCGAAGAGCCACTTGTGTGAGCCTCTTATGGCACGAGCCATGCGTGCGAGTCTCTTATGGCAAGAGCCATGCCTGAGAGTCTCTTATGGCAGGAGCAAGTATCAGATGACCGTGCAGACTACGAATGACGATGCCAATCGGGAGGTCCTATAAGCGAAGAGGCACTCGTGCGAGCCTCTTATGGCAGGAGCCATGCGTGCAAGCCTCTTATGGCAGGAGCCATGCGTGCGAGTCTCTTATGGCAGGAGCCATGCGTGTGAGTCTCTTATGGCAGGTGCCATGTGTGCGAGTCTCTTATAGCAGAAGCCATGCGTGCGAGTCTCTTATGGCAAGAGCCATGTGTGAGAGTCTCATAAAGCAGAAGCCATGTGTGCGAGTCTCTTATGGCAGGAGCAAGTATCAGATGACCGTGCGGACTACGAATGATGATGCCAGTCGGGAGGTCCTATTAGCGAAGAGCCACTGTGTGAGCCTCTTATGGCACGAGCCATGCGTGCGAGTCTCTTATGGCAAGAGCCATGCCTGAGAGTCTCTTATGGCAGGAGCAAGTATCAGATGACCGTGCAGACTACGAATGACGATGCCAATCGGGAAGTCCTATAAGCGAAGAGGCACTTGTGCGAGCCTCTTATGGCAGGAGCCATGCGTGCAAGCCTCTTATGGCAGGAGCCATGCGTGCGAGTCTCTTATGGCAGGAGCCATGCGTGTGAGTCTCTTATGGCAGGAGCCATGGTGCGCGAGTCTCTTATAGCAGAAGCCATGCGTGCGAGTCTCTTATGGCAAGAGCCATGCGTGCGAGCCTCTTATGGCAAGAGCCATGCGTGCGCGCCTCTTATAGCAGGAGCAAGTATCAGATGACCGTGCGGACTACGAATGACGATGCCAGTCGGGAGGTCCCATAAGCGAAGAGCCCCTCGTGCGAGCCTCTTATGGCAGGAGCCATGCGTGCGAGCCTCTTATGGCAGGAGCCATGCCTGCGAGTCTCTTATGGCAGGAGCCAAGCGTGCGAGTCTCTTATGGCAGGAGCCATGCGTGCGAGTCTCTTATGGCAGGAGCCATGCGAGCGAGTCTCTTATGGCAGGAGCCATGCATTCGAGTCTCTTATGGCAGGAGCCATGCGTACAAGTCTCTTATGCCAGGAGCCATGCGTCAGAGTCTCTTATGGCAGGAGCCATGCGTGTGAGTCTCTTATAGCAGGAGTCATGCTTGCGAGTCTCTTATGGCAGGAGCAAGTATCAGATGACCGTGCGGACTACGAATGACGGTGCCAATCGGGAGGTTCTATAAGCAAAGAGCCACTCGTGAGAGCCTCTTATGGCAGGAGCCATGCATGCAAGCCTCTTATGGCAGGAGCCATGCGTGCAAATCTCTTATGGCAGGAGCCATTCGTGCAAGTCTCTTATTGCAGGAGCCATGCGTGCGAGTCTCTAATGTCTGGAGCCATGCGTGCGAGTCTCTTATGGCAGGAGCAAGTATCAGATGACCGTGCGGACTACGAATGACGATGCCAATTGGGAGGTCCTATAAGCGAAGAGCCACTCGTGCGAGCCTCTTATGGCAGGAGCCATGCGTGCAAGCCTCTTATGGTAGTAGCCATGCGTGCGAGTCTCTTATGGCAGGAGCCATGCGTGCGAGTCTCTTATGGCAGGAGCCATGCGTGCAAGACTCTTATGGTAGTAGCCATTCGTGCGAGTCTCTTATGGCAGGAGCCATGCGTGCGAGTCTCTTATGGCAGGAGCTATGCGTGCGACTCTCTTATGGCAGGAGCCATGTGTGCGAGCCTCTAATGGCAGGAGCCATGCCTGCGAGTCTCTTATGGCAGGAGCAAGTATCAGATGAACGTGCGGACTATGAATGACGATGCCAGTTGGGAGGTTCTAAAAGCGAAGAGCCACTCGTGCGAGCCTCTTATGGCAGGAATCATGTGTGGGAGCCTCTTATGGCAGGAGCCTTGTGTGCGAGCCTCTTATGGCAGGAGCCATGCGTGCGAGTCTCTTATGGCAGGAGCCATGCGTGCGAGTCTCTTATGGCAGGAGCCATGCGTGCGAGTCTCTTATGGCAGGAGCCATGCGTACGAGTCTCTTATGGCAGGAGCCATGCGTGCGAGTCTCTTATTGCAGGAACCATGCGTGCGAGTCTCTTATGGCAGGAACAAGTATCCGTTGACCGTGCAGACTACGAATGACGATGCCAGTCGTGAGGCCCTTTGAGCGAAGAGCCACTCGTGCGAGCCTCTTATGGCAGGAGCCATGCGTGCAAATCTCTTATGGCAGGAGCCATTCGTGCGAGTCTCTTATTGCAGGAGCCATGCGTGCGAGTCTCTAATGTCTGGAGCCATGTGTGCGAGTCTCTTATGGCAGGAGCAAGTATCAGATGACCGTGCGGACTACGAATGACGATGCCAATTGGGAGGTCCTATAAGCGAAGAGCCACTCGTGCGAGCCTCTTATGGCAGGAGCCATGCGTGCAAGCCTCTTATGGTAGTAGCCATGCGTGCGAGTCTCTTATGGCAGGAGCCATGCGTGCGAGTCTCTTATGGCAGGAGCCATGCATGCAAGCCTCTTATGGTAGTAGCCATGCGTGCGAGTCTCTTATGGCAGGAGCCATGCGTGCGAGTCTCTTATGGCAGGAGCTATGCGTGCGACTCTCTTATGGCAAGAGCCATGCGTGCGAGCCTCTTATGGCAGGAGCCATGCGTGCGAGCCTCTTATGGCAGGAGAAAGTATCAGATGACCGTGTGGACTACGAATGACGATGCCAGTCGGGAGGTTCTAAAAGCGAAGAACCACTCGTGCGAGCCTCTTATGGCAGGAGCCATGCGTCCAAGTCTCTTTTGGCAGGAGCCATGCGTCCAAGTCTCTTTTGGCAGGAGCAAGTATCAGATGAACGTGCGGACTATGAATGACGATGCCAGTTGGGAGGTTCTAAAAGCGAAGATCCACTCGTGCGAGCCTCTTATGGCAGGAATCATGTGTGGGAGCCTCTTATGGCAGGAGCCTTGTGTGCGAGCCTCTTATGGCAGGAGCAAGTATCAGATGACCGTGCGGACTACGAATGATGATGCCAGTCGGGAGGCTCCTATCGGTAGAGCCACTGTGCGTGAGCACTCTTATGGCAGGAGCCATGCGTATGCGAGTCTCTTATGGCAGGAGCCATGCGTGCGAGTCTCTTATGGCAGGAGCCATGCGTGTCGAGTCTCTTATGGCAGGAGCCATGCGTACGAGTCTCTTATGGCAGGAGCAAGTATCAGATGACCGTGCGGACTACGAATGATGATGCCAGTCGGGAGGTCCTATTAGCGAAGAGCCACTCGTGCGAGCCTCTTATGGCAGGAGCCATGCGTGCGAGTCTCTTATGGCAGGAGCCATGCGTGCGAGTCTCTTATGGCAGGAGCAAGTATCAGATGACCGTGCAGACTACGAATGATGATGCCAGTCGGGAGGTCCTATAAGCGAAGAGGCACTCGTGCGAGCCTCTTATGGCAGGAGCCATGCGTGCAAGCCTCTTATGGCAGGAGCCATGCGTGCGAGTCTCTTATGGCAGGAGCCACGCGTGTGAGTCTCTTATGGCAGGAGCCATGCGCGCGAGTCTCTTATGGCAGGAGCCATGAGTTTGAGTCCCTTATGGCAGGAGCCATGCGTGCGAGTCTCTTATGGCATGCGCAAGTATCAGATGACTGTGCGGACTACGAATGACGATGCCAATCGGGAGGTCCTATAAGCGAAGAGCCACTCGTGCGAGCCTCTTATTGCAGGAGCCATGCGTGCGAGTCTCTTATGGCAAGAGCCATGCATGCGAGCCTCTTATGGCAGGAGCCATGCGTGCGAGTCTCTTATGGCAGGAGCAAGTATCAGATGACCATGCGGACTACGATTGACGATGCCAGTCTGGAGGTTCTAAAATCGAAGAGCCACTCATGCGATCCTCTTATGGCAGGAGCCATGTGTGCTAGCCTTTTATGGCAGGAGCCATGCGTGCGAGTCTCTTATGGCAGGAGCAAGTATCAGATGACCGCGCGGACTACGAATGACGATGCCAATCGGGAGGTCCTATAAGCGAAGAGCCAATCGTGCGAGCCTCTTATGGCAGGAGCCATGCATGCAAGCCTCTTATGGCAGGAGCCATGCGTGCGAGTCTCTTATGGCAAGAGCCATGCATGCGAGCCTCTTATGGCAGGAGCCATGGGCGCGAGTCTCTTATGGCAGGAGCCATGCGTGCGAGTCTCTTATGGCAGGAGCCATGCGTGCAAATCTCTTATGGCAGGAGCCATGCGTGCGAGTCTCTTATGGCAGGAGCAAGTATCAGATGACCGTGCGGACTACGAATGACGATTAGTGTTGAGCGAACAGTTCGAGCATCGTTCGGGCTCGTACCGAATTTTGGGGTGTCCAGGACCCGGACCCGAACCCGGACATTTTCAAAAAAGTTCGGGTTCGGGTTCGTCGTTCGGCATGTATTTAGGCGCATTTTGAAAGGCTGCAAAGCAGCCAATCAACATGCATCATACTACTTGCCCTAAGATGCCATCGCAGCCATGCCTACTATTGGCAAGGCTGTGATTGGCCGAGTGCAGCATGTGACTCAGCCTCTTTATAAGCTTGTGCGCACGTCGGGACGTGCTCACTCCCGATGTGAATAGAACAGGGATAGACGCAGCTGATGCTAGGGCGAGAATAGGCAGGGATAATTGAATAACTGGAAGCAAATTTCTCTCCTCCACCTGTGATTCATCTGAACAACTGCAGCTGAGCTGCTTTTTTGATAGGGATTGGCTATTTTTAGAGTGGCCAGAGTGATTTTTCCATCCACATGTACCTGGGCTGACCGCCGGCCGCCATTTTGCGATTTGTAGTGCTGCAGCAGAAGCTGCCACAGTGTGCATTCCAAAGCTCCAAACAAGTCAGACATCTACACCTGGGATTCAGACCAATAGCGATTTAGCAGCACAGTCCAAGGCTATTTTTTTAAAGGTTGTGCAGACCATTTTGTGGCACATGTTACTGGGCTGATAGGCGGCGGCTATCTTGGGACTAGTGCTGCAGCACAATCTCTCCCAACGTCCATTAATCACTTGTAATAGTGGTCTGTGCCATAGAAATCCTACATCAGGGACTTGGGTGTGCTTGTGTCACCCCTACTAATACCAGTCCACCTGTAATCCATACAGTCAAAAGACTGAAAGTATTCCAGTGAGGGAATTTTTTTTTATTTAAAAAGGCCAAGTTAGTTTATCTGGCGCTCAATATACTAGATACAGTTAGGCTCATGCTTTCATACATCTGGAATTAGCAAATTAATGTGCTGGGGTTGGGAAAACATATATGTACCCATACTAGAATCTGTCAAAGAAAGCGGTACTCACATATAACAAGTCATTCCATCTGTAATCCATACAGTCAAAAGACTGGAAAGTATTCCAGTGAGGGAATTTTTTTTTATTTAAAAAGGCCAAGTTAGTTTATCTGGCGCTCAATATACTAGATACAGTTAGGCCTCATGCTTCATACATCTGGAATTAGCAAATTAATGTGCTGGGGTTGGGAAAACATATATGTACCCATACTAGAATCTGTCAAAGAAAGCGGTACTCACATATAACAGTCATTCCATCTGTAATCCATACAGTCAAAAGACTGAAAGTATTCCAGTGAGGGAATTTTTTTTATTTAAAAAGGCCAAGTTAGTTTATCTGGCGCTCAATATACTAGATACAGTTAGGCCTATGCTTTCATACATCTGGAATTAGCAAATTAATGTGCTGGGGTTGGGAAAACATATATGTACCCATACTAGAATCTGTCAAAGAAAGCGGTACTCACATATAACAGTCATTCCATCTGTAATCCATACAGTCAAAAGACTGAAAGTATTCCAGTGAGGGAATTTTTTTTTATTTAAAAAGGCCAAGTTAGTTTATCTGGCGCTCAATATACTAGATACAGTTAGGCCTCATGCTTCATACATCTGGAATTAGCAAATTAATGTGCTGGGGTTGGGAAAACATATATGTACCCATACTAGAATCTGTCAAAGAAAGCGGTACTCACATATAACAAGTCATTCCATCTGTAATCCATACAGTCAAAAGACTGAAAGTATTCCAGTGAGGGAATTTTTTTTTATTTAAAAAGGCCAAGTTAGTTTATCTGGCGCTCAATATACTAGATACAGTTAGGCCTCATGCTTTCATACATCTGGAATTAGCAAACTAATGTGCTGGGGTTGGGAAAACATATATGTACCCATACTAGAATCTGTCAAAGAAAGCGGTACTCACATATAACAGTCATTCCATCTGTAATCCATACAGTCAAAAGACTGAAAGTATTCCAGTGAGGGAATTTTTTTATTTAAAAAAGGCCAAGTTAGTTTATCTGGCGCTCAATATACTAGATACAGTTAGGCTCATGCTTTCATACATCTGGAATTAGCAAATTAATGTGCTGGGGTTGGGAAAACATATATGTACCCATACTAGAATCTGTCAAAGAAAGCGGTACTCACATATAACAGTCATTCCATCTGTAATCCATACAGTCAAAAGACTGAAAGTATTCCAGTGAGGGAATTTTTTTATTTAAAAAGGCCAAGTTAGTTTATCTGGCGCTCAATATACTAGATACAGTTAGGCCTGCGTTTCATACATCTGGAATTAGCAAACTAATGTGCTGGGGTTGGGAAAACATATATGTACCCATACTAGAATCTGTCAAAGAAAGCGGTACTCACATATAACAGTCATTCCATCTGTAATCCATACAGTCAAAAGACTGAAAGTATTCCAGTGAGGGAATTTTTTTTATTTAAAAAGGCCAAGTTAGTTTATCTGGCGCTCAATATACTAGATACAGTTAGGCTCATGCTTCATACATCTGGAATTAGCAAATTAATGTGCTGGGGTTGGGAAAACATATATGTACCCATACTAGAATCTGTCAAAGAAAGCGGTACTCACATATAACAGTCATTCCATCTGTAATCCATACAGTCAAAAGACTGAAAGTATTCCAGTGAGGGAATTTTTATTTATTTAAAAAGGCCAAGTTAGTTTATCTGGCGCTCAATATACTAGATACAGTTAGGCTCATGCTTTCATACATCTGGAATTAGCAAACTAATGTGCTGGGGTTGGGAAAACATATATGTACCCATACTAGAATCTGTCAAAGAAAGCGGTAATTCACATATAGAATTTTACAAATTTTATGAAACCCACAGTTGAATGAAACTCTTCTCGTCTGGGCCAGGCCTAACCAGATGAAAGTGGCCGGTTAAACTAACGGGTGACATGAAGCCATAACCTCTGCCATGCTACCTCTGTCTTCTGTCTGGGTGGCTGAGGCCTAAGTCAAATAAAGCGGTCTTCTGCTGTGCTGGGGATATGAAGCTAATCCCTGACCTCTCTCCTCTGTCTGGGTCCAAAGGCCTAAATCACTGAAAGAGGCCTTCTCCTGTGGTGTGTGATATGATGCCAGAATATGTGCTGTGGGGCCTCTCTCCTCTTCCTGGGTGCAGGGGTCAAATAAACTAAATTGTGGCCTACTCCTGTGGTGGTTGATATGATGCCTGATTCTCTGATGTGGAACCTCTCTCCTCTGTTTGGGTGAAGGGGTCAAAGTAACTCAATGGTGGCTTCTCCTGTGGTGGCTGATATGATGCCAGAATATGTGCTGTGGTGCCTCTCTCCTCTTCCTGGGTGCAGGGGTCAAAGTAACTCAATGGTGGCTTCTCCTGTGGTGGCTGATATGATGCCAGAATATGTGCTGTGGGCCTCTCTCCTCTTCCTGGGTGCAGGGGTCAAAGTAACTCAATGGTGGCTTCTCCTGTGGTGGCTGATATGATGCCAGAATATGTGCTGTGGGGCCTCTCTCCTCTTCCTGGGTGCAGGGGTCAAAGTAACTAAATGGTGGCTTCTCCTGTGGTGGTTGATATGATGCCTGATTCTCTGCTGTGAAACCTCTCTCCTCCATCTGGGTGTAGGGTCAAAGTCTCTCAAAGTCGCTTCTCCTGTGCTGATTGATATAAAGCTGATGGTTGTGCCATCTGGACATGGTTGCCAGGGTCTGATTCAATGGGGGCCTACTCCTGTGGTGGGTGATCTAAATGCCTGATTCTCTGCTGTGAAACCTCTCCTCCGTCTGGGTGTAGGGGTCAAAGTCTTTCAAAGTCGCCTTCTCCTGTGCTGATTGATATGAAGCTGATGGTTGTGCCATCTGACATGGTTGCCGGGGTCCCATTAAATTGGGGCCTACTCCTGTGGTGGGTGATCTAAATGCCTGATTCTCTGCTGTGTAACCTCTCTCCTCCGTCTGGGTGTAGGGGTCAAAGTAACTAAATGGTGGCCTACTCCTGTGGTGGGTGATATGATGCCTGGTTCTCTGCTGTGGGACCTCTCTCCTCTGTCTGGGTCCAAAGGCCTAAATCACTGAAAGAGGCCTTCTCCTGTGGTGTGTGATATGATGCCAGAATATGTGCTGTGGGGCCTCTCTCCTCTTCCTGGGTGCAGGGGTCAAATAAACTAAATTGTGGCCTACTCCTGTGGTGGTTGATATGATGCCTGATTCTCTGATGTGGAACCTCTCTCCTCTGTTTGGGTGAAGGGGTCAAAGTAACTCAAATGGTGGCTTCTCCTGTGGTGGCTGATATGATGCCAGAATATGTGCTGTGGGGCCTCTCTCCTCTTCCTGGGTGCAGGGGTCAAAGTAACTCAATGGTGGCTTCTCCTGTGGTGGCTGATATGATGCCAGAATATGTGCTGTGGGGCCTCTCTCCTCTTCCTGGGTGCAGGGGTCAAAGTAACTCAATGGTGGCTTCTCCTGTGGTGGCTGATATGATGCCAGAATATGTGCTGTGGGGCCTCTCTCCTCTTCCTGGGTGCAGGGGTCAAAGTAACTAAATGGTGGCTTCTCCTGTGGTGGTTGATATGATGCCTGATTCTCTGCTGTGAAACCTCTCTCCTCCATCTGGGTGTAGGGGTCAAAGTCTTTCAAAGTCGCCTTCTCCTGTGCTGATTGATATAAAGCTTATGCTTGTGCCATCTGCACATGGTTGCCGGGGTCTGATTCAATGGTGGCCTACTCCTGTGGTGGGTGATCTAAATGCCTGATTCTCTGCTGTGTAACCTCTCTCCTCCGTCTGGGTGTAGGGGTCAAAGTAACTAAATGGTGGCCTACTCCTGTGGTGGGTGATATGATGCCAGAATATGTGCTGTGGGGCCTCTCTCCTCTTCCTGGGTGCAGGGGTCAAAGTAACTCAATGGTGGCTTCTCCTGTGGTGGCTGATATGATGCCAGAATATGTGCTGTGGTGCCTCTCTCCTCTGTCTGGGTCCAAAGGCCTAAATCACTGAAAGAGGCCTTCTCCTGTGGTGTGTGATATGATGCCAGAATATGTGCTGTGGTGCCTCTCTCCTCTTCCTGGGTGCGGGGTCAAAGTAACTCAATGGTGGCTTCTCCTGTGGTGGCTGATATGATGCCAGAATATGTGCTGTGGGGCCTCTCTCCTCTTCCTGGGTGCAGGGGTCAAAGTAACTCAATGGTGGCTTCTCCTGTGGTGGCTGATATGATGCCAGAATATGTGCTGTGGTGCCTCTCTCCTCTGTCTGGGTCCAAGGGCCTAAATCACTGAAAGAGGCCTTCTCCTGTGGTGTGTGATATGATGCCTGAATATGTGCTGTGGTGCCTCTCTCCTCTTCCTGGGTGCGGGGTCAAAGTAACTCAATGGTGGCTTCTCCTGTGGTGGCTGATATGATGCCAGAATATGTGCTGTGGGGCCTCTCCTCTTCCTGGGTGCAGGGGTCAAAGTAACTCAATGGTGGCTTCTCCTGTGGTGGTTAGTATGATGCCAGAATATGTGCTGTGGGGCCTCTCTCCTCTTCCTGGGTGCAGGGGTCAAAGTAACTCAATGGTGGCTTCTCCTGTGGTGGCTGATATGATGCCAGAATATGTGCTGTGGTGCCTCTCTCCTCTTCCTGGGTGCAGGGGTCAAAGTAACTAAATGGTGGCTTCTCCTGTGGTGGTTGATATGATGCCTGATTCTCTGCTGTGAAACCTCTCTCCTCCATCTGGGTGTAGGGGTCAAAGTCTTTCAAAGTCGCCTTCTCCTGTGCTGATTGATATAAAGCTTATGCTTGTGCCATCTGACATGGTTGCCGGGGTCTGATTCAATGGTGGCCTACTCCTGTGGTGGGTGATCTAAATGCCTGATTCTCTGCTGTGTAACCTCTCTCCTCCGTCTGGGTGTAGGGGTCAAAGTAACTAAATGGTGGCCTACTCCTGTGGTGGGTGATATGATGCCAGAATATGTGCTGTGGGGCCTCTCTCCTCTTCCTGGGTGCAGGGGTCAAAGTAACTCAATGGTGGCTTCTCCTGTGGTGGCTGATATGATGCCAGAATATGTGCTGTGGTGCCTCTCTCCTCTGTCTGGGTCCAAAGGCCTAAATCACTGAAAGAGGCCTTCTCCTGTGGTGTGTGATATGATGCCAGAATATGTGCTGTGGTGCCTCTCTCCTCTTCCTGGAGTGCGGGGTCAAAGTAACTCAATGGTGGCTTCTCCTGTGGTGGCTGATATGATGCCAGAATATGTGCTGTGGGGCCTCTCTCCTCTTCCTGGGTGCAGGGGTCAAAGTAACTCAATGGTGGCTTCTCCTGTGGTGGCTGGTATGATGCCAGAATATGTGCTGTGGGGCCTCTCTCCTCTTCCTGGGTGCAGGGGTCAAAGTAACTCAATGGTGGCTTCTCCTGTGGTGGCTGATATGATGCCAGAATATGTGCTGTGGGGCCTCTCTCCTCTTCCTGGGTGCAGGGGTCAAAGTAACTAAATGGTGGCTTCTCCTGTGGTGGTTGATATGATGCCTGATTCTCTGCTGTGTAACCTCTCTCCTCCGTCTGGGTGTAGGGGTCAAAGTAACTAAATGGTGGCCTACTCCTGTGGTGGGTGATATGATGCCTGGTTCTCTGCTGTGGGACCTCTCTCCTTTGTCTGGGTGCTGTGGTCAAAATAATAGTAAGTGACCTTCTCCATTGGTGGGTGACTTGAATCCTGATTCTGTGCTATGGGACCTCACTCCAATTAATATTGTTTAATTTTTATTTATTTTATGTTAACTCATCATTTCCCTATCTACATTTGTTTGCAGGGGATTTAACTACATTTTGCTGCCTTTTGCAGCCCTCTAGCCCTTTCCGGGTGTGTTTTACAGCCTTTTTAGTGCCCAAAAGTTCGGGTCCCCATTGACTTCTATGGGGTTCGGGTTCGGGATGAAGTTCGGGTCGAGTTCGGATCCCGAACCCGAACATTTTTCGAAAGTTCGGCCGAACTCGTCGAACCCGAACATCCAGGTGTTCGCTCAACTCTAATGACGATGCCAGTCTGGAGGTTCTAAAATCGAAGAGCCACTCGTGCGATCATCTTATGGCAGGAGCCATGTGTGCTAGCCTTTTATGGCAGGAGCCATGCCTGCGAGTCTCTTATGGCAGGAGCCATGTGTGCTAGCCTCTTATGGCAGGAGCCATGCCTGCGAGTCTCTTATGGCAGGAGCGAGTATCAGATGACCGTGCGGACTACGAATGAGGATGCCAGTCGAGAGGTCCTATAAGCGAAGAGCCACTCGTGCGAGCCTCTTATGGCAGGAGCCATGCGTGCGAGTCTCTTATGGCAGGAGCCATGCGTGCGAGTCTCTTATGGCAGGAGCCATGCGTGCGAGTCTTTTATGGCAGGAGCCATGCGTGCGAGTCTCTTATGGCAGGAGCCATGCGTGCGAGTCTCTTATGGCAGGAGCCATGCGTGCAAGCCTCGTATGGCAGGAGCCATGCGTGCAAGTCTCTTATGGCAGGAGCCATGCGTGCGAAGTCTCTTATGGCAGGAGCCATGCGTGCGAGTCTCTTATGGCAGGAGCCATGCGTGCGAGTCTCTTATTGCAGGAGCCATGCGTGCGAGTCTCTAATGTCTGGAGCCATGCGTGCGAGTCTCTTATGGCAGGAGCAAGTATCAGATGACCGTGCGGACTACGAATGACGATGCCAATTGGGAGGTCCTATAAGCGAAGAGCCACTCGTGCGAGCCTCTTATGGCAGGAGACATGCATGCAAGCCTCTTATGGCAGGAGCCATGCGTGCGAGTCTCTTATGGCAAGAGCCATGCATGCGAGCCTCTTATGGCAGGAGCCATGCGTGCGAGTCTCTTATGGCAGGAGCAAGTATCAGATGACCGTGCGTACTACGAATGACGATGCCAGTCTGGAGGTTCTAAAATCGAAGAGCCACTCGTGCGATCCTCTTATGGCAGGAGCCATGTGTGCTAGCCTTTTATGGCAGGAGCCATGCCTGCGTGTCTCTTATGGCAGGAGCCATGTGTGCTTGCCTCTTATGGCAGGAGCCATGCCTGCGAGTCTCTTATGGCAGGAGCAAGTATCAGATGACCGTGCGGACTACGAATGACGATGCCAGTTGGGAGGTTCTAAAAGCGAAGAGCCACTCGTGCGAGCCTCTTATGGCAGGAGCCATGCGTGCGAGTCTCTTATGGCAGGAGCCATGCGTGCGAGTCTCTTATGGCAGGAGCCATGCGTGCAAATCTCTTATGGCAGGAGCCATGCGTGCGAGTCTCTTATGGCAGGAGCCATGCGTGCGAGTCTCTTATGGCAGGAGCCATGCGTGCGAGTCTCTTATGGCAGGAGCCATGCGTGCGAGTCTCTTATGGCAGGAGCCATGCGTGCAAGCCTCTTATGGCAGGAGCCATGCGTGCGAGTCTCTTATGGCAGGAGCCATGCGTGCGAGTCTCTTATGGCAGGAGCCATGCGTGCGAGTCTCTTATGGCAGGAGCCATGCGTGCGAGTCTCTTATGGCAGGAGCCATGCGTGCGAGTCTCTTATGGCAGGAGCCATGCGTGCGAGTCTCTTATGGCAGGAGCAAGTATCAGATGACCGTGCAAACTACAAGTGTCAGTGCCAATCGTGAGGTCCTATAAGTGAAGAGCCACCCGAGCGAGCCTCTTATGGCAGGAGACATGCATGCAAGCCTCTTATGGCAGGAGCCATGCGTGCGAGTCTCTTATGGCAAGAGCCATGCATGCGAGCCTCTTATGGCAGGAGCCATGCGTGCGAGTCTCTTATGGCAGGAGCAAGTATCAGATGACCGTGCGTACTACGAATGACGATGCCAGTCTGGAGGTTCTAAAATCGAAGAGCCACTCGTGCGATCCTCTTATGGCAGGAGCCATGTGTGCTAGCCTATTATGGCAGGAGCCATGCCTGCGTGTCTCTTATGGCAGGAGCCATGTGTGCTAGCCTCTTATGGCAGGAGCCATGCCTGCGAGTCTCTTATGGCAGGAGCAAGTATCAGATGACCGTGCGGACTACGAATGACGATGCCAGTCGAGAGGTCCTATAAGCGAAGAGCCACTCGTGCGAGCCTCTTATGGCAGGAGCCATGCGTGCGAGCCTCTTATGGCAGGAGCCATGCGTGCGAAGTCTCTTATGGCAGGAGCCATGCGTGCGAGTCTCTTATGGCAGGAGCCATGCGTGCGAAGTCTCTTATGGCAGGAGCCATGCGTGCGAGTCTCTTATGGCAGGAGCCATGCGTGCGAGTCTCTTATGGCAGGAGCCATGCGTGCGAGTCTCTTATGGCAGGAGCCATGCGTGCAAGCCTCTTATGGCAGGAGCCATGCGTGCGAGTCTCTTATGGCAGGAGCCATGCGTGCGAGTCTCTTATGGCAGGAGCCATGCGTGCGAGTCTCTTATTGCAGGAGCCATGCGTGCGAGTCTCTAATGTCTGGAGCCATGCGTGCGAGTCTCTTATGGCAGGAGCAAGTATCAGATGACCATGCGGACTACGAATGACGATGCCAATTGGGAGGTCCTATAAGCGAAGAGCCACTTGTGCGAGCCTCTTATGGCAGGAGCCATGCGTGCGAGTCTCTTATGGCAGGAGCCATGCGTGCGAGTCTCTTATGGCAGGAGCCATGCGTGCGAGTCTCTTATGGCAGGAGCCATGCGTGCGAGTCTCTTATGGCAGGAGCCATGCGTGCGAGTCTCTTATGGCAGGAGCCATGCGTGCGAGTCTCTTATTGCAGGAGCCATGTGTGCGAGTCTCTTATGGCAGGAGCCATGCGTGCAAGCCTCTTATGGTAGTAGCCATGCGTGCGAGTCTCTTATGGCAGGAGCCATGCGTGCGAGTCTCTTATGGCAGGAGCCATGCGTGCAAGCCTCTTATGGTAGTAGCCATGCGTGCGAGTCTCTTATTGCAGGAGCCATGCGTGCGAGTATCTTATGGCAGGAGCCATGCGTGCCACTCTCTTATGGCAAGAGCCATGCGTGCGAGCCTCTTATGGCAGGAGCCATGCGTGCGAGCCTCTTATGACAGGAGCAAGTATCAGATGACCGTGCGGACTACGAATGACGATGCCAGTCGGGAGGTTCTAAAAGCGAAGAACCACTCGTGTGAGCCTCTTATGGCAGGAGCCATGTGTGCGAGCCTCTAATGGCAGGAGCCATGCGTCCAAGTCTCTTATGGCAGGAGCAAGTATCAGATGAACGTGCGGACTATGAATGACGATGCCAGTTGGGAGGTTCTAAAAGCGAAGAGCCACTCGTGCGAGCCTCTTATGGCAGGAATCATGTGTGGGAGCCTCTAATGGCAGGAGCCTTGTGTGCGAGTCTCTTATGGAAGGAGCCATACGTGCGAGTCTCTTATGGCAGGAGCCATGTGTGCGAGTCTCTTATGTCAGGAGCAAGTATCAGATGACCGTGCGGACTACGAATGACGATGCCAATCGGGAGATGCTATAAGCGAAGAGCCACTCGTGCGAGCCTCTTATGGCAGGAGCCATGCGTGCAAGCGTCTTATGGCAGGAGCCATGTGTGCGAGTCTCTTATGGCAGGAGCCATGCGTGCGAGTCTCTTATGGCAGGAGCAAGTATCAGATGACCGTGCGGACTACGAATGACGATGCCAATTGGTAGGTCCTATAAGCGAAAAGCCACTCGTGCGAGCCTCTTATGGCAGGAGCCATGCGAGCAAGCCTCTTATGGCAGGAGCAAGTATCAGATGACCGTGCGGACTACGAATGACAATGCCAGTCGGGAGGTCCTATAAGCGAAGAGCTACTCGTGAGAGCCTCTTATGGCAGGAGCCATGCCTGCGAGTCTCTTATGGCAGGAGCCATGCGTGCGAGTCTCTTATGGCAGGAGCCATGCCTGCGAGTCTCTTATGGCAGGAGCCATGCGTGCGAGTCTCTTATGGCAGGAGCCATGCGTCCGACTCTCTTATGGCCGGAGCCATGCGTCCGACTCTCTTATGGCCGGAGCCATGCGTCCGACTGCCAGAATGCCTTGGGGACTCGCATAACCATGACCCCCTCCAACAGCAAACCTGGGACACTAACCAGCCTACAACCATGTCGTACCCCTAACAAACAAAACATGAAAAACGGTCATGGGGCCCCCTGGAGCCATGAGGCCGGATCAGTCATAGGGCCCCCGAAGCTGAGAGACTGATCTGGATGATATTGCGGTGACGATAAGTAATTAAAATGTAAGCTGGACCTGATGGGATATGCAGCGACTTGAATGATTGGATTGGCTAGAAGGTGGACTAAGAACCATAACTGCCAACAGGCGTTGAAAATATAGACATTAGTAATCCGAAGCACGGGCATACATAAAACACTAACCACTGCAAACCATAAAACGTAAACATGAAATTGAAACAGAGATGGGAGAAAAACAAGAGCCTGAGGCGTTGCAAGTTCGCTAAGAGAAGTCTCTTATCGTGACAAACAAATGAACAGCTTGTGAAAACATAGCAGGAAACTTACTCCTTTTGGCCCACTGACCTCCGCTGAGGAGCTGTATGGTGAACTGGGGCAGGAGACCAATCTGAGTGAATACGAACCAGAAGTAAAAGGAGAACAGTCTGAGTGAATATGAACCTGGATTAAAGAAGACCAAAATAATTTTTTTTTTACTCAAGTGAACAGAAAAGTAGGCTTATGGAATGTAACAGACCACCGAGGAAAGGAACGTAAGCCTGAAAAGAACACAGTTATGGTTGTCGGGAGAGAGGTACCAGATCGGTGGGTGCAGACTGCCCCGGTGAGATAATTGAGTAAAACCATGACGTAGCAATGAACAAGAGAATGCAGCTTTGAGTGGGAGCAGAGTACAACACATGATGTAACGACAAATGGGTGAATGCAGCTTTGGATGCGAGTGGTACCTAAAACACATGGTATGGACGCAGCTCTGAGTATGGGTAGAGCATGAAAAGCATGGTATGAAGCAGACGTATAAATGCAATCTGAAAATGAGCAGAGTATTGACGTGATGCAAAAGCAGACACGTGAATGCAGCTCTAGTAGTGAATGGAGTATAGGACAAGATGTAAAAGCAGACATGCGGACGCAGCTTTGGATGTGAACGGAATATTAAATTGATGTGACAATAGACATGGAGAGCTGCTTTGGCGAGTGGGGTATACAACCTGGTGTAGCAGTAGAAGTGTGAACACAGCTCTGGGTATAAGCAGAGCATGAAATTTGGTATAACAGCAGCTCTGGTTGTGAACGGAGCATAACATAGATGTAACAGCGATGTGAATGCAGTTCTTAAAATGGTCCTGGAAAGAACCTGTAGTAGCATAGGACGTGTGAACGCAGCTCTGGGTGCAAGTAGAGCAAACATGATATACCGATAGACGTATGAATGCAACTCTGGTCGTGGGTGGAGTGCAAAAAAATTATTTGACAGCGTAAGTGTGAATGCACCTCTGAGTGTGGCCGAGAATGAAATTGGTAGAATAGCAGCTCTAAATGTGAGTGGAGCATAAACATGATGTAACAGTGAACATGAATACAGCTCTGAAACAAGCCTGGTATGATCATATTGTGACAGCGGACGAGTAAACACAGCTCTCACTGTGAGCAGAGCAAACATGGTATACCAGTCAACGCATGAACGCAGCTCTGGTTGTGAGTGGAGCAAAGTGTGAACACCAGTGTGATGTGTCCAGAGATTAAAAATGGAGTAACAGTAGCAGCTATGGCTGTAAGCAGAGTATACAAAATGTAATGTTATGTAAAAGACAACTGAACGCAGCTTGAATGTGATTAATGTTGAAGAATGATGAAAATAGCAGACATGTGGACACAGCTCAGGTGAGCAAGGAGTAAAACATGGCGTAACAGCCAAATGTAAAGGCTGGTCTGGGAATGAGCAGAGTAGGAAAGTGCTGTGACAGTAAAAGACATGCGGATGCATCTGAGGGTGTGAGACATATGAAGCATATTGCAATAGAAAGCATAAGACATGAAATAACAGCCAAAAGTGTAAATGCCGCTCAGGATAAGAGAAGAGCATAAAAGTGCGGCAGAGTTTTTAAGAGCATGAGCAGTGAAAAATGTGAAGTCTAGAGATGGTGGTAGTGGGAGGAGGGGGGGAGACACATGGCAAGGAACAGCTACACCAAAAGGGCTAAACAATAACAGCTGCGTCCGATCTCCAAACATCACGTGCAGCTCGGGTAACTCTGTCTTACAGCAAACCGGCTGAAGTAACTTTTCATACGAGGCGAACAAAGCGAAGTAAAACTTGTAAGATTTATAGGAACTAACTCTTATTAGTACCAAACAAAGTTGAAAAGAAATAGAAATATCTAGCCCCAACAAACAAACCTGAGGTAGCAGATTCTGAGGCAAAGCCTCCCGTTCGCTAACAAAGTCGGTTCCCAACGGCCAGGTGAGACGGTCCCGGCCAAACTTACTTACGTATTATAGCACATGCATGCTACGGTAGTAGAGAGCAAAATAACAAGCTCCATTCTTGCTCCATGCTGCAAAGAAAGGATCCTACCACCAGAGAAGCTAGTTTTCTAATGACACCCAGCGTCAGCTGTGTACCTGAGAACACATGCCCGTGAGAGTGGCTGTGGCTCATATATGAAGTGCCTCCGCCCCTCCCACAAATGCAGGCTGACTAATCAGCCTTACCAACATATATATATATATATATATATATATATATATAAACATATCCCTTTCCTTTTTTTTTTTTTTTTTTTAAGTATGAAGTACATAAAAGTTCCCACGATATGCTAGGATCACATAGTATAGGAATATATTGCTACACAATCTTCCTCCACCTATAAAATCCCCAGCTGAAGGAGTATTTCCCCCGCAGACCAGCTAACATGATCAAACCCGCTACCGTGATGATCAATAGAATTAGAGCCCTGCAGAACATATGCTACAAGGTAGGCATCGCAAGTGATAAATATAGACATAACATTACCTTGACAGAGGGGCAGCAAAGTGTGGTAGAGCGGCACCATGTTTAAATAGTGCCTCCCCTTTCCCCTGCGTACCCGCGCATGGTAAAACCTGCAGAGGTACTTAGGAAACTACAAAACACTTACACTGCTGAAATAGGCTGGTCTTCTACTTTTGGAGAGGACTAAAACTACATATTAATATTGTTAACACATCCTAAAATGAAATAAAACAACTTCCCAACATATTCTGCAGTCTTCCTGCTCCAGGGAGACATTCTTCCAAAAGGACAGAAAAAAACACAATGAGCAAGGTTGCATTAGAGGTTCTTAAGGGGCAAAAGGTTAATCAGATTAATTGACATCTCCTGTCCGTATCTTTCAGGAGGATCAGAAATCCCCATTGGTGTTGCTGTTGCTGTAGGATGACAAGGAAATACCTAACCGCCTAGGTATTAACATAGTAATATAGTACATAAGGTCGAAAAAAGACATCTGTTCCTCCAGTTTGGCCTGTCATCCTGCTAGTTGA
The DNA here is from genome assembly GCA_033119425.1 of Bufotes viridis. Classification (NCBI taxonomy): domain Eukaryota; kingdom Metazoa; phylum Chordata; class Amphibia; order Anura; family Bufonidae; genus Bufotes; species Bufotes viridis. The sequence goes on from CM065590.1 coordinate 356,508,104, forward strand.
TCCAGAGGAAGGCAAAAAATTCCTTCCCGACTCCAATCAGGCAATCAGAATAACTCCCTGGATCACCGACCCATGTCTAGTAGCTATAGCCTGTAATATTATTACACTCCAGAAATAAAGCCAGGCCCCTCTTGAATTCCTTTATTGTACTCACCATCACCACCTCCTCAGGCAGAGAGTTCCATAGTCTCACTGCTCTTACCGTAAAGAATCATCTTCTATGTTTGTGTACAAACCTTCTTTCCTCCAGACGCAGAGGTTGTCCCTCGTCACAGTCCTGGAGATAAATAGATGATGGGAGAGATCTCTGTACTGACCCCTGATATATTTATACATAGTTATTAGATCTCCCCTCAGTCGTCTTTTTTCTAAAGTAAATAACCCTAATTTTGATAATCTATTAGGGTACTGTAGTTGCCCCATTCCAGTTATTACTTTAGTTGTCCTCCTCTGAACCCTCTCCAGCTCTGCTATGTCTGCCTTGTTCACAGGAGCCCAGAACTGTACACAGTACTCCACGTGTGGTCTGACTAGCGATTTGTAAAGTGATAGGACTATGTTCTCATCACCGGCGTCTATGCCCCTTTTGATGCAACCCATTATCTTATTGGCCTTGGCAGCAGCTGCCTGACACTGGTTTTTGCATCTTAGTTTGCTGTTTATTGAAATTCCTAGATCCTTTTCTATGTCAGTGTTACCGAGTGTTTTACCATTTAGTATGTATGGGTGACTTGCATTATTCCTTCCCATGAAACCTAGGTGTTGAGTTTTCTAGCTTGGAGCGTTGGAACATTTCTTGAGCATTTGGCTAGCATCTCCACTCCACAATATAAGCACAGGCCCTGCCATTTCCACTTCTGGGCTGACATGTTGGATTTTAACTGCATAGGTTCCTCTGAAGATAATTAATGGAGCTTGGATTTCAATGGAGTTGGCAGCAAAATAATTGAACTCCTTGTAACACTCCCTTAGAAATCTATCCAGTCTTATGGCCAGAGTCATAGCTTGCTCTAGGGAGGTGGACTGCAAATAATTAATAAGAAGATCCTGAAACGCTAAGTTAAGCCTTGGCGAAAATGACAACAAAGAGCTGGGTCATTCCACTGAGATGTGATAGACCCCTTTCCTATATTCAAAAAGGTAATCTTCAATGTGGTGGTTACCCTGACAGAGGGAGGAGATTGGCTTCAGCCTTAGCCCTATGATCAGATTCATTATATAGCAAACCACAGATGAGTACCGGTCTATTAGAATCTAGAGAGAAGTCCCTGGCATGTGGATCTCCCTATACGAGAGATAGAATGAATCCATTTGTTCTGCTCAGTTCCTGACAAATTAGGTCTAAAACGGAAATATAGCTTGCAGCTTTCACAAAATGCCATAACTGAATTCTGGTCACCATAAAATCAATCATGACATTTTACCTTGAGTTCAACTGGAAATGGAGTGGTACCTGCAGAAGCATTTTGTCCAAGCAATCTCATGATGTTGAAGTCATTCCCAAAGGTCATAGACCAACTGCGTTAAAGGGGTATTTCCATCTCAGACAATGGGGGCATATTACTAAGATATGCCCCCATTGTCTGATAGGTGCGGGTCCCACTGCTGGGACCCGCACCTATATCGAGAATGGAGTGGGGAGAGCTGTGGTTGGAGGACCCCGGATTTCCCGGGGTCCGTCCACCACCAAGCTCTGCTCCCATAGAAGTGAATGGGAGCGTACTGCGCATGCGCGGCCCATGATCCCATTCATTTCTATGGGGCCAACGGAAATAGCCGAGCCAGCGCACTGCTATTCGCCGGCCCCATAGAAAATTAATGGAGGGCGGCTGCGCATGCGCAGTTCGTCCTCCTTTACTTGGGGGGCTCTGTTCTCGATATAGGTGCGGGTCCCAGCAGTGGGCCTGGCTGTATTTCTGGTAGTATGAAACTAAGGTTACCCCTAGGTATTCATCAGAACCCACCACAAAGCATGCAGAGCTTGATAACAGAATACTGGCACACTAGTAGCAGACCTTTCAGAATGATCAGAGTGGTATAAGAGCAGTTAGCCAGAAAAGTGAAAAAACAAGAAAGACAAATACGATGAATGCAGTACACAAAAGGTTAAATCCAGATACTAGTCAGAGTCTATTCCAGGAGAGTAGATGAAAACAGAATCAGCAGCTACTAGGATAATCCAAAAAACAAGCCAGAAGTCTGTAGTAAATTGCATAGTGCAGCACCTAGGGAAGACAAAAGCAATACCAGGAAATGATGATAGGGAACAGATGATTTAAATCCTCTGCCTATATCTAGGATTGGATACAGAGATAGAAATTTGATTGGCTCAGTTTCCAGCCCCTCTGATAAGTCTATGGAACTTGTCTGGCTCTATGGAACTTGTCTAGGTCTTGGAACTTATGGCGCATGGCTAGTGTTAAGTGAACCCGAACTGTAAAAGTTCAGGTTTAAGTTCGTTGTTTAGCCGTTTAACCACTTCAGCCCCCCTAGCTTAAACACCCTTAATGACCAGGCCACTTTTTACAATTCCGCACTACACTACTTTCACCGTTTATTGCTCCGTCATGCAACTTACCACCCAAATGAATTTTACCTCCTTTTCTTCTCACTAATAGAGCTTTCATTTGGTGGTATTTCATTGTTGCTGACATTTTTACTTTTTTTGCCATTAATACAAATTTAACGAAATTTTTGCAAAAAAATGACATTTTTCACTTTCTGTTGTAAAATTTTTCAAAAAAACTACATTTCTATATAAATTTTTCTCTAAATTTATTGTTCTACATGTCTTTGATAAAAAAAAGTCCAATAAGTGTATATTTATTGGTTTGGGTAAAAGTTATAGCGTTTACAAACTATGGTGCAAAAAAGTGAATTTCTGCATTTTGAAGCAGCTCTGACTTTCTGAGCACCTGTCATGTTTCTTCAGGTGCTAGAATGTCAGGATAGTATAAATACCCCCAAATCACACCATTTTAGAAAGAAGACACCCCAAAGTATTCGCGGAGGGGCATGGTGAGTTCATGTATCATTTCATTTTTTTCACAAGTTAGCGGAAAATGACACTTTCTGAGAAAAAAAAAAAAAAAAAAAAAGTTTCAATTTCTGCTAACTTCTGGCAAAAAAAAAAGAAATCTCAGACGGACTCACTATGCCCCTCAGTGAATACCTTGGGGTGTCTACTTTCAAAATGGGGTCATTTGTGGGGTGTTTGTACTGTTCTGGCATTTTGGGCGGGGCTAAATTGTGAGCCGCCATGTAAAACCTAAAGGTACTCGTTGGAATTTGGGCCCCTTTGCGCACCCAGGCTGCAAAAAGTGTCACTTATGTGGTATCGCCGTACTCAGGAGAAGTAGGGCAATGTGTTTTGGGGTGTATTTTTACATATACCCATGTTGGGTGAAGAAATATCTCTGTAAACTGACAACTTTGTATAAAATTTTTAAAAGTTGTCGTTTACAGAGATATTTTCACACACAGTATGGGTATATATAAAATACACCCCACATGCTACTTCTCTGATACTGGACCACATGTGCCACTTTTGCAGGCTGAGTGCGCAAGGCCCTAACCAATGAGTACCTTTAAGACTTCTAGGGCATTTTTACGCATTTGGATTCCAGACTTCTTCTCACGCTTTAGGGGCCCCTAAAATGCCAGGACAGTATAAATACCCCACATGTGACCCCATTTTGGAAAGAAGACACCCCAAGGTATTCCGTGAGGGGCATGGCGAGTTCATGTAAAATTTTATTTTTGTCACAAGTTAGTGGAATATGAGACTTTGTAAAAAAACAAAATAAAAAAATATATATATCAATTTCCGCTAACTTGTGCCAAAAATAAAAATTCTGTGAACTCGCCATGCTCCTCACGGAATACCTTGGGGTGTCTTCTTTCCAAAATGGGGTCACATGTGGGGTATTTATACTGCCCTGGCATTTAGGGGCCCCTAAAGCGTGAGAATCCAAATGCGTAAAAATGGCCTGTGAAATCCTAAAGGTACTCATTGGTTTTAGGGCCCTTTGTGCACCTTGGCTGCAAAAAGTGCCACTCATGTGGTATCGCCGAACTCAGGAGAAGTAGGGCAATGTGTTTTGGGGTGTATTTTACATATACCCATGCTGCGTGTGAAATATTGCTGTAAACGACAACTTTTACATTTTTTATTCAAAGTTGTCAATTTACAGAGATATTTCTCACACAAAGTATGGGTATATGCAAAATACACCCCAAAACACATTGCCCTACTTCTCCTGAGTACGGCGATACCACATGTGTGCCACTTTTTGCAGCCAAGATGCGCAAAGGGCCCTAAAACCAATGAGTACCTTTTAGGAGGGCATTTTTACGCATTTTTCTTCTCACGCTTTAGGGCCCCTAAAATGCCAGGGCAGTATAAATACCCCACATGTGACCCCATTTTGGAAAGAAGACACCCCAAGGTATTCTGTGAGGGGCATGGCGAGTTCATAGAAGATTTTTTGGCACAAGTTAGCGGAAATTGATTTTTATTGTTTTTCTCATAAAGTCTACCTTTCTGCTAACTTTTGACAAAAAGTTAAGTATTCATGGACTCACTATGCCCTCAGCAGCTCACAGGGTGTCTTTACAAAATGAGGCATGTGGTATTTCTGTGCCCTGGCATTTAAGGCCTAACGTGAAATGGCGTGCTGCCCTCCTAAAGGTACCATTGGTGCAGGCTTCTGCGATCTTAACTGCAAAGTAACTATGCATATAGCCCAAGAGCTCGGGCAATGTGTTTTGCAAGTGTCACATATACGCCATACTTTGTATTGAGAAATATCTCTGTAAACTGACAACTTTGAATAAAAAATGTAAAAGCAAAGCTAAGGATGTACAATATCTCACCTGTCAGTAGTATAATAGAATACACCTCAAGCACATTACCCTAACTGATACTGTACAGCATATGTGTGACACTTGCAGCCAAGCATGCTGCAAAGACTCAAAACCAATGAGTACCTGCTTAGGATTTCACAGAGCCATTTTACGCATTTGGATTCTCGCACTTTAGGACCCCTAAAATGCCAGGACAGTATAAATACCCCACAAGTGGCCCCATTGTGGAAAAGAAGACACCCAAGGTAATCCGTGAGGGGCATGTGCAGTTCACAGAAAAAAAAATTTGGCACAAGTTAGCGGAAATTGATTTTTTTTTTTTTTACAGTCTCATATTTCACTAACTTGTGACAAAAAATAAAATTTTGCATGAACTCGCCATACCCCTCACGGAATACCTTGGGGTGTCTTCTCTCTAAAATGGGGTCACATGTGAGGTGTTTGTACTGCCCTGGCATTTGAGGTCTCCGCTAATCATTACACGTATGGCCAGCATTAGGAGTTTCTGCGATTCTCCTTATATTGAGCATACAGGTAGTGAGATTTTTCCCGTTCAGCCTCTGCACTGAAAGAAAAAAAAATGAAGCGGCACAGATTTCTTCATTCGCATCAATCAATGTGGATGAAAAATCTCTGCCCAAAAATGTGCAAAAAAAACAAAACGGCACAGATTTCCTCATTCACATCGATCAATGTGGATGAATAAATCTCTGCCCAAAAATGTGCAAAACAAAACAGCGGCACAGATTTCCTCATTCACATCGATCAATGTGGATGAGATAAATCTCTGCCAAAAATGCACAAAAAAAAGTAGTAGGCCCCATTCACACGTCCTAAAAATGTCCGCATCTATTCCATAATTCTGCGAATAGATCTGGACCTATTCAGTGTGAATGGGGCTGGCTGATGCGGAGAGCACACTGTGCGTCGCCGCATCAGCATTGCGCGAGCTGCGGCCGCAAACTTCCGGGTTTCGGCCCCAAGCATCCGGCCGCAGCTCCGCAAAAGATAGAGCATGTCCTATTCTTGTCGCAATTGCGGACAAGAAAAGGCATTTCTCTATAGTTCTGGCAATATGCGGATCCGCAAAATGCGGAAAGCACATTGCTGGTGATCCGTGTTTTGCGGATCCGTGGATCCATGGATCCACAAAACACATACGGACGTCTGAATGAACCTTACAGTGGGGTAATTAGTGTCAGGGGGTGACATGGGGTGATCGAGGGTTAATCAGGGGTTAATCAGTGGGGGGGTGGGGTGGATGGGTGGGAGTCTGTGGTGTTTTGGTGCACTTATAAAAGTTTCTTTGGTGGTCCCAAGCAAATGGGACCACCAAAGGAACGATCAACAAGCATATCAGGCACTGTTAACAAAACAGCGTCTGATATGCCATATTCAACTTCTACAGCCTGCCAGCGCACGATCAGCGCTGGCAGGCTGTAGCTTACCTTGTCCCCGACGTGATCCTGTGAACGTTCGCACGTGCGCGCGCGAGTTCACAGGAAATCTCGCCTCTCGCGAGATGACGCGCGGGCGCGTCAAGGAGGAACAGACCGACCGCCCGCAGGACGCAATCCTGCGTGAGGCGGTCGGTAAGCGGTTAATAAAGCTTGTTGAAAGGCTGCAGGGCAGCCAATCGACAAGCGTTTAAGATGTATCCCCTTAGAAGCCATCACAGCCATGCCTACTAATGGCATGGATGTGATTGGCCAGTGCACCATGTGACCCAGCCTCTAAATAAGCTGAAGTTACGCACGTCAGCTCTTACTAGTGTAGGGATAGGATGCTGCTGCTGTGAGGGTGAGATTAGGAAAGAATCTGATATCAGAGCTTGGTGTTGTCTGAAATCTACAGTGATTTTTTTGTGGGTGCAATGCAACATTTTTGTACCCTGCCCTGAGCCCAGTGACACAGAAAAATAAGTTTTAATCTGTCTGTTAGTTAGGTGGGCGTCGGTGGACATTTTGTGCAAGTGACAATATTGCCAGGAACAATAATTTGTAAGGGACAATAATTTAATCCTTTTCTTGTAGTTCAGTGGGCGACATATACCCATTCTTAAGTGTACCTGCATTGCATATGTGCCAGGGGAAGGGAAAATAAGGTAATGAATCTGTGAGTTCAGGGACCCACGGGGTGACATATTCACATTTTGTTCTGTAAAGTACCCCTGTGCTGCATATGTGACTGTGTAATCAATTCAGTAAATCCATCTGTTAGATTCTGGGGGTGGGGGCAAATTTACTTTTTTTTGGCCATAAAGTACATTTGCGTCCTGCACCGTATTTCTGAGAGTGAAATATAACCAGTAAATTCAACTGTAACATTGTTGGTGAAAAAAATCACTTATTTTTTGCCATAAAGTACATTTGCGGCCTGCACTGCATTTCTGAGAGTAAAATTTAATCAGTAAATCCAGGTCTTAGATTGTGGGTGGATATTTCCACGGTTATTAGACCAGTCATTTACAAGTGGCTTGGAGGGTGTGTTCCTGCTGCACTGCATACCTGACAGGGAAATATATTCTTTAAATTCGTCTATGTTTAGATTGTTGGGTGATCTGTACCCCTTTTTTCTTTCATACTACCCCTGCCCTGCATACCTGACTGGGAAATATATTCTGTAAATTCGGCGGCATTTACATTGTTGGGTGCTGTAGTTATATGCTGTAAAATCTCCATGATGTCTCCATGATAAATCTGCAGTGTGGGGCCCTTGGCTTCTACACACTTTCAAAATAATCCTTCAGCTGGGCGAATAGATGGCGGATGACTGGGACTCTCCATAACCCTTTTTTTCCTTTCAAACTACCCCTGCACTGCATACCTGACTGGGAAATATATTCTGTAATGTTGGCGGTGTTTACATTGTTGGGTGATCTGTACCCATTTTTTCTTTCACACTACCCCTGCCCTGCATACCTCACTGGGAAATATTTTTTGTCAATTAGGCGCCAATTAGACTGTTGGGTGATCTGTACCCCTTTTTTCTTTCACACTACCCCTGCACTGCATACCTGACTGGGAAATATATTCTGCACACTGGTAGACGCGCTGCCGATGGCATTCCCACCTGGCACCTGGGGCCTCAGTGGAAGGACAAGGCGAAGGCAAAGGAGTAGGAAGAAGTCGCCAACGCAGCCGGGGCACCGCCAGCACCTCAGAAGGCAGGTTTAGCATGGCCGAAATGTGGAAAAGCTTTGTCAGCACGCCACAAGAACCAGCACCACTAGCTAATATGGAACGTCTTAGCAGGAGGCAGCATTTCAGCAACATGGTGGAACAGTACGTGTGCACACGCCTACACGTACTGACTGATGGGTCTGCCCCATTTAATTTCTGGATCTCCAAATTGGGCACATGGCCTGAGCTTGCCCTTTATGTCTTGGAGGTGCTGGCCTGCCCTGCTGCCAGTGTATTGTCTAAACGTGTGTTTAGCACGGTAGGGGGCGTTATCACAGACAAGCGCAGTGCCTGTCCACGGCCAATATGAACAAGCTCACGTTCATTAAAATTAACCAGGCATGGATCCCACAGGACTTGTCCGAACCTTGTGCAAAATAGACATTTATACCCGCCTCACCCAGCCTTTGTTATACTCTATTGCACTTTCTCTTTGTTTTCATTCCTATATTTCCCAATGTTTTGGGGTCTACCCAAATGTAAAAAAAATAAATATAAAGATTTAAAAAAAAAACAGTGTTGTTGGCGACTATCTCCTCTACCACCGCTTCCACCTATACCGCCACATCCACCGCCTCCTCAACCTCCTACTCCATATGGACCTTCTCCTTCTAGTTCAAGATTATTATTTTTAATTTTGATGTATTTTATGTTATTTTAAGTCATTTCCCTATCCATATTTGTTTGCCTGGCAATTGTCCAGCTCTTACCCCCATTTTGCTTCATTTTGCAGCCCTCTAGCCCTTTCCATTACTTTTTCAGAGCCATTTGAGTACCCCAAAGTTCGGGTCCCCATTTACTTCAATGGGGTTCGGGTTCGGGGTCAAGTTCGGGTCCCAAACTCGAACTTTGCGACGAGGTTTGGCAGAACCCGGCAAACCCGAACTTCCTGGTGTTTGCTCAACTCTACTCATGGTGACCCTCCCAGTACAGCTCTGGATGCGAGGTTAACTCCTGACAACTCTGTTGCCTAGAAACAAGAGAAAACTGTGGCCTACTTCTAATAAAGACTGGATGGCTGGTGCCAACAGTGCAGATGCTGCTACTTCTGCTACAGTCACCCACATTTTCATTGGCTGATGGCATAGCATGGTCATATCCTCTTACATTAACCCCTTTGACATGTGGTGTTCTTTTTACCATAGATGTTTCTTTAAAAATGGTGACTGCTTCAGGTGGAGTGGCACAAAGCTGCTGGGTGCCTGCTGTTTTATGAGCTAATGTCTGCAATTGATGATAATGCCAATTGCAGACATTTAAGCCCTCAGATGCCATGGAAAATTGTGACCATGGCATCCCAGGCAGGTTTCCCTGGGATAGCTGTGCTCTCACAGCCTGAACGCTGAGAAAGCCATTCATTGGTGGTAATGGGCTGGAGCCTGTGAAAGGCTACCAGGCCTATCACAGGTACATATACTGAATTTCCCATATACTACTGTATTATATCTCAGTAGTATATAGGAGAAGCAATATAATTGCTCATTAAAATAAAATGAAGGAAAGTGTATAAAAATGTGTAAAAAAAAAATATATATATAAAAAAAGAGGCAGCACTGACAAAAAATAATGCAATAATGAAGCTGAAATACGCCTATTAGGCATACTTCAGGTGCAGATTGTGTCACAATGGTTAGTTGCGCAGCAATCTGCAACTTTTCTCCATTCACGACCGGTCTAAAAAAGTGTGCATGCTGTGGGCAGATAAGGGGACAGGCTGGCAGGCCCGTCTAATTTACCATCTTCTAAGCCTGTTTCAGATGTAGAAAAAGGTCTAAATGTTAGACAGCCTGCGTCTTTTCATAACTCCGGCGGATCCACCGCCAGCTATAGGGTTTATTAATAGTGATAAGCAGCAGGGGTAATATTCGAATTCGAGATATTTCGCAAATATGTTAGAATATTCATCATATATTTGCAAATATTCCTATTCGAGATTATTCTATTGATTGCGAAAAATTGGCAATGTAACTTTCACGTAATGCGAATATTCTAAAACCTGAATATATAGCACTATGGAATATAGTGCTATATATTCTTTTTTTAGAATATTCGTCATTTTTTCCCATCTGAAGTCATGATTCCTCCCTGCGAAAGTTGCTTTTGGGCCAATGACTGTTCACATTAAATTGGAAAAAAATGACGAATCTTCTAAAAACAAATTCTATAGTGATATATATATTCGTGTTTTAGAATATTCGCATTGCGCGAATATTAAATTGTCGATTTTTCACATAAGAGAGAAATTATTTTCTCTTATGTGAAAAATAGGTATTGTAATATTCGCATAGTGCAAATATTCTGAAACACGAATATATAGCACTATAGAATTTGCTTTTTAGAATAGTCGTAATTTTTTCCAATTTAATGTGAACAGTCATTGGCCCAAAAGCAACTTAAGCAGGGAGGAATCATGACTTCAGATGGAAAAAAATAACGAATATTCCAAATTCTATATAGCACTATATTCTATATTACATTGCCTATTTTTCGCATAAGAGAAAAAAAAATTAAATAATGAAGAATATTCTAATTCACTACAGACTACAATATTGCAGCCTTCTCACAATGGCCCACAAGCAAGAAGCAGGTAGGTATACTAGGTAATGGGTTCAGATGAAAACAAAAACTAATATTATTTTTTACGAATACATATCACTATATTCGAAATATTCGCGAATTTTCGAAGTGCTGATATTTGCAATAAAAATTTGAAATTGGAATATTCGCGCTCAACACTACTTATTAAGCCTGTTGTCGGATCCGCAATTTGCCACAAAACACTACGACCGTCTGAATAACCCTAATTTTGATAATCTTTCTTGGTACTGTAGTTCACCCATTCTAGTTATTACTTTGTTACCCTCCTATGAGCCCTTTCCAGCCCTGTTTATGTCTGCTTTGTTCACAGGAGCCCAGAACTGTACACAACACCCCATATGTGCTCTGCCTAGTGATTTGTAAAGTGGCAGGATGTTCTGATCATGAGCATCTATGCCCCTTTTGATCCAATTTATAATCTTATTGGCCTTGGCAGCAACTGTCTAAAACTGGTTTCTACAGTTACATTTGCTGTCTACTAAAATACTAAAATTCCTAAGTCATTTTCTATGTTATTGTTACCCAATGTTTCACCATTTAGTATGTATGGGTGACTTGCATTATTTCTTCCCTTGTGCATAATCGTTAATTTCTAACGATAATTTGTTTTCCCTTAGTCCTAACAGCAGCACAGATGGGGTTAACCACCCCCCGTGGACTGGCAGGACCGGCGGAATGTTTAATGAGCCCAAGACTAATAACTCAATTTAACAATTAAGTGTCTCCTTAAAAGGAGGAAGTCAACCCCCAGCCCACTGTGTTTATAGTAAGAAGAAAACTAGACTTACTAGGGTGGGAAATTTGTGTGCTGCTGTTAGGACTAAGGGAAAACAAATTATCGTTAGAAATTAACGATTCCCTTACGTCCTACCAGCAGCACAGATGGGGAGATAGCAAGAAGAAACCCCTAGGGAGGGCCTTCCTGCCTGGCAGAACTAAGAAAAGTCTGCCCAAAGGCCGAAAACTCAGCTAGACTGGCATCTAGTCTATAATGGGAGATGAATGTCGATTCAGAGCTCCAGGAGGCAGCTTTGCAAATCATGTTGAGAGGCAGAAGACTCCTCTCGGCAAAAGAAGTAGCCACAACTCTAGTAGAGTGGGCCTTCACGAATCCCGGAGGGTCCAGAGATTGTGGAAACAAGGGATTCCTTAATAGCCTCCTCAATCCACCGACTGATGGAAGGTTTGGATGCCTTACAGCCTTTAAACTTACCGGCAACAGGATTAGCAGATTCTCATCTTTCCTGAACTCCTTGATCTATCCACATAGATCCGGAGACATCTCAAAACGTCCAGAGGATGTCTAGCAGGTTCCTAGGAGGAGGTGGTAGATGTCGACAGAACCAGGAGGAATATCACCTGGTTGATGTTCTGGAAGGAAGGAACTTTAGGCCTACAATACGGGAGGAATCTAAGAAAGTCCCGGTCATGTAAGAAAATGGTATAGGGCTCATGCTGAGAGAGCTTGAAGCTCAGAGACCCTCTTGGCCAAAGTCACTGTAAGGAGAAACACAAACTTCCAAGTGACGAACTTGATGTCCACCTCCTCTCACGGTTCAAAGGGGGGAGATGCTAACCCCCTGAGAACTACTGAAAAACCCATTGAAAAAAGGGGTCTCAGTACTGTAGGCTTTAATCTTTCAGCTCCTCTAAGGAACCGTTTGATCAGCGGGTCCTGAGAAAAAGCCTGTTAAGGCAAGCTGAAATGGCTGAAACTTGAACCTTCAGAGTAGAAGGGAAAGGCCTCTATCAAGATCGTCTTGCATTAACTGAAGAATAGCGGAGAGGGGCGGATCTGCAGACGCCACCTCAGTTGAGGTACAACAGGATGAGAATATTCTCATAATACAAGAGTAGGCTCTCTTGGTAGAGTCCGCTTTAGAATGAGACAGCGTTCTCAGGACCGACTCTGAAAGCCCTTCTATTCTGGGAAGGGACTGATCAACCTCCAGGCTGTCAGGTTGAATCTGTGCAGATCTGAGCAGAGGTGAGTGTCCCACGACACCAGGGTCTGCTGTGGGGGGAGCCTCCAATATTGTCCTCGACTCAACTGGGTGAGCTAGGTAAACCAGGATCTCTTCGGCCAAAACAGTATGATGGCTATCACCGAGGCCTGATCCTGACGGATTTTCATTAATACCCTCGGTATCATGGAAAAGGGAGGGAAGATGTAAGCCAGCCTGAACCTCCAGGATATTGACAGAGCGTCTAACGCCAGGGGGTTGTCCTCACCTTGGCATTGAACCTTGTTGCCAAGAGATCCACCTCTGGCATACCCACTTGAGGACTATCTGCTTGATTCTCCGGATGTAAGGACCACTCCACCGACGGAAGACCGCGGCTCAGCCACTATCATCTTGAGGGAGCCTTGGATGTGGATAGCAGATAAGTGGGAAGGTACAACTCTGCCTAATCCAGAATCACCCCGATCTCTGACAGGAGGGGAAGTGATCTTGTGCCTCCCTGCTGGTTGCTGTAAAGTACCGCAGTCACATTGTCTGACTGGACTTTCACCGTTTTGCCCCGGATCTGAGGGGCTAAGTGAAGGAGGGCTAGCCGGATAGCTTGAATCTCGCAGAGATTGGATGAAAGAAGCCACTCCTGAGGAAACCAGGTCCCGTGAACTGGAGAGTTGTCTAGGTGAGCGTCCCAGCCTACTTAGGACGCATCCGTAGTCAATATGACCCAGATTGGCTGGGTCATAAACTTCCCGTCTAAAAGATGGCACCACCATCTGAGGGAATACCGAGTTTGCCAAGTCAGGGAGCACAGGGAGTTTAGCCCAGCAGGGCTGTCATTCCATTAGGAGAGGACCTCCAACTGGGCGGAGGTGCCATAGAGCTCAAGGGACTGCTTCCGCAGACGCTGACATGAGCCCCAACATCTTCATGAGAGTCCGGATTGGAACTCGCCGGGGAACGGAAAGGAACTTGCCGTGTTCTGAACCCGGAATCTTCTTTCTGGAGTCAACTGGAGCGACATCCCAGTGGAGTCGATTATGAAGCCTAGATATCTTACTGAAGTCGACGGGCTCACGTTCGACTTCTACCAGCTGATCCAACCTAGGTGGAACAGAAAGGAGATTGTTACCTGAAGAAGTTGGGTTAGGACCGCTAGAGCAGAGGCTTTCAAAGCCAGTCGTCCAGATAAGGAATGATGGTCAGTCCTTGAAGCCTCTAAGCCGCCACCACAGAACCACCTTGGTAAAAGTGTGAGAGGCAGAAGAAATGCCAAAGGGAAGGGCAACAAACAGAAGATGCCTGACGACACCGGACACCTGGACCGTGATCCTGATATACTTCCTGGAACCAGGATGGATCGGGATGTGCAGATATGCATTCTTGAGGTCCAGGGTTGCCATTACGTCTCCAGGATTGACGACGTGAACTACTGACCTGATGGTTTCTACACGAAACTTCACCTTCCTTATAAATCGATTGAAATATCTCAGATCGATAATCATCTGGAGATCTCCTGAAGCCTTGGGAACCAGAAAAACTGGTGAATAGATCCCTAGGCCCCGTTCTCCTGCCGGAACCTCCTCCAGAGCCCCTTTGCAAATGTAGTCCTGAATGTAGGCCTCTAGGATCGCCTCCTTGGCAGCTTGTAGAAGGTTGATCTTGACAAACCTGTCCAGAGGAAAAGAGGTGTTGTTGACTAAATAACCGTTGGAAATGATATTCAGGACCCAGGGATCCGAGATCTCTTGGATCCATTCTTCTCAGAAGTGGGAGAGACGACTCCCGACGGGTACATGAAGCTTAGGAATGGGGAAGCTTATTGGCAGGACGGCAGGAGTAACGGGAATTAACCAAGAGCCTCGAAGAGGCCCGTAGTCAGGAGGTGGATTTTCCATCTTTGGCTCCTCCACGAGAGCACCTCAGCCTTTCGCTGTGCTCTCCAGTCACTACAAGAGCTTGTTTGCTGGCCAGACCTGCCACCGCGGTCTTGTCTGCCCTGCCCTCGAAATGACTGCTGGGGAAGGCTCTTCACCTTCTAGTCTGAAAGGCCCTCCATGATCTTATCTAGCTCCGAACCGAACAAACGGTTGGGCTCGAATGGAAGGCCATATAAGCTGTATTTTGAGGAATTGTCAGCGACACAAGGCTCAAGCCAAAATGGAATATGGGCTGCCGAACCCCGGGCCATGCTATATATAGGCCCCTGACATTATTTGATAGTATTGTTACAGGGTGCCAAAGGCGCACTTGGTCTCCCATGAGCCACAGACCTGCTGCTTAGCTTCAAGAGCAAGAATCTGTGTTTGGCCTCGCTCCCAGGACTTGCTTCACATCAACTTGAATTTGATCCAGGCGAGATCAGAGGAACGTAGAGACTTCAAAAGCTGCTATGGCTGTGGAAGTGGAAGCCGCAGCTGCCGTAACACCCCGTCTTAGTTTGCAAGGGGGTCCTGCAGCTAGACCCATCGTCTGCAAGAACCAGAGTGCGCTTGGACAACTTGGCAATAGCCATGTCCACCTTGGGAATGGATCCCCACGAATCCACCAAGGGTTAAGCCATCGGGAACATGGATTTAACTTCTTTGTTAAAACCGGACCTTTTCCAGGTTTTTTCCACTCTATATCATGACAGAGAGGAGGGTCTCATCCGCTTTGAAGACACGATGTGCCCGAGTAGCGGGAATGGGAGGCTCCCCACAGTCAACATCATGGTCCCCCGACCTGATGGACTTGAGCAACTTCTGTGTCTTTCCAGGGGAGAAAACACAACGTCAGCTCCTCCTCATCCGAGGAGGAAGAAACTAAGGAGACCAAAAAGGTCTCCTTACCGGGACAGAGGTCTCCATAGGGGCCTGGGCACGAATAGGAAGCCTTTCCATCCAGCATGCCTATGACTCCTTTAACAGAGCCATTGATACATATCCTGCAAAGTAGGTTCACTAGAGGTCCGAACCTCTAACGTCAGCTGTAACACCTGGTGTAGGTTAGGTCAACAGACCAAGGGATTCCCAACCGGTCTCCCAAACTGGTCTTAGCCCAGCCTTAAGCTGTTTAGCTTCTGCGATCTCACAAGTGCAGGTATGATCAGCTTACAATAACCGTTGACTGCTGCAATGGTAGCAGGATAGATGCTTCCTCTTGAAATCCACTTTCCTGTCTTCCGAATCCCGCGGAGAAGACATCACTGCGGGAAAAAAAGAGACAAATAAAACATTTGTAAACCACCTATCTGCGCAGGAAAGGTAGAAAAACAGACCGGAGGCAGCTGAGGAAAAAAACACCACAAGTGGAACAACACCAACTTTAGGACTCTGGGAGCTGGCTGAAAAGCATATGCAGTCAGAGACTGAACTGGAGCACACAGCCTCCAAAAATAGGGGAAAGGGAGGGATAGCCAATCCACCCTTCCCCAGTAAATCCTCCACAGGAAGACGCATAAAAAATCGTGCCCGTGAAAAATCACGGCCGGATTACCCGGAGGTGATGCAAAAGGAGAGTCCCCGTGTTACCTCCGGAAGATGGCGGCGCACAGGGACCGGGATCCCGGACCAAGGACGCCGCCAAAATACCCCAGCCAGGCGCACTGCGCGGGGCCGGCAGCAAGCAAGCTGCCGGCCAAACTGACAAGGTACCTAGGAAAAAAGGGCAACGCCGTTACCCAAACGAAAAGAAGGCTCCCCGCACTTTCCATAAGAAAGGGGGGAACAAACCGCCTAGTCCACCTGTCCAGGAGGACAGAAAAAAACACAGTGGGCTGGGGGTTGACTTCCTCCTTTTAAGGAGACACTTAATTGTTAAATTGAGTTATTAGTCTTGGGCTCATTAAACATTCCGCCGGTCCTGCCAGTCCACGGGGGGTGGTTAACCCCATCTGTGCTGCTGGTAGGACGTAAGGGAACCTTAGTGTTGAGCGAATCAAAGCATTCAAAGTGGAATTCGATCCAAAGTTTAGGAAAATCCGAATTTCCTGGTTCTTTGTGGTAATGAAACAATTTTTTCCTAAAATAGCGGCGCCATGTGTTACAAAGTGAAAGTAAGAAGCCCAGGAACAAGAGATCACCCATAATGCAATGCAGCCAGCCTATCAGCAGCTATTCAATACCTGTGATATCACAGCCCTAAAACAAATCCTAATCCCGCCCAGTCTCAGCCATTTTACCGTGAACTGAGCATAGGGAGAGACATGACAAGTGCTAGAGACAGTGTTTAGCAAAGTTTCAATTGTAGAATCTTTGATAGGGAGGCTGCAGGGACAGTGTAGGGCGAGCATAGGGACAGTGCAGGCTGTGTAATCAGAAGCTGTAATGATCCATAGGAGACAGCTCAGTTTGTATCAATCCCTGCACAGAGCTATCTAATTGAACAGTGTCCACCTTTTTAATAGAGAAGCAATTATATTACTACTTGCTTCTCAAATTGGAGTGAATAAGCTGTATAATTTAACTGTTATTAGGGGGTCCCCCATGTCTAATAGATACACTATTCTATTATGCCTTGATCCTTGTAAGTACTGTAATTTAACTGTTATTGGGATGTCCCCCTTGTTAGATAAGCAGATCTATTACACCTTGATTATTAAACTGGGGTGAATAAGCTGTCTATTTTTATTTGGGTGTATACCTTGTTTAATAGATGAGCAAAATTATTATGCCTCGATTCTCAAATTGGAGTGATTAGGTAGTGCAATTTAACTGTTATTGGGTTGCACCCTTTGTTTAATAGATATACACATCTATTACGCCATGATTCTCAAATTCGTGTGAATAAGCTATGTAATTCAACTGCTATTGGGGGTGTCCCCCTTGTTAAATAGATAAGAAATTCCATTAGGCCTTAATTCTCAAATTGGGGTGAATAAGTTGCCTAATACTACTGTTGTTGGGGTGTGCACATTGACATTGAATAACTTATTTTACATATACAGGTACTGTACAGTATGTCCAAAAGACAGGTGTCAGAGCCCTCTGAGGGAATGGGTGTCAGTATTGGTTCTGTGTCCCCACAGCAGGGTGACAGATCCTTGTCTGCACATCTCAGCACCATGGGTCCCAGGGTGCCAGCATATCGCTGCATCCATCCTCACTACCAGGAGCGCCTGTCTTATAGGGAATAGACAGCTGGGTCCTGATTGCCTTCCCCACCCGTAGGCGGGGCTTTGAGTATTTGAGGCAGCTTCACTTAGGAGGAAGTGCCTAAGCGTGGTTGTTGTACCTCTTGACTCCCGCTGAAGCTTCCCACTGTGTCTGTTTATTGGAATTTCTGGATTCTGACCTCTGCTTTGTTTGACCCTGATTCTGCCTGCTTGCTGGATTGCCTGGACTATTGACCTCTGCTCAGTTTGACTATGTATCTGCCTGCCGTCTGTTTGTTGGATTACCTGGATTATCGAACACTGCATTGTCTGACTACGCATCTGCCCATTGCTTCCAGTAAGTCTGCCTGGATTCCTGACCCTGCACTGCCTTACAACGAGACCACTTTATTCTGCACACTGCATTGCTCTAAACTTTGTTTTGCCTTTATTTCAAGTGACTTTTGTACCGTCTGCCAGTAAAGATCATCTGTTCTTTTACTCCATCTTTGTTGGACTCTGTTCACACTGCTACAGTTAACTGTGTTCAGGGTGACAGGGGTAAACAACAGTGTCCTGACTCTGAGAGTCAGCAGTCAGCAATATTGGGTTAATCCCTAGATCTCTATCAGCTGACAAAGAGGATCCAAATCCTATGGTCATAACAATGGGCAGTGTTAAAAATGTTACTGGAGCCGGCAGAAGTAGCATCAGAAGAAAGGGGGTGGTAGATGCATCTGCAGCAACGGACCACATCTGCCACTGTCGACTGGTAGTCGTGTTTTGACCAGCAATTCAGCTGTCCATGAATGGTTTACCTATACAGTTGCTGTTAATGTACAGTATGTCCAAAAGACAGGTGTCAGGGCCCTCTGAGGTAATGTGCAGTGGCAAAAATGTTGCTGTAGCTGGCAGAAGTAGCAGCAGAAGGGGGTGGTAGCAGCAGCTGCAGCAACAGGCCATAGCTGCCACTGTCATCAAGCGGTTGTGTTTTGAATTAGCAATCCAGCTGTCCTTGAATGGTAGACTCTGTCTTCAACATCATCGCAAATAGCATCCGACACCCAGCCAGGAGTTGGTTGGTTCCTCTGACACCACACTTAGTTGGGATGGCCCAGAAACAAGCTCTGTGCCCTCACCTGTCCAGAACGTGACTTTCTTTTTCTGGGAAGAATTGTATGCTGTTAGCTCTGCTCCGCTTTTCAGTGAGGACAGGCTTATTGAGGACAGTCAGCAGCTACTGCCCATCACAGATTTAGAGGAGAGGTCCACTGCTTCCTCCTGTAGGCATGCAAGTAGCAACCATGATAGGTGCGTGGGATCAGGTATTGCTTATGGGACGCGGCCATAAGACTAGTCAGGGTGGCATATGTGAGGAGCAGACAGTAGTGGATGATGACGTAATCGATCGCAAGTGGGAGCCGGGTGAAGAGGGGGGTTCATCTTTAGCGTGGCTGTGAGTCAGCAGTGTGGCAGCAGTGTGAGATCTGGAGCCAAAAATGTTAGCGGTAGACCATCTGCTACTCAGGAGCCTACCTGACCAGAAACAACTATCAGTGCACCGGTTCATAAAGGCCACAGGCAGTCAGCATGCAGTGGTTGGGGGTAAAATGCTATACTCGCCAGTGTGGGAATTTTTCATCAAGTCATTTGTGGACATCAGCATGTCTTTACGTAGGATCTGTGGGCAGAAGGTGAAGCGCAGCCAAGGTTCCAATGTTGGCACCACAGCCCTCTGACAACACATGGAGCATCATCATAAATTGGCCTTGGAAAACCGTGGTGCTAATGTAGTGGTACAGCCTGATGCAGCAACCACTGCATCTCCTAGTGGCACACACCCCTTATTCAGCAGTCAAGGCTCCACCACCTCAGCAGAAGGGAGATTTGTTTCCTTCCTATCATCCACTGGTCCTGATGCTCCTCCTCCTACAACTCCTCGCCAGCAATCAGACACCGAGGCTGTTGAAAAAAGACAACAGTATATGTGCACTCATCCAACGGCACAGAAAGCTGAACATGCTCCTGGCCAAGTTGCTGATATTACAGTACCTCACTTTTCATGTGGTTGACTATGCACATTTCAGAGAACTGATGGCTTGTGTGGAGCCTAGGTGGAGAATCCCAAGCCGTCAATACTTCTCTGAAAAAGCTGCACCAGCCTTGCACGCGTATTTTGAGCAGAAGGTGGACAATGTCCTTTATGGCCACTGGGTAAATGTGGTTCCTGCACAGGCACACCAGCAACTTAGCCAGGTGATGGCAATGCCGTCTCCCTGTTCTCATTCTGTGATTGCTGCGCAAATGTCCTCCTCATCCTCCACTGTAGGCACAGTATACCACCTATGCAGAGCATGGCGGTGCCATGCTGTTCTGCACCTGGCCAGCCTGGGAGAATGGAGTCTCACTGGGGAAGAACTGCTCCACGTCATCAAATAAGAAATTAAAATGTGGGCTGTATCCTCGCAAAAAGAAGATCAAAACCATGGTCACCGATAATAGAAAGAGCATTCTATTGGCACTGCGCCAAGTAAGGCTGAACCCTGCGCCCTGCATGGCACACTTCTTTAATCTGGTTATAACCCAGTTCCTGAAGTCTTCCACCCAATTGTAAGATGTCTTGAAAATGGCCAAAAAACTATGCATGCATTTCAGTCACTCTTACTGTGCAAAAAACGACTTCCTTGAGCTGCAAAGGCAGAATAGTGTTCCAACATCGCCTCATATGCGAAATTTTCATAAGTTGGAACTCTTCTCTCCAGATGTTGGACCGACAATATGAACAGAGGAAATGAATGATTTCTTGATGATGCAGAAGGACAGCAGAATACTCCCCTGTGAAACTTCAATGTTAACCAGTAGCAGCTCAAGCATGACACCTACCGTTTGCTCAGGCCCTTTGAGGAGGCCACTTTGTCAGTCGCCAAGACTACGGGATGAATGATGTCATTCCACTCCTTTGTGCATCTGGAGCAGATGCTGATAAATCTGGCTGGCCAGGGGACAGGAGACATGGCGCGATACCTTTCACTGCCACCTGAGTCCTGTGGGGGATGAACTGGTGGAGGAGGATGAGTTGGTGGGGGACATTAACCACCGAGGAAAGGTATACAGAAATGGTTACAGAAATAGTAGGATGGCTACTGTCTCTCTTTACGATGTTTGACACTGTCTACCAGTCCAAAATGGAAGCCTTTTTTACACCTACTGAGAGGGATGATAAATTGACCGGCGGGACCCTCTGCGATCACGCTCCATTGCCATGACTAGTGATGTCGCGAACATAAAATTTTCAGTTCGCGAACGACGAACGCGAACTTCCGCAAATGTTTGCGAACAGGCAAACCGTGCGAACCGCCATAGACTTCAATAGACAGGCGAATTTTAAAAACCAAAGGGATTCTTTCTGGCCACAATAGTGATGGAAAAGTTGTTTCAAGGGGACTAACACCTGGACTGTGGCATGTCGGAGGGGGATCCATGGCAAAACTCCCATGGAAAATTACGTAGTGGACGCAGAGTCGGGTTTTAAACCATAAAGGGCATAAATCACGTAACATTCCTAAATTGTTTGGAATAACATGCTTTAAAACATCCAGTGTGTGTATACGATCAGGTATGATGTTGTATCGATCAGGTAGTGTAAGGGTTACGCCCGCTTCACAGATATTGACAGACCAAACTCCCCTTTTAATGCAACGCAAACAACCGCAAACAGTCCATTTGCACAACCGCAAACTCCCCATTTGCACAAGGTTGGATACCAAGCTAGCCATGTCCCGGTGATGTAATTGAAGGTTTCTCCACCCAGCCACGTACAACACCAAGGGTCCCTGAAAGGTCAATTGAATAGTGAGTGGTATTTTCTGTAGTACTATTCTCATCAGTTTAATCCCTGTTACGTCCCCAATCTGGGGTCCATCTATTGAATTGATTTTTCGAACGAGGAGATGGTTAAAAAAACGCTGGCTCCCTCCCTTTTGTTTTAATCCACGGTCACTGCGTCTGCGCCGTGCAATTTACTGTCACACCCGATATGAGTGGTGTCTTAACTAGTACTATTCCTATCAGTTTAATCCCTGTTACGTCCCATATTAGGGATTTCCTTTTGTGAAAAAAAATTTAGGCCGGGTACCTTCGACTGCCTTCACAGTGACAGACCAAACTCTCATACACCAAACTGAATTGATTTTAGGAACCGGGAGATGGAAAAAGCAGCTTGGTCGGTCCTCTTACTCCCAAATTGGGGCACTGCGCGTGCACAGAGCAATGTGCAGTGACACCCTATATGAGTTGTGTCTTAACTAGTACTATTCCTATCAGTTTAATACCTGTTACGTACCCTATCCGGGGATGTGTGTCGAATTGATTAATCATTGTTGAATTTACGAACCATTACGACATCATGAAATAATTTAGTTCTGAGCTCTGTACTTGCTTTGTATTGGAATTGATGGGGATTTTTTTAATTGTCTGCATTATTTCTAATAAACTATTAAGAGACTTTATTATGATTTTTTATTTTATGTATTAAAACCCATACAACATAAAAAAAAAAAATATTATCCAGCCGTTCGCTTTTGGTCTGACCATAATGAAGCAACGGCCTTATCATCTGGGGTGTGGCAATGATGATTGCTTCATTGTGATACGCAAGCCCCTTCACCACAACAAGGTAACGATCACAAAGGGGAATTGACACTTGTATGTACCTTTTTTTTTGTTTTGTTTTTGCAGCCACAGTGCTGCACCATAGGACAGAAAAATTGGGCATGTACATATGCTTGAAAAATAATGGCATTGTTGCATTGTTTTCCAGGCAGAAAAGTGAGTAAAACATTGCGGCTTGAACCCTAGTTGGTGGCGGAGAATTCACGAAAGTCATCCGGTATGCAGGCATTAAATACAGCAGCGTGGGGATCATTTTGAGGCCAAGGCATGTCATCAGGCCTTTTGTTAGTTAAACGTATCCCCCACTGTCAGTCCCTTCGGGATCCATGCCTCATTCATCTTTATGAAGGTGAGGTAATCAACACTTTTTTGACAAAGGCGACTTCTCTTGTCAGTGACAATGCCTCCTGCTGCACTGAAGGTCCTTTCTGACAGGACACTTGAAGCAGGGCAGGCCAGAAGTTCTATCGCAAACTGGGATAGCTCAGGCCACAGGTCAAGCCTGCACACCCAGAAGTGAAGGGGTTCACCGCTCCTCAGAGTGTCGATATCTGCTGTTAAGGCGAGGTAGTCTGCTACCTGTCGGTCGAGTCGTTCTCTAAGGCTGGATCCCGAAGGGCTGTGGCGATGTGTAGGACTGAAAAAGCTCCGCATGTCCTCCATCAACAACACATCTGTAAATCGTCCAGTCCTTGCCGCCGTGGTAGGAGGAGGATTACATTCACCTCTTCCCCAGTTAGATTCCCGTTGTGCTGTGACATCCCCCTTATAAGCTGTGTAAAGCATATTTTTTAGTTTGGTTTTGAACTGCTGCATCCTTTCTGACTTTTGGTAATTTGGTAACATTTCTGCCACTTTCTGCTAATACCGGGGGTCTAGTAGCATGGCCACCCAGTACAGGTCGTTCTCCTTCATCCTTTTTATACGAGGGTCCCTCAACAGACATGACAGCATGAAAGACCCCATTTGCACAAGGTTGGATGCAGAACTACTTATTTCCGGTTTCGCGTCCTCAATGATGTCATTGACGGTTTGTTCTTCCCCCCAGCCACGTACAACACCATGGGTCCCAGATAGGTGACAACAACGAGCACCCTGGGGTGCCTGCTGTGGTTGGACTTCCTCCTCCTCAAAGCCACATTCCTCCTCTGACTCCTCTTCCTCATATTCCTCTTCCAGCGTTGCCGCAGGTCCGGCAAGCGATGATGACAAGGCTGTTTCTGGTGGTGATGGTGACCACAACTCTTCCTCTTCCTCTTCACGCTCATCTACAGCCTGATCCAGCACTCTTCGCAGGGCACACTCCAGGAAGAAAACAAACGGGATGAGGTCGCTGATGGTGCCTTCGGTGCGACTGACTAGGTTTGTTACCTCCTCAAAAGGACGAATGAGCCTACAGGCATTGCGCATGAGCGTCCAGTAACATGGCAAAAAAATTCCCAGCTCCGCAGAGGCTGTCCTAGCACCCCGGTCATACAAATACTCGTTGACGGCTTTTTCTTGTTGTAGCAGGCGGTCGAACATTAGGAGTGTTGAATTCCAACTTGTCGGCTGTCGCAAATCAAGCGCCTCACTGGCAAGTTGTTTCGCCGCTGAATTTCGGAAAAGTGCGCCATGGCCGTTTCGGAACGCCTGAAATGGCCACACACCTTCCTGGCCTGCTTGAGGACGTCCTGTAAGCCTGGGTCCTTAGATACAAAGCGTTGTACGATGAGATTCAACACATGTGCCATGCACGGCACATGTGACAACTTGCCCAAATTCAATGCCGACAACAAATTTGTTCCATTGTCACACACCACTTTGCCGATCTCCAGTTGATGCGGGGTCAGCCACTGATCCACCTGTGCATTCAGGGCGGCAGGAGTGCTGGTCCTGTGTGGCTCTCTGCTTTCAGGCAAGTCAACCCCAAGACGGCGTGAAACTGTCGTATCCGGGATGTGGAATAGCCCCTAGGGAGCTGGGGGGATTCAGTTGATGTGCAGCCAGACGCTGCAGCAGAAGAGGACTCAGCCGAGGAGGATATTGAAGAGGATGGAGTAGGAGTAGAGGAGGTGGCAGTAGGCCTGCCTGCAAGTCGTGGCGGTGTCACCAACTCCGCTGCGGAGCCATGCATTCCATGCTTGTCAGCCGTCAGCAGGTTGACCCAATGTGCAGTGTACGTGATATACCTGCCCTGACCGTGCTTTGCAGACCAGGTATCAGTGGTCAGATGGACCCTTGCCCCAACACTGTGTGCCAGAGATGCCATGACTTCCTTTTCAATAACATCACAATTTGGCGAAAAGAAAGGGGAAAAGGCGCTCATAGGGTAATGTGTTTCTAATGGATCTTATTTGAAGTCAATAATGATTGTGCTCACCTTTTATGGTTGTGCTAGCTCAGGCACAACTCTAGTGAATGGCCATTAGGGAGGTTGGTGCTGCCGGTGACCCGCTCAGTCCAGATGGGTGGTTGCCAGACCCCCAGGGTACTGAAGGAACAGATTCAGACGGGAAACGGATGTGCAGCAAATCCGCACTTCCAATGGGGTACCAAAGGGCGCACTTAAACAACCTCAAGCAAGGGTAATCTTTTTAAGGAGTTTATTGACAACGCGTTTCGGGGCTTACGTACCCCTTTTTCAAGTCTTAAACGTCGTGCTGCTAGAACATGGGGTGTATCATGGTTATCCCTCTTGGCTGTGGAAGACCTGGGAACGCTGATCAGCACGTGGGGACGCCAGCAGCACCTGACTGTGGGCAGATGAGATGGAACTGCTGAAGGTGAGAGGCGGAGTGGCGGGTGGTTGAGAGGGGGCAAGAAGGACAGCAGTGGTTGACGTGGCTGAAGATGCTGGACCAGGAGGAGGATGGTGGCTTTGAGTTTGTGTGCTGCTTGTACGCATGTGTTGATCCCATAGGCGTTTCTGAAGTGAGATCATGTGCCTTTGCAAAGCAGTTGTGCCGAGGTGGGTGTTGGACTTCCCACGACTCAATTTCTTTTGGCACAGGTTGCAAATGGCATTGCTGTTATCAGAGGCAGACACACAAATAAAATGCCACACTGCTGAGCTTTGCAATGACGGCATTCTGGTGGTGGCAACAGCATGCGTTGACTGGCGTGCTGTCTGGCGAACCCCAGGTGCCGATACATGCTGTCTGACTGTGCCACTAACTCCTTGCGATGACCTCCCCCTGCTTCCAACTCATCTCCTCCTTCTCTCTGTCTCCCCTTCTGAACTTTCCCCCTCTTCTTCTCTTCGAGCAGGCACCCACTTGGCATCCGTGGACACATCGTCATCATCAACCGATTCACTTGTATCTGACACCTTAGCAAAGGAAGCAGCAGCGGGTACAACATCATCATCATCACACTGTACATCCATGTGTGTAATCCTGCCTGACTGAGACATTTTCCTGTAATCTACATCATCTGGCAATAATGGTTGCGCACCACTAATTGCATCCAACTGATGTGTAAATAACTCCTCTGACGGATCAAGTGAAGCGGTTGTGGTGGTGGTGGCGGCGGGCTGGAGCATGGTAACTTGAGAGCAGGTGATCGAAGCTGAGCTGGAGGAGGATGGTGCGTCAAGGTTCTTAGCGGAAGCTGTTGAAGATTGGGTGTCCTGTCTAAGCCAGTCAACTATGTCCTCAGAATTTTTCAGGTTCAGGGTACGTGGCCTCTGAACACTGGGCATTATTTCAGGGCCAGTGGAAATCACAGCACCACGACCATGACGGCCCCTGCGGGGTGGCCTGCCTCTGCCTGTCATTTTTTTTTAGATAAGTGGTACTACGCGTGCTAGGTACTGTGCCACCCGGTATGAGTGGTGGGCACTGGCAGTGGGCACACTACTGTCAGTGGAAGTCGGCCTGACACACACTGGCAGCAGGCAAGCAACTGAAATTAGACTAAAGTGTAAAAATGAAATGCCTTATTTATCGGCAAGCTACTGTGCCACCCGGTATGAGTGGTGGTGGGCACTGACAGTGGGCACACTACAGTCAGTGGAAGTCGGCCTGACACACACTGGCAGCAGGCAAGCAACTGAAATTAGACTAAAGTATAAAAATGAAATGCCTATGCCACCCGGTATGAGTGGTGGTGGGCACTGGCAGTGGGCACACTACAGTCAGTGGAAGTCGGCCTGACACTCACTGGCAGCAGGCAAGCAACTGAAATTAGACTAAAGTGTAAAAATTAAATGCCTTATTTATCGGCAAGCTACTGTGCCACCCGATATGAGTGGTGGTGGGCACTGGCAGTGGGCACACTACAGTCTATGGAAGTCGGCCTGACACACACAGGCAGCAGGCAAGCAACTGAAATTAGACTAAAGTGTAAAAATTTAATGCCTGTGCCACCCGGTATGAGTGGTGGTGGGCACTGGCAGTGGGCACACTACAGTCTGTGGAAGTCGGCCTGACACACACTGGCAGCAGGCAAGCAACTGAAATTAGACTAAAGTGTAAAAATTAAATGCCTGTGCCACATGGTATGAGTGGTGGTGGGCACTGGCAGTGGGCACACTACAGTCTGTGGAAGTCGGCCTGACACACACTGGCAGCAGGCAAGCAACTGAAATTAGACTAAAGTGTAAATATTAAATGCCTTATTTATCGGCAAGCTACTGTGCCACCCGATATGAGTGGTGGTGGGCACTGGCAGTGGGCACACCACAGTCTATGGAAGTCGGCCTGACACACACTGGCAGCAGGCAAGCAACTGAAATTAGACTAAAGTGTAAAAATTAAATGCCTGTGCCACACGGTATGAGTGGTGGTGGGCACTGGCAGTGGGCACACTACAGTCTGTGGAAGTCGGCCTGACACACACTGGCAGCAGGCAAGCAACTGAAATTAGACTAAAGTGTAAAAATTAAATGCCTATTTATCGGCAAGCTACTGTGCCACCAGATATGAGTGGTGGTGGGCACTGGCAGTGGGCACACTACAGTCAGTGGAAGTCGGCCTGACACACACTGGCAGCAGGCAAGCAACTGAAATTAGACTAAAGTGTAAAAATTAAATGCCTGCTGCCACCCGGTATGAGTGGTGGTGGGCACTGGCAGTGGGCACACTACAGTCTAGTGGAAGTCGGCCTGACACACACTGGCAGCAGGCAAGCAACTGAAATTAGACTAAAGTGTAAAAATTAAATGCCTGTGCCACCTGGTATGAGTGGTGGTGGGCACTGGCAGTGGGCACACTACAGTCTGTGGAAGTCGGCCTGACACACACTGGCAGCAGGCAAGCAACTGAAATTAGACTAAAGTGTAAAATTTAAATGCCTGTGCCACCACGGTATGAGTGGTGGTGGGCACTGGCAGTGGGCACACTACAGTCTGTAGAAGTCGGCCTGACACACACTAGCAGCAGGCAAGCAACTGAAATTAGACCAAAGTGTTAAATTTAAATGCCTGTGCCACACGGTATGAGTGGTGGTGGGCACTGGCAGTGGGCACACTACAGTCTGTGGAAGTCGGCCTGACACACACTGGCAGCAGGCAAGCAACTGAAATTAGACTAAAGTGTAAAAAATAAATGCCTGTGCCACACGGTATGAGTGGTGGTGGGCAATGTCAGCGGGCAAACTACAGTCTGTGGAAGTCGGCCTGACACACACTGGCAGCAGGCAAGCAACTGAAATTAGACTAAAGTGTTAAATTTAAATGCCTGTGCCACACGGTATGAGTGGTGGTGGGCATTGGCAGTGGGCACACTACAGTCTGTGGATGTCGGCCTGACACACACTGGCAGCAGGCAAGCAACTGAAATTAGACTAAAGTGTAAAAATTAAATGCCTGTGCCACCCGGTATGAGTGGTGGTGGGTACTGGCAGTGGGCACACTACAGTCTGTGGAAGTCGGCCTGACACACACTGGCAGCAGGCAAGCAACTGAAATTAGACTAAAGTGTAAAAATTAAATGCCTGTGCCACCCGGTATGAGTGGTGGTGGGCACTGGCAGTGGGCACACTACAATCTGTGGAAGTCGGCCTGAAACACACTGCCAGCAGGCAAGCAACTGAAATTAGACTAAAGTGTTAAATTGAAATGCCTGTGCCACACGGTATGAGTGGTGGTGGGCACTGGCAGTGGGCACACTACAGTCTGTGGATGTCGGCCTGACACACACTGGCAGCAGGCAAGCAACTGAAATTAGACTAAAGTGTAAAAAATAAATGCCTGTGCCTCACGGTATGAGTGGTGGTGGGCACTGGCAGTGGGCACACTACAGTCTGTGGAAGTCGGCCTGACACACACTGGCAGCAGGCAAGCAACTGAAATTAGACTAAAGTGTAAAAATTAAATGCCTGTGCCACCCGGTATAAGTGGTGGTGGGCTCTGGCAGTGGGCACACTACAATCTGTGGATGTCGGCCTGACACACACTGGCAGCAGGCAAGCAACTGAAATTAGACTAAAGTGTAAAAAATAAATGCCTGTGCCACACGGTATGAGTGGTGGTGGGCACTGTCAGCGGGCAAACTACAGTCTGTGGAAGTCGGCCTGACACACACTGGCAGCAGGCAAGCAACTGAAATTAGACTAAAGTGTAAAAATTAAATGCCTGTGCCACACGGTATGAGTGGTGGTGGGCACTGGCAGTGGGCACACTACAGTCTGTGGAAGTCGTCCTGACACACACTGGCAGCAGGCAAGCAACTGAAATTAGACTAAAGTGTAAAAATTAAATGCCTGTGCCACCTGGTATCAGTGGTGGGCACTGGCAGTGGGCACACTACAGTCAGTGGAAGTACGCCTGACACACACTGGCAGGCAACTAACCTTAGATTAAAGGGCAAAAATGAAATGCCTTTGTTTGATGCAAAGTCCTGTGCCACACGGTGTGAGTGGTGGGCACTGGCAGTGGGCACAATGTAGTCTGTGGGCCTGCAGCTCCTCACACACGGGCAGGCCAGGCAACTGCAATATATATATGGAGAAAAAAAAAATAAAGCAGACTAATGTAGCAGCCCTAAAAAGGGCTTTTTGGGGTGCTATCAGGACGCTGTCCTTACAGCAGAGATCAGATGAGTCTTTCAGGACTGGAGTGGACACTGAATTCACTAGCCTAGCTATCAAGTTCCCTATTAAATCAGCAGCAACTACACTGTCCCTCCTCTCACTAAGACTGCAGCTTCAGAATTAATCTAAAATGGATGCTGAGCAGGAGGTGGGAGGGTCTGGGAGGGAGGGTATGCTGCGGATTGGCTGGAATGTGTCTGCTGACTGTGAGGTACAGGGTCAAAGTTTGCATCACATATGTTCGCCCGCCGAGGCGAACGCGAACAAGCTATGTTCGCCGGGAACTGTTCGCCGGCGAATAGTTCGATCCATCTCTAGCCATGACTGCTGGAGGGGGAGGAGCAAAAGGGCACCAGCTCCCCATCAGCAGTAACTTGAGTCTCCAGTTTCTGATGAGCACATTTCTTCATCCTCCTACTAAAGAAACCACCCAGCAGCAGGACTTGGAGCAGAACCAGAGGCATACTTGGACTGCACTTTCAACCCAGATCCAAGATCCCCTGGACTACTGGGCAGCCAACTTGAACTGTGGCTGCAACTGGTCAAGTATGCCCTGGATAAACCTTCCTGCCGGGCCAGTAGTATGGCATCAGAGTGGGTGTTTAGTGTGGCGGGGGCATAGTTACCCCAAAGAGATCTTGCCTTTGAACAGAAAATGTATAAAGATGAATCGGCATGAATCAGCCAGGATTTCCACACTCCGATGCATGATGCATCACACTAGAACATTCTGGCAGTAATGTTCTGAATGCAGTATGCTGCCACACCAGGACATTGTGAAAAGCGGCCCATTCTTTCTGGCCATGTGCTTCAGCTACTTGTGCTGTTACTGCCACTGCTGTTGCCCCCCACCTCCCCACTTTGTGACTGGGCCACTATGTTGACTCCTCATGCTGTTGCCGACCTCACCACTCTGTGACAGGGCCACTGAGTTGACTCTTTATACTATTGTCATCCTCAACAGTCTTTTCTGGAGAGTTTCCCTGTTTGGCCTTGTTGACATCACAGTTTTATTTACCATTCTCCTGATCCATCAGAAGAACCAAAAAATGAAAATCACAGCGGATCCTGTCTTTGGAGCATGTATAAGATATCTATAACACAGTCAGTATTTTGCATCATGATTTGGAAGCCTAAAGCAGGAGTAGGTACAAAACATGTTAGACATGCAAATATTTCCTTTGCATGTCATCTCGCTTTTGGACCTACTCCTTTTTTTCCTTTCCAATACTGAACGAATACTTATGCAAAAAACTGACCAAATACTGACCGTGTGATAGAGGCCATTGAAGTCCTGCATGCAGGACTTCTTTTTCATCTGAGTAAAACTAATGTCAGATGCAAATAGCCAAAATTCATGTAAATTGAGCATTGGGCCTCTATCACGCGGTCAGGATTTTGGATCAGGATTAGGGTTGAGCGAACACCTGGAAGTTCGGGTTTGCCGCAAACCCGAACTTGACCCGAAATTGACCGCGAACCCCATTGAAGTCAATAGGGACCCGAACTTTGGGGCTCTAAAAAAGTCATAGAAAGGGCTAGAGGGCTGCAAAAGGAAGCAAAATGGGGGTAAGAGCTGGACAATTGCCCTGCAAACAAATGCGGATAGGGAAATGACTTAAAATAACATAAAATATAAAAATAGGAAAAAATAATGATCTCAAAATAAGAGTCGGAGGTCAAAGTGGAGTAGGAGGTTGAGGAGGCGGTAGATGTGGCGGTGTAGGTGGAAGCGGTCAGGGAGGAGGAGAAGGTAGCCAACACTGTTTTTGTATTTTTTGTATTTTTTGTATTTTTTTTTTTTCCTTTTTTTATTTTTTTATAAATTTAGGAAGACCCCAAAACATTGGGAAATAGAAGAGAGAATACAAAGAGAAAGTGTGGTGGAGTATAACAATGGCTGGGTGCAGCCGATACACTTGTCTATTCTGTACAAGGTACGGATAAGTCCTGTGGGAGCCATGCCTGGTTCATTTGAATGATCGTGAGCTTATCCACATTGACTGCGAGAGACGGCTGCGATTGCCTGTAAATCACCCCCCCCACCCCGTGTTGTGATAAACACACGTTCGGACAATGCACTGGCCGCAGGGCAGGCCAGCACCTCCAGGGCGTAAAAGGCAAGCTCAGGTCATGTGCCCAATTTGGAGACCCAGAAGTTGAATGGGACAGACCCATCAGTCATTACGTGTAGGTGTGTGCACACGTACTGTTCCGCCATGTTGCTGAAATGCTGCCTCCTGCTAAGACGTTCCATATCAGCTGGTGGTGCTGGTTCTTGTGGCGTGCTGACAAAGCTTTTCAACATTTTAGCCATGCGTTGGTGACTTCTTCCTCCTCCTCTGCCTTCGACTTGTGCCTCCAGTGAGCCCCCAGTGTCAGGTAGGAATGCCATCAGCAGCGGGTCTACTAGTGTGCGTTTGTACTCACGCATCTTTCGATCACGCTCCAGTGATGGAATTAAGGATGACACGTTATCCTTGTAGCGGGGATCCAGCAGGGTGGCCACCCAGTAAGTAGCATTGGTTAGAATGTGGGCAACTTGGCAGTCGTTGTGCAGGCACTGCAGCATGTAGTTGCTCATGTGTGCCAGGCTGCCCAGAGGCAACGATAAGCTGTCCTCTGTGGGAGGTGTATAGTCTGTGTCCTCTGTATCCCCCAGCTACGCTCCATTGATGCCCATGAGCTGCTTTGGGTGCCACCTTGCTGTGAACACGGTTCCTCCTCCTAATCATCCTCATCCTCCAGATCTGTGCCATGGCTGGACAACTATGTACCTGGCTTCTGTTGGTGTAGGAACTCACCCTCCGAGCCACTTGTGAATGACTGGCCTGATAACCGTGAAAAATGATCCCTCTTCCTCCTGTTCCACATCCTCTTCCATCATCACCTGAAGCGTTTTTTCAAGGAGACATAGAAGTGGAATAGTAATGCTGTGGACGGCATCATCGGCACTGACCATGTTGGTGAAGTACTCGAAACAGCGCAACATGGCACACATGTCCCGCATGGAGGCCCACTCATTGGTGGTGAAGTGGTGCTGTTCCGCAGAGCGACTCACCTGTGTGTGCTGCAGCTGAAACTCCACTATCGCCTGCTGCTGCATCGCACAGTCTCTCAAGCATGTGAAAGGTAGAGTTCCACCTTGTGGGCATGTCACACATGAAGCGATGGGCGGGAGGGCCGAAGTTACGCTGCAGAGCAGACAGACGAGCACTTTCTGCAGCAACTCTAATACTGTATATTGGGGTAATTTTTCAGGAACCTCTGCACCACCAAATTCAGCACATGCACCAGGTAAGGGATGTGCATCAAACCAGCAGAACTGCTACGAGATTTCACCCATTATCGCAGACCACGGGCTTGAGGCTCAGTGACACCAACCACTCATCAGTCTGTTATTCCATGCCTGTCCACAGCTCCTGCGCGGTGTGGGGTTTTCCCCCCAAACAGATGAGTTTCAAAACAGCCTGCTGTCATTTCCCCCTGGCTGTGCTGAAGTTGGTGGTGAAGGTGTTACGCTTACTGGATGAGGAGGCGGTAGAGGAGGAAGCGGAGTAGGAGGCAACGGGAGGCAAAGAGAAACGTCCTGCTATCCTTGGTGGCGGAAGGACATGCGCCAAACTGCTATCTGTCTCAGGCCCAGCCGCCACTGCATTTACCCAGTGTGCAGTTAGGGAGATATAACGTCCCTGCCCATGCTTACGGGTCCAAATATCCGTGGTTATGTGTACCTTGTCACAGATGGCGTTGCACAGTGCACACCTAATTTTGTCCGCCATTTGGTTGTGTAGGGAAGGGATGACTCGCCTGGAAAAGTAGTGACGGCTGGGAACCACATACTGTGGGACACCATAATGTTTTTAAAAGTCTCCGTCTCCACCAACCGGAATGACAGCATTTCAAAGGCCAGGATTTTTTAAATGCTGGCATTTAGGGCCAGGGATCGTGGGTGGGTAGGGGGGTACTTCCTCTTTCTCTCCAGTGTTTGGGAGATGGACAGCTGAATGCTTCCATGGGACATTGTGGAGATGCTTGGTGACAGAGGTGGTGGCGTTGCTGCCAGGAGGAGCCCGAGATCTTTTGTTGTTTTTGAGGTGTTTACTCCACTGCAGATTGCGCTTTGCAATTAGATGCCTGGTCATGCAGGTGGTGATCAGGTTTAGAACATTTATGCCTCGCTTCAGGCTCTGATTGCACAGTGCAAACCACTCGCGTCTTGTCATAAGCACATTGTCTGAAGAACTGCCACACCAGGGAGCTTCTTGGAGCTGGCTTTGGTGTGCTCAGTCCCTGAGAGCGATGGGCAGTAGCAGGCATACTGGCTAGGGGACGGACACTCTGCTTTTGCACACTGCTCCCTCTTTTGCTGTGCGTCTGGCGCTGTGTGACCACAACCTCTTCCTCCAAACTGCACACGTCACTTTTATGACCTTGATTCCATGTGGGGTCAAGGACCTCATCATCCTCCACATCATCTTCCACCCACTCTTCACAACTTGCCCTCCTTGCTGGTCTGCACACTGCAGAAAGCCACAGCAGTTGGCACCTGTGTTTCGTCATCATCAGAGTTGTGCTGCAGTGGTCCTCCCATGTCCACATCCTGAAACATAAGTGGTTGGGCATCGGTGCTCTCAATCTTTTCCACTTATGGGGCAGGGCTATGTGGATGGCCCAAGGAAACCCTGCCAGCAGTCATCAAAAAGCATAAGAGACTGCTTTTATGACTTGGGGCTCAGACTGCTTGGCTGATTTGCAAGGGGGTGAGGTGAAAGACAGATGCCCATGGGCTGTAGGTGCCAACTTTGCGCTTTCAGCATGGGACAGGGTGGGAGACAGTGTGAAGAAACTGGAGGCACTGTCAACCACCCTATCTGCTACCGCCTCTACTTGTTCTGGCCTCACCATTCGTTGGTGGCAACGGCTTCTTATAGCGTACTGCGCATGCGCCGGCACTTCACTAGAAGAAGCTGATCCAAGCAGTCTGTATGGGCGCATCATATAAACACGGCACTCGATTTCAGGTATTTTCGAAATGCAGTATTTTTATTGTTGCATATTTATGCCACCTTTAGTTTTACATAATTTTTTGGCCGACGTTTCGGTCATATAGACCTTTATCAGGGCCTGGAAAAAATATACAAATATATACATAAGACACATATATATAAAGTTGATATGAAAGTGATAAAAAGAGATAGCATCCACCTCCAGAAATTAGCAACTACATACAGAAAAACCTTCCATTAAAAATATATAGCAGGTAAAGTTAACTAGACTATAGTGGCATGACCAATACATTAATACATTGAGTTCCAGACAATACAATTCATAGACAACCACCATTAAAGTTTATAATAGAATGTTATCACTAAAGAGATATATATTGAACAGAAAGACAAGACAAAACAAAACAAGACAAGATTATAGGACTTCAATTATCACAGCAAGATCCACAGATTAAACCTATGTGAAAATATAAAGTACTCCAATCCACCTAAGTGCTAAGTATATAATCAAAGTGAGACTGTTATCCGATATGCGGAGTAGCATAAGTATACATACATAAGTATAATCACCCTCCTCAATTAACAGCAATAGTCTAAGTCGACACCATACCTTAGAAACATGGATACAGGAGACCGGGTGGCGTGTAGAGAGTTGTTTGGCGCGGTCTTTTAAAGGTGGAATAGCGGTACGTCACTTCCGGTCCATGCATGGACCGGAAGTGCGTCACGACATCACGAATATTAAGGGCAATGAAGCCAAACTAAGTATGGGCAATGGAACTTCCTGATCTTGATCCGGCCGCAAACTCCATGAGCCAAACAGCCACCGGCATTGCGTCCATATTACAAAATCACAAAGATGCACTAAATACACACAAGAGGCACCATGCTCCCCCGCCCATCAGGCCGAAAACCCATGGGCAACATGGACAAGATTATAGTACAATCAAAAAAGGTCATAGGTGACATAGACAAATATCTGCAGTATATAGTATAAGTTATGGAGAGTGTTATACTAATATTATATTGATAACAAAATATTAAGATGTTAGTTCATTAATAAAGGCCTTAAACTTCCAATTCTATATGTTATAAAGCGCTATACCAAGGTTAATAGGTAT
The DNA here is from genome assembly GCA_033119425.1 of Bufotes viridis. Lineage (NCBI taxonomy): Eukaryota > Metazoa > Chordata > Amphibia > Anura > Bufonidae > Bufotes > Bufotes viridis. Next base: position 356,543,597 of record CM065590.1, read on the forward strand.
TTATATTAGTAGAAAGCAAGAAAGTATATTGTATGGGTCACTATCCTACCTGTACAGTGGATCATTTTGTCTGTAAAATAAAGACCTTTTATTAAACGTCTATACGATATTCGATATTAAAATATTCAGCATCAAAAATATTGAAAATGTTCACCACTCGAAATATCAAACCACAATTAACTGGTTAGGGAGAAAGGAGACGTAAGCAAGAAAATATGGACATCCATCATAGACACAAATCAAAATCACGATTGAGACCTAAAGGATGGAAAGTTTTAAGTTGGTGGATCCAATATGCTTCCCTTCGGCGGAGGATCGTCTTGCGATCACCTCCCCGTCGGGGCATTGGAATATGTTCTATCACTTGAAACTTCAACTGGCTGATCGTGTGTCCCATACGGAGAAAATGGCCAGGAATGGGTAGCTCGGTTTTCTTACAGCGTATTTTAGATTTGTGTTTTCCTATGCGGTCTCGCACACACTGGGTGGTCTCCCCTATGTATGCGAGGCCGCAAGGACATTTGATCAAGTACACCACATGTGTGGTAGTACATGTAAAATAATCCCGAATAGTGTACGATTTTCCTGAGTGTGGATGTGTGAAAGTAGACCCCTTCTGCACATGTGTGCATTGGGAGCAGTTTAAACACGGAAAAGTACCGGATCGTTTACTTGTGAGAGTGGTCCGTCTCGATGTAGTCTTGAGAGGGCCTATATCAGCGCGTACTAATTGATCACAGATATTCCGTGGACGCTTATAACAGATCCGTAAAGGTTGAAAGAATTCAGAGACATGAGGATATGCCTTAGGCAAAAGTGACCAATGCTTCAGTATAATCTGCTGTATGCGTTGAATAAAGGGATGGTACGTGACCACTAACGGCACACGGGGACCCATATCTCTCTGTCTGCATTTAAATTGTTGTAGTTGTGATTTTTCTTTAGTCAATAGAGCTGTAGGATATCCCCTTGCTTTAAATTTAGAGCACATCTCATCAAGACGCAGTTTCCTTACTGTGGGGTCACTCACTATTCGCGTGACGCGCATAAGCTGTGATCGAGGTAGTGAGGTCTTCGTGTTATGGGGATGACTACTAGAAAAATGCAATAGAGTATTCCTGTCCGTGGGCTTAGTATATAAGTCCACGGCAAGGCCGCCATCTGTTTTCTTGATGATAGTGGTATCCAGGAAGGTCACCTTATATGGGTCTACGTGTGCTGTAAAAGAGAGGCCAGGCATCATATCATTGAGATCTAGATAGAATGCCTCAAAAGAATCACGGTCACCCTGCCAAATAAAAAATATGTCGTCGATATATCGACGCCATATTTTGACATGAGTCTGAAATAAGGCGTGAGGGTACACATGATCTTGTTCGAAGCGGTCCATGAAAATGTTTGCATAAGGGGGGACCACATTGGCCCCCATGGCCGTACCTTTGCGCTTTATATAAAACTCCTCCCCAAACATAAAGACATTTTTTTCCAAGACAAATCTCAACAGCCAAACACAAAACGACCTTTGAGTAGCAGGCAAATCAGAGCCCTCTAAAAGTAGCATAACAGCACATATCCCCTCATCATGTGAAATCTAGGTGTATAAGCTACCCACATCTAAGGTTATCAACAATGTATCATGCGTTAATGTATCTATTGACTTAACAATTTCCAAAAAATGCGAAGTATCAAGCAAGAAGGACTTAGTCGCACATAGGGAGTCAGAGTCTTCTCCAGAAAAACTGAAATAGGGGCTAGTAAAGACTGTGTTGAGGTCACTATGGGGCGGCCAGGTGGTCGCTCCAGACACTTGTGTATTTTTGGCAATATGTAGAATACAGGCACAATTGGATTTTTATTTATTAAATAGGTATAGGTAACTTTATCAATGGTGCCTGACAGCAAATGTTTCTCTAGAAATGACTCCAACTCCCTCTGTATCTCAAATGTGGGATTGTAGAACACTCTCTCATATGTATCAGTATCAGAGAGTTGTCTACAAATCTCTTCCTTATAATATGACGTATCCATAATCACAATCGCACCCCCCTTGTCGGCGGGTTTGATAGTGATTGTTCTATCCCCACTTAGTTGTGTCAAAGCCATCCGCTCGATATTAGAAAGGTTCGACTTGGTTGGATACATGCCTCTTTTATATTTAGTAACTTCAGTCTGTATTTCTCTTTCTACAATATAAATAAATGTTTCCACCCCGTGGTATGTTTTGGGGGGCATAAAAGTACTTCTATTTTTTAACCCCAATCAAGTAATTGATAATGGGGGATCGGCAACTTGAGGACCCGGATTGGCAACAACCCGTGTGCCCAAGTTGTCAATCTGTTGTGAGAAGTGAGCTTTTAGGCGGAGCGTCCTGTAGAACCTATATAACTCTTTGGGTTGAAAAATAGAAGTACTTTTATGCCCCCCAAAACATACCACGGGGTGGAAACATTTATTGATATTGTAGAAAGAGAAATACAGACTGAAGTTACTAAATATAAAAGAGGCATGTATCCAACCAAGTCGAACCTTTCTAATATCGAGCGGATGGGTTTGACACAACTAAGTGGGGATAGAACAATCACTATCAAACCCGCCGACAAGGGGGGTGCGATTGTGATTATGGATACGTCATATTATAAGGAAGAGATTTGTAGACAGCTCTCTGATACTGATACATATGAGAGAGTGTCCTCCAATCCCACGTTTGAGAAACAGAGGGAGTTGGAGTCATTTCTAGAGAAACATTTGCTGTCAGGCACCATTGATAAAGTTACCTATACCTATTTAATAAATAAAAATCCAATTGTGCCTGTATTCTATATATTGCCAAAAATACACAAGTGTCTGGAGCGACCACCTGGCTGCCCCATAGTGGCCTCAACACAGTCTTTACTAGCCCCTATTTCAGTTTTTCTGGAGAAGACTCTGACTCCCTATGTGCGACTGACTAAGTCTTTCTTGCTTGATACTTCGCATTTTTTGGAAATTGTTAAATCAATAGATACTGTAAGAGGGTGCAAGGTATCATAGTCGATGGCAGGTACGTGTCACCGAGGTTCCTGGCCTCGGTGAGGTGAGAGCCGGGTTTTATGTGTCTGCAGCAGCTAGTGCTGCTTGACTTTGTTACTTAGTTTGGCTGCAAAGCTAATCCGGGCCGGCTCTTACTGGGAGTAGGCAAAGAGTTGGGTGGGTGCCTACTCCCCACGGTCCAGGCCGGACTTTATCCGGGCCTTTAAAAAGGCAGCCTCCTTAGCAGCTGTGTGGTGATTGTCCTGGAGCTGCAAACAGGGCTGTGGAGTTCTCTGACTTCGAGGAAAGAGCTCAGCAAGGAGGTGTTGTTGTTCCTGGCACCCTGAAGGTGGATTCTCCTGCGGCTGGGCCGACAGCCTGGTGCGAACCTGCACCTAAACCTCCCAGGTGACTGAACCTGTGTTGGCCTGTTTTGTTTTGCCTCCTTATTTCTGATGTGCATGAATTACCACCAAGAGACTGTTTGTCGTTTATTTTTGTGTCAGTGTGAATAAAACACTGTTTATTGCACATTCTGGACTCCTTGTTTTGCCTCGGTACTGCACCCGCATCGCTATCTACCAGAGCGACTCCCCACATTTGGTGGAGGATGCGGGCATGCGCAGTGAGGCTGGCGTGAGCGCCGAAGTTTTTGCTAAACCCGAGTGCATGATATATATTAAGCCAGCAAAGTTGCAAGCAGGAATCTTTGGCAACATGGAGGCTGCTGTGAAGGCTCTCATAGAGGCTAACGTGCAGCAGCGGGAGACCAACCAGCTACTGCTACAACATGTGATGGCGTTACAGGCGGCAGGAGCGTCCCACCACGTCCATGATGCCCGGAAGCGGTCCGTGCGGCGATCCCAAAATGACCCCGCAGACGGCGTTGAGACATACCTGGCGGTTTTGAGAAGGTCGCCGTGAGGAAAAGTTACCCCGTGACCAGTGGGCCGAGGTGGTTGCTCCGTTCCTGGCATCCGGACCCCAGCAAGTTTTTTGATTTAGCAGATGACCAGGCTGCTGACTATCCCACGGTGAAGGGGAGATCCTGGCCAGATTGGGGGTAAACGTGTTGGTCCGGGCTCAGCGGGTCCACCAGTGGGACTTTAAAGCGGCTGAACCCGCCAGGCCGCAGTACTATGAGTTGCTGCACAGGTTGCAAAAATGGCTGCAGCCTGACATTCTAAGCCAGACTGCTATGTTGGACCGTCTGCTGGCTGACATGTTCTGGAGGGCCTTGCCTTACCCCCTTCAGCACTGGATCGGCCAGGTGTCACCCACCAATGCTCTAGAAATGGTTCGACCTGGTGGAGCGCTATGAGGCCACCCAAAACTTGAAGGGGGTGTTGTTGGGAGGGCCGATCAAACCCGGAGGACTCCCATCCAGTCCCGGCGACTGGTACCCGAAACCTGCTCGGGGTGTACCCCCTGCAGACCCGGCCCCGATAGTCTGCTGGCGGTGTCACGAGCCTGGCCACGTAAGGGCCGACTGTCCACAGTGGGGAGAACCCATGGAGATTAATTATGGGTACCGGGCTTCCATGTACGCCCGGAGACTGTGTGCGACCGGCACCCCGAGACAATAGACAATCGTCATCTGTGCCAGGTGCAAGTCGGGGATAACCTGGCAGTGGCGCTGTTGGACTCAGGGAGCCTGGTAACCCTGGTAAGTGCTGCCCTGGTACAGCCCACCCAGTATACGGGCCGGAAAGTTGGTGTGGTGTGCATTCACGGAGACTTAAGGACTATCCCACTGCTGTAATGTCTCTGTCCACGGCGGCCGGCACCTGGACTTGTGAAGTGGCGATCTCCACAAAGCTACCCAATGAACTGATAATTGGGAGATAATTCCCTGGTTTTCCGTCACTGTGGCCTGAGGTGAAAGTGTCTAATAGCCCTGAGACAGGGGTAACCCTAGCAGAGTGGCCTGATACCACTGGAAGGCCAGAACCCTGGGAGCCCGAGTCTGAAGGGCCAGCGGTAGGGGTGACCACTGCTGCAGCGGTAGTGGGGAGACAACCCCACTGAGTGTAATGGTGGGAGACACGGAGGACTTGCCACCGGGACCTGAGTTGGCAGACCTCAATGTCTCCGGGGAAAATTTTGGGACCGCACAACACCGGGACCAAACCCTAACCAGGGCCTGGAAGAATGTGCTGGAAATTGATGGTAAACCCCAGAAACCAGGGGCTGAATTAATGTTCCCACGATTTATTGTTCTTCAGGATATGTTGTATCGGGTGAACCAAATCCGAGGTGAACCTGTTGAACAGTTGGTGGTGCCCACAGCATATCGCAAGCTTGTCATGGAGCTTGCCCACCAACATGTTCTTGGGGGACACCTGGGGTGGCAGAAAACCCAGGACCGCATTCTGCAGCGGTTTTATTGGCCCAGTGTGTTCAAGGAGGTAGAAAATTATTGTAAGTCCTGTCCAACCTGTCAGATAACTAGCCCCCAGCCTCATTTCCGTAGTCCTCTGGTACCTCTGCCAATTATTGAAGTACCGTTTGAGCGAATCGCTATGGATTTAATTGGGCCTGTACCAAAGTCTGCCAGGGGCCACCAGCACATTCTGGTAGTTCTCGACTATGCCACTCGGTATCCGGAGGCGGTGCCTCTGCGACATACCTCAGCTAAGCTCATTGCCAAAGAGTTAATGGAGATGTTTTCCCGTGTGGGCCTGCCAAAGAGGTTCTGACAGACCAAGGGACCCCTTTATGTCCAAAGTAATGAAGGAACTGTGTAAATTGTTGCGTATAAAGCAGTTACGGACGTCCGTTTACCATCCGCAAACAGACGGTCTTGTTGAGAGGTTTAACCAAACTCTAAAAAATATGTTAAAGAGGGTGGTGTCTAGAGATGGGAAGGACTGGGACCTGCTTCTGCCCTATCTCATGTTCGCAGTGCGAGAGGTACCCCAGGCCTCTACTGGGTTCTCGCCCTTCGAACTGCTTTATGGCAGACACCCTCGGGGCCTGTTGGATATCGCCAAGGAAGCATGGGAACAACAGCCTGTCCCCACAAAAGTGTCATTGAGTATGTCACCCAGATGCAGGAACGGATAGAAAGGGTGTTGCCGCTGGTCCGGGAGCATATGGAGGCAGCGCAACAAGCCCAGAGTAGGGTGTACAATCGTCAGGCACGGGTGCGGGGCTTCAATCCGGGAGATCGAGTATTGGTTCTGGTACCCACCCTTGACAGCAAATTCCTAGCTAGGTGGCAGGGCCCTATGAGGTGATCGAGAAGGTAGGGGAGTAAATTACAAAGTACACCAACCAGGCGGCGCAAGCCGAGCAGGTGTACCACGTGAATTTACTTAAGCCGTGGAAAGATAGGGACACGGCCGGCGACCACAGCCCCCGGCCAGGGCTACAGGTGAAAAGGGTCCAGCCCCACAGTTCGAGGCCTGTGAAGCAGTAACCACGGTAAAAATTGCAGACAGCCTGTCTTCCAAACAAGTTCAGGAAGTCAGGGAGTTCATCAGTCGGAACACGGATGTGTTCTCGGACCTCCTGGCCGCACGTCTCTCATCCAACATGACATCGTCACTGAGCCTCAGGCCAAGATCCGGTTAAAACCATACCGGGTACCCGAGGCTCGGCGACGGGCCATCGCGGAGGAAGTACAGTTAATGTTGAAGCTCGATGTCATTGAGGAGTCGAAAAGTGAGTGGGCCAGTCCCATAGTCCTAATACCCAAGCCGGATGGGACGTTGCGGTTCTGCAACGATTTTCGCAAGTTAAATGAAGTGTCCAAGTTTGATGCGTATCCCATGCCCCGGGTAGACGAGCTTGTTGAGAGTTTAGGGCAAGCCCGTTATTTTTCTGTGCTAGACCTCACCAAAGGGTACTGGCAGGTACCCTTAACGGAGTCGGCCAAGGAAAAACGGCTTTGTTACCCGCAGGGCCTGTATCATTACAAGGTGTTACCCTTTGGCCTGCATGGCGCCCGGCCACCTTCCAAAGGTTAATGGACATTGTGCTGCGACCACATCGTCGGTGCGCCTCGGCCTACTTAGATGATGTAGTCATCCACAGCACCGACTGGGAAAGCCATTTACCCAAGGTGCAGGCGGTAGTGGATGCCCTGAGGAAAGCTGGACTAACCGCCAATCCAAAAAGTGTGCGATTGGGTTGGAAGAGACCAAATATCTGGGATATGTAATCGGGCGGGAGTCATCAAACCTCAGGTAGCTAAGGAAGAGGCCGTTCGTAACTGGCCCCGACCGGTCACCACCAGGCAGGTAAAGTCGTTCCTGGGGATTGTAGGATACTACATGAGGTTTGTGCCCCACTTTGCCACAATAGCAGCGCCATTGACAGATCTGTTGAAGGGGCGAGAGTCTGGGAGGGTTAGCTGGGTGAGAAGGCGGAGGAGGCTTTCTCCGCGTTGAAGTCGGCCCTGTGTGGGTCCCGGTTTTGGTGACACCCGACTTCAACAAGGAGTTCGTCGTACAGACCGGCGCCTCGGAGGTAGGCCTCGGTGCTGTGCTGTCTCAGGAGGTCAACGGGGAAGAACATCCCGTTGTCTTCCTGAGCCGTAAGCTCAGTCCCGCCGAGTCCAGGTATAGTATAGTGGAGAGGGAGTGCCTGGCTATCAAGTGGGCACTCGAATCTCTCCGCTACTACCTGTTAGGGAGGAGGTTCCGTCTGGTGACCGACCATTCCCCTCTCAAGTGGATGAGTCAGGCCAAGGAGAGGAATGCTCGGGTCACCAGGTGGTTCCTATCCCTGCAAAATTTCAAATTCTCCGTGGAGCACAGGGCAGGCCGCTTGCAGGGTAACGCAGATGCCCTGTCCCGCGTCCACTACCTCACGTGTGTTCACCCCCTCAGGGTTGAACAAAGGGGGGGGGTGTGTAAGAGGGTGCAAGGTATCATAGTCGATGGCAGGTACGTGTCACCGAGGTTCCTGGCCTCGGTGAGGTGAGAGCCGGGTTTTATGTGTCTGCAGCAGCTAGTGCTGCTTGACTTTGTTACTTAGTTTGGCTGCAAAGCTAATCCGGGCCGGCTCTTACTGGGAGTAGGCAAAGAGTTGGGTGGGTGCCTACTCCCCACGGTCCAGGCCGGACTTTATCCGGGCCTTTAAAAAGGCAGCCTCCTTAGCAGCTGTGTGGTGATTGTCCTGGAGCTGCAAACAGGGCTGTGGAGTTCTCTGACTTCGAGGAAAGAGCTCAGCAAGGAGGTGTTGTTGTTCCTGGCACCCTGAAGGTGGATTCTCCTGCGGCTGGGCCGACAGCCTGGTGCGAACCTGCACCTAAACCTCCCAGGTGACTGAACCTGTGTTGGCCTGTTTTGTTTTGCCTCCTTATTTCTGATGTGCATGAATTACCACCAAGAGACTGTTTGTCGTTTATTTTTGTGTCAGTGTGAATAAAACACTGTTTATTGCACATTCTGGACTCCTTGTTTTGCCTCGGTACTGCACCCGCACCGCTATCTACCAGAGCAACTCCCCACAATACATTAATGCATGATACATTGTTGATAACTTTTGATGTGGGTAGCTTATACACCTCGATTTCACATGAGGAGGGGATACGTGCTGTTACACTACTTTTAGAGGGCTCTGATTTGCCTGCTATTCAAAGGTCGTTTTGTGTTTGGCTGTTGAGATTTGTCTTGGAAAAAAAATTCTTTATGTTTGGGGAGGAGTTTTATATACAGCGCAAAGGTACGGCCATGGGGGCCAATGTGGCCCCCCTTATGCAAACATTTTCATGGACCGCTTCGAACAAGATCATGTGTACCCTCACGCCTTATTTCAGACCCATGTCAAAATATGGCGTCGATATATCGACGACATATTTTTTATTTGGCAGGGTGACCGTGATTCTTTTGAGGCATTCTATCTAGATCTCAATGATATGATGCCTGGCCTCTCTTTTACAGCACACGTGGACCCATATAAGGTGACCTTCCTGGATACCACTATCATCAAGAAAACAGATGGCGGCCTTGCCATGGACTTATATACTAAGCCCACGGACAGGAATACTCTATTGCATTTTTCTAGTAGTCATCCCCATAACACGAAGACCTCACTACCTCGATCACAGCTTATGCGCGTCACGCGAATAGTGAGTGACCCCACAGTAAGGAAACTGCGTCTTGATGAGATGTGCTCTAAATTTAAAGCAAGGGGATATCCTACAGCGCTATTGACTAAAGAAAAATCACAACTACAACAATTTAAATGCAAACAGAGAGATATGGGTCCCCGTGTGCCGTTAGTGGTCACGTACCATCCCTTTATTCAATGGATACAGCAGATTATACAGAAGCATTGGTCACTTTTGCCTAAGGCATATCCTCATGTCTCTGAATTCTTTCAACCTTTACGGATCTGTTATAAGCGTCCACGGAATATCCGTGATCAATTAGTACGCGCTGATATAGGCCCTCTCAAGACTACATCGAGACAGACCACTCTCACAAGTAAACGATCCGGTACTTTTCCGTGTTTAAACTGCTCCCAATGCACACATGTGCAGAAGGGGTCTACTTTCACACATCCACACTCAGGAAAATCGTACAGTATTCGGGGTTATTTTACATGTACTACCACACATGTGGTGTACTTGATCAAATGTCCTTGCAGCCTCGCATACATAGGGGAGACCACCCAGTGTGTGCGAGACCGCATAGGAAAACACAAATCTGATATACGCTGTAAGAAAACCGAGCTACCCATTCCTGGCCATTTTCTACGTATGGGACACACGATCAGCCAGTTGAAGTTTCAAGTGATAGAACATATTCCAATGCCCCGACGGGGAGGTGATCGCAAGACGATCCTCCGCCGAAGGGAAGCATATTGGATCCACCAACTTAAAACTTTCCATCCTTTAGGTCTCAATCGTGATTTTGATTTGTGTCTATGATGGATGTCCATATTTTCTTGCTTACGTCCCCTTTCTCCCTAACCAGTTAATTGTGGTTTGATATTTCGAGTGGTGAACATTTTCAATATTTTTGATGCTGAATATTTTAATATCGAATATCGTATAGACGTTTAATAAAAGGTCTTTATTTTACAGACAAAATGATCCACTGTACAGGTAGGATAGTGACCCATACAATATACTTTCTTGCTTTCTACTAATATACCTACCTATTAACCTTGGTATAGCGCTTTATAACATATAGAATTGGAAGTTTAAGGCCTTTATTAATGAACTAACATCTTAATATTTTGTTATCAATATAATATTAGTATAACACTCTCCATAACTTATACTATATACTGCAGATATTTGTCTATGTCACCTATGACCTTTTTTGATTGTACTATAATCTTGTCCATGTTGCCCATGGGTTTTCGGCCTGATGGGCGGGGGAGCATGGTGCCTCTTGTGTGTATTTAGTGCATCTTTGTGATTTTGTAATATGGACGCAATGCCGGTGGCTGTTTGGCTCATGGAGTTTGCGGCCGGATCAAGATCAGGAAGTTCCATTGCCCATACTTAGTTTGGCTTCATTGCCCTTAATATTCGTGACGTCGTGACGCACTTCCGGTCCATGCATGGACCGGAAGTGACGTACCGTTATTCCACCTTTAAAAGACCGCGCCAAACAACTCTCTACACGCCACCCGGTCTCCTGTATCCATGTTTCTAAGGTATGGTGTCGACTTAGACTATTGCTGTTAATTGAGGAGGGTGATTATACTTATGTATGTATACTTATACTACTCCGCATATCGGATAACAGTCTCACTTTGATTATATACTTAGCACTTAGGTGGATTGGAGTACTTTATATTTTCACATAGGTTTAATCTGTGGATCTTGCTGTGATCATTGAAGTCCTGTAATCTTGTCTTGTTTTGTTTTGTCTTGTCTCTCTGTTCAATATATATCTCTTTAGTGATAACATTCTATTATAAACTTTAATGGTGGTTGTCTATGAATTGTATTGTCTGGAACTCAATGTATTAATGTATTGGTCATGCCACTATAGTCTAGTTAACTTTACCTGCTATATATTTTTAATTGAAGGTTTTTCTGTATGTAGTTGCTAATTTCTAGAGGTGGATGCTATCTCTTTTTATCACTTTCATATCAACTTTATATATATGTGTCTTATGTATATATTTGTATATTTTTTCCAGGCCCTGATAAAGGCCTATATGACCGAAACATCTGCCAAAAAATTATGTAAAACTAATGGTGGCATAAATATGCACCAATAAAAATACTGCATTTCAAAAATACCTGAAATCGAGTGCCGTGTTTATATGATGCACCCATACAGACTGCTTGGATCAGCTTCTTCTAGCGAAGTGCCGGCGCATGCGCAGTACGCTATAAGAAGCCGTTGCCAGCAACGAATGGTGAGGCCAGAACAAGTAGAGGCACCCTATTACACTGAGCACCAAAATTATCTCTTAAGAAGGTGTGCTGATCATATATGTAAAGATTACTATTGTATGGGCGCATCAGGTTGAGCCTGTGCGCACGCGCGGCATCTCAGAGCGGGAGGAGGGGGAGGGAGAGCTGGCAAGGAGGAGTAGGAGGCGGCGCAGAACTCTGTGAAGGCGGCACTGGGCACGAACGGCGATGGCTGCAGCCAGGCACCCTGCAACCCCGGACCTCCCCTTGGACACCTTATTTGTATGATTGACAGGTTAGTAAAACCTGTTTTTTTGCAAAATTATACCCCAGATCTCGTTTATAAGGCCACATTAGGAATCATAATGAGACCCTGAACAGAATGGTGGTGACAGAATCCCTTTAAAAGCTTGTTGATTGGCTGCCCTGCAGCCTTTCAACAAGCTTTATTAAATGCCCGAACACCAAAATCGAACCCGTACTTTTCCGGCAAAATTCGGGTTTGGGTCCGGGTACCAAAAATTGTAAAGTTCGGTACGGGCCAAACTTTACAGTTCAGGTTCACTCAAAACTAATCAGGATTTGATCATGATTTGGAAGCCAAAAGCATGAGTGTGTCCAAAACTCAGAAGTCATGCAAATATTTCCTTCACATGTCATCTCTGTTTTGGACCCATTCCAGTTTTTGCCTTACCAATTCTGATCAATTACTGACCAAATACTGACAGTTTGAAAGCTGACACTCAAAAGATAAGATCCATATTTTTTGGGGGTTGTTCTTCTGATGTCAACTCAAACTTACTTCTGACACCCTCCCCATTCTGTCATGGTGTCACTGCATGTATCAGAAGGTAACAGAACAGGTTCTCTAGCAATATATGTGGAAACAGCAGACAATGCAAAATGCGCCCCCCCCCCTTCACTCTATAATTGAATGAGTAGGTAACACAATACCTTATCTATCAATCAATGTGGACACCCCACATACAGTGAAATGTGACCGCTATTTCACAATTTAGTAGAATCAGTGGCTAACAGGTTAACTGGCAATCTCTGTGAGAACAGCAGACGGTATAAAATTATACTGCTCTTTCACTCTATAGTAGAATCTTGGGCCACTGCATGGTTAAGTACATCGTAGTGATGAGCAGCGTTGGCAATATTTAAATTCACGATATTGCATGAATTTTTTGCCAAACATTCGCCATAAATTCAATATTGTGAAGATCGGTAATGTAATACGCATATATTGCACACGCAGTTTCATTAACTATAACATGTAATAAACAGAAAATCACATAAAGACTTTATGCCAAAAGCTGTACAAGCTAACAACCTATCCATAAGACAGTATAGTCAGGATACCTTACAATGGCAGCCTTGTGCACTATGAGACATTCAAAACCAGCTCTAATCTGACTAAGCGCCAGTAAGCCTCACAATTGATTGATTTAAGTCTTGGGGGACCTGCACAACTAGATCATTAATATTAGGATGACAAAAATTGTAAAATTTTTCGATGCCAGCTAACTCTTCTCTCACTGCTTAGGAGGGCTGCATAAAAATTTTTAGTTTTCTAATTGTCCTAATATTATATTCAATAACATTTCTACACTGTTTTGTCATGTAAACTCGTTTACATAAACTTGAATATGGGAAAGACATGCAAATTAGTAGAATCTGCCTTTTCAGCTGAAACACTATTTGCATGTCTTTCCCATATTCAAGTTGTGGTAAGGTGCAAGGTGTCATATGCGATGGCAGGTACGTGTCACCGAGGTTGCTGGCCTCGGTGAGGTGAGAGCCGGGTTTTTGTCTGCAGCAGCTAGTGCTGTTTGACTCTGTTAAATAGCATGGCTGCAAAGCCGATCCGGGCCGGCTCTTACTGGGAGCAGCTAAAGAGTAGGGTGGGTGGCTGCTCCCCACGGTCCAGTCCGAGTTTTGGGCTGGGTATAAAACACAGCCATCAGCTGTGTCTGAGGTGATTATCCTGGAGCCTGCTAACAGGGCTGAGGAGTTCTCTGTGCTGGAGGACGGAGCTCAGCAAGGTGGTGTTTCCCTGCAACCTGAAGGAGGAATCGCCTGCGGCTGAGCCGACTGCTAGGTGTGAACCCGCACCTAAACCACCCAAGGTGACTGGATCCTGTGTTGGCCTGTTTTTGGTTTTGCCACATGATTTCTGTTGTGTGAACTGTCACCAAGAGACTGTTTTCATTTCTGGTGTGCAAGTGTGAATAAAACACTGTTTGATGCACAATCTGGACTCCTTGTTTTGCCTCTAAACTGCACCCGCACCGCTGTCTACCAGAGCGACTCCCACATTTGGTGTCGGATGCGGGCATGCGCAGTGAGGCTGGCGTGAACGCCGAACTTTGCTTTTTGCTGAGCAAAAGTGAATGTCCTATATTAAGCCGGCAAAGTTGCAGCCTGTGATCCCCGACAAAATGGAGGCGGCTGTGAAAGCCCTCATAGAGGCTAACGTGCAGCAGCGGGAGACCAACCAGCTACTGCTACAGCACGTGATGGCGTTGCAAGCGGCAGGAGCGTCCCACCGCGTCCACGATGCCCGGAAAGCTGTCCGTGCCGCGATCCCTAAGATGACCCCTCGGATGATGTTGAGACCTATCTGGCGGTGTTCGAGAAGGTGGCCGTGAGGGAGAAATTACCCGAGAACAGTGGGCAGAGGTCGTCGCTCCGTTCCTGGCGTCTGGACCCCAGCAAGTATTTTTGACCTCCCAGGTGACCAAGCAGCTGACTACCCGACTGTGAAAGGTGAGATCCTGGCAAGACTGGGGTGAATGTTTTGGTCCGGGCCCAGCGGGTGCATCAGTGGGAGTTTAACCCGGCTGAACCCGCCAGGCCACAATACTATGACTTGCTACAACGGTTGCAAAAATGGCTGCAGCCAGACATACTGACTCCCACTGCTATGCTCGACCGTCTGTTAGCCGATGTCTTCTGGAGGGCTTTGCCTTACCCTCTCCAGCACTGGATCGGCCAGGTATCGCCCACCAATGCCCTGGAGATGGTCGACCTGGTGGAGCGTTACGAGGCCACCAGAAACCTGCAGGGAGTCTTGCTGGGAAGGGGTCAGTCAAACCCCGGAGGCCTCTGCCCCAGTTCCGACGTCCGGCGACAGAGCGGCCTGCACGGAATATACCCCTGCGAGTCCGCTTCCGTGGTATGCTGGAGGTGTCAGGAGCCAGGCCACATCAGGGCCGACTGTCCGCATCGGGAGGAGCCGATGGATATGAACTACGGGGATCGTCACTCCCTGTATGCACGGAAGCTGTGCGCAACTGGCACCCGTGAGGTGCAGGACCATAACCACCTGTGTCAGGTAGAGGTGGGAGACTCTCTGGCGGTGGCTCTGCTGGACTCCGGGAGTTTAGTCTCCCTGGTAAGGGCTGCCCTTGTACGGCCTGCGGAGTATACTGGCCGAAAAGTCGGGGTCCTGTGCATCCACGGAGACCTGAAAGACTACCCCACTGCACTAGTGACTTTGTCCACCGCGGCTGGTAGGTGGACCCACGAGGTGGCTGTCGCTACTAAACTCCCACACGAACTGATACTTGGGAGGGACTTCCCCGGTTTTCCGGCGCTGTGGCCGGTAATAAAGGTATCTGAGGGACCCCTTTTATGTCCAAAGTAATGAAGGAACTGTGTAAATTGTTGCGTATAAAGCAGTTACGGACGTCCGTTTACCATCCGCAAACAGACGGTCTTGTTGAGAGGTTTAACCAAACTCTAAAAAATATGTTAAAAAGGGTGGTGTCTAGAGATGGGAAGGACTGGGACCTGCTTCTGCCCTATCTCATGTTCGCAGTGCGAGAGGTACCCCAGGCCTCTACTGGGTTCTCGCCCTTCGAACTGCTTTATGGCAGACACCCTCGGGGCCTGTTGGATATCGCCAAGGAAGCATGGGAACAACAGCCTGTCCCCCACAAAAGTGTCATTGAGTATGTCACCCAGATGCAGGAACGGATAGAAAGGGTGTTGCCGCTGGTCCGGGAGCATATGGAGGCAGCGCAACAAGCCCAGAGTAGGGTGTATAATCGTCAGGCTCGGGTACGGGGCTTCCATCCGGGAGATCGGGTTTTGGTTCTGGTACCCACCCTTGACAGCAAGTTCCTAGCTAGGTGGCAGGGCCCCTATGAGGTGATCGAGAAGGTAGGGGAAGTAAATTACAAAGTACACCAGCCAGGCGGCGCAAGCCGGAGCAGGTGTACCACGTGAATTTACTTAAGCCGTGGAAAGATAGGGACACGGCCGACGACCACAGCCCCGGCCAGGGCTTCTAGGTGAAAGGGTCCAGCCCCACAGTTCGAGGCCTGTGAAGCAGTAACCACGGTAAAAATTGCAGACAGCCTGTCTTC
Source organism: Bufotes viridis (assembly GCA_033119425.1). NCBI lineage: Eukaryota > Metazoa > Chordata > Amphibia > Anura > Bufonidae > Bufotes > Bufotes viridis. The sequence continues at coordinate 356,559,314 of CM065590.1, forward strand.
CAAACAAGTTCAGGAAGTCAGGGAGTTCATCAGTCGGAACACGGATGTGTTCTCGGACCTCCCTGGCCGCACGTCTCTCATCCAACATGACATCGCCACTGAGCCTCAGGCCAAGATCCGGTTAAAACCATACCGGGTACCCGAGGCTCGGCGACGGGCCATCGCGGAGGAAGTACAGTTAATGTTGAAGCTCGATGTCATTGAGGAGTCGAAAAGTGAGTGGGCCAGTCCCATAGTCCTAATACCTAAGCCGGATGGGACGCTGCGGTTCTGCAACGACTTTCGCAAGTTAAATGAAGTATCCAAGTTTGACGCGTATCCCATGCCCCGAGTAGACGAGCTGGTTGAAAGTTTAGGACAAGCCCGTTATTTTTCTGTGCTGGACCTCACTAAAGGGTACTGGCAGGTACCCTTAACGGAGTCGGCTAAGGAAAAACCGCATTTGTTACCCGCAGGGCCTGTATCACTACAAGGTGTTACCCTTTGGCCTGCATGGCGCCCCGCCACTTTCCAAAGGTTAATGGACATAGTGCTGCGACCACATCGCCGGTACGCCTCGGCCTACTTAGATGATGTAGTCATCCACAGCACCGACTGGGAAAGCCATTTACCCAAGGTGCAGGCGGTAGTGGATGCCCTGAGGAAAGCCGGACTGACCGCTAACCCAAAGAAGTGCTCCATAGGGTTAGAGGAGACAAAATATCTGGGATATGTAATTGGGCGGGAGTCATCAAACCTCAGGTAACTAAGGTAGAGGCCATTCGTAACTGGCCCCGACCGGTCACCACCAGGCAGGTAAAGTCGTTCCTGGGGATTGTAGGTTACTACATGAGGTTTGTGCCCCACTTTGCCACAATAGCAGCGCCATTGACAGACCTGTTGAAGGGGCGAAAGTCTGGGAGGGTTAGCTGGAGTGAGAAGGCGGAGGAGGCTTTCTCCGCGTTGAAGTCGGCCCTGTGTGGGTCCCCGGTTTTGGTGACACCCGACTTCAACAAGGAGTTTGTCGTACAGACCGACGCTCGGAGGTAGGCCTCGGTGCGGTACTGTCGCAGGAGGTCAACGGGGAAGAACATCCCGTTGTCTTCCTGAGCCGTAAGCTCAGTCCCGCCGAGTCCAGATATAGTATAGTGGAGAGGGAGTGCCTGGCTATCAAGTGGGCACTCGAATCTCTCCGCTACTACCTGTTAGGGAGGAGGTCTCGTCTGGTGACCGACCATTCCCCTCAAATGGATGAGTCAGGCCAAGGAGAGGAATGCTCGGGTCACCAGGTGGTTCCTATCTCTTCAAAATTTCAAGTTCTCCGTGGAACACAGGGCAGGCCGCTTGCAGGGCAACGCAGATGCCCTGTCCCGCGTCCACTGCCTCACGTGTGTTCACCCCTCAGGGCTGAACAAAGGGGGGTATGTGGTAAGGTGCAAGGTGTCATATGCGATGGCAGGTACGTGTCACCGAGGTTGCTGGCCTCGGTGAGGTGAGAGCCGGGTTTTTGTCTGCAGCAGCTAGTGCTGTTTGACTCTGTTAAATAGCATGGCTGCAAAGCCGATCCGGGCCGGCTCTTACTGGGAGCAGCTAAAGAGTAGGGTGGGTGGCTGCTCCCCACGGTCCAGTCCGAGTTTTGGGCTGGGTATAAAACACAGCCATCAGCTGTGTCTGAGGTGATTATCCTGGAGCCTGCTAACAGGGCTGAGGAGTTCTCTGTGCTGGAGGACGGAGCTCAGCAAGGTGGTGTTTCCCTGCAACCTGAAGGAGGAATCGCCTGCGGCTGAGCCGACTGCTAGGTGTGAACCCGCACCTAAACCACCCAAGGTGACTGGACCCTGTGTTGGCCTGTTTTTGGTTTTGCCACATGATTTCTGTTGTGTGTGAACTGTCACCAAGAGACTGTTTTCATTTCTGGTGTGCAAGTGTGAATAAAACACTGTTTGATGCACAATCCGGACTCCTTGTTTTGCCTCTAAACTGCACCCGCACCGCTGTCTACCAGAGCGACTCCACACAAAGTTTACGGAAAAGCAAATCTAGAATATTCACGATTACGAAGATAGAGCACTATATTCTAGATTCTTGCGAATTCTCGAAGTGCCGATATTCTCGATAAAAATTCACGATTAGAATATTTGCACTCAAAACTAATTATAAGGGTAGGTTCACATAACATTTTTTCCCCTCCGTTTAATGTATAAAAAAAACATACGTTAAATGGATGCCTCAGACTGATGCCATACAGTGGCATCTGTTCACCATAGAATTCCATTTAAAAAAATATATATACTTTTTTTTACCATTGTAAAAATAAAGTATACTTTTTTTTATGACAAACAGAGGCATAAAACGTGATGTGAACCCACCCTAACTGACAAACATTGACCTGTAAGGCTGAGTTCAGACTTCAGTTATTTGGTCAGTTACTTCCAGCAGTTATTTTATGGTGAGCCAAAATCATGAGCCAATCCCACTTGCAGATGACATGTCATGAAAACATCTGCACCTATTCTTTGTTTTGGACCCATAACTGACCAAATAAGTGAACTGAGCCTAATAGTGATACACGCCGATGGGCTCATCTATATATTGTTTGCGACCTGCTGACGCACATTAAGTGTTTCACTACCAGAAAGGATTAGTTATGCATGCTGCTGCAATGAACAGTGATGTACACCAAGATACACTCTCCCTGCAGGCCGGGAAATAGCGGATTTAGGCCCCATTCACACGTCTGTAGTGTGTTGCGGATCCGCAAATTGCGGATCCGCAACACACCTTGCCGCCAGCCCCATAGAGATGCCTATACTTGTCCGCAATTGCGGGCAAGAATAGGACATGCTCTATATTATTGCGGAGCCGCCGGCCGGAAGATCAGCAGCGCGCTCCACAAATGCGGATGCGGAGAGCACAGTGTGTTCTCTCCGCATCCATCACGTCCCCATTAAAAATGAATGGGTACCGCACCCGTTCCACAAATTTGTGGAACGGGTGCGGACGAACATTGTGGATGTGTGAATGTGGCTTAATGATGAATTAATTTCGAACTAAAGCGTACTCAGCGTGAAACGGCGATCACTGTGTTACCTGTGTGAAGCTTCGGCGTCCTGCCCCGTACTATCTGGATGTATTCACGAATAAAGTGGTATTGAAGATTTCTACACTGGTGAGTGCCGCCTATTTTCTACATTCTACTGCATCTGGACTTGAAGTATTGTGACATTGTTTGGGCTGAGCACCACCAGGAGTGTGGAGACATTGGAGGCTGTGGAGTAGCGAACTCCTGCACACCAGATTTGGAGTGGAGGATGGAGTGTGCCGCTGACTTTCTTAGTTATTGAGGTAATTTCGAACTAAGCAAACATTTTGGAAATATTTGTCAGAGTCCGAATCAAATTTTTTAAAACTTCACTCATCTCTTATAACCTTACATTTGTCAGTTTTAAACCTTATCTGCCACTTCTCTGCCCAAGCCTCCAATCTATCCAGATCCATCTGGATAGATTGGAGGATCCATTAGAGAGGGGTCGTTGATCCAGGGAGTTATTCTGATTGCCTGATTGGAGTCGGGAAGGAATTTTTTTTTCCCCTTAAGTGAGGAAAATTGGCTTCTGCCTCACAGGGGTTTTTTGCCTTCCTCTGGATCAACTTGTAGGAAACAGGCCGAACTGGATGGACAAATGTCTTTTTTCGGTCTTATATACTATGTTACTATGTTACTATGTTACTATCTGCAGCAGTGTACTGTCCTCTTCAGTGTTAATTACATTACACAGTTTAGTGTCATCTGCAAAATTGATATTTTACTTCTACATCTTATGCAATAATAAATGGGACAATACAAAGTGCAAATTTTCCCACAGAAAATCAAGCCCTCATACGTTTATGCAAACAGAAAAGTAAAAAGGTTATGGCTCTGGGAAGACAGGGAGTAAAAAACAAAAATGGAAAGTCACAATGTCCTCAAATCTTTAACCTGTGCATTGCTACTCTGTCTTCTTACCAGACATTTTAATTCTATCCTGACACTTATCAAGAGAATCAATCAGATGTCACACAGTCACATCACATTTATAGTCACTGGCTGAAGCTGACTGCAAGGCATTACAAGCAAGCTCACCATGACGTCACCCAGGTTCATGTCATCATCCTTCGGCCTCTTGCACATGAACGTATTTTACGGACCGTATACTGGCAGTTTTTTCAGTTCAGTATACTGACAGTATACTGAACCATTCACTTCAATGGGTCTGCAAAAAATACTGTAGTGTCTCCGTATGCCTTCCGTTTCCGTTTCTCAGTTTTTTCTGTTCCGTTTAAATATAGACCATGTCCTATTCTTGTCCGCAAATCACGTTCAGTGGCTCCATTCAAGTCAATGGGTCTGCAAAAAAAACGGAAAGCATACTGAAGTGCATCCGTATGTCTTCCGTATCCGTTCTGTTTTTTGCGGAACCATCTATTGAAAAGTTTAAGACCAGCCCAATTTTCTCTATGTTATTACTGTATACTGTATATGCCAAACGGAAAAACGGAACGGAACCGAAACGGAAACAACGGAAGCAAAAAATGGAAAAACTGATCCGTTATAAACGAACAGCAAAACACTGAAAAAAAAATACGTTCATGTGCAAAAGGCCTTCTTCTGATTTAAAAAATGGCAGACACCTTTTTAAGTGAATCATTCATGATGTGTGTGTGTATACTTTATTTTAAATATAGCATTCAATGCAATAGAATGGTAAATTTATGGATTCTGTAACTGATTTAGAAAAACCCAGTCAACTTCCTGCAGGTGATAGAATCACGTCTTCAACAAGCTGATACTGAAAGTACTTGTGCTTTTTTAGTAAACAGCATTTTTCACCTTTAAGAACAGGTGCACTCACAAAAGCCACCACTCTCAATACCACAGCCATGTCAGTCTCATGCCAGGTGGGAGTAATATTCAAGATCTCCAATGAAAACACTTATTTGTAATTTGATATAAAAGGTTGTCGTGTCTCAACCAGTCTAACCAGTTAGGATGATGATATTCTCTTACTGATACTGCTTTACTTATTTAAATTTATTTTAACAGTTTTGAAATAGAACATATTGTACTTTCCACAGGTTTACTGCAAGTTTGTCATGCAAGAACTGTAGTTCAACATTTACTTGTCCTTGGCTTAGTGTATTTGCATAGCTCCCACAAAGTATCAATTTCACCATTGTTTTATCTACCATGAAGAACTTCTAACTGTTAGGCTATATGCACACGACAGTTGTTTTTTGCTGTCCGCAAATCGGGATCAGCAAAAAAAACTGATGGTCCATCAGTTTTTTTTGGAGGATTCCTTTGTTTTCACAGATCCCCTGTAATAAATGCCTATCCTCGTCCGCAAATGAGAAAAAAGTAGGACATGCACTACTTTTTTTGCTGAAGGGAAACACGGACAACGGACGCGGAACACACACTGATGAACGGTCAGCATTTTTTTGCTGACCCATTGAAATGAATGGGTTCCTGTCCTATCCGCAAAAAAAACTGAAACGGAAGCCGAGAAAAACAACTGTCGTGTGCATGTAGCCTTAATGTGATTGTCCTACTTTTTCGGATGATGTAGTCATATTAAGATTTCTGTACTTCATTCGAAACAAAATCAGTACCTGCATGGTTTGCTCACCTTTACATCCTTAAAAAATGTCAAGATTTTTTGTGGGAATATAAATGTTGGAATATAAATTTTTATTACTGCAATATCCGTTAGCGTTGTGAATTAACTGAAAATGTATATCAAACCCTTCATAACTACACAACTAATGAAAACATATATTTTTTGTTAATAGGCTTACTTTACACAAAAAGAAAATATAACTTTCCTTTACATCAACTTCTCTACCATTACAGGAGATAGTGTCAATAGGCCAATTCTATAGATTTCCGCCTTTGTTCTAAAATTTAACATTGGTTCCAGACTATATAACAATACTATTGCCACAAAACAATGATCTTATTGTACTTTTAATCGCATTATAGTTTTTATTCTTACCAATAACAGTGTTACTGTATAATGACATTTGACCAATATGAAAAAAAAATCTTAAACACATTAAAGTATACCATAATAGTGTATAATAAAATAATTTTAATCATGTTCACTCATGCAGAAAACATTTAAGGATGTACGGGGTCATTTATTATACTGAAATACGCCTATAGTAGGCATATTTCAGGGGTAGATGGCGGCACAGCGGTTAGTTGCGCTACTATCTACCACTTTATCCCTCTCACTCCAGGCCTCAGGTCAACCTGCAATGGAACAGGCCATTATCATTTATGTAGGCCCCTGACACCCAGACAGAGGAAAGGTCATTTGACAGTAAAAAGAGTTTAATGTCTCTCACCCAGACAGCAAGCAATTAAACAAAATATAGTCCACTGACATCCAGACAATGGGGCGGTCATTAGACAGTAAAAAGAGTTTAATATTTCCCACCAAGACAACAACTGATTAAACGACATATAGGCCCCTGACACCCAGACAATGGGGTCGTCATTAGACAGTAAAAAATCTTAAATGTTTACCACCAAGACAGCAAGCAAGTACGTGAAATTTAGGCCCTTGACACCCAGACAATGGGGCGGTCATGACAGTAAAAAGAGTTTAACCACTACAGGACCGCCTAACGCACGGATGCGTCCGGCGGGCGGTCCTGTAGTTCTAAGTTGACGCATCGGCGCGTCATCTCGCGCAACGCGAGACTTCGCGCGCGCGTTCACAGTGCCGCATGTCTCAGGAGTTGTACTACAGCCTGCCAGCGATGATCAATCGCTGGCAGGCTGTAGATGCGAAATAAATCGCATGAAAGATGTATATCAGACGCTGTTTTGTTAACAGCGTCTGATATACCTGCTACCTGGTCCTCTGGTGGTCCCATTTGCTGGGATCGACCACCAGAGGACCAGGTAGCTATGTAAAGTTGCACCAAACACTACACTACCCCCCCCCCCTCACTTATTAACCCCTTGATCACCCCATCTAGATTCCCTGATCACCCCCCTGTCACTGATCACCCCCCTTGTAAGGCTCCATTCAGACGTGGATCCACAGATCATCAAAACACAGACACGGACACCGGCAATGTGCTTTCCGCATTTTGCAGATCCGCACATTGCCAGAACTATATAGAAAATGCCTTTTCTTGTGCGTAATTGCTGACAAGAATAGGACATGTTCTATATTTTTGCGGAACGGAAGTGCAGACCCGGAAGCGCGGATCCGTAATTCCGGATCCGAGCGTGACAAAGTTTGTCCCCATAGAAATGAATGGGTCCGCAATTCCGTTTCACAAACAGAATTGCGGACGTGTGAATGGGGCATAAGGGTCCCTTATCACCGCCAGTTAGTTAGCTACTTGTTAGGTAGTTAGCGCCCAGCCAACCGCACCGCAGTCACTGATTTTGGCAGAGATTTTTTCATCCACATTGATCGATGCGAATGAAAAAATCAGTGGCGTTCATATTTTTTTTTTTTTTCAGCCCAGAGGCTGCACAGAAAAAAAAAAATCTCATTACCCGTATGCTCAATATAAGGAGAATAGCAGAAACTCCTAATGCTGGCCATACGTGTAATGATTGCGGAGACCCTTAAATGCCAGGGCAGTACAAAAACCTCACATGGGACCCCATTTTAGAAAGAAGACGCCCCAAGGTATTCCGTGAGGGGTATGGTGAGTTCATGTAAAATTAAATTTTTGTCACAAGTTAGTGGAATATAAGACTTTGTAAAAAAAAAAAAATAATAATAAAATTTCTGCTAACTTGTGCCAAATTTTTTTTTTCTGTAAACTCGCCATGCCCCTCACAGAATACCTTGGGGTGTCTTCTTTCCAAAATGGGCTCACTTGTGGGGTATTTATACTGCCCTGGCATTTTAGGGGTCCTAAAGCGTGAGAATCTAAATGCGTAAAGATGCCCTGTGAAATCCTAAAGGTACTCATGGGAATTAGGGCCCCTTTGCGCACCCAGGCTGCAAAAAAGTGGCACACATGTGGTTTCGCCGTACTCAGGAGAAGTAGGGCAATGAGTTTTGGGGTGTATTTTTATATATACCAATACTTTGTGTGAGAAATATCGCTGTAAACGACAACTTTTTAAAAAATTTTATACAAAGTTGTCAATTTACAGAGATATTTCTCTCACCCAACATGATTATATGTAAAAATACACCCCAAAACACATTGCCATACTTCTCCTGAGTACCGGCGATACCACATGAGTAACACTTTTTTGCAGCCTGGGTGCGCAAAGGGGCCCAAATTCCAACGAGTACCTTTAGGTTTTACATGGCTGCTCACAATTTAGCCCCGCCCAAAATGCCAGAACAGTAAACACACCCCACAAATGACCCCATTTCAGAAAGTAGACACCCCAAGGTATTCACTGAGGGGCATAGTGAGTACGTCTGAGATTTTTTTTTTTTTTTGCCAGAAGTTAGCAGAAATGGAAACTTTATTATTATTTTTTTTCCTCAGAAAGTGTCATTTTCCGCTAACTTGTAAAAAAAAATGAAATTATACATGAACTCACCATGCCCCTCCGCGAATACTTTGGGGTGTCTTCTTTCTAAAATTGTGTAATTTGGGGGGTATTTATACTATCCTTGCATTCTAGCACCTGAAGAAACATGACAGGTTCTCAGAAAGTCAGAGCTGCTTCAAAATGCGGAAATTCACTTTTTTGCACCATAGTTTGTAAACGCTATAACTTTTACCCAAACCAATAAATATACACTTATTGCATTTTTTTTATCAAAAACATGTAGAACAATAAATTTAGAGAAAAATTTATATAGAAATGTAGTTTTTTTTAAAAAAAATTTACAACAGAAAGTGAAAAATGTCGTTGAATTTTTATTAATAGCAAAAAAAGTAAAAATGTCAGCAACAATGAAATACCACCAAATGAAATCTCTATTAGTGAGAAGAAAAGGAGGTAAAATTCAGTTGGGTGGTAAGTTGTATGACGGAGCAATAAAGGGTGAAAGTAGTGTAGTGCAGAATTGTAAAAAGTGGCCTGGTCAAGTTTTTATTTTAATCATCTCAAAAAATACAAATTTATAAAAAGAACAAAATTACACAGTCATCCCCAACCCAACCCACGACCCCCGCAGGGAGAAAAAAAAAGGAAAAACATATAACTATTTAACCGTCCAATTCCTTCCAGGTACTATCTCACTTTGCATAGGACCCTTTTTGGCTGTACAAAATCTTCTCGTAACTTTTCACCTTCCTGACCAAACTTAACCAGTTATTACAATCTGGAGCAGAGGAGGAACACCAATTTCTAGATACAAGAAGCCTAGCTAAGAACATCACTTCGGTCAGAAATCAGCGCTTTATGAGTTGACAATTAACCTCCGATAAATCCCCCAAGACCCAAACTTTGGGAGAATGAGGAATATCAATCTTAAGTCTCTGGGTCAAAATTGTTTGAACCATTCTCCAATAATTGCGCACCGTCGGGCAGTCCCAGAACAGATGTAAGTGATCTGCCCTGGGGTCACCACAACGGGGGCAATCGGAGGAAACTCTAAATCCTCTCCTATGGAGCCATAAGGGTGTCACATATATTTTATGTATAATATTAAACTGTACAACAGTATGATTGAAGTTGTGTAAAACTTGACTTAAATTATCTGTTACGTTCTCCCAATCCGGGGAGCCCACCAATGACAGTGAAACAGACCAGGATCGCTGTCCTGGAGAAAGACATTCAAAAAAAATTTTTTTCATCAAGTGTCTATAACAATGTGATAATTTAGCTTTCATACTACCTTTCTTAAAAATCAAATCGTGTAAAAATTCAGGGGTGTCTACATTAAGTGAATGAATACTAGAAAGTGCCGACCTCAACTGAAAATACGTATACCAAGCCACTTCATCTACATTTTCCTTTTGTTTTAGCTCCATAAGAGACAGGATTTGTCCACCCTTAACCACTTGGCTCAAATATTGAATATTTCTCATCCTCCAATATTGCCGACAGTTCAGATCATCTAAGTTCAAAAGCTTTAAATTATGCCATAGTGGAGTGCAAATAAGTGAAGCCTCAACTTTAAACCAGCTCTTTATAACCAGCCAGGCTTTTGTAGCCATTCTGCAGAAAAATGTATAGCCAGTCTGTATATTAAGTAAATAATCAGACTCTAGTACTGTGAATAGATCCGAAAAACCTGAATCTTGCACCAATTTTCTGCAGAGATGGCTATTTTCCCAGTCATTAAAAAAGCAAAGTTGAGAGGCCATAAAATAACCCCTAAAATAGGGGAGATTAAGACCTCCCCGATTATAGGGCATAGAAAAATAAAGCGCCTTTAATCTCACCCGTTTCCTCCCCCATAGCAAATCATTAATCATCCGCTCTATCAATTTAAAGTACTTATCTTCAATCCATACAGGTGAGTTGCGAAGAACATAAAGAACCTGGGGCAGCACCACAATTTTTATTAAAGAAACTCTGTCTGCTCTTGCAGGCAGAATTTTTTGCCATATCTTAATTTTTGATCTCAATTTTGATAGTAAAGGAATCAAGTTTAGTTGTAAATAGTCTTGAATTTTGGCGGAAACTATTATCCCCAGGTACTTTATTGAGTCGGAGATCAATAACCGATTAGACAAATTTTCCATAGATTCTCGCAGTTCATCTATAGGGAGGAGGGCAGTCTTCTCCCAGTTAACCTCCAAGCCTGAAGAGTCAGAAAATAGGTTAACTAGCTCCATTATTCGAGGAAGAGTTTTTCCTGTTTGATGGATAAAAAACAGAATATCATCTGCATAGAGGGTGTGGGGATTCGCTCTGGTAGACAGGACCAGCGGGTGCAGTACAGAGGCAACGTTCAAGCTTGTAAATTAAATGTCCGTGTTTTATTCACACAACAAAAAGAGCATCACAAAAACAGGTGGCTTGGTGTTTGTTCACACACACAAAAGTCCATAAACGGAAGAGTCACCTTAGCTCCTTGGTGTTAGCAAGTCCATAGACAGGCTTTTTCAGGCAGCCTGTTCGTTTTCACAGGGGTCTGAGCCCTCCAGCTTGGCTCCAGCCGCAGGTCCCAAAAACACAGCCCTCAGCTCCCAGCACTATTAGCAGCTCCAGGACAATCACTCTCCCAGCTGCTGGTGCTGGCTGAGTTTTTAAACCCAGCCCAAAACCAGGACTGGACCGTGGGGAGCAGCCACCCACCCTACACTTTAGCTGCTCCCGGTAAGAGCCGGCCCGGATCGGCTTTGCAGCCATGCTATCTATCAATGTCAAGCAGCACTAGCTGCTGCTGACACTAAAAAACCCGGCTCTCACCTCACCGAGGCCAGGAACCTCGGTGACACGTATCTTCCGTCCATGACGGCACCTTGCGCCCTCTTACATACCTCCCCCTTTGTTCAACCCCGACAGGGTGAACACACGCCAAACACTGTACTCGAGACAGTGCATCCGCATTTCCTTGCAAGCGGCCTGCCCTGTGTTCCACTGTGAACTTGAAGTTCTGCAGAGACAAGAACCATCTGGTGACCCGAGCATTCCTGTCTTTCGCCTGGCACATCCACTTTAGAGGGGAATGGTCGGTCACCAGACGGAACTTTCTCCCTAGCAGATAATAGCGGAGAGACTCTAGTGCCCACTTGATGGCCAGGCACTCTCTCTCCACTATACTGTACCTGGTTTCGGCTGGGGTGAGTTTGCGACTCAGGAAAACCACGGGATGCTCCTCCCATTGATTTCCTGAGAGTACAGCCCGAGGCCCACTTCAGAGGCATCGGCCTGTACCACAAACTCTCTCTTGAAGTCGGGCGTCACCAAAACCGGGGACCCACACAGGGCCGACTTCAGAGCAGAGAAAGCCTTATCCGCCTGCTCATTCCACTGGATCGACACTGACCTGCGTCCCTTTAAAAGGCTTGTCAATGGAGCAGCAATTGTAGCAAAGTTGGGAATAAACCTCATGTAGTATCCCACCATGCCCAGGAATGATTTTACTTGCCGCGTAGTGACAGGTCGGGGCCAATTCTTAATTGCCTCAATTTTGTTTACCTGAGGTTTGACCACCCCCGCCCAATGACATACCCTAGGTATTTGGTCTCTTCTAACCCTATCACACACTTTTTGGGTTAGCAGTTAAGCCAGCTTTCCTAAGGGAGTCCACTACGGCCTGTACCTTCGGTAGGTGACTCTCCCAGTCGGTGCTATGGACAATGATATCATCCAGATACGCTGAGGCGTACCGTCGATGTGGACGAAGCACAATATCCATAAGCCTTTGAAACGTGGCGGGGCGCCATGTAGACCAAAGGGTAATACCTTGTACTGATACAACCCCTCCGGTGTGATAAAAGCAGTTTTTCCTTGGCAGCCTCCGTTAAGGGTACCTGCCAGTACCCTTTGGTGAGGTCCAAGACAGAAAAATACCTGGCTTGGCCCAATTTTCCAATGAGCTCATCCACCCTCGGCATGGGATATGCGTCAAACTTGGACACCTCATTCAGCTTGCGGAAATCGTTACAGAACCTCAATGTCCCGTCCGGCTTGGGTATTAAGACTATCGGACTGGCCCAATCACTTTTGACTCCTCGATGACACCTAACTGGAGCATCAGCTGCACTTCCTTCACAATGGCTTGTCGCCGAGCCTCGGGTACCCGATACGGCTTTAACCGGACTTTGGCCTGAGGCTCAGTGATAATGTCATGCTGGATTAGGGATGTGCGCCCAGGGAGGTCCGAGAACACATCCGTGTTCCGACTAATGAACTCCTTAACTTCCTGGACCTGTTTGGAGGACAGGCTATCTGAAATTTTTACGGTGGCGGCTGCTTCCCGGACTTCGAGGTGAGGGCTGGATCCTTCTCACCTAGAAGCCCTGGCCGAGGGCTGTCATCGCTGGACGAGTTCCTATCCTTCCATGGCTTCAGCAAATTCACATGATACACCTGCTCCGGCTTCCGCCGCCCTGGCTGGTGCACCTTGTAATTTACTTCCCCACTTTCTCGAGCACTTCATAGGGCCCCTGCCACCTAGCTAGAAATTTGCTGTCAAGGGTGGGTACCAGAACTAAAACTCGGTCTCCGGGATTAAAGTCTCGTACTCGAGCCTGACGATTATAGACTCTACTTTGGGCCTGTTGTGCTGCCTCCATATGCTCCCGGACCAGCGGTAACACCCTCTCCATACGTTCCTGCATCTGGGTAACATATTCAATTACACTTTTGTGGGGACGGGCTGTTGCTCCCACGCTTCCTTAGCGATGTCCAACAGGCCCCGTGGGCGTCTGCCATAAAGCAGTTCGAAGGGTGAGAACCCAGTAGAGGCCTGGGGCACCTCTCGCACTGCAAACATGAGATAGGGCAGAAGCAGATCCCAGTCCTTCCCATCTCGGGACACCACCCTTTTTAGCATATTTTTCAAAGTTTGGTTAAATCTTTCCACAAGGCCGTCCGTTTGCGGATGGTAAACGGACGTCCATAATTGCTTTATATGCAACAGTTTACACAATTCCCTCATAATCTTAGACATAAAAGGGGTCCCTTGGTCCGTCAGAACCTCCTTAGGTAGGCCCACCCGGGTAAACATCTCCATTAACTCCTTTGCAATGAGCCTAGCCGATGTGTGTCGAAGAGGCACCGCCTCTGGATATCGAGTAGCATAGTCCAGAATCACCAGGATATGTTGGTGACCCCTAGCAGACTTCGGTGCGGGTCCGACCAGATCCATGGCAATACGCTCGAATGGGACCTCAATTATTGGGAGAGGGACCAGGGGACTTCTGTAATGCGGATGGGGGCTATTTACCTGACAGGTCGGACAGGACTTACAGAACTCCTCTACTTCCTTAAACAAACCGGGCCAGTAAAATCGCTGTAGTACGCGGTCCTGCGTTTTCTGCCACCCCATGTGTCCCCCAAGAACATGTTGGTGGGCAAGCTCCATAACAAGCTTGCGATATGCGGTGGGCACCACCAACTGTTCAACTGGCTCACCTCGGATTTGGTTCACCCGATACAACATATCCTGAAGAATAATAAACCGTGGAAACATTAATTCAGCCCCAGGTTTCTGGGGTTTACCGTCAATTATTACAACACTTTCCCAGGCCCTGGTTAGGGTTTGGTCCCGGTGTTGGGCGGTCCCAAAATTTTCCCCGGAGACATTGAGGTCTGCCAACTCAGGTCCCGGTGGCAAGTCCTCCGTGTCTCCCACCATTACACTCAGTGGGGTTGTCTCCCCCTCTACCGCTGGAGCAGTGGTCACCCCTACCGCTGGCCCTTCAGATTCGGGCTCCCAGGGTTCTGGCCTTCCAGTGGTATCAGGCCACTCTACTAGGGTTACCCCTGTCTCGGGCCCATCAGACACTTTTATAGCCGGCCACAGCGCCGGGAAACCTGGGAAGTCCCTCCCAAGAATCAGTTCATGTGGGAGTTTGGTAGCGACAGCCACCTCGTGGGTCCACTTACCAGCAGCTGTGGACAAAGTCACTAATGCAGTGGGGTAGTCTTTTAAGTCTCCGTGGATGCATAGGACCCCGACTTTACGGCCGGTATACTCCGCAGGCCGTACTAGGGCAGCTCTTACCAGGGAGACTAAACTCCCGGAGTCCAGCAGGGCCACCGCCAGAGAATCTCCCACCTCTACCTGACACAGGTGGGTATTGTCCTGCCCCTCACGGGTGCCAGTTGCACACAGCTTCCGTGCATACAGGGAGTGGCGATACCCGTAGTTCACATCCATCGGCTCACCCTGATGCGGACAGTCGGCCCTGATGTGGCCTGGCTCCTGACACCTCCAGCATACCACGGGAGGCGGATCCGCAGGGGATACATTCCGTGCAGGTCTCTCTGTCGCCGGTCGTCGGAACTGGGGTGGAGGCCTCCGGGGTTTGACTGGCCCCTTCCCAGCAAGACTCCCCTGCAGGTTTCTGGTGGCCTCGTAACGCTCCACCAGGTCGACCATCTCCAGGGCACTTACCGGAGACGCCTGGCCGACCCAGTGCTGGAGGGGATAAGGCAGGGCCCTCCAAAAGATGTCCGCCAACAGTCGATCCAGCATGGCAGTGGGACTTAGTAGATCAGGCTGCAGCCACTTTTGCAGCCTGTGCAGCAGATCGTAGTACTGCGGCCTAGCAGGTTCAGTCGTTTTAAAGTCCCACTGGTGGACTCTTTGAGCGCGGACCAGCACGTTCACCCCCAGTCTGGCTAGGATCTCTCCTTTCACGGTGTCATAATCGGCCGGCTTGGTCGTCCGACAAGTCGAAAAACACCTGCTGGGGTCCGGAAGCCAGGAACGGAGCGACCACCTCAGCCCACTGGTCACGGGGCAGCTTCTCCCTCACGGCCACTTTTTCGAAGACTGCCAGGTAGGTCTCGGCATCATCCTCGGGGTCATCTTGGGAATTGCTGCACGGACCGCTTTCCGGGCATCATGGGCACGGTGAGAGGCTCCAGTCGCTTGCAAAGCCATTACATGTTGCAACAGCAGCTAGTTTGTCTCCTGCTGCTGCTTGTTGGCCTCCCGCTGCTGTAAATTGGCCTCCACGAGAGCCTTTACAACTGCCTCCATCTTGTCAGAGTTCACGTGTTGAAACTTTGCCGGCTTGACATATGACACTTTGGAAAAAAACTTCGGCGTTTACGCCAGCCTCACTGCGCATGCCCGCATCCGACACCAAATGTGGGGATTCGCTCTGGTAGACAGGACCAGCGGGTGCAGTACAGAGGCAACGTTCAAGCTTGTAAATTAAATGTCCGTGTTTTATTCACACAACAAAAAGAGCATCACAAAAACAGGTGGCTTGGTGTTTGTTCACACACACAAAAGTCCATAAACGGAAGAGTCACCTTAGCTCCTTGGTGTTAGCAAGTCCATAGACAGGCTTTTTCAGGCAGCCTGTTCGTTTTCACAGGGGTCTGAGCCCTCCAGCTTGGCTCCAGCCGCAGGTCCCAAAAACACAGCCCTCAGCTCCCAGCACTATTAGCAGCTCCAGGACAATCACTCTCCCAGCTGCTGGTGCTGGCTGAGTTTTTAAACCCAGCCCAAAACCAGGACTGGACCGTGGGGAGCAGCCACCCACCCTACACTTTAGCTGCTCCCGGTAAGAGCCGGCCCGGATCGGCTTTGCAGCCATGCTATCTATCAATGTCAAGCAGCACTAGCTGCTGCTGACACAAAAAAAACCCGGCTCTCACCTCACCGAGGCCAGGAACCTCGGTGACACGTATCTTCCGTCCATGACGGCACCTTGCGCCCTCTTACAAGGGATATACAATCCTGCTCCCCCATTACACCAAAACCAGCCACTCTCGAATCCTGCCTTATACAAGCTGCCAGAGGTTCAATATAAATATTAAATAAAAGAGGGGAAAGGGAACAGCCTTGACGGGTGCCTCTTCCCAATACAAAACTCTCTGTCAGCATATCATTGATCTTAATCCTGGCAACTGGAGACTTATATAACAGCTGAACCATCGCCATAAATTTAGGGCCAAAACCCATTTTTTTCATCACCACCCAGAGAAATGTCCACTCGACCCTGTCGAACGCCTTAGTGGCGTCCAATGACAGGATGGAACGGGCACCATTCCCAGGAGACTGAATGTTAGAAAAAAACCTATGCAAGTTATAATGGGTACCCTTTTTTGGCATAAAGCCATTTTGATCTGGGTGGACGACAGATGATATAACCCGAGAGAGCCTATTAGCCAGGACTTTTGATAATAACTTAACGTCC
Source organism: Bufotes viridis (assembly GCA_033119425.1). Taxonomy (NCBI): domain Eukaryota; kingdom Metazoa; phylum Chordata; class Amphibia; order Anura; family Bufonidae; genus Bufotes; species Bufotes viridis. The sequence continues at coordinate 356,576,054 of CM065590.1, forward strand.
GTATTTAATAAGGAAATTGGTCTATAAGAGCTCAAATCCATTAAATCTTTATCTTTTTTGGGAATTAGAACTATCAAAGCTTCCATCATAGACTGTGGTAAAGCCCCTCCCTGTAGTGCTTGAAAAAATACCTCTAATAAATGAGGAAGGATGGCGTCGCTATACTTACGATAAAATTCGTATGGCAGGCCATCTGAACCTGGCGATGAGTTCCCAGAGATAGACCTCAAGGCCTCCTGGATCTCCAAAAGAGACAATTCTCTTTCCCAAAAATTTTTTGGGTCCTCCATTAACATCGGCAGAGAAATTCTCTCCAAGAACTGCCTCGCCAGGTCAGGTGGCAGACCGGGTGAAGCTGTATATATCTGGGAAAAATATTGCAGAAAGGTATCTCTAATTCCCTCTGACTCTAATTGAATCACACCATCTAAATTACGAATCGAGGTAATAGCTTTCCTTTTCTTATCCTGTTGTGAGATTATTCTAGCTAAAAGCTTACCAGGACGTCCGGACTCTGAAAAGTACTTTTGTCCCTTAAAGAATAATCTATGATTTGCTTTCTCAATTACATAATCCTTCAGATAAAAGCTAGCACTGTGCATCTCTTTCTTATTATATTCGATAGGTTGATTCATAAATTGCTCCGTTGTGGATGCTACAGTTTTAGCAAATTTTTCCTAAATGTTCTCCTCACAGCAGTAATATCGCTTATAAGAACCCCCCTCAGATATGCTTTCAGATCGTCCCAGACAACATTGATATTAGCAGAGGGGAGGTTCACCTCCCAAAAAGAGGATATGAGTAGTTTAGTGGACTGGTAATTATCCATAATGGTAAGCCAGTATGGATTGAGCTTAAAACCAAGCCCTCCGTTATCTTTATTCTCCACAGTGCAAATCTCAATAGATACAGGTGAGTGGTCCAAAACTGTTCTTACTCCATATCGTATCCTTCTGATGTTGTTCAAATTGCTCTCATTAGTAAACGCTAGGTCAATCCTAGACATAGCTCTTCCACCCCTACTAACACAAGAGTATACTCTCTTTCCTCCGCCAAAATAGTCCCATATATCTACCAGTCCAACTTCCGAACAGAACTGAGGCAGTGGAGAGTTGCAAATATTCCTTCCTTGATCTACATCTAGAGTCAGCCTATCCTTTTTGGGGTCCATAACAGCGTTAAAGTCTCCCATCAAGACAAGCCGACTCTCTGGTCTCTTTTCTAAAAAAAGCAATAGTTGATTAAGTGGGTACATCGAAAAAGGCGGAGGTATATAAAAAAAGGCAAGAATGTAACTACAGCCATAGAGCCTACCATGCAAAAAAAATGAATCTGCCCTGATAGTCTATATAGGAATCTGTTAAGGTAAACTCTACAGAATTATGGATCAAAACCGAAACCCCCCTAGAGGCACTACTAAAAGTAGAATGGTAGGATTGAGAGTGCCATCCCGTCATCAAGCGGGACACAGTCTCTTTAGTAAGATGGGTTTCCACTATGCAAATAATTGCCGGGAGATATCTCTTTATTGCATCCATAATTGCTTGCCTCTTAGTCCTTTCTCCGAGATCTCTAACATTCCAAGAAACAATTCTAATGGACCTCATTTAAAACGTGGCGGAAAAAAAAAAAACCCTCCCTGCAGGGTGGATTCCCATCCCCCACTCCCCCCACTCCCCCCCCTCCGCTGGTCCGCCCGATCTAGTCAGCAAACCTCTACCTTCCAGCCATTCTCCCCCCCACTAATCCCATCCCCCCTCCATCCCCTCCATCCCTTCATTACAACATATTTCATATGCCCAGTTGTTCCATCCAATCCAGCACTTCTTGCGGTTTTTCAAAGAATTGCGGAATCCCATTATACTGTAGGTCACTCTTAATTTACTATACCGGTATACTATTCGGTACTATAACGAATATTTAATGTCCTTAGACGCCAAACCTTTCTTTAACTCAAAAATTTTTTTCTTTTTTCTTGAGTTCCATTTCGATTCATTTCATTTCAAGAAAATATTTCATATGCCCAGTTGTTCCATCCAGTCCAGCACTTGTTGCGGTTTTTCAAAAAATTGGGAAGTCCCGTTGTAAATCACTCTCAATTTCGCTGGATACTGTAGAGAATATTTAATATCCTTGGACGCCAAGCGTTTCTTTATCTCAATAAAACTCCTTTTTTCTTGGGTCTGCCGAGCAAAATCGGGGAAGAATAGCAATTTTATACCCTGATAGTCAATAGGTGAACATTCTCTGGCTCTTCTCAGTATCATGTCTCTATCCATCGACAATAACAGCTTTAAAGATTACTCGCGGCGGCCTCCCTGGAATGGGTTTCCCCCCTGGGATCCGATGGGCTCTTTCTATTTGAAACATAGACGAAAAATGTTCACTGCCGAGGTTTTCCAGAATGAAATCTTTGAGTTGCTCCACTAGCTGCCGACCTTCAACTCCTTCTGGAAATCCAACTATACGGATGTTGTAACGCCTTGATCTGTTTTCCAAATCCTCCAGCTTATTTTGTAAAAGGAAATTTTCTGAAGCCAGTGATGCCATCTTAGTTTTTAACATAACAGTATCTGTTTGCAGAGAGTCGACCATTTTTTCCGCGTTAAGAACTCGATCGCGGATTTTTGTCAGCTCGTCTCTTATCAAGGATATATCACTCTGCATAGACCCCAGCTGAGTGGACATCCCCTGCATTAGGATACCGTTGTTTTTAACCGCACAGAGGATTTTTTCCAGAGCTAAGGGGTCATGTTTAATTTCTGTTGGCGTTAACAGGCTTTCCTCCCCTCCTTCCTGGCCCACCTCTGAAGACCCGTCAGCTTGGGGGGTTTTAACAATTTTCTTGGGATTAACATGCAATTTCCCTTTAAGTAGATCCTTTTCATTTAGAGAGGGAGATGTCAAATACTTATCAATTTTACTCTCTAATGTCTTAGGCCCCAGCTTTGTTCCAGAAGAGTCAATTGAGTGCCGCTTCTGAGCCATTTTTTGTTTAAGGCCTCTTTTTTATATTGATATATTTTGTTTTTATCTTCGTTTTTTTTTTTTTTTTTCCTTGTTTTCCTTTCCTCTTCTCCTTCTCCTTTTACTCTGTTTTTCCTTAAAGCCCCTCTTTTTTTTACTTCCCAGTTTCTTTTTTTTATTATTATTCCTTTGGGCTTACTCCTCTTTTTTTTTTAAGGATTTTTTAAGGATTTTTCCCCTTTTCTTTCTCACCTTTGCTTTGCTGGTTAGTCTTTTTATTATACCCCCCTTTTTTTTTTCCTTCCTTCTTTCTTTCCTTTTTTTTTTTTCCTTTCTCTCCTTTTTTTTGTTTTTGTGTCCTTATACTTCAAGTGTCCAGGTAAGTAAATCCTATAACACAACACACAGGGCACAGGGCACAGGACACTAAAATATGTGCAACAGAGGCAAATACAACACACACAATCCTTCCCTTAAGTTTCTCACGTGTCAGATGCCGAATCCAAAACGTCCTCACCCAGCGTACTCGGTCCTAGGCAGGAGCAGGCAGGAGAGGGCAAGAGCGGATAACACAGCTCAGCAGCAACGGCTCGACAACAGCAGGAGACAGGAGACAGGGGAGAACCGACACAACACAGCTCCAGCAGAGGGGAACGGCACGTCCAGCAGAGGAACACAGAGAGGCGGAGAAGGCGAGGGGAGGACCAGGGGACAAGCCACGGCAGGAGGAGAGAGACGCCGGATCACACCAGGGGGAAAGGAGGAGGAACGGAGCAGACGGCAGCAAACAGGAGATAGGAAACCATCCAAAGACGCCGTCACCCCCAGGGAGATTTTCACCGAGAGGTCGGCATGCTTCGGCTGCTTCAGCTCAAACTTCGCGCCCCAGGCGCTGCATGGGAGACGTGGAGAGATCCAGAAAAGTCAGGGGGACGGGTGGAGGAGAAAGCCCCACGATGTAACAGCCGAAGATCCGGTGGAGCTAGAGGCGGTCCGGGAACACAGCACAGCAGGAGGCACAGAAGGCACAGCAGGAACAGCGACGAAAGCGGCAGGCAGCGAATCAATGAAGCAGGGATCAGCGTCCACGGGGCACCGGCAGCGTCAGGGCAGCATCAGGGCTTCGGCTGGAGAGCGAGGCGGGGGGGGGGGGAGGAGAGCAAGAGGAGGAGAGCACAACGCGAGCTCCTCACATCATCACGCCGTCGGTGGCCTGGTCATTAAGGGTGTTTAAGCTAGGAGGGCTGAGGTGGTTAATATCTCCCACCAAGACAACAAATGATTAAACAACATATAGGCCCCTGACACCCAGACAATAGGGTGGTCATTAGACAGTAAAAAGTGTTAAATGTCTGCCACCAAGACAGCAAGCAAGTACATGAAAGTTAGGCCCCTGACACCCAGACAGAGGAGAGAGGTCCCATAGCAACAAAAGAGGCATCATGTCACCCACCAACGGAGAAGGCCACTTTTAGTTATTTAGGCCCCAGCACCCAGACAGAGGAGAGAGGTCCCAAAGCAGAGAATCAGGCTTCATGTCACCCACCAATGGAGAAGGCCATTTTCAGATATTTAGGCCCCTGGCAGCCATATGGAGGAGAGGTTCATTCAACTTTGGCTTGCCCCGCAAATTAATGGTAAAATTAAGTGCCCTGGATTACAAGAATATATGGTTAAGGGGAGGTAGTTATTAATGTCTATTCTGCACAAGGGATGGACAGGTCCTCTGGGATCCATGCCTGGTTCATTTTTATGAACTACAGCTTGTCCACATTGACTGTGGACAGGCGGCTGCCGTGCTGAATACACGTTCAGACAAAACGCTGGCCGCCCGGGCAGGCCAGCACCTCCAAGGCATAAGAGGCTAGCTCTGGCCACGTGGACAATTTGGAGACCCAGAAGTTGAATGGGGCCGAACCATCAGTCAGTACATGGAGGGGTGTGCACACGTACTGTTCCACCATGTTAGTGAAATGCTGCCTCCTGCTAACACGTTCCATATCAGGTGGTAGTCTCTGCCATGCAAACTCTGCCCTCAGAGGAGATGCCTGTGACACAGCTGCGTTGGCGACCTCTCGCTCCTCCTCTGCCTTTGCCTTGGGCTTCCACTTGTTCCCCTGTGACATTTGGGAATGCTCTCAGTAGTGCGTCTACCAACGTGCGCTTGTACTCACGCATCTTCCTATCACGCTCCAGTGCAGGATGGCAGGGTGGCAACCCAGTAGTCCGCACATGTTAAAATGTGGGCAACTCTGCTGTTGTTGCACAGGCACTGCAGCATGAAGTCGCTCATGTGTGCCAGGCTGCCCAGAGGTAAGGACAAGCTGTCCTCTGTGGAAGGCGTATCGTCATCGTCCTCCGTTTCCCCCCAGCCACGCACCAGTGAAGGGCCCGAGCTGCGTTCCATCCTGCTGTGAACATGCTTCATCCTCCTCCACCTCCTCCTCCAGTAGTGGGCCCTGGCTGGCCACATTTCTACCTGGCCTCTGCTTTTGCTAAAAACCTCCCTCTGAGCCACTTCTAAGGGACTGGCCTGAAAGTGCTAAAAATGAACCCTCTTCCTTCTCCTCCTACTCCTGGGCCACGTCCTCTTCCATCATCGCCCTAAGTGTTTTCTCAAGGAGACATAGAAGTGGTATTCTAACGCTGATAACGGCGTCATCGCCACTGGCCATGTTGGTGGAGTACTCGAAACAGCGCAACAGGGCACACAGGTCTCGCATGGAGGCCCAGTCTTTGGTGGTGAAGTGGTGCTGTTCCGCAGTGCGACTGACGCGTGCGTGCTGCTGCTGAAACTCCGCTTTGGCCTGCTGCTGCTCGCACAGTCTCTCCAGCATGTGCAAGGTGGAGTTCCACCTGGTGGGCACGTCGCATATGAGGCGGTGAGCGGGAAGGCCGAAGTTACGCTGTAGCACAGACAGGCGAGCAGCGGCAGGATGTGAACGCTGGAAGCGCGCAGAGACGGCCCGCACTTTATGCAGCAGCTCTGACATGTCGGGGTAGTTGTGAATGAACTTCTACACCACCAAATTCAGCACATGCGCCAGGCAAGGGATGTGCGTCGAGATTTCGCCCATTATCGCACACCACCAGGCCCGGCTTGAGGCCCACCGGCAGTAACCACTCGTCGTTCTGTTGTTCAATACCCCGCCACAACTCCTGCGCGGTGTGGGGCCTGTCCCCCAAACATATGAGTTTCAGAACGACCTGCTGACGTTTACTCCGGGCTGTGCTGAAGTTAGTGGTGCAGGTGTGTGGCTGACTGGATGAGCAGGTGGAAGAAGAGGAGGAGGAAGCCTAGTAGGAGGAGGAGGCTACAGGAGGCAACACTATCTGGCTATCTATTTATGTACCGTATTACACTACTACAGGCACAGCAGTAACCACAGATTTAGGGGACTATCAATTGTATGCCTAGTATTTAGGCTCTGGGTGAAAGGTATCCTTTTACGGACAGACTTACACTTGGAGATGCACGGTAGCGTGTGAAAAAATATATAGTATTATGCTTTCAGCACTTGTATTTTAACACTTTGTATAATATACCCTTTAATGGAAAGAAATACACTTAGAGATGCAAAACAGTGTATGCAAATGTAGAGGATTATGCTGTATTTTAACACTTACTGTATTATACACTTTAACGGAAAGAAATACACTTGGAGATGCACGCTGAGTGTAATACACCCTTTTACGGAAAAATTTACACTTGGCCTGCAACAGCTGGAACAACAGATTTTGGGTATTGCTATTTTGGCAATTGAATTTCACCCCAGAAAATTATCTATCCTTTCCGGACACTATTAAACTTGACCAGCCACTGGTGGACACCAGATTTAGGGGATTGCTATTTTGGCAATTGAATTTCCCCCAGAACAAAATATGTCCTTTGCCGGATACTATTAAACTTGGCCAGCCACTGCTTGGACACCAGATTAGGGGATTGCTATTTTGAAAATTGAATTTCACCCCAAAAAATTATCTATCCTTTGCCAGACACTTTTAAACTTGGCCAGCCACTTCTGTGACACTAGATTTAGGGGATTGCTATTTTGGCAATTTAATTTTACCCCAGATAATTATCTATCCTTTGACTGACACTATTAAACTTGGCCAGCCACAGCTGAAACTACTGTTTTACGGTATTGCTATTTTGGCAATTTAATTTCACCCCAGAAAAAAAATATATCCTTTTCCGGACACTATTAAACTTGGCCAGCCACTGCTGGGACACCATATTTAGGGGATTGCTATTTTGGCAATTGAATTTCACCCCAGAACAAAATATCTCCTTTGCCGGACACTATTAAACTTGGCTAGCCACAGCTGAAACGACTAATTTACGGTATTGCTATTTTGGCAATTGAATTTCATCCCAGAAAAATATCTATCCTTTGCCGGACAGTATTATACTTAGTCAGCCACAGCTGGAACACCAGATTTAGGGGACTGTTATTTTGGCAATTAAATTTCACCACAGAAAAAAATCTATCCTTTGCCAGACAGCAGACAGTATTACTTTTGGCTAGACACAGCTGGAACACCAGATTTAGGGGATTGCTATTTTGGCAATTGAATTGAACCCCTCAATAAAATATAGGACTGCTGGTATCCAGGGAAACAGGGTGGGGTATCACCTTTAACTCCCGCTTGGCCCCTTCACCCAAACTTGACCTATAACAAAAACACTGACAACTGTGTCACTTTATTGCTGGATGGTGATCGGCTACAGCTTCTTTATAAAAGCGGCAAACCTTAATAAACCATAATATCATAGCGGTATGCCAAACGCCGGACTCCCAGCGGGCAAGTTAAACCGTAATCATCAAGAGCGGTATGCCGGCCGCTGGACTCCCAGCGGGCAATTACGCCATCTTGTACCACCACATCTCCGCTGCACCCAAATGCCGCCAGCTGTGACTTGATAAACTCAACCAGAATTCACGTATCTCAAAAGCCGTAATCATCAGAGCGATATCCAAACCTCTGGACTCCCAGCAGGGCTCCTAAAAATTGAAAAACAAAGCAGAATAAAACAAGTATCCATAACCGATCAAAACCTTGTATCTTGACCAGTCTCCCAAGTATATCCACAAAGGGAGGGAGGGAGGGCCAATTTGCTTCCACTGGCAAGAGGAAGTGCCAGAATATGGAGTGAGTATATGCAGCCTCCAGGATTCTCTGCCCGCCCACATCCTGTCTAAGGAGCTCCCCAGTGAATTAACCTCTTAATGGTCCTATTCTGCCATCTACTTTACCATTAACTCGAAGGGCCAGCACCCTAAAGCCCTAAGGGGAAAAGGGGGAGGGGGACCATCAGTCCCTGAGCACCCTCCTTATACAGTCGGTGCTTGCCAGACTGCTGGTATCCAGGGAAACAGGGTGGGGTATCACCTTTAACTCCCGCTTGGCCCCTTCACCCAAACTTGACCTATAACAAAAACACTGACAACTGTGTCACTTTATTGCTGGATGGTGATCGGCCACAGCTTCTTTATTAAAGCGGCAAACCTTAATAAACCATAATATCATAGCGGTATGCCAAACGCCGGACTCCCAGCGAGCAAGTTAAACCGTAATCATCAAGAGCGGTATGCCGGCCGCTGGACTCCCAGCGGGCAATTACGCCATCTTGTACCACCATATCTCCGCTGCACCCAAATGCCGCCAGCTGTGACTTGATAAACTCGACCAGAATTCACGTATCTCAAAAGCCGTAATCATCAGAGCGATATCCAAACCTCTGGACTCCCAGCAGGGCTCCTAAAAATTGAAAAACAAAGCAGAATAAAACAAGTATCCATAACCGATCAAAACCTTGTATCTTGACCAGTCTCCCAAGTATATCCACAAAGGGAGGGAGGGAGGGCCAATTTGCTTCCACTGGCAAGAGGAAGTGCCAGAATATGGAGTGAGTATATGCAGCCTCCAGGATTCTCTGCCCGCCCACATCCTGTCTAAGGAGCTCCCCAGTGAATTAACCTCTTAATGGTCCTATTCTGCCATCTACTTTACCATTAACTCGAAGGGGCCAGCACCCTAAAGCCCTAAGGGGAAAAGGGGGAGGGGGGACCATCAGTCCCTGAGCACCCTCCTTATACAGTCGGGTGCTTGCCAGACTGCTGGTATCCAGGGAAACAGGGTGGGGTATCACCTTTAACTCCCGCTTGGCCCCTTCACCCAAACTTGACCTATAACAAAAACACTGACAACTGTGTCACTTTATTGCTGGATGGTGATCGGCCACAGCTTCTTTATTAAAGCGGCAAACCTTAATAAACCATAATATCATAGCGGTATGCCAAACGCCGGACTCCCAGCGGGCAAGTTAAACCGTAATCATCAAGAGCGGTATGCCGGCCGCTGGACTCCCAGCGGGCAATTACGCCATCTTGTACCACCACATCTCCGCTGCACCCAAATGCCGCCACGGAGGAGACCCGTTCTCCAACGGGGCTCCGACCACCACCCAGCAGAACCGAGTCTGTTGAAACTCCCCGACAGGCCGGGAAGTGTCCCGACTAACATTCAAGAGGAAAATGCCATCAAGTCCCATTAAAAACCAAGGCCAATAGGATAAATAGTTGTATATAATGGGGCATAGCTGCCCACGATGAGAACCAAGTCTAACCACTTTACCCATCATTGGTCAGACCACACATTGTAAGCTCCTGCGAGCAGGGCCCTCATTCTTCTTGTTGTAATAATCAACTTGTCAGTTGCTATATTATTTATGACCGTTTGTCCATGAACCCCTGAATTGGAAAGCGCTGCGGAATATGTTAGTGCTATTTAAATATATATACATTTTTTTATTTTTTTTTATAATTATTACTGTGTACAGTTCTAGACTCCTGTGCACAAGGCAGACATAGCAGAGCTAGAGAGGGTCTAGAGGAGGGCAACTAAAGTAATAACTGGAATGGGGCAACTACAGTACCCTGAAAGGTTATCAAAATGAGGGTTATTCATATTAGAAAAGACGACCGAGGGGAGATCTAATAACTATGTATAAATATATCAGGGGTCAGTACAGAGATCACTCCCATCATCTATTTATCCCCAGGACTGTGAATGTGACGAGGGGACATCCTCTGCGTCTGGAGGAAAGAAGGTTTGTATATAGACAAAATAATTCTTCACGGCAAGAGCAGTGGGCTATGGAAATCCCTTCCCGAGGAAGTGGTAATGGTGAAGTCACCAAAAATGTTGAATCAAGTGGGGCCTGGATGTAACCCTGGAGAGTAAAATATTACAGACCATAGCTACCAGAGAGGGGTCATTGATCCAAAGAACTGGAACTGCTACACTATATAGCTGAATTTTCCCGATCACGGTGACAAACCACTGCCCCTTGAGCTATACCTTTGTATTGTATACACAACGCCTTCCCATATATGGCCAGAACAACCCACCCGGGAGATGACAACCAACCACCCTCCTACCAACCTCCTGAAAAACAGGGATCATCGCATGTCAGCACATATGAGGTCCAGAGCTCCAGAATGACAAGGGGCAGTACCACAGCACGGGTATACCAACCACTTCCGGAAGAAGTTAGAATACCACCTGAAATCCCGGATCCCTTTGCCAAGACTGAACCAATCGAACCACCAGGAGCGCACACCGGGCCTGTGCTCCTGTCTCTCCATGGAGATATATACGAAAGGCCACCCATTGATCCACCAAACACCAAGAACCTGAAAGACAAAAAAAAATTAGCCCGAGCCTCAACATACAAAGAGGATCGTACAACCAGACCAGAAAAAGTTAAACCAAAAAGTTATTTATGTATTTGTTTATTTCAAGTTCAAGGTAAATTGTAAAACCCACTGAGGGGAAACATCCTGATGGGAAAAAGAATTGGATCCCCACCCTGTGTGAAGTCATAACCCATCGAACCGGCCAGACCGGAATGAAACCGGGCAAAGGGAGGTACACCCCTTTCTATTAACTTGATCGTCATGTATAGACGGCTATAATCCCGACTACTATTAGCCCATAAAAAGATAACCACCCCCCAACGCAGTGCGGCCTCCTATGAAGAGACAAACACCCAGGAGGAAATACCAATCAGCCAGGACAGAAGGCTGAAGGAGACGGGACATGGCTATCCAGACTAAATGCCCCCTAACTATACCCGAATTGCTTACCTAACAACGGAACAGTACAGGCAAATGAACCTTGGAGGGGCACCTTGCCGACCAGTAAAGTCCAGTCAGGAGGACCAGTCAGAGTGCCTGATTCACGTCAAAACCCAGATCCGAACGGGAATAAAAGGCTGCAGTTATTTATTTATTTTATTTATTTATTTTGTAACCCCATGAATTGTGCTTATATCAAGGCTCTCCTTTGAGCGACGTCCGCGAACAGACCTGGTTATCAGTTACTGGCTTACCATCTGATTATCCTGCGACTGCCAATTCCGCAACATTCACTCAGCTGGGGGAAGTCATGCGGCAGCAGTATACCGATACCGCCCTCCTGGCAACCCCACCCACTGGCCAGAATAAAGTCTCTTGTACTGCTTACATCGTGTACATCTCCCTTGTATTCCGCTCAACTGGATCCCACAGAACTGTAACTCCTGAAACATTGTATCTAAGGCAAGTGCATTACCACGATGCTGCCAGCCTGCATAGTAATGTTAGAATCTCAGCAGAAGTGCCCAGTTATCAACCATCCCAATGGAACCCGGTCCGGTGGACCAGAACTGTAGTTTTCAGCAAGAGAAACAATGTAAATGTGGCTGTGTTGATATGAACTAACAACCATGTACATCAAGGAAGGTCCACAGCCCGACTAGAGGGATTAAGACTACTGTGACATGCCTCGGTACATATGAACCAACCATGTCAGATATGTCCCTATTGAAAGCCCAAATAGAACAAACACACAGCCTTGCGCCCGCAGGTAGGAGTATAACAGGAAGCACTGCTCTACACATATTTCGCACCGGATACACACCTAATTATAAAATCATTTATTAGACAGAGGGCCTGAGCCTCACCCAAAAACAGCTGCAAGAAAACCCTCCGAAAGACCGGTGGGACAAGAACCGTTACATGGAGCATGAGGGTATCGGATACACAAAATGAAGAAACCAGCGACTAACGCACGACCCATTCTGACTCAACAAGATGTCTACACCATACAAATCAAGTACTCATTGCACTACATAGGACAACCACATCAGGAAACCTACCAGAACCTGGTAGGGGACCGAACACTTGCCACACCATATCAACCTGTGGCCCCACTGCTACGCTACCCTGGAAAACCACATACTAAGCCCAACCGGTCCCGAAAAAGGAGGGGGGGTCATGCTATTGTACTGCCGCCGTCACAAAACCACCACTGACAGAGGGCTTTGCCTCTTTCTGTGATCGAGTAATAATTTATTATACAGTTACCATATATAAATATAATATATATATACATATATATCTACAAACATATCCACACCCTTTTTTTTTTTTTTTTTTGGTACATGGTCGGGGAAAAACCCCTTCTATAGGATATGGACACCCCAAGTGCTAAAACCGCAGTTGCACAAGCTCAGGTAAACCACGGCTGGGAACCTCCCAGCTCAAACCTGTACCAACTAACATAAACCAAAGGAGTAGTAAAACCAGGAACAACTAACATAAACCAAAGGAGTAGTAAAACCAGGAACAACTAACATAAACCACCAGGAATGCTACCCATAAGCTATTGCGTCACAGAGCAACCAGCGCAACCGGAGGGGCCGGGGACCCCGTATCTACAAGTGCCCTTGTGCAGAATTAGAATCCTTGGTATAAGACCAGACACCCCCGTCCCCTAGAGCATCAGTACTCACCAGTTGTAGAAAGGAACGGCACCGCTGAAGGAGCGGGAACTGGAATGCCATCCTGGTGGCTCGCTGCAGCGACCATACCGAGAACCTTGGATAGATGGACAGGCACCAGCCTCTTACGGTTTCCGATCGCAACAGCAAACCAGACTCCTCAGATGCGCCCGACATTCCGTCCGAAGACGACGGCTAGCGCCACCTGGAGGATCTGGAGCGCCTACTTCACCCGGAAACCCTGGAACGGTTGTCGGGACTGGCGCAGGCGGTAACCATGGAGGCCACGCCCCCGGCCCACCTGCGAGAAGGATAAAAAACAGAGCCCTGCGCCTGCCTGAGGGTGGGGGGTGTCATAAGGGGTCTCAAACTGAGACCCGCAGTGCCCCATGTACTAAAAGGGGCACAGACTGCATAAGCGGGGGGAGCAGCAACCCCCGTGGAGGAAAGGTTACATTGGTGGGGGCACTGTAAACCGGGGGGGGGGGTACGAGGGGCAGGTGAAGAGCTCTCCCGGTTCCCATATAGCAAACGGTCCCACATTAAGCGGTTCCCATTACAAGCGCCCAGTAAGCGCTGCTGGACTAAGGGGCCGGTGACACTAATCTGATATGGAGAAAGGGGGGGGGGCAGAGGGATGCTAGGGCGGGTGAAGAGCTCCCACGGGGCCATATAGTAACAAGAGAACTCGCCTGCCCAGCGGTGTCCGTCACAAGCGCCCTGTAAGCACTGCAGGGGTAAGGGGGGCAGGGCCAGGAGCAGTGACTAGCTCGCACCATGGAAGCTGAAGGACCCTGGCTGAAGCAGGGGGGCTGCGGTGACCCCATGCTGCCCTACCATAGTGGAAAGGGGGGGTGCACAATAGGCTAAAATGCAGGGGGGTGGGGTGGGGGGTAGGAATTAGTTAGTGAGGAGCTGTCCCACACCCTCCCTCATGGCTAACAATCCTGGCTGGCATGTGCAGCCCCAACACCCATGAAACAAAATGCTGCAGGGGAATGGCAGAGCCAAAATGCCCCACAGCTCCACACCACTCACTAAGGCAGGCACAGGGGAGGAGGATGCCAGGGGAGAGCTGAGGCTGCTCAAACTGAGCACAGCTATCCCTAATCCTGCCCATGAAACTCACCAGGAGGCAATTACAGGAAAAACACCACCTGTGGCATCTTGGTGTGGACAGAGCAAAGGGTGCACACCACACCAATTTGCTTCCACTGGCAAGAGGAAGTGCCAGAATATGGAGTGAGTATATGCAGCCTCCAGGATTATCTGCCCCGCCCACATCCTGTCTAAGGAGCTCCCCAGTGAATTAACCTCTTAATGGTCCTATTCTGCCATCTACTTTACCATTAACTCGAAGGGGCCAGCACCCTAAAGCCCTAAGGGGAAAAAGGGGGAGGGGGGGGACCATCAGTCCCTGAGCACCCTCCTTATACAGTCGGGTGCTTGCCAAAATTTCTATCCTGAGTTTCTAGGGGTGAAAATAAGCACAGCCAAGCCCCTGATGTAGGATATAGCAAAAAAAAAAAAAAAAAAACTAGTATTGATGGATTGATGGACTTGGTGGCAGCTTGTGCTGGTGCATCACAAGACACAAAATGGCCGCCGATCACCCCAGATAAAAGTGACTGAAAAAAGGCTCTGTGCAGCCTAAAAACCAGTGAGCAATTAACTAGCAGAAGTTGAATGATTCACAGCTGTAGATCGATCACTTCATTAGATGATTTTGCTGAGTTTTCCCTGCCTAATCTCGCCCTCACAGCAGATGCATCCTATCCCTACACTAATTAGAGCAGAGTGACGTGCTGCGCTACGTGATTCCAGCTTAAATAGAGGCTGGGTCACATGCTGGACTTGGCCAATCACAGCCATGCCATTAGTAGGTATTGCTGTGATGGCTTCTTAGGGCAAGAAGTAAAACGCTAGCTGATTGGCTGCTGTGCAGCCCTTCAGAAAGCGGGAAGAAATCGCCAAACAATGGACTCGAACCCGAACTTTTTCTAAAATGTTCGGGTCCGGGACTGTGTCCCGAACACCCCAAAATTCTGTACGAACCCGAACTATACAGTTCGGGTTCGCCCAACTCTAGTCAGCAGCCAACTACATCAGGACAATTCCAGGAGGTATGGCTTGGATAGTTTCATGCGAAGTGTAGATACCTATACAAGGTTTAAAAGGTGACTACCAGGGAACTGCCAGAACAATGCCTTTAGGTCTATCCCAAAGTCAAACTGGTTAGTTGGCAAAGTGGGTCGTCATCCACTGTATGTTAAAGTAAGCTCAGGCCATGGATCATTCTGAATCAAACTCAAGAGGGTTTTCTGAGCTATTGCAAGAGATGAATCAGCAGTATGAACGCCAGGAATAAGTACTCTCGTGTCTGTAATGTTAATGCCAGCTTGAATTCTGTGACTGCTTCTGCAGCCTTCCACATCAATTCCTGCACCTGTGTCTCCGCCACAAACAGGTTCCATGCCTGGAACCAGTCCTCATTTATCTGCTCTAGGGTTGTTTCGGGTATGGAACTTTCGATACCCAATCGATACTTTTCTCTGGTATCGAGCTCGATACCAGGATTAGTATTTTATCGATACTGGGCTGCGCTACTGCACAGCCCAGTATCAGAGAACGTGGCTGCGCTGCTCTCAGCACGGCCATGTTCTCCTCAGCAGCACAGGGAGAAGGAGACAGTCTCTCCCTCCCCCTGTGCTGCCGCTGCAACCAATAGAGGGAGAGGGGCAGAGAAGGGGCGGGGGGACGTGAGCACAGGAGCACTGGCCAGCAATGCCGAGTACCATTTCATATATAAATGCAGGCAGAAGACACACGCTGCCGGCACCTGCCTGTGACCCAGCACTGCGATCCGCGGCAATTAACCCCTCAGGTGCGGTACCTGAGGGGTTTATTGCCTCTGATCGCAGTGCTGGGTCACAGGAAGGTGCCTGCAGCCTGTGTCTTCTGCCTGCATTTATATATGAAACGGTACTCGGCATTGCTGGCTAGTGCTCCGTGCTCCCGTCCCCGCCCCCCAGTCCCCTGTATTAAAACATTGGTGGCCAGTGTGGCTCCCCTGTCCCCCCTTCCTCCCTCCCTCCCTCCCCAAGTAATAAAAGCATTGGTGGCAGTGGCCACAGGGTCCCCTTACCTCCTCCTCATTGGTGGCAGTGGCAGTGATCGGAGCCCCAGCAGCGTAATGCTGGGGCTCCGATCGGTTACCATGGTAACCAGGACGCTTCTGAAGTCCTGGCTGCCATAGTCTGCTCCCTGCTGCTGTGTGCACAGGGCAGCAGGGAGAGGGTGAGATCCTATTCACCCTGATAGAGCTGTATCAGGGTGAATAGGATGAAAAGATCCCAGGTTCTAGCCCCTAAGGGGGAAATGGTTAATAAATAAACTGTAAAAGAAAAAAAAAAGTTTCCCAATTTTACATATAAAATATAAACAATAAATAAAATATTACATATCGCCGCGTCTCAAAAGTCCAAACTATTAAAAAATCCACTTTTATGCGGTGAACGCCGTAAAAAAAAAAATGCACAATTCGCCATTTTCTTTTAGTCGCCGTAAAAAAAGTAGGATAGGACTGTTGTATTATGAGCTGGCGGTTCCATAAAATGTGGAATGCACGCAGATTTTTGTTGGCGTTTTTTTTTTTCCGCGTGGTATCGAATGGTATCGAGTATCGCAATACTTTTTTATGGTATCGATACCGAATCAAAATTTTGGTACCGAAACAACTCTAGATGCTCCTCCTTGGTATAATAGAGATCCTAAGCAATGCTGTGGTTTTATAAACGGGCTGCTGTCCCACCAGTTTCCCACCGATCGTGCCAAGCTTGCTTTTACAATGTCCCATCTCTCTGATAAAGCCCTGGCCTGGATAAACCTGTTGTGGGAGAAGAATGATTGTCGTATTAACAACTTAAAGGACTTTCTCAGGACCTTCCAGGAGGTATTCAATGAACCCGGACACACTACTTCTGTGGATTCCTCACTGTTATGCCTTCACCAGGGTGGTTTATCTATGGGGCAATATATTCTCCAGCTCAGAACATGGGCCTCGGAGCTGGTACGGAATAATGAAGCTCTGGTGGCAGCTCTTTGGGAATGATTGACAGTTCAGATCAAAGACGAACTGGCTGAGTATGATTTACCTACTTCCAAGAATGTGCTAAGGAGGTATCATGTGAGAGAGGACCCCTTCGTAGAGCACCCACATCGCAGAGGCCTTTGTCCCCGCAACCCTCCACTGCTATGAGATCACACTTTATGCAAGTGGACTGCTTTAAGTTGTCTGCTGAGGAGCGTTGTCATCAACCTTTGCTTGTACTGTGGAGATAAAGGACATTACCTGTGTTCTTGCCCCAACAAACCAGGAAAACTCCCGAGCCTGGGGTCTGTAGGAGAGACAGCCCTAGGTGAAGACTCTATCCAAAAGTAACTACTGTGGAAGTGTCATTTGAAGGTACACTGTTAGGGATGAGCGGACCACTGAATGTCTGGATTTGAGGGGTTCAGCCGAACTTCATTTCAAACTTCCATTCGGGTTCCGAACCTGGACCCAAACTTGACCTCGAACAATGAACCCCATTGAAGTCAATAGGGACCTGAACTTTGAGGCACTAAAATGGCTCTAAAAAAGCAATAAAAAGGGCTAGAGGGTTGCTAAAGGCTCCAAAGTGTGTGTAAACGCAGTACAATTGCGCTGCAAACAAAAGTGGATAGGGAAGTGACCTAAAATCACATAAAATACATAAAAATAAAAAAGTACAATCTTGAACCAAGAGGCGGAAGCAGGGCCTGGCCGACACAGAGGCTGGGGAGGCTCCAGCCTCAGGGCGCTCCAGCCTCAGGGCGCAGGCAGGGGGCGGCCAGAGGGAGAGGAACTGACAGGGGGGAACCGCTCAGCGATCCCTCCTGTCATTCCCTGAGCCGGGCCCTGTCAGAGCGCTCCTCTCACCTCCATTATGGTCACTGCTTCAGGCCTCCAGCATCAGGCCCCGCTGCCTCTAACTAGGAACACAGTAAGCAGGTGGGCGGAGCCTAACAGACCTCTGTTAGGCTCCGCCCACCTGGTTAATGTTGGGTAGCGCTGGGGCCTAATCCGGGAAGCCTGGAGCAGTGAACATAATGGAGGTGAGAGGAGCGCTCTGAGGGGGCCTGGCATTAAGTACAGTGAAAATGCCGGGTCCCCTTACATGAAGTCTGTGACAACATGGGTGGGCAGAAAGAGCATGACAACATGGGGGGTATAAAGAGCATGAAAAGATGGGGGAGAATGACAGGGGGCAGAAAAAGCATGACAAGAAGAGGGGATTATGACAAGAGGGGGAGAATGACAAGAGGGGAGAGAATGACAAATTACTATCTGGGGGCACTGCTGTGTGGTTGAGGGGGTGTGGCGGACATTACTGTGTGGGGGCAGTGTGGCGGACATAACTGTGTGGGGGCAGTGTGGCGGACATTACTAGTGTGGCGGACATTACTGTGTGGGGGGCAGTGTGGCGGACATTACTGTGTGGGGGGCAGTGTGGCGGACATTACTGTGTGGGGGCAGTGTGGCGGACATTACTAGTGTGGCGGACATTACTGTGTGGGGGCAGTGTGGCGGACATTACTGTGTGGGGGCAGTGTGGCAGACATTACTGTGTGGGGGGCAGTGTGGCAGACATTACTGTATGGGGGCAGTGTGGCAGACATTACTGTGTGGGGGCAGTGTGGTGGACATTACTGTGTGGGGGCAGTGTGGCGGACATTACTGTGTGGGGGGCAGTGTGGCAGACATTACTATGTGGGGGCAGTGTGGCGGACATTACTGTGTGGGGGGCAGTGTGGCGGACATTACTGTGTGGGGGGCAGTGTGGCGGACATTACTGTGTGGGGGGCAGTGTGGCAGACATTACTGTGTGGGGGGCAATGTGGCAGACATTACTGTGTGGGGGGCAGTGTGGCAGACATTACTGTGTGGGGGCCAGTGTGGCGGACATTACTACTGTGTGGGGGGCAGTGTGTCGGACATTACTGTGTGGGGGGCAGTGTGGCGGACATTACTGTGTGGGGGACACTACAGTGTGGGGTGGCATTATACAAAAGCTCTGCAGATGCAACTCCCATGTATTGGGTCACCAGTATTTGGGTGGTGATTCACTAAATGAACCCTGTTATGGGGAGAATCTGTGGATGACACATATTTGTCATCCACAGACACCCCCCCAAAACAGGGTTAATTTACTGAATGACCACCAATAAAAGAGGTGGGGGTCACATATGCTATTTCATAATGACAGCAGGGCCCGTGCAGTGACTGTATTCTACTACGACAACCCCCATCCCCCCCCCCCCCCGCCCCGCTCACTGGATATAATCTTATTAACTATATAACTGTAGTAAATCACTACAGTTATATAGTTAAGATTATATACAGTGTGGGGGGGGGGGGTGTAGTAGAATACAGTCACTGCACGGGCCCCGCTGGCGCTGTCATCAAAAAAGCAGATACAACCCCACAGCCTCACCCCTTGTATTGGGGGTCATTCTACACGGACCCTGTTGTGGGGAGGGGGGATCTGTGGATGACACAAATGTGTCATCCACAGATTCCCCAATAACAGTGTCATCCATCACAGATCCCCCATAGAAGTGTCATCCACAAGTTGGGGGGGGGGGGCGCACTTGGGCAGCTCAGCCTCTGTTGGTGGTGGACCTTGTCCCAGCCCTGGGCGGAGTTCCAAAAGGAGTAGGAAGTTGAGGAGGCTGTGTAAAGGCAGGGGAGGAAGCCCTGTTTGTTTCTTTTCCATGTGTCCGTCAATTCTGTGTCAGGTTGCTAAGGGCCGCGGCGTGAAAATTTGGTGCTTGTATGTCCTGGGTAAAAACTCTGTAAAAATTTTTGTCTCAGTTATTGATCTCCCACATCCCCTATCTGGGGACTACCTACTACAGTAAGACGGATGCCAAAGGGGTGTTCTAAATTTCTAAAAATTGCCAGTGTCACAGACACACTCCACAGAGGAATTTACTCTCCTACAACAATTAGACGGATGAAGGGGATATTCCTAATTTTTTAAAATAAATCATGTCTTTCACACACACACACACACACACACTCCACAGAAGAATTTTCTCTCCTACAACAGTTAAGACAGATGAAGGGGGTGTTCCTAAATTTAAAAAAATAAATAAAATTCATGAATTTTACAGACATGCTACACAGAATAATTTCTTCTCCCATTTGGATAATTTCAAAATAGGTAGTATTAATAGTGTTTTTAATCTTTTTTTTGGGTGGACCACTAAACATTGGGAGATGGCACAAACTGTGCTGGAGTAGAACATTGGCTAGGTGCGCCTGGTCCACTTCTCTCCTCTGCCAAAATAAGACATAACAATCTTGAGCCTGGAGGCGGAGGTCCCAGTGGAGCAAGAGGCGGACGTGGCAGTGCGGGAAGAAGAGGCATACGTGGCGGAGGAGGTCACCAAACTAAATTTTTTAATTTAATTTTTTTGGTTTGTGGAAGCCCCAAAACATTGGGAAATAGCAAAGGGAACTCACAAACTGCACCAGAGTACAATAATGGCTATGTGCGCCTGGGATACCTCTCTACTCTGGCCAAGGTACGGACAAGTCCTGTGGTATCCATGCCTGGTTTATTTTAATGAATGTGAGCTTGTCTACATTGGCTGTGAACAGGAGGAGGCGGCTGTCCGTGATCATGCCCCCCCTGCGGAGCTAAACACACGTTCGGACAATGCAATTGCCGCAGGGCAGGCCAGCACCTCCAAGGCATAGAAAGCAAGCTTAGGCTATGTGCCCAATTTGGAGACCCAGAAATTAAATGGGACAGACCCATCAGTCAGTACGTGCAGACGTGTGTATAGGTACTGTTCCATCATGTTGCTGAAACGCTGCCTCCTGCCAAGGCGGTCTGTATCAGATTGTGGTGCTGCATATTGTGGCGTGCAGACAAAGCTTTTCCACATTTCGGCCATGCTAACCCTCCCTTCTGAGGTGCGGACGGTGCCCCTGCTGCGCTAGCGACTTCTTCCTCCTCCACCGTCTCCGCCTTGTGCTTTCACTGAGCCCCCGCTGTCAGGTGGAAATGCCATCAGTAGCGCCTCTAACAGTGTTCACTTGTACTCGTGCATCTTCTGTTCATGCTCCGGTGACTGAAGTAAGGACGACACGTTGTCCTTGTAGCAGGGATAAAGCAGGGTGGTCACCCAGTAATCAGCACTGGTTAGAATGTGGGCAGCTTGGCTGTTGTTGCACAGGCACTGCAGCATGTAGTTGCTCATGTGTGCCAGGCTGCCCAGAGGCAGCAACAAGCTGTCCTCGGTGGGAGGTGTATCGTCTCTTTCCTCTGTATCCCCTCAACCATGCTCCATTGATGCGCGTGAGCTGATTTGGGTGCCACCCTGCTATGAATGGGGATCCTCCTCCTCCTCATCATCATCATCCTACTCATCTTCCAGCATGTGCAAGGTGGAGTTCCTCCTTGTGGGTACATTGCATATGAGGTGGTGCAGCGCAGACACGCGGGCAGCAGCTTGGGTTAGAATGCCGAAAGCGCGCACAGATGGACCTCCCTTTCTGCAGCAGCTCTGACATATCTGTGTAATTCTTGAGGAACCTCTGGAACACCAAGTTCAGCACATGCACCTGGCAAGGGATGTGTGTCAAACCGGCTAGCCCCAGAGCTGCTATGAGTTTTTGCCTGTTGTTACACACCACCAGGCCTGGCTTGAATCTCAGCAGCACGAACCACTCATCGTTCTGTTCTTCCATGCCCGCCCATAGCTCCTGCACTGTGTGGGGTCTTTCCCCAAAACATATGAGTTTCAGAACAGCCTGCTGTTGTTTTCCCCTGGATGTGCTGAAGTTGGTGTTGCACTGACGTAATAAGGAGGCGGTTACCTGCTGCCAGAGGAGGTAACGTCATGTCACCTGCGTGCACCAGAGGAAGGTGTTTTATTTGGGCACGTAGCTGGCACAGATCGACAATGTCCTCTCCCTGCAGCAGGAGCTCCACTAACAGTAGCTACACCACAACAACTGCAACGTCCCCTAGTTGATACTCTCCTCATTTTGTTACAGTCACCCACAATGTTGCCATACAGACAAATAATTGTGAATTAGTGTCACGGATGCAAAAGAGGTGTTTGGAAAAAATTGGTAGAACCCACCAACCCAATTAACCGACTGAATAACTGATATACATTCCCTTTCATGGTGGCAAGTACACTGTATTTTAAAACCAAAAAATGGTAGGACACACTGACCCTATTAACTGGCTGAATAACTATTATATATCCCTTTGACAGTGACAAGTAAAGGTTTTTTGCACCCAAAAAATAGGTATGTCTCACTCACAAAATTAACAGACTAATTAACTATTATATGTTCCCGTCATTGGTGCAAAAGAGTGGGATTACACAGAAAAAAATGCCAACACGTCACCCTCAGTATGGTATTTCTGTCACACTGGTGCAAAGGAGCTGTCTTGCACCATTCACTAATGCCAACAGGTCACCCTCAGACTTATTAAAAAATAGAAAATAAAGGCCTAACACTCTCCCTGCCTGCAGCAGCGTTCTGTTCCTACACTAGTCAGAGAAGAATTGTGGTGAACCATGTGATCCAGCATTTATTCATGCATGATCACATGGTGTGCTGGCCAATCACAGCCATGACAATACTAGGCATGACTGTGAAGGCTTCCAACTGCCCACAGCTTAATCGCTTGTTGATTGGCTGGGCTGCAGCCTTTCAACAAGCTTTATTTAAAGTACGAACCCAGACACGAACTTTGGCGCCCAAATCCGGGTTCGGTACATGGACACCAAAATGTCCGGTACAGTCCCGATCGTGGCAGTCCGGGTTCGCTCATCCCTATACACGGTTCACTGTGAAGGCCCTCCTAGACTCTGGTTCGGCAGGGAACTTCCTGCATCAGGCCTTGGTGGACCAGTACCGTCTTCCAGTACAACGTCTGAAAAGGTCCCTAACTGTAAGTTCAGATGATGGGAAGTCTCCTACTCAGAGAATACAGTAAATCATTGAACCTCTGGAACTCTGTGTGGACACACTCCATACTGAAAGAATGTCTTTCTATGTCCTGTCTATTTACATTAGTTCTTTGTTTCTGGGTATCAGATCCGTCAACACTGTCCGGTGCTGGACTGGAATTCTGGGCAGGTGTTATGCTGGGGAGAGGCTTTTTTACACTTCGAAGGTGCTTCTGGTCTGGTCAACAACCATTCGGTCAAGTCTGCACGGTTACGCTGATGTCTTTGATAAAAAGGAGGCTGGACCTATAACTCCCCATCAACCCTACGATTGCCCTATTCATCTCAATCCTAGATCTACTCCCCCTAGAGGTCGTGTTTATCCCTTGTCTGTACCTGAGTCCCAAGCCATGTCTGAATACATTAAATAGAACCTGAAGATAGGTTTCATCTGGAAGTCCTCATCTTTAGGACGCTGACACGGTCTGCAATGTATTCCTTCACCATCTTCCAAAACTTTTCCCTCCTTGTAGTACTAGGCTGCGATTCAGGGTGAGGTTGCTGGCGAGGTGTCATGAAAGTGTCCCATGCCTTCGAAAGTGTTGCCCTGCCTCTGTTAGAACTACTGTGCATTCCCCTTGTCTCCCTTCCTCGGTTGCCTAATGAAGTACGCACTCTGACGGCCGCATTGTCAGATGGAAAATTTAGGAGCAATCTCTCAACAAGTACCTTCTGGTATTGTACCGTTTTACTTTTCCTCTCCACCACAGGAATGAGAGATGAGAAGTTCTCTTTGTAGCGGGGGTCGAGAAGTGTGAACACAAAGTAATCTGTGTTATCTAAAATGCGGGTCACGAGAAAGGCAGCCTAACATGAGGTCAGCCATGTGTGCCAGAGTACCAGCAGGCAAGACGTCGATGTCAACATCAGGATGAGTCTCCATCCCCTCATCCTCCTCCTCCTCTTCTGCCCATCCACACTGAAAAGATGGAATTAAAGTTCCATGGGTACTAGCCTCTGTAGCAGAGGCAAGTGTCTCCAGCTCCTCCTCCTCTTCAGGGCCCAATTTGCGCTGAGAAGACGAACTGTGAGTGGTATGGCCATCACCCTGTGTAATGTTCTCCCCTATTTCCTCGTCTGCCACATTTAGAGTGTCCGGCTTAATTGTGAGCAGCGATCGTTTGAGTAGACACAGCAGTGGGATGGTTATGCTGATAATAGCATTATCGCCACTAACCATCTGTGTGGATTCATCAAAGTTTTTTAAAACCTCACATAGGTCTGACATCAATGCCCACTCCTCGCTTGTGAATAGTGGCAACTGACTAGAATGGTGACGACTATGATGCAGCTGGTATTCAACAACTGCCTTCTGCTGCTCACAAAGCCTGGCCAACATATAGAAGGGAGAGTTCCAGGGCGTACTCACCTTGCACAACAGTCGGTGAGCTGGAAGCTGCAAGCGCTGCTGCAGCGTTGACAGACCGGCTGAAGCTGTGGACGACTTTCGGAAATGGGCACACAAGCGGAGCACCTTTACTAGTAGCTCCTGCAAATTGGGGTAGGTTTTGATAAACCGCTGAACCACTAAGTTTAAGACGTGGGCTAGGCATGGAATGGGTGTCAGGTTGCCGAGCTCCAAAGCCGCCACCAAGTTACGGCCATTGTCAGACACAACCTTGTTGTAGGTTGAGTGGCGAGATCCACAGCTCGGTCTGGTCCCTTATACCCTGCCCACAGCTCTGTGGCGGTGTGCGGTTTTTCCCCTAAGCAGATCAGCTTCAGCTTCAGCACGGCCTGTTGACACTTACCCACAGCAGTGCTACACTGCTTCCAGATAGCGACTTATGGCTGACTGCTGTTGGAGGTGGAAGTGGCGGCAGAGGAGGAGAAGTTGGATCCAGCCACGGAGACCCTGATGGACGTAGGGCTCGCAATCCTGGGTGTGGGTAGAACTTGTGCCATCCCAGGGTACGAGTCACTCCTGGCCTCCACAATATTCACCCAGTGTGCGGTCAGGGAAATGTAGCGTCCCTGGCCACCAGCACTTGTTCATGTGTCTGTGGTGAGGTGGACCTTCCCAGTAAGTGCATTGGTCAGGGTACAGGTGATGTTCTGGGACACATGCTGGTGTAAGGCGGGCACAGCACACGGTGAAAAATAGTGGTGGCTGGGGACTGTGTATCGAGGGACGGCCGTCGACATCAGGCTGCGGAAGGCCTCAGTGTCCACTAGCCTAAATGGCAATATTTCAAGGGCCAGTAATTTTAAAAGTTGTGCATTTAGTGCTATGGCCTGTGTTTATTTGCGCTTGCGTTCAAATGCCTGTGTTGTTGCTGATGGTTCATGCGAAGGTCCAGGTGCAGGGCGAGGGGCATTCGGGCCTCCACCTTCGACAGGGGATCGGCCAGCATCCGTAACAGAGGGGAAGAGGAGGCAGTGGTGTGACCCGCAGAGCCCGAATGTGGACCAAGGCATTCAGCCCACTTATTTGGGTGCTTGGATGCCATGTGGCGGATCATGCTGGTGGTGGTGAGGTTGCTAGTGTTCACGCCCCGGCTCATTTTGGTATGGCACAGGTTGCAAACTACCACTCTTCTGTCATCTGCACTTTCCTCAAAAAAATGCCATACTGCTGAAAACCTACCCCTTGGCAAGGTAGATTTATGCATGGGGGTGCTCAGTGTAACGGTTGCGGGCCTGTTTGGTGTTGGCCAACAGTTCCCTTTTGCAACCCCACTGCCTCTTCCAGACTGTTGCAGTGCTGTGGATCCCTCCCCTTCTGTACTGCTGTTGTCGCTCGGCTTTTCACCTTTCCATGTTGGGTCAGTGATCTGATCATCCACCACCTCCTCTTCCACATCCTCACTCTGCTCATCCTCCTGACTTGACCTAACCGCAAGTGTTTGGCCACTGTGTCTCATCATCATCCTCATCAACGAATGATTGCCGATTACCACCGTCATCTTCTTGCAACTGCGAAGGCTAAAGAGGTTGGGAATCATGGCACAATATCTCAGGTCTCTCTTCAAGCGTGCTGGGCGAGAGGGCTAATTCTAATAGTCCCGCTGGAAAGAGCTCCTCGGAATATCCGAGTGTGGGATCACTCATTTGGCAAGACTCTACATGGTGGGAGGAAGGATGGTGGTTGGAAGGATGATCAGAGTGAGGATTTGGTTGACCACACTCTTGGCTACAGAGACTGGACCTGGAGGGAGAGAGCGTGGTACTTAACCGACTGGAAGCATTATCTTCAGCAATCCAAGCAACCAACTGTTCGCACTTGTCCAACTTTGACCGTGTAGTACTGCACCGCCCAGCTAATTTGGAGATGAAGCTTGGTACATTTATTTTATTTTATTTTCCGAGTGCACTGGCAGCAGGCACAGTTTCATTGCGCCCAGGGTCACTGCCTCTGCATGCACCATCAGCAACCTGAGTGTTTGGCCACTTCCCCATCCCTTTGTGCTCGCCTTCTTCATATTAATGGTTTTGTCTGTAGATGTGGCGCAGATAGTTTTACTGGCCGCTAAAGACACAGTTTTCTGAGACAGTATAGTATTGGTCCCCATGTGAAGGAAACTAAATCTTTCTTAATCGACACCTCATCATTTCTAGAGACCATCAAAAATTTTAGATCACTTCCACCAGATAGCATTTTAGTCACATGGAATGTTGCTAGTCTCTATACATCTATCCAACATCAGAAGGGCATCACAGCGGTACACAAACTATTGACTGACAAACAGCAAGATGGTGACATAATCTCCCTCTGTATCGACCTACTGAAAATCGTTCTACATAACAATTTCTTCCTATTTAAAGATACTTTCTACATACAAATACAGGAGACAGCTATGGGGTCTAATGTGCCCCCCCTTCCCCCCATATGCCAATTGCTATATGGTGGACTTGGAGTAATCTTACGTATACAACAATGATCTTTTTAACAAACACAGTCTATTGTGGAAACGCTACATAGACGATGTGTTCTGCATACGGCAAGGGCCCCTAGAGAACCTAATACAATTCCATGACTATCTCAATAACATCTATCCAGAATTATACTTCACTATACTCCATGACTATTCGGCAATAAGCTTCTTGGACACAATGGTACACAAAGATCCTTCGGGACATTAAATCACAGATCTTTTTCGTAAATCAACAGGTAGGAATAACCTACTGTCCTTCAATTGATGGTAAGACTAAATACTATAACAATTATATGGACCTGTCTACAAAACAAATGCATAATTGTATTGTAATAACAATCCTTTATTATAACATAATTGTAATGTGATATTGTTTCCTTGGTTATAATAACTCTGACCACCATATCCCTCTAATTTCCTTTAGGCTCCATGAATACAACCAATAGTACCCAGTGCCACAAGGGGTATCCTTTTTTCTGACTTCTTACTATTCCAGCAACTTTAATCCATCTCACTGGCACTTATTACTTTATCCTGCCTTTCCTGAGCAGACTCTGTGCTCAGCTGATCAGGACTTCCGGTCTTTGGAACGCACTGCGCCCAGGCAGTGTTTTCCACCTACTCCTACTTCCGCTCTGTGGAGCGCACGCCATCTAGTGCGCCCTGCCCACTACCCAGACGCACGCCGATCTCGCGGGTCCTTCAAAAGAGCACGAGACTGCTCACTTCCTCTGCACCATTACTCTCCTTGGCGGTATTTGCGCCCCCACCTTTCTCTAAACGTGCATCTCTCAAACTTCATCCCAACAGCGGCACAGGTAAGCTAAAAACTATAGTATACTAGGCATACCCATTCCAGGGGAATTAGGGGGTTAAATAACACAATATGAGTAAGGTGGTCTCAGAGATAAAGTATTTTTTTGTTATTCTGAGCATATGTAGAATATAATGTCAGAGATCGGAAGGACTGAGAATGTGAAAGCATATTTAGAGCATACTTCGAGCATAATATGTCAGGAATTGTGACCTTATAGCAACAATCAACGTGTCTATGAACTGTGTTAAGATCTATAATTCCTTAACAACTCTATAGATATCATGATGTCCTAGTTTCGATATTACAAACAAACATAAACTGAATGTTGATGCATAAAATATTTATTGAAATAATTCAAACATAGTATGGAGAATAAGGGCCGCAATGTCCTATTTTTACCAACCAATTAACTGATATGCCACACAAATGTCCGCTTGAGCAACAAGCGACTTACCCCACAATCAGGACATCGCGACAGGAAGAACCTCTTAAGGGAGGGGGGGGGGGGGAGGCTTGTGATTTCAGCGCCGTGAATGCGCTGTAACGGACTTTACCCTTCTTTTACAGGCACTGCATGAGAACACCGTTGGTTCATTCACCAATCAGGATCCAGGAGCTGTCACCTGCCAGAACCGCTGATGACCTCACGCTCAAGACCTGTTACCTGGTAAGTAACTTTATTAATCACCAACAACGTACTGACCACAATTGTTATACAATAGACGAACCAGGACACCATGTGTCCCCTCCATTGTATAACACAATGTGTCCGGGGCCCTTCATGATGTCCTAGTTTCGATATTACAAACAAACATAAACTGAATGTTGATGCATAAAATATTTATTGAAATAATTCAAACATAGTATGGAGAATAAGGGCCGCGATGTCCTATTTTTACCAACCAATTAACTGATAATGCCACACAAATGTCCGCTTGAGCAACAAGCGACTTACCCCATGCGCCATGTAGTATTACATGGCACCGCCATGCACGGCAGGCCCTTTTCAATTATGTTCTGAAAACCAACAGTTACAACATCATAACCAATGTTGGAAAGATGGAAGGACCGCCTGTCCAAATACAAGCCTTCCACAAATCCTTCCATATCCACATGTCTATAGGAAAAATGACCAGCGGAGATTATGTATCTTTGAAGGTAATTATTAATCTTTTTCCTTATCTTCTCTAGGAAAGAGAGATTTTTGTCGCCCCAAATAAGCCTGGGAATCATCTCAGAATAACAGGTACGCACCAGGAAATAAAGCACTGATTCTAACCCAAATTTTTTTAAATTCCGAAATAAAGCGGAACGAACTAACTCTGCCTATGCCATTTTCCCCAACATGAATTATAAGAATATCAGGAGAAGGAAGGTTGACAGACATTTTAAAAAGCTCGCAATAAATGTCCCTCAGCTTTAATTCTGGAATTCCTTTCCAATAAATGCAAATATCTTCTCGAAGACCGATCTTTTGGCAATATCGCCTATCCGATGCTCTGGATTGCGCTCCTGATACCATGCCATTTCTTTTGATCCCCACTCCAAATTTGGGTAAACAGATAGTTTCTGACGATACATCTCATCATAAGTATTCCAGGCACTGCCGCCAAAGTTCCTATAAGCCTCCAGGATGGAATCTTGATAGAAAAAAAGGCTGCTACACATCTCAGGATGCTTTTCCCCCAAAACAGCAGAATAAATAGAAAAAGCCTGAATCCAGTTAAATATAGATTTAGATCGCTGGTTCTTCTGGTCATCATCATTTCTCTGCTCTTTTCTATCAGACTTATCTGGATTTTTAGAGGATGGGAGCAGGGAATACAAATCGATGTAGTCCCTGTTCCAGATTTTTTCATTGACTACAAGTTGGAGATGATACCCCAAGGGGAATACCTGGCAAACTAAAGCTTCTTTGTACACAGATTGTACCACAGGAGTATTAGGTGTAAGGACAGGCTGCTGAAAATCAGTATCAGTGACAGCTTCAGAATCCAACCAGACCTTTTTTATATTAACATCACCTTGCCTTTCTTTTGTGGACACGAAATCCAAAAATTCATTAAAAAGGCTAGCTTTATCAATTTCAACACCCTGAGGAAGGATAGAGGAGACAGAAGCTTCACCTAAGAAAATAGTCTCACCCTCTGCAGAAGAAACCGTTGGTGCAGGAGCCAGGACAGCAGCAGGAGCAGGGGCACTGCGATGATTCCTCTTATGTGACGACTTCTTCCCAGACGGGGAAGCCTTCCTGGTCCTGTGGGTAAACTGATCGGGAGAAAAGATCACCCAATCCTTCCTACGTCGTTTCGGGTCCGGCAGTTGAGGATTGTCACCGCGCATGCGCGCGCCGGTGACGCAGGATAAATCGACATACTCCGTGCTCGCTCCAGTGTCTGCGCAGCAGGGAATCTCAGTGGAAGGCAGAGCCGGAGCCGCGATGGGGGGAGGCTGTTCAAGGCATTTTCGCAATCATTCCTCACCCCCAAAGTCCTCAGCACTGGAAATCAGCTGTTTAAGGAGATCCTCCATAGAAAGAGGGGGGGGGGAGAAGGGTGATGCAGGCCTGAGGCTTGTGATTTCAGCGTCGTGAATGCGCTGTAACGGACTTTACCCTTCTTTTACAGGCACCGCATGAGAAGACCGTTGGTCCATTCACCAATCAGGATCCAGGAGCTGTCACCTGCCAGAACCGCCGATGACCTCACGCTCAAGACCTGTTACCTGGTAAGTAACTTTATTAATCACCAACAACGTACAGAACACAAGTGTCATACAATAGACGAACCAGGACACCATGTGTCCCCTCCATTGTATAACACAATGTGTCCGGGGCCCTTCATACCATTGTATGAAGCACAGATATGACTGTATGATAGGACGGCATTTTTGTTTTCAATGTAGGACGATACACTTTTGTTTATACCTATTTCACTGAATATACCTCATTGTACTTTTGTAGTGCCTGATGAAGGCTGACATACAGCCGAAAACGTTTGCATATTAAGCCGCACTTCACATATACTTGAATAAAAACTACCACCAAAGACTCTCTTGGCTGTGATTTGTGATATTTATTACGACTGGGCTGGGAAACCTATCCACAGCATAAAAAGAGGCAGGTAGCCACGAAGCTTGGTAGAAGACGGATCGTCACTAGTGACGTCACCGCCTCCTGCTGGAGAAAGCTCCGCCCAGCTGTCTACACAGCGCACTAGGCTCAATGCTAGTGCACATGCACAGTACCGCTGTCTGTATCGTACAGGCTTCTATGTGAAAATACAGGGGGTGGGGTAAGGGTCTGGACCCCCCTGTAGAACCATTCATATATAATTTTTTTTATCCCTCAGGGCCGCACTGACGACCGCCACAGGTGGTGCGGCCCTGGTGGCGGGGAGGCAGTAGGAGATGAGCGCTTGTATTGTAAAGGATTCATCTCCATATTCATCTATATCGCCGTCCTCAGGACAGCGATACAGATCAATGTGCTGCGGCAGGGGAGGGAGAGGCGTCTCCCTTCCCTGTTCTTCTGATAGGCTGCAGGCACTAGGGAATTTTTTTGCTGCCCCATTTTGGGGGGGGGGTGGCACTATGGGGAATCTGGTGGCACTATAGGGGCATTATTTGGGGGCACTATGGGGGAGTGGAGCATTATGGGGGCATTTATTTATAGTCCATTTTGGGGGAGCACTATGGGGGAATCTGGGGGCATTTTTTTGTTGCCCCATTTTGGGGGGGCACTATGGGGCATCTGGTGGCACTATAGGGGCATTATTTTGGGGCACTATGGGGGAGTGGAGCACTATGGGGGCATTTGGGGGCTCTAAAGGGGCTTTTTTACTGGCACATTATGGGAGGCACTATAGGGGAGAGCGGCACTATGGGGCATCTGGTGGCACTATAGGGGCATTATTTGGGGTCACTATGGCATTTTTTTACTGCCACAATATAGGAGGCACTATGACATCTGGCACTAAGGTGTACTTTTTACTGGCACATGGGAGCCACTATAGGGCAGAGCATCACTATGGGGCATCTGGTGGCACTAAGAAGGGGCATTTTTTTACTGTCATATTATGGGAGAGAGAGAACTATGGGGGCATCTGGTGGCACTAAGAAGGGGGATTTTTTACTGGCATATTATGGGGGCATCTGGTGGCACTAAGAAGGGGGAAGGGGGAGAGAAGCACAATGGATGCATGTGCTGGGGCACTAAGATGGGGTATTTTATACTGCCAAATTATCGGAGCACTATGGGGAAGGGGGAGAGGAGCACTACGGGGGCATTTACTGGGGCACTATATAGGGGTATTTTATACTGGCATACATTATGGGGACATTAGCTCAACTGTGGGCACTAAGCAGGGGTATTTCTTGTACTGTCATATTATAAGGAGAATTATTACTACTCGGGGGCATTATGGTGAGCTTTACTACTACTGGGGGCAATGGGGAATATGATTACTAGTATGGGCACTATGGGGGCATTATTACTAAGTGTGCTCAGGCAGAGAATTAATTATTTTTGTGGGAATTTGGGGAGCACTGTTACTTTGGTGGGCACCCTGACACAGTATCAGCTTAGCACAATTATTTTTGGCGACATTATGTTTATACTATTAGCATCCGGGATAATATTTACTGGGCACAGTAATTTTTTTTAGAGCACTGTGTGCAAATAATTGTTGAAGGGGGCGCTATCTGTGTGGTACTTTTTTTTAAGGGAACAGTTTCTGCAGTATAGTATTGGGGAGCACAGCATTTTAGGGATGGCAGGATGGGGTGTTCAGAAGATGTGAAGATGATGGAGAAGAGGGAAACTAATGTCTGCAGAGACGGGAGATGGCTGAAAAATCATCATAGCGGTCTGGTCTGAATGGAGAAGATGAGAAAAGAGAACGTCTACATCAAAGGTGATGTCACAGGATGTAAAAGGTATGTGGTGCTATGTAGGAGAGGAGATGCTCCGGCTCCTCCCCCTGCCATTTGCAGAAGGAGAATTTAGAGCTAGGTGAAGACGGCCGAGGGGGCAGCAGGCCACGGGCGGGTGGCGGATGGTGGGGGGAACCACAGGCCTTGAGCAGGTTCCGGGGAGGGAGGAGCTTCCTGGCTGTAGCCTGCTGTTGTCTATTGTATAATGTGAAGCAGGCAGTGCAGCCATGGCAGCCCCTCCCCTCTCTGTATGATGTGTAGAGTCGGGCTCCTCCACCCAGACCTACACAACTTTAATATAATTTCAGCTGTACAGTGTTTGTTGGGAGTGGCTTATTATATGTAGGATGGGCTTAGAAAAATTGCACCGCACACTTTTTTCTTTTTGGACCCCTAGACAAAATTTCTGGATGCTCCCCTGTATGGGGGCACTGTGGATGTCACTGTTCTGGGGGCGCTGTGGATGTCACTGTTATTGTGGCACTGTGGATATCACTGTTATGGGAGCATCATGGATGTCATTGTTATGGGCGCTCAGTATGAATGATAGGGTTCATGTACAGAACCATATCCGTTTTGCAGTCTGTAAGTCGCGGATCCACTAAATATGGTTACTGTCTGTGTGCGATTTTGACATTTTTTTTGCATTCCCTTTAGTTCTATGGGTTTTCGATCTGCATTATGAGGACCAGAATAGGACATGTTCTATATTTTGCAGAACTGACATATGGATGTGGAAAGCACAGGGACGTCATCAGTGTGTTTTTTACATCCGTATGTCAGTTCCAGTAAACACAGAACATGTCCTATTCTGGTCCTCAAAATGAGGTCATCAAATTCATAGAACTCAATGGGACTGCAAAAAATGTGGATTGCAAAATGGATACGGTCATGTGCATAAGGGTTTAGATACACAGCCCAGCAGACAAATCATACACATTAGGATTAGATACACAGCACAACAGGCTGTATCATAGAAGATGGGATCGCAGTGTAAATCTCGCTCCTGCGCTGTCCCGTTCAGTATACGGCACAGGCTGAGTGAGTGAAGGGCACTCGCTGGCTGCCAGCTTCCTCACTGCGCCTGCGCCGAATACTGAACGGTGCAAGATCTCCCCAGCGCATAGGGCCGGCTGGAGGAGGTGTCCCTGTTTATCTAGTGAAGCAGGGTATGGTCAGAGGTGGGAGAATGGCCCCCCTGCTCCTAGAGACTAATTAGTATATTATAAAAGTTTGTTTTTCTCAATAAAACTGCGGCAGGCAGTGCGATGGCACTGATATAGTTATGTTTAGCTGACATTAGCTTAATACCCATTTTTCAGGTGACAGAAACCCTTAAATACAAGTGATGGTCATTATAAGCACATGACCATGCCCTTTGGGCTTGGCAACACCTAGCAGTCTTCCATAAATTTGTGAACGACATCTTCCAAGACTTCCTGTACACCTGTGTACTTTTTTATCTGGATGACTTCCTGTTTTATTCTCCAGACTTATCTAGCCATTGCAGGCTTGTATGCATGGTGCTCCAGCAATTAAGACAGTCGATTGTATACCAAAATTGAGAAGTGTATCTTTGAGATGACCTCCCTTACATTTTAAGGCTACATCATATCTCATCAGGGTGTACAAATGGATCCAGAAAAGTTATCCAGAATTGGCCTCAATTCACTTGCCTTTGGGTTATACAGTGTTTTCTTTGATTTGCAAACTATAACAGACATTTCATTCCACATTTCTGTGCCTATCTCTGACTTGACCAGAAAAGGAATAAATCCCAGATTATGGACTGCCGAGGCCAAATCTGATTTTCTAACCCTCAAACAGGCATTTTCTAAAGCGCTACCACTCTATTGTCCTGACGTGTCTAAACAGTTCTGGAAGTGGACACATCCTCCATTGTAACAGGAGCTATCCTTGCACAGAAAAACTCCACATGCAAAATGGTCAGTTGTGGTTATTATTTGAAGGCCTTCTCGAATGCTGAATATAACTACTCCATTGGAGACATAGAGTTGTTGGACATCAAGCTAGCCCTAGAAGCTAGCTTCATTTGCTGGAGGGTACCATTCACCCAATCATTTTATATACAGTTCAAAAAAACTTGACATCTGCAATCAGCTCAGAGACTTAAAGGGGTTGTCTCAATGCAGCAAATAGCATTTATTATGTAACATAGTAACATAGTTTATAAGGCTGAAACAAAGACATCTCTCTATCCAGTTCAGCCTGTTATCTTGCAAGTTGATCCAGAGGAAGGCAAAAAAAAATATAAAAACTGTGAGGCAGAAGCCAATTTTCCCCACTTTAGGGGAAAAAAATTCCTTCCTGACTCCAATCAGGCAATCAGAATAACTCCCTGGATCAACGACCCATCTCTAGTAGCTATAGCCTGTAATATTATTACACTCCAGAAATACATCCAGGTCCCTCTTCAACTGTTTTAGCAAACTCCCCATCACCACCTCCTCAGGCAGAGATTTCCGTGGTCTCACTGCTCTAACCGTAAAGAATGCTCTTCTATATTTGTGTACAAACCTTCTTTCCTCCAGATGCAGAGGATATCCCCTCGTCACAGTCACAGTCCTGGGGATAAATAGATGATGGGAGAGATCTCTGTAGTAACCCCCGATATAGTTATACATAGTTATTAGATCTCCTCTCAGTCGTCTTTTTTCTAAAGTGAATAACCCTAATTTTGTTCACAGGAGCCCAGAACTGTACACAATACTCCATGTATGGTCTGACTAGTGATTTGTAAAGTGGCAGGACTATGTTCTCATCATGGCATCTATGCCTCTTTTGATGCAACCCATTATCTTATTGGCCTTGGCAGCAGCTGCCTGACACTGTTTTCTACAACTTAGTTTGCTGTTCACTAAAATTCCTAGGTCCATTTTCATGTCAGTGTTACCCAGTGTTTTATCATTTAGTATGTACTGGTGACTTGCATTATTCCTTCCCATATGCATAACCTTGCATTTGTCAGTGTTAAACCTCATCTGCTACTTCTCTGCCCAAACCTCCAATCTATCCAGATCCAGCTGTAGCAGTATACTGTCCTCTTCTGTGTTAATTACTTTACACAGGTTAGTGTCATCTGCAAAAAATGATATTTTACTGTGCAAGCCTTCTACAAGATCATTAATAAATATATTGAAGAGAATATGGCCCAATACTGACCCCTGTGGTACCCCACTAGTGACAGTGACCCACCTCAGTGTGTACCATTAACAACCACCCTCTGTTTTCTATCACTGAGCCAGTTACTTACCCACTTACAGACATTTCCCCCCAGTCCAAGCATTCTCAATTTATATACTAACCTCTTATGTGGCAAAGTGTCAAAAGCTTTGGAGAAGTCCAGATATATGACATTCATTGATTTGCCGCTGTCAAGTCTAGGCCTCACCTCCTCATAGAAACTGATTAAATTAGTTTGACATGATTGATCCCTCATGAATAGTGTTGAGCGAACAGTTCGAGAATAGTTCGGGTTCGTACCGAATTTTGGGGTGTCCGGGACCCGGACCCGAACATTTTCAAAAAAGTTCGGGCTCGGGTTCGGTGTTCGTCGATTACTTCCGCTTTCTGAAGGGCTGCACAGCAGCCAATCAGCTAGCGTTTTACTTCTTGCCCTAAGAGCCCATCACAGCCATGCCTACTAATGGCATGGCTGTGATTGGCCAAGTGCAGCATGTGACCCAGCCTCTATTTAAGCTGGAGTCACGTAGCGCCGCAAGTCACACTGCTCTGATTAGTGTAGGAAGAGGACGCAGCTTCTGTCAGGGCGAGATTAGGCAGGTTAAAGTCAGCAACAGCACCTAATGAACGGATCAATTTACAGCTGAGAATCATTGAACTTCTGCTAGTTACTTGCTCGCTGGTTTTTAGGTTGCACAGAGCGTTTTTCTGTCACTTATTTTCTGGGTTGATCGGCGGCCATTTTGTGACTTGTGGTGCGCCAGAAGAAGCTGCCACCAAGTCCATCAATCCATCAATACTAGTTTTTTTTTTGCTATATCCTACATCAGGGGTTCGGCTGTGCTAATTGTCACCCCTAGAAACTCAGGAAAGAAATTTCTATATTTTATTAAGGGGTTAAATACAATTGCCCAAATACCAATCCCCTAAATCTGGTGTTCCAGCTTTGGTTAGACAAGTATAATACTGTCTGCTGTCTGGCAAAGGATAGATTA
Organism: Bufotes viridis; assembly: GCA_033119425.1. Lineage (NCBI taxonomy): Eukaryota > Metazoa > Chordata > Amphibia > Anura > Bufonidae > Bufotes > Bufotes viridis. The sequence goes on from CM065590.1 coordinate 356,612,735, forward strand.
TTTTCTGGGGTTAAATTCAATTGCCAAAATAGCAATACCATAAATCAGTGGTTTCAGCTGTGGCTGGCAAAATAGAATAGTGTCCGAGGTAACGCACACACGTACAGACGCACGTACACGATTCTTGAATAGTTGTATTATCGCGATAATAAAACTAACAGTGTAAAGTTGACTGTATTGCTCTAATTTATATTCGACGTACGAATGTAACTTCTATTACAGCACACCAATACTAAAACTGACTAAGAGACAGCTTTAAGTTCTATTCGAACGCGATTGCAACTTTGGAACTTAAAGTGGTGTACGATTTTAAAAGTTGAGTACTAAAAGTTGGAATCGCAATGCGATTCTAATGTATTTGTTAATCGCATTGCGATTACAACTTTGAGCTACCGATCACCATGGGAACGCCTCCTCCAGTAGAATGTACTGTCGGATGTGAGAATTAAGTTGAAATCGCAATGCGATTATTATATATCTGCTCAATCGCATTGCCGTTTCAACTTAGCATTGCTAAATAATTCCATCCATATTCGTTAACTTACTGACTCAGTAAGTTAACGATATGGATGGAATTATTTAGCAATGCTAAGTTGAAATCACAATGCGATTAAGCAAATATATAAGAATCGCATTGCGATTTCAACTTAATTCTCAGATCCGACAGTACATTCTACTGGAGGAGGCGTTCCCATGGTGATCTTTAGCTCAAAGTTGTAATCGCAATGCGTTTATTGAGGTATATTATCCCTCTGGGTGTCTTTTACAGCCTTTTTAGTGCCCAAAAGTTCGGGTCCCCATTGACTTCTATGGGGTTCGGGTTCGGGAGGAAGTTCGGGTTGAGTTCAGATCACGAACCCGGACATTTTCCGGAAGTTCGGCCGAACCTCTCGAACCCGAACATCCAGGTGTTCGCTCATCTCTACTCATGAAGCCATGCTGATATGGCGTTATTTGCTTATTTTCATTGAGGTACTCCAAGATAGCATCTCTTAGAAAACCTTCAAACAGTTTACAGTGGAGAAAAAAAATATGTAATAGCTTTGCTTTCTCCTTATTGCTCTCTGCAACTCCCACCTCATCACTCTGTAAAGGGCCGACACCTTCAGATGTATACTTTTTACCATTTATATAATTTAAGAACATTTTAGGGTTAGTTTTGCTCCCTTTGGCAATTAATCTCTCGGTCTCTAGTTTGGCTGCTTTTATTTGTTTTTTACATATTCCATTTTTTTCCTTAAAGTTTTTCAATGCTTCCTCGCTATCCTCCTGTTTTAGTAAGGAAGTTAATGTAAGACACTTACTAATGCATTGTTATTATGCATATTGCTGACTGGATTCATTTTTCCATCACATTATACGCTTCTCATTTCCATGGTTATGAACGGATGCCTTATCAAGATACTTTGACTCCTCAGATTAGGAGGAACCTCCTCAACATATTATAAACCCAACTTGCAACACAGTTGCCCCTGTATACATTAAAGATATTCCTCCAGGAAAGCCTTATGTTCCTTTAGGTAGGCAGAAGAAAATTCTACTCTGGGGTTATGGGTCCAGGTTGGCAGGATATTGCATTTCATTTGTAGATACTATTGGTAGCCGTCCCTGTGCCCAGATGTTGCAGACTATGTATCTATTTGTTCAGACTGTATCCAGAACAAGTCCTCTAGCCAGATGCCTTCTGGCCTACTTCTTCCCTTGCCTGTACCAGATGCTCCATGGCAACACATTGGAATAGATTTTTAACTGTTCTTCCCTCCTCATCTGGCTGCACCATTATCTCGGTAGTGGTTAATCATTTCTCTAAGATGGCTCATTTTGTTCCTTTACCTGGATTACCTTCTGCCATACAGCTGGCTCACTTATTTATTAAGCACATTTTACATTAATAAATGACCACCATTGTTTCTGATAGATGACTACAATTCACTTCTAACTTCTGGAGTTCCCTCTACAAGCACATATCATCCACAAACTAACGGGCAGGTAGAAAGAATTAACCAGGGTCTTGAGAACTATCTACTCTATGCTTCTTTGTTTCCACCAAGCAAGATGACTGGGTATCTCTGCTCACATGGCCTGAATTCTGCCATATCAATTATTCCAGTGAATCTACCGACAATTTCCTTTTGTTATTGTTTGTGGTAAACATCCTTCGGTGCATGGACCTTATGAGCTGTCCACAGACCAAAGTTTCTCTTTTTCAGGTCTTGATATCCATGAAGAAAAAGGAGGATAAGAGATGAAGAAAACATAATTCTTACCCGGTGACAAGGTCTGGTTGTTGTCAGAAATATTCACCATCTTTTTAATTTGCTCCTTTATTTTTGGGATCTTTCAAGATTATATTTCAAGTCAACTCGGTCTGTTGCAAGCTCAGTGTGCTGCCATATTTCCGTATTCCCAATACCCTTCATGTATTGCTTCTCAGACCCCTGGTATTAAATTTCTACTCCAAATTTTGTGTTGCTGTTCCTGTTCCTATTGGTGCTGAAGATAGTCAGCAATATATTGGATATGAAGAAGGTCAAGGGAAAGACCTTTTATCTTGTGGATTGGAAATATTGTGATCCTGAGGAGAGTTCTTGGGAGCCTGCAGAGGAATCAATACTCCAGTCATCCTGAAGAAATTCCTGGCAAAAACAGACTCTAAGAAGAGGTGGGGTTAAGGGTTGGAGGGATACTGTCATGCCAACAGTCTGTGCCTTCCACTGCCTTGCTGTTTCTGGCAGACGGGGATGTCGCTCTGCTCTCCCTGTGTGAATTAGAACTAGTGCTCAGTCAGCTTTCCTCCTGCCTCTGTTCAGGTGATGGTTAAGTTGCCGTCTCCCTATTTAGCTGGGCTGTTTTTTCACCTCCTCACTTGACCTTTGAGGTTGCCTAGTCTCTAGTAACCAGCAAAGGTGATCTTTTTCAGGAATTCCCGTTTACTGTACCTTGCCTGTCTATCTATTCTGCTTCTTGCTACTTGTTCCAACCTTGGAACTGTGACCTGCATTATGCACGTACTCTGCCTGACCCAACCTTGGAATTGCTATTTGAAATATGCAAGTATTCAGCCTGCCCTGACTTTGGACTGTGTGCGGCACCTGAGGAGTTAATTCACGCGGTTTGGTGGGATCTTAGTTCCCTGTCACTGAGGCTGGGTGCTGGCTTGGTGATAACCCACATTTGTATTTAATGGTTAATGTTTGCATTGGTAACGCAATGTTAACAGTCACCCCTCGTCAGTATTATCTTCATTAGTGGCAGTGGCAGCTTCACAGACCACCTCCTTAATCCTGATTCCTGATCAATGGTGGCAGTGGTGACTGCGTCACAGTGGGGAGGGATGGACTCCCTTCCTCTCTCTCCACTGTGCCAGCTGATGAGAGCACGGTGCACGCCCAGAACAGCGCATGCCATTTTCTCTAAGAGAATGAGAAAATAGCAAATCCTTTTTTCATATCGAATCGATCTGGGTACAAAAGTATTGATTGGGTATCAAAAGTTCAATTCCAGCTGCAACCCTAGTCTCATGGCTCACGTGCTCCCATCATATCTATTTGCACGCCAAAGAGAGGAAGCAGCGTACCTCTCCAAGTCTGTGCTGGCCTGTGGCTGCTGACTGTCCTAACTAAGCTCATCCTCGCTGAAAAGTGGAGCAAGGACAGCAACATGCATTACTTCCAGGCAGAAGGAGCAGCAAAAGAAAGAGGCAGTAACAGGATAGGTGATGGCACAGAGGTTGTTCCTGGGCCATGCCAACTAAATGTGTTGTCAGAGGAACCCACAGATTCCTGGCTGTGTGTATCTGTTGTCACCAGATATGATGTTGAAGAGGGAGTCAAGCATTTCAGTACAACTGGAATGTTGGTCAAAACATGATAACTGGATGACAGTGGAAGATCTGGCCTGTTGCTGTGGCTGCAGCTACCACCACCTCTTCTTCTGCTGCTAATTGTTTCAGCTACAGCAACATTTTTGCCACTGCCCATTCCTTTTGAGGGTCCAGGCAACTGTCTGTTGGCCAGAGTGTACAGTAACTGAATCAGTAATGTTACAGATTAAGTACGAATGGTGCAGAGAATTAACTGGGTAAACACACCTATATATTAGACCGCCTGTTGACAAGGAGTCTGATGCACAGTAAGTCTATGTATAACAGAACAGATTAATTATTCACGGCGCAGTAGATGAAATGGGTAAACACGTCAATATATTAGATCGCCTGCTGACAGTGAGTCTGATGCACAGTAAGTTTATGTATGACAGAACAGATTAAGAATGAATGAACTGTTAGTGCAGTCTCCCTATGCTCTCCCTGCAGTGTTTTAAAACTCTCCTTAAGATATCCCCACAGTGTCCCTATCCAATATTGTACAATTAAAAGATTGCTAAAACATTGTTCTAGCACTTGCCATGTGTCTCCCTATGCTCCGTTCACAGTAAAATGGTGACGCCAGCTTGGAATCAGGCTTTTTTAGGACTGTGACATCACAGGTGATGGCTATTTGCTGATTGGCTGGCTGCACAACATTATGGTTTATATCTTGATCCTGGGCTTCATTCTTTCACTTTGTACCACATGTAGCTGCCATTTTAGGAAAATAAATGATTTGTTACAATGAATAGAGAGGAAATAGGATTCGTGGTGAATCAAAATTTTCCTAAAATTTGGATCAGAGTCAATTTGTTGCACTTCACGCTCTATACTAATTAATATGGGACGGTGGTCATTGAGAAAGCATCCATTGACGTGGAAAACCCTAAGGCCGCCTGCTCTTCTGCTTCCTTCCCCAGTCCTGTTTTTGCACTATATGCAATAAATGAAAGAATATTATCTTTATGGTGAGTGCCATGTTGCTTTCTTCTACTTGTGGATTTAGTCACAGACTTTATTTTTTACATTGAGCACCCTTATATTCTCCATACTTTGCATTATTTCTATTGCATTTTGATCTAAAAATTAAAATGAAACAAAGAGTATGGGGCTCATCATAGTGCTCCTTATTACGACTCTGTAGTCAGTCCTTTAGCTGATGAATCAACTCCATTGCTAGTTTTGAACCAAGAGAACCTTGGTGCCCCTGAAGAGTTGCACATCCTGCACTAATGGTATATCCACTACTTCTGTCAGGGTTTTTATGTAAGGAATTGCCATGTGCATGCACCATTAAAGTGGTTCTCCGCTATTGCTATATGGATGACCTACCCTCAGGATAGGTAATCAATATCAGATTAGCAGGGGCCTGTCTCATGGCACCCCCACTGATCAGCTGTTTTAAGAGAATGCAGTGCTTCTATGAGTGCTGTGCTGTCTTTTCTGTTAACCTGCTCACTGTCAACATTGTAGTGGTGAGCAGGTGTGATTACAGCTTTGTAGAGTTGAGCGAACACCTGTAAGTTCAGGTTCGACGGGTTCGGCCAAACTTCGCAAAAAAGTTCGGGATCGGGAACCAAACTTAACCCGAACTTGACCCTGAACCCGAACCCCATTGAAGTCAATGGGGACCCGAACTTTTGGGCACTAAAATGGCCCTAAAAATGTAATGGAAAGGGATAGAGGGCTGCAAAAGGCAGCAAAATGTGCTTAAGAGCATGGCAACAAATGTGGATAGGGAAATAACTTAAAATAAAATAAAACAAATAAAAATTAGTAACCTGCAGCTCGGAGGAGGAGGTGGATGTGGAATCAGAGATTGAGGTGGCGGTGAATCTGGTGTTGCAGGTAAAAGCTGTGATGGAGGAGGAGGTAGCCAGCTAACAATGTTTTTTTTTTTTTTTTTATTGGGGTAGCCCCCAAAATAATGGGACAAATAAAAAAAAGAAATAAAAGAATGAGTGCACTTGAGTACAAGAATGTATGGTTGAGACGGGTATAGTCCAAGCCTGGTTCATTTTAATGAACGTGAGCTTGTCCACATTGGCTATGGACAGGCGGCTGCGTTTGTAATGACGCCCCCTGCCGTGCTAAATACACGTTCAGACAATACACTGGCTGCAGGGCAGGCCAGCACCTCCAAGGCATAAAAAGGGAAAGCTCAGGCCATGTGGACAATTTGGAGACCCAGAAGTTAAATGGGGCAGAACCATCAGTCAGTATGTGTAGGTGTGTGCACACATACTGTTCCACCATGTTGTTCAAATGCTGCCTCCTGCTAAGACGTTCTATATCAGCTGGTGGTGACAGTTGCTGTGGCATGGTGACAAAGCTTTTCCACATGTCGGCCAGGCTAACCCTGCCTTGTGAGGTGCTGGCCATGACCAAGCTGCTTTGGCGACCTCTTCCTCCTCCGCCTCTGCCTTCACATTGTGCTTCCACTTGTCCCCCGGTGTCAGTTGGGAATGCCCTCAGAAGTGCATCTACCAGAGTGCGCTTATAGTCGCGCATCTTCCTATCACGCTCCAGTGATGGAATTAAGGACGGCACATTGTCTTTGTAACAGTAATCCAGCAGGGTGGCAACCCAGTAGTCAGCACAAGTTAAAATGTGGGCAACTCTGCGGTCATTGCGCAAGCACTGCAGCATGTAGTCACTCATGTGTCCCAGGCTGCCGAGAGGTAAGGATAAGCTGTCCTCTGTAGGTGGTGTATCGGCTGTGTCCTCCGTATCCCCCCAGCCATGCTCCAGTGATGGCCATGAGCTGCGTTGGGTGCCACTCTGCTGTGAACCTGGTTCCTCCTCCTTTATCTCCTCATCCTCCAGAACTGTGCCCTGGTTGGCCACCTGTGTACCTGGCCTTTGCTGGTGCAGGAACCCACCCTCTGAGCCACTTCTGAATGAATGGCCTGAAACTGTGTGAAATGCCCCCTCTTCTTCCTCCTCTTCCTCCTGTACCAAATCCTCCTCCATCATCGCCCTAAGTGTTTTTTCAAGGAGACATAGAAGTGATATTGTAACGCTAATAACGGTGTCATCGGCACTGGCCATGTTTGCTGAGTACTCGGAACAAGGCACACAGGTCTTGCATGGAGGCCCACTCATTGGTGGTAAAGTGGTGCTGTTTGGCAGAGCGTCTGACCCGTGCGTGCTGCAGCTGAAACTCCACTATCGCCTGCTGCTGCTCGTACAGTCTCTCCAGCATATGCAAGGTGGTGTTCCACCTGGTGGGCACATCGCATATGAGGCGGTGAACAGGAATGCCAAAGTTACGCTGCAGCGCAGACAGGCGAGCAGCAGCAGGGTGAGAATGCCAAAAGTGCGCACAGACAGACCGCACTTTCTGCAGCATCTCTGACATGACTGGGTAGTTTTTAAGGAATTTCTGCACAACCAAATTCAGCACATGTGCCAGGCAAGGGATGTGCGGCAAACTGGCTAGTCCCAGAGCTGCTACGAGATTTCACCCATTATGGCACACCACCAGGCTGGGCTTGAGGCTCACTGGTAGCAACCACTCATCGGTCTGTTCTTCTATGCCCCTCCCCAGCTCCTGTGCGGTGTGGGGTTTGTCCCCCAAACACATACGTTTTAAAACCGCCTGCTGACGTTTACCCCTGGCTGTGCTGAAGTTGGTGGTGAAGGTCTTTTGCTGACCGGATGAGGGGGTGGAAGAAGAGAAGGAGGAAGAAGCGGAGTAGGAGGAGGAGGCAAAGAATAATGCCCTGCAATCCTCGGTGGTGGAAGGACATGCGCCAAACCTCTATCCGCCTCGGGCCCAGCCGCCACTACATTTACCCAGTGTGCAGTTAGGGAGATATAGCGTCCCTGCCCATGCCTACTAGTCCATGTATCTGTGGTTATGTGGACCTTTCCACAGATGTCGTTGCCCAGTGCACACTTGATTTTATCCTCCACTTGGTTGTGCAGGGAAGGGACGGCTCGCCTGGAAAAGTAGTGGCGGCTGGGAATAACGTACTGTGGGACATCACCGCCATCAACTGTTTAAAACAGTCCATCTCCACCAGACGGAATGACAGCATTTTAAAGGCCAGTAATTTTGAAATGCTGGCATTCAAGACCAGGGATCGATGGTGGGTAGGTGGGTATTTTTTCTTTCTCTCCAGTATTTGGGAGATGGACAGCTAAACGCATGCGTGTAACATGGTGGAGATGCTTAGTGATGATGACGGAGGTGGTGGTGTTGGTGGCGCATCCTCTGTTTGCTGGGGGGCAAATGCCACTCTGACTCCAGAGGTGGAGGATGAGGCAGAGACAGCAGAGAAGAGGAAGCAGGAGGAGCCTGAGACCTTTCTTGGTTTTTAAGGTGTTTACTCCACTGCAGTTCGGGCTTTGCATGTAGATGCCTGGTCATGCAGGTTGTGCTCAGGTTTAGAACGTTTATGCCTCGCTTCAGGCTCTGATGGCACAACATGCAAACCACTTGTGTCTTGTCATCAGGACATTGTCTGAAGAACTGCCACACCAATGAACTCCTTGGAGCTGGCTTTGGTGTGCTAGGTCCCTGGGTGCGGTGGGCAGTAGCAGGCGTACTGTCTTGGGGACGGCCGCTCCGCTTTTGCAGCCTGCTCCCTCTTTTGCTGTGCTGTTGCCTTTGTCCGACCACCGCCTCTTCCTCAGAACTGCACACGTCACTAGCATGATCTTGAGTCCAGTTGGGGTCTAGGACCTCATCGTCCTTCACATCATCTTCCACCCATTCTTGACTCCTGCCCTCCTCGACAGTCTGCACCCTGCCGAAAGCCGCAGCAGTTGGCACCTGTGTTTCGTCATTATCAGAGACGTGCTGCGGTGGTCCTCCCATGTCCTCATCCTGCAACATAAGTGGTTGGGCATCAGTGCATTCAATGTCTTCCACTTCTGGGGCAGGGTTATGTGGATGGCACGGGGAAACCCTGCCCGCAGAGTCACCAAAAAGCATAGGAGTCTGCTGCATGACTTAGAGCTCAGGCTGCTTGGCAAGGGGGTGAGGTGAAAGACTGATGGGCATGGGCTGCAGGTGCCAACTCTGAGCTTTCTGCAGAGGACTGGGTGGGAGATACTGTGAAGGAACTGGCGCCACTGTAAGCCAACCAATCTACTATCGCCTGTACTTGTTCTGGCCTCACCATCAATAGAGCGTCATTCAGGCCTACCAAATAACGCTGCAGGTTCTGTCGCCTACTCGCACCTGAGGAAGGTGTTTCACTTTGACCTGTAGTTGGCGCTGAATGGCCACATCATCTCCCAGCAACAGGAGCTCCACCACCACTACCACGACCATGCCCACATCCCTTATTTGATGTTCTCCTCATTATTTGCGTTCACCCACCAAACTTACAAATGGTTTATCTCCGGTGTCAATTTAACTGCCAATAGTCAACAATTAAGTTCACTAACAGTAAGGCAGTGCCCGTGTCATAAACAGAATACATTTCTTTAGGTCATACAACAGTGTAACCGAGCAATTCAATACAATTACTTCACTATCACCAAAAATTAGATTTTTCAAACCAACAATATAAAAGCAGAAGTTAACGGTTTAATTTTACTGTCAGAAATACAGCGTACACCGCAAATGTGCTATCTACCACAAAACCAGTGTGTTTGCAACCAACTATGTAAATGCAGAGTTCAAAAGGTTATTTAAAATGACTGAAATACAGGGTAGGCCTCAGATCTGCAATGTAGCACAAAACTAGTGTTTATTGCAACAAACTACAAAAATGCAGTATGTCACTGCTAAATTTTAAAATAGGTTTTTCAGCGTTCTATGCAAAAGTGCTCTGTGGAACAACAATACTGGTTTATTTCCCCAAAATACACAAATGCAGTATTTCACTGCTGAAATTTAAAATAGATATTTGTGTGTTGTATGCAAAACTGGTCTGTGAAACAACAATACTGGTTTATTTCCCCAAAATACACAAATGCAGTATGTCACTGCTGAAATTTAAAATAGATATTTGTGTGTTGTATGCAAAACTGGTCTGTGAAACAACAATACTGGTTTATTTCCCCAAAATACAGGAATGCAGTATGTCACTGCAGAAATGTAAAATAGGTATTTGTGTGGTGTATGTAAAACTGCTCTGTGAACTAACAATACCGGTTTATTTCCCCAAAATACACTAATGTAGTATTTCACTGCTGAAATTTAAAATAGGTATTTGTGCGTTGTATGCAAATCTGGTCTGTGGACCAACAATAACGATTTATTTCCCCAAAATACAGGAATGCAGTATGCCACTGCTGAAATTTAAAATAGGTATTTGTGTGTTGTATGCAAAACTGGTCTGTGGACCAACAATAACGGTTTATTTCCCCAAAATACAGGAATGCAGTATGTCACTGCAGAAATGTAAAATAGGTATTTGTGCGGTATATGTAAAACTGCTCTGTGAACTAACAATACTGGTTTATTTCCCCAAAATACACAAATGCAGTATTTCACTGCTGAAATTTAAAATAGATGTTTGTGAGCAGGTGAATGCAAAACTGGTCTGTGTACCAACAATACCGGTTTATTTCCCCAAAATACAGGAATGCAGTATGTCACTGCTGAAATTTAAAATATGTATGTGTGTGTTTTATGCAAAACTACTCTGTAAACTAACAATACAGGTTTATTTCACCAAAATGCAGGAATGCAGCATGTCACTGCTGAATTTTAAAATACGTTTTTGTGCGTTGTATGCACAAGTGTTCTCTATAGCACCACAATACAGGTTTTTGCCCCCAACTACAGAAATGCACTATGTCACCCCTAAATTATAAAATAGGTAATGTAGGGGACTTGACCTGCCAGCCAGAAAAAATGAATTTTTCCTTCACTGAGCTACAAAAAAAGGATTAGACTGATGTCCCTGGACACTGCAGTTGCTAAAATGGCTGCCGACCCCCACCTCAGTAACAGATGGATTGAAAAAAAAAACTTTTGCAGTATCACTGGGCTCAGGGCTGGGTAAAAAAAATGTAGAATAGCAGTAGCACCCTCCCTCAATAAAGTTCAACAGATTTATTTCCTAATCCCTCCCTGAGAGCACCGGCAGAAACTGTCCCTACATTAAGATCAGCAGAGTGACATGTGGCACCATGTGACTCCAACTTATATAGAGGCTGGGTCACATGCGACATTAGTAGGCATGGCTGTGATGGCTTCTTGGGGCAAAGTAGTCAAACGCTTGCTGACTGCCTGCCCTGCAACCTTTCAAAAATCAGGAATAAATCGCCAAGCAACGAACCCGAACCTCAAACTTTTACGGAAATGTTCAGGATCGGATGCGAAAAATCGTAAAGTTCAGTACGAACCCGAACTTTACAGTTCGGGTTTGCTCAACTCTACAGCTTTGTCATCCCTATTCATTTCAATGGGACCTATTCATATGAGTGTTGCATTATCTTCAAACAGCTGATCGGCGGGGGTGTACAATATGACTGTGTTTTAGAGTTTGCTTTACGCCCACAATATTCCATACCATTCTTTGTTTGGTTTTCCATAAGTGAAAGATGTTCTTCCCTGAATGTAATTTTTCTAGGGAAAAAAGTGACATAGTATCCATAGGTGAGATTCATATAAAATTGAAAAAAAACCTGTATGGTATGCTTTTGTATGAAATTGAGGGTATCACAAACAGGTAGGGATAAGTGCAGCCCTGAACTCCACCCACACCTCTATCCCTACCTACTTGCATTGTCCGTCCTAACTGAAAGGGCACAACTGGGCAGCAGTGGCCTAAAGAAGGAAAAACAACAAAGGGAAAAAACAATAGACAAAGACCAAAAACACAGAAGCGAAAAGCTTGCTAGACACAGCAACTGGAACCAATGGAAGCCGAGGTCAAGAGCCAGGAGATAACACAGGCACTAAGGGGTAATACACGATTGAAATCAATGCTAGTCAGGGTCAGGAGCCAAGCGATCGCGTCAGTACAAAGGGTATCACAAGGTCGAAGTCAAATTCAAGCTGAGGTCAAACAAACAGAATTCACACATGCAGAGAATGCTAGTGAGGTAACAAGACCAATCACAGGCAACCTGTGGCCAGCAGGTTACCTGTTTAAGTAGGTCCAATTGATGGGTCACGTGACCTATGTTCAGCATATCTATACACCTGAGCGACGACTCATTGACATGCTCATTGTCTAGGGGATGGAGGAAACCAGCCACACTGAGGAGGCGTGTGCGTGGGGTCCTCTCCGCCCCCTTGTTACCATGGAGATGAGATCGTTACAGAGGGAATATGAAAGGTGCCCTAATAGAGCCATATGCATTAGGTTCTAAAGCCTTTAGTATGACTAGTCTGCTAGTTTGTACATTTATGGAGAGTGTATTTTATGCACCTGTCAGCACATTTTTGGCTGTAATTGAAAACATGATACTTATTTGAACAGAAAATAAGATATAAAAGGTAAGATATAAACATGTCCATAGCACTCTTTTGCAAAAATATTAAGCTAGACATGCAGAGATCAATATCTAAAATGTGATATTATTCATTTCCTATTTTGCATCCACTTGATTTATTTTACTCAAAGCCTATGCAAATATGATGGTAGGAGTTAAAGGAAGCAGCAGCCTTAATTCACCTATTCACAAACATCTGCTCATGGCCACAAATTGATATTTGCTTTTGAAAATAGGGTTGATTCAATTGATGAAAATGACTCATACTAAAGTCTAGTAATACAATATATATATTTTTTTTAAATAGAAATGTAAAGTGATAATTAACAATCATCCTAAAGCCATATAAAATTAGCTGTTTGTATGAGTAATCCCAGGTTACACAACACCCTCACAGCAATGTATGAAAATCATGTAACCGAAAAACATTCTCTTGTAATTAGTGTTGAGCGAATCGAAGCATGTGACATGGAATTCTATCCAAAGATTATGATAAATTTGATTTGCCACGAATCCGAATTTCCTCATGCTTTGTGGTATCGAATCGTTTCTTTTTTAAAATGGCAGTTGTACATGTTACACAGTAAAAGTAAAAAGCCTGGGAATGCGAGATCACCCATAATGCCGTTCAGCCAGCCAATCCACAGATAGCCATCCCCTGCGATGTCACAGCCCTTTAAAACCCTCATCTTGTGCAATCTACTCCATTTCACTGTGAGCTGAGTATAGGGAGACACGTGAAAAGCACTCATACGCTAGGGACAGTGTTGTTAAAGACTGTTTAAAAAAGAATATTGGATAGGGAGAGTTCAGGGACAGTTCAGGGAGAGTTTTTTGAGATGGTAGGAAGAGTATAACGAGACAGCAGTGAGCCTGCAAGTTGAATGTAATCACCATGTGCATTTTATTCAACTGCTGTGACATGTATAGTTAACTCGTTACTTTACTGATAGATTTACTATGCCTTAAGGTACCTTTACATAAGGTACAGACGATAACGCCGTGGGTGTGTTTAAGTAGGCCACTAAAGTTATCACTTTGTGTAAATGCAACTGTCTGATTTACAAATGATGGAATATGCGATTAAAATTACTATTTTAACGTTAATCGGCGTGTTCTGGATATGCTCCGGATACAATGCGGGAAACCTGCACAAGTGCTCACACAATTTCAGTCAGTTTTGACTGCGATTGCGTTGCATTCTTCAGTTTTTTCCGCGCGAGTGCAATGCATTTTGCACGCTTGTGATAAAAAACTGAATGTGGTACCCAGACCCGAACCCGGACTTCTTCACTGAAGTTCGGGTTTGGGTTAGGTGTTGTGTAGATTTTATTATTTTCCCTTATAACATGGTTATAAGTGAAAATAATAGCATTCTTAATACAGAATGCTTACTAAAATGTTGATTGAGCGGTTTAAAAAAAAAAAATTAACTCACCTCATCCACTTGATCGCGCAGCCGGCCTCGACTTCGTTCTTCTTCTTTCAGGACCTGCCAAAGAACCTTTGATGATGAGTGGTGAGTGCGGTGATGTCAGCGCAAGTCCTGCTGAATAAAGATAGAAGATACTTCTATCTTCATTCATCAGGACCTGCGCTGACTAGTGAGGAGCCAGCATGCTCGGCCAAATATATGTTCGGCTCGAGCATCGCATTGCTCGGCACATGGCGGTGCTTGACCGAGTACCGCATGTGCTCGAGCGCAATGCTCGAGTCTCCGCCCCGCATGTTTCAAAGGTTTTAAGCAGCCAATAAAGGTGCAGGTAAGTACTGCCTTCACTGTAATGCCAGTAGCCATGTTGGCTGCTGGCATTACAGTGATTGGCTGGCCGGAACGCGTCATCCGGTGCTATATAGCACCCGATGATGCATGTTTGGCACAGACTTAGACAGGGAGAGCAGAGCTTAGGAAGGGAAAGATAGTGTAGGGAGCGATTTTCACAGTTTTTATTCAAAGAAATCTTTTCCAAGACCCAAAAGTCCTTTTAAGGACTACTGTGTGTGTGTGTGTGTGTGTGGGTGTTTTAGAGCAATCTACTTACCTGCTGCAATCTCAGGGACAGTCCTTTGGAAGGGACAGAAATTTGCTGTTTTTACTACCAAAGCTTTTCAAAGACCCCAAAGTGCTTGACAGCAGCAAGATAATTTTATTTTATAACTATTAGTGACATATACTGTACATAATCCTCAGACTTAGTCTTTAATAATCTGGACCACATCTATTGTCCATAATCTGTGGTGTTCTGTAACCAATACTGTAGAACATCTGCAAACAGTGTCTGTATTACAAATTTCAATAATCTGGGCCACATCTAGTGTCCATAATCTGTGGGTTTCTGTGACATATACTGTCCTGCATACAAAAACAGTGTATGTAGCGCAAATTTAAATAATCTGGGCCTAATGTAGTGTTCATACTGTGTGTCTTTCTGTGACAAATTCTGGACTACATCAGAAAACAGTGTCTGTAGCGCAAATTTAAATAATTTGTGCCACATGTACTGTGTGTGCGTTTAATACATATCACTGACATATACTGTACTTTCTTCGTAGGCTGTGTATGCTAGTCTGTGACATTATCAGGGCGACATCTCTTGTGTAATGTGTGTGCACCCCAAATACCTTTTTTAATTTATTGGCGCACTTACAAATCCTATGCTACTGTACGTGTGACATACTTTTAAGCATATATTACATTTAATATTAAGAAGGTGGCCAGTAAGGGCCGTGGAAATAGTAGAGATGCTGATGGTGCATGCAGAGGCTGTGGCCCAGGGCCTCCTGGTGCGCTAATCCTCAAAAACATTATTTGGAAGGGCCTTCCGGTCAGCTGACCCTCTAAAACATAATTTGCGTGTGCCTTCAGGGCAGCTGACCCTCTACAACATCATTTGTGAGTGCCTTCAGGGCAGCTAACCCTCTACAACATTATTTGTGAGGGCCTGCAGGTGAGCTGACCCTCTAAAACATTATATGTGAGGGGCTGCCGGTGGGTTGACCCTCTAAAACATTATGAGCTAGGGCTGCCTAAAAAGAATGTTGATATGATGGAGGAGGAGGACGAGTACAGAAGTCAGGGGCAATCCAGGCCTTTTTCATTTTTATAAGAGTCGACCTGTCAGCATTTTCAGTTGACAGACGGATACGCTTATCAGTTACTATGCCCCCAGCAACACTAAATACCCGCTCTGACAAAACGCACCTCTGAGGCGTAGAGTGGCAGTTTGTGCCACGTGTCCAGCTTGGACACCCAATAGTTGTAAGGCACAGAAGGATCACTGAGGATGCTGAGACGGTCTGCTATGTACTCCTTCACCATCTTCCAAAAGGCCGCATATCAGGGTGAGGGTGCTGGCGCAGTGTCATGAAACTGTTCCAGGCCTTGGCGAGTGTTGTCCTGCTTCTGTTGGAACTGCTGTGTGTTCCCCTCATCTACCCTCCTGGGTTGCACAAGGAACTACATAATCTGCCGCCAGCGTTGTCAGCTGTAAATTTATCTGTTCTATTATTATTATGGTTTGTGGTTGTATTATTGTTGGTATTATTATTGTTATTATGGTTTATAGTTGTAAAATATGTTATTGTTATTTGGTTATTGATGAGTTAATTAACAGGCCATGCCATTGGTTTACTTCCACTCTCATGTGTTATGTTTTTAGTTAAACGAATGTATAAGTTTGAGATGTTTGTTGTGCATGGGACATATATGCGCAATGATTGCCATGTGTGTGAAATGTAGGTGGTGGTGAAAATCCTAATGGAATGGGGGCCTGCAATCCTTGGTGTTGGTAGCACCTGTGCCATCCCAGGGTACGACTAGCTACCGGCCTCCACAAGGTTCACCCAGTGTGCCGTTATGGAAATGTAGCGTCCATGGCCAAAAGCACTTGTCTGTGTGTCAGTCGTTAAGTGGACCGTCCCAATAACTGCATTGGTCAGGGCACGGATGGTGTTACGGGACACAATTGCTGGTGTAAGGCAGGAATGGAACACCGAGAAAAATTGTGGCAGCTGGGGACCGAGTAACTAGGGACGTCCACTGCCATGAGGCTGAGGAAAGCTTCAGTTTCCACAGGCCTAAATGGCAACATGTCCAGGGCCAGCAATTTTTAAAGGTGTGCATTTAGTTCTATGGCCTGTGGGTGGGTGGCTGGGTATTTGCACTTACGTTCAAAGGCCTGGGTTAAGGACATCTGTACGCGGGCCTATTTGGTGTGGCCCTCCTTCTCCCTTTTGCCATCCCACAGCCTCTTCCAGCCTGTTGTGGTTCTGTGGATCACTTCCCCTCTGTACTGCTGTCCTCACTTGGCTTGCCACCTTCCCAGGTTGGGTCAGTGATGTCATCGTTCACCACCCCCTCTTCCACTTCCTCACTCGGGTCATCCTTATGACTTGTGTTTTTTGACCTAACAAGACCGTCACTTATTGACAACTGTGTCTCATCTGCATTATCCACCTCATGAAACACTAATTGCCATTCCCCACTGTCATCTTCTTCTGACTGTGGATGCTGAAGAGCTTGGAAATGAGTGCACAAGATCTCCTCATGTCACTCTTCAGGAAGGGTCATCTCACCTGCAGGACCTCACCTACAATATTTTAGAGAGTCAGCTCACCTGCAGGTCCTCACCTACAATCTTTTAAAGGGTCAACTCACCTGCAGGCCCTCACCTACAATATTTGAGAGGGTCAGCTCACCTGCAGGCACTTAACTACAATATTTTACAGGGTCAGCTCACCTACATTCCCTCAACTACAAAATTTTACAGGGTCAGCTCAGCAGCAGGCACTCGCTGTAACGGGTCCTTTATAACCCAAATGAGTAGCTCCATGCTGTCCCAAGATCATGCGATTTGGAAATCCAGAACCATGCGATCCTAATGTCCCCTTTTCCTCAGAAGAAACCACACCCCTCTTGTTCATGTGAACTCAGAACATAAACTGATTTATTGAGGTAAAACAACAGTTTTTATATCCCCCTCCCCAAGATGAGGGATAACAACAGTTTTGAATCCCCACTCTCTCATGGCAGGTCACATGACATTATCACATTCCATTGCCCTTATAAGGCATTACAGGTAAACAACATTAAGTATAGCTGTTAATCTGGTGTTGCCGGCAGAGTCTCCGCAGGGGATGGTGGTCACAGTTACAGCCATCATTCTGCATAGGGGAAGAGATGATAGGATTTCTGCACCATTCATAACACACAACCATGGCACTTGATCTTTTGATGTAACAATACTCCCCCTTGTCCAAAGTAATGGCAGAGCCGGCCAGATCCTAACGGGTCAGCTAGGGGCTGTCCGGGAAGATCAGCATTGTTCAGTTCTTGAGTTCCAGTTGCCGGAACTAGTGTTGAGCGAACAGTTCGAGAATAGTTCGGGTTCGTACCGAATTTTGGGGTGTTCGGGACACGGACCCGGACATTTTCAAAAAAGTTTGGGTTCGGGTTCGTTGTTCGGGCGATTTCTTCCCGCTTTCTGAAGGGCTGCACAGCAGCCAATCAGCTATTGTTTTACTACTAATGGCATGGCTGTGATTGGCCAAGTGCAGCATGTGACCCAGCCTCTATTTAAGCTGGAGTCACGTAGCGCTGCACGTCACACTGCTCTGATTAGTGTAGGGAGAGGACGCAGCTGCTGTGAGGGCGAGATTTGGCAGGAAAAAGTCTGCAAAAGCACCTAATGAAGTGATCGATCTACAGCTGTGAATGATTGAACTTCTGCTAGGTTCTTGCTCACTGGTTTTTAGGCTGCACAGAGCGTTTTTCTGTCACTTATTTTCTGGGGTGATCGGCGGCCATTTTGTGACTTGTCGTGCACCAGAACAAGCTGCCATCAAGTCCATCAATCCATCATTACTAGTTTTTTTTTTTGCTATATCCTACATCAGGGGCTTGGCTGTTGCTAATTGTCACCCCTAGAAACTCAGGATAGTAATTTCTATATCTTATTAAGGGGTTAAATACAATTGCCAAAATACCAATCCACTAAATCTGGTGTTCCAGCTTTGGCTAGCCAAGTATAATACTGTCTGCTGTTTGGCAAAGGATAGATTATTTTCTGTGGTGAAATTCAATTGTCAAAATAGCAGTCCCCTAAATCTGGTGTCCCAGCACTGGCATAGCAAACTATAATAGTGTCCGCCAAAACATATATTTTGTTCTGGGATGAAATTCAATTGCCAAAATAGCAATACCATAAATCTGGTATCACAGCTGTGGCTGGCAAACTATAATAGTGTCTGCCAAAACATATATTTTGTTCTGGGGTGAAAATCAATTGCCAAAATAGCAATACCATAAATCAGTGGTTTCAGCTGTGGCTGGCCAAGTTTCATAGTGTAATGCAAAGGATATATTTTGTTCTGGGGTGAAATTCAATTGCCAAAATAGCAATACCATAAATCAGTGGTTTCAGCTGTGGCTGGCAAACTATAATAGTGTCCACCAAAATATATATTTTGTTCTGGGGTGAAATTCAATTGGCAAAATAGCAATACCATAAATCAGTGGTTTCAGCTGTGGCTGGCCAAGTTTCATAGTGTCCTGCAAAGGATATATTTTGTTCTGGGGTGAAATTCAATTGCCAAAATAGCAATACCCTGAATCTGGTGTTTCAGCTGTTGCAGGCCTAGTTTGAATCTGTCCGTAACAGGGTATATTTTGTTCTGGGGTGAAATTCAATTGCCAAAATAGCAATACCATAAATCAGTGGTTTCAGCTGTGGCTGGCAACCTATAATAGTGTCCGCCAAAACATATATTTTGTTCTGGGGTTAAATTCAATTGCCAAAATAGCAATACCATAACTCAGTGGTTTCAGCTGTGGCTGGCCAAGTTTCATAGTGTCCTGCAAAGGATGTATTTTGTTCTGGGGTGAAATTCAATTGCCAAAATAGCAATGCCATAAATCAGTGGTTTCAGCTCTGGCTGGCAAACTATAATAGTGTCCACCAAAACATATATTTTGTTCTGGGGTGAAATTCAATTGCCAAAATAGCAATACCATAAATCAGTGGTTTCAGCTGTGGCTGGCCAAGTTTCATAGTGTAATGCAAAGGATATATTTTGTTCTGGGGTGAAATTCAATTGCCAAAATAGCAATACCGTAAATCAGTGGTTTCAGCTGTGGCTGGCCAAGTTTCATAGTGTCCTGCAAATTATATATTTTGTTCTGGGGTGAAATTCAATTGCCAAAATAGCAATACCCTGAATCTAGTGTTCCAGCTGTTGCAGGTCTAGTTTAAATCTGTCCATAAAAGGATACCTCTCATCCAGGGCCTAAATACTAGCCCTAAAAGAGATATTCCCCTAAATCAGTGGTAACTGCTGTGCCTGGATTAGTGTAATACGCTACATAAATAAATAGGCAGATAGTGTTAGGTGCCTGTAAAAAAAAAGGCCTGAATTTGAAATCAATACATTGGGCCAATTATTTTTTTTCTTATTGTGGTGCTTGGTGAACGATAACAATGAGGAAAACATCTAGTAAGGGACGCGGTCGTGGTGGTGTTAGTGTACCCTCTGGTGCTGGGAGAGGACGTGGCCATTCTGCCACAGCCACACATCCTAGTGAACCAACTACCTCAGGTTCCAGTACCTGCCAGAATTTACAGCGATATTTGGTGGGGCCCAATGCCGTTCTAAGGATGGTAAGGCCTGAGCAGGTACAGGCGCTAGTCAATTGTGTGTCCGACAGTGGATCCAGCACGTTCACAACATTATCTCCCACCCAGTCTTCTGCAGAAAGCGCACAGGTAGTGCCTGAAAACCAAACCAATCAGTCTGTCACATCACCCCCATGCATATCAGGGAAACTGTCTGAGCCTCAATTTATGCAGCAGTCTCTTATGCTGTTTGAAGACTCTGCTGGCAGGTTTTCCCAAGGGAATCCACCTAGCCCTTCCCCAGTGGTGGAAGACATAGAATGCACTGATGCACATCCACTGATGTTTCCTGATGATGAGGACATGGGAATACCATCTCATTGCAGTCCGCACTTCTCTGATGATGACGAAACACAAGTGCCAACTGCTGCGTCTTTCTGCAGTGTGCAGACCGAACAGGAGGTCAGGGTGGAAGACGATGCAGGGGATGATGAGGATTTAAACCCTACAAGGAATAAAGGTCGTGCCACTGACTTTCATAGTTCAGAGGAAGAGGCAGTGGTGAGACTGAGCCAACAGCGTAGCAAAAGAGGGAGCAGGGGCCGCCAGAACAGCCGCCTCCAAGAGAGTTCGCCTGCTACTGGCCACCGCCACCAGGGACCGAGCACCCCAAAGGCAGCTTCAAGGAGTTCCCTGGCATGGCACTTCTTTAAACAATGTGCTGACGACAAGACCCGAGTGGTTTGCACGCTGTGCATCAGAGCCTGAAGCGAGGCATTAACGTTCTGAACCTTAGCACAACCTGCATGACCAGGCATCTACATGCAAAGCATGAACTGCAGTGGAGTAAACACCTTAAAAGCAAGGAACTCACTCTGGCTCCCCCTGCTCCCTCTTCTGGTGCTGCCTCGGCCTCTTCCTCCGCCTCGGGAGGAATGATGGCACCTGCAGCCCACCAAACAGAGGATGTGCCACCGACACCACCACCTGCGTCACCAAGCATCTCCACCATGTCACACGGCAGTGTTCAGCTCTCCATCTCACAAACCTTGGAGAGAAAGCGTAAATTCCCACCTAGCCACCCTCGAGCCCTGGGCCTGAATGCTAGCATTTCTAAACTACTGGCCTTTGAAATGCTGTCATTCAGGCTGGTGGACACAGACAGCTTCAAACAGCTGATGTCCATGGCTGTCCCACAGTATGTTGTTCCCAGCCCCCACTACTTCTCCAAGACAGCCGTGCCTTCCCTGCACAACCAAGTATCCGATAAAAACAAGTGTGCACTGCGCAACGCCATCTGTGGCAAGGTCCACCTAACCACAGATACGTGGACCAGTAAGCACGGCCAGGGACTCTATATCTAACCTAACTGCACACTGGGTAAATGAAGTGGCGGCTGGGCCCCAGGCGGAGAGTTCCTTGGCGCACGTCCTTCCGCTGCCAAGGATCGCAGGGCATCATTCTTTGCCTCCTGTAGCCTCCTCCTCCTACTCGGCTTCCTCCTCCTCTGCTTCCACCAGCTCATCCTGTCAGCCACACACCTTCACCACCAACTTCAGCACAGCCCGGAGTAAACATCAGCAGGCCATTCTGAAACTCATATGTTTGGGGGACAGGCCCCACACCGCGCAGGAGTTGTGGCGGGGGATTGAACAACAGACTGACGAGTGGTTTCTGCCTGTGGGCCTCAAGCCCGGCCTAGTGGTGTGCGATAATGGGCGAAATCTCGTTGGAGCTCTTGGACTAGCCAGTTTGACGCACATCCCTTGCCTGGCGCATATGCTGAATTTGGTGGTGCAGAAGTTCATTCACAACTACCCCGACATGTCAGAGTTGCTGCATAAAGTGCGGGCCGTCTGTGCGCTCCCGGCGTTCACATCCTGCCGCTGCTCGACTGTCAGCGCTACAGCGGAACTTCGGCCTTCCCGCTCACCGCCTCATATGCGACGTGCCCACCAGGTGGAACTCCACCTTGCACATGCTGGAGAGACTGTGCGAGCAGCAGCAGGCCATAGTGGAGTTTCAGCTGCAGCATGCACGCATCAGTCACACTGCGGAACAGCACCACTTCACCACCAATGATTGGGCCTCCATGCGAGAAATGTGTGCCCTGTTGCACTGTTTCGAGTACTCCACCAACATGGCCAGTGGCCATGACGCTGTTATCAGCATTACAATACCACTTCTATGTCTCCTTGAGAAAACACTTAGGGCGATGATGGAAGAGGAGGTGGCCCAGGAGGAGGAGGAGGAGGATGAGGAGTCATTTTTAGCACTTTCAGCCCAGTCTCTTAGAAGTGGCTCAGAGGGAGGTTTTTTGCAAAAGCAGAGGCCAGGTACAAATGTGGCCATCCAGAGCCCACTACTGGAGGATGAGGAGGACGAGGATGAGGAGGATGAGGAGGAAGCATGTTCACAGCGGGGGGGCACCCAACGCAGCTCTGGCCCATCACTGGTGCGTGACTGGGGGGAAACGGAGGACGATGATGATACGCCTCTCACAGAGGACAGCTTGTCCTTACCTCTGGGGAGCCTGGCACACATGAGTGACTACATGCTGCAGTGCCTGTGCAATGACAGCAGAGTTGCCCACATTTTAACGTGTGCGGACTACTGGGTTGCCACCCTGCTGGATCCCCGGTACAAAGACAATGTGCCCACCTTACTTCCTGCACTGGAGCTTGATAGAAAGATGCGCGAGTACAAGCGCACGTTGGTAGACGCGCTACTGAGAGCATTCCCAAATGTCACAGGGGAACAAGTGGAAGCCCAAGGCGAAGGCAGAGGAGGAGTGAAAGGTCGCCAATGCAGCTGTGTCACGGCCAGCCCCTCTGACGGCATGGTTAGCATGGCAGAGATGTGGAAAAGTTTTGTCACCATGCCACAGCTAACTGCACCACCACCTGATACGGAAAGTGTTAGCAGGAGGCAGCATTTCACTAACATGGTGGAACAGTACGTGTGCACAATCCTCCACGTACTGACTGATGGTTTGGCCCCATTCAACTTCTGGGTCTCCAAATTGTCCTCGTGGCCAGAGCTAGCCTTTTATGCCTTGGAGGCCAAACTTTTCGAACCCGTAAATCCAGGTGTTTGCTTAACTTTACTAGCAAGTTAATGGCCAATAAAGTTGAACAAACTGCGCCCGCCCGATCAGCCGCACGGTCCCAGCAGTCACTGATAGCCGGGCCCCCACTGCATACACCGGCATGAATGAAAACACTAATGCCGGCGTATTAACCCCTTAACCCCATCGGGTACCCACGCTGCAGTGGCAGGGACCCAATGGCAGAGAAGGCAAGCTTCATGGGGCATCAGGGCTTGCCTTCTACGGAAGAGCCTGTGAGAACCCGCCCTTAGGCTGGTTCTCACAGACAAGCTGTCAGCATAAAAGCTGACAGTCAATGCATTACATTACAGGTTGTACTGTAATGCACTGCAAAGGGGATCAGACCCCAGAAGTTAAGGTCCCAGAGTGGGACAAAAAAAAGTAAAAAAAAGTTTTTCATAATAAAAAATAAATAAAGTTTCAAGTAAAAAAGACCCTTTCCCAAAATAAAACACATAAAATTGTAAAAATAAAAATAAAAAACATAATAAGAAAAAACAGACATATTGAGTATTGCCGCATCCGTAACAACAAGCTCTATAAAAATATCAGATGATCCACCCCCTCACCTCAACCGTAGAAAAAATAAAATAAAAACAGTGCTAAAACAACCATTTTTGTGTCACCTTACATCACAAAAAGTGCAAAACCAAGCAATCAAAAAGGCGTACGCCCCCCAAAATAGTACTAATCAAACTGTCACCTCATCCCACAAAAATGAGCCCCTACATGAAACAATTGGGCAAAAAATAAAATATGGTAGACATATTCGATATTGCCGTGTCCTTAACACCCAGGTCTATTAAAATATCACATGACCTAACCCTTCAGATGAACACCATAAAAAAATAACACTAAATATGCAATACCAAGCAATCAAAAAGTCATATGCACCCTAAAATAGTACCAATCACACCATCATCTCATACCGAAAAAAATGAGCTTCTACATAAGACAGTTGCCCCAAAAACAAAAAAAAATACTAAAAACAATGGCTTTCAGAATATGGAGACTGTAACAACACGGGGTCATTTAGCTCTTCCAGATCGCCGTCTTAATGCCTTAGACGGTTGGCACACATCAAGAAGCCACTCCACCACTGTAGATTCGGGTGCAAACTGGCCACGGCCAGCTTTATTGTCACAACAGCAGTACAACAAAATCATAAAAATAAATCCTCGGCCGTCTGGCCACTGACTAAACAGTCTTTCCCTCTCTATCAGGATCTGGGTCTATCACCCAGCTCCCCAAGACACATCACCAGTGCTTACCCTACACACAGGGTTAGAGGGTCCCGTCTCCTACAGGCCTTGACACAGCCTGCTCCTTTCCCAGACTGAGAGCCCTGATTGAGGAGCTCAGCCACGATTTATCCAAGCTCCTCAGCTGGCTGATAATTATCCCCATTACCAGCCTGACTGCTGCAGACAGTGGGAAAAAACTAATTTCCCAACCTTTCTTGTTCTCACCCAGCTTTCTCTGGGTGAGATACACCACTTGAATGGCCTTCCTATGGCCTTCTGGCAGCTCCACTGCCACATATCCCCCCCTTTGTTCAACCCCGTAGGGGTTAACACTAGCATCCAACCAAGATGCTCGTGAGAGGGCATCGACCTGGCCTACAGTCTTCCCCTTATTCTGCCAGACCCAGGCCAATAGCGCCTGGTTTGTGACCCGCATGAGTTTAGTACGGAGCAGATAAGACCTACGGGATTTTCTTGCCCATCTCATGACCCGGTACTCTCTTTCACGAGTGAGGATGATGCGCTTTCGCACCCGTGGCCTCTCTATTTTAGTCTTTCTTTTTCTCTCCACATTTGGCATCAGCACATGCTCCTCATGTCCTTTCTTGGACTGCTCAACTCTCGACTGAACTGTTCCCCCACTTCGGCAGACTCTTCTTCAGCCTTATCTTTGGTCTTGGGAACATCCGAGGATTTCTCCCACTCCAACTCATCAGCCTCATCTTCTTCAGCCTTTGAGTCTCTTTCGGAGTCTTCAGTCATTTTGATAGCCTTTTCATCCTTCTCGGACAAAACATCACATACTTGCATTCTTAGCTCCTCCTCCTCCTCATTAAGGTTAGAGGCATCGGGGACATCAGGGTCTTCACCAGACTCATTGTCTTCTGGCAATCCCTCCAGAGGTTCACTCCGGAAACTGTTCTCCTCTTGTGCAGGCTCTACGATAACCACCTCACAGCAGTAGACAACATCTTTATGGTGGGAGTCAGTCCCCTCATATTTCTTCCCCAGCAGACCGCTGGCTGAAGTAATGTCTTGCACGACCAAGTCTTGGCTACACCCCGCCACGAGTCTCTTGGCTTCTGCATCCACATCAGCCCCATCAACGTGTTCAGCAGAAAGATCATCCATCTTCTCTGCCTCGGTTGGTACTGCAGCGCCACCATCTCCAGAACCATTCTTAACGGGCTCTGACTTCTTGGCATCTTTTAGAGGATCTTCCTCTTCAGGTATCTCATTTTCTTCCACCTGCTGCGCAGGAGCATGCAGAGACTTCTCCAACTCATTGACTTCATCTTTTGAGCTCCTGAGATCTTCCATCTCTGCTCTGAGTTGCTTGTTCAGCCTCTCCAATTCATCTCGCTCCTTAAGTGCTTTTTCAAGGGCTCTAGCCAAGGAGAGGGCCTTGGTCTTATTAGTTTTTCGCACCCGCTTGTTAGCAGCGCCCCACTCTTGGGCCTTCTGTTCCAGCTGCTCTTCACTCTGTTCTGGTGTAACAGCAGTTGTAGGAGTACCACCATTCTTCCTTAGACACTCTGTGGGATTTCCACCCAGGGACTCTTCAAGCCCATTGTTGAGGTCTACTATAGACTTTTGTGTCTTTTTGGAGTCTTTTCCCTTCCCCAGGACACCAGGCGGTAGACCCTTGAGTTCACTCATCTCTTCCGGGGTCTTCTCCTTTGACCCCTCTGCAGCCTTCTTCAGTGACTCTGTGACGACAGCTAGTCCCTTCTCTATCGTATCTAGGGACCGTGTGGCGAGAGTGAGATCAGCCTCCTGTTTGCAGCTGTACTGTCCTGTCAGGTCATCCAAGACTGACTGGATAGGAGCTTTAGACACTAGGCTGACGTCACCCGACTGAACTCTCGTCTCGTCAGATATAACCATCACCTGGTCGCTACTAGTAACCACTTTAGTTTGGCAAGTCCTCGACATGGCAGCCTCTCTCTCTGAGTTGCTATCGGTCACAGAACATGCGTTATATATACCGCTCGTGTCATTCTCAATCCTGTCCTCTAGGGGCACCGATGAGCTAATCCCCACCTGGGACATTTTATTAATCATAGAAACCTGTGGAGACTGCATATCCACTTCTAGTACGTGTGGTACACCCTCTAGGACTGCCCCATGTACTTGCACATTTTTCACAGTGGTCTCCCTCAGTTGTGAGCTCTCAACATCAATTAGCATTTTTATACCATCCACATTTTTTCCAACAGGGGGAGCTTCTTCCCCAATCACAGCCTGCAAAGGAAAAGGACTGTCATTATCCTCATCACTTCTTGCACATAGATCCACATTATCATTATACATTTCAACAAACTCTGCACCTTCACTTGGCACCGTGTCTGCACCATTGTTTCTAATGGTCATTTCACTTAAACCATTGCTTTCTATCTGCATTTCCCTAACACCTTAATTAAAAGGGACGGGTACAGGTTCTGCAGGAGCTTCATTACTTCCTACAGAAGTGTCTCCATTGCCCCACATTACATCATGCATGAGCATATTTGCAACATAAAGTCCATCAGTCTCTGTTCCCACCATGGTCTCACCCTCCGTGAAGACCACCAGATAGTCCACAGGATTCACATAATTGTCCCGAACATTCATCATTCTACCTCTTACCCAGGCTAGCATGGGAACTCTGATTTTCACCATCCCAAATCTAGCCTTGGTCACAGGCCCTTTAGACAACACAGTGAGCTTCTCCCCTGCATATTCCTGCGAGGGAGCAACTGCAACAGGCTTTACAGCCTGTTCAGACACAGCATTTTTCCCATAGTCACTCATTTTTGAGACATTTTCTCGCCGCAGCGCTTTATCACTCACCGGCCCGGCAGGTAGCAACTGCCGCCGGCTCACTGCCACAAAATTATCAACAGGAACAGTCTTACCGATTGTCGTCACTGACTCAGCACTCCCGGAAGATAAGGGTAGTCCAGGAATATCTCCAGCACGGTCACCTCCCTTCTCCTCAATGCAGTAGTTGCCACGGGAGACGCCTTGGACTTGTCTCCTGTCTTTTTCCGGACGGACACTCCAGCCACACCCTTTAGAATCATGTGCACAGTCGCAGGGAATATAGGAACTCCTGAGAATCACACCACTCGCCATCTCTTTATCTTCCCGACGGTTGCCCTTGGCAACGGCATATCTTGGCTTGTCCTCTGGAACTCCCAGGACACCACCGACCTCTGGTACTTTTTCACAGTGACCATACAGCGTTGAGAACCCTTTCCTCAGGGCCAGCTGCAACTGTGCCTCCAGAGCCTCTCGCTCTGCATCAAATTTCACCAATTCATTTTTAGTATAGCCAATCGCTATGGCCATTTATTCTCCCTGCTGTATGCGCCAGCGCCGCTGGACGTATTCTTCCATAAGACCCATGGTAGCAGGAAAAATTGTCAGCAACTAGTCCCCTTTTCTGGGCACTGGCCCTTTAATTTACAGCAGTTTTACTTGCTCCACAGCAAAATAGTCCACACGCTTATGAGCAGCACCTGCTCCACTGGACAAACAAAGCTTCCAGGCCCTTTAACTTCACACACAGCAAAAAACAACTTTCAGCATCACCTGCTGTCTCGTTGTTGCCCCTAGCAACCAACAGTTTTTTTTACTTTTCAGCACGGACACTTTCTGTCCAGCAATCCTGCAGCATTCAGCACAGACAACGCTTCCTGGTGCCCTTAGCAATCTGTTGTCTTGCCCTTTTAGCTCTGCAGCACCCAGCTTCGTGTGCCATTTTCATGCCATAGCATACCTCCACCATATGTAACAACACGGGGTCATTTAGCTCTTCCAGATCGCCGTCTTAACGCCTTAGACGGTTGGCACACATCAAGAAGCCACTCCACCACTGTAGATTTGGGTGCAAACTGGCCACGGCCAGCTTTATTGTCATCACAGCAGTACAACAAAATCATAAAAATAAATCCTCGGCCGTCTGGCCACTGACTAAACAGTCTTTCCCTTTCTGTCAGGATCTGGGTCTACCACCCAGCTCCCCAAGACACATCACCAGTGCTTACCCTACACACAGGGTTAGAGGGTCCCGGCTCCCACAGGCCTTGACACAGCCTGCTCCTTTCCCAGACTGGGAGCCCTGATTGAGGAGCTCAGCCACGATTTATCCAAGCTCCTCAGCTGGCTGATAATTATCCCAATTACCAGCCTGACTGCTGCAGACAGTGGGAAAAAACTAATTTCCCAACCTTTCTTGTTCTCACCCAGCTTTCTCTGGGTGAGATACACCACTTGAATGGCCTTCCTATGGCCTTCTGGCAGCTCCACTGCCACAAGACACTAAAAAAATCCTTTTTTTCAAAAATGCTTTATGTAAAACTGAAACAAACAAGCAAAAAAAGTTGTCATATTTGGTATTGTTGCGTCAAAACAACATGCTCTATAAAAATAGCACATGATGTAACCTGTGAGATGGACATTGTAAAAAACTAAAAAAAAAAAAAAAAAAAATGCCAAAACAGCTATTTTTTTCATTCACAAAAAGTGTAATATAGAGCAACAAAAAAAAAAAAAAAATCATATGTACCCTAAAATAGCACCAACAAAACTGCCACCTCATCCCATAGTTACTAAAATAGGGTCCCATTTTTAGAGTTTCTACTCTAGGAATGCATTAGGGGGTCTTCAAATGTGACATGGCAACTTAAAATTATCCCAGTGAAATCTGCCCTCCAAAAACCATATGGAGTTCCTTTCCTTCTTTGCCCTGATGTGTGCCTGTACAGCAGTTTACGACCACATATGGGGTTTTTCTGTAAACTATAGAATCAGGGTAATAACTATTGAGTTTTGTTTGGCTTTTAATCCTTGCTTTGTTACTGGAAAAAAATGGAAAATCTGCCAAAAAAGTGAAATTCTGAAATTTCATCTACATTCTCCTTTAATTTTTGTTAACAAAGGTTAACAAAGTTTGTAAAATCAGCTTTGAATACATTGAGGGGTGTAGTTTCTAAAATGGGCCATTTATGGGTGGTTTCTATTATGTAAGCCCCACAAAGTGACTTCAGACCTGAACTGGTCTTTAAAACTTCTAAGCCTTCTAACGTCTCAAAAAAAAATAAAATGTCATTTACAAAATGATTCAAACATGAAGTAGACATATGGGAAATGTAAAGTAATAACTATTTTAGGAGGTATCACTATCTGTTTTAAAAGCAGAGAAATCGTCGTACTTTTATTCCGGCCGCCTCTCGGCATGTTTGCCGTGCTGCCGGAACTCCTGCCCGCCCCCATTATAGTCATTTGGGCCTAAGCGGTAGTCCGGGGGCACGCGTGCAATAGCGGCAGCACAGATCTGACAGGCTGTTCACCCGCCGGAACAGCCTGCCGAAGTTCGTTGCCACTAGTGTGAAAGTACACTAATAGAAGAATATTGGAGAGGGAGAGTGCAGGAAGACTTATGCCTCATTTACACATCAGTGTTTCCCGGACGTGTGCTGTACGTGTTCTCCGCGGACAGCACATGTCCCCATTCATTTGAATCTGTGTATTCACACATCAGTGTTTTAGCATGGTCCGTGGATCTGTGTTTTCAGCATGTCCTATCTTGTCCGTGTTCCCCGATCCCTCACGCCCATCATAGTCAATAAGTCAGTGAAAACCACGGATGCAACACGGATGCCATCCGTGTTTCACGGATCATTAACCCCTTAAGGGGGTTCACCTTAAGGACCTGGCCATTTTATGCAAATCTGACCAGTGTCACTTTATGTGGTGACAACTTTAAAACGCTTTTACTTATCCAGGCCATTCTAAGATTATTTTTTTTGTCACATATTGTACTTCATGACACTGGTAAAATGAAGTCCAAAAAATTCATTTTTATTCATAAAACAGTACAAAATGTACAATAATTTTGGAAAATTTTGCAAATTTCCAACTTTCAATTTCCCTACTTCTATAATACATAGTAATACCTCCAAAAATAGTAATTAATTTACATACCCCATATGTCTACTTCATGTCTGGATCATTTGGGGAATGCCATTTTAATATTGGGGGGCGGTACAAGGCTTAGAATTTAGAAGCAAATCTTGTAAATTTTCAGAAATTTTCAAAAACCCTTTTTTTTTTAGGTACCAGTTCAGGTTTGAAGTCACTTTGTGTGGCTTACGTAATATAAACCATCAAAAAATGACCCCATCAAGGTATTCAAAACTGATTTTGCAAACATTGTTAACCCTTTAGATGTTTCACAAAAGTTAGTAGGAAATGGGGCTAAGATTTCAGAATTTAGATTTTTTCACAAATTTTCCATTTTAATCAATTTTTTCTAGTAACTAAGCAAGGGTTAACAGCCAAACAAAACTCAATATTTATTGCCCTGATTCTGTAGTTTGCAGAAACACTGCATACGTGGTCGTAAACTGCTGTATGGCCACACGGAAGAGTGTAGAAGGAAGGGAACGCCATTTGGTTTTTGGAAGGCAGATTTTGGTGGACTGGTTTTTAGACACAATGTCCTATTTGAAGCCCCCCTGATGCACCCCTACAGTAGAAACTTCAAAAATGTGACCCCATTTTGGAAAATATGGGATAAGGTGGCAGTTTTGTTGGTACTATTTTAGGGTAAATATGATTTTTGGTTACTCTATATTACACTTTTTTGAGGCAAAGTAACAAAAAATAGAAATTCTGAAATTTCATCTCCATTTGCCAATAACTCTTGTGAAATACCTAAAGGGTTAACAAAGTTTGTAAAATCAGTTTTGAATACCTTGAGGGGTGTAGTTTCTTAGATTAAGTCACTTTTTTGGAGTTTCTACTCTAGGGGTGCACCAGGGTGGCCTCAAATGGGACATGGAGTCAGAAAAACCAGTCCAGCAAAATTTGCCTTCCAAAAACGATATGGCGCTCCTTTCCTTCTGCGTCCTGCCATGTGGCCATACAGCAGTTTACAACCACATATGGGGTGTTTATGCAAACTAAAGAATCAGGGCAATAAGTATTTCATTTTGTTTGGCTGTTTACCCTTGCTTTGTTACTGGAAAAATGGATTAAAATGGAAAATTTGCAAAAAAATTGCTGTTTTGGGATCGTTTTTATTTTTTGTTATTTAAATCGTTGATCTGACAGGTTAGATCATGTGCTATTTCTATAGAGCAGGTTGTTACGGATGCGACAATACCAAATATGACTACTTTTTGGGGGGTTTTGTTTCAGTTTTACATAATAAAGCATTTTTTTTAAAAATTATTTTTTAGTGTCTCCACATTCTGAAAGCCATAGTTTTATTTTTATTTTTTGGGCGACTGTCTTATGTATGGGCTCATTTTTTGCATGATGAGATGTCGGTTTGATTGGCACTATTTTGGGGTGCATATCACATTTTAGTCGCTTGCTATTAAACTTTTTGTGATGTAAGGTGACAAAACTGTCTTTTGACACCGTATTTATATTATTTGTTTTGCTGTGTTCACCTGAGGGGTTAGGTCATGTGTTAGTTTTATAGAGCAGGGTGTTATTTATGCGGCGATACATAATATGTATACTTTTTATTTATTTATTTATGTTTTACACAGTGATGTCATTTTTGAAACAAAAAAAGTCATCATGTTTTAATGTCTCCATAGTCTGAGAGACATATTTTTTTTATTTTTTTGGGCGATTGTCCTATGTAGGGTATCATTTTTTGCGGGATGAGAAGTCGGTTTGATTGGCACTATGTTGGGTGGCGAATTACTTTTCGATCGCTTGCTATTACACTTTTTGTGATGTGTGGTGACAAAAAATATTTTTTGACACTGCTTTTAGAAAAAAAAGAAATTACGGCATTTACCTGAGAGGCTAGATCATGTGATATTTTTATACAGAAGGTTTTTACGGATGTGGCGATACCCAATATGTATACTTTTTTTAAAGTTATTTTAATTTAACACAATAACAGCACTTTAGAAAAAAAAAATCATGTTTTAGTGTCTCCATAGTCTGAGAGCTATATTTTTCTCATTTTTTGCAGGATGAGACGACGGTTTGATCGGTACTATTTTGGGAGGCATATGCCTTTTTGATCGCTTGGTATTACACAATTTTTTTTAGCAGGTCATTACAGACGCGGCGATACCTAATATACTTCTGAAGGCGTCCTGTTGCCATGGTATCCATCACCCGCTGCCATAACAGGGCAGCGGGTGATGGGGAGGGAGGGGGGGCCCCCTCCCTCTGTGATCCCATCCTGTCGGGGGCTGCAAAAGCACAACAGCCCCCGATGGGAGAGGGAGGGAGTTCCCTCCCTGTTAACTCTTTCCATACATCGGTCCGTACGGACCGTGGCATGGAAGGGGTTAAACTGCAGACATCTGCTGCTGCACAGATGTCAGAAGTTTTTAGCAGAGTGTCAGCAAACTGAGAAGTGGGTATGCCAGAGTTGATTAATATTCACTGCTTACTGTCAAATAACCTGCAGAAGATTGCAGGCAAGAACAGGAATAATATTCAAAATCACCCCCCCCCCCCCCGACCTAACCAGCCAAACCCCATACCAGCAACACAGCAACAGCCCGTTTAAAAGGTGCCATTAACAATGAAGAAGTACTATACAGTGCAGTCATTATTAAATGAAAGGCAGCTACTGGCACGGTTCTTCACCGCAGTGTTGCCGCTCAGTGTGGTTGTACCCTAAGGCAAAGTGGCCTAGGTACACCTGATTTCTTGGCTAACTTTGGTGAAGTTGTTGAATCAAATTTTTCAAAGCTTTGCTCATTTATAATTACTATACTTGAGATACAAGTATAGTAATTGTCACGGTGCGCTCCATGTGCGGTTCTAGGAGGCCGGCGTCGCCCGCTTCCGTGGTAACCAATAGTGATGAGTGGCAGGGGCAATATTCGAATTTGCAATATTGCGCGATTATTCGTTACAATATTTGTCATATATTCAGCAATGTATAAAATCGGCAATGTAATGTTTGCATAATGCAAATATTCTAAAATACGAATATATAGCACTATAGCACTGTTTTTTAGAATATTTGTCATTTTTTCCAATTTAATGTGAACAGTCATTGGCCCAAAAGCAACTTAAGCAGGGAGGAATCATGACTTCAGATGGAAAAAATATGACGAATATTCTAAAAAACGAATATATAGTACTATATTCTGTAGTGCTATATATTCGTGTTTTAGAATATTCGCATACGCGAATATTACATTGCCGGTTTTTCGCATAAGAGAAAATAAATTAAATATTGATAAGAATATGATAAGAATAATGATAGAATAAGAATATTCTAATTCACTACAGACTGCAATATTGTGGTCTTCTCACATTGGCCAGAAGCAAGAAGCAGGTAGGCATATTAGGTAATGGGTTCAGATGAAAAAAAAAACAAAAAAAAAGAATATTCGAACTAACAAATATATATCACTATATTCGAAATAATAGCGAATTCTCGAAGTGCCGATATTCGCGATAAAAATTCACAATTCGAAAATTTGCGCTCAACACTGGTAGCTGCTCACTCGGCGCTCGACTGTATTGGCCTTCAGGAGTCAGGTGACGCTGGCCACGTCACATGACTACTCAAACGCCCTATTTAAAGAGGCAGTCTGCTGGCCACAGATTGCCTGTTATTTAGGTCCTTCCTGTGATCATACCTACCTGGCGTGTTGGTCTCCTGCTCGTGTTTTGACTACCCGTTTGTCTGCTCCCTTGGTCTTGGCGTTCCCTTCTGGTTTTGACTCCAGCTTCCTCCTGAGGATTCTCCGCTTGCTCCTCTGGTACCTAGCTGCTCTCTTTGTGTTTGACTCGCCCCGTTTGACTTCTCTGTTGTTTGTCTTGTCCGTCTTCCCTGCACCTATTCAAGTTAGGGTTTGTCGACCAGTTGTCCCTTGTCACTAGGACTTGCAAGGCAAGTAGGCAGGGACAGGGGAGTGGGTTGAGCTCAGTGGTCACTTTACTTCCACCCTCCTCTGTGTGTGACAGAATAACAGGCCACTATTACCACTGTTACCATGAATCCTTGGTTACCCTGACGAAGCATGTTTCTAATTTGACTCAGATGGTTCAGGAGTTAGGGTAGAAACTCCACTTACATGAGTCAGGACAGAGTTCCTCCACTCCACATACACCTAGTCATTAGTGTTGAGCGCGAATATTCGAATAGCAAATTTTTTTAGCAAATTTCAGAACTTCGCTAATTAGCGAATATTTTGAATATAGCGTTATAAATTCGCTATTTTGAATATTCGTTTTTTTTTTTTTTTTTTAGTTCTATTTTTTTCTTTTCCACTTCCCAAAAGTAGTTCTTACCTGTCCTGAGGATTCCTGGCTTCCTGGCTGCTCCAGTCAGTGCCCGTTGACGCTTCTGCCGACTTCCGTGCTCATGGAGCGTCCCCATCACCATGGGAACGTCTCCATACTAAAATGTACTGTCGGATTTGAGAATTACGTTGAAATCTCAATGCGATTAATTCAAGTTATATTAAACGCATTGCGATTACAACTTAGCAGTGCACTGCTATCTTACATATTAGGCTAGAATTAACGAATATGGAATATAGCAGCAGTGCTAAGTAGAAATCGCAATGCGATTACTCCAAGTTATATTAATCGCATTGCGATTTCAACTTAGCACTGCTATATTCCATATTCGTTTACTTCGTTAATTCTAGCAAGCTGACCCATTATAAACCCAGCTCTAAGTTGAAATCGCAATGTGATTAATATAACCTGAATTAATCGCATTGCGATTTCAACAGACCTGGTTTACTATGGTCGCTAAAACGAAGATGGAGAATACTTCGTTATCTTAGTTTTGAGGAATAGACGAATACATTTGTCATATTCGCTAATTCTACCAAGCCAACCATAGTAAACCAGGTCTAAGTAGAAATCGCAATGCGATTTATTCAAGTTATATTAATCGCATTGCGATTTCAACGTAATTCTCAAATCCGACAGTTCATTTTAGTATGGAGACGTTCCCATGTATGGTTGGCTTGGTAGAATTAGCGAATATGACGAATGTATTCGTCATATTCCTCAAAACGAAGATAACGAAGTATTCTCTGACCATTGGATTAACCAGTGCTCCAAAAAGCCTTCCTCTGG
Organism: Bufotes viridis; assembly: GCA_033119425.1. Classification (NCBI taxonomy): domain Eukaryota; kingdom Metazoa; phylum Chordata; class Amphibia; order Anura; family Bufonidae; genus Bufotes; species Bufotes viridis. The sequence continues at coordinate 356,648,045 of CM065590.1, forward strand.
TAAATCACTCAAGGCGAGGGAGCCTAAAAACCAGGTATATCCTAACGTGGTCAAGGGTAACTTATTAGTACCTATAATAATCTCCATGGGTAACTACAAATGTTTTGGTAATGCAATTTTCGACTCTGGTGCTGCTGCTAACTTTATTGATGATAAATTTGCACTAGGGTTTGCACTGGGATTTTGACACTACCCACTCCCATCCACAATATGGCTATCGATTCCACCCCCCTGGTGGGTGGTACCATGAAGTTTTTAACCTCTGAGATATCCTTAACTGTGGGGGTGTGTCACTCCAAAATATGCTCCCTGTTAGTTCTTGAAAACTTACCAGTAGAGGTAGTACTGGGGATGCCTTGGCTCGAACTACATAACTTCACTATTGACTGGACCAAGGGAAAAAGGGTGAAATGGTGGTTAAAATGCGACTCATGCTTGTCTGCGGTGCAAGCTTGACTCTCAGCAGAATCCGATATATTGACTTTAGTCATTAAGGAATATATGGATGTGTTCTTCTCCTCAAACCCTGAGTCTCTACCGCCCCATAGATCTAATGATTGCGCCATTGAATTGGTAAAGGGTGCCAGGTTTCCCAAGGGATGAATCTATAATCTTTCTAAGCCTGAACGCAAGGTCATGGAAGATTATGTTAAGGAAAGTCTCATTAAAAGTCACATTAGGCCTTCTGTATCTCCTAAGGGGGCGGGATTCTATTTTGTTAAAAAGAAGGATGGAGGCCTCAGACCTTGTATCGATTATCGGAAATTAAATAAGATTACAATTAATAATCAATACTTCCTCCCGTTAATTCCCGATTTGTTTAATCAAGTACTGGGGGCTTCCTGGTTCTCTAAAATTGATTTAAAGGGGACATCTAACTTAATTCGAATCAAGGAGGGAGACGAATGGAAGACAGCTTTCAATACCCCAGCTGGACACTTCAAGTATCTTGTAATGCCTTTTGGACTCAGCAACACCCCAGCTGTGTTCCCAAATTTTATGAATGATATTTTCAGAGAATTCTTGGGTAAATTTGTGATTATCTACATTGATGTTGTCTTGATTTTTCCCCTGATCTTGAGTCTCATGTGTTTCAAGTTAAACAAGTGTTGGAGACTTTGAGGAAAAATCTATTGTCTGCCAAACAGGAGAAGTGTGTTTTTGGGGCATAAGATATATTACTTCTCGGGAATGTTCTCACTCCTCACGCCTTTAAAATGGATCCTTGCAAGCTATTAGCGATTATGGATTGGGTAAGGGCATTGTCCTTAAAGGCCTTACAACGTTTTTTGGGTTTCGCTAATTATTACCATAAATTTATTTTAAAAAATTTGGCAATTGCTAGACACTTGACCAACCTCGCCAAAAAAGAGGTGGATCTGGAGAAATGGTCTGTTGAAGCTATTGAAGTGTTTGAAACTCTCAAAAAGGCCTTCAGTAGCGCTACTGTTTTGATTTAGCCGGATCAAGAGAGACCTTTCATTGTGGAGGTGGATGCCTCACAAGGTTCCTGTAGTCTTACCAATTTAAGGCCTTGCGCCTTCTTTTCCAGAAAATTTTCTCCCACTGAGAGAAATTATGACGTGGGGAATCGTGAATTGCTAGCCATTAAATGGGCATTTGTGGAGTGGAGACATTTTCTTGAAGGGGCTAAACATTGTGTCACAGTTGTCACTGATCAGAAAAGTCTAATGTTTCTTGAATCTGCCAAGAGGTTGAATCCCCATCAAGACAGATAGGTGTGGTTTTTTACACGTTTTAATTTCTCCATCACTTTCAGGCCAGGAAGTAAGGACGTGAAGGCTGATGCTTTATCTCTAAGTTTTTGTGTGTTTCAGCCCTAGAACTCGCCCTGCTGGTGAGTTGCGACCCCTACCCATTCCCAGTAGACCCTGGTCTCATATTTCTATGGACTTAATCATGGACCTGCCACCTGCGGAGGGTAAAACTGTGGTTTGGGTAGTGGTCGATAGGTTTAGCAAGATGGTACATTTTATTCCTCTTTCTAAGCTTCCTAATGCTACTACTCTGGCCTCCGTATTTGTAGAACAAATTTTACGTTTGCACGGTATTCCCGAGTATATTGTATCTGACAGGGGTGTCCAGTTTGTGTCTAGATTTTGGAAAGCCTTCTGTCAGAGGTGCCAGATCTCATTGTCTTTCTCGTCTGCCTATCATCCTGAGAGTAATGAGCAGACTGAATACCTTAATCAGTCTGTGGAACAGTTTCTCAGGTCATACGTCTCCGATAATCAACAATTATGGGTTAAGTACCTTTCTTTGGCCGAATTTGCGATAAACAACCATGTTAATTCCTCCGCTGGGTTCTCCCCATTCTTTTGTAATTATGGTTTCCATCCTCGTTTTCATTCTGGGTCATCAGTCTCCTCGTCTAACCCTGAGGCGGATAGGGTCTCGTCAGAACTGTGCACAGTTTGGGCTCGGGTTCAGTCGAACCTAGAAAAAGCTCAAAACAATCAAAAGATCAAAGCAAATAGGAAACTTTCTAAGGGGATGGATTTTCAGGTTGGGGAGAAGGTGTGGTTTTCTTCTAAGAATTTGCCTCTTAAGGTGGCCTCCAAAAAGTTTGCACCTCGCTTTATAGGTTCGTACAAGATTACGGAGGTAATTAACCCAGTATCATTTAGGTTGAGACTGCCTGAGTTTTTTCACATCCATGATGTCTTCCACAAATCTCTGCTTAAAAGACATATTGTCTCTTGTTGCCAGTTGTCTCTTGTCGCTAGGACTTGCAAGGCAAGTAGACAGGGATAGTGGAGTGGGTTGAGCTCAGTGGTCACTTCCCACCCTCTTCTGTGTGTGACAGTAATACAAATATTACTATAACTCTCAAATATGATATACAAATGAATCCACAACTACGTTTTCCTTTTCAATCCCTTATTTAGGCATTAATCTCTTTCTGCAATCCAGTTAAAGGCAATGTATAATTAGAAAATGACCTTCTGTTTAAAACAATTTTTTATGTTTAACATATTTTCAAATAATTTTTCATGATGTTATTTTTAATTTTCCATGTCACTTTTTATATTTACACCTTTGTGCACTAAAAATCAATAACCACATATATTGCTGTAATGCAGCACATAATAAAATTGCACTTGTTGGTTTACTGGTATCAGCTTTGCTTCACATGCCCTCAGAAATGCTCTGATATGATTTTTACTCACTGTTGTCATCTCCTGTGAGGCTCTGTGTGTGTTCCTGTTGATTTTACATGCACCAGCACATGCTGTGCTCCACAGCCCCGTCCCCATATCCTGTTACATAGCACAGCTATCAGCTACTTCCATACAGACTGCTTGTAATCAGCAGATCTATTTCTCCCTTTCCATTCTGTAGAAAGTCCATTATTTGTAGACAGCAATAGATATTTTTGCTGATAATGTTAGTGCAGCAATCTATAGTCAGAGCCATGGCGTTATAAGCAGGGTACAGATCTCATTACTGACTCTCTCACTTCATGCACTGTTCTGAACACAGTATTGTGTGCAGTATGCACAGTGAACTGTCACTTTTCCCACATAGATTAGTATAGTGTGACGACACACAATGCTATGTACACATATAAGTACACAGTGGGGCAGATTTATCAAAACTAGTGCAAAGGAAAACTGGCTTAGTCATCCATAGCAACCAATCAGATTCCTTCTTTTATTTTCCAAAGGAGCTGTGAAAAATGAAAGGCTTCTAGTCCTACGTTACAACAGTTTGAATAACTATATATATATATATATATATATATATCAGTGGCGTTGCTAGGGCTGGTGTCACCTGGTGCGGTAGAAAATGGTGTCACCCCAGACCCCCCCCCCCGAAGCAATAATGTTTTAGTCATATAACCAAAAATAACAGATACTCACTAGTGCTTAGTCCTCTTTCACACTTGCGTTTTTCCTTTCCGTGCTAGAGTTCCGTCCTCGGGGCTCTAAGACGGAAAGATACTGATCAGGATTGTCCCAGTGCATCTTGAATGGAGAAAAATCCGTTCAGGATGCATCAGGATGTCTTCAGTTCAGTATTCAAACGTTTTTTTGCCATTGAAAAATCCACAGCATGCTGCGGATTTCCCTTCGGCCAAAAAAATTGAAGGCATGTCGCAAGGACGGATCTGGAATTAATGCCCATTGAAAAGCATTAATCCGGATCCGACCTTAAGCTAAATGTTGTTTCGGCGCATCGCCGGATCTGATGTTTACCTTTCTGAATGGTAACCATGGCAGCTAGGACGCTACTAAAGTCCCGGCTGCCATGGAAAAGTAGTGGGGAGCCAGGGGAGGAGCTACTTACCGTCCGTGCGGCTCCAGGGTGCTCCACAATGACGCCACAGCGCCCTACATCACATGGATAATGTGATCATGCGACGTAGGGGCGCTGTGACGTCATTGTGGAGCGCCCAGGAGCCACACGGAAGGTAAGTAGCTTCTCCCTGGCTCCCACTACTTTTCATGGCAGCCGGGACTTTAGTAGCGTCCTGGCTGCCATGGTAACACTGAAAGCATTTTGAAGACTGATCAGTCTTCAAATGTTTTCAGGTGTGTTGCGTTGTGACGGATCCGTGGGCATTTCCGGCGACGGAAGTGCACGCCGGATCCTCACAACGGTAGTGTGAAAGGGGCCTTAGTTATTAATTCACTTACAGTCCGGTGTGTACGAAGTGTCTTCACATATAACTAAAGAGGAATAGCGGCTGTTATGTTAATGGATGCTATAACATTGCACCATCCTTCTGAACATACACATCTGTCATCCGCCTTACCTCATGATCCTGGAGCTGTGCTGTAGAGCTCGGCGGCCACTGTACAGCACAGCTCCAGGATCATGAGGTAAGGCGGATGACAGATGTGTATGTTCAGAAGGATGGTGCAATGTTATAGCATCCATTAACATCAGCAATAAGTCTGGGCTGGTTCAGGCTGTGCTGTGCCTGTGTGAGTGAGTCACTGCTGTCACGTGGACGTGACCTGGGCCGGTGCAAGGATTTTTTGGCAGCTCAAGCGAAGCTACATCTTGGCGACCCCCCACCCGCAGCTCACCTGGTCCTGGTCCTGTGTGCAGCAGCTGGCTTCTCCTCTGTGTGGTCCCGGTATCTTCGCTATATTTCAATCGCTTGAAGACTGTACTTTTCGCCCTATAAGACTATAACACACACATAGGTTTTAGAGGAGTATAATAAGAAACAATATTTTCCACTATACCTCAGGTCAGACCACCAATCAGACCCCCAATGTTAATCACACCTCAGATCAGCCCCCCGTGTCAGCCGTCAGCCCCCATCCATCATGCCCCCCCATGTCAGTCATCATGCCAGCCGTCAGCCCCCCATGTCAGCCGTCAGCCCCCATCCATCATGCCCCCCCATGTCAGCCATCATGCCAGCCGTCAGCCCCCCGTGTCAGCCCCCATCCATCATGCCCCCCATGTCAGCCCCCCATGTCAACCGTCAGCCCCCCATGTCAGCCATCAGCTCCGATCCTTCATGATCCCCAATGGGGGAAATGTTGGAGTCTGTACCATCAGGGGGGGTGACATGATGAGGACAATGTTGAAGTCTGACTGTGCCGGGGTGACATGATGTCACCCCCCATGGCACAGATTCCAACATTGTCCCTCTCTTCATCATTGTCCCCTCATCATGTCATCCCCCGCCCGTGGGTGGCACATTTCTTTTCTTCCCTCCAGGCTCCATGGCACAAACAGACATTTTGTGATTGTCCCCATCATTTCTCTTTTCTCACCCCCAGGATTGAGGCGCACATAGTGCCCCATAATAATGTGCCAGTAACACGTGCCTCTCCATGCCACCACATGTGCTAGCAATAAGTGCCTCTCTTGTGCTTCCCCCATGTGCCAGTAGCCCCCTTATTATGTGCCAGTAGCCCCCCATATGTGCCAGTAGCCCCCCCCCCATATGTGCCAGTAGCCGTCTCCACTTATGTGCCAGTAGCCGTCTCCCCTTATGTGCCATTAGGCCCCCCTCTTGTGCCATTAGGCCCCCCTCTTGTGCCATTAGGCCCCCCTCATGTGCCATTAGTCTACCCTTATGTGCCAGTAGCCGTTCCCCCTTATGTGTTATTAGTCCCCCCTCATGTGCCAGTAGCCATCCCCTTTATGTGCCAGTAGCCGTCCCCTTTATGTGCCAGTAGCCGTCCCCTTTATGTGTCAGTAGCCGTCTCCCCTTATGTGCCAGTAGCCGTCTCCCCTTATGTGCCATTAGGCTCCCCTCATGTGCCATTAGGCCCCCCTCATGTGCCATTAGTCCCCCCTTATGTGCCAGTAGCCATTCCCCCTTATGTGTTATTAGTCCCTCCTCATGTGCCAGTAGCCATCCCCTTTATGTGCCAGTAGCCCCCTTTATGTGCCAGTAGCCCCCTTTATGTGCCAGTAGCCCCCTTTATGTGCCAGTAGCCGTCCCCTTTATGTGCCAGTAGCCCCCTTATTATGTGCCAGTAGCCCCCTTATTATGTGCCAGTAGCCCCCCCATATGTGCCAGTAGCCATCTCTCTTTATGTGCCAGTAGCCGCCCCCTTTATGTGCCAGTAGCCGTCCCCTTTATGTGCCAGTAGCCCCCTTATTATGTGCCAGTAGCCCCCCCCATATGTGCCAGTAGCCGTCTCCCTTTTTTGTGCCAGTAGCCGTCCCCTTTATGTGCCAGTAGCTGTCCCCTTTATGTGCCAGTAGCCCCCTTTATGTGACAGTAGCCCCCTTTAGTGCCAGTAGCCCCCTTTAGTGCCAGTAGCCCCCTTTAGGTGCCAGTAGCCCCCTTTAGTGCCAATAGCCCCCTTTAGTGCCAGTAGCCCCCTTTATGTGCCAGTATCCCCCTTTAGTGCCAGTAGCCCCCTTTAGTGCCAGTAGCCCCCTTTAGTGCCAGTAGCCCCAAGAAAAAAAAAAAAAAGAACACTTATACTTACCTCCAGCGATGCGATGCAGGCCTCTTCCGGCCTGTGTCTCGAGCTGTACGGCCCCGGCGGCGCGATGACGTCATCGCGCCGCCTGCACCGGCCTCTGATAGGCTGCCGGCCTAGTGCTGGCAGCCTATCAGAGGAACAGGGAGAGAGGGGACACGCCTCTCCCTCCTCTGCTGCTGCTCCGCACGGAGATGAGCGCAATGCAAGCGCTCATCTCCGTCCTGATGTTGCCTGCCGCCGCCGCGTCTGCCAATGGTCAGTCCGCCCCTGGTGACACCCCATCAGACTGGTGTCACCCGGTGCGGACCGCACCCCCCGCACCCCCCTCGCAACGCCACTGATATTAATAATATATATATATATATATATATATAGTAGCAAAAAAGTTGATGAACCGCACCGCGGTTCTCTCTGAATACATAAAAAAGAAACGAAATCCACGGCACCACCTTCAGTGTTCTGTGTCTTTATTTCACCAAGGGCAACATTTCGGTTTTCCCAATGAAACCATCCTCAAGCCAGTGATTATATATATATATATATATATATATATATATATATATATATATAATTGTGGGGGAGTTAGCTCGGTTTCAGGGGTCACTTTCACAATTATCTTCAGGACACACGGTATCAATGTCCAAACAGTGCATTTATTTGGTTCCAGCACAACATAAACTATACAGAAAATAAACACCTGGCCTGGCTGGGCCCTAATTAAACACACACAGTGTCCCTACCTCGTTATTAGTCACAGTTCACACCTGGAACTCATGCGCCTTGTAGTCCTCCAACACTCCCAGGCTTGCAGTCCTCCAGCCCCTAGGCTGTGCAGCAACAAAGTCTCTTGGGGGATTTGGGCTCGCTAGTCCGCCTGACTAGGACCCATGCAACCCACTACCAGGCATTGCTTTGTTCCCCAAGACCAGGCTATACCCAGCCTCGTGGTCCCTCAGCCTTGCCCAGCTGAGGCCACCTCACAGAGCCATCCCAGGCCTCTGCTTCAAACTCTCTGGGATCTCCTTCAAAGCATCTCCATTGAATAAGACAGAGGGAGGTGCTTTATTCCATCCTGATACCTCCAGCTTTCCTACCTGTGGTGGAATAGGGGCGTGGACAGCAAAAATCGTGTGAGTGCGCACAAAATTTCAGTCAGTTTTGACTGTGATTGCGTTGTTCAGTTTTTTCTGCGCAAGTGCAATACATTTTGCACGCACGTGAGAAAAAATTGACTGAAGTTCGGGTTTGGGATCAGAGTTCTGTATATTTTATTATTTTCCATTATAACATGGTTTTTAATTTATAGTGGTATAGAACATTGAGTGTATAGTAGTGTAGAACATTATGCCTTGAAACATACATAGGAAGTATGCTGTGGTAGTGAAACAAAACTGTGAGTCAGTATAACACGCAGATGTCAGGCATCGCTCTTAGAATCACTGCACACTTCACTTATTTGGGCAGTTATGGGGCCAAAACTGACCAAATAACTCAAGTGTGAAGTCAGCCTTACAGGTAAATGTTAGCGCCAGGTATAAAGAACCGTGCAGAGGCCCAAGATCCTACTTTAGTGTGAAAGAGCGCACTCCTTTTACACCGTCGTCAGCTGATTCCACATAGATTTCTACAGAACCTGTTCTATTAAACGGTTATACAAGTAGAGCCCCCTGACAGAGTGGTGAGGTGGCAGCAACATGAGGAGACCCGAGTGGCCCAGTGACATAGTGGAGAGGGTGGCAGCAGTAAGTTTGTGTTGACGTCACTGATTGTTTTGCCCTTCCTCTGATCAGTCAGAACAATAACCCCCAAAAAACTGATCCTGTCTGTTGAGCATCCGCCTTAACTCAGTCACCATTTGGTCAGTATTCTATCAGTATTGCTAAAGCCAAAAAAAAAAACATGGATCCAAAACAGGGTTGACACAATAATGGAATCTTTGCATGTCTTCTGTGAATTGTACCTTACAGCTGCTACATAGACAGGATCTGTTGTGCATTTCATTTTTCCTTCCTTTTCCTTCTGATGCATCAGTCACTGGTGCTTGAAAATCCTGGCTGATCCACACTTGATTCATCTTCACAAAGGTCAGTTTCTCCACAATTTGGGTGGACAGACTAGTTCTCCTTGGGGTAACTATGGCCCCAGCCGGACTAAACACCCGCTCTTATGCCACACTGTTGGCCGGACAGGAAAGCTTGTCCAGGGCAAACTCGGCTAGTTGCAGCCACAAAATTGAGTTTGGCTGTCCAGTAGTCCAGGGGATCTTTGATGTGGGGTGGCAGAGTGCACTCTAAGTATGCCACAACCTGCTGGTTCAGGTTCTGCTCTATGTCTAGCTGCTGCTGCTGGTGAGTAGTTTCTTTAGTAAGTGGGTGAAGAAAACTGCTCCTCAGCTGCTGATGGAGCAGCCGATACTGCTCCTGATCCCCACCCTCCCCAGGAGCCATGGCATTGGAACGTGAGCACAGACGTGTAAAAAAAACAGCCATTTCTCTATGCATTGCTTGTGTTCGAATGTCCTCCTCCTCTAGTTCATCTCCCACAGCGCTCATGTGGTCGTGAGATGTAGTTGCAATGTCTCCTGTCCTCTGGCCAGCCAGATTTCTCAGCATCTGTTTTAGGACATAAATAAGTGGAATGCCGTTGTTGATCCCGTAGTCATGGCGACTGACAATGTGGCCTCCTCAAAGGGCCTGAGCAAGCGGCAGGCATCACGCATGAGCTGCCACTGGCTAACATGGAAGTTGCACAGGGGATTATCTTTGTCCGCCTGTATCATCAAGAAATCGTTTATGGCCTTTTTCTAGTCATATAATCGGTTCAACATATGGAGGGTGGAACACCAACGGGTGGAAAAGTCGCATATCAACCTATGTTGGGGGACGCTGTTTTGGCGCTGCAGCTCAAGGAGGATGTGCTTTGCGGTGTACGATTGGCTGAAGTGCAGACAAAGTTTCCTGGCCATTTTCAGGATGTCTTGCAGATGGGGTGAAGACTTCAGGAACCGCTTGACAACCAGATTGAACACATGCACCATGCAGGGCGCATGGCTCAGCCCTCCTTGACGCAGCGCCAACACCATGTTCTACCTGTTGTCGGTAACCATGGTTCCAATTTTGAATTGTTGAGGAGAAAGCCAGGATTTGATTTCTTGATGAAGTATGTGGAGCAGTTTCTTCCCTGTGTGACATGGTGGAGGAAGAGGAGGCAGTGGCGGACATTGTTGCAGGACCAATGGCGTGAGAACGTGGAGGCGGAAGCGGCGTCACCTGGCCAAGTGGGTCGTAAAGTACATATATTGTCCTTGACCGCAGTTACAGCTCCACATGTCAGTGCTGCCATGCACTTTGGCAGACATTGACAGGCTCAATGACTGACCCACCTTCTGTTCTACATATGTGTGCAGGGCTGGTAATGCCTTCTGCGCTGTTGGATGAGTGCACGCATACTGTTGTCTCTTGGCAATCGGTTCGGTGATCAATTGCTGACGGAATGACTAATGGGAGCAGGAGCATCAGGAGCAGCAAATGATGGGAAGGACAGACAACTTCCTTTGGCTGAGGTGGTGGAGCCTTGACTGCATGAAATTGGGTGTGTGCCACTGGGTGATGCAGCAGTTGCTGCGGCATGCTGGATCACCATATCAGAGTCACTGTTCTCCCAGGCCACTTTATGGTGACACTGCATGTGTTGACGCAGGGCCGTGGTGCCGACATTGGCACCCAGGCCACACTTCACATTCTGCACATAAATACGGCAAATGGCCATGTTCACCTCCTCCAGGGGCCTAACAAAAAATTGCCACACCGCCGAGTGTGGCATTTTCCCTCCAACACTCCACGCTGACTGCCTGCTACCGCTGCCTCCGTGAACCCCTGCACCACTACTTTCCAGGCAGGAAGGCTCCTGCAAAGCGGAGGGTCTACTCCGGGCACGTTTGGCGCCCGACCTCCCACTGCCCTACTGACTCACGACCATGCTAACACCTTGCTGGCTCAGCCGCTGGCTCACGCGCAAGCTGCAGCCCCTTCTTCTCCTGATAATGATGATGAAGCCCCAAGTGTAATCGGCTACATCATCATTATCTGCTACTGTCTGCACGTCACTGATGTCCCCCTCAACGGTCTCAGGGCCAGGAGCCTGACCACTGGCAACACCTATTCCCATGTAACTCTCATTGTCACTACTTGCCCGCCTACCAGAGGAAGCGGTAGATGTCTCCTCCTGATCTTGGCTGGGCAGTAGCTGCTGACTGTCCTCTAGTAGCTCGTCCTCACTGAAAAGTGGAACCGAGCCGAAGTCATATAATATTTCTCGCACTGAGAGAACAGAAAATGACAGAGGCAAGTTGGGGGCACAGGGCCTGCTCCCGGGCAATGGCAACTAAGCGTCTTGTCAGAGGAACCCACTGACTCTTGGTTGGGGGTGTCTGATGTCACTTGCAATGAAGTCGAAGACCAAGTCAACAATTCAAGCACCGCTGGGTCAAGACACGACTGCTAGATGACACCGGGAGCTCAAGCCTTTTCGCTGCGACTTCTGCTGCTACTTCTGCCTGCGTTCCATTTAAAGGGCCTGTCATCTGTCTGTCTGACATACTGTGAAATAAAATAATCAAATTAAAATTATACACCTCAAAAAAGGCTGTAGTACAATGTAACTTTACCGCAGAATGGTATTTAAGGGTGGGTTCAGACTAGCGTTATGGTTTCCGTTATGGCTTTCTGTTCTAACATGGTTATAAGGGAAAATAACGTAATCCATAAAACGGAGGACAGATCCGTTCTAGAGCCCATAGATTTGTATTATGATGGAATGCAAAACGGCAGCCTTTTGGATTCCGTTATTTTCCGTTAAAACCATGTTATAACTGAAAGCCATAACGGAAACCATAACGTCAGTGTGAACCCACCCTAAGACGTATTCTTTTTTCTATTAATACACCCAAAAAAAAAGAAATATAACAATCACAATCCACCGCAGAACGGCTAATAGGACGTACATTTATTTCCTTTTAATACACCCCATAAATGGCTGTAGTACAATGTAACTTCACCGCTGAACGGCAATTATGAAATTTTTTCTTTTTTTTTAATGTTAGTACACCCCTAAAAAAAGTAAAACAATGTCAAATAAACGCAGAATGGCTAATAGGACGTACATATATTTTCTATTAATACACCCCGTAAATGGCTGTATCACACAGAACTTGCACCTGTCAGCCCCCTTTGATCAAAATATTCTTTTATGTTGAGTTTATAAAGCTAATGTTTTAACGTAAAAGAAAGAATCAAAGACCCCAATAACAAGCAATGTTTGCTGGAATTACTGATGTGTCATATAGTGCAAACAACCTAAAAGCAGCAGTATAACTACAATCTGGATACCCAATTAGTGCAGCAAGGTGTTATAGATTCGCTCGTATTACCCAGGCTGTACACTCTCCTATTACACTCAGTTTTCCTTTTATAGTGTAGATGATGCTTCCTATCCTTTCCCTTGTATAATCTTTCCCAGAACTTCTAAATCGATTTTTCAGCACAATAATGTCTTTCCTAGCACTGTCCGTAGTGACTGATGACATCTCTCCCTGCACTAAGTACACTGGAAAATGGCTGAATCCAAGATGGCTGAGGCTATTTATAGGGCTGTGATATCACAGGGGCTAACTGGCTGTTGATTGGCTGCATGCATGGCATTGTAGGTGATCCATCGTTCCCAGCGTTCTTTGTCCTAACACGTGCAGCAGCCATTTTAGGAAAAAATGTGATTCGTTACCATGAAGCGTGAGGAAATTCGGCTTCGGTGTGAATCAAATTTTTCCAAAAATTCGGATCGAATTCCACTTCATCAACTTCGATTCGCTCATGTCTAGTTTCGAGGTTTAGCAGTGGCAGCTCATCAGAGATGCTTGTCAGGTGCTGAAGCACGTCAAAGAGGCCATAAAGTTTGTCAGCAGGGACAACTGTAGCAATTATCAGTGTTATTATACAGTATTTACCTTAAAACAGAAGCTGATTGTTATGCAGCAGGGGATAATGGTGGAAGAAGAAACAGCTAACATCTTCCTGCCTGTCCTGTAGTTGTTGGGGACCCACAAGGAGGAGGATGTGGAGCTGCTAGTGAAAAAGGAGGAGTCATCGGAGTTGGAGGAGTGAAAGGATGAGGAAGATGACTATGACACTGTTCAGGACACCTAATCGTCTCAGTAGGGGGGCGGAGCTGAAGCGAACTGGCTCTTCGAGTATGTTGGCAGAACGGTGGGCTTTATGCTCACTTGCTTATGCAGTGACAGGCGATCCTTGACATCTAGCAGTCTGCTCAGTACTGGATAGCCATGTTTTTAGACTTTCGCTATCAAAGCAAAATGGGGGAATGTTTTCTTCCCTCCAAAAGGGAGACAAAATTATGCCATTACCAAAAAACACTGTGTACGCAGATTGCCACACCTTTTGGCGAGCAGACACCTGCCATCAGTGTGTTTGAAAGGGAGGTGTTGGAGAATCAGGATTAGAGCTGATGGTCCTCCATGTTGTCTTAGTCAGACATTTTGCATTTCTACCTTAAAGCTTATCTAAAGAGTCACCTTGAAATACTGTTGCTAAGAAAATAGAGGTCCTTAGGTGATCAATTAAAGCATATATTTGCTAATTAGGAAGCGCTAGTTATCATGAAGTATAAAGAGGCGCAAGTCTTCCTCATGCAAATTGATTTTGCAACTTAGGTACATCAATGGTTATGAATAGTAAAGTATTTGTGAGGTCACATGTTATGTATGATAATGATGTATTTTAGGTGTGTCACCATACACTATTGATTGCGGTACACTGTTGCAAACCTGAATTATAATACTGATTATTCCTTTGTTCTCTAGGGTATAAAAGAGCATGTTTGGTGGCAAACACACAGTACTGCCATTTTTCTATTGCTACCATCTACCTCATGTCATATTCTGCCTGACTTTTATATCTATTTCAATGCTGTCTTGCTGCTCTTATCTCTGAATAAACAAAATAATCTTCTCAAAAAGTTGCTTCAAGAAGTTTGCAGAGTCACCTCCCTTCCATTGCCACAAACAGCCGAAGCTCCAGCAAGCAGTAGCAGCAACCAGTTCAGTCCCCTCAACATGATGGAGCAGTTTTTTGATGCCATAGGCTCGATTAGCAAAACAAAGGAGTCATGAATAATTAAATAATTAACTTTATTTATTTATTTTCTTGACTCAATGGTAAATTTATTGGCCGCAATGCTTATCACTTAACAATAAAAGTATTAAGTAGAACCAATTCATTAGAACATACCATGCAACTTTAAAGCAATAGTAAAATGAAGTCCACTCAGAGAGTGACTTAACCCCTGTCAATAAGCAAAGCGACAAAAATAAATAAATAAATAAATAAATAAATAAATAAATAAATTAATAAAATTGATAAAAGAGGAGGGTTGGAGGGACTCTGAAAAACTTATGTGAATGCACTGCTGACTCATAATCCTTTTCTTTTAAAGGTGACCAGTGCTGTAAACCGTTGTTTGACCCTCCAATCAAGAGCCAGCATTCTTCACGAGCCCAGCAGGAGCTACAAGACCAGACCAATTCAAGAACAGGTAAGTCTAACAGAAAAGACATAAATGACAAACGATGCAACACAACCATGTTTTGAAGGTCAGAGATGAATATGTCACATCCAATGTCAGATAACTGATCTCTGTCTTTTAGATAAAGGCCTCTCGAAAAACCTTCCAACCCTAAGTGCCTGTAAGAATAATGACCGATGTCATTCATATGTTGTTCCAATCTTTTATTTATCCTTTTCCTTATTTTTTCTTTGAAAGCCAACTCAGAACTTGACCAAGCAAGTCTAGGAACATTTACAGAGAAAACTAAAGTCGAACTCCTAAGTAAGTTACAAATTTCAAGTATTAACTCCTTTAATTCAAAGATAAACAGATGAGTTTTAAGTTTACCAATCTCTAAAGAGCCTATATGAAGAATGAATAAATTCGGGTAACGAAATTTGTATAACATAAGTTCAACTTCCTGGTAAATTTTGGAAATCTTGAAGTTGGATATAATTCTCCAATTGAAGACAAAGTCCTCGGGGAAGCCTAGATTAATCGTAGAGTATCTAAAGGAGGTTCTTTCCTTGACCAATGACAACTGATCATCACCAAGGATCCAAATTACTCTTTTAGGGCCTAGAATTAATAATCAAGTAAGTAAGGACGAACGTAAATTTTATAACAATTGGACTTCCAACGACCAATACGTTTAATAATACAAGTATCTAAACCCAATTGAGCAGCGTAAGTTGCTGCTCCTATACGGAAAGAGTGAGCAGTTAATTTAAGATTATCATACCCAAGCTTTTCCAGGCATTTTTGCAAAATATAGTTAAACTAGTATTTTGTTAAAGGGATTCCATCTTCATGAACAAAAAGAATATTCGAAAAAGAAGTACGAAGTCCTACCCAATTTTGCATATTACGCACTGGACAAACGAGAGGTATGAAAAATGTATTTAAGTGTAGCCAAGTTCCCTTACTGAATTGGTCCGTTTTTGACTTCCTTATAAGAATATTCAGACCATCAGAGCCCAAGACAATATCAGAAAGGATCAAAGGTGACAATGACTTTTTGTTTTCTGAAGCAATCTCACTTATTCTGAGAGCAGCAAAAAAGGATAATGAAAATGCGGCAGAAAACAAACAAGATTCCTAACTAGACATGCAGATGGAAGGTAAAACAACCAGAATTTTTTGTAATAAAGAGATAGATACTGGTTTGGATTGCTCCGTAGGAATATTCTGTTTCTTGATACCCCCAAGGATTTGTTTTATTTTAAAAGTACTTAAAATGGAACTATGACCAACAAGTTTAAAAAAGAAGGAAATGGCCGAAAGTTTCTTAGAGATAGAATCAGCCGTAAAACCTTTTTTAAACAAGTGAATTATGAAGGAAACAAATAATTCTGTATCGAAAGTAGAGGGTAAGATGAATCGACCTTCACAAAATTGCACCCAGTCTAACCATGCAGCAGAATAAGCTGCCCGTGTATTTTTGGCTAGTGCTTGAGATAACATTTGAATAACTAATCCTCTGTTATGTTCCATAAGTGAGCAGGACATGGAATTTCCATTCTGGAGGCCTCCAGAACCATCTGGAAAAATTATTTGAAGCGCTGTTGGGATAAAGAATCTGCGATAAAATTTATCCTTGCCAGGTATAAATTTTGCCTTTAGCCACATATTAAATTGGAGGCATAAAAGCACTAATTTTCTCAATAAGGAGGAAACTAAGGGGAATTTGGAAGATAAACAGTTAATTGAAAAAACTACCCCCATGTTGTCAGAAAAAAGCAAAATCCTTTTATTTTGAAAGGATCTATACCAAGTTTGGACAAGGAATTAGTAGTTTGGATAATTATTTCATTGGGAATACTGAACTCTATTGTAGCAGTATTAATAAAAATTCCAAGAAATTTTAATTCTGTAGTAGGGAAGACTGTCTTATCCATAGCAAGTGAAATATCAAAATATTTGCATATTCCAAAAATTTTTGAAGAAGATTCAAACAAACGTCAGAATCACTTCTTCCAAGTAATTTAAAATAAAACCTTAAACGGAATGGAATTCTAATACCCAATGCAAAAAGGTTGAGAAGGCTTCAAAATAGAAGCAGGATAGAGTGAAACCCATGGGAAGGGCCATATCATAGAAAATGTTTCCTAAAAACTGAAAGCCAAGGGAGTTATAACCATTTTGATTAATTGGCAGCAACCTAAAAGTCCATTTTATGTCGGCCTTAGCAAGAAGAGAGTATCGACCAGATTTCTGTAAAAAAGACAGAGCCTGATCGAAAGAAGAGTACTTAACTGAAGCTTTATTTCTATCGATTTCATCATTAAGAGATTAATTTTTAACGACAGATTGTGGATTAGACGGAAAGAATTAGGTTCTTTCTTTGGTACGATGGAAAGGGGGGAAACGCGAAAATTAACAAATGGTGGAGAAGTAAAGGGACCTGGTATCCTGCCAGCTGCGATTTCAGAAGAAATCTTTTCTTTAACTATATCAATATTTCTAATAACTGATGAGGAATTATTAACTAAAATGCAACCCAAACCATGAAATTCTGGAACGAAGAAACCATTGGAAAAACTTTCAATTACAAATTCAACCATCTGAGTGTCTGGGTAAAACTTTAGCCAAAGAAGAATTCTTGACAGGTTCAGCGGGGTCACCTTGCTTATTTTGTTGAAATTCCTTGCCATTATTGGCAAAATGAATGCCCTGTTTTTTAAAGCATTGAATGAGATCCGGAGCAAAACAAACACTTGTGGTGGTAACGGCAGTTGGACTGCCATCTGCAAAAAGTTTCATTGAAGGCAAAGCATAAGCCTTTTCTGATAGAAAAAGATGATTCTTCTGAGGGGTCATAAGGTTTAGCCATAGATCAACATCCTTATAACCCCACTGAAGACTTGGATAAATTGCTAATTTTTGCCGAAAAGATTCATCGTAAGTACACCAGCCATTACTGCCAAAATTTTTGTGGGCATCGAGAATAGTATCTAGATGATAAAAAAGACCAGAGCAAAGAGATGGAAATTTCTCTCCAAAAACAGCAGAATATATACAAAAAGCTTGAAGCCAATTGTAAAATGATTTTTGGAAAGGTTTTTTCTTGTCATCAGCATCAGATTTTTTGTCCTTAACAGAATCGGGTTTTAAAGAATCATTTGCTGAAGGAAGAAGAGAAAATAAATCAACGAACTCTTTCCTCCAAATTTTTTCTTTTACACTGTTAGGCAAATGAAAACCCAGTGGAGAAATTTGACAGGCTAGGACTTCTTTAACAGCTGTTTCTTTGATTCCTGAAGCAGATTCAAGATCAGGAATAAACAGATCCTGAATCATGCAGGAATTAGGAACTGTGGCAGAGGGATCCATATGGGACAACTGAGCATTAGTGTGGCTCATACTGGGAGAATCAGCCCATACATTTCCATTATTAAAGACCTGACCAGATAAGTATTTAAAAAACTCATCAAAAAGTTGGGATTTTAGAGAAAATGGGTCAGGGGCACAAGATGGATGGGTTGGATTAGTGCCCTGCATAATGCAGTCACTTATGGTATTAGTAGATATAGTCTCACCAGGGTTTATGGGAAGGTTAGATTCGGCCGTTGAGGGACGAGGTGGCCGTTGAGAAGGAGCGGCAGAAGCAGATGAGCGACAATTCAAGGACTTGCTGTTCTTGCTGGAGGACGGAGCAGCAGATGCGCATCCAGCGATGGTTGGAGGCACATATTCTGAGGGAGAATAGGCCCTCTTGTCCTTCCGGGATCAATATCACTGAGCATGTGCGCGCCAGTGATGCTGGTTAAATCAATACGAACCAGGCTCGCGCATGATCCTGCGCAGCCAGGCTGAAGAGGGGAGGCAAGAGAAGATTCCTGAAGCAGAGGTTCGGATTGAAGACATTTCCTTAACCAGGCTTCACCTCTATGGGATTCGGCTTTTGAAATTAGCTGTTTAAGTAGGTCTTCCATCAGGGTGAAATTCAGCAGGTCTGTTCAACTCTGAAAAACTTACATGAATGCGCTGCTGACACATAATCCTTTTCTTTTAAAGAAGTCCAGTGCTGTAAACCGTTGCTCGACCCTCCAATCAGGACCCAGCATTCTTCACGAGCCCAGCAGGAGCTACAAGACCAGACCAATTCAAGAACAGGTAAGTCTAACAGAAAAGACATAAATGACAAACGATGCGCCATGGCATCAAGGCTCAACTCTCTGTATCCACATTGTGGTTTGCTCCATCATGTTCTGCACC
The DNA here is from genome assembly GCA_033119425.1 of Bufotes viridis. NCBI lineage: Eukaryota > Metazoa > Chordata > Amphibia > Anura > Bufonidae > Bufotes > Bufotes viridis. The sequence continues at coordinate 356,666,809 of CM065590.1, forward strand.
AGGCTGATGCCAATCATCAAGTAAGGGCTCCTGCCTTAACTGCCAGGTTCAGATAAAATAAGACATGGAAAGGCAAACACAAATGTAGGCACCACAGCTCATTTGAACCACATGACGCTGCATCACCCCATCATGTAGGCAAGCCAAGGTGGCAGCCAGCTACAGCAACAGGAGTTGTCGCCGTCTCCTGGTTTCCCTTATGGAAGCCAGGCTGCCTCCACCGGTTGTAAGGTGTCTTTCACATCTTCACCATGCCTTTCTGCTACTCCTGCTCAGACTCCTCATCCTCCTCTGCTCCATCGTCAGCCATCGATAACAGAATGCGTGGCCAGGAAACGACTGTACATGCCCAGCAGTCCACTTGCGCGCAAGTTTAATTCCCACCTGGCTACGTTGCTGGTTGTGCAGTCTTTGCCATACCATTTAGTTGAGTCTGCTGCCTTTAGGTAGCTAATGGTGTGCACTCAGCCTTGCTGGAAGACATTTATCCGCCCTCATTTCTCCCAAAAAGTCATCCCTACCACCTTGTACTCTCACATGGAGAACAATGTGGGTCGGTCCCTGAGATTCTGGGATAAGCGGTTACAAGCAGGAACAGTACATTTCTTTCATGGCCCACTAGGTCAATGTCTTTTGGGGCAGCCACAAGGCAGCACCCCAGCATTCAGGTCTATTTGACCCCCCCCCCCCCCACGATTGTGTCAGTCTGACTCCTACACCAGGTGCTTATCCACCTCCTCCTCCATGGACATGCCTTCTTCCTCTACAGCAGAAGGTTGCCACACCGTTTTGAAGCTGTTTGGCCTGGGTGATAGTAGCCACACAGGTGAGCAGTTGCCTAAGTACATTAAGCAGAAAACATCCCGTTGGTTGTCACCCCACCAAATCTAACTGGGCAAAGTGGTCAGTGACCATGGTCGGAACTTTGTAGCTGCCCTCAACCTAGTCATGCACTGCTTTTTAAATTAGTACACTAGCTTGTGCAGGGTTGTGGTAATGTCCAGGAGACTGTCCTCCAATTTCATTCATTCTTAAGTGGCGAGGAACAATCTTCTGGACTTGTAGTGACAGAATGGCCTGCCACTACACAGTTTAATCCGCAATGTTCCCACTCACTGGAATTCTACATTGCACATGTTTGACCGTCTGTACAAGCAGTGGAAAGCAGTGAATGATTTTGTGATGCACCAGACCGCCTCAGCAGCAGGGAGCATGTGTTGTTTTGAAGTCGGGCAGTGGCAATTCATACGGGACACCTGTTGTGTTGGGTGCTGAAGCCTTTCAAAGAGGCCACAAATTTTGTCAGCAGGGACAATTGTCACATGATTAAACGAATCCCTTTCATATTTATCTTAGAACAGATGATGACGGTCATGCATTAGGGGACCAAGGGTGGAAGAGGAACAGCTAATGCAACTTGCTGTCCGCCCTGTAGCTTTTGGAGACCCACAAGGAGAAAACTGCCATAAAGGAAGAGAAGGAGGATGAGGAGCTGACAGTTCAAAAGGAGGAGGAGGTGGAGGAGCAAGAGGATTATGACGATGATGGCACAGGCCACAACACCAATTCGTCTCAGTGAAGGTCATAGAGGGAAAAAAACAGCTCCTTGTGTTTGCTGGGCAGAATGGCGACCTGTACGCTCGCTTGCTTATGCAGTGACAGGTGTATTGTTGAGAGTTGATGATTATTCGATAGTTGTGCTTTTAGACTCTCGCGATCAAAGCAAAATTGGGTAATGTTTTCCTCCCGCAGAAAGGAAAGACAAATTAAATTACTAGGAAACACTGTGAACAAAGCTTGCCCATGCTTTCGTCAGGCAGACACCTGCTGGCAGTGTGTCTGAAAAGGGGGAGGCCCCTCCCGCAGAGTCACCCCCCCTCCTGCCACCACAAGCATCAGAAACAGCAGCAATTAGTTCAGTCTCCTCAACATGATGGAGAGGTTTTTCCCATCAGCAAGCTGAGACCTTCTGCCTCAAGCCCAGGTTTAGCCCTTCCTAAACCCTGATCTGGACCTCCTGACAATGCCCCATCTTGTCACTCTTGCTGTCTGCCTGCCGTCCTGCCTACGATCATGTTCTGAAAAACTGCTGCTGTCTTCATCATGCCCCTGCCACCATCATGCCACTGCTTGAGCCTGCTGACCATCATGTTCTGTAAGGCTGCTGCCTCCATCATGCCACTGTCGCCTTCATGGCACTGCTGCAGCCTAACTACCATCATGTTTTGTATGGCCTCTGCTGCTGCACGCGTAATGCCACTGCCGCCTAACTACCATCTTGCCCTTTATGGTTGCTCCTACCTGCATAATACCTCTAACACCTTCATGCTACTGCTGCTGCCTGCCTACCAACATGTTCTGTGTGGCTGCTGCCTCCATTATGCCACTGCTGCTTCCTTTCTACCATCATCTTCCATAAGGCTGCTGCTGCCTGCTAATATGTACTATATGGCTGCTGCTGACATATACAACCACTACTGCTACTTTTACTACTATTACCCATAGACGGCCGACCTCCTGCCTTGTATGTGTCAGGCAGCCAGGGAGACAGACACAGTCTCACCGGAAGCATATCACCAAGCAAAGACGTATCTCTCATTCTGCCAGGTGGTCTCCGGGGGCACATCCCTCACCCCTTGCTGGCCATGAGGGGTGGAGTGTTGCCCCTGGAAGGTGAAGCTAGTAAGAGTTTGATATTTAAACCTGTCTTTTCTCCCACTCACTGCTGATTATTCAGTTACTTCCCTGAATCTGAAGCTATATGGTGAGTGGTTTATCTGGTTATTGACTCTTGCTTTGGTTGTCTTCTGGTTCTAGTGCCCTGGCTTACGTTTACTGACCATTCTCATGTTTTCCTATTGACCATTGCATAGTGTCACAGCATTTACTTTGGGGTTTCGCCCAACTGCGGCCGGTGTGCCCAGCCACCAGCCGTCCTGCTATTTTCCGCCTGGGAAGGGCTCTGCCAAAGTCCCCCTTCTTGCTGGAGGCGGGTGAAGAGTACTACATAGGTGTTCAGAGTGTGATGGCTTGTGCAAAGTGTGTCTGGTATGCCGCGTTTGCTAGCCATCAGTTTGGCTTTATCATTACATATCATTACAGTATGCTCCATAATATGCTGCTCCTACTGTTGCTTATATTGCAGCCACGTGCGTCCAATACCTTACCCATTCCACATCCACACTGTACTGTGTCTGCTTCCAACCAAAAGGGAGAATTTTTAAAGGCTTGTTCACAATGAGCCACTTTTACATTTGACAATTAACACTTATGCGGGTTGTATGGACAGGCATTCTTACTCAATCAAAGCATAATTTTGGGAGGCTTTGTCCCCCAACAAGCCACTTTGTAAAAAAAAAAATTATCCTATGACACTTTTTTAAACACCATTTTGCCTGATAAAGGGACAATTTTTAGAAGTTTTGGAATATGAAAAAGCTTAACACATGCTATGCCGAGATATGTTTTCAAACACGCTGTTTGTTTTTTACAACGTCAAACGTGTGTTAGCCCATCTATATATGTCAGTTTCACTCAGACAATTACTCAGTTATAATGTTATGATTAGTGTTGAGCGAACAGTTCGAGCATCGTTCGGGTTCGTACCGAATTTTGGGGTGTCCGGGACACGGACCTGAATCCGGATATTTTCAAAAAAGTTCGGGTTCGGGTCAGGTGTTCGTCGATTTCTTCCCGCTTTCTGAAGGGCTGCACAGCAGCCAATCAGCTAGCGTTTTACTTCTTTCCCTAAGAGCCCATCACAGCCATGGCTACCAATGGCATGGCTGTGATTGGCCAAGTGCAGCATGTGACCCAGCCTCTATTTAAGCTGGAGTCACGTAGCGCCGCACGTCACACTGCTCTGATTAGTGTAGGGAGAGGACGCAGCTTCTGTCAGGGCGAGATAGGCAGGGATAAAGAAGTGAATGATCTACATTTCTACACCTGTGCATCAGAACAACTCAGCTGAGCTGTTCACTGAAAGTCATTATTTTGTTTAGACTGGCCAGAGCGATTTTTACTGGCACATGTAACTGGGCTGACCGGCGGTGGCCATTTTGGGACTTGTGGTGCGCCAGTGCATTACATTGTCCAGTGTTGTAATTTTGGTGAAAAAAAGGCCAATTTAATCAATCTAATGTTAGTTACACCAGAAACAGTAGGCAGCACGTTTTTACTCCTGTAAAAAGGAATTAATACCGGAAAAAGGCATTACATTGTCCAGTGTTGTAATTTTGGTGAAAAAAAGGCCAATTTAATCAATCTGGTGTTAGTTACACCAGAAACAGTAGGCCTCACGTTTTTACTCCTGTAAAAAGGAATTAATACCGGAAAAAGGCATTACATTGTCCAGTGTTGTAATTTTGGTAAAAAAAAGGCCAATTTAATCAATCTGGTGTTAGGTACACCAGAAACAGTAGGCCTCACGTTTTTACTCCTGTAAAAAGGAATTAATACCGGAAAAAGGCAGTTACATTGTCCAGTGTTGTAATTTTGGTGAAAAAAAGGCCAATTTAATCAATCTGGTGTTAGTTAAACAAGAAACAGTAGACAGCACATTTTTACTCCTGTAAAAAGGAATTATTACCGGAAAAAGCATTACATTGTCCAGTGTTTTAATTTTGGTGAAAAAAAGGCCAATTTTATCAATCTGGTGTTAGTTACACCAGAAACAGTAGGCCGCACGTTTTTACTCCTGTAAAAAGGAATTATATCTCCCCGTGTGGGAATCTATGTACCAAAACTAGCATTTTAAAAATTCTGGTGTCCAATTTGCAGCAGTTTTCTTGTAATTAATACTGGAAAAAGGAATTATATCTTCCAGTGTGGGAATTTATGTACACAAACTAGCATTTTAAAAATTCTGGTGTCCAATTAGCAGCAGTCTTCTTGTAATTAATACCTGAAAAAGGCATTACATTGTCCAGTGTTGTAATTTTGGTGAAAAAAAGGCCAATTTATTCAATCTGGTGTTAGTTAGACCAGAAACAGTAGGCCGCACGTTTTTACTCCTGTAAAAAGGAATTATATCTCCCCGTGTGGGAAGCTATGTACCAAAACTAGCATTTTAAAAATTCTGGTGTCCAATTTGCAGCAGTTTTCTTGTAATTAATACCGGAAAAAGGAATTATATCTTCCAGTGTGGGAATTTTGGGGCTAAAAAATAATATATTTTATTGTGGTGCGAGTTGAATCGCAACAATGAGGAAACATTCTATTAAGGGATGAGGACGCGGTCGTGGTGGTGTCCGTGGAGCCTCTATTGCTGGCAGAGGACGTGGCCGTTCGGCCTCAGGCACACAAAGTAGTGAACCAACTCCCTCAAGTAGCCGGCAGAATTTACAGCGATATTTGGTGGGGCCCAATGCCGTTATGAGGATGGTAAGGCCTGAGCAGGTACAGGCATTAGTCGATTGGGTGGCCGACAGTGCTTCCAGCACGTTCACCACATTGTCTTCCGCCCAGTCTTCTGCGGAAAGCGCACAGGTGGCACCTGAAAACCAAGCCCATCAGTCTGTCACATCACCCCCATGCATATCAGGGAAACTGTCTGAGCCTCAAGTTATGCAGCAGTCTCTTATTCTGTTTGAAGACTCTGCTCGCACGGTTTCCCAGCCCTTCCTACGTCCACCTAGCCCTTCCCCAGCGTTGGAAGACATTCCATGCACTGACGCACAACAACTTATGTATACAGATGATGAGGACATGGGAATACCACCACAGCAGAGTGACCGAGTCTCTGATGATGACGAAACACTGGTGCCCACTGCCGCGTCTTATTGCAGTGTGCAGACTGAACAGGAGGAGGTCAGGGAGGAAGACTGGGTGGAAGATGATGCAGAGGACGATGAGGTCTTAGACCCCACATGGACTGAAGGTCGTGCCGCTGACCTAAATAGTTCAGAGGAAGAGGCAGTGGTGAGACCGAGACAACAGCGAAGCCAAAGAGGGAGCAGGGGGCAAAAGCAGAACAGCCGCCGTCCAGAGAGTTCGCCTGCTATTGGCCAGCGCCAACAGGGACCCAGCACCCCAAAGGCATCTTCAAGGAGTTCCCTGGCATGGCACTTCTTCAAACAATGTGCTGACGACAAGACCAGAGTGATTTGCACGCTGTGCCATCAGACCCTGAGGCGAGGCATTAACGTTCTTAACCTGAGCACCACCTGCATGATCAGGCATCTACATGCAAAGCATGAACTGCAGTGGAGTACACACCTTAAAAACAAGGAACCTGCTCAGGCTCCCCCTGCTCCCTCTACCGCTGCTGCCTCGGCTTCCGCCTCGAGAGGAATGTTGCCACCTGCCGAGCAGCAAACAGAGGATGTGCCACCGACTCCACCACCACCACCGTCACCTAGCGTCTCCACTATTTCACACAGCAGCGTTCAGCTCTCCATCTCTCAAACCTTTGAGAGGAAGCGCAAATTCCCACCTAGTCACCCTCGAGCCCTTGGCCTGAATGCCAGCATTTCTAAACTACTGGCCTTTTAAATGATGTCATTCCGGCTGGTGGACACAGACAGCTTCAAACAGCTGATGGCCATGGCTGTCCCCCAGTATGTGGTTCCCAGCCGCCATTACTTCTCCAAGACAGCCGTGCCTTCCCTGCACATGCAAGTGTCCGATAAAATCAAGTGTGCACTGCGCAACGCCATTTGTGGCAAGGTCCACCTAACCACAGATACGTGGACCAGTAAGCACGGCCAGGGACGCTATATCTCCCTAACTGCACACTGGGTAAATGTAGTGGCGGCTGGGCCCCAGGCGGAGAGTTCCTTGGCGCACGTCCTTCCGCCGCCAAGGATCACAGGGCATCATTCTTTGCCTCCTGTAGCCTCCTCCTCCTACTCGGCTTCCTCCTCCTCCTCTGCTTCCACCAGCTCATCCAGTCAGCCACACACCTTCACCACCAACTTCAGCACAGCCCGGGGTAAGCGTCAGCAGGCCATTCTGAAACTCATATGTTTGGGGGACAGGCCCCACACCGCGCAGGAGTTGTGGCGGGGTATTGAACAACAGACCGACCAGTGGTTGCTGCCGGTGGGCCTCAAGCCCGGCCTGGTGGTGTGCAATAATGGGCGAAATCTCGTGGCAGCTCTGGGACTAGCCGGTTTGACGCACATCCCTTGCCTGGCGCAGGTGCTGAATTTGGTGGTGCAAAAGTTCATTCACAACTACCCAGACATGTCAGAGCTGCTGCATAAAGTGCGGGCCGTCTGTGCGCGCTTCCGGCGTTCACATCCTGCCGCTGCTCGCCTGTCAGCGCTACAGCGGAACTTCGGCCTTCCCGCTCACCGCCTAATATGCGATGTGCCCACCCGGTGGAACTCCACCTTGCACATGCTGGAGAGACTGTGCGAGCAGCAGCAGGCCATAGTGGAGTTTCAGCTGCAGCACGCACGCGTCAGTCGCACTGCGGAACAGCACCACTTCACCACCAATGATTGGGCCTCCATGCGAGACCTGTGTGCCCTGTTGCGCTGTTTCGAGTAAGCCACCAACATGGCCAGTGGCGATGCCACTGTTATCAGCGTGACAATACCAATTCTATGTCTCCTAGAGAAAACGCTTAGGGCGATGATGGAAGAGGAGGTGGGCCAGGGCCAGGAGGAGGAGGAGGAGGATGACGGGTCGTTTTTAGCACTTTCAGGTCAGTCTGTTAGAAGAGGCTCAGAGGGAGGTTTTTTGCAACAGCAGAGGGCAGGTACAAATGTGGCCAGCCAGGGACCACTACTGGAGGACGAGGAGGATGAGGATGAAGCAGGTTCACAGCGGGGTGGCACCCAGCACAGCGCAGGCACATCCCTGGTGCGTGGCTGGGGGGATACAGAGGATGATGACGATACGCCTCCCACAGAGGACAGCTTGTCCTTACCTCTGGGGAGCCTGGCACACATGAGCGATTACATGCTGCAGTGCCTGCGCAACGACAGCAGAGTTGCCCACATTTTAACGTGTGCTGACTACTGGGTGGCCACCCTGCTGGATCCACGGTACAAAGGTACAACTTCCTGCACTGGAGCATGATAGGAAGATGCGCGAGTACAAGCGCACGCTGGTAGACGCGCTCCTGAGAGCATTCCCAACTGTCACAGGGGAACAGGTGGAAGGCCAAGGCCAAGGCAGAGGAGGAGCTAGAGGTCGCCCACGCAGCAGAGTCACGGCCAGCTCCTCTGAGGGTAGGGTTAGCATGGCAGAAATGTGGAAAAGTTTTGTCTCCACGCCACAGCTAACTGCCCAACCACCTGATATAGAACGTGTTAGCAGGAGGCAACATTTCACTAACATGGTTGAACAGTACGTCTGCACACAACTCCACGTACTGACGGATGGTTCGGCCCCATTTAACTTCTGGGTTTCCAAATTGTCCACGTGGCCAGAATTAGCATGTTATGCCTTGGAGGTGCTGTCCTGCCCGGCGGCCAGCATTTTATCTGAACGTGTATTCAGCACGGCAGGGGGCGTCATTACTGACAAACGCAGCCGCCTGTCCGCAGCCAACGTGGACAAGCTGACGTTTATAAAAATGAATCAGGCATGGATCCCACAGGACCTGACCCTCCCTTGTGCAGAGTAGTCCTTAATAACTGCCTTAAACCATGTTGTCTTGTACTCCTGGCCACTTCTTCATTGAAAAATCAATTTTTGAAATTAAGTAGGATCTTGGGGTGCAACCCAGAGTTGAATGAACCTTCCCTCTGTCTGGGTGCCGGGGCCAAAGTACATGAAAGTGTCCTTCTCCTGTGCTGGGTGATATGAATGTTATACTTGTGCTGTCTGACATGTCTCCTTTGTGTGGGTGCAGGGGGCCAAAGTCACTGAAAGCGGCCTTCTCCTGTGGTGGGTGATTGAAATGCCTGATTCTCTGCTGTGGGACCTCTCTCCTCTTTCTGGGTGCAGGGGTCAAAGAAACATAAGGTGGCCTACTCCTGTGGTGGTTGACATGATGCCTGATTCTCTGCTGTGGGACCTCTCTCCTCCGTGTGCTTGCAGGGGTCAAAGTCTCAAAAAGTGCCCTTCTCCTGTGGTGGTTGATGTAAAACTGATGCTTGTGCTATCTGACCTGTCTTCTCTGTGTCGGTGCTAAGGCCTAAGTAACTAAATGGTGGCCTTCTCCTGAGGTGGTTGATATGATGCCTGATTATGTGCTGTGGGACCTCTCTCCTCTTTCTGGGTGCAGGGGTCAAATTAACTAAAGGTGGCCTACTCCTGTGGTGGGTGATCTGTAAAACTGATGCTTGCGCTATCTGACCTGTCTCCTCTGTCTCGTTGCTAAGGCCTAACTCACTGAAAGTGGCCTTGTCATGTGCTGGGTGATATAAATGTTATACTTGTGCCATCTGACATGGTTGCCGGGGTCCCATTAAATGATGGCCTACTCCTGTGGTGGGTGATCTAAATGCCTGATTCTCTGCTGTGAAAACCTCTCTCCTCCGTCTGGGTGCAGGGGTCAAAGTCTCTAAAAGTGGCCTTCTCTTGTGCTGGGTGATGTAAAACTGATGCTTGTACCATCTGACATGGGTGCAGGGGTCAAATTAACTAAATGGTGGCCTACTCCTGTGGTGGGTGATATGAGTCCTTAAAGTGGCATTGTCATGTGTTGGGTGATATAAATGTGATACAAGTGCCATCTGACATGGTTGAAGCTATCAAATTAACTGAAGGTGGCCAACTCCTGTAGTGGGTGATCAGTAAAATTGATGCTTGTGCTATCTGACCTGTCTCCTCTGTCTCGTTGCTAAGGCCTAACTCACTGAAAGTGGCCTTGTCATGTGCTGGGTGATATAAATGTTATACTTGTGCCATCTGACATGGTTGCCGGGGTCCTATTAAATGATGGCCTACTCCTGTGGTGGGTGATCTAAATGCCTGATTCTCTGCTGTGAAAACCTCTCTCCTCCGTCTGGGTGCAGGGGTCAAAGTCTCTAAAAGTGGCCTTCTCTTGTGCTGGGTGATGTAAAACTGATGCTTGTACCATCTGACATGGGTGCAGGGGTCAAATTAACTAAATGGTGGCCTACTCCTGTGGTGGGTGATATGAGTCCTTAATATGTGCTGTGAAACCTCTCTCCTCCGTCTGGGTGCAGGGGTCAAAGTCTCTAAAAGTGGCCTTCTCTTGTGCTGGGTGATGTAAAACTGATGCTTGTACCATCTGACATGGTTGCAGGGGTCAAATTAACTAAATGGTGGCCTACTCCTGTGGTGGGTGATATGAGGCCTTAATATGTGCTGTGAAACCTCTCTCCTCCGTCTGGGTGCAGGGGTCAAAGTCTCTAAAAGTGGCCTTCTCTTGTGCTGGGTGATGAAAAACTGATGCTTGTACCATCTGACATGGTTGCCGGGGTCCCATTAAATGATGGCCTACTCCTGTGGTGGGTGATCTAAATGCCTGATTCTCTGCTGTGAAAACCTCTCTTCTCCGTCTGGGTGCAGGGGTCAAAGTCTCTAAAAGTGGCCTTCTCTTGTGCTGGGTGATGTAAAACTGATGCTTGTACCATCTGACATGGTTGCCGGGGTCCCATTAAATGATGGCCTACTCCTGTGGTGGGTGATCTAAATGCCTGATTCTCTGCTGTGAAACCTCTCTCCTCCGTCTGGGTGCAGGGGTCAAAGTCTCTAAAAGTGGCCTTCTCTTGTGCTGGGTGATGTAAAACTGATGCTTGTACCATCTGACATGGGTGCAGGGGTCAAATTAACTAAATGGTGGCCTACTCCTGTGGTGGGTGATATGATGCCTGAATATGTGCTGTGGGGCCTCTCTCCTCTTTCTGGGTGCAGGGGTCAAAGTAACTAAAAGTGGCCTTCTCCTGTGCTGGATGGTATAAATGTAATGCTTGTGCTATCTGACATGTCTCCTCTGTCTGGGTGCTAAAGCCTAAGTCACTGAAAGTGGCCTTCTCCTGTGGTGGTTGATATGATGCCAGATTCTCTGCTGTGGGACCTCTCTCCTTTGTCTGGATGCTGGGGTCGAAATAATAGTAAGCGACCTTCTCCATTGGTGGGTGATTTGAAGCCTGATTCTGTGCTATGGGACCTAACTCCAATTAATATTGGTTAATTTTTATTTATTTTATGTTAAGTCATCATTTCCCTATCTACATTTGTTTGCAGAGGATTTACCTACATTTTGCTGCCTTTTGCAGCCCTCTAGCCCTTTCCGGGAGTCTTTTACAGACTTTTTAGTGCCCAAAAGTTCGGGTCCCCATTGACTTCTATGGGGTTCGGGTTCGGGATGAAGTTCGGGTTGAGTTCGGATCACGAACCCGGACATTTTCCGGAAGTTCGGCCGAACCTCTCGAACCCGAACATCCAGGTGTTCGCTCAACTCTAGTTATGATGTGTGTCTGAAAAGGGGGAGGCCTCTCCCGCAGAGTCACCCCCCTCCTGCCACCACAAGCAACAGAAACAGCAGCAATTAGTTCAGTCTCCTCAACATGATGGAGAGGTTTTTCCCATTAGCAAGCTGAGACCTCTTGCCTCAATGCCCCGGTTCAGCCCTTCCTAAACTCTGATCTGGCCTTCCTGACAATGCCCCATCTTGTCACTCTTGCTGTTTGCCTGATATCCACTCCAGGTCTTGGTACTGCTGGGAGATGGGATGCCGTCATTCCCAGGGCTGACGCTGGTTAGGGGTCCCAGGGCACTGGAACCCCTAGCGTTAGCTGCTGCCAGGGAACCTCTGTTGTCATGTCTCAATGGGAAGGTTCCATCCTCTGCACACTCTAAGCCCTCAACTGTGCTTCCCTGGTCTGAGGGTGGAGATTGGGTGTGACCTCAGCAGTGTCAGGTGATCTGTGGAGAGATATTTAAACCTGTCTTTTCTCCCACTCACTGCTGATTATTCAGTTACTTCCCTGGATCTGAAGCTATATGGTGAGTGGTTTATCTGGCTATTGACTCTTGCTTTGGTTGTCTTCTGGTTCTAGTGCCCTGGCTTACGTTTACTGACCATTCTGACCATTCTGATGTTTTCCTATTGACAATCACTCAGTTATGATGTACTCTTGCTGTTATTGTGTTCAAGAGTGTGTGGAGGAAAAAACTAAAAAATTCATAAAAAATTAATGAACAGAGATTACAGGTTTTCCTAAAAATTCTGATTCCTAGGAGACTTCAGGGTGTTATTTTCCCATTTCCAGGGCAATTGGAGCCAATTTGATTTGGCTTAAACCGATTTGGGTCCAAACCAAACTTTTTGAAAAATTTGGCAAATCTGAACTTATATAATATTTTTGACTCATTAGTTTAAATTTGGTTTTATCTACTTTTATGATATACAGTAGGTTTAGGTTAAATTTATATAGTAAGATGGAAAATTCTGAAGGGTTCACAAACTTCCAAGCACCAATGTAGCACTGTAAATTAAGCCAAAAAATTTGGCTTAATTTTAATCTGAACTTTTTAGGAAATTCTGATTGGGTAGAATATACTTTCTCATTGTTAGTTACTAGACTTCTGGAGAAGGGTCACATAGTTATTTTTAATGCGGGAAAGAATTTTTTTTTTAGAGCTTTTTGTCCTTTGGATCAATTTTTAAACAGGCTGATCTGGATGGATTGTCTTTTTTCAGCCCTTTAAACTATTTTCTTATATAAATATCAGATTGGAGGGGGGCCACACCCAGGACCCCCTTTGATCAGCTTTACAAAGAGGCCCTGCTGCCTCATTAGATCATAGGCCTCTTCCTAAGTCATGTGCTGTTACATTTATCAGTCACCTAGGCACAGTTTAGTACCATTCAAGTGAATGGGGCTGAGCTACAATACCAAGTACCAAGTGCAAGCTATAACAAGCACAGCCACTATACAATGTCAGCTGTTAGAAGGGTGCCATGAGTCAGACCTCTGCCAACTTAGATAATAAATATGTAAATCCTGGAGAACACCTTAAAGAGTGAACCTAAGTTTTTGTAACAACTTGTATACACATTTCTCCTTATGCAACAAGAATGGAGAAAACATTACTTTTAATATTTCAAAAATGCAATTCCACTTCTCTCTACAAATTTTCTAAAGTGTGCATTCATCCTTATAAGTGCTGAAACTGCAAAGAGACAAAATACAATCTGCTGCTGTTCTAGAAATTATACCGTATTTTAAAGGGCATTTGTCAGCATATTCAGTTTTGTACCTATGAATCTGGCTGACCAGTTGCTTGTCTGAATGGCAGCTGAAGGCATCTGTGTTGATCTCATGTTCATATAAGCCGCATTGGTAAGAAAAATGAAGTTTTAACCCCTTAACGCCCAATGACTTTTCCAGGCGAGCCTTCCCTTCCCTGCACAACCAAGTGAAGGATAAAATCAAGTGAACACTGCGCAAAGCCATCTGTGGCAAGGTCCACATAACCACAGATACATGGACCAATAAGCACGGCCAGGGTCGCTATATCTCCCTAACTGCATACTGGGTAAATTTAGTGGCAGCTGGGCCCGAGGCGGATAGCGGTTTTGCGCATGTCCTTCTGCCACGAGGATCGCAGGGCATTATTCTTTGCCTCCTGTTGCCTCCTCCTTCTACTCTGTTTCCTCCTCCTCCTCTTCTACCACCTCCTCATCCGGATAGCGAAAGACCTTCACCACCAACTTCAGCACAGCCAGGGTTAAATGTCAGCAGGTGGTTTTAAAACTCAAATGTTTGGGGGACAAACCCCACACTGCACTGCATAGAAGAACAGACCGAGGAGTGTTTGCTGCCAGTGAGCCTCAAGCCCGGCCTGGTGGTGTGCGATAATCGCAATTTCTCGTAGCAGCTCTGGGACTAGCCGGTTTGATGCACATCCCTTGCCTGGCGCATGTGCTGAATTTGGTGGTGCAGAGATTCCTTAAAACTACCCAGACATGTCAGACCTGCTGCAGAAAGTGTGGTCCGTCTGTGCGCACTTTTGGCATTCTCACCCTGCTGCTGCTCGCCTGTCTGCGCTGCAGCGTAACTTCGGCCTTCCCGCTCACCGCCTTATATGTGACATGCCCACCAGGTGGAACTCCACCTTGCATATGCTGGAGAGACTGTGCGAGCAGCAGCAGGTAATAGTGGAGTTTCAGCTGCAGCATGCACGGGTCAGTCGCTCTGCGGAACAGCACCACTTCACCACCAATGAGTGGGCCTCCATGCTAGACCTGTGTGCCTTGTTGCGGTGTTTCGAGTATTCAACCAACATGGCTAGTGCCGATGACGGCGTTCTTAGCGTCACAATACCACTTCTATGTCTACCTGAGAAAACACTTAGGGTGATGATGGAAGAGGATGTGGCAGAGGAGGAAGAGGGGGCATTTCCCAGGAGGAGGATGAGGTAGAGGAGGAGGAACCAGGTACACAGCAGGGCGGCACCCAACGCAGCTCATGGCCATCACTGGAGCCCGACTGGGGAGATACGGAGGACACAGACGATACACCACCTACAGAGGACAGCTTATCTTTACCTATGGGCAGCCTGGCACACATGAGCGACTACATGCTGCAGTGTCTGCACAATGACCGCAGAGTTGCCCACATTTTAACTTGTGCTGATTACGGATCCCCGTTACAAAGACAACGTGCCGTCCTTAATTCCCTCACTGGAGCATGACAGGAAGATGCACGACTACAAGCGCACGCTGGTAGACGCGCTCCAGAGGGCATTCCCAACTGACACAGGGGGACAAGTGGAAGCACAAGGTGACGGCAGAGGAGGACGAGGAAGAGGTCGCAAACGCAGCTGGGTCATGGCCAGCACCTAACCAGGCAGGGTTAGCATGGCCGACATGTGGAAAAGCTTCGTCACCACGCCACAGCAACCGGCACCACCAGCTGATATGGAACGTCTTAGCAGGAGGCAGCATTTGAGCAACATGGTGGAACAGTACGTTTCCACACGCCTACACGTACTGACTGATGGTTCTTCCCCATTCAACTTCTGGGTCTCCAAATTATCCACATGGCCTGAGCTTGCCCTTTATGCCTTTTGGAGGTGCTGGCCTGCCCTGCAGCCAGTGTATTGTATTAACGTGTATTTAGCACGGCAGGGGACGTCTTTACAGACAAATGCGGCCGCCTGTCCACAGCTAACGTGGACAAGCTCATGTTCATTAAAATGAACCAGCCTTGGATCCCACAAGACTTGTCTGTACCTTGTGCAGAATAGACATTTATTTATTTTATTCAAGTGCACTTATTCTTTGATTTCTTTTTTATTTTTATTTGTCCTATTATTTTGGGGGCTACCCCAATAAAAAAAAAAATTATTAAAATTGTTAGCTGGCTACCTCCTCCATCGCCGCTTCCACCTACAACACCACATTCACCGCCTCCTCAACCTCCGACTCCACATCCACCTCCTCCTCCGAGTTGTAGGTTAATAATTTTTAATTTTTATTTATTTTATTTTAAGTTATTTTCCTATCCACATTTGTTTGCAGAGCACTTGCCATGCTCTTAAGCACATTTTGCAGCCCTCTAGCCCTTTGCATAAAATTTTTAGGGCCATTTTAGTGCCCAAAAGTTCGGGTCCCATTGACTTCAATCGGGTTCGGGGTAAAGTTCGGGTCAAGTTCGGGTCCCGAACCCAAACTTTTTTGTGAAATTTGGTTGAACGCGTACTTCCAGGTGTGCACACTTTTGGTGTGTATTATTGTATTGGCAACTAGTAGAGTTTGCCCTGGAAAAGCTGTCCTTCCCGGCTAGTAGTGTGGCATCAGAGCGGGTGTTTAGTGTGGCGGGGGCCATTGTTACCCTTAGAAGAACTCGCCTGTCTACCCAAAATGTGGAGAAACTGACCTTTATCAAGATGAATCATGCGTGGATCAGCCAGGATTTCCACCCACCAATGCCTGATGCATCAGACCAGATCATCCATGGTGCCACACCAACACTTTAACAAAAGATACCGTTTTTTTCTTGCTACCTGCCTCAGCTACTATTCTGATGCTGCCACCCGCCTGATGCCACACATCTGATTCCAAGTGCTCCTTCTTTCACCCACCATCTTCAGCTGGTACTGGTATTGCCACCCACCTCCCCACTTTGCCACCGGGTCACTCCATGGTCTCCTGATGCTGCTGTCACCTCCACACTATGTCACCTTGCCACTCTGTGGCCTCCTGATGCTGCTACTGCCACCTTCACACTGTCATTGTGCCACCCTGTGGCCTCTTCCTGATGCTGCTGCTTCCACCTCCACACTCTGTCATTGTGCCACTCTGTGGCCTCCTGATTATGCTGCTGCCACCTCCACACTCTGTCAGGTGCTGCCCTGTGGCCTCCTGATGCTGCCACCACCTCCACACTGTCATTGGGCTACTCTGTGGTCTCCTCATTCACATGTCATCTCTGTTTTAGATCCACTCCTGTTTTATTTGGCCTTAGCAATACTGATGGATTACAGACCAAATGCTGACCTAGTGAAGGCGGATGCTCAACAGACAGGATCTGTTTTTTGGGTGTTATTGTTCTGATGGATCAGAGGAAGGGAAAAATATTCAGTGATGTCAACACAAACTTACTGCTGACACTCTGTCGGGGGGGCTCTACTTGTATAAGCGTTTAATAGAACTGGTTCTGTAGGCATCTATGTAGAATCAGTTGACGACGGTGTAAAAGGAGCGCCCTTCTTCTTGGCGCTGAAATCGACCTGTTCATACTTGAGTGTTTTGGTCAGTTTTGGCCCCGTGACTGCCCAAATAAGTGATGTGTGCAGTGATTCTAAGAGTGACTCCTGTCCTCTGCATGTCATGCTGACTCACAGTATTATTTCACTACCACAGCAGACTCCCTATGCTTGTTACTGCAAGGCACAGTGTTCTACACCACTAAAAAGGCTCTCTGAAGCCAGGAAATAGCCGTTTTTTAACAAAATTTGCCACAAATAAATTCGGATCGAACCCAATTTTTGTTAAAAAAAATCGGCGAACCGGCCGAATCAAATATTTGAAAAATTTTCTCATTTTTACTTGTGATGTCTCTCCCTGCACTAAGTTCACTGGAAAATGGCGGAGACAGGGCAGGGGAAGACTTTGTATGGCACTATGAGTGCTCGCTCGTTCCTGGGCTTATTACTTTCGCTTTCTAACATGTGCAGCAGCCATTTTATGAAAAATACGATTTGTTACCACGAAGTTCAGGGAAATCTGACTGGATTCGGATCGAATTCCACTTCGTCAACTTTGATTCGCTCATCTCTAGTTGTCACCTAATAAATCTGGATTGATTTATATTACAATAGCTGGAGTGCAAAATAAGATAATAATATTTTTTTCTTTGTTTGAGAAGACATTTAACTCTTCAATGCATCTGAGTGTGCACTGAATATTCTACATTGATGGTCATGTGTTGGACAGAACCTGGGAGCCATATTAGAGTGCTGAGGAAGAGGGAAATGGCAGCAGTAATAAAGAGAAGAGGTGATGCATGGCCAGAACCCCCCAAAGAACTACCGAGCAATATCGGATTTTGGAACTGGCGATGCCACTGATTCTGTGGTTGCAGCAGACCCAAAACGTGGCAGAGCTAAACCAATCTTGGCTACTTCTAGCCTGCTCAAGTACCTCCAGTCTTGCAAGAGTAAAATCAGTATTATTAATCCCCCCTGTACAGCCTCGAGATTCTCTAGTAGCAGACTCTGTATTTCTACTGTTTCCGGTCAGGCAGCTCAGCTGACAGCTCCTTATCTCCGACCTTCTAAACACTCATTAGAGCTCAATTTTTATTTTACTGATAGAAACTTGGCTTACTGTAAATAAGTGTCTATGACCATTTTGTAATTTGAAAATAGGGTTTATTAGATGAACAGCACAAAGTGCAAGCGAAAATATGATTCACACAGCTAGACAGTTAATCCTTTGTGACAGAACAGCTGAATATTTTTTAATAAAGACCTATTGAAAAAAGGATTTTTAGCCCAAAATGAGTAAAATGCAGTTATTATAAAAATATAACCCAAAGGTGTTGTTATACAATGCCTTTAACTCCCATCAGGCCAAATTGCTGGCAGTGGAGTTACTGCAGTACCACATATCTTTTATGGCCACATGTCTTTTATGGTTTAATGTTCCCTGTGGTGAAGCAACAACACAGCAACAAGGCCAAGTAATATTGACACCTCCACTTTTGTGTCAGAATGGTTCCCACACCAGCCACTTATCTGCCTCTTCTACATCCTCCTCCATGAACATCCTCCCATCCACAACAGCAGCCGGGCAAAGCATCGCTCCTACTCCCCATTATGTAAAGTGATGCATTGCAATGCCGTTAGAGCTGATTGGTCTAGGCGAGAGTAGCCACACAGCTGATCACTTGCTAAAGTGCATTAATCAGCAAACATCCCACTAGCTGTCTTCCCACCAACTCCAGCTCTGCAAAGTGGTCAGCAACAATGGCATGAAAATGTCAGCCACGATGCATTTGAGGGAGATTACACATGTTCCCTGCATAGCACAAGTGATGCAAGTTGTGCAATGCTTATTGAACTAGTTTAGTGCTCTCATTAAGTGAAACAAAATAAGAGTATTGCAGGTTTGATACCTTTAATGGCTAACAAAAATTGAAGTAATGATGTTACATAGTGAGTAGAGATGAGCGAACACCTGGATGTTCGGGTTCGAGAGGTTCGGCCGAACTTCCGGAAAATGTCTGGGTTCGTGATCCGAACTCAACCCGAACTTCATCCCGAACCCGAACCCCATAGAAGTCAATGGGGACCCGAACTTTTGGGCACTAAAAAGGCTGTAAAAGACTCCCGGAAAGGGCTAGAGGGCTGCAAAAGGCAGCAAAATGTAGGTAAATCCCCTGCAAACAAATGTAGATAGGGAAATGATGACTTAACAAAAAATATAAAAAAATTGACCAATATTAATTGGAGTTAGGTCCCATAGCACAGAATCAGGCTTCAAATCACCCACCAATGGAGAAGGTCGCTTACTATTATTTCGACCCCAGCATCCAGACAAAGGAGAGAGGTCGCATAGCAGAGAATCTGGCATCATATCAACCACCACAGGAGAAGGCCACTTTCAGTGACTTAGGCCTTAGCACCCAGACAGAGGAGACATGTCAGATAGCACAAGCATTACATTTATACCATCCAGCACAGGAGAAGGCCACTTTTAGTTACTTTGACCCCTGCACCCAGAAAGAGGAGAGAGGCCCCACAGCACATATTCAGGCATCATATCACCCACCACAGGAGTAGGCCACCATTTAGTTAATTTGACCCCTGCACCCATGTCAGATGGTACAAGCATCAGTTTTACATCACCCAGCACAAGAGAAGGCCACTTTTAGAGACTTTGACCCCTGCACCCAGACGGAGGAGAGAGGTTTCACAGCAGAGAATCAGGCATTTAGATCACCCACCACAGGAGTAGGCCATCATTTAATGGGACCCCGGCAACCATGTCAGATGGTACAAGCATCAGTTTTACATCACCCAGCACAAGAGAAGGCCACTTTTAAAGGCTTTGACCCCTGCACCCAGACGGAGGAGAGAGGTTTTCACAGCAGAGAATCAGGCATTTAGATCACCCACCACAGGAGTAGGCCATCATTTAATGGGACCCCGGCAACCATGTCAGATGGCACAAGTATAACATTTATATCACCCAGCACAGGAGAAGGCGACTTTGAGAGACTTTGACCTCTGCACCCAGATGGAGGAGAGAGGTTTCACAGCAGAGAATCAGGCATTTAGATCACCCACCACAGGAGTAGGCCATCATTTAATGGGACCCCGGCAACCATGTCAGATGGCACAAGCATCCGTTTTACATCACCCAGCACAAGAGAAGGCCACTTTTAGAGACTTTGACCCCTGCACCCAGACGGAGGAGAGAGGTTTTCACAGCACATATTAAGGCCTCATATCATCCACCACAGGAGTAGGCCACCATTTAGTTAATTTGACCCCTGCACCCATGTCAGATGGTACAAGCATCAGTTTTACATCACCCAGCACAAGAGAAGGCCACTTTTAGAGACTTTGACCCCTGCACCCAGACGGAGGAGAGAGGTTTTCACAGCAGAGAATCAGGCATTTGGATCACCCACCACAGGAGTAGGCCACCATTTAGTTAATTTGACCCCTGCAACCATGTCAGATGGCACAAGTATAACATTCATATCACCCAGCACATGACAAGGCCACTTTCAGTGAGTTAGGCCTTAGCAACGAGACAGAGGAGACAGGTCAGATAGCACAAGCATCAGTTTTACTGATCACCCACTACAGGAGTCGGCAACCTTTAGTTAATTTGATAGCTTCAACCATGTCAGATGGCACTTGTATCACATTTATATCACCCAGCACATGACAAGGCCACTTTCAGTGAGTTAGGCCTTAGCAACGAGACAGAGGAGACAGGTCAGATAGCACAAGCATCAGTTTTACTGATCACCCACTACAGGAGTCGGCCACCTTTAGTTAATTTGATAGCTTCAACCATGTTAGATGGCACTTGTATCACATTTATATCACCCAGCACATGACAAGGCCACTTTCAGTGAGTTAGGCCTCAGCATCGAGACAGAGGAGACAGGTCAGATAGCACAAGCATCAGTTTTACATCAACCACCACAGGAGAAGGGCACTTTTAGAGACTTTGACCCCTGCAGCCACACGGAGGAGAGAGGTCCCACAGCAGAGATTCAGGCATTTATATCAGCCAGCACAGGAGAAGGCCGCTTTCAGTGACTTAGGCCTTAGCACCGACACAGAGGAGACAGGTCAGATAGCACAAGCATCAGTTTTACATCAACTACCACAGGAGAAGGGCACTTTTAGAGACTTTGACCCCTGCAGCCACACGGAGGAGAGAGGTCCCACAGCAGAGATTCAGGCATTTATATCAGCCAGCACAGGAGAAGGCCGCTTTCAGTGACTTAGGCCTTAGCACCGACACAGAGGAGACAGGTCAGATAGCACAAGCATCAGTTTTACATCAACCACCACAGGAGAAGGGCACTTTTAGAGACTTTGACCCCTGCAGCCACACGGAGGAGAGAGGTCCCACAGCAGAGATTCAGGCATTTATATCAGCCAGCACAGGAGAAGGCCGCTTTCAGTGACTTAGGCCTTAGCACCGACACAGAGGAGACAGGTCAGATAGCACAAGCATCAGTTTTACATCAACTACCACAGGAGAAGGGCACTTTTAGAGACTTTGACCCCTGCAGCCACACGGAGGAGAGAGGTCCCACAGCAGAGATTCAGGCATTTATATCAGCCAGCACAGGAGAAGGCCGCTTTCAGTGACTTAGGCCTTAGCACCGACACAGAGGAGACAGGTCAGATAGCACAAGCATCAGTTTTACATCAACCACCACAGGAGAAGGGCACTTTTAGAGACTTTGACCCCTGCACCCAGACGGAGGAGAGAGGGTTTCACAGCACATATTAAGGCCTCATATCACCCACCACAGGAGTAGGCCACCATTTAGTTAATTTGACCCCTGCAACCATGTCAGATGGCACAAGTATAACATTTATATCACCCAGCACATGACTAGGCCACTTTCAGTGAGTTAGGCCTTAGCAACGAGACAGAGGAGACAGGTCAGATAGCACAAGCATCAGTTTTACTGATCACCCACTACAGGAGTCGGCCACCTTTAGTTAATTTGATAGCTTCAACCATGTCAGATAGCACTTGTATTACGTTTATATCACCCAGCACATGACAAGGCCACTTTCAGTGAGTTAGGCCTTAGCAACGAGACAGAGGAGACAGGTCAGATAGCACAAGCATCAGTTTTACTGATCACCCACTACAGGAGTCGGCCGCCTTTAGTTAATTTGATAGCTTCAACCATGTCAGATGGCACAAGTATAACATTTATATCACCCAGCACATGACAAGGCCACTTTCAGTGAGTTAGGCCTTAGCAACGAGACAGAGGAGACAGGTCAGATAGCACAAGCATCAGTTTTACTGATCACCCACTACAGGAGTCGGCCACCTTTAGTTATTTTGATAGCTTCAACCATGTCAGATGGCACTTGTATCACATTTATATCACCCAGCACATGACAAGGCCACTTTCAGTGAGTTAGGCCTTAGCAACGAGACAGAGGAGACAGGTCAGATAGCGCAAGTATCAGTTTAACATCAACCACCACAGGAGAAGGGCACTTTTAGAGACTTTGACCCCTGCAGACACACGGAGGAGAGAGGTCCCACAGCAGAGATTTAGGCATTTATATCAGCCAGCACAGGAGAAGTCCGCTTTCAGTGACTTAGGCCTTAGCACCGACACAGAGGAGACAGGTCAGATAGCACAAGCATCAGTTTTACATCAACTACCACAGGAGAAGGGCACTTTTAGAGACTTTGACCCCTGCAGCCACACGGAGGAGAGAGGTCCCACAGCAGAGATTCAGGCATTTATATCAGCCAGCACAGGAGAAGGCCGCTTTCAGTGACTTAGGCCTTAGCACCGACACAGAGGAGACAGGTCAGATAGCACAAGCATCAGTTTTACATCAACCACCACAGGAGAAGGGCACTTATAGAGACTTTGACCCCTGCAGCCACACGGAGGAGAGAGGTCCCACAGCAGAGATTCAGGCATTTATATCAGCCAGCACAGGAGAAGGCCGCTTTCAGTGACTTAGGCCTTAGCACCGACACAGAGGAGACAGGTCAGATAGCACAAGCATCAGTTTTACATCAACTACCACAGGAGAAGGGCACTTTTAGAGACTTTGACCCCTGCAGCCACACGGAGGAGAGAGGTCCCACAGCAGAGATTCAGGCATTTATATCAGCCAGCACAGGAGAAGGCCGCTTTCAGTGACTTAGGCCATAGCACCGACACAGAGGAGACAGGTCAGATAGCACAAGCATCAGTTTTACATCAACCACCACAGGAGAAGGGCACTTTTAGAGACTTTGACCCCTGCACCCAGACGGAGGAGAGAGGGTTTCACAGCACATATTAAGGCCTCATATCACCCACCACAGGAGTAGGCCACCATTTAGTTAATTTGACCCCTGCAACCATGTCAGATGGCACAAGTATAACATTTATATCACCCAGCACATGACTAGGCCACTTTCAGTGAGTTAGGCCTTAGCAACGAGACAGAGGAGACAGGTCAGATAGCACAAGCATCAGTTTTACTGATCACCCACTACAGGAGTCGGCCACCTTTAGTTAATTTGATAGCTTCAACCATGTCAGATAGCACTTGTATTACGTTTATATCACCCAGCACATGACAAGGCCACTTTCAGTGAGTTAGGCCTTAGCACCGACACAGAGGAGACAGGTCAGATAGCACAAGCATCAGTTTTACATCAACCACCACAGGAGAAGGGCACTTTTAGAGACTTTGACCCCTGCAGCCACACGGAGGAGAGAGGTCCCACAGCAGAGATTCAGGCATTTATATCAGCCAGCACAGGAGAAGGCCGCTTTCAGTGACTTAGGCCTTAGCACCGACACAGAGGAGACAGGTCAGATAGCACAAGCATCAGTTTTACATCAACCACCACAGGAGAAGGGCACTTTTAGAGACCTTGACCCCTGCAGCCACACGGAGGAGAGAGGTCCCACAGCAGAGAATCAGGCATCATGTCAACCACCACAGGAGTAGGCCACCTTTTGTTTCTTTGACCCCTGAACCCAGAAAGAGGAAAGAGGTCCCACAGCAGAGAATTAGGCCTTTCGATCACCCACCACAGGAGAAGGCCGCTTTCAGTGACTTTGGCCCCCTGCACCTACACAAAGGAGACATGTCAGACAGCACAAGTATAACATTCATATCACCCAGCACAGGAGAAGGACACTTTCATGTACTTTGGCCCCGGCACCCAGACAGAGGGAAGGTTCATTCAACTCTGGGTTGCACCCCAAGATCCTACTTAATTTCAAAAATTGATTTTTCAATGAAGAAGTGGCCAGGAGTACAAGACAACATGGTTTAAGGCAGTTATTATGGACTACTCTGCACAAGGGAGGGTCAGGTCTTGTGGGATCCATGCCTGGTTCATTTTTATAAACGTCAGCTTGTCCACGTTGGCTGCGGACAGGCGGCTGCGTTTGTCAGTAATGACGCCCCCTGCCGTGCTGAATACACGTTCAGATAAATCGCTGGCCGCCGGGCAGGCCAGCACCTCCAAGGCATAACATGCTAATTCTGGCCAAGTGGACAATTTGGAAACCCAGAAGTTGAATGGGGCCGAACCATCCGTCAGTACGTGGAGTTGTGTGCAGACTTACTGTTCAACCATGTTAGTGAAATGTTGCCTCCTGCTAACACGTTCCGTATCTGGTGGTGGGGAAGTTAGCTGTGGCGTGAAGACAAAACTTTTCCACATTTCTGCCATGCTAACCCTGCCCTCAGAGGAGCTGGCCGTGACTCTGCTGCGTGGGCGACCTCTAGCTCCTCCTCTGCCTTGGACTTCCACCTGTTCCCCTGTGACAGCTAGGAATGCTCTCAGGAGCGCGTCTACCAGCGTGCGCTTGTACTCGCGCATCTTCCTATCACGCTCCAGTGCAGGAAGTAAAGTGGGCACATTGTCTTTGTACCGTGGATCCAGCAGGGTGGCCACCCAGTAGTCAGCACACGTTAAAATGTGGGCAACTCTGCTGTCGTTGCGCAGGCACTGCAGCATGTAATCGCTCATGTGTGCAAGGCTCCCCAGAGGTAAGGACAAGCTGTCCTCTGTGTGAGGCGTATCGTCATCATCCTCTGTATCCCCCCAGCCACGCACCAGGGATGTGCTTGCGCTGTGCTGGGTGCCACCCCACTGTGAACCTGCTTCATCCTCATCATCCTCCTCGTCCTCTAGTAGTGGTCCCTGGCTGGTCACATTTGTACCTGGCCTCTGCTGTTGCAAAAAACCTCCCTCTGAGCCACTTCTAACAGACTGGCCTGAAAGTGCTAAAAACGAACGTCATCCTCCTCCTCCTCCTCCTGGCCCTGGCCCACCTCCTCTTCCATCATCGCCCTAAGCGTTTTCTCTAGGAGACATAGAATTGGTATTGTGACGCTGATAACAATGGCATCGCCACTGGCCATGTTGGTGGCGTACTCGAAACAGCGCAATAGGGCACACAGGTCTCGCATGGAGGCCCAATCATTGGTGGTGAAGTGGTGCTGTTCCGCAGTGCGTCTGACCCGTGCGTGCTGCAGCTGAAACTCCACTATGGCCTGCTGCTGCTCGCACAGTCTCTCCAGCATGTGCAAGGTGGAGTTCCACCGGGTGGGCACATCGCATATTAGGCGGTGAGCGGGAAGGCCGAAGTTCCGCTGTAGCGCTGACAGGCGAGCAGCGGCAGGATGTGAACGCCGGAAGCGCGCACAGACGGCCCGCACTTTATGCAGCAGCTCTGACATGTCTGGGTAGTTGTGAATGAACTTTTGCACCACCAAATTCAGCACATGCGCCAGGCAAGGGATGTGCGTCAAACCGGCTAGTCCCAGAGCTGCCACGAGATTTCGCCCATTATCGCACACCACCAGGCTGGGCTTGAGGCCCACCGGCAGCAACCACTGGTCGGTCTGTTGTTCAATACCCCGCCACAACTCCTGCGCGGTGTGGAGCCTGTCCCCCAAACATATGAGTTTCAGAATGGCCTGCTGACATTTACCCCGGGCTGTGCTGAAGTTGGTGGTGAAGGTGTGTGGCTGACTGGATGAGCTGGTTGAAGCAGAGGAGGAGGAGGAAGCCGAGGAGGCTACAGGAGGCAAAGAATGATGCCCTGTGATCCTTGGCGGCGGAAGGACGTGCGCCAAGGAACTCTCCGCCTGGGGCCCAGCCGCCACTACATTTACCCAGTGTGCAGTTAGGGAGATATAGCGTCCCTGGCCGTGCTTACTGGTCCACGTATCTGTGGTTAGGTGGACCTTGCCACAAATGGCGTTGCGCAGTGCACACTTGATTTTATCGGACACTTGCATGTGCAGGGAAGGCACGGCTGTCTTGGAGAAGTAGTGGCGGCTGGGAACCACATACTGGAATGACAGCATTTCAAAGGCCAGTAGTTTAGAAATGCTGGCATTCAGGCCAAGGGCTCGAGGGTGACTAGGTGGGAATTTGTGCTTCCTCTCAAAGGTTTGAGAGATGGAGAGCTGAACGCTGCTGTGTGAAATAGTGGAGACGCTAGGTGACGGTGGCGGTGGTGGTGGTGGTGTCGGTGTCGGTGGCACATCCTCTGTTTGCTGCTCGGCAGGTAGCAACATTCCTCTCGAGGCGGAAGCCGAGGCAGCAGCGCTAAAGGGAGCAGGGGGAGCCTGAGCGGGTTCCTTGTTTTTAAGGTGTGTACTCCACTGCAGTTCATGCTTTGCATGTAGATGCCTGATCATGCAGGTGGTGCTCAGGTTAAGAACGTTAATGCCTCGCCTCAGGGTCTGATGGCACAGCGTGCAAACCACTCTGGTATTGTCCTCAGCACATTGTTTGAAGAAGTGCCATGCCAGGGAACTCCTTGAAGATGCCTTTGGGGTGCTGGGTCCCTGTTGGCGCTGGCCAATAGCAGGCGAACTCTCTGGACGGCGGCTGTTCTGCTTTTGCCCCCTGCTCCCTCTTTGACTTCGCTGTTGTCTGGGTCTCACCACTGCCTCTTCCTCTGAACTATTTAAGTCAGCGGCACGACCTTCAGTCCATGTGGGGTCTAAGACCTCATCGTCCTCTGCATCGTCTTCCACCCAGTCTTCCTCCCTGACCTCCTCCTGTTCAGTCTGCACACTGCAATAAGACACGGCAGTGGGCACCAGTGTTTCGTCATCATCAGAGACTCGGTCACTCTGCTGTGGTGGTATTCCCATGTCCTCATCATCTGGATACATAAGTGGTTGTGCGTCAGTGCATGGAATGTCTTCCACCGCTGGGGAAGGGCTAGGTGGACGCCCCTGGAAAACCGTGGGAGCAGAGTCTTCAAATAGAATAAGAGACTGCTGCATAACTTGAGGCTCAGCCAGTTTCCCTGATATGCATGGGGGTGATGTGACAGACTGATGGGCTTGGTTTTCAGGTGCCACCTGTGCGCTTTCCACAGAAGACTGGGCGGAAGACAATGTGGTGAACGTGCTGGAAGCACTGTCGGCCACCCAATCGACTAATGCCTGTACCTTCTCAGGCCTCACCATCCTCATAACGGCATTGGGCCCCACCAAATATCGCTGTAAATTCTGCCGGCTACTTGAGGGAGTTGGTTCACTACTTTGTGCGCCTGAGGCCGAACGGCCACGTCCTCTGCCAGCAACAGAGGCTTCACGGACACCACCATGACCGCGTCCTCGTCCCTTATTAGAATGTTTCCTCATTGTTGCGATTCAACTCGCACCACAATAAAATATATTATTTTTTAGCCCCAAAATTCCCACACTGGAAGATATAATTCCTTTTTCCGGTATTAATTACAAGAAAACTGCTGCAAATTGGACACCAGAATTTTTAATATGCTAGTTTTGGTACATAGCTTCCCACACGGGGAGATATAATTCCTTTTTACAGGAGTAAAAACGTGAGGCCTACTGTTTCTGGTCTAACTAACACCAGATTGATTAAATTGGCCTTTTTTTCACCAAAATTACAACACTGGACAATGTAATGCCTTTTTGCGGTATTAATTACAAGAAGACTGCTGCTAATTGGACACCAGAATTTTTAAAATGCTAGTTTGTGTACATAAATTCCCACACTGGAAGATATAATTCCTTTTTCCGGTATTAATTACAAGAAAACTGCTGCAAATTGGACACCAGAATTTTTAATATGCTAGTTTTGGTACATAGCTTCCCACACGGGGAGATATAATTCCTTTTTACAGGAGTAAAAGCGTGAGGCCTACTGTTTCTGGTCTAACTAACACCAGATTGATTAACCACATCAGCCCCCCTAGCTTAAACACTCTTAAAGACCAGGCCACTTTTTTCAATTCTTCACTACGCTACTTTCACCGTTTATTGCTCCGTCATACAACTTACCACCCAAATGAATTTTACCTCCTTCTCTTCTCACTAATAGAGCTTTCATTTGGTGCTATTTCTTTCTTGCTGACATTTTTACTTTTTTTGATATTTTACTTTTTTTATGAAATTTTTGCAAAAAAATGATATTTTTCACTTTATGTTGGAAAATTTGTCAAATAAAACTACATTTCTCTAAAAAAATTTCTCTAAATTTATTGTTCTACATGTCTTTGATAAAAAAAATGCAATAAGTGTATATTTATTGGTTTGGGTAAAAGTTATAGCGTTTACAAACTATGGTGCAAAAAAGTGAATTTCCGCACTTTGACTTTCTGAGCACCTGTCCTGTTTCCTGACGTACTACAATGCCCAGACAGTAGAAATACCCCATAAATGACCCCATTTCCGAAAGTAGAGACTTTGTAAAAAAAAAAAAAAAATCAATTTCCGCAAACTTGTGCCAAAGAATAAAATTTTACATGAACTCACCATACCCCTCACGGAATACCTTGGGGTGTCTTCTTTCCAAAATGGGGTCACTTGTGGGGTATTTATACTGCCCTGGCATTTTAGGGGCCCCTAAACGTCAGAAGCAGTTTGGAATCCAAATGCGTAAAAAATGTCCTGTGAAATCCTAAAGGTACTCATTGGATTTAGGGCCCCTTTGCGCATCTTGGCTGCAAAAAAGTGGCACATATGGGGTATCGCCGTAGTCGGGAGAAGTAGGGCAATGAGTTTTGGGGTGTCTTTTTACATATACCCCTACTGGGTGTGAAAAATATCTCTGTAAATGACAACTTTGTATAAAAAAATTTAAAAAGTTGTCATTTACAGAGATATTTCTCTCACCCAGCATGGGTATATGTAAAATACACCCCAAAACACATGCCCTACTTCTCCTGAGTCGGCGATACCCCATGTGTGCCACTTTTGCAGCCAAGATGCGCAAAGGCCCTAAATCCAATGAGTACCTTATAGGATTTCACAGGACATTTTTACGCATTTGGATTCCAAACTGCTTTGACGTTTAGGGGCCCCTAAAATGCCAGGGCAGTAAACTACCACACAAGTGACCCCATTTCGGAAAGTAGACACCCCAAGGTATTCGCTGATGAGCATAGTGAGTTCATGGAAGTTTTTATTTTTGGCACAAGTTAGCGGAAATTGATTTTTTTTTTACAAAGTCTCATATTCCACTAACTTGTGCCAAAAATAAAATTTTACATGAACTCACCATACCCCTCACGGAATACCTTGGGGTGTCTTCTTTCTAATATGGGGTCACTTGTGTGGTATTTTACTGCCCTGGCATTTTAGGGGCCCCTAAACGTCAGAAGCAGTTTGGAATCCAAATGCGTAAAAAATGTCCTGTGAAATCCTATAAGGTACTCATTGGATTTAGGGCCCCTTTGCGCATCTTGGCTGCAAAAAGTGGCACACATGGGGTATCGGCATACTCGGGAGAAGTAGGGCAATGTGTTTTGGGGCGTATTTTTACGTATACCCCTACTGGGTGTGAAAAATATCTCTGTAAATGACAACTTTGTATAAATTTTTTTAAAAAGTTGTCATTTACAGAGATATTTTCACACCCAGTATGGGTATATGTAAAAGTACACCCCAAAACACATTGCCCTACTTCTCCTGAGTACAGAGATACCACATGTGTGCCACTTTTGCAGCCAAGTTGCGCAATTCGACCCTAAATCCAATGAGTACCTTTAGGACGGTATTTTTACGCATTTTTCTTCTCACGCTTCAGGGCCCCTAAAATGCCAGGGCAGTATAAATGCTCCACATGTGACCCCATTTTAGAAAGAAGACACCCCAAGGTATTCTGTGAGGGGCATGGCGAGTTCATAGAAGATTTTTTTGCACAAGTTAGCGGAATTTGATTTTTTTGTTTTTCCACAAAGTCTCCCTTTCCGCTAACTTGTGACAAAAGTTCAATCTTTCATGGACTCAATATGCCCCTCAGCGAATACCTTGGGGTGTCTTCTTTCGAAATGGGGTCACATGTGAGGTTTTGTACTGCCCTGGCATTTGAGGGTCTCCATAATCATTACATGTATGGCCAGCATTAGGAGTTTCTGCTATTCTCCTTATATGGAGCATACAGGTAATGAGATTTTTCTGTTCAGCCTCTGGGCTGAAAGAAAAAAACGAACGGCACAGATTTCCTCATTCGCATCGATCGATGTGGATGAAAAAATCTCTGCCAAAAAATATGCAAGAAAAAAAAGAGGGGCCTGGCGATTGCCAGGACATAGGAGCTCCGCCCAAACATCCATACCCACTCAGCTCCTATGTCCTGGCAAGCGTGATTTCTCCATTCACATCGATCAATCGATCGGTGTGGAGGAAGACATCTTTGCCAGATTTTTGATACAAAGTGTTTGCCAAAGCATATGAACTCCAACACCTCTCCTCAGCTCACATGCCAGGGCAAACGTACCTGTCCTGCAGAGGAGAAATCTCGTCTTGCAGCGCCGCATACACTGACTTCACGTGTCTTCTGATAGCAGCGCAATGCTTCTCTCAGAATTCACATCAGTGCTGCGGCGTTTTCGTCGGTTGGTCCGTTGGTCTGTTGGTATACCTGGAAAATAAAGGGTGGTTATGGGGGGAAAAAAAAAGAAGAAAAAACAGGCAGCAGGCACATGACTTGAACGTTGCAAACTTTATAAAACCAGAACATTTTAAAACTTTTATAAAACATGAACATAAAAACCTGAACTAACTCAAGATTTTTTTTTCTTGCTACCTGTTTAATTTTTTTTTTTGTTTTCCATGTCACTCTTTATTTTCCTAGCAGAAACCTCTCCTTTCCCATGGGACAATGTGTAAAGTGTAAATCACACAGAGATGGTGCGAAGTACATTATACGCGTTATCCCAAGTGAAAGGAGAGGTTTCTACCGTTTCACACTTCTGCTGTAGCACACCAGCACCATCCCTATGTGTTAGGGTCTCTCAAAACCTAGTGTCCTGAGAGACCCTAGAGCCTGAGTGGAAAAAAACTACCTGTGTAGTGCTGTCCCTAGGTCCCTAAGTGTACCTGAGTGTGGTACTTCCGGAAACACTCTCCAAGGCATAGGGCAGGGTGGTCAGGACAGTCAGGACAGAAATAGCGGGTGTCACGCCTTATTCCACTCCTGCTACAGACACGACATCTTTTTCGGGGTGGCGGTTGGGTTGAGGTACCAGGCACAACGCTGGGGAAGTGCCGCTCGTGTAGACGGCTAACTACACTGGTGGTTGGGGCCACGGAACCTCCTGGATACAGGAGGTTCTCGATGATCTCTTCCTGGAATTTGAGGAAGGATCCCGTTCTCCCAGCCTTACTGTAGAGAACGTAACTGTTATATAGAGCCAATTGAATCAAATATACAGACACCTTCTTATACCAGCGTCTGGTCTTTCGGGAAACCAAATAAGGGGCCAACATCTGGTCGTTGAAGTCCACCCCTCCCATGTGGAGGTTATAGTCGTGGACCGAGAGGGGCTTTTCAACGACACTGGTTGCCCGTTCAATTTGGACTGTCGTGTCTGCGTGAATGGAGGAGAGCATGTAAGCGTCACGCTTGTCTCTCCATTTCACCGCGAGCAGTTCTTCGTTACACAATGCAGCCCTCTGCCCCCTTGTAAGTCTGGTGGTAATGAGCCGTTGGGGAAGCCCGGCGACTAGGTCGCACGGTGCCGCAGCAGCCAATCTGTTCTAGGAACAAATGCCTGAAGAGGGCCACACTTGTGTAAAGTTGTCCACATAAAGATGGTACCCCTTGCCGAATAAGGGTGACACCAAGTCCCAGACTATCTTCCCACTGCTCCCCAGGTAGTCAGGGCAACCGACCGGCTCCAGGGTCTGATCTTTTCCCTCATAGATCCGAAATTTGTGCGTATAGCCTGTGGCCCTTTCACAGAGCTTATACAATTTGACCCCATACCGGCGCGCTTGCTTGGGATGTACTGCTTGAAGCCAAGGCGCCCGGTAAAATGTATTAGGGACTCGTCTACGCAGATGTTTTGTGCAGGGGTATACAAATCTGCAAATTTCTGGTTGAAATGGTCTATGAGGGCCGAATTTTATGGAGCCGGTCAAAAGCTGGGTGGCCTCTGGGACGGGAGGTGGTGTTGTCACTAAAGTGCAGGAAACGCAGGATGGTCTCAAAGCGTGTCCTGGACATGGCAGCAGAGTACATGGGCATGTGATGAATTGGGTTCGTGGACCAATATGACCGCAATTCATGTTTTTGGTTATGCCCATGCTGAGGAGAAGGCCCAGAAAAGTTCTAAATTCGGAAACTTGGACTGGTTTCCACCGGAAAGGCTGGGCATAAGAGCTTCCCGGGTTGTCGGCGATAAATTGAGTGGCATATCTGTTTGTTTCTGCCACGACTAGGTCATAGAGCTCCGCAGTGAAAAACAGCTCAAAAAACCCCAGCGCCGATCCTATCTGAGCTGTTTCCACCGAACTCCTGACTGGGCGGTGAAAGGGGAACTAATGGTGCGGCTGAAGTTGGGGGCTGCCAATCAGGATTTGCCAGCACCTCAGGGACTCTAGGGGCTCTACGGGCCTGTCTGCGCGGTGGCTGCGGCGGGAAACTACTGCACGTGCCACCGTACCAGCTTCTACTGCCCTTCTGGTGCTCGCCACTTCACCATGTTGTACGGCAGTGCTGGTAGAAGGTCCAGGACGGGCTGCGCTGCTGGTGTATGCCTCACCACGTAATCCGGCAGCGCCAGCCCCACTCTGCTGCCCTTGAAGCGGATCCTGCGCAGCCTGCGGTCTAGCAACACGGGGCCGAGTGCGCCTGGTTCTATCAGGGACCTCAACCTCCTCGTCCGAACTTTGGGTCAGACTGCCACTGCTCTCTACAGGTTCGTATTCTGACCCGCTAGATTCGTCAGATGAGGGTTCCCATTCCTCATCCGACTGGGTCAGAATCCTGTAGGCCTCTTCAGAGGAATACCCCTTGTTTGACATTTGGGCGTCTAAATTTAGGGGTATTCCTGAGACTACCAAGAAAAAAGCAAGCCTGTCTTACAATTGAGAGGGTAGCGAAGTACAGAAGCCGCTGCGATTGATAAAAAGATCAAAACTGATTTTTATCGCCGCAGCGCTTGTGAAGGATTGTGCAGTGATTACAAAAAAAAATTTTTTGTCACTGCGGCGAGGCGGGCGTGGGTGAGCGCAGGTGTGGGCGACCGATCAGGTCTGATCGGGCAAACACTGCGTTTGGGGTGGAGGGCGAACTAAAGTGACACTAGTACTATTATATATCTGACCGTGATCAGTTCTGATCACTTACAGATACTATAAAAGTACAAGCGCTGATTAGCGCTACGCTAATCAGCGAACCAGTGACTGCGGTGCGGTGGGCTGGGCGCTAACGCTAACTACCTACCAAAGGGGCCTAAAGTAATCTAAACCTAAAAGTCAATCCTAGTGAAAAAAAAAAGTGACAGTTTACACTGATCACTTTTTCCCTTTCACTAGATGATTGACAGGTGATGAAAAGGGTGATCAAGGGGTTAATTTGGGTGATGGGGGGCTGATCAGGGGCTAGTGTGTGGTGCTTGGGTGTACTCACAGTAGGTGTGCTCTCTCCTGGGTCCAACCGACGAAAAGGACCCAGGAGAGAGCACAAGCTCATTTAATCCATCATATTTACAAATATGATGGGTTAAATGGCTTCTCATTCGTTTTTAAAAGTCATCAGCCCGCCAGCGCTGCCGATTGGCTGGCAGGCTGATGACCAACTCTCCCTGCGCCTTTTGCCGTGCGCGATCTGCGCATGCGCGGGCGCATCTATGCGAAATCTCGCGTCTCGCGAGATCACACGTAGATGCGTCCGATCAGAAGAGCCCGGCCGCTCGCAGAACGCGATCCTGCGTGCGGCGGTCCGGGAGCGGTTAAATTGGCCTTTTTTCACCAAAATTACAACACTGGACAATGTAATGCCTTTTGCGGTATTAATTACAAGAAGACTGCTGCTAATTGGACACCAGAATTTTTAAAATGCTAGTTTGTGTACATAAATTCCCACACTGGAAGGTATAATTCCTTTTTCCGGTATTAATTACAAGAAAACTGCTGCAAATTGGACACCAGAATTTTTAATATGCTAGTTTTGGTACATAGCTTCCCACACGGGGAGATATAATTCCTTTTACAGGAGTAAAAACGTGAGGCCTACTGTTTCTGGTCTAACTAACACCAGATTGATTAAATTGGCCTTTTTTCACCAAAATTACAACACTGGACAATGTAATGCCTTTTGCGGTATTAATTACAAGAAGACTGCTGCTAATTGGACACCAGAATTTTTAAAATGCTAGTTTGTGTACATAAATTCCCACAACTGGAAGATATAATTCCTTTTTCTGGTATTAATTACAAGAAAACTGCTGCAAATTGGACACCAGAATTTTTAATATGCTAGTTTTGGTACATAGATTCCCACACGGGAGATATAATTCCTTTTACAGGAGTAAAAACGTGAGGCCTACTGTTTCTGGTGTAACTAACACCAGATTGATTAAATTGGCCTTTTTTCACCAAAATTATAACACTGGACAATGTAATGCCTTTTGCGGTATTAATTCCTTTTTACAGGAGTAAAAACGTGCGGCCTACTGTTTCTGGTCTAACTAACACCAGATTGATTAAATTGGCCTTTTTTTCACCAAAATTACAACACTGTACAATGTAATGCCTTTTGCAGTATTAATTCCTTTTACAGGAGTAAAAACGTGAGGCCTACTGTTTCTGGTCTAACTAACACCAGATTGATTAAATTGGCCTTTTTTTTCACCAAAATTACAACACTGTACAATGTAATGCCTTTTTGCAGTATTAATTCCTTTTTACAGGAGTAAAAACGTGAGGCCTACTGTTTCTGGTCTAACTAACACCAGATTGATTAAATTGGCCTTTTTTTCACCAAAATTACAACACTGGACAATGTAATGCCTTTTTGCGGCATTAATTACAAGAAGACTGCTGCTAATTGGACACCAGAATTTTTAAAATGCTAGTTTGTGTACATAAATTCCCACACTGGAAGATATAATTCCCTTTTCCGGTATTAATTACAAGAAAACTGCTGCAAATTGGACACCAGAATTTTTAATATGCTAGTTTTGGTACATAGATTCCACACGGGGAGATATAATTCCTTTTGACAGGAGTAAAAACGTGAGGCCTACTGTTTCAGGTCTAACTAACACCAGATTGATTAAATTGGCCTTTTTTTCACCAAAATTACAACACTGGACAATGTAATGCCTTTTTGCGGTTTTAAATACAAGAAGACTGCTGCTAATTGGACACCAGAATTTTTAAAATGCTAGTTTGTGTACATAGATTCCCACACTGGAAGATATAATTCCCTTTTCCGGTATTAATTACAAGAAAACTGCTGCAAATTGGACACCAGAATTTTTAATATGCTAGTTTTGGTACATAGGTTCCCACACGGGGAGATATAATTCCTTTTTACAGGAGTAAAAACGTGAGGCCTACTGTTTCTGGTGCAACTAACACCAGATTGATT
Organism: Bufotes viridis; assembly: GCA_033119425.1. Lineage (NCBI taxonomy): Eukaryota > Metazoa > Chordata > Amphibia > Anura > Bufonidae > Bufotes > Bufotes viridis. The sequence continues at coordinate 356,702,255 of CM065590.1, forward strand.
AAAATGGCCTTTTTTCACCAAAATTATAACACTGGACAATGTAATGCCTTTTTGCGGTATTAATTCCTTTTTACAGGAGTAAAAACGTGAGGCCTACTGTTTCTGGTCTAACTAACACCAGATTGATTAAATTGGCCTTTTTTCACCAAAATTACAACACTGGACAATGTAATGCCTTTTTGCGGCATTAATTACAAGAAGACTGCTGCTAATTGGACACCAGAATTTTTAAAATGCTAGATTGTGTACATAAATTCCCACACTGGAAGATATAATTCCTTTTTCCGGTATTAATTACAAGAAAACTGCTGCAAATTGGACACCAGAATTTTTAATATGCTAGTTTTGGTACAGAGATTCCCACATGGGGAGATATAATTCCTTTTTACAGGAGTAAAAACATGAGGCCTACTGTTTCTGGTCTAACTAACACCAGATTGATTAAATTGGCCTTTTTTTCACCAAAATTACAACACTGGACAATGTAATGCCTTTTTGCGGTATTAATTACAAGAAGACTGCTGCTAATTGGACACAAGAATTTTTTAAATGCTAGTTTGTGTACATAAATTCCCACACTGGAAGATATAATTCCTTTTCCGGTATTACTTACAAGAAAACTGCTGCAAATTGGACACCAGAATTTTTTATATGCTAGTTTTGGTACATAGATTCCCACACGGGGAGATATAATTCCTTTTTACAGGAGTAAAAACGTGAGGCCTACTGTTTCTGGTGTAACTAACACCAGATTGATTAAATTGGCCTTTTTTTCACCAAAATTACAACACTGGACAATGTAATGCCTTTTTCCGGAATTAATTCCTTTTGACAGGAGTAAAAACGTGAGGCCTACTGTTTCAGGTCTAACTAACACCAGATTGATTAAATTGGCCTTTTTTTCACCAAAATTACAACACTGGACAATGTAATGCCTTTTTGCGGTTTTAAATACAAGAAGACTGCTGCTAATTGGACACCAGAATTTTTAAAATGCTAGTTTGTGTACATATATTCCCACACTGGAAGATATAATTCCCTTTTCCGGTATTAATTACAAGAAAACTGCTGCAAATTGGACACCAGAATTTTTAATATGCTAGTTTTGGTACATAGGTTCCCACACGGGGAGATATAATTCCTTTTTACAGGAGTAAAAACGTGAGGCCTACTGTTTCTGGTGCAACTAACACCAGATTGATTAAAATGGCCTTTTTTCACCAAAATTATAACACTGGACAATGTAATGCCTTTTTGCGGTATTAATTCCTTTTTACAGGAGTAAAACGTGAGGCCTACTGTTTCTAGGTCTAACTAACACCAGATTGATTAAATTGGCCTTTTTTTCACCAAAATTACAACACTGGACAATGTAATGCCTTTTGCGGTATTAATTACAAGAAGACTGCTGCTAATTGGACACCAGAATTTTTAAAATGCTAGTTTGTGTACATAAATTCCCACACTGGAAGATATAATTCCTTTTTCCGGTATTACTTACAAGAAAACTGCTGCAAATTGGACACCAGAATTTTTAATATGCTAGTTTTGGTACATAGATTCCCACACGGGGAGATATAATTCCTTTTTACAGGAGTAAAAACGTGAGGCCTACTGTTTCTGGTGTAACTAACACCAGATTGATTAAATTGGCCTTTTTTTCACCAAAATTACAACACTGGACAATGTAATGCCTTTTTCCGGAATTAATTCCTTTTTACAGGATTAAAAACGTGAGGCCTAGTGTTTCTGGTGTAACTAACACCAGATTGATTAAATTGGCCTTTTTTTCACCAAAATTACAACACTGGACGATATAATGCCTTTTTGCAGTATTATTTACAAGAGGACTGCTGGTATTTCAGAACACCGGAATTTTTAAAATGCTAGTTTTGCTAGATAAATTTCCCACACTGGGAGAAATATTGCCTAAGCCTTTTTACAGTATTAATTACAACAGGAGTGCTTCTTCTGGTCTAACACCAGAATAATTTTATTATTGCGGTGAAAGCTTTTTTTAATTTATATTTCTGCACATAAAAAAAAATATATATTTCTGGCTGACAGTATTGGACTTGGCTGTAGTGGCACTGGCTAGCCTAGCTGGAACAGCACATTCATGGGATTTGCTATCCAAGTGGGTTACTTTCAGTTTCACCACTGATATATTAAATATCTTTGCAGTTAGTATGGGTGACACAAGCACAGCCAAACCCCTGATGTAGTATATCTATGAAAAAATTGACTATTACATGAGATTAATGGACGTTGTGGCAGCTTTTGCTGTAGCACCACAAGTCCCAAAATGGCCGCCGCCTATCAGCCCAGTAACATGTGCCAGAAAACAGTTTGCCCAGCCAGAAAAAAATTGACTTTGACTGAGCAGCTGAATCGCTGTTGTTCTGATTCACAGGTGTAGATTTTTAACTTCTTTGGAGCTTTGGTTTACACTCTGTGGCAGCTTGTGCTGGCGCACCACAAGTCCCAAAATGGCCACCGCCGGTCAGCCCAGTTACATGTGCCAGTAAAAATCGCTCTGGCCAGTCTCAACAAAATAGTGACTTTCAGTGAACAGCTCAGCTGAGTTGTTCTGATGCACAGGTGTAGAAAGGTAGATCATTCAATCACTTCTTTATCCCTGCCTATCTCGCCCTCACAGAAGCTGCATCCTCTCCCTACACTAGTCAGAGCAGTGTGACGTGCAGCGCTACGTGACTCCAGCTTAAATAGAGGCTGGGTCACATGCTGCACTTGGCCAATCACAGCCATGCCATTAGTAGGCATGGCTGTGATGGGCTCTTAGGGCAAGAAGTAAAACGCTAGCTGATTGGCTGCTGTGCAGCCCTTCAGAAAGCGGGAAGTAATCGACGAACACCGGACCCGAACTTTTTTGAAAATGTCCGGGTTCGGGTCCGTGTCACGGACACCCCAAAATTCGGTACGGACCCGAACGATTTTCGAACTGTTCGCTCAACACTAATAGTGAGCTTTCGAGACATCACCAGTAGGGGCTGGTGATGTCTCGAAAGCTCTCCATGTAACATCATTACTTCTATTTTTTGTTAGCCATTTAAAAGTATCAAACATGCAATACTCTAATTTTGTTTCTCTTAATGAGAGCACTGAACTAGTTTTCTATTGTGATTCCTTTACTTACTTTTGTGATAAGTTCAGTTGCGGGAGAGTGAGGTACTGCCTGTAGTATGTCTTAATTTTTTTTAATTTTGGCATTATGCAGGGGCTGGGATGAACGGCATGCGCAATATCTAACATATTGTTACGCCTTTGTGGGATCTATAAAGACCGTGTGCTGTGCGATCCACTGGGTCCTTGCTGATATAGTTTGTTTGGTACAGGACCTGGGGTTGCTTGGATGCGGACTGGACGCTCTATCACATGATTCGTAATGTGGGGAGGGCGTCTGTTCGTTTCCCAGGCTCCCGATCATGTGACCGCCTGTTGATCACGTGACTGTTGGTTATCTCGCTCAGTAACACTAAATCTAACTCTAGCATGCGCGATTGCATGCTGGAGACGCCAATCATCGCGCCCTTCTTGCCAGATAGGTTCTCAGCTCACCAGTATAGTAAGTGTTTAATGTTTTACACGGCTGGTGATACTATGATGTTTTTGTATGCAATTATGTCACTTGTTTATATGATTGGGGGAACATATAGGGGGGAGGGATTGACCTTTTCGAAGGACAACCCCTCAACCAATCTGGATTTATTGAAGTATATGTATGTTCACTTGTAAATTACATGTAGCTTGAGAAAGACCTGTGTGTGTCGAAACGTTGCTTTTCTTCATTGTGAATAAATACGAATATTGGATTGAGTGCTACGACATCGTGTGAAGTTTTTTGTATCTGAGGCCGAGACCTGACGCCGCAAGCACCGCCGCCATAACATAGAGCAAGTTTCCGAGTTTGTGGTGCGGTCCTACTACGTTTTTTTTGCTATTTCACTTTGGGCCTGAGGACGTGCACACTAACTATGGTGTAAAGGATCACTGGCAGTTATTTTCTCACCCATTGATTCAAGCGGTAACAGATTAATGGACTCACCGAATAGCTCTGTTTATTCAAGTGAACAAATTACACACATCCTGAGTGGTGATGATGGGGAGGGAGCCTTCCTGAGCAGACCAACTGTAGACCTGGTCAAACGGAGATGGATTAACGAGAGGAAACAACTTATCAATACGGAATTACATCTCCTCAACTCTCAGAGAATATTATAAAGTAAGCCAAATACCACGAGGTTTGAGGACACACCTAAGACCGATCCTGTTCCCTGATAATCAAGATTTTCTGAGAAAGTTCACGGACATTTCCAATCGTTTTTCTATGGACATTATGTTACTTAATATGGAGTTTGTACAGAGTGACATCACTAATATTAACAGGAGGATTAAGGAATATGAGGGTCAACTTTAAACATTATTTTAATCAAGAATAGTGTTGAGCGAACAGTTCGAGCATCGTTCGGGTTCGTACCGAATTTTGGGGTGTCCGTGACACGGACCCGAACCCGGACATTTTCAAAAAAGTTCGGGTTCGGGTCTGGTGTTCGTCGATTTCTTCCCGCTTTCTGAAGGGCTGCATAGCAGCCAATCAGCTAGCGTTTTACTTCTTGCCCTAAGAGCCCATCACAGCCATGCCTACTAATGGCATGGCTGTGATTGGCCAAGTGCAGCATGTGACCCAGCCTCTATTTAAGCTGGAGTCACGTAGCGCCGCATGTCACACTGCTCTGACTAGTGTAGGGAGAGGATGCAGCTTCTGTGAGGGCGAGATAGGCAGGGATAAAGAAGTGATTGAATCATCTACCTTTCTACACCTGTGCATCAGAACAACTCAGCTGAGCTGTTCACTGAAAGTCACTATTTTGTTGAGACTGGCCAGAGCGATTTTTACTGGCACATGTAACTGGGCTGACCGGCGGTGGCCATTTTGGGACTTGTGGTGCGCCAGCACTTGCTGCCACAGAGTGTAAACCAAAGCTCCAAAGAAGTTAAAAATCTACACCTGTGAATCAGAACAACAGCGATTCAGCTGCTCAGTCAAAGTCAATTTTTTTTCTGGCAGGGCAGACTGTTTTCTGGCACATGTTACTGGGCTGACAGGCGGCGGCCATTTTGGGACTGGTGCTACAGCAAAAGCTGCCACAACGTCCATTAATCTCATGTAATAGTCGATTTTTTCATAGATATACTACATCAGGGGTTTGGCTGTGCTTGTGTCACCCATACTAACTGCAAAGATATTTAATATATCAGTGGTGAAACTGAAAGTAACCCACTTGGATAGCAAATCCCATGAATGTGCTGTTCCAGCTAGGCTAGCCAGTGCTACTACTTTGTCCAATACTGTCAGCCAGAAATATTTTTTTTTTTTATGTGCCAGAAATATAAATTAGAAAAAGCTTTCACCGTAATAATAAAATTATTCTGGTGTTAGACCAGAAGAAGCACTCCTGTTGTAATTAATACTGTAAAAAGGCTTAGGCAATATTTCTCCCAGTGTGGGAAATTTATCTAGCAAAACTAGCATTTTAACAATTCCGGTGTTCTGAAATACCAGCAGTCCTCTTGTAATTAATACCGCCAAAAGGCATTATATCGTCCAGTGTTGTAATTTTGGTGAAAAAAAGGCCAATTCAGTCAATCTGGTGTTTGTTAGACCAGAAACACTAGGCCTCACATTTTTACTCCTGTAAAAAGGAATTATATCTCCCGTGTGGGAATCTATGTACCAAAACTAGCATATTAAAAATTCTGGTGTCCAATTTGCAGCAGTTTTCTTGTAATTAATACCGGAAAAAGGAATTATATCTTCCAGTGTGGGAACTTATGTACACAAACTAGCATTATAAAAATTCTCGTGTCCAATTAGCAGCAGTCTTCTTGTAATTAATACCGCCAAAAGGCATTATTGTCCAGTGTTGTAATTTTGGTGAAAAAAAGGCCAATTTAATCAATCTGGTGTTTGTTAGACCAGAAACACTAGGCCTCACGTTTTCACTCCTCTAAAAAGGAATTATATCTCCCCGTGTGGGAATCTATGTACCAAAACTAGCATTATAAAAATTCTGGTGTCTACTTTGCAGCAGTTTTCTTGTAAATAATACCGCCAAAAGGCATTATAGTCCAGGGTTGTAATTTTTGTGAAAAAAAGGCCAATTTAATCAATCTGGTGTTTGGTAGACCAAAAACACTAGGCCTCACGTTTTTACTCCTGTAAAAAGGAATTATATCTCCCCGTGTGGGAAGCTATGTACCAAAACTAGCATATTAAAAATTCTGGTGTCCACTTTGCAGCAGTTTACTTGTAAATAATACCGCCAAAAGGCATTATTGTCCAGTGTTGTAATTTTGGTGAAAAAAAGGACAATTTAATCAATCTGGTGTTTGTTAGACCAAAAACACTAGGCCTCACGTTTTCACTCCTGTAAAAAGGAATTATATCTCCCCGTGTGGGAATCTATGTACCAAAACTAGCATTATAAAAATTCTGGTGTCCAATTAGCAGCAGTTTTCTTGTAATTAATACCGCCAAAAGGCATTATTGTCCAGTGTTGTAATTTTGGTGAAAAAAAGGCCAATTTAATCAATCTGGTGTTTGTTAGACCAAAAACACTAGGCCTCACGTTTTCACTCCTGTAAAAAGGAATTATATCTCCCCGTGTGGGAAGCTATGTACCAAAACTAGCATATTAAAAATTCTGGTGTCCACTTTGCAGCAGTTTTCTTGTAAATAATACCGCCAAAAGGCATTATTGTCCAGTGTTGTAATTTTGGTGAAAAAAAGGCCAATTTAATCAATCTGGTGTTTGGTAGACTAAAAACACTAGTCCTCACGTTTTCACTCCTGTAAAAAGGAATTATATCTCCCCGTGTGGGAATCTATGTACCCAAACTAGCATTTTAAAACTTCAGATGTCCTATTTGCAGCAGTATTCTTGTAAATAATACCGCCAAAAGGCATTATTGTCCAGTGTTGTAATTTTGGTGAAAAAAAGGACAATTTAATCAATCTGGTGTTTGTTAGACCAAAAACACTAGGCCTCACGTTTTCACTCCTGTAAAAAGGAATTATATCTTCCCGTGTGGGAATCTATGTACCAAAACTAGCATTATAAAAATTCTGGTGTCCAATTAGCAGCAGTGTTCTTGTAATTAATACCGCCAAAAGGCATTATTGTCCATTGTTGTAATTTTGGTGAAAAAAGGCCAATTTAATCAATCTGGTGTTTGTTAGACCAAAAACACTAGGCCTCACGTTTTCACTCCTGTAAAAGGAATTATATCTCCCCGTGTGGGAATCTATGTACCAAAACTAGCATTATAAAAATTCTGGTGTCCAATTAGCAGCAGTGTTCTTGTAATTAATACCGCCAAAAGGCATTATTGTCCAGTGTTGTAATTTTGGTGAAAAAAAGGCCAATTTAATCAATCTGGTGTTTGGTAGACCAAAAACACTAGGCCTCACGTTTTTACTCCTGTAAAAAGGAATTATATCTCCCCGTGTGGGAATCTATGTACCCAAACTAGCATTTTTAGCACTTTCAGGCCAGTCTGTTAGAAGTGGCTCAGAGGGAGGTTTTTTGCAACAGCAGAGGGCAGGTACAAATGTGGCCAGCCAGGGACCACTACTGGAGGACGAGGAGGATGAGGAGGAGGTGGAGGAGGATGAGGATGAAGAAGGTTCACAGCGGGGTGGCACCCAGCACAGCGCAGGCACATCCCTGGTGCGTGGGTGGGGGGATACAGAGGATGATGACGATACGCCTCCCACAGAGGACAGCTTGTCCTTACCTCTGGGGAGCCTGGCGCACATGAGCGATTACATGCTGCAGTACCTGCGCAATGACAGCAGAGTTGCCCACATTCTAACGTGTGATGACTACTGGGTGGCCACCCTGCTGGATCCATGGTACAAAGACAATGTGCCCACTTTACTTCCTGGACTGGAGCTTGATAGGAAGATGCGCGAGTACAAGCGCACACTGGTAGACGCGCTCCTGAGAGCATTCCCAACTGTCACAGGGGAACAGGTGGAAGGCCAAGGCCAAGGCAGAGGAGGAGCTAGAGGTCGCCCACGCAGCAGTGTCACGGCCAGCTCCTCTGAGGGTAGGGTTAGCATGGCAGAAATGTGGAAAAGTTTTGTCTTCACGCCACAGCTAACTGCCCCACCACCTGATACGGAACGTGTTAGCAGGAGGCAACATTTCACTAACATGGTTGAACAGTACGTCTGCACACAACTCCACGTACTGATGGATGGTTCGGCCCCATTCAACTTCTGGGTTTCCAAATTGTCCACGTGGCCAGAATTAGCATGTTATGCCTTGGAGGTGCTGGCCTGCCCGGCAGCCAGCGTTTTATCTGAACGTGTATTCAGCAAGGCAGGGGGCGTCATTACTGACAAACGCAGCCGCCTGTCCGCAGCCAACGTGGACAAGCTGACGTTTATAAAAATGAACCAGAAATGGATCCCACAAGACCTGACCCTCCCTTGTGCAGAGCAGTCCTTAATAACTGCCTTAAACCATGTTGTCTTGTACTCCTGGCCACTTCTTCATTGAAAAATCAATTTTTGAAATTAAGTAGGATCTTGGTGTGCAACCCAGAGTTGAATGAACCTTCCCTCTGTCTGGGTGCCGGGGCCAAAGTACATGAAAGTGTCCTTCTCCTGTGCTGGGTGATATGAATGTTATACTTGTGCTGTCTGACATGTCTCCTTTGTGTGGGTGCAGGGGGCCAAAGTCACTAAAAGCGGCCTTCTCCTGTGCTGGCTGATATAAATGCCTGAATCTCTGCTGTGGGACCTCTCTCCTCTTTCTGGGTGCAGGGGTCAAAGAAACAAAAGGTGGCCTACTCCTGTGGTGGTTGACATGATGCCTGATTCTCTGCTGTGGGACCTCTCTCCTCCGTGTGGCTTCAGGGGTTAAAGTCTCTAAAAGTGCCCTTCTCCTGTGGTGGTTGATGTAAAACTGATGCTTGTGCTATCTGACCTGTCTCCTCTGTGTCGGTGCTAAGGCCTAAGTCACTGAAAGCGGCCTTCTCCTGTGCTGGCTGATATAAATGCCTGAATCTCTGCTGTGGGACCTCTCTCCTCTTTCTGGGAGCAGGGGTCAAAGAAACAAAAGGTGGCCTACTCCTGTGGTGGTTGACATGATGCCTGATTCTCTGCTGTGGGACCTCTCTCCTCCGTGTGGCTGCAGGGGTCAAAGTCTCTAAAAGTGCCCTTCTCCTGTGGTGGTTGATGTAAAACTGATGCTTGTGCTATCTGACCTGTCTCCTCTGTGTCGGTGCTAAGGCCTAAGTCACTGAAAGCGGCCTTCTCCTGTGCTGGCTGATATAAATGCCTGAATCTCTGCTGTGGGACCTCTCTCCTCTTTCTGGGAGCAGGGGTCAAAGTCTCTAAAAGTGGCCTTCTCTTGTGCTGGGTGATGTGAAGCTGATGTTTGTGCCATCTGACATGGTTGCCGGGGTCCCAATAAATGGTGGCCTACTCCTGTGGTGGGTGATCTAAATGCATGATTCTCTGCTGTGAAAACCTCTCTCCTTCGTCTGGTTGCAGGGGTCAAAGTCTATCAAAGTGGCCATCTCTTGTGCTGGGTGATGTGAAGCTGATGTTTGTGCCATCTGACATGGTTGCCGGGGTCCCATTAAATGGTGGCCTACTCCTTTGGTGGGTGATCTAAATGCCTGATTCTCTGCTGTGAAAACCTCTCTCCTCCGTCTGGGTGCAGGGGTCAAAGTCTATCAAAGTGGCCTTCTCTTGTGCTGGGTGATGTGAAGCTGATGTTTGTGCCATCTGACATGGTTGCCGGGGTCCCATTAAATGGTGGCCTACTCCTGTGGTGGGTGATCTAAATGCATGATTCTCTGCTGTGAAAACCTCTCTCCTCCGTCTGGGTGCAGAGGTCAAAGTCTATCAAAGTGGCCTTCTCTTGTGCTGGGTGATGTGAAGCTGATGTTTGTGCCATCTGACATGGTTGCCGGGGTCCCATTAAATGGTGGCCTACTCCTGTGGTGGGTGATCTAAATGCCTGATTCTCTGCTGTGAAACCTCTCTCCTCTGTCTGGGTGCTGGTCCAAAATACATGAGAGTGGCCTTCTCCGGTGGGGGTTGATATGACGCATGATTCCTTGCTGTGGGACCTGTATCCTCTGTCTGGGTGCTGGTCCAAAATAAATGAGAGTGGCCTTCTCCGGTGGGGGTTGATATGACGAATGATTCCTTGATGTGGGACCTCTCTCCTCTGTCTGGATGCTGGTCCAAAATACATGAGAGTGGCCTTCTCCGGTGGTGGTTGATATGACGCATGATTCCTTGCTGTGGGACCTGTATCCTCTGTCTGGGTGCTGGTCCAAAATAAATGAGAGTGGCCTTCTCCGGTGGTGGTTGATATGACGCATGATTCCTTGCTGTGGGACCTGTATCCTCTGTCTGGGTGCTGGGCCGAAATAAATGAGAGTGGCCTTCTCCGTTGGTGGTTGATATGACGCATGATTCCTTGATGTGGGACCTCTCTCCTCTGTCTGGGTGCTGGTCCAAAATACATGAGTGGCCTTCTCCGGTGGTGGTTGATATGAGGCATGATTCCTTGCTGTGGGACCTGTATCCTCTGTCTGGGTGCTGGTCCAAAATAAATGAGAGTGGCCTTCTCCGGTGGGGGTTGATATGACACATCATTCCTTGCTGTGGGACCTGTATCCTCTGTCTGGGTGCTGGTCCAAAATAAATGAGAGTGGCCTTCTCCGGTGATGGTTGATATGACGCATGATTCCTTGCTGTGGGACCTCTCTCCTCTGTTTGGGTGCTGGTCCAAAATACATGAGAGTGGCCTTCTCCGGTGGTGGTTGATATGACGCATGATTCCTTGATGTGGGACCTGTATCCTCTGTCTGGGTGCTGGTCCAAAATAAATGAGAGTGGCCTTCTCCGGTGGGGGTTGATATGACGCATGATTCCTTGATGTGGGACCTCTCTCCTCTGTCTGGGTGCTGGTCCGAAATAAATGAGAGTGGCCTTCTCCGTTGATGGTTGATATGACGCATGATTCCTTGCTGTGGGACCTGTATCCTCTGTCTGGGTGCTGGGCCGAAATAAATGAGAGTGGCCTTCTCCGTTGGTGGTTGATATGACGCATTTTTCCTTGATGTGGGACCTCTCTCCTCTGTCTGGGTGATGGTCCAAAATACATGAGTGGCCTTCTCCGGTGGTGTTTGATATGACGCATGATTCCTTGCTGTGTGACCTGTATCCTCTGTCTGGGTGCTGGGCCGAAATAAATGAGAGTGGCCTTCTCCGTTGGTGGTTGATATGAGGCATGATTACTTGCTGTGGGACCTATCTCCTCTGTCTGGGTGCTGGTCCAAAATAAATGAGTGGCCTTCTCCGGTGGGGGTTGATATGACGCATGATTCCTTGATGTGGGACCTCTCTCCTCTGTCTGGGTGCTGGACCGAAATAAATGAGAGTGGGCTTCTCCGTTGGTGGTTGATATGACGCATGATTCCTTGCTGTGGGACCTGTATCCTCTGTCTGGGTGCTGGGCCGAAATAAATGAGAGTGGCCTTCTCCGTTGGTGGTTGATATGACGCATGATTCCTTGATGTGGGACCTCTCTCCTCTGTCTGGGTGCTGGTCCAAAATACATGAGTGGCCTTCTCCGGTGGTGGTTGATATGACGCATGATTCCTTGCTGTGGGACCTGTATCCTCTGTCTGGGTGCTGGTCCAAAATACATGAGAGTGGCCTTCTCCGGTGGTGGTTGATATGAAGCATGATTCCTTGCTGTGAGACCTGTATCCTCTGTCTGGGTGCTGGGCCAAAATAAATGAGAGTGGCCTTCTCCGTTGATGGTTGATATGACGCATGATTCCTTGATGTGGGACCTCTCTCCTCTGTCTGGGTGCTGGTCCAAAATACATGAGTGGCCTTCTCCGGTGGTGGTTGATATGACGCATGATTCCTTGCTGTGGGACCTGTATCCTCTGTCTGGGTGCTGGGCCGAAATAAATGAGAGTGGCCTTCTCCGGTGGTGGTTGATATGAAGCATGATTCCTTTCTGTGGGACCTGTATCCTCTGTCTGGGTGCTGGTCCCAAATAAATGAGAGTGGCCTTCTCCAGTGGTGGATGATATGACGCATGATTCCTTGCTGTGGGACCTCTCTCCAATTGATATTGGTTAATTTTTATTTATTTTATTTTATTTTAATTCATTTCCCTATCTACATTTGTTTGCAGGGGATTTACCTACATTTTGCTGCCTTTTGCAGCCCTCTAGCCCTTTCCGGGTGTCTTTTACAGGCTTTTTAGTGCCCAAAAGTTCGGGTCCCCATTGACTTCTATGGGGTTCGGGTTCGGGATGAAGTTCGGGTTGAGTTCGGATCACGAACCCGGACATTTTCCGGAAGTTCGGCCGAACCTCTCGAACCCGAACATCCAGGTGTTCGCTCATCTCTAATTAAGAACAGACTTGCATAAATATCGTTCAAATATTGAGGATACTAAGAGACAAAAATGGTTCAGTGGCCAGGATGATTATGTCAAGGGGAATGTCTATAAAAAAGAATGTCTATAAAAAAGCACAGTTTGATCTCACAGATACAGATTCCTTGATGGAACGTTGGGATGACCCTGATTTTTTAGGAATAGGTACTGCAAGAGACCTCAGAGAACGAGACGGGGAGGACGCAAACACCTGCACAACAGACAAAAAACTTTTGAATGCCTGCACGATATGCTCTACCAAACCACCCATGGGAAACAAAACCCCTGCGTCACAACAGGGGAGGATGGGTGCACAAAGGAAGAAATCATAAATGGGACTTCACTTGTGGTAAATATCTCCTCTTATGATCTAACACATGGGGAACTTATATTGTTAAATAAGCGGCTCTCTTTCTGTCCAACATATGATGTTGATTGGTTCCAGAATGAAATGTATCTACTGAGTTTTTTTAGGCGTATCAAATTGAAAGTTTTTTTTTCAACAATCAGGAGCCCATGGATAGATTGTTTTCAAGGGCCCCTGACGGGGTTGAACATAGTATTTTGACTCTTGGAGAGTTGGGCCTGTTCCTCAGGAGTGATTTTCAGCCACCTGTCCACAATAAGGCATTTGATACCTACATTTCCCTGGTCAAATCGGATGTCTTGAAAAGGAGACAAGATATGCATTGGAAAGTTGACTCCAATTTGACCAGGGAAGAGAGGGCCGCTCTTGTCTCTGAGTCAACGTAAAGAATTGACTATCAAAGCAGCTGACAAAAAAAAGGGGGGGGGGCAATAGTGGTTATGAACACAGATAAATATATTGCTAAGATTGAGAAACAGCTACAGGATGAATAGGTCTATAGACAGGTGAAGGCAGATCCAAAATTTGAGGTGTTGAGGAAAATAAAAATTGATAATACACATGCCAGTGACATTATTGATGGTAAGCTTCACTCTTACCTCATACAGAAACATCCGGTAACTCCAATTCTATACACTCTCCCAAAGATCCATAAAGACCTATATAATCCACTTGGATGTTCCATAGTGGCAGGGGTTGACTCAATATTTGCCCTAGCGGCAATTTTTCTTAAAAAAATTGCTGAGATCTTCTGCCACAGGGGCCGCATCATATGTGAGGGACACGACTGACTTTTTAAACAAGCTTAATGCTATCACGTTTGATACAAACAATAAGTTGGTGTCTTTTGATGTCACGAGTTTGTACACGTATATAGACCACGAACTGGGTCTAGAGGCGGTACAGTGGGCATTGAGACATACGGACTATCCAATTGAGTTATGTGACTTTGTTAGTTCCCTACTGGAAATCTTGTTGACTTGTAACTATTTCTGCTTCAATTACAGATTTTTTGTACAGAGCCGAGGGACCACTATGGGGTCGAATATGGCCCCCACGTACACAAATATCTACATGTCATATTTGGAGGAATCGTACATATACCCATCCACCCTCTACCGATTAGTGAAAGGGTGGATGAAGTATATTGATGATATTTTCCTAATATGGACAGCGGCAGACACAAACTTACAGGAATTTCATCAACAACATACATGCCCAATTGAAGTTTACCAGGGTGGACTCTGCACAGTATTTACAGTTTTTGGACATTCTGGTCTATGTTACACGGGAGGGGGGGGGACGGGGGCTGCAGACAGATCTCTATGTGAAACCGACGGACCGGAATAATATGCTGCGTTTTGATAGTGCCCATCCTAAGAGCATGTTTGATTCCCTCCCATATAGCCAGCTACTCAGGACGATGCGTATCGTCTCGGACGAGGGGAAAATTTATGACAGCTTACAGGTGATGGGATCCAAATTTGTAGCTAGGAGGTACCCAAGGAATCTGGTCAAAAGACATTTGGACAATGTCAGACAACAGGTACGACCACAGCTATTAATGACAGAAAGAAAAAAGTCTGACATTAAGAGGTCACCAATTGTGTCCACATATTTAGCAATGAGTAGACAGGTGGTGGGCACACTCAAACGTAACTGGCAAATCTTAACATGGTCCTTTCCAGACATTGAAGAATTTCAGTCTCCGCCCCTCATGTCTTATAAGAGATCCAGGAAATTGGGGGATAGGCTTGTTCATTCTGCATTGTTGACACCGGAGAAGCAAGTATCTCTAAAAAGGATTGTTTTCCCTGCCTCAATTGTTGCAATTGCAACAATTTATTGAAGGGGGATACTTTTTTTCATCCCCATTCTGGGATGAAATACAAGATTACAGGCTTCTATACATGCTCCTCTTATTTCATAATGAACTTGTTGCAATGCCCATGTGGCCTAATTTATGTAGGCGAGATGACACAGGCCTGCAAATTCAGGATTAACCAGCATAGGTACTTGATTCGGAAACTGTATACAAAAATACAGAGTCAATCAGGGGATTTGGAGGGTGAGCTCCCTGTCCCAGAACATTTTTACAGATGTGGACATAATGTGGCACAGTTGAGGTTTAGAATCATCGATGGCATTCCTGCATTGCATAGAGGGGGCGACTGGGATTGATTATTAAAAAGCTTGGAACTCAAATAGATCTTTGAACTTGACACCATTGAACCTAAGGGTCTCAAACGGGAGTTCAAGGTGGGCTCTCTTTTCTAAATGCCTCTCGGGATGTGGGATTGGGGATTTTTTTAAAGTAACCTAAATCTTATTACTCGAAGTTATATCGTGACAATATATTTATTTCACAGATTTTGTAACCACATGCAATTTGAGCAGAAAAATACATGCAGTCGCGAACGCTTGCAACCAATGAGCCGGCAATTTGGACATCTGGATCGCATCTATATTTTCTGATCTTTTCGTATATGCTAGGGGCAACGCCATGCTATCCCTTGGGACCTTTTAAGCTTTGAGTTCTTGCCTTTTGATAGATAAAGAAGGGAATAGGCAGGGTAAGGGTGCTCTCCATACAGGAGTTGGGCCCAGACCTTGCACGGGCCAGTAGATCTTACCTCCCCTTGACTGGGGTAGGTGGTATATGGGCCCTTGTATCCCCTTCTAATTAAATGCCCATTACGTGGCTAACCAGCACATCCCGATGGTGGAACCCACTAGGATCTGTGCGGTTTATCACATTTATATGTTAGGTTTTTAGCTTCTAGTTCCGTGTATATAAAATGGGGGATTTACGTATGTCTGCTGCTGCCCCATACCCTTATGGGATGCACTCGACACACCTCTACCCACAGGATTTGGTGTTGCCAACATATCAAGGTTGTGGAGATGGGCTTGCTCCTCAATTAGGTCCATGGCTTTTGCCTAGCCCCATGTATACATCCAGCTTGGCTATTATTATGGTAGTATCCCATTGGCTATGGGCACCTTTTGTGATAAATTCATGAGTTGCAAAAGCATGAGGTACTGCCTGTAGTGTGTCTTCATTTTTCTAATTTTGGCATTATGTAGTGGCTGGCATGAACCAATCTGGATTTATTGAAGTATATATATATGTATGTATGTTCACTTGTAAATCACATGTAGGTTGAGAAAGACCGGTGTGTCGAAACGTTGCTTTTCTTCGGTGTGAATAAATACGAATATTGGATTGAGAGTGTTGCGACATCTTCTAAAGTTTTTTGTATTTGAGGGGTCTCTGAGGCCGGGAACTGATGCTGCGAGAACCGCCGCCACAACATAGAGCAATTTTACAAATTAGTGGTGCTGGGATTCCGCCTTGCAGATGCTAGGGTGTCTGTATGAGTTGGGTAAATAATGAATGATTTTGTCATGCACAAGACAACCTCAGCAAGGAGCACGTGTTCTTTCGAGGTTAGGAAGTGGCAGCTCATTAGAGTTGTGTGCTGAAGCCCTTGAAGAGGATGACAAATTTGACAATTCGGGACAACTGTGGTGTGAATCCCTGTGGTATTTATCTTAGAACATATGCTCACACTGATTTAAGAAGCGACTGTGGAAGAAGACAGCTTGCACATCTTGTTTGCCGTCCTTTCTGACAAAACTGGTCCATTATGCTCTCTATGTTCTGTCTTGTCCTTCTCCCAGTGTCATCTCAGAGAAGGCATGTTCTATGGAATGCTGCAGTCTCCTTTGCTATTCTACACACAAGCATCAGGGAAAAAAAACATGAAAGTCAAAGGGCAATGTATACATCAATATACACATATACTTTTATATGTACTTAGATGCATACATATACAGTACATTTATATATACAGTACACAGAAGCATACATATACAGTATATGCATATCATATATATTGATATATACACATGCATATGCATCTGTAATGTCCCGGAGTGCCATTAACACTCATTTATGGCACCCTCTACTGTCTCCTATGTGCTTATTTATATCACCTAATGTACCTCATGTCAACTCCTCTTCTAATAATGTGCATATTTATTCATGAAACTGGTTATGTTGATGTAATTGCCTACCGGCAGATGGCGACAACATTGGCAATGTTAGTTTCCCTAGATAGGAACCTCCGAGTTCCATTCCAGCCCTCTCTAGAGAGAGAGGAGTTTAGTTGGTTAGTGAGTCAGTGTCTTGTCCTTAGGGAGAGGTTGCGTGTTGGCTAACAGAGCACTGCCTGCTCTGCTAGGCCCAGAGGCCCGGCCTCTGAAGTCTACATTGTTGTTTGTCCCCTCCTGGGCTTGCATTGCCTTCATCCAAGCTGAAGCCAGAGCTTGAGGTACTCCAAAGCCAGGACTAGAAGTTTCTAGGATCAAGTAAGAGACAGACTACAGCAAAACTGAGTTCCTACAGAAGAGGAAAGTTCCTATTTACTCCAGCTAGCACAGCAGTGCTGAGATTGTTGCAGAGAAGTATTTACCTGCCAAACTTAAGCCAATACCTGCTGATGACCAAGTTACCATTTAGAAACTATTTGGATTACCATTTATGCCAAGTAAAGCTGTGTTCATAGTATCATAGTACATAGCAATAAAGTATATAAGACCGAAAAAAGACATTTGTCCATCCAGTTCGACCCGTTTCCTACAAGTTGATCCAGAGGAAGGCAAAAAACCCTTGTGAGGCAGAAGCCAATTTTCCCCACTTAAGGGGAAAAAAATTCCTTCCCGACTCCAATCAGGCATTCAGAATAACTCATTGGATCAACGACCCCTCTATAGTAGCTATAGCCTGTAATATTATTACACTCCAGAGATATATCCAGTCCCCTCTTGAATTCCTTTATAGTACTCACCATTACCACCTCCTCAGGCAGAGAGTTCCATAGTCTAACTGCTCTTACCGTGAAAAGTCCTTCTTTCCTCCAGACACAGAGAATATCCCCTCGTCACAGTCACAGTCTTGGGGATGATGGGAGAGATCTCTGTACTGACCCCTAATATATTTATACATAGTTATTAGATCTCCCCTCAGTCGTCTTTTTTCTAAAGTGAATAACCCTAATTTTAATAACCTTTCAGGGTACTGTAGTTGCCCCATTCCAGTTATTACTTTAGTTGCCCTCCTCTGAACCCTCTCCAGCTCTGATATGTCTGCTTTGTTCACAGGAGCCCATAACTGTACACAGTACTCCATGTTTAGTCTGACTAATGATTTGTAAAGTGGTAGGACTATGTTCTCATCATGGGCATATATGCCCCTTTTGATGCAATCCATTATCTTATTGGCCTTGGCAGTAGCTGCCTGACACTGGTTTTTGCAGCTTAATTTGCTGTTTATTAAAATTCCTAGATCCTTTTCCATGTCAGTGTTACCGAGTGTTTTACCATTTAATATGTACGGGTGACTTGCATTATTCCTTCCCGTGTGCATAACTTTACATTTGTCAGAGTTAAACCTCATCTGCTATTTCTCTGCCCAAGCCTCCAATCTATCCAGATCCCTCTGTAGCAGAAAACTGTCCTCTTTAGTGTTAATTACTTTGTCCATCCAGTTCGGCACGTTTCCTACAAGTTGATCCAGAGGAAGGCAAAAAACCCTTGTGAGGCAGAAGCCAATTTTCCCCACTTAAGGGGAAAAAAATTCCTTCCCGACTCCAATCAGGCAATCAGAATAACTCACTGGATCAACGACCCCTCTATAGTAGCTATAGCCTGAAATATTATTACACTCCAGAGATATATCCAGTCCCCTCTTGAATTCCTTTACTGTACTCACCATCACCACCTCCTCAGGCAGAGAGTTCCATAGTCTCACTGCTCTTACCGTGAAAAATCCTTTTCTATGTTTGTGCAGAAACCTTCTTTCCTCCAGACACAGAGAATGTCCCCTCGTCACAGTCACAGTCTTGGGGATGATGGGAGAGATCTCTGTACTGACCCCTAATATATTTATACATAGTTATTAGATCTCCCCTCAGTCGTCTTTTTTCTAAAGTGAATAACCCTAATTTTGATAACCTTTCAGGGTACTGTAGTTGCCCCATTCCAGTTATTACTTTAGTTGCCCTCCTCTGAACCCTCTCCAGCTCTGCTATGTCTGCTTTGTTCACAGGAACCCATAACTGTACACAGTACTCCATGTTTAGTCTGACTAATGATTTGTAAAGTGGTAGGACTATGTTCTCATCATGGGCATATATGCCCCTTTTGATGCAACCCATTATCCTATTGGCCTTGGCAGTAGCTGCCTGACACTGGTTTTTGCAGCTTAGTTTGCTGTTTATTAAAATTCCTAGATCCTTTTCCATGTCAGTGTTACTGAGTGTTTTACCATTTAATATGTACGGGTGACTTGCATTATTCCTTCCCGTGTGCATAACTTTACATCTGTCAGAGTTAAACCTCATCTGCTATTTCTCTGCCCAAGCCTCCAATCTATCCAGATCCCTCTGTAGCAGAAAACTGTCCTCTTCAGTGTTAATTACTTTACACAGTTTAGTGTAATCTGCAAAAATAGATATTTTACTGTGCAAGCCTTCTACAAGATCATTAATAAATATATTGAAGAGAATAGGGCCCAATACTGACCCCTGAGGTACCCCACTAGTGACTGTAACCCAATCCTAGTATCTACCGTTAATAACCACCCTCTGTTTTCTGTCACTCAGCCAGTTACTTACCCACATACAGACATTTTCTCCCAGTCTGAGCATCCTCATTTTATATACTAACCTTTTACGAGGTACTGTGTCAAATGCTTTGGAGAAGTCCAGATATACGACATCCATTGATTCGCCGCTGTCAAGTCTAGAACTTACCTCCTCATAGAAGGCGATTAAATTAGTTTGCTTTCTTTTTGTCATTTATTGCTATCTTTACAGTTCTATTTATCCACATTGGTTTCTTATTGTTCCTTAGCCTTTTATTCCTATACGTACCTCTCACAATTAGATGTTACAATGCTTTTAAAAATCTCCCATTTTGTGGTTGTATTTTTATTTTTGAGGACTTTATCCCAGTTAGTTAGGCCTATGGCCTCGCTTAGTTGGCTAAATTTAGTTTTTTTGTAGTTTGGTATTTTTGTTCCTCCCTTTAGAAACTCTCGTTTGAAGGATAATTGGAAGGTTATTACTTTATGGTCACTATTTCCTAGGTGTCCCCCAACATGCACATCTGTTGTTCTATCAGGTCTATTGGTTAATACTAAGTCCAGTATGGCCATCCCTCTAGTGGGGTCCTGGACCAGTTGGGAAAGGTAATTGTCTTTGGCTATTGCCAAGAACCTGTTTTCTTTTTGGGATGTACAGCTTTCAGTTTGCCAATCTATCTTTTGGTAGTTGAAGTCCCCCATAATAACGACTTCATTTTGATTTGCCTCCTCGTCTATCTCGTTTAGTAATAGATTTTCTGTGGACTCTGGTATATTAGGTGGTTTATAATACACTCCTATTAGTAATTTATTATTGTTTTTTGCTCCATGTATTTCTACCCACAGTGACTCCACATGTTCATGTCCCTCACAGATTTATTCTCGAATTACTGGATTTAGACAGGAATTCAAATAGAGGCAGACCTCTCCACCTCTCCGGTTTTGACGATCCTTTCTAAACAGATTGTAACCTTTTATATTAACTGCCCAGTCATAGCTATCATCCAGCCATGTCTTAGTTATTCCCACTATTTCATAGTCCTCCTAACACATCACTAATTCCAGTTCACCAGTCTTGTTAGTCAGGCTTCTGGCATTAGTATACATATATTTCAGAGGTTTATGTGCATTTTTTACCTTACATCTTTAATTCTGACCTGTTCTAGTCCCTCCTTCCATTCCTCCCCCAGAGACACTACCTCGCCCCTGGTCTCTATCTGCACTATCTTCCCCTCCTATAATGTAATTACCCTCCCCCCAGTCCCTAGTTTAAACACTCCTCCAACCTTATAGCCATCTTTCTCCCCAACACAGCTGCCCCTTCCCCATTGAGGTGCAGCCCGTCCC
This sequence comes from Bufotes viridis, assembly GCA_033119425.1. NCBI lineage: Eukaryota > Metazoa > Chordata > Amphibia > Anura > Bufonidae > Bufotes > Bufotes viridis. The sequence goes on from CM065590.1 coordinate 356,723,127, forward strand.
TACGATAGAGCCTGTAGCCGACAGAGAAGTCAGCCCAGTTCTCCAGAAACCCAAACCCCTCCTTCCTACACCAGCTCTTGAGCCACTTGTTAACCGCCCTAATCTCCCGCTGCCTTTCTTGTGTGGCTCGTGGTACAGGCAGTATTTCAGAAAATACTATTTTTGAGGTCCTTGCCCTAAGCTTTTGACCTAAATCCCTGAAATCATTTTTAAGGACTCTCCACCTTCCTCTAACTTTGTCATTGGTTCCGATATGGACCATGACCACTGGGTCTTCTTCAGCCCCTCCCAGTAATCTGTCAACCCTATCCGCGATGTGTCGGACTCTAGCACCGGGAAGACAAACAGTTCGGCGATCACGATCTTTGTGACAGATGGCCCTATCTGTACCCCTAATAATTGAGTCTCCCACTACCAGCACCTGTCTGGCCTGCCCTGCTCTCCTGGTCCCCTGCTTACTGGAGCTGACATTCCCCTGACTGGCAGAGGAAGTGTCCGGCTGCAGCAGTGACGTCCCTGAACTGTCATCCCCCTCATCTACCAACCGTGCAAACTTGTTGGGGTGTGTCAGATCAGGGCTAGCCTCCCTGGCACTCTTCCCTCTACCCCGCTTTCTTACTGTTACCCAACTAACTACCTCACTCTCCTCAGCCTCCTCGCTACCACCCTCCCCCACATCTACCCCAAGAGTGCTTGCTCAGTGAGCAGCAAACTCTTTTCCAAATTGTCAGTGGCTTTCAGTCTTGCAACTCGCCTGTTTAGAGACTCGATGTGCGATTCCAAACGGGTAATTTGCTCACATTTTGAACAAACATATACACCCTCGAACGGCTGTTCCAGGACTGCATACATCAGACAAGCTGTGCACTGGACGGCGTTGTCAATAATGGAAGTCATACTAAATGGGCATTATGCAGGAAAAGAGAAAAAAAAATACAATATAGAGCAGTGATAAGATTCTTACTTACTGTGGTCCCCTTACAGTACTAGGAAGACTAGCTAGAATCAAACCAACTGTATACAAGGAAGATCTAAAGAATCTTTGTTTCTTGCTCCTTTTCTTGAACTCCGGTTTCTTTAACTCCACTTATAAAAGCAGCCACTTAATAATGCAGGCCTCAGGTAGAGGCTTGCAAAAGTCTGGACTCCGTTTATTCTACTCATCCACCATCCAAGTTCACCTACCCTTTTTTGCACTTGCTTCGGACCACATCACATCTAGAATCCAAGGATATCAAGGTAGGAACACCATGACACATGTATATAACATCTACTGAGACTGTAGGCCACCCTGCACCACTCTGGCAATACCCCTGGGTACCACCAATACCTTCGACAAAGGGGACTTCAAGTCCTCGTTGCTTAACTGCAACTGGCATCACAATTACTTGCTCTATAAGAGGGACATTTTTTTGTAGAAACCTCCTAAGGGGAAAGGGATACCCCTGATGCCTGGCACTGGGCTGCTGCGCATCTACATATACACATATACATCTACAGTATATATACACATGCACTTTTATATACACATGCAAATACATATACAGTGGATATAAAAAGTCTACACATCCCTGTTAAAATGTCAGGTTTCTGTGCTGTAAAAATTTGAGATAAAGATAAATCATATTAGAACTTTTTCCACCTTTAATGTGACCTATAAACTGTACAAGTCAATTGAAAAACAAACTGAAATATTTTAGGTAGAGGGAAGAAAAAATATAACAATAAAATAATATGGTGGCATGAGAGTGCACACCTTTAAACTAATACTTTGTTGAAGCACCTTTAGATTTTTTTTCAGCACTCAGTCTTTTTGGGTATGAGGTTATCAGCATGGCACATTTTGACTTGGCAAGATTTGCCCACTCTTCTTTGCTAAAACACTCCAAATCTGTTAGATTACTAGGGCATCTCCTGTGCACAGCCCTCTTCAGATCACCCCACAGATTTTCAATCGGATTCAGGTCTGGGCTCTGTCTGGGACATTCCAAAATTTTAATATTCTTCTGATGAAGCCATTCCTTTGTTGATTTGGATGTATGCTTGGGTCATTGTCATGCTGAAGGATGAAGTTCCTCTTCATGTTCAGCTTTCTAGCAGAAGCCTGAAGGTTTTGTGCCAATATTGACTGGTATTTGGAACTATTCATAATTCCCTGTATCTTAACTAAGGCCCCAGTTCCAGCTGAAGAAAAACAGACCCACACTGTGTGCAGTGTTGTTTTTGCTCCAAACATATCTTTTGGAATTATGGCCAAAAAGTTCAACCTTGGTTTCATCAGACCATAACACCTTGTCCAACATTCTTTTGGGAGACTTCAGATGTGTTTTTGCAAAATGTAGCCTGGCTTGGATGTTTTTCTTCGTAAGAAAGGGCTTTCATCTTGCCACTCTACCCCATAGCCCAGACATATGAAGAATAGGGGAGATTTTTGTCACATGTACCACACAGCCAGTACTTGCCAGATATTCCTGCAACCATTCTCTTATGTTCTTGTACCAATACGATTTACCATCAACTATATCTGCTGTGGGGAGTCGCTCTGGTAGACAGCGGTGCGGGTGCAGTTTAGAGGCAAAACAAGGAGTCCAGATTGTGCATCAAACAGTGTTTTATTCACACTTGCACACCAGAAATGAAAACAGTCTCTTGGTGACAGTTCACACACAACAGAAATCATGTGGCAAAACCAAAAACAGGCCAACACAGGGTCCAGTCACCTTGGGTGGTTTAGGTGCGGGTTCACACCTAGCAGTCGGCTCAGCCGCAGGCGATTCCTCCTTCAGGTTGCAGGGAAACACCACGTTGCTGAGCTCCGTCCTCCAGCACAGAGAACTCCTCAGCCCTGTTAGCAGGCTCCAGGATAATCACCTCAGACACAGCTGATGGCTGTGTTTTATACCCAGCCCAAAACTCGGACTGGACCGTGGGGAGCAGCCACCCACCCTACTCTTTAGCTGCTCCCAGTAAGAGCCGGCTCGGATCGGCTTTGCAGCCATGCTATTTAACAGAGTCAAACAGCACTAGCTGCTGCAGACAAAAACCCGGCTCTCACCTCACCGAGGCCAGCAACCTCGGTGACACGTACCTGCCATCGCATATGACACCTTGCACCTTACCACATACCCCCCTTTGTTCAACCCTGAGGGGTGAACACACGTGAGGCAGTGGACGCGGGACAGGGCATCTGCGTTGCCCTGCAAGCGGCCTGCCCTGTGTTCCACCGAGAACTTGAAATTTTGAAGAGATAGGAACCACCTGGTGACCCGAGCATTCCTCTCCTTGGCCTGACTCATCCATTTGAGGGGGAATGGTCGGTCACCAGACGGAACCTCCTCCCTAACAGGTAGTAGCGGAGAGATTCGAGTGCCCACTTGATAGCCAGGCACTCCTCTCCACTATACTATATCTGGCCTCGGCGGGACTGAGCTTACGGCTCAGGAAGACAACGGGATGTTCTTCCCGTTGACCTCCTGCGACAGTACCGCACCGAGGCCTACCTCCGAGGCGTCGGTCTGTACGACAAACTCCTTGTTGAAGTCGGGTGTCACCAAAACCGGGGACCCACACAGGGCCGACTTCAACGCGGAGAAAGCCTCCTCCGCCTTCTCACTCCAGCTAACCTTCCCAGACTTCCGCCCCTTCAACAGGTCTGTCAATGGCGCTGCTATTGTGGCAAAGTGGGGCACAAACCTCATGTAGTAACCTACAATCCCCAGGAACGACTTTACCTGCCTGGTGGTGACCGGTCGGGGCCAGTTACGAATGGCCTCTACCTTAGTTACCTGAGGTTTGATGACTCCCGCCCAATTACATATCCCAGGTATTTTGTCTCCTCTAACCCTATGGAGCACTTCTTTGGGTTAGCGGTCAGTCCGGCTTTCCTCAGGGCATCCACTACCGCCTGCACCTTGGGTAAATGGCTTTCCCAGTCGGTGCTGTGGATGACTACATCATCTAAGTAGGCCGAGGCGTACCGACGATGTGGTCGCAGCACTATGTCCATTAACCTTTGGAAAGTGGCGGGGCGCCATGCAGGCCAAAGGGTAACACCTTGTAGTGATACAGGCCCTGCGGGGTAACAAATGCGGTTTTTCCTTAGCCGACTCCGTTAAGGGTACCTGCCAGTACCCTTTAGTGAGGTCCAGCACAGAAAAATAACGGGCTTGTCCTAAACTTTCAACCAGCTCGTCTACTCGGGGCATGGGATACGCGTCAAACTTGGATACTTCATTTAACTTACGAAAGTCGTTGCAGAACCGCAACGTCCCATCCGGCTTGGGTATTAGGACTATGGGACTGGCCCACTCACTTTTCGACTCCTCAATGACATCGAGCTTCAACATTAACTGTACTTCCTCCGCGATGGCCTGTCGCCGAGCCTCGGGTACCCGGTATGGTTTTAACCGGATCTTGGCCTGAGGCTCAGTGACGATGTCATGTTGGATGAGAGACGTGCGGCCAGGGAGGTCCGAGAACACATCCGTGTTCCGACTGATGAACTCCTGACTTCCTGAACTTGTTTGGAAGACAGGCTGTCTGCAATTTTACCGTGGTTACTGCTTCACAGGCCTCGAACTGTGGGGCTGGACCCTTTTCACCTAGAAGCCCTGGCCGGGGGCTGTGGTCGTCGGCTGTGTCCCTATCTTTCCACGGCTTAAGTAAATTCACGTGGTACACCTGCTCCGGCTTGCGCCGCCCTGGCTGGTGTACTTTGTAATTTACTTCCCCTACCTTCTCGATCACCTCATAGGGGCCCTGCCACCTAGCTAGGAACTTGCTGTCAAGGGTGGGTACCAGAACCAAAACCCGATCTCCCGGATGGAAGCCCCGCACCGAGCCTGACGATTATACACCCTACTCTGGGCTTGTTGCGCTGCCTCCATATGCTCCCGGACCAGCGGCAACACCCTTTCTATCCGTTCCTGCATCTGGGTGACATACTCAATGACGCTTTTGTGGGGGACAGGCTGTTGTTCCCACGCTTCCTTGGCGATATCCAACAGGCCCCGAGGGTGTCTGCCATAAAGCAGTTCGAAGGGCGAGAACCCAGTAGAGGCCTGGGGTACCTCTCGCACTGCGAACATGAGATAGGGCAGAAGCAGGTCCCAGTCCTTCCCATCTCTAGACACCACCCTTTTTAACATATTTTTTAGAGTTTGGTTAAACCTCTCAACAAGACCGTCTGTTTGCGGATGGTAAACGGACGTCCGTAACTGCTTTATACGTCAACAATTTACACAGTTCCTTCATTACTTTGGACATAAAAGGGGTCCCTTGGTCTGTCAGAACCTCTTTTGGCAGGCCCACACGGGAAAACATCTCCATTAACTCTTTGGCAATGAGCCTAGCTGAGGTATGTCGCAGAGGCACCGCCTCCGGATACCGAGTGGCATAGTCGAGAACTACCAGAATGTGTTGGTGGCCCCTGGCAGACTTTGGTACAGGCCCAATTAAATCCATAGCGATTCGCTCAAACGGTACTTCAATAATTGGCAGAGGTACCAGAGGACTACGGAAATGAGGCTGGGGGCTAGTTATCTGACAGGTTGGACAGGACTTACAATAATTTTCTACCTCCTTGAACACACTGGGCCAATAAAACCGCTGCAGTATGCGGTCCTGGGTTTTCTGCCACCCCAGGTGTCCCCCAAGAACATGTTGGTGGGCAAGCTCCATGACAAGCTTGCGATACGCTGTGGGCACCACCAACTGTTCAACAGGTTCACCTCGGACTTGGTTCACCCGATACAACATATCCTGTAGAACAATAAATCGTGGAAACATTAATTCAGCCCCTGGTTTCTGGGGTTTACCATCAATTTCCAGCACATTCTCCCAGGCCCTGGTTAGGGTTTGGTCCCGGTGTTGTGCGGTCCCAAAATTTTCCCCGGAGACATTGAGGTCTGCCAACTCAGGTCCCGGTGGCAAGTCCTCCGTGTCTCCCACCATTACACTCAGTGGGGTTGTCTCTCCCTCTACCGCTGGAGCAGTGGTCACCCCTACCGCCGGCCCTTCAGACTCGGGCTCCCAGGGTTCTGGCCTTCCAGCGGTATCAGGCCACTCTACTAGGGTCACCCCTGTCTCGGGTCCCTCAGATACCTTTATTGCCGGCCACAGCGCGGAAAACCGGGAAGTCCCTCCCAAGTATTAGTTCGTGTGGGAGTTTAGTAGCGACAGCCACCTCGTGGGTCCACCTACCAGCCGCTGTGGACAAAGTCACTAGTGCAGTGGGGTAGTCTTTCAGGTCTCCGTGGATGCACAGGACCCCGACTTTACGGCCAGTATACTCCGCAGGCCGTACAAGGGCAGCCCTTACCAGGAGACTAAACTCCCGGAGTCCAGCAGAGCCACCGCCAGCGAATCTCCCACCTCTACCTGACACAGGTGGTTATGGTCTTGCACCTCACGGGTGCCAGTTGCGCACAGCTTCCGTGCATACAAGGAGTGGCGACCCCGTAGTTCACCTCCATCGGCTCATCCCGATGCGGACAGTCGGCCCTGATGTGGCCTGGCTCCTGACACCTCCAGCATACCACGGGAGGCGGACTCGCAGGGGGTATATTCCGTGCAGGCCGCTCTGTCGCCGGACGTCGGAACTGGGGCAGAGGCCTCCGGGTTTGACTGACCCCTTCCCAGCAAGACTCCCCTGCAGGTTTCGGGTGGCCTCGTACCGCTCCACCAGGTCGACCATCTCCAGGGCATTGGTGGGCGATACCTGGCCGATCCAGTGCTGGAGAGGGTAAGGCAAAGCCCTCCAGAAGACATCGGCTAACAGACGGTCGAGCATAGCAGTGGGAGTCAGTATGTCTGGCTGCAGCCATTTTTGCAACCGTTGTAGCAAGTCATAGTATTGTGGCCTGGCGGGTTCAGCCGGGTTAAACTCCCACTGATGCACCCGCTGGGCCCGGACCAAAACATTCACCCCCAGTCTTGCCAGGATCTCACCTTTCACAGTCGGGTAGTCAGCTGCTTGGTCACCTGGGAGGTCAAAAATACTTGCTGGGGTCCAGACGCCAGGAACGGAGCGACGACCTCTGCCCACTGTTCTCGGGGTAATTTCTCCCTCACGGCCACCTTCTCGAACACCGCCAGATAGGTCTCAACATCATCCGAGGGGTCATCTTAGGGATCGCGGCACGGACAGCTTTCCGGGCATCGTGGACGCGGTGGGACGCTCCTGCCGCTTGCAACGCCATCACGTGCTGTAGCAGTAGCTGGTTGGTCTCCCGCTGCTGCACGTTAGCCTCTATGAGGGCTTTCACAGCCGCCTCCATTTTGTCGGGGATCACAGGCTGCAACTTTGCCGGCTTAATATAGGACATTCACTTTTGCTCAGCAAAAACAAAGTTCGGCGTTCACGCCAGCCTCACTGCGCATGCCCGCATCCGACACCAAATGTGGGAGTCGCTCTGGTAGACAGCGGTGCGGGTGCAGTTTAGAGGCAAAACAAGGAGTCCAGATTGTGCATCAAACAGTGTTTTATTCACACTTGCACACCAGAAATGAAAACAGTCTCTTGGTGACAGTTCACACACAACAGAAATCATGTGGCAAAACCAAAAACAGGCCAACACAGGGTCCAGTCACCTTGGGTGGTTTAGGTGCGGGTTCACACCTAGCAGTCGGCTCAGCCGCAGGCGATTCCTCCTTCAGGTTGCAGGGAAACACCACGTTGCTGAGCTCCGTCCTCCAGCACAGAGAACTCCTCAGCCCTGTTAGCAGGCTCCAGGATAATCACCTCAGACACAGCTGATGGCTGTGTTTTATACCCAGCCCAAAACTCGGACTGGACCGTGGGGAGCAGCCACCCACCCTACTCTTTAGCTGCTCCCAGTAAGAGCCGGCCCGGATCGGCTTTGCAGCCATGCTATTTAACAGAGTCAAACAGCACTAGCTGCTGCAGACAAAAACCCGGCTCTCACCTCACCGAGGCCAGCAACCTCGGTGACACGTACCTGCCATCGCATATGACACCTTGCACCTTACCACACTGCATAATTGATAATTAGCTTTTTTCTCCTTCTACACACATCTATGCAATTCCTTACAATCCCATTTAGTACATTCAGCCACTCTACTAGCACTCCCAGTGACATCACATGACTCTAAGCCCTCTCACATGATCGAGGTCACACTAACAGGAAGCAGGAAGCACGTGGCACGCAGATGGAACGCACATCGGTGCCACCTCTGCCACGTGACTTCCACACTCCGCTCCTGACTCCCTCCAGACCACACTGCTTAATAAGTCACACACACAGGCTCTGTGCCTGTGATCCAGCACTTCTGCCCACAGTCAACTCCAGGTAAGGGGAGATCTCCAGACCATAACTCGGCCTCCTCTGATTACAGGGGCACTGATTATGACATCCATTCCTGAACATGTAGGTATGGAGGCACCGCTCAGCCCTCATACTTACCCATATTACCCACAATAAAATATGTACACATGGGGGCACAATATAATCATTTTGCTTGCAAATAACAACAGACACATACTTGCCCTTTATTCCCCACCCCCTTTTTTCCCCTCTGGAATATCATTGATCACAACACTATATGGTACTAAACCAAGTGTTAGGCCAGCCACAGTAACAGTTACCTTACATACCTATACAGACTCATTGCACACTCTATACTCTATGCTATATACTATTTGTGATATGTGGATTGAGTTTGCCAGCTGCATTGTAGGTCTCTGGTGTTCTTTCAAAATCCCCCCCTGCTTCCCCCCCCCCTTTCCATGGTTTAAAATCATACTGCTATATATACCAGCACGTAATCTCTACAGTATATGATTCACATGGTATACATTTTTCAATACAAGACTGTGTTTAAATATGAATTACTTTATTGCAGATATTGTACCGCTGAGGAAGGCCACTTCAGGCTGAAACGCTCAGTATCTCTATATATATGACTGGCTAAATGGTATGGGCTCTAAATTGGATCATGTATACGACACAAAGATGTTATGAATAAACTATTTTACTGAATTGCAACTTAAAAAGCAGTGTGCAGCAATTTCTTCTTCTAATACAGCTGCTGCAGAACCTCAAAAACCATCCACATGCAATATATATATATATATATATATACGGTATATATATATATATATATTTATCTTTTTCTCATTATGACAGAGAAACAGCTGTTTTTTTTTTCTTTCAGAACCACAAGTTTTTACATAGCCTTGTTACAAGCACAGTGCCCCAATATCATTCTGCTAATTTTTTTCAGTGCATTATATCTGTCTGTTGCATTATAGCAAAAGAATTCTACGGCAATAAAAACATTTTTAGATCGCTAAAATATAAAAATAGTACCATATTTAACCACACATGAAACAGTAGGCATAAATCTTTTACCAGTCTTTATTGCATCTTTATATTGCTGTTGTGGGGGAGAAGGGAGAACTAATCTCATACCAGGATTGCAACATGTTTTTCACACTAAAAAGGTCTTTTTGTAATCTGTTTATTTAAACACACATTATACAGTAGGCAGAAATCTTTTACTGGCCTTTACTGCATTGTTATATTGCTGTTGTGGAATGAAGGGGGAAGTCATGTCCAACTAGATTTACAATGTGTTTTTTTTTTCCACTAAAATGGTCTTTTTGGAATTTACATATTTAAGCACGCATTAGACCTCTTTCATACGAGCGTGTCCGGATTAGGTCCGGATGCGTTGCGGATGCGTCCAGTGAAAACTGTGCGATTTCACAGGCAAAGCCATTCAGTTTTGTCTGCGATTGCGTTCAGTTTTATCCACGCGGGTGCAATGCGTTTTGATGCGTTTTTCACGCGCATGATAAAAAACTGAAGGTTTACAAACAACATCTCCTACCAACCATCAGTGAAAAATGCAACGCACCCGCACTTGTTTGCGGATGCAATGCATTTTTCACGCAGCCCCATTAACTTCTATGGGGCTAGGGCTGCGTGAAAAATGCAGAATATAGAACATACTGCGATTTTCACGCAACGCACAAGTGATGCGTGAAAAAAAAAACGCTCATGTACACAGACCCATTGAAATGAATGGGTCAGGATTCAGTGCGGGTGCAATGTGTCCACATCACGCATTACACCCGCGTGGAAAACTTGCCCGTGTGAAAGGGACCTAACACTGTAGGCATAAATCTTTTAGCAGCCTTTACTGTCTCTTTATATTGTGTTTGTTGGTGTAACGGAGGAATAATTTTATACCAGGTTTGAAACCTGTGTTTTACAGTAGAGATAGGTGTTTTTGGAATCAGTGTATTTAAACACACATAACACATTAGGCAGAAATCTTTCCGGCACCAATACACATTTTTCCCAAAGTACGCCAACTCCGCTGCCACTAACTCTGTGCCAGCAACTCCCATATGGCATTTTTTCTCCACACGGCCAGTAGACAAAACGATAAGATCTGCAGAATTTTAATAAGCCATGAGCATTCAAACACAAACATAGGTAGCAGCACTCTATAGCAACATAAGAGGTGGCATCACCGGATTTTTTGGAAAAATAGAACTGGTCAGCGTTCCCAATCAGAACAAGACTGTTTTCCTTCTCCTGGTCCTCTTTGTGGCAGCCAGCCTGCATCCTCAAGCAATACAGTGTACTTGTCATCATCATCAGCTTATTCTCCTGCTCATCCTCCTCCTTCTCCTTCTCCTCCACTTCATTGTGAGGCATTCATAATGGAATGTGTGGCCATGAAAAAACTGTAGTCTACCATCAATTAGCATCTACAAACTGAACTTCCACCTGGACAAATTGCTGTTGGTACAGTTGCTGATGTACCACTTAGTTCTGCTTCTACACCAAAATTTTATTCTGCTGTATGATATTCATACTTCTGTCCAGCTGTCCATTTTTTTTATTTTATTTTTTATGCAAAAGGTGCAGCTTCAGCTGTTATGGGCAGGGACATTTAATGTCTTTCATGGTCCACTGGGTCAATGTTTTTTTCATGGCAGCAGCAAGGCAGCACCACAGCAAAAAGGCCAGGTACTATTGACATTTCCATGTTTGTGTTTGTCTTGTTCCCACACCAGCTGCCTCCTCCATGGACATCCTTCCATACCCAAGAGCAGGAGGGCAGAACATTGCTTCCACTCCTTGACATGTGTAAAGTCAAGTGTTGCCATGCATAAAGCCTTGAACAATTTTTGTCATGCACCAGACAGCCTCAGTAGGAGCATGAGGAGCATATGTTGTTTCAAGGTCAGGCATTGACAACTCATCAGACACAACATCCCTGTAGCTGTTGGGGTCCCATAAGGAGAAAGTTCCATGGAGGAAGAAGATGAGGAGCTGCCACTGGAGGAGGAGAAGTTGGAGGTGGAGGAGCAGGATGATGATGATGATGACACCAACTCCAACACCCACTCATTTCAGTATTTCTTCTAAACATGCTATTAGATAATGTTGTCAACCATATATTTAACCATAGCTATTTATGTTAGTATCACTCTGTAATTTTTGCATTGCTGCCATTGTGCTTAAGAGCTTAGGGATGAGGGGGAGAGAAAAAGCAAAAACTTATAAAAATTGAATGAGAGGAATCTTTTCCTAAAAGATTGTTACTGTTCCAAAATGAACTGTTTGAAAAATTTGGTGAACCTGAAACAAAACGGATCTCAAAAGGTTCACTCAGCTCTTGTGTAGTGCTGTTTCAAATGCTTTGCAAAATCTAGTTATATAACTGCTGCATGACCAACATTCAGATTTGCACTTACCTCTTAAAAACCCAGCATACTGTTTAGGTACAACCTGTTTTGCACAAAGGCATGGCTGGTTTTCAGTTGTTCATTTATACACACACCACTGTATACTTCTGCAGTTCATCTCTTAGAAAATTGAATACTTTACATCAGTGGCGTACCGCCAATATAGGCAGACCACGCCACTGCTATGGGGCCCGCACCACAGGGGGGCCTGGAGCACATGGAAGGCCCCGCCCCCTATGTCTACTTTGCTGCACAGACAGTTCTCTCTCCTAACCCGGCCCCCCATGCGCCGGGACGCAGCACAATGGCTCCTCCTACTTCCAGTTACTGAGGCAACAATGGGCCCCCTGGCTGTGGAGACTTATGAAGCTGCGGGATCCGGCGCCTGGGGAGACGTGAGCAGACAGGTAAGTGTGCCCAGCATGTGGACGGGAGCAGATTGTGTATGGAGCTGTCTCCCGCCCCTCTGCTGCAGAATCCGCTCTCTGACACTCCCACTGTGGAACTTTTCTGTGTGTGGCCGCGCTGACTTAAGCTGGGATGGCTACCTGCACTTCCTTATTTGTCCCTTCTTCACTACGTCTCCTCCTCCCAGCAGGGCTGGTCTCCTGCTCATGTGCTACAATTGCTACATGGGGCAAATTACTATATGGGGCAGTATGGGGGAAATTACTTTATGGGGGCAGTGTGGGGGAAATTACTATATGGGGGGCAGTATTGGGGAAATTACTATATTGGGGCAGTGTGGGGGAAATTACTATATGGGGGCAGTGTGGGGGAAATTACTATATGGGGGGCAGTATGGGGGAAATTACTATATTGGGGCAGTGTGGGGGAAATTACTCTATGGGGGCAGTGTGGGGGAAATTACTATATGGGGCAGTGTGAGGGAAATTACTATATGGGGCAGTGTGGGGAAATTACTATATGGGGCAGTGTTGGGAAATTACTATATGGGAGAGCAGTGTGGGGGAAATTACTATTTGGGGGTCATTACCAAGCAGCCCCCCTTCCCCCCCCCCTCATTGCCGGATCAGCATGACAGAGGGATTCAGCGGCAGCCGTGGAGGCATCAGGAGCGACGTGGGTGTCGGGGAGCGGAGTAAGTATTACCTGTATGCGGTGCCCGGGCATTTTGGGGGGCATAATAGGGAGGGGGAAGGGGAGGAGTCAAGGCAGGTGGTGGGATGGGCCAGCGGGGGGGAAGTGAGCGGAGTTAGGGGGGCCCAAATTAGATTCTTGCTATGGGGCCCAATGACTTCTATGTACGCCCCTGCTTTACATACAACATACTCAAATGTCAATCGTACTGGTCGATTGTCCTCCAATCCTGTGACACACACACTGTTACAATAGAGTATAAGAAGATGAGATACTGTGCTCTATCAATTACTAAGCCTAAATCCCTCAGTGGATGTATGCCATCTGGTCCAGTGGCTTTACTAATATTTAATTTGCTCATATGATAAGGATGATATGTTTGTTTCTAGTTAAGTTCTTCATGCCCTAGTTCTTGCTAACTTTAGAGGCTAGATATTTGGGCAATATTCGAATTCGCGATATTTCACGCATATTCGTTAGAATATTCGTCATATATTCATATTCGAGATTATTCTATTGATAGCAAAAAAAGGCAATGAAATATTCGCATAATGCGAATATTCTAAAACACGAATATATAGCACTATAGAATATAGTGCTATATATTCATTTTTTAGAATATTTGTCATTTTTTCCAATTTAATGTGAACAGTCATTGGCCCAAAAGCAACTTAAGCAGGGAGGAATCATGACTTCAGATGGAAAAAAATGACAAATATTCTAATAGTGCTATATATTCGTTTTTTAGAATATTCGTTATTTTTTGTGCATGGTGTGGCACTTCTCTGTCTGACATACTTTTAGCTGACATACTTTTTAACTAAATAAATTAAAAGCAAATTAAAACACCCCTAAAAGTGACTAATATATTTTTATTTTTGTCCTGAAATAGGCCACTAAACACTTTTACCACAAATAACTGCAACAGTGAAGTGCGTATATATTATTCTTTCTGTACTGAAATAGGCCACTAAACACTTTCATCACATATAACTGCAACAGTGGACTGGGTATATATTTTTATTTTTGTACAATGTGGATAAATAGAACCATAAAGATAGCAATAAATGACAAAAAGAAAGCATATAAATCACTAAAACAGGAGGGGAGTCAGGAAGCACTGATAAACTATAAGGAAAAAAATAGAATATGTAAAAAACTAATAAAAATTGCCAAACTAGAGACCGAGAGATTAATTGGCAAAGAGAGTAAAACTAACCCTAAAATGTTCTTCAATCATATAAATAGTAAAAAATATAAATCTGAAGGAGTCGGCCCTCTACATAACAATGAGGGGGGTGTTGCAGAGAGCGACGAGGATAAAGCAAAACTATTACATTTTTTTTTCTCCACTATATTCACTGAGGAAAATAAACTGTCAAATGAAATGCAGAATGTAAAAGTAAATTCCCCATTAAAAGTGCCCTGTCTGACCCAGGAAGAAGTACAACAGCAACTTAAAAAGATTAAAATAGACAAATCGCCAGGACCGGATGGCATACACCCCTGAATCCTAAGGGAATTAAGTGATGTCATAGCCAGACCTTTATTTCTGATATTTACGGACTCTATACTGACAGGGAATGTTCCACAGAATTGGCGCATAGCAAATGTGGTGCCAATATTCAAAAAGGGTCCAAAAACAGAGCCTCAAAATTATTGGCCGGTAAGTTTAACATCTTTTGTGGGGAAACTGTTTGAAGGGTTTCTAAGAGATGCTATTTTGGAGTATCTCAATGAGCAAATAACGACATATCAGCATGGCTTCATGAGGGATCGGTCATGCCAAACAAATTTAATCAGCTTTTATGAGGGGGTAAGTTCTAGACTTGACAGCGGCGAATCAATGGATGTCGTATATATAGACTTCTCCAAAGCATTTGACACTGTACCTCATAAAAGGTTAGTATATAAAATGAGGATGCTCGGACTGGGAGAAAATGTCTGTATGTGGGTAAGTAACTGGCTGAGTGACAGAAAACAGAGCGTGGTTATTAACGGTAGATACTCAGATTGGGTCACTGTAACTAGTGGGGTACCTCAGGGGTCAGTATTGGGCCCTATTCTCTTCAATATATTTATTAATGATCTTGTAGAAGGCTTGCATAGTAAAATATCTATTTTTGCAGATTACACTAAACTGTGTAAAGTAATTAACACTGAAGAGGACAGTTTTCTGCTACAGAGGGATCTGGATAGATTGAAGGCTTGGGAAGAGAAATGGCAGATGATGTTTAACACTAACAAATGTAAAGTTATGCACATGGGAAGGAATAATGCAAGTCACCCGTACATATTAAATGGTAATACACTCGGTAACACTGACATGGAAAAAGGATCTAGGAATTTTAGAAAACAGCAAATTAAGCTGCAAAAACCAGTGTCAGGCAGCTACTGCCAAGGCCAATAAGATAATGGGTTGCATCAAAAGGGGCATAGATGCCCATGATGATAACATAGTCCTACCACTTTACAAATCACTAGTCTGACCACACATGGAGTACTGTGTACAGATCTGGGCTCCTGTGAACAAGGCAGACATAGCAGAGCTGGAGAGGGTTCAGATGAGGGCAACTAAAGTAATAACTGGAATGGGGCAACTACAGTACCCTGAAAGGTTATCAAAATTAGGGTTATTCTTTTTAGAAAAAAGACGACTGAGGGGAGATCTAATAACTATGTATAAATATATCAGGGGTCAGTACAGAGATCTCTCCCACCATCTATTTTTCCCCAGGACTGTGACTGTGAAGAGGGAACATCCTCTGCGTCTGGAGGAAAGAAGGTTTGTAGACAAACATAGAAAAGGATTATTTACGGTAAGAGCAATGAGACTATGGAACTCTCTGCCTGAGGAGGTGGTGATGGTGAGTACAATAATGGCATTTAAGAGGGGACTGGATGTATTTCTGGAGTGTAATAATATTACAGGCTATAGCTACTATAGAGGGGTTGTTGATCCAGGAAGTAGTGTTGAGCGAACAGTTCCAGCATAGTTAGAAAAATTTTCAAAAAAGTTCGGGTTCGGGTTCATTGTTCGGCGATTACTTCCCACTTTCTGAAGGGCTGCACAGCAGCCAATCAGCTAGCATTTTACTTCTTGCCCTAAGAGCCCATCACAGCCATGCCTACTAATGGCATGGCTGTGATTGGCCAAGTGCAGCATGTGACCCAGACACTATTCAAGCTGGAGTCATGTAGCGCCTCACGTCACACTGCTCTGATTAGTGTAGGGAGAGGACGCAGCTTCTGTGAGGGCAAGATTAGGCAGGGAAAAGTCAGCAACAGCACCTAATGAACGGATCGATCTACAGCTGTGAATGATTGAACTTCTGCTAGTTACTTGCTCACTGGTTTTTAGGCTGCACAGAGCGTTTTTCTGTCACTTATTTTCTGGGGTGATCGGTGGCCATTTTGTGACTTGTGGTGCACCAGAACAAGCTGCCACCAAGTCCATCAATCCATCAATACTAGTTTTTTTTTTTTGCTATATCCTACATCAGGGGCTTGGCTGTGCTTATTGTCCACTAGAAACTCAGGATAGCAATTTCTATATTTTATTAAGGGGTTAAATACAATTGCCCAAATACTAATCCCTTAAATCTGGTGTTCCAGCTTTGGCTAGCCAAGTATAATACAGTCTGCTGTCTGGCAAAGGATAGATTATTTTATGTGATGAAATTCAATTGCTAAAATAGCAATACCATAAATCAGTGGTTTCAGCTGTGGCTGGCAAAGTATAATAGTGTCCGCTAAAACATATATTTTGTTCTGGGGTGAAATTCAATTGCCAAAATAGCAATACCCTGAATCTGGTGTCCCAGCTGTTGCAGGCCAAGATTCATAGTGTCCGCAAAAACATATATTTTGTTCTGGGGTGAAATTCAATTGCCAAAATAGCAATACCATAAATCAGTAGTTTCAGCTGTGGCTGGCAAAGAATAATAGTGTCCGCCAAAACATATATTTTGTTTTGGGGTGAAATTCAATTGCCAAAATAGCAATACCCTGAATCTGGTGTCCCAGCTTTTGCAGGCCAAGATTCATAGTGTCTGCCAAAACATATATTTTGTTCTGGGGTGAAATTCAATTGCCAAAATAGCAATACCATAAATAAGTGGTTTCAGCTGTGGCTGGCAAAGTATAATAGTGTCCGCCAAAACATATATTTTGTTTTGGGGTGAAATTCAATTGCCAAAATAGCAATACCCTGAATCTGGTGTCCCAGCTGTTGCAGGCCAAGATTTATAGTGTCTGCCAAAACATATATTTTGTTCTGTGGTGAAATTCAATTGCCAAAATAGCAATACCATAAATCTAGTGGTTTCAGCTGTGGCTGGCAAAGATATAATAGTGTCCGCCAAAACATATATTTTGTTCTGGGGTGAAATTCAATTGCCAAGATAGCAATACCCTGAATCTGGTGTCCCAGCTGTTGCAGGCCAAGATTCATAGTGTCCGCCAAAACATATATTTTGTTCTGGGGTGAAATTCAATTGCCAAAATAGCAATACCATAAATCAGTGGTTTCAGCTGTGGCTGGCAAAGTATAATAGTGTCCGCCAAAACATATATTTTGTTCTGGGGTGACATTCAATTGCCAAAATAGCAATACCATAAATCAGTGGTTTCAGCTGTGGCTGGCAAAGTATAATATTGTCCGCCAAAACATATATTTTGTTCTGGGGTGAAATTCAATTGCCTAAATAGCAATACCCTGAATCTGGTATCCCAGCTGTTGCAGGCCAAGATTCATAGTCTCCGCCAAAACATATAATTTGTTCTGGAATGACATTCAATTGCCAAAATAGCAATACCATACATCAGTGGTTTCAGCTGTGGCTGGCCAAGTTTCATAGTGTCCTGCAAATTATATATTTTGTTCTGGGGTGAAATTCAATTGCCAAAATAGCAATACCATAAATCAGTGGTTTCAGCTGTGACTGGCAAAGTATAATAGTGTCCGCCAAAACATATATTTTGTTCTGGGGTGAAATTCAATTGCCAAAATAGCAATACCATGAATCAGTGGTTTCAGCTGTGGCTGGCAAAGTATCATAGTGTTTGCCAAAACATATATTTTGTTCTGGGGTGACATTCAATTGCCAAAATAGCAATACCATAAATCAGTGGTTTCAGCTGTGGCTGGCCAAGTTTCATAGTGTCCTGCAAATTATATATTTTGTTCTGGGGTGAAATTCAATTGCCAAAATAGCAATACCATAAATCAGTGGTTTCAGCTGTGGCTGGCAAAGTATAATAGTGTCCGCCAAAACATATATTTTGTTCTGGGGTGAAATTCAATTGCCAGAATAGCAATACCCTGAATCTGGTGTCCCAGGTGTTGCAGGCCAAGA
Organism: Bufotes viridis; assembly: GCA_033119425.1. NCBI lineage: Eukaryota > Metazoa > Chordata > Amphibia > Anura > Bufonidae > Bufotes > Bufotes viridis. The sequence goes on from CM065590.1 coordinate 356,741,310, forward strand.
TTCATAGTGTCCGCCAAAACATATATTTTGTTCTGGGGTGACATTCAATTGCCAAAATAGCAATACCATAAATCAGTGGTTTCAGCTGTGGCTGGCCAAGTTTCATAGTGTCCTGCAAATTATATATTTTGTTCTGGGGTGAAATTCAATTGCCAAAATAGCAATACCATAAATCAGTGGTTTCAGCTGTGGCTGGCAAAGTATAATATTGTCCGCCAAAACATATATTTTGTTCTGGGGTGAAATTCAATTGCCTAAATAGCAATACCCTGAATCTGGTGTCCCAGCTGTTGCAGGCCAAGATTCATAGTCTCTGCCAAAACATATAATTTGTTATGGAATGACATTCAATTGCCAAAATAGCAATACCATAAATCAGTGGTTTCAGCTGTGGCTGGCAAAGTATAATTGTGTTCGCCAAAACATATATTTTGTTCTGGGGTGAAATTCAATTGCCAAAATAGCAATACCATAAATCAGTGGTTTCAGCTATGGCTGGAAAAGTATAATAGTGTCCGCCAAAACATATATTTTGTTCTGGGGTGAAATTCAATTGCCAAAATAGCAATACCCTGAATCTGGTGTCCCAGCTGTTGCAGGCCAAGATTCGTAGTCTCCGCCAAAACATATATTTTGTTCTGGGGTGACATTCAATTGCCAAAATAGCAATACCATAAATCAGTGGTTTCAGCTGTGGCTGGCCAAGGTTCATAGTGTCCTGCAAATTATATATTTTGTCCTGGGGTGAAATTCAATTGCCAAAATAGCAATACCATAAATCAGTGGTTTCAGCTGTGACTGGCAAAGTATAATAGTGTCCGCCAAAACATATATTTTGTTCTGGGGTGACATTCAATTGCCAAAATAGCAATACCATAAATCAGTGGTTTCAGCTGTGGCTGGCAAAGTATCATAGTGTCTGCCAAAACATATATTTTGTTCTGGGGTGACATTCAATTGCCAAAATAGCAATACCATAAATCAGTGGTTTCAGCTGTGGCTGGCCAAGTTTCATAGTGTCCTGCAAATTATATATTTTGTTCTGGGGTGAAATTCAATTGCCAAAATAGCAATACCATAAATCAGTGGTTTCAGCTGTGGCTGGCAAAGTATAATAGTGTCCGCCAAAACATATATTTTGTTCTGGGGTGAAATTCAATTGCCAGAATAGCAATACCCTGAATCTGGTGTCCCAGGTGTTGCAGGCCAAGATTCATAGTGTCCACCAAAACATATATTTTATTCTGGGGTGAAATTCAATTGCCAGAATAGCATACCATAAATCAGTGGTGGTGTGCGATAATGGGCGAAATCTGGTCGCAGCTCTGGGACTAGCCGGTTTGACGCACATCCCTTGCCTGGCGCATGTGCTGAAATTGGTGGTGCAGAAGTTCATTCACAACTACCCCGACATGTCAGAGCTGCTGCTCGCCTGTCTGCGCTACAGCGGAACTTCGGCCTTCCCGCTCACCGCCTCATATGCGACGTGCCCACCAGGTGGAACTCCACCTTGCACATGCTGGAGAGACTGTGCGAGCAGCAGCAGGCCATAGTGGAGTTTCAGCTGCAGCACGCACGCGTCAGTCGCACTGCGGAACAGCACCATTTCACCACCAATGATTGGGCCTCCATGTGAGACCTGTGTGCCCTGTTGCGCTGTTTCGAGTACTCCATCAACATGGCCAGTGGCGATGACACCGTTATCAGCATTACAATACCACTTCTATGTCTCCTTGAGAAAACGCTTAGGGCGATGATGGAAGAGGAGGTGGCCCAGGAGGAGGAGGAGGAGGAGGATGAGGGGTCATTTTTAGCACTTTCAGGCCAGTCTCTTAGAAGTGGATCAGAGGGAGGTTTTTTGCAACAGCAGAGGCCAGGTACAAATGTGGCCAGCCAGGGCCCACTACTGGAGGACGAGGAGGAGGTGGAGGAGGATGAGGATGAAGCAGGTTCACAGCCGGGTGGCACCCGACACAGCTCAGGCCCATCACTGGTGCGTGGCTGGGGGGATACGGAGGACGATGACGATACGCCTCCCACAGAGTACAGCTTGTCCTTACCTCTGGGGAGCCTGGCACACATGAGCGACTACATTCTGCAGTGCCTGCGCAACGACAGCAGAGTTGCCCACATTTTAATGTGTGCAGACTACTGGGTTGCCACCCTGCTGGATCCCCGGTACAAAGACAATGTGCCCACCTTACTTCCTGCACTGGAGCGTGATAGGAAGATGCGCGAGTACATGCGCACGCTGGTAGATGCGCTCCTGAGAGCATTCCCAAATGTCACAGGGGAACAGGTGGAAGCCCAAGGCAAAGGCAGAGGAGGAGCAAGAGGTCGCCAACGCAGCTGTGTCACGGCCAGCTCCTCTGAGGGCAGGGTTAGCATGGCAGAAATGTGGAAACGCTTTGTCTCCACGCCACAGCTAACTGCACCACCACCTGATACGGAACGTGTTAGCAGGAGGCAGCATTTCACTAACATGGTTGAACAGTACGTCTGCACACCCCTCCACGTACTGACTGATGGTTCGGCCCCATTCAACTTCTGGGTCTCCAAATTGTCCACGTGGCCAGAGTTAGCATTTTATGCCTTGGAGGTGCTGGCCTGCCCAGCGGCCAGCGTTTTGTCTGAATGTGTATTCAGCACGGCAGGGGGCGTCATTACTGACAGCCAACGTGGACAAGCTGACGTTTATAAAAATGAACCAGGCATGGATCCCACAGGACCTGTGCCTCCCTTGTGCAGAATAGACATTTATAACTGCCTCCCCCTCAACCATGTATTCTTGTACTCCGGGGCACTTCTTTATTGAATCCTCATTTTTTTAACTTTACCATGATCTTGCGGTGCAACCCAAAGTTGAATGAACCTCTCCTCTGTCTGGGTGGTGGGTCCGAAATAACTGAAAGTGGCCTTCTCCAGTGGTGGGTGATATGACGCATGATTCCTTGCTGTGGGACCTCTCTCCTCTGTCTGGGTGCTGGGCCGAAATAACTGAAAGTGGCCTTCTCCAGTGGTGGGTGATATGACGCATGATTCCTTGCTGTGGGACCTCTCTCCTCTGTCTGGGTGCTGGGGCCAAAATAACTGAAAGTGGCCTTCTCCAGTGTTGGGTGATATGACGCATGATTCCTTGCAGTGGGACCTCTCTTCAATTGATATTGGTTACATTTTATTTATTTTATTTTATTTTAATTAATTTCCCTATCCACATTTGTTTGCAGGGGATTTACCTACATTTTGCTGCCTTTGGCAGCCCTCTAGCCCGTTCCTGGACTATTTTACAGCCTTTTTAGTGCCTAAAAGTTCGGGTCCCCATTGACTTCAATGGGGTTCGGGATAAAGTTCGGGTCGAGTTCGATCCCGAACCCGAACATTTTTGGGAAGTTTGGCTGAACTTCCCAAACCCGAACTTCCAGGTGTTCGCTCATCTCTTCCAGTGAGCTATTCTGATTGCCTGATTGGAGTCAGGAAGGAATTTTTTTCCCCTTAAGTGGGGAAAATTGGCTTCTGCCTCACAGGGGTTTTTTGCCTTCCTCTGGATCAACTTGTAGGAAACAGGCCGAACTGGATGGACAAATGTCTTTTTTCGGTCTTATATACTATGTTACTATGTTACTATGTACTGAAATAGGCCACTAAACGCTTTCACCACAAAATTAATTCAACAGTGAAGCGCGTATATATTTTTCTTTTTGTACTGAAATAGTCAATTAGAAACTTTCACCACATATAACTGCAACAGTGATCTGCGTATATATTTTTATTTTTGTACTGAAATAGGCCACTAAATGCTTTCACCACAAATAACTGCAACAGTGAACTGAGTATATACTTTTCTTTTTGTACTGAATGTCACGATGCGGTTCACCGTTACAAGGCTTCAGGCGGTATAGTCACCCTGTGGGTATTGGGTCTGTTGTGCCCTTGCGTTCTGGCTGCGGTGTTCTGTGCTTGCTGGTTGCTAGGGGCAATGTCCTGTCTTGCAGCTGCTTTGCTGTGGTTTCTTGTTTACCCCAGCTTGATTTGGTACATCCCTGCTTGGTTCTGATGGGCTTAATCTCCCTCTTCGGTTCCGGGGTGTGTCCTTTCAGGTGCGCTCCTTAGGCTGCTACTTCGGATTTTGAGTGTAAGGTTTCAGGGCTCAGTCTTCATAACTTGTGGTCAGTTCTATTAATTCATGCTGTTCCTGTTTTTGTGTGCATTCTAAGGGGTCAGTACTGTTAATTCAGGCTGTCCAGTACCCTGATACAGTATGTTTCTGCTCTGCCTGTCCATGCCACGCCATGCCACACCAAGCCTTGGGGGTGTCTGTACCCTGCTATGTCTTTGTTAATGTCTGTCCTTGTCCATGCCCAGTGGGTGTAATGCCCTTTTGGCTCTGTCACATCTGTCTATGTTTTGCTTTGCCAGGTTTTGCCTTTGCCCTGCCATCTACATCTCGGTATGGGACGCCTGGTTCTGCATTGTTGTCTTCTGTTCCGTTCCATGTCTTGTATCTCGCTATGCCTGTTCATAATTCTATGCTATGGTTCATGCTATGTTCACGTCATGATTGCTGCGCTCCTAGTCGGCTCCAGTTGGCTCCAGTTTGATCCAGTTGGTTCCAGGTTCACCTTCGGAAGAGGATTCCATGTGTTCCCTTTCTTGCGATGCCTTGTCCACGCCTTGCTCGCAATGCATCTCGGGGTGCCTCCGAGACCCCGGGTATGTGACACTGAAATAGGGCACTAAACGCTTTCATCACAAAAACTGCAACAGTGAAATGCGTATATTTTTTTTTTTTTGTACTAAATTGGCCACTAAATGCTTTCACCACACATAACTGCAACAGTGAAGTGCGTATATATTTTTCTTTCTGTACTGAAATAGGCCAATAAGCGCTTTCACCACATATAACTGCAGAAGTGAACTGAGAATATATTTTTCTTCTTGTACTGAAATAGGCCACTAAATGCTTTTACCACAAATAACTGCAGAAGTGAACTGAGAATATATTTTTCTTCTTGTACTGAAATAGGCCACTAAGCGCTTTCACCACATATAACTGCAGAAGTGAATTAGGAATATACTTTTCTTCTTGTACTGAAATATGCCAATAAACGCTTTTACCACATATAACTGCAGAAGTGAACTGAGAATATATTTTTCTTTCTGTACTGAACTAGGCCACTAAACGCTTTTACCACACATAACTGCAACAGTGAAGTGCGTATATATTTTTTTTCTGTACTTAAATAGGCCACTAAGCGCTTTCACCATATATAACTGCAGAAGTGAACTGAGAATATATTTTTCTTTTTGTACTGAAATAGGCCACTAAATGCTTTTACCACAAATAACTGCAGAAGTGAATTAGGAATATACTTTTCTTCTTGTACTGAAATATGCCAATAAACGCTTTTAACACATATAACTGCAGAAGTGAACTGAGAATATATCTTTCTTTCTGTACTGAACTAGGCCACTAAACACTTTTACCACAAATAACTGCAACAGAGAACTGCGTATATATTTTTCTTTTTGTAATGAAATAAGTCACTAAGCGCTTTCACCACATATAACTGCAGAAGTGAACTGAGAATATATTTTTCTTCTTGTACTGAAATACGCCACTAAACTCTTTCACTTTCACCACATATAACTGCAGAAGTGAACTGCGTATATATTTTTCTTTTTGTAATGAAATGCGCCACTAAATGCTTTCACCACATATAACTGCAGAAGTGAATTAGGAATATACTTTTCTTCTTGTACTGAAATATGCCAATAAACGCTTTTACCACATATAACTGCAGAAGTGAACTGAGAATATATTTTTCTTTCTGTACTGAACTAGGCCACTAAACGCTTTTACCACACATAACTGCAACAGTGAAGTGCGTATATATTTTTCTTTCTGTACTTAAATAGGCCACTAAGCGCTTTCACCATATATAACTGCAGAAGTGAACTGAGAATATATTTTTCTTTTGTACTGAAATAGGCCACTAAGCGCTTTCACCACATATAACTGCAGAAGTGAATTAGGAATATACTTTTCTTCTTGTACTGAAATATGCCAATAAACGCTTTTAACACATATAACTGCAGAAGTGAACTGAGAATATATCTTTCTTTCTGTACTGAACTAGGCCACTAAACACTTTTACCACAAATAACTGCAACAGAGAACTGCGTATATATTTTTCTTTTTGTAATGAAATAAGTCACTAAGCGCTTTCACCACATATAACTGCAGAAGTGAACTGAGAATATATTTTTCTTCTTGTACTGAAATACGCCACTAAACTCTTTCACTTTCACCACATATAACTGCAGAAGTGAACTGCGTATATATTTTTCTTTTTGTAATGAAATGCGCCACTAAATGCTTTCACCACATATAACTGCAGAAGGGAACTGCGTATATATTTTTCTTTTTGTAATGAAATAGGCCACTAAATGCTTACACCACATATAATTTTAGAAGTGAACTGCGTATATATTTTTCTTTTTATAATGAAATACGCTACTAAATGCTTTCACCACATATACTGTATTTTTTGCCCCATAAGACGCACTTTTTCCCCCAAAAAATGGGGTGGAAATGCCCCTGCGTCTTATGGGGCGAATGCTGACATTTTTACATCGCAGTCTGCGATGCTCCAACATCCCAGGCTGCGATATATGAGCGGGGAGGGACTGGGAGGAGGAGCTGGGGGCCGGGAATCGCAATGGGGCCGATGCGTTCACTGTACTCCGGCCCCGCCGCTCCAGTGCTGCACTATAGAAATATAAAATGTCTCGGGGGGGATCTGTAGATGAGATTTTTATTGGGGACATCTGTGGATGGCACTGTTAATGGGTGGGGGGGTCTGTGAATGGCACTGTTATGGGGTGGGGGGTCTGTGGATGGCACTGTTATAGGATGGGGGATCTGTGGATGCCAATCACAGATCCCCCATAACATTGTCATCCACAGATCCTCCATAACAGTGCTATCCACAGATCCCCCATAACACTGCCATCCACAGATCCCCCCCCCATAACAGTATGTCATCCACAGATCCCCCATAACAGTGTCCGTCACAGATCCCCCCATACCAGTGTCCATCACAGATCCCTCATAACAGTGCGTCATCCACAGATCCCCCATAATAGTGCCATCCACAGACCACCATTAGTTCAAAACCCACCAAAAGCACACCTTTTGGTTAAAAATCTTTTTTTCTTATTTTCCTCCCCAAAAACCTAGGTGCGTCTTATGGGCCGGTGCATCTTATAGGGCGAAAAATACGGTAACTGCAGAAGTTAACTGCGTATATATTTTTCTTTTTGTAATGAAATAGGCCACTAAACGCTTACACCACATATAATTGCAGAAGTAAACTGAGAATATATTTTACTTTTTGTAATGAAATACGCCATTAAATGCTTTCACCACATATAACTGCAGAAGTGAACTGCGTATATATTTTTCTATTTGTAATGAAATAGGCCACTAAACACTTACACCACATATAATTACAGAAGTAAACTGAGAATATATTTTACTTTTTTAATGAAATGCGCCACTAAATGCTTTCATCACTTATAACTGCAGAAGTGAACTGCGTATATATTTTTCTATTTGTAATGAAATAGGCCACTAAACACTTACACCACATATAATTGCAGAAGTGAACTGCGTATATATGTATTAACCACCTCCCGACCGCCTAACGCAGGGATGCATCCTGCGGGCGGCCGGGATTTCCCTCCTTGACGCATTGGCGCGTCATCTCACGAGACGCGAGATTTCCTGTGAACGCGCGCGTTCACAGCGACATGCGGCAGGGAAGTTATACTACAGACTGCCAGCGATTATTATTCGCTGGCAGGCTGTAGATGTTAAATAAAAAGCATCAAATAGGTATATCAGACGCTGTTTTGTTAACAGCGTCTGATATACCTGCTACCTGGTCCTCTGGTGGTCCCATTTACTTGGATCGACCACCAAAGGACACAGGCAGCTCTGTAAGTAGCACCAAGCACCACACTACACTACATCCCCCCTCCTGTCACTTATTAACCCCTTATTAACCCCTGATCACCCCATATAGACTCCCTGATCACCCCACTGTCATTGATCACCTCCCTATAAGGCTCCATTCAGACGTCCATATGTGTTTTGCGGATCCACGGATCTGCAAAACACGGACACCGGCAATGTGCTTTCCGCATTTTGCGGATCCGCACATTGCCAAAACTATATAGAAAATTCCTTTTCTTGTACATGTTCTATATTTTTGCGGAACGGAAGTGCGGACCAGGAAGTGCGGATCCGCAATTCCGGATCCGAGCGGGAAACATGTCTGTCCCCATGGAAATGAATGGGTCCGCAATTCCGTTCCGCAAAATGCGGAACAGAATTGCGGACGTGTCAATGGGGGTCCCTTATCACCGCCAGTTAGTTAGCTACTTGTTAGGTAGTTAACGCCCACCGCACCGCAGTCACTGATTAGTCGCTGATTAGCGTCATCACTGTCGCTAATTAGCACTAGTACTATATAGTATCTGTAAGTGATCAAGACTGATAGCAATCATATCTATATCAGTACATTACGGTCACCTTAGGCTCTACAAAAAACGAAGTGTAAGCCCGATCAGGCCTGATCTTGTGCGCACACTTGCGTTCAGTCCGCCCCACCGCAGTGTCAGAATTTTTTTTTCTGATCACTGCAAAAACAGTGTAAAATCGCTGTGGCGCCATAAAGATCACTTTTGAAATTTTGGGATTTTTATTAGCGATCTCAGCTTTACTTCGCAAGCACTCCTATGTCCTTTCCCCTCTTTTTTTTTTTTTTTTGCACATTTTTTGGCAGAGATTTTTTTTATCCACATTGATCAATGCGAATGAAGAAATCTGTGCCGTTCATTTTTTTTTTCAGCCCAGAGGCTGAACGGAAACAAAAAATCTCATTACCCGTATGCTCAATATAAGGAGAATAGCAGAAACTCCTAATGCTGGCCATACATGTAATGATTGCGGAGACCCTCAAATGCCAGGGCAGTATAAATACCCCACAAGTGACCCCATTTTAGAAAGAAGACACCCCAAGTTATTCCATGAGGGGCATGGCGAATTCATAAAAGATTTTTTTTGGGGGCACAAGTTAGCGGAAATAGGTTCTTTTTTGTTTGTTTTTTTTTCTTACAAAGTCTCATATTCCACTAACTTGTGACAAAAAATAAAATTTTACATGAACTCACCATACCTCTCACGGAATACCTTGGGGTGTCTTCTTTCTAAAATGGGGGTCACTTGTGGGGTATTTATACTGCCCAGGCATTTTAGGGGCCCTAAAGCGTGAGAAGTAGTTTGGAATCCAAATGCGTAAAAATGCCCTTTGAAATTCTAAAGGTACTCATTGGAATTCGGTCCCCTTTGCGCATCTTGGCTGCAAAAAGTGTCACTCATGTAGTATCGCCGTACTCAGGAGAAGTAGGGCAATGTGTTTTAGGGTGAATTTTTACATATACCCATACTATGTGTGAGAAATATCTCTGTAAATGACAACTTTTTAATTTTTTTTTATACAAAGTTGTTAATTTACAAAGATATTTCTCTCACCCAGCATGGGTATATGTAAAAATACACCCCAAGACACATTGCCCTACTTTTTCTGAATACGGCAATACCACATGTGTGACATTTTTTGCAGCCTAGGTGCGTGTAGGGGCCGAAAGTCCAACGAGTACCTTTAGGCTTTACAAGGTTGCTCACAATTTAGCCCCGCCCAAAATGCCAGAACAGTAAACACACCCCACAAATCACCCCATTTCGAAAAGTAGACACCCCAAGCTGCTTCAAAATGCGGAAATTCACTTTTTTGTACCATAGTTTGTAAACGCTATAACTTTTGCGCAAACCAATAAATATACACTTAGTGGATTTTTTTATCAAAGACATGTAGCACAATAAATTGTGACACAAACTTGTATAGAAATGTAATTATATTTGAATAATTTTACCAGAAAAAAGTTAAAAATACACTTTTTTTTGAGAAAATTGCGGTCTTTTTTGATTAATATCAGAAAAATGAAAAATTTGTGAGAAGAAAAGGAGGTAATATTCATTTGGGTGGTAAGTTGTATGACCGAGCAATAAACCGTGAAAGTAGTGTAGTGCAGAATTGTAAAAAGTGGTCTGGTCATTAAGGGGGTTTAACTTAGGGGGGCTGATGTGGTTAAGCAAATAACTTTGCTGTATTTGTGGGAGGGGAGGCTGATTACAAGACTAGTTATATGCACCTGTGGGCCCAGGCTGGCTGTTTACTAGGCTATTTATAGGCACCTGTGGGCCCAGGCTGACGCCGATTTAGCTGATTTCACTACCTCTGGGCCAGCTCTAGGATACAGCAGCATGGTATAGAGACTCCTTACGGCAGGAGGGCGCTGGTATTCATGGTAGGATCGGAGTGGTTTGCTCGGGACCCACACTGCGGTCTGCGACATGTAGCGCTCTGGGATGAAGCAGAGTTTGGACGCTAAATGGTCGAGCAATGGTTGTTAGTATTGTTTGTCTGGCTATTCAGTGGTCTGTGGGAGCCATTGTATACAGTTATTGGGGTAGCATGCGCTTAGAGTAGGTATGGTTGTATGTTTCTGATACCTGGTTCTTTAGTCCTGGTTCACCTTCACTCAGACTGGTCTCCTTTACTTCTGGTTCCCATTCACTCATATTGGTCTCCTGCCCCAGTTCACCATACAGTCCCTCAGCGGTCAGTGGGCCAATAGGAGTAAGTTTCCTACTATGTTTCACAAGTTGTTCATTCGTTTGTCACGATAAGGGTCTTCTCTTAGCGAACTGTAATGCCTCTGGCTCTTATTTTTCTCCCATCTGTTCAATTTCACGGTTGGTTTAATGTTTTATTTATGCACATGGTTCAGTTTACTAATATCTATGCATATCCCATCAGGTCTGGCTCACGTTTTAATTACTTATCGTCACTGTAAAGTCATCCAGTTCAGTCTTGGCTTCGGGGGCCCAATGACCGCTTCAGCCTCATGGCTCCGCGGGGCCTATGACCGTTCTTCACGTTATTCGTTAGGGGTACAATATGGTTGTAAGCTGGTTAGTGTCCTAGGTTCACTGTCGGAGGGGGTCATGGTTATGCGAGTCCCCAAGTCATACTGGTGATGCATAAGTCGTTTATATTTAAAAAAAATAAAAAAATCCGCCATTAGTCTCGCATTCATGGCTACGCCATTAGAGTCTCTCACGCATGGCTTCTCCGTTTATGTTTACACGCATGGCTCCGCCATTAGAGTCTCTCAGGCACGGCTCCGCCATTAGTCTCTCACGCATGGCTCCACCATGAGTCTCTCACGCATGGCTCCGCGATTAGAGTCTCTCACGCATGGCTCCACCATTAGATTCTCTAACGCATGGCTCCGCCATTAGAGTCTCTCACGCATGGCTCCACCATTAGAGTCTCTCACGCATGGTTCCGCCATTAGAGTCTCTCACGCATGGCTCCGCCATTAGAGTCTCTCACGCATGGCTCCGCCATTAGTCTCTCACGCATGGCTCCGCCATTAGAGTCTCTCATGAGCTGTTTGTGAGTCAGGCCTTACGCTCACGTAATGCCCAACGGCCCCTGGTATCCCCCATACGGCACAGGTAGGTTGAGTGGTAGGGTCTCGGGCTATTTGCGAGACCTTGGCGTGATGTCCGAGCTTAAGACATGTCCTCCTAGTAGGATGTGTCGAACTAACCTCTCAATTTTAACATCAGTGTGAGGGTTTAGTATTGCCGCAGAATGCACCTGCCTTTGCTATGGTTATGTATTTGATTGTTCTGCACATCCATATTATCGTTATCGTATGTAGGATGGTTATTGTGGTACATGTAGTCCGTTGCTGGCATCTTCCATTGTATGCATTGTTTGCTGTTGATTGCTCCTAGCAATGGACTACAAGTGCAGGATGTGCTCCCCTATATACATGCACAACTGCATATGGGTTGAGCATATCCTGCTTGTTAAACGCCACACCACGTTTTCTAATAGTCTCTCACGCATGGCTCCTCAGTTTATATTTTACACACAAAACTCCGCCATTCGAGGTCGGCTGCGTGGTCCCGCCACAGTAGGTTCCATGTCTTTTTCTGCCTTCAGGCACATATTTATGGCTCGGTCAGCTGTGGCTCGCAATACAATTTTTCTTGTGGAGGCTCGCATGCGTGACATTTGCCATTAGAGCCTCACTCACATGATTGTTCTAGGTCGTTGGGTCTTTATTGTTTTCTTTTCAAGCAGTCATCCCAAGCCTTCCTTTTCGGACATCACCTTCTCCCAGGTTCGCATTTTCTACCACTTACCCTCTCTAGGTTCTTGCTTCCCTCGCTCCCCGCTGTTACTTTTCTCTTGCCCGTCCTTGCATTATAGACCCATTTTCCCAGAAAGCTGACCCTGTGGTCTCATTTTTCACATTTCTCAAATTTCGCCTCTCCAGGGGTTGTTCAGAAAAAAAAACACTATACTATGGCGTCAGTTTCGTCCACAGGGAGTCCTGTCATGACTACAGGTGCAATTTACGAAGTCTGTCACGTCGACAGACTAATAAGTCCTGTCTCGGCACTACAGGTGATTTACGAAGTCTGTCACGACTACAGACTAATAAGTCCTGTCTCGGCACTACAGGTGATTTACGAAGTCTGTCACGACTACAGACTAATAAGTCCTGTCAGGACTACAGGCGATTTACGAAGTCTGCCACGTTTACTGACACGATAAGTCCTAGCACGACTACAGGCGCAGCATACGTAGTCTATCATGACCTTAAGCTTTTCCTGTCATAGCAGCAGGCATTTTGTGTACATTATGTCTTCATTACAGGTATGCTTACTTCATCTTCAAACTCGGGCTGAGGGTCTTGGTGTCGCACCTAGTTCCTGGTCCATCTTCCAGTAGGAGGTGCAATAATAAGGCACAATATACGTAGTCTGTCACGTCTACGGACACGACAAGTCCTATCACTACTACAGGCGTAGCATACATAGTTTACCTTAAGCTTATTTCCTGTTATAACTTCTAGTATGGTGGGTACGTTTTCTGTTCTCATTACAGGCAACATTAGCTCGTTAATTGGAACAGCCATGTATTCGTGTTTATGGTTCCCCAGGCCTGGTGAGTTTACACATTTCACTTAATCTACTACTAGAGTTAGACGGCATACGCCATCTTCTAACTTTTTGGGTCCTTTATAAAAAAAAATAATAAAAGCTGTGGCCTGGGGAATAATTTTAGGTGAAGTATTTTGCTACCAGTAACAGTTGGTGTCTGAGCAGGGCCTTTGGCGAATGGTTGGACTTCAATTAGGCCCTTCCATCAGATTCACCATTGTTGTTTCAGTCTGCAGCTCTCAGGATTCAGACCTTCTCGTAATATGTTCATATGTTGGTCAACATAGGAGTGAATCGTTTCTGATTACCGACCACTCTTACAAAAGCATCAACATTAGCTACCTCCAAGAACGACATGCCGGCACACGTGACAAAGAGGTAAGGTACATAGAAGTCTCTGTGATCTGTATGGTATTTTCCGTAGTGTATTTTGCGTTCAAAACGGGTGTCGTAATGGTATGTATATGTTTTGCTCTAAACTAAGGTCTGCTCTTTTTGGCCCCTTTAGGCTGCCCTACCGTAGCAGTTATGGCATAATTCTACTGCTTGTTGTAGATAGGGTTAGATAGGTTAGGCACACCTTTCTGATAGCCGATCCGACCACAAGTATTAAGCAAATATCTTTGCTGTATTTGTGGGAGGGGAGGCTGATTACAAGGCTAGTTATATGCACCTGTGGGCCCAGGCTGGCTGATTACTAGGCTATTTATAGGCACCTGTGGGCCCAGGCTGATGCCGATTCAGCTGATTTCACCCACCCACCCACCCACACCATCTTACAGTCACTTCATATTAGGGTGGTCCCCTTTAGGCTGCCCTACCGCAGCAGTTATGGCATAATTCTACTGCTTGTTGTAGATAGGGTTAGATAGGTTAAGTACACCTTTCTGATAGCCGATCCGACCATAAATATTTTTTGTACTGAATAGTGTTTAGTGACGTATTTCTGTACTACAAGAAAAATATATACGCAGTTCACTGTTGCAGCGAGAAGGGCGCGACTATTCTGCGAAGATTATGCCTTCTCAAACAGCTAATCAGAAGGGGTTCTGAGTGTCTGACCCCGACCAATCAGATACTAAAGACCTATCCAGAGGAGCAAGGTCTCAGAAAACCTCTAACTATACTTAATAGAGATTAACGAAGCAAGTTTAGGATGTTACATCTGAAGACGTTTTATACAAAACTTCAGAATAATACTGTATGGAGATTCGTCTCCGTACAATATTATAATTTATGGGCTCCAATGAGTCGAAGTTTGTTATTTGCGAAGTAGCATGTGATTGTGTTGAATGACTTCAGTAATAGTTGTTTTTTTCAAATGAAAAAACTGTTTAATACTTGAAACAGAACTCTGCTTCGGTTATCCTTAACTGTCAAGTAGAGATGAGCGAATCGAAGCTGAAGAAGTGGAATTTGATCCGACTTTCAGGAAAAATTCGATTTGCAACAAATGCGAATTTCATCTCGCTTCGTGGTAACGAATCGCAATTTTTCCTAAAATGGCGGCTACATGTGTGAGGACATGGGGCAAGGAACTCTGGGAAGGCGGGATGACCCATAATGCCATGCATGCAGCCAATCAGCAGCCAGCCAGCCCTGTGATGTCACAGCCCTATAAATAGGGTGGCCATCTTGGATTCAGACATTTTTCTGCGTTCTAAATGCTGGGACAGATATGAGAAGGTGCTAGGGACAGCAATAGGAAAAACCTCATTGTCAAAAAAAAAACGTAATTTACCCACAAGAATAGGGTGGAATCATTTCACAGCATCTTGGTGCAGAAAGAGTGCATGTGCTATGTTGAAAAGCCTTTAGTGGCTTTTATCTATGGAAAAAGAAAAATATATACTCAGTTTACTTCTGCAGTTATATGTGGTGAAAGCATTTAGTGGCGTATTTTAGTACAAAAAGAAAAAATATATATGCAGTTCACTGTTGCTGTTCACTTCTGCAGCTATACAGCTATATGTGCTGAAAGCGTTTAGTGAGGTATTTCTGTACTACAAGAAAAATATATACGCAGTTCACTTCTGCAGTTATATGTGGTGAAAGCATTTAGTGGCGCATTTCAGTACAAAAAGAAAGTATAAATTAGTCTTACCGGTAATGATGTTTCCAGGAGTCCAACATGACAGCAACACATGGAGGTTGTCCTCCCGCCCACTATTGGGACAGGAAACAGAGAGAGGTTAAAAGCCCCCCCCCACCCCCACCCACTTATTACCACCAGTGTTTTATAGATTATTATCACACAATAATGGGTATTGTAACACAACTTAAAGAAAAAATATTTCCAACATTAGGGAGGGAACTACCGGTGCTGTCATGTCGGACTCCTGGAAACATCATTACCGGTAAGACTAATTCTTACTTTCCAGGACGTCCTCCATGACAGCACCACATGGAGTAGAAATACCAAATTAATCCAACAACTAGGGAGGGACCGCAGCCTGAAGAACTTTACGTCCGAACATCTGGTCGTCATTCTCTGACACATTTAATCTGTAATGCTTACAAAAAGTATGGGAACTTGCCCAGTTGCTGGGAGAAAATATCTTAATCTCCCCCCGACTGGTCTGGCGTCATTGCTTGTCCTGGGAAGTGTTGGGGTTAAGCAAAAATCCTCTACCTTTACCCCCTTTTGGATAGGACCATCTTCCCGATCTCCCTTTATCCTTATATGTTTGATTTCTAGGCTGGGATTTTTTACGAAAAAATTGTGTTTTCTTAGTCTTCGTTTCTGGAAACCCTATTTTTTTTACCTGAGGCTTTCTCAAGAATTTTATCCAAAGTAGGCCCAAAAACATATGATCCTAAAAACGGGATTGCACACAATTTATTTTTTGAGGTAAAATCGCCTGACTAGTTTTTTAACCACAAAGCTCTTCTTGCTGTATTCAGAAGGGCTCACTTTTTTGCTGCGAACCTGACCGATTTAGCTGAAGCGTCCGCTGTAAAGGCAGTCGCCATCTTTAGAAGCGGGATGGTCTCCAGAATGTCCTCCCTGGGAGTTCCCATTGACAAATGATTCTCCAACTGAGATAGCCACACCAACATAGATCTAGCAACTGAAGTAGCTGCGACGTTGGTTGATATTAGGGCCGCAGAAGCCTCCCATGATTTTCTTAGGAGACCATCAGCTTTGCAGTCCATGTGGTCTTTCAGTTGGGAAGAGTCCTCAAATGGGATTTCTGCTTTTTTTAGCTACCCTGGCGACTGGGGCGTCTATTTTTGGGATTTCATCCCATAGTTTAGTATCCTCTTTGTCAAAGGATAAGCGACTTTTGAATTCCCTGGGAATGAAAAGTCTTTTCTCCACATCTTTCCACTCTTCAATGATCATTTGTTTTAAACTAGAATTCAAGGGAAAAACCTTTCTCTCTTTTGTAATTAGGCCAGCATTTCCTCCTGCATGGATATTTTTAGCTGTTCGTCTGAGATATCCATAGTTTCTCTGACCACGGACAGAAGAGAATCTATGTCTTCAGTTGAGAAACAGAATTTACGCTTCTCCTCATGGGAAGCAGGAGGCAAGGATTCCTCTTCCTCATCCGAAAATTGTACATCTATAACCTCTGGGTCAGAATCTAAAGCCTCTCTAGGTCTCTTTATACCCGTGGTTTGTTCAGCCACCTTAGGCGTTATCAAGGAGGAAACAGACGCTTTAATTTCTTCTTTAATAATAGCTGTAAGGTCCGTTAGTAGGGACGGCTGTTCTTCTTTCATCATCTTATTAATACATTCCACACAAAGTTTCTTTGCATATGTATCCTGAAGCCTCTTGCTGCAGATAGTGCATCTTTTGGGCTTCTTTTTACTTTCCACCTTATAGGTAGGAACTTTTTCTCCCTAAGAGACATGATGATAGTATAAAACAAGGATAATGTTTCCCCTAATCATACCATTTTTTTTTTTTGGTTTACTCACATGTCCCTGGGCGGGAGGGTCTGGGGACTACTCTCTAATACCAGAGGAATCCATGAGTGAGGAACTCACACTAGCCCCAACAGAATTTAAATGCCACTGGCACTTACCCCTCCTCATGTTGGTGCTCCTCCCTTTCCTCCTTCCGGTACCCGTCCTCAGAGATTCACCGGATGGGACGCAAGGCCAGAACCAAAGGCCTCCAGTGTCCCTCGCCGTGGAATTGTTTGCAGGGCGCCGCCATATTGGATCCGGTGATAGAGGTTACGCGCATGCGCACCTCTTCCTGGCGTCCTTACGTCATTTCCTGCTCCACGCGGAAGACTGGAAGTGACAGAAGACGCTCCGCTCTGGCGAGTGGCCTCCGAGATCCCGAGGAGAAGGCACCATGCAGCCCAGAGCCCCGGCGGGGTTGAGGCTACAGTTCCCAAGTCCCTAGGACTCTGCTCCAGTAAATAAGCCCCATGACCCACAGGTACTGGAAGGACTGGGAGGCTAAGGGTCCTCCAGTTTAGGGTATTAGCCAGGCGATACAAAGAGAAAAGGAAAAAGTTGAAGGTATAAAGGAGAGATCCTCTCTCTGCTCCGTCCATTATTGGGACAGGAAAAAACACTGGTGGTAATGGGTGTGGGGGGGGGAGCTTTTAACCTTTCTCTGTTTCCTCTCCCAATAGTGGGAGGGGGGACAACCTCCATGTGGTGCTGTCATGGAGGAAGTCCTGGAAAAAATATATACGCAGTTCACTGTTGCTGTTCACTTCTGCAGCTATACAGCTATATGTGCTGAAAGCGTTTAGTGAGGTATTTCTGTACTACAAGAAAAATATATAAGCAGTTCACTTCTGCTGTTATTTGGGGTTAAAAGCGTTTAGTGAGGTATTTCTGTACTGCTAGAAAAATATATGCGCAGTTCACTGTTGCCGTTATTTGCGGTAAAAGCGTTTAGTGGCCTAGTTCATTACAAAAAGAAAAATATATACGCAGTTCACTTCTGCAGCTATATGTGCTGAGAGTGTTTAGTGACGTATATCTGTACTTCAAGAAAAATATATATATGCAGTTCACTTCTGCAGTTATTCGGGGTAAAAAGCGTTTAGTGAGCTATTTCTGTAGTACAAGAAAAATATATACGTAGTTCACTTCTGCAGTTATTTGGGGTTAAAAGAGTTTAGTGGCCTATTTCATTACAAAACGAAAAATATCTACACAGTTCACTTCTGCAGTTATTTGGGGTTAAAAGCGTCTAGTGAGATATATTTCTGTACTACAAGAAAAATATATACATAATTTACTGTTGCAATATTTGTGGTGAAAGTGTTTAGTGGCCTATTTCAGTACAAAATGAAAAATATATTTATTGCGTTGCTTTTAGGGGTGTTTTAATTTGCTTTTAATTTATTTTGTTCAGCTAACAGTATGTCTGACAGAGAAGTGCCAGGCCATGCACAGAGGAGTGGCAGAGGCCCAAATGTTTCTGGCATAGCCAGAGGTCGCAGCAGAGTAAGTTCAATCTAGTTGTCGGCGGTTTCTGAAGTCTTACAACCATCTGCAAGACATCCTAAAAATGGCCAGGAAACTTTGCATGCAGTTCAGCCACTCGTACACCGCAAAGCACATCCTCCTGGAGTTGCAGCGGTAGAACGGCCAACATAGGCTGATATGCGATGTTTCCACCCGTTGGAATTTCACTCTCCATATGTTGGACCGACTATACGAACAGAGAAAGGCCATCAACGATTTATTGATGATGCAAGCGGATAGGAGTACTCTGCTGTGTAACATCGATGTCGGCCAGTGGCGGCTCATGCGTGACACCTGCCGCTTGCTCAGGCCCTTTGAGGATGCCACGTTATTTGTCAGTCACCAGGACTACGGGATGAATGACGTCATTCAACTGCTTCATGTCCTGGAACAGATGGTGGTAACAATGGCTGGTCAGGGGACTGGAGACGTGGCACCTAGATCTCACGGCTACATGAGCCCTGTGGGAGCTGAACTGGAAGAGGAGGAGGAGGGGGAAGGAGGACTTTGGAGCACCGGCAATGTGTAGCGAAACGGGTGTTTTTTCTACTCAGCTGACAGGAGAGGAGGAGCAGCCAGAGAATCGCCCTGTAGCTGAGGAAGATGAGACAGAGGACCCAGAAACACTGTGGCAGTATGCAGTGGAGATGGAGTCACTTGCACAAATGGCCCGCTGCATACTCACTTACTTGCGCAGTGACAGCCGAATTGTCACCATTCGGCAGAGGGATGACTTCTGGCACTCCACCTTGTTGGACCCTCGCTACCGGTCCAGAATAGGGGCTTTTTTTTACATCCACTTAGAGGGAGGACAAACTAAACTACTACAGAGCCATCCTATGTAGTCAGTTGGCCGCTGCCTATCTGCATCATCGTCCATCTTCTCGCAGGTCTGACCGGGGGGGCCCTCTGCGCTAATGTTCCACTGCCATGGCTGCTGAGAAGGGGTGGGGCGGCAGGAGCAGTACCAGCTCCATCAGCAGCAGCCTGAGTCTACAGTCACTGATGAATAGCTTTCTTCACGCACATAGTGAAGAAACTACTCACCAGCAGCAGAAGCAGGTAGACCTGGAGCAGGATATGAACCAGCAGGTGGTAGCATACTTGGACAGCACCCTGCCAACCCACATTGAAGATTAGCTGGACTACTGGGCAGCCAAACTCGATTTGTGGCCTCAACTGGCTGAGTTTGCCCTGGAAAAGCTGTCCTGCCCGGCCAGTAGTGTGGCATCAGAGCGGGTGCTTAGTGCGGCGGGGGCCATAGTGATCCCAGGAGAACTTGCCTGTCCTCCCAAAATGTGGAGAGACTGACCTTTGTCAAGATAAATCAGGCGTGGATCATCCAGGATTTTAACCCACCAATTACTAATACATCTGATTAGATCATCCATGCTGCCTCACCCAATCCTTGAAAAAAGAGACCCTTTTTTTCTGGCTACCTGCCTCAGCTACTACTCTGATGCTGCCACCCGCCTGATGCCACACATCTGATGCCAAGTGCTCCTTTTTTCACCCACCTTCCTCAGCGGTTACTGGTATTGCCACTCACCGCCCCCTTTTGTCATCGGGTTACTTTGTGGTATTCTGATGCTGTTGCTGCTGCCATCTCCTCCACACTATGTCACCTTGCCATTTTGTGGTCTCCTGATGCTGCTGCGGCCATCTCCACACAATTTCACCTTGCCTCTCTGTGGTATCCTGATGCTGCTGCTGCCATCTCCACACTATTTCACCTTGCCACTCTGTGGTATACTGATGCTCCTGCCACCTCCAGACTTGGTCATTGTGCTACTCTGTGGCCTCGTGATTCTGATGCCACCTCCAGACTCTGTCATTGTGCCACTCTGTGGCCTACTCATGCTGCTGCCAACTCCAGACTCTTTCATTGTGCTGCTCTGTGGTCTCCTCATGCTGCTGCCACCACCACACTCCATCATTGTGCCACTCTGTGGCCTCCTCCTGGTGCTGCTGCTTCCACCACCTCCAGACTCGGTCATTGTGCCACTCTGTGGCCTCCTGATTCTAATGCCACCTCCAGACTCGGTCATTGTTCCACTCTGTGGTCTCCACATACTGCTGCCACCTCCAGACTTCGTCATTGTGCCATTCTGTGACCTCCTACTGATGCTGCGGCCACTTCCAGACTCTGTCATTGTGCCACTCTGAGGCCTACTCATGCTGCTTCCTTCTCCAGACTCGGTCATTGTGCCACTCTGTGGCCTCCTGATTCTAATGCCACCTCCAGACTCAGTCATTGTTCAACTCTGTGGTCTCCACATGCTGCTGCCACCTCCATACTCTGTCATTGTGCAACTCTGTGGCCTACTTATGCTGCTGCCACCTCTAGACTCGGTCATTGTGCCACTCTGAAGCCTACTGATGCTGCTGACACCTCAACACTTGGTCATTGTGCCACTCTGTGGCCTCTTCATGATGCTGCTGTGACCTTCAGACTCTGTCATTGTGCCACTCTGTTGCCTACTCATGCTTCTGCCACCTCCACACTCTGTCATTATGCTTCTCTGTGGTCTCCTCATGCTGCTGCCACCTCTAAACTTGGTCATTGTGCCACTCTGTAGCCTCCTACTGATGCTGCTTCCACCTCCAGACTCGGTCATTGTGCCATTCTTTGGCCAACTCATGCTGCTTCCACCTCCATACTCCGTCATTGTGCCACTCTGTGGCCTCGTGATTCTGCTGCCACCTCCCCACTCTGTCATTGTGCCACTCTGTGGCCTACTCATGCTGCTTCCACCACCAGACTCGGTCATTGTGCCAATCTGTGGCCTACTCATGCTACTGCCACCCCCACACTCTGTCTTTGTGCCACTCTGTAGCCTACTCATGCTGCTGCCACCTTCAGACTTTGTCATCGTGCCGCTCTGTGGTCTCCTCTTGCTGTCACCTCCACACTTGGTCATTGTGCAACTCTGTGGCCTCCTCCTGATGCTGTTGCTGCTGCCGCCACCTCCAGACTCTGTAATTGTGCCACTCTGTGGTCTCTTCATACTGCTTCCACCTTTAGACCCTGTCATAGGGCCACTTTGTGGTCTCCTCATGCTACTACCACCTTCCCCACTTCATGACTGGTCCACTATTTTGGCTTTCGACCTGGCTGACATCATCATTTATTTGAACTTTCTTCTGGTCTGTCAGAAGCAAGGAAAAATGAGACTCACAATGGATCCTGCCTGTGTAGCAGCTATAAGGCCAGTATGGTCCCATCAGAATTGACTTATGATTTGGTAGCCAAAAGCAGGAGTGGTTATAAAACACAGAAGACATGCGAATATTCCATTTGTGTGTCATCTCTGTTTTTGATCCACTCCTGTTTTTTTGGGCATTAGCAATACTGATGGATTATTGAGCAAATGCTGACCGAGTGAATGCGTATGCTCCAAAGACAGGATCCGTTTTTTGTGGGTTATTGTTCTGATGGATCAAAGGAAGGTCAAATTAATCAGTGGCATCAACGCATACTTACTGCTGACACCGTCTCCACTCTGTCATGGGGCCTCTACTTCTATAAGTGTTTAATAGAACAGGTTCTGTAGACATCTGTGTGGAATCAGCTGACGAGGGTGTAAAAGGACTGTGCTTCTTCTTGATGCTAAAACCTGTAAGGCTGAGTTGATACTTGAGTTATTTGGTCACTTTTGGCCCCGTGAATGCCCAAATAAGTGAAGTATGCAGTCATTCTAAGAGCGACGCCTGTCATCTCCATATCATACTGACTCACAGTATTATTTTACTACCACAGCAGACTCCCTATGCATGTTACTGCAAGGCACAGTGTTTTACACCCCTATAAAGGCTCTCTGCAACCTGGAAATAGCCGTTTTTATTGAGATTCGCCATGAATAAATTCCAATTAAAGTAAATTTTTCTGAAAAATTTGGCGAAGCGGGCGAAAGCGGGCGAAGCAAGTGTTTTACAAATTCTCTCATCTCTAGTGATAAAGGTCCAGGTACGGTATAAATATTTTTAGTGAAGATTCAAGAGCAGATAGGTTTATGGTACAAAATACAAAAGTGGTGTTCATTGATAATATATAATTTGAGCTAAAAGGAGTAGAGATGAGCGAACACCTGGATGTTCGGGTTCGAGAGGTTCGGCCGAACTTCCGGAAAATGTCCGGGTTCGTGATCCGAACTCAACCCGAACTTCATCCCGAACCCGAACCCCATAGAAGTCAATGGGGACCCGAACTTTTGGGCACTAAAAAGCCTGTAAAAGACTCCCGGAAAGGGCTAGAGGGCTGCAAAAGGCAGCAAAATGTAGGTAAATCCCCTGCAAACAAATGTAGATAGGGAAATGAATTAAAATAAAATAAAATAAATAAAAATTAACCTGTAAAAGACACCCAGAGGGATAATATACCACAATAAACGCATTGCGATTACAACTTTGAGCTAATGATCACCATGGGAACGCCTCCTCCAGTAGAATGTACTGTCGGATCTGAGAATTAAGTTGAAATCGCAATGCGATTCTTATATATTTGCTTAATCGCATTGCGATTTCAACTTAGCATTGCTAAATAATTCCATCCATATCGTTAACTTACTGAGTCAGTAAGTTAACGAATATGGATGGAATTATTTAGAATTAGCAATGCTAAGTTGAAGCGGCAATGCGATTAAGCAGATATATAATAATCGCATAATCGCGTTCGAATAGAACTTAAAGCTGTCACTTAGTCAGTTTTAGTATTGGTGTGCTGTAATAGAAGTTACATTCGTACGCCGAATATAACTTAGAGCAATACAGTCAACTTTACACTGTTAGTTTTATTATCGCGATAATACAACTATTCAAGAATCGTGTACGTGCGTCTGTACGTGTGTGCGTTACCTCGGATCGGATCGAGAGAGACGAGTGGAGATTGGTGACTGTCCCAGCGATTATGGCGAAAAGTAATTTCTCTAAAGAAGAGCTGGATTTCTTAATAACTGTAAGTAATTGAACTTAGTTAGTGTGTAATTCAGTAATGTGATTTAAACTTATTAATGATTTTTATTAGCCAAGAAGCCTGCAGGCCTTCACTGATCTCATAACTGCCTTACACTGTCACATGTCCTACTGCTTGTTGACATAAACTCATCACAGGCTTTAGCAGACTGCACAACTACATGAGTGATTAGTGAAAGACACTGTTAAAGGGGTGGCAATGTTCAAGTCACTTTTAAAGGGATGACGATGTTCAAGTCACTTTTAAAGGGATGGCGATGTTCAAGTCACTTTTAAAGGGGCGGCAATATTCAAGTCACTTTTAAAGGGATCGCAATGTTCAAGTCACTTTTAAAGGGATGGCGATGTTCAAGTCAGTTTTAAAGGGATGGCGATGTTCAAGTCACTTTTAAAGGGGCTGCAGTGTTCAAGTCACTTTTAAAGGGCGGCAATGTTCAAGTCACTTTTAAAGGGATGGCGATGTTCTACTCTTTGACTGTTTTGATATTAAATGTTATTTTTGATGGTTCTTATGACTATGATAACTAATAATTGTATTTTAGAACTGTGGGATTACATGATTTAATTGTTATCTTGCAGGAAATGTTGGAGAAGGGGTACGACCGCAGAAGGTCAAGGGGCGAAAAGCAGGCCATAGTGCGGAGAATTGCTTTCCATCTGTGGCAGAAGCATGGGTGCACTCATCGGAAGGATGCGATTCTAAAAAAGTGGTCAGATCTGAAGCGCCACAGGATGGATCTGATCACTAAGATCCGAGATAAATCTTTTCCAGGTACAATACTTATTTGCATAACTGAGCAGATAGATAACAATATGTTGGTGAGAGAAATAAGTATTTTTAACCCTTTACAATAAATCACTTAGTACAGTGGTGTTGAACTGATGGGAAAGGGTGCTAAAGGTGGCAATATGAGACCTCTTACTGGGCCACATATGTTTTTGACTTTACACAGTTGACTTTGGCCCCTGAAGCTTGTCCAAACTCCTCGCACGTCTGGACGAGTGTAGACAACAAGCATCGATCAGGACAATTAGGCCACATGCCCAAATGAAGTCATAGACTCGAATCACTCTTGTTCCCTGGGAGTGGCCCAACACCCAATAGCAGCAGTGAGTTGAAGCTGAACTTAATCAACGATGCTCAAAGGCAGAGTGCAGGGGGTACCCACAGGGTCCTGGTCCGGCAGGTCAAGGCAGACACTGATGATACTACACTTGATCTAAGCCAAAAGGAGAAGAAAGATAGGTGTAGTTAATTATTATGCCATCCAGACACTACCATAGATTAATTTGTGTACCTTTAACTGTAATTTGGTTTTACTTGTTTATCTTGGCATTTTTAAAAATTTGGTCATCATCATTACAGATGCTCCGCTTCCCAAAGTGAGAGCCAAGCTCTCTAAAAAGAAGAAGGCGGTGGAGGTGGAGGAGGAGACAGACCACTCGGACGAGGAGGAGCAGGAAGAGGCAGGGCCATCAGGCTATCGGGCCCATAGCCCACCTGCTGCAGTGGAGGAGGGTGATGACTCTGAGGAGGCAGAAGAGGAGATGGTCACTACCCCCGACAAGAAGGTAAATGGATGATGTGGATATTTTTATTTATTCAGTGTCCCAGAAAGCTAATGTTACGGGTGGGAGTACTGATTTCCATAACGTATCTAACTGACACATACATTTTTGGAAGTACGATATAACAAGCATGCAATATATAAATTTTTCTAAGAATATATTTTAACAAACTATATTATTTTTTAAATGAAGAAAATATAATAAAACAGGCAACAAATAAAGTACAACACATAACAGTAATATAAAAAATAAACACTAAAAAGTAATTGATCAACATCAAAACCATTAACGTAACTACTAAGTCAATAACCCAAAACTAAAAGGAACTATTATTAATCCTACCTAAACCAATATATAACAGATTTCAAGAAAAAAATATCATCTCAGCTTTATATAACAATTAATGATTGTATTTTAATGTACATTTCCAAATTTTATTTCATTTATTTTACAGCTGACAACATCATGTTAAAAAAATAAAAACAATGGGAAGGAAGCACCAGCTGCGAATGCAGCAGTTCAGGGAGCAGCAAACCAGGAAGATGAGGCAGCTCAAGATGCAGTTCTCCCACCAAATGCGAGCCATGGAGGAGGCTCATCTTAAGGACATCGATGATCTGCTGGAGGAGCAGAGAAAAATTAAAAATTACCCTAATTTTTTGGTTATTTATATATTTATGTTAAAAATAATTCTATTTTGTTAAAGATTATTTTATAAAACTATAATGTTAAATCAAATTTATTGCGTTTTGTTTGATTGGAAACAAAGGGTACAGATAGTGTTGCCCATATTAATAATTATTTTTCATTACTGTAATCTTTCAAGGGTTTCAAGTTCAACTGGTTTATGTGCTAGATCTGGTAAGGTTTTTGGTAAGGCTGTAAAACACACCCGGAAAGGGCTAGAGGGCTGCAAAAGGCAGCAAAATGTAGGTAAATCCCCTGCAAACAAATGTAGATAGGGAAATGATGAGTTAACATAAAATAAATAAAAATTAAACAATATTAATTGGAGTGAGGTCCCATAGCACAGAATCAGGCTTCAAGTCACCCACCAATGGAGAAGGTCACTTACTATTATTTCGACCCCAGCACCCAGACAAAGGAGAGAGGTCCCACAGCAGAGAATCAGGCATCATATCAACCACCACAGGAGTAGGCCACCATTTAGTTACTTTGACCCCTTCACCCAGACAGAAGAGAGAGGCCACACAGCACATATTCAGGCATCATATCAACCACCGCAAGAGAAGGACACTTTTAGATACTTTGACCCCTGCACCCAGGAAGAGGAGAGAGGTTCCACAGCA